>CAMTDV010000018.1:31185981-32511994 GCA_947069175.1 Scalesia atractyloides | reverse complement strand
CTTGTCTGTTTTTTCTTGTATTAACTCGGGGCCAGTGATCTGAACATCTCCGATCGCGTGCGATACAATAGGCGATCGGCATTTTCTGCCGTAGAATGCCTCAAAAGGTGCCATTTGAATACTAGTATGATAACTGTTATTGTACGAAAATTATATTAAAGGTAAATGCGTATCCCAATTACCACCGAAATCTATAACACACGATCAAAGCATGTCTTCGAGGGTGCGAATCGTGTGCTCTGTCTGACCGTCGGTCTGAGGATGGAATGCAGTACTAAGGTTAAGCTTAGTACCGAGTGCGGATTGGAAAGTCTCCCAGAGACATGAAGTAAAGCGACCGTCGCGATCAGAGATGATGTCACGAGGCGTCCCGTGTCGACAAATGACTTCGTCGGTATAGATTTATGCTAATCATTCTACCTTAAGTCTTCTCGTATGGCAATAAAATGAGCAGATTTCACAAGGCGGTTCACGATAACCCAAATGATATCGTGACCAGAAGAGGTGCGAGGGAGTTTCGTAACAAAATCCATAGCTATACTCTCCTATTTCCACACTGGGATGTCGGGCTGTTCGAGTAAGCCAGAGGGTCGTTGATGTTCGGCTTTAACTTTCGCACAAGTTAAGCATTTCGAAACGTACAAAGCGATATCCTTTTTCATGCGTGGCCACCAATGCCTAGAACGGAGGTGCTGGTACATCTTGTCGGCACCGGGGTGAATGGAATATCGAGACTTATGGGCTTTATAGTAACTCTCGAAGGTTATTGCGGCTAGGGATCCAAATGCGATTCAGAAAGTAATAGATCCCGTTAGACTTATTCTCCAGTTGGGTTTCGGCACCACATTTCATTTCCTCCACCAAGGTTTTCTCAATGAAACATGCATGCTGGGTTTCGCGAATCAGGGTTTCGAGTTTATTCTGGGCTTGATCGTGGTGAACGCTATACACATAGCTTCGTCGACTGAGAGCATCGGCTACGACGTTTTCTTTGTCGGGATGGTAGCGTATCTCACAATCATAGTCGTTGAGAAGTTCCACCCATCTGCGTTGGCGCATGTTTGTTATTTCTGGTTAAAGATGTGTTGTAAGCTCTTGTGGTCGGTGAAGACAGTACACTTAGTACCATAAAGGTAGTGCCACCATATCTTTAACGCAAAAATAACTGCACCAAGCTCGAGATCTTGGGTAGTGTAGTTCTTTTCGTGGATCTTGAGTTGTCGAGACACATAAGCGATAACCTTGTCTCGTTGCATGAAGACATGGCCGAGACTTAGGTTAGAGGCATCGCAATAAACAACGAAATCGTCGTCTCCATTGGGAAGTGCGAGAACGGGAGCGTCGCAAAGCATGCGCTTGAGGGTCTGAAAGGCTTCCTCCTATTCGGAACCCCAAACAAAAGGTTTATCCTTATGAGTCAAAGAGGTAAGAGGCACGGTGATTTTTTAAAAGTCTGTGATGAATCGGCGGTAGTAACCCGCCAATCCGAGGAAAGAACGGATTTTGGACGGATTCTTCGGAGTATTCCAACTTTTTACGGCTTCGATTTTGGCGGGATCGACGTGGATTCCTTGGTCATTGACGACATGACCGAGAAATTGAACTTCATTAAGCCAAAATTCACACTAGGAGAACTTGGCGTAGAGACAGTTTCCTTGGAGAAGTTCGAGAACTAAACAAAGATGTCGCGCGTGTTCGGCTCTCGACTTCGAGTAAATAAGAATATCATCGATAAAAACAATGACGAAATGATCCAAAAAGGCTTTGCACACGCGGTTCATCAAATCCATGAAGACCGCGGGCGCGTTTGTAAGTCCAAAAGGCATGACCACGAATTCAAAATGGCCATAGCGAGTACGAAAGGCGTTTTTCGGAATGTCTTGCTCGTGTACACGAAGCTGGTGATATCCGGAACACAAATAAATCTTCGAAAAACAAGTAGCACCTTGAAGTTGATCAAACAAATCATCAATTCGAGGAAGAGGGTAGCGGTTCTTTATCATGAGTTTGTTAAGTTCACGATCGATGCACATTCGAAACGTCCCATCTTTCTTTTTCACAAAAAGAACGGGTGCGCCCCACGGTGAAGTGCTCGGGCGTATGAAGCCTTTATCAAGTAATTCTTGAAGTTTGCTAGATAGCTCGCGCATTTCTGATGGGGCGAGGAGGTAGGGAGCTTTAGCGACGGGTGTAGCACCAGGGACTAGATCAATACGGAATTCGACATCACGAGTAGGGGGTAAACCTGGTAAATCGTTGGGAAAAATGTTAGGGAATTCACAAACAACATGTACGCCTTTCAAGGGGTTCTTTTCCTTTTCCTGGTTCACGATGTGGGCTAGAAAAGCAATGCACTACTTGCGCAAACACTTGTTCGCTCGGGTACATGACAAAAGCATCAACTTCTTTGAGGGTGTTTCACCGTAAACATGCAGTTGACCACCGTTTGGAAGAGGGAAGCGAATCATTTTATCGAAACAAACGACTTCAGCACGATTTTCGCGAAGAGAATCCATGCCTACTATGACATCAAAACTACCTAATTGCATAGGTACGAGATCGATCGAGAAGCTGTGATTGTTGAGTTCGAGAGTACAATCATGTCGAACGGAATTAATGGTAACGGTTCTTCCGGTGGCGATTTCGACGTCGAAGGTACTTGGGAGATTAGCGCGTTTACATTTTAAAAGTTTTTCGAATTCTAACGATACAGAACAGTTATCGGCTCCAGTATCAAATAAACAAGAAGCATAAATTCCATTAATGAGGAACATACCATTGACAACATTGTTGTCATTCTAAGCCTGGAGGTGATTGATGTTGAAAGCTCTTCCACGCACAACCTGTGGTTGTTGTTGCTGCGACGGCTGTGGTGCTGTTGCTGAAGTTGCTGCTGCTGCTGCGGTTCTTGTTTCACAACACAGTTTGGGCAGACATTGCTAAAATGATTCGGGTCACCACAAGTGTAGCAAGCACGTGCCAGAACTGCTGGTGCTTGCGATGCCTGGTTGAGAGGAGCCGGCGGTGCTGTGAGAGCGGGAGGAGCTTGCTGACGTGGACCAGTGCGGCAGTGCGCCGTGAAGTGCCCATAGATGTTGCAGTTGGCGCAAAAGCGGCAGTTTCCTCCAACCACATGATGGTATGTGCACTTGGAGCACAGAGGGAGAGGTCTAGTGTACGAACGCTTAGCAGCGGGTGCGTTGGGAGTAGCAGCTTGGCGAGACTGGGAGTTCGGTGCTGGGACTACTGAGCAGTTTTTGTTGTTACCCTTTCGCTTGCGGTTCTGGTGATTTGACTTGGAGGCTTGAGATGGAGCAGTATCGGTGCTTGGCTAACAGTAGCTTGGCTGAGGTCTTGGTTAAGACTTTGAAAGCCCCAGCCAAGACTCGCTTGTCGTTGATCTCGGCTACGAGTTGGTAAGTCTTTTTGATAGTATTTGGCCTAGCTGCTTGAACAAAGTCAGCTACACAGTCGGGGAGAGCGTGGAGATACTTCTTGATTGCTTTCTCGGTAGTATCTACCTGACCTGGGCAGATGAGGCTTAGCTGCTTTAAGCGAGCCGTGAGACCAGCATTGTCTCCACCGTTTTGTTTGATACCCCAAAATTCATTTCCAACTTCTAAATTTCATGGGGAGGACATAATTCCTTAATCATGAGCTCCTTGAGTTCTTCCCACGCGAGAGAGTAAGCTTCGTCGTTACCGCGTCTGTTGCGCTCGATAGTCCACCAGTCAAGTGGCCTTGACTGAAACAACTTTGTTCCATGGCATCCGCTGTCAAGTGCCCATAACAGTGCGGAGATTTTCAGGGCATCCGCTTTGCCTGAAGGTGACTTCGATCGAGTCGAACCAGTGAAACAACTTGGTTGGTCCATCTTCGCCTGTGAATGCTGCAGGACCGCATGCCTTAAACTGCTTAAAGCTGAAGTGAGATTTCGGAGCGTCATTCTTTGAATCAACTGATGAGTTGCTGCTGACCACTTGAATTTCGCTGACAATTTGTGGGACCACCTTAGCCATTTCCTTGGCTACAAGAGAGGCGATGCGTTTGTCGGCGTTGTTGCGTTGAGCGGTACGGTGAGTGTGAGATCCCATGGATGCCATCTAAAGACAAAGATTGGGTGAGATTTGATTATAATGGGTTTTATTTAAAAGCTTTGCGTTTTACAGCATATACTTATTATTAGTATTCACATAAGGCATAAAATCACGTAAGCACGTATCCACATAAGCACATAAGCACGTAAGCACATAATCACGTAGGCGCATAAGCATGTAAGCACATATTTTGCACATATTACCCATCACTAAAACTTGCATAGCGCGTTATGAGATGCAGTCGTATAAGCGTAATAAGCGAGTAAGGCCGCGTATGAGGACATTTGCGTAAGAGGGTTGAGCGTTTAGTTTGGTTTGTGATTAATTAGCGTTTTAGATTACAAGAGCTGTGCGAGTTGTGCGTATTTTCGTAGAGAGAAAAGCGATAAAACGAGAAATCGATAAAGCATAAAATCCACAAAATTTAAACAAATAATAAAACTCGATAATGCGTAAAATCCGCGATTGCAGGCTTAAAACAATTTGGAGCGTCCTGCGTTTTGAGACAGCGACTACCCAAAGTGATTCGAAAATTCTCTGAGTTCGGGCACACGATTTGGCCTAACAGACAAATGCTCTCGACATACAACGGTTAACGGCATTTATCCTTCAAGTTACGTCGTTCCCCGAGTCATCGAAATAGTCACTCGTTTGTGTTATACGAGCGTTTTCAAGCGTGTAAATTGTGTTAGCCTTAGGAAAGGCATGTAATCATTTGAGGCAAGTAGTTAAGCATTTAAGTCGAAGAGCAGTCTAATTTTGGTACTTAGACTACAGACTAGGTCGAACATGGCAATTCTACCTAATTCCCTATAGTTATGGCTCTGATACCAATCTGTCACACCCCAACCGATGGCGAAATCATCGGGGCGCGACACTAAGCGAATCAGATTGAAACGACAATATTTAAAACGTCAATTTCCCATACAATTAACATAACATCATTCCATAATCATTACAAATCCAAACATTCTCAAACAATTCAAAATACGACGACTAGATTATTACAAGTTTCTAAAGCATAATCCTCAGTCCAATTTGCAGTGATAACATCCTCAACCTGTTACTTACGTTAAAATACAAGTCAATACAATAATGTAAATGTGAGTACATAGGTTTAATAGCATAGTAATAGCGACAAGCGTTTACACATAATCAGCATGTGACACGTAGATAAGCGAATCTAAGTAAGCTAACAATAATGATATAAGCTACCCAACACGACTGTGAGGTGGAGTATGCGCGATACGTGTTCACAACAGCGAACAAGCACGTAAAGTAAGTATGCGAGCCTTAACAACCCCCGAACCAATCGGGTGCTGAGTCCAAACTATAGTACTATCGTTGCTAAGGGTGGTCTGCAAGTCCTCTTTATTTACACATAGCAAACTAACATTCAGTGATTCACGTATAACATGTGAGAGCGGTTAGCGTTAAAAGGGTTTAGCGTTGTGTGTAGCGTGTTTTGATATAGAGAACGTATGTAACACCCAAAAGTACGTTTTAAGCGAAAAAGGGTTCAAGTATACTCACAGTCGGTGCTCTGCGAAGAAATAGGAACTGTTGCGGATTGAAGGGAGCGGCAGGATCAGCTTGTAAGCAAGAACAGAAGTGCATCGGTCTTCCGAAGTGCTGAAACGGTCGAAACGCGAGGAGGCAGTAGACAAGTTCGGTCGAACTTGTACTGGCTTTAGTTGGACAACAATTTCGGGCGAAGTTGTACCCAACTTAAGCCAGTACAAGTTCGGGCGAAGTTGGCATGGTTCCACTGACAACTTAATACAAGTTCGAGCGAAGTTGGCACCAGTCTGGTGTCAACTTCGGGCGAACTTGGCCCTTTTTGGAGCGAATTTGTCTGTTTTTGGTCCAAAATCGAGTGTTTTCGTGTCCTTTGCTGAGGAAATCGAGTGTCCATCCCTCCAATATTGTGCTACTGAGCAAAACATAGGCTGGAGAGGTCTTTGACAGCGGGTTTTAGCCATTTTACAGGAACTCGGGCTAATCCGTGTGAACTTTTCCGTTCATACGAGTTAGTCCAGTTCGTGCGAAGTGACTGTATCGTCCTTGTGCTTCCGGATCTGAGTTTTCGTTTGAAACAGACGTAGATTCGAATCCTGTAACGCCCCAAAATGCGTATATATATATATATATATATATATATATATATATATATAATTTTACCTTGATGTTATTCTATGCTTACTACTATAGAACGAAAAGTAAATAAATAAATTATCATTGAGCCTTAATTTTTAATTAGTAAGCCACTAAAAGTTTTTATTTTAAGGTGAAATATGATGTTTAAAAACTTGTATTAAGGAAAAGAAAGACTATAGATCAAATAAAGGGTGAATGAAACTTGAGGGACTATATATGAAGATTTTGGCTCAAGTTTGAAAGAAATAAAATAACCAGACATATGTGTGTATGTGTGTGCGTAAATTGAGAGAGATATAGAGGGAAAAACCCTCAACCTTACTACACAAAAATTCAGCAAATTAGATGGAAGAAATTGAAGATAATCAAATGCATGTTAATCCTATCTAATCATCTAAGCTTGGTGAACATAAGGTAATTTACAATTCTAATTTTTATGGGTTTTGTATGAAGAGGTTATATAAAGATGATCAATTAGCTATGGTTGCAAAGTTGTGATGTAATGTAGATAAGAATCATGTGATGAGTATCTCTGAATGTGAATCTTGACAAAACTTGAAAATCATGTGATGAGCATCTCTGAATGTGAATCTTGACAAAAGTTGAATGTTTGTATGATTTCCTTATGAGCCTTCATGTATGATTAAATGGGTTTTTCTAAAAGTCTAGAGGTTCTATGATGAAGGTTAATTGCTTAATGAAATCATGTTATAAAGATCTAAAATGAGTTGTTGATTAATGTGATTGAATGGGTTGATTAGTAATCTAATAGGAGGCAAAAACCATAGAAACTTTGGCACTCTCTTAAAGGATTTGGATGATCACCCATCAAGTGTTTGATAAAATGCTTGAAAGATAGATTATTATTGTTACGATGGTCCCTTGTCGAATACCAATCATTGACATTAAAAGAATGAATGTTTGGATAATAAGAATGATAAACTAAGTATAAATTTGTTAAGTGTAGGTGCGAAAGAAGAGGGATCGAGTGATAAGAAGTCACAAAGTTCACAGGATCGAGGTAAGTTCTTATACTTATGAGTTCTAGTCATGTATAATGCTTGTGCTACATTGTTTTGTTTAGTGTATAATTGTTATTGTGTTAAATGAAAACATGTAGAAGTTCGATTCGTGTAATCGGGTCGGATAAGAGAGAATGACATATGTATAAATTGGGAATTGAGGTCTAACCGAATAAAGAAGATAGAAGGAATTTGACATTAATACTCGTTAGGAAGTAAGTTTGTTTGAATGTTAAAGAAAGGGGTTCGTCATTATTTTCGATTAAGATTTGATGTAAATGTTAGTTAAATATGAAGTAACTAATCGGTGTGATATTGTTGTAGGTAAATCAACTTGTTAGTGGGCGCCAAGCTTGGATTGGACACACATCTCGTACGCTTCCGCTATGATACTTGACTAAACGGGTCAAAAGCTTTTGTAGAAAACTTCTATGTTATGTCTAGTTGTGTATATATTTAACTTAAAATAATTTCGAAAGTTTTCTTTTGTGTTGAAGTGTTTGGTGATTAACTTCGGACACAAATGTAAACCTTTTATGCCGTTAATTTGGCTTGTTTCTTTTGAAGACTTATGGTTAATTTATAAGTTTTATGTTTTGCCCCGCTTCGTTGTCAAAATTAACTTGTATGATATGAATAAAAAAAATTAGTCCTTTCAAGAATCACTTTCAAGTATCTTGTCGACAATGCCTCGTTCCACTACTTAGTGAACAAAGCTTATGTCGGTAATCCGTTTTTGGCGTACAAATCGATGCTTTAAACAGTTTTTCTCAGATCTAGCAATTAGTGAGCCGTAATCATCAAGATTGTAGCTTCGAAAGCTAAGGCTATGTTCAATAAACCCGTTTAAGTGTAGAGCTAACCTAAACTAAGAAGTTTTGTAGAAAAAGATGAAGATTTTCATAAACAGAAGAGTTTTGATGAAATCGAAGGTAATCCTTGTGTAAAATCATAATGAAAAACGTTGTGGTTTGCATAAAACGAGTGGTTCTTACTTGGAAAAACAAGGAAAATCAGTTTTGGGAGCTCTGTGGCGAAGTTGCAGCAAGGAGAGCTGAATGGAGGCACTGGGTATTTAGAGGTGAAGGAGAAATGAGAGTGACAGACAACAAGTTCGGGCGAACTTGTCACAAGTTCGGGCGAACTTGACATATTTCTCTTGGTTTGGTCATGTTTGGGTGAGCTTGCCTCATTTGTTCACCCCTGGTCTGGCGGCTAGGTTTTGTTCGTTAGGTGCTCGTTCGGTGATTCGGTTCGTATTAGTTAGTTACGTTAAGCGTTTTAGCGAGGTGTTCAGCGTTGTGATAATAAAATGGTGCGATTAAGCGATTCGTGCGAGTGAGAGCGTTGCGATAGCGAGTACAACCATAGATCATAAAGCACACATAACACACAAGTAACATAATGTAACATAATTACCGCGATTTGAGTTTGCGTTGAGAGTTGCGAGTATTTAGCGATTTAATTGCGATAAATAAGCGATTCAATATGCGTTTCAAAATAGTTGTAAAGCATTATAATAAATCTCAGAGTACAAACGGGTTTTAAACGGAAATAAACGGAAATAACGGAATTCGGATAACAATCCGAAAGATCGGGTTGTTACAACCAAGGAGACTTTGGATGTGATCGAGGTGATGATCGGGTGTCCAGTAATAGTCGTAATGGTTCAGAACTGAGGTGGTTCGGTGCTACAGTGAACGGTGCGAACAAACACCGATTAAGAGGGTGATTGTTGGGTTTACTCGGGTTCCTTCGCGGGTCAAACGATTCGGCACTTATTGGTCATGGTTCACATGTGGTGTGTTTATGCGGTGTTGTCGCATAAATGGTTTACTTGCAAGGCTGGAAGCTAAACATTTGTGTTTTATATATGGTTTATTTAATAGTTTAATAAGTTTGACTTGGTAGATGGTTTGACCGGTTTATATGGCAATATATTTTAGGGAGAAGAAGAAGTCATTAGTTGTACCGAGTCAATAGGTTGAATCAGTATTTTACTGCATTTTTAATTCCCCACGTAATCTTGTAAGGCTATTTAAAGCCATTTGTTTTATTGAATAGAGTAACCCTTCATTTCGTAAATAACATAAATCTTCAGCAACTTTTCCCCTCCATATTATATCATACATATTCACATACATAGTGTTGTGTGTGTGAGAGGTTAGGGGCCTGAACCAACATTGCATCACATGTATTTTTAATTTAACGACACCAAGATCATTTTTATTAAGAACATAATACTGTTATCGAAATAATTTATCTCTTTCTATTTATATGTTAATTACAATATAATATTATATCTATAAGATGAGTGTAAAATGTAAATTAGCTTAGAAAATGAAGAAATAAATGTATTGAGTATTAAAAGAACATTAGACTAATATGTACATCACTAATACCAAACTCAATGCAAGACATTTAGCTTGCGCATTTTCCAAACTTACATTGGAGATGATAACATTTCGGGAAGCCGCACGTCAGAATGTGCAACCAAATACACAATAATAATGGGTCCCTTCAATAAATAAAGTTAACTTTTGTGTTTATTTTTCTTTGGTTTTAATATATCCATTCAATATGTGTTTCTTGCCTTTCAGACGTTAACTAAGATCCATAAGTAAGTTGTAAGTTGAGTGACTTGTATTTGATGTTTATTTTTTATATAGATATAGTAAAGTAGTTAGAAAAGACTAAATATTGTAAACTTCTATAAAATATGTAACGTCTTTTATGAAAAAGATAATAATATAACTTACTTTTAAATTAAAGTTTTTAAAATTTATGATTTATAAATAAACGTTATTATTTAGATATATCCTATTAATTTAATTATCACGACAATAAAAATAGATTAATTATAGAATAAAGATTGGATTATTAAAATAAATATAATAGTGGTGATGATGTGGAAATGTAAGTATTGGCAAGTATGTTTGTACAGTTGGGGTGAAAATTGATTTTTTATGCATTTGTGAAATCTGATGTATAGCTGACTGGACGCATTTATGGGTGTATTTAACACCTCTCACTAGTGATGGTCTAATGAACACCCCCTCCCCCAAATCTGCTTTAAGGACAATTATTATATGGGACGACTTGGACAACCCCAAATAGTAGTGCCGCAGCCACTTTACAACCAGCACCTCAATAAGGGGATCATTTTCTATAAGAAAATGAGGATATGGTAGTGAACCACCACGACCAAGACCTTCAACAATGTTATAGCAGAGTGCCAGTGCTATGCAATCCAACAGGTGTTTGACAAAGCCCGAGATGAAGGTGGACTAGTTAACATTCAACAAATTGCGAGTAAGCCTCTGGGGCTTCCCAATGAATGTACATTGGAAGTCGAGGACTGACTACCCGCGGTCCCAATGGTTTAGTTAAGTTATCATGAATGAATTCGATCGATCACCATTAGCAAAACACTAAAATCGTACGTACTTACGGTGCCTATATATGTGTACCATACCATGTGTGTGCTCGTTAATTTATTTCAATGTGTTCATGTTTTCTTCGAATTAAAACAGTGTCTTGCATGATAAAGAGTTGGTAGGTGGACTATATATTTTTATGATTATCAGCAACTCAATTCAGGATCATTATTTCACCATTTCTACATACAACGATACCTAACTATCAATAGGCAGATGACTTTATCCATCACGCAAAAGGAAAAAAATACAACACATAAAACAAAAGGAGAAAGATATCAATGCAACTTTTCTTTCAGATAAATCATCAAAGCATGCATGCAACTGTTGTTCCATCAATCATGTTGCATGCATGATATATCAATATCTACATGCATGCAACTTGACTTTAACCTACTCATGTTAAACTATATTAAATATTTAACGATTCAATTAAAATTATGAGTCATATGTATTTTTAATTTAAAGACCCTTAGATCATTTTTATTAAAAAACATAAGACTATTATGAAGATAATTATCTCTTTATAGTTATATGTTAATTACAATATAATTTTGTATGTATAAGATGAGAGTATCTAATTGTAAAGTAGAAATAAGTGTATTGGACATGTAATGGGTACAAAAGTATTAAAAGTACACATCAGAATAATGACTCGTTTTATCTTGTATATCATATTTATTAAAAACATAAAACTTTTATCCTGATAATTTATATCTTTATAATTATATGTTGATTACAATATAATATTGTATGTATATGATGAGAGTATGTAAATTGTATATTAGCTTAGATAATGTAAAAATGAATGTATTGGACATGTAATGGGTACAAAAGTATTAAAACTACACATCAGATTCGTAACTCACCCACTTTAATGTGTTTTTTTTTAACTATATATAGGTGTACATACGTCTCATTTTAATGTGTTTTTTAATTATACATATGTGTATATATGTGTTTAATTTTTGAAAAATAAGTATTGTATATAATTGTTTTATAATGTAAATACATATACAAATGCGTATAAGTGAGTCTACATATACGTATATGAGGAAGATTATTGTTCTGAACATGTTTTTTTCTAATGTACATATGTGTAAATAGGTGTTTAAAGTTGAAAATAAGTATCGTATATATAAGTTTGATTGTACAATCAAGTATGATCACTTTGTGTATTGTTAGTGTATCGGTTGGATTGTTACCAGACTGGATATGTGAATGTATAGTTCGTTAATTTGCCAACAGTTACATGTATTAAGCAAAGTTATCTCTATATATGTAACTTTTTAATATAGTTAATTAATTAGTTCAAGTTATACATAGTGCTATCAGATTAAATGCATACATGATTGTAGGGCATGTGTAAGTCTAGGTAGGCGGGTTATTCTTAACGCATCCACAATGATCAATTACCAATTATGAGGAAGTATGTAAAATATGTAGCATTGACATAGAGGAGAGATAGATTACAACCACTGAGAGAGAGTGTGTATTTGGTTTTTTTTTTTTGTTTTTGGTTTTTGTGGAGTGGGGTATACGTGGCTATGTACAAGAGAGTAAGATACCGGCATAAGTCGTCAAGGAGGTCCATGAGGTTTTGATGTGGATGCAGTTGCATTTTAGTATTGTGTTCCCTAAGAATACTCTTAACATTTAGAAATAAAAATTTATACGAACCAATTCGATCCAGTTATTGAATTCAAGTAATATATATATATATATATATATATATATATAGGGTTAGGATCATGTGAGAAGTACTAGGCTAATTAAAAAACTTGAGAAGCATTCTGGAACACACGTTTTCTCTAAGCTTTTCGTAATATACACATATGTATAGTTTAAAATTGACTATAAAAACATATATGTATATAGTGAATTTTAAACTATACGTATGTGTATATTACGAAAAGCTTAGAGAAATGTGTGGTCCAGAATGCTTCTCAAGTTTCTCAAATAGGATGGACTTCTCTTAGGATCCCTACCCTATATATATGTGTGTGTGTATTTATATACACTAGCTTTCTACCCACGCGATGCGCATCGGTGACGATTGAATACTTGTTTACCGTTAGTTTATCAGTGTCGTCTCTTGATATATTGTATAGTACTTAAGCTAGTAGGAAACCTGCACGACGCGGCGGCGGCGACAACAATTTACAAGGTGGTACTCGTTTTCTGTTTATGTATTAATCCTCTAATTGGTTCACTCGCACTTTGCACTGGGCAGACCAATTTTTAACAAAATATAAATAGAAACGTAAACGCAACGGTAACTACACCTAAAATATTTAAAAAATGTAGTTAGAATAAAAGTATTATACCAAAGAGCATGAATGAAAAGAAATATAACAAAAAGTTTATGCAAATTCAAAAAAAAATTATACAAATAATGGATTCATTTACACAACTTTTCAAATTTACGTCATTTCTTTTATAAACTTGCAAAGATATCAACAATCAGTACTCTTCTTTGCGTGATCACTTATTATCCAAACAGAGTCGAATCACTGGTGGTTAAGATGAATATTTCTGATCTCCTGTTCAACCCTTGGGTCAACGCATCAAATGTTACATTTTATTAGTCTTTACATATATTTGGACGAACCCGACTTAGTATTTACATCAAATTGGTTACAGTATATTATTAATTAGATATATCAAGAAATGTCGCTCATTTACATGTATGATTTGGACGAACCCGACTTAGAAGCCGCAACTTTCATGAGAATCGTCAGTTTCACAATGCTCTTCGGTAGGGCTGTTAATGAACCGAACAAACACGAATAAGACCTTGTTCATGTTCGTTCGTTAAGAAAATAAATGTGTTCACGAACGGTTCATGAACACTACCGAATGAGATTTTATGTTCGTTTTCGTTCATTAGGAAAAGAGCATGTTCACGAACACAAATAAATTTGGCGAACGCGATGAAGGATAAAGGTGGATGGCCTAGAGAGTAGCTCTCGAACTTGAATCCCTTATTGTTGAACGAAGGTCGATCATAGTCGTCGATGTAAATAATGAGAAAAAAATGGAAATGATGCATAAACAAGGTGAAACAGGCTTTCCTAGTTTAATTGTTTGGGAAATAAAATAAATAAAAGTTTAATAATATCAAAAGTATAGATAAAATATGGGAAATTACAAAAATCTTTAATTAAAACACAAACATACGAACATAAACGAACGCAAATGAACGAATGTTCACGAACACGTTCACGAACACCTTACCGAACGTTCACGAACACAATTGAACGAATGAGACCAGTGTTCATGTTCGTTTATTTAACTAATCGAACAAAATTTCTTGTTCATGTTCGTTCGTTTATTAAACGAAAGAAAATAAACGAATTTCCAGCCGAACGGTTCACAAACTGTTTGCTGAACGTTCGGTTCATTTACAGCCCTACTCTTCGGGTTCAAAGCCTTCCAGATCTTGAAAACCGCCCACGTTGTTCCGGTTGCGTGCCCCGCAACATCTATCCCTTGGCTTCGCCATGCCTGTTACCAACCACTAGGTGTCCCGTTAACTTGAAAAACTAATAACCCACATTGTTTTTCTTAAAATATAAGTAGCAAGGTAAATCTGAACTCGTTATTAGCTAGCAACTATGCCAAAGTTGAAAACAGAAACATTTTGGTCAACTTCTTCACCCATACAACATGAACTCAAGAGTCCAAATTTCATTAAAACTTAGGATTTTTCTGGATATTATGGTTGAAGAACTTCTTTCCTGACTCTAAGCCTCAAATAGTGTATATGCATAAAAAAAACATAGAGAACACCTTCAGTCTACTTCAACTTATAATAGCAACATTCAACGTGTGATTGAAAGTTGTTATCAGGCGGTACCAAGACCAGAAATGGAAAAACACTATATAGACAAAGTCTTGTTATTCTTCGTGTATTATGTAACTGGAGCACGGATTAATTAATTAATCTAGACCAATTAGTAGGTTTAAAGACAAAAGACTGGATAACTTACAACTAATTTGATTGTTATCTAATATAAAAAGTAAAGAACGGTACCTAAATGATAGTTAGAATCCGCATTTGTTCGCTTATCACATTGTTGCAGTAACTCTTTCAATTGGTTGTTACCTACATAATAAGAACATGTTCTTCAATACTTTGGACCAACAATCATTAATGGAAACAATAGAAATAACAATTTATCAACTGCGATAACCGTAAATGTGTGGGGTGAGAAACATGGCTGGCATTTCTATAAAGCAATAAAGCATAACCATTTTTACCCAGTGACCCATTAGCCAACCTACCTGACTCGCTGTGCAAAAGAGTGGTCTTCTTCACCACTACTAGAGTCCTGGTGGCGGCTCCTTCTCTCCGGCTGCCTCAAACCATAGCCGTCACCACCAGATGATGTTTTTTATAGTTTTTATTTGGTTTGTAGGAGGAAGATGGGTGCTTCTCTCCATAGGGCATATAAGACACAAGTTATTGGCGGGAGCCTGCCATATTTAACATATTAAGTTTTTTAATACGTTAAATATGGAGGGCTGCCGCCAATCTTGTATGCCCTAGGAGAGAAGCACCTATCTTCCTCCTACAAAGATGAAACGTGTGGCCTGTAGAGGGTTACTTGCGGGTTTCTTAAGTCATCTTCTCTAGTATACTGCTCCAAGGCAACCATCGCAAGATTACCACTGCAACTGCCCCGTAGAGCGGTATAATATAACAAATGACTTAAGACACCCGCAAGTAACCCTCTACAAGCCACACGTTTCATCTATGAAGGAGGTAACACTAAGCATCCATTCCTAAAGAAAAAAAAGTTTAGATAACGGTTAAGAAAGCATGACATGATCCTTTTTTTGTAAGTCGATGCCAACTTTTCAGTTAGGTTATAAGGCTCAGATGGAATCATCAACATGGGTTCAATGGATGCCATGCGAATGTGACATCCTAACCTGATCATCATAGCCTTATTGTCAAGGGACAAATCTGAAAGTATTACACCCACTCAATTGTGGGGCTGTTATGTAATTTCACTGCTCAGTGGTTCCAAACATCCTACAAGACCCAGACATGTAATTGAGAGATCATCGGAGCTACGAACTGGTAAAGCCATGGCTGCAAACACACGGTTGCAGAGTGATAAGTATGCAACCTGAATATTGTCCCGCCAAGATGCTACTCGGATCTTCTATGTACCCTCAAAATAAAACAACAATCATCATAGTCCAATAACTATCATCAAGTCAGGGATCTGACATAAAAACATCCAAAAATAACAACAATTTGGATTTAACAGGAACAAGGATCGAGGAAAAACCCTAGATATGGATTTCAGTTTATAGTCTCTTCAAAGGAAATAACAACAATCAGATCTATGATGTTTCAACAGATCTTCAACATTTCAAAACTTTATGTCATCCCTTGACATCGAACCCTAGACTCAGACATGTAACTGAGAGATGAACACAACTACGAACCGGGTAAAGCCATGGCTGCAAACACACGGTTGCAGAGTGAGAACTATGCAACCTAGATATTGCCCTGCCAAGATACTACTCGGATCTTCTATGTACCCTCAATATACAACAATCATCACAGTCTAATAACTATTATCAAATACTCATGCAACCATCATAGCTATTGAAGCTCAGCTTACGCATCACAGCCTCAACACTTTTATTTTGTCAAATGAATTCGGAGTACACAAAATCTCGAGTACACAACTCCTTTACCACCCACCAGACATGTCAGGATCTAAGTTTGAATTGATTGTTGTTTTTGTTTCAAATAATGGAAAATGATTGAAAACAGAGACTAAGTGCAGCGGATTAATAGAAAACTTTTACAACAATCAATTGGTCGTTTGTTTTCATCACCAACTTGCTTTTAAGTAATCAAACTCTTGCAAGTGATTCACAAACTCCCCCTTAGCCCAATAACGAGCGTTTGATAGTAAGAAACGAAGAAGATATGCGAAATTGATATTTTTAAGAAGACAAGTAAAACTGTCACAATGAACGCCTATTTATACTAACTATCTAACCACTGATCGTCTTACAATGACGTCATGGTTGATAGTGACAGCTAACAAACGTAACTAACTATAGCACTGCTAGACTAAAGCTATCCTCTGATCTAACTAAGACTATACTAAACACTGATGGCCATCCTCTGATCTTGTATTCTTCTATCAGCGGTTGGGAGTTTCTTCTGTCAGAGGATAGGTAACAATGTTCTTTATTGAAAGCAGTAAAAGCGTATCAGTGGATAGAAACCTCTGATAGCTGGACCAAAGCTTGGATGGTGTGTTTTAACTTTGTATCATCTGTTCCTTTCCAAAGGTTCAATCCCAACAATCTCCCCTGGAACAGATGATGCCGAACAACACCTTATTCTTGATCTTTATTCCTCATAAAGAACTCTCTTATTTGACCTTTGAATTGTAGCTCAAAGTTAAGAGATTCTAAGTCATCAGCATCCTTCTCAAGTTCTAAACATAGTAGTTCGTGGAAGTCTTCTACTGTAAGCCCATAAGCAGCTTCCATGGATAGTTTAGTGACCTTACCATCAGACTTGATCAAAGTCAATTCGTGGGTGTCTTTTTTGATCTTCCACTTTAGAATTTTTGGGTTTGAAGGCTTTCTTGAAGGAGCTTTTATTGCTGAGGATAGGAAGGGAGCTAATCTTGTCAAATCTTCGGCCAACTTAACACTTCTATCATCTGTTAGATAGTCCATCATATTCTTGATTCCTTCTTTGATAAACACTTACTCAAACTCTTTGTCAACCTTCTCAGACAACTCCTCTTGCCTTTATCGTTTTACCAAAGCAAGTGTGGATTGGACAGTTGTTGAGCTGGGATTTTTAGAGAGCCGGGCTTTGAGAGCAGCATCTTCTTTAAAATAATAAGGTTTAGGAGGCATTGATGGATCCTTTTTCCTTCTATGTATCCAACACTCTTATCTCCCCCCCCATCTCATCACCTGATTCTTTGACCCATAGTGATTCTGAATTAGCTCTTCCTTCATTCTTCTGAGCTTTAGGGTCTTTTCAGGCACATTCTTCTTGTATTTGTTCCAGTCTGGACATGTGGGTTTGTTGTGAGGATCTTTTGATTGTACTTCTATTCTTGCATTTTCTTCTTGAAGCTCACTCACAGACCAATCCTTGAACTGTGCTCTTGTAGTAGCATATTTCTTTCTTTCCATGATGTGTGAGATGTAATTTTCTTTCAAGAGTTTATCTTCTGCTTCAGAAATTTTATTTGATAAATTCTTTGAGAATCTTTCAAGGGATTGGACTTTGCTCAATTGAAACTGGAGTTGATTCTGCACTTCTCTATCACTTTTGCCTTTAGACAACTTCTTAGCAATATCCTCTGCTTGTTTTTCTTTGAGTGGTAGATACTGATCAATATTTGCAGGCTTTGGATAACCTTGAAGTGAAGGGAAGTGTCTTTTGTCTGGATCTTCTTCATCATAGAATGATATGATTTCTTTCTTGACTGCAGGCAAATCAAGAGGAAATTTTATAGCTGCAGGAATCACTTCTTTTGAGGAAGCAGATTTTCAGTTGGGGAAACAGAGGTTAGATTTAGCAATGGTGCAGATGCAAGAGGCAAAGGAGCAGGGATCTTTTCTTCATTTATGACCTTTGTAACTTTTGTCCTCTTAAAACTGATCGAAGGTGATGATGGATGACTTGAAATTCTTGGTGGTGTTGGTAGTTGTTGTGTGGAAGTAGGAAAAGTGAGAATGGCAGTGGTTGTGGTAACATCTGCTACAACCTCTGCTGTGTCAACAGATGTTGGCACAACAGTTGTCGTAACATATGTTGAGGTGGATATGGATTTTGTGTGAGATGATCTGGTTGATTTTGTATTGGCAGAGGTTTTTGTGGTTGGATTGGTAGCATCTTTAGTTTTGAGAGATGTGGATTCTGGTTGTCTTGCTTTTGAAGAAGATCTTATCTTTTTTGAGGTACCAGTCTCTTCCTTTTCTAACTGCTGATCAATCTTTTTCTCAACCAGCACTTTGCCTTCATCAAACACAGACTTCTTATGGGACTTATTTGCCCTTGCCAAGATATGTTCAATTAAGTCTGGTTTCTTTGAACCACCTGGCTTAGGAATATTCACTGTAGGCCTTGCCTTATCATCATCCATCTTCAACTTTTTATTTCCCAAAGGTTTCTCCCCTTTTTGGCTTCATCTGGACGTACAAAAATGACAGTAGGAGGAGATGTACCAGTGGTGGTGAGCAAGTGGGCTTTGATTGCCTTAATATCTGCAGCAGTGTCATTATATCTTGCATCAACCATATTTCTGAGTTCCATCATCTGATGCTTATGTTTTTGTTCCAGGAAGTGTTTCTCTTGTTGAAAGATTGGAGATATTACAGATTTGAGCTCAGCAGTGGTTGGAACAGGGGTTTGGCTCTGTATAATGATCAACTGTTTCAAAAGATCTTTTATTTCATCAACAGTGCTTTCAACCTTGGTAACCCTTTTTGTCAATTCCTGATATTTTAGCTCATCACCTAACTTAATAGGATCATCTGAACTCCTATCAGATGTGGTAGTTTTATCCAAGATATCATGAGAAAGTGGTTTACCACTTGCTTCAATCTTAGATGCCCCTTTGTCTTGGTTCTGGGGACTTCCCACTGGAGTAGAGGTTACCTTAGTAGCCCCAGCAGTGGTTGCCTTCAACCAGGTCTTAGCTATGTAACCACTGTCCAATTGAGAACATGGGAGTTCAGCAATTGTAGTGGCTGCCATTGTTGAACTATCACCAAGGGTTACATGTAACCTTAGGGATGTAGCCTCTTCAGTTGCTGATGGGCTAGCATGTAGAAATAAGTCAGACCCAGCCTCTGGTTGAAGTATATTCTCAATGATAGGTTGGTGAGAAGTGCTGGATAATGTCTGCTCAATTTCTATTGCATTCAGCAAGGGTAACATGGTTGGTGGTAAAGATGGAATTGGTGAGAGTGGCTGTGTAGAAAGCGACATTGCCCTGGGAGAGGGGCTGTGGAAGATAGAACCAAGTGATCCTAGATCTTCATAATTAGGTGTCCCTGTGCCTACAACCTGGTCCTTTTGTGAGGATGCAGGAGGAGTTTCAAAGCCGGTTTGAGATCTTTCTACCATCTGCTGTGAAGAAGTAGCAGCAGTGGTTGGTGACTTTGGTGGTGTCACTAGGTTTACCTCTGGGATCTCATCTTCCAGAGGACCCTTTTTGGGTTTGGTGGGTTTTTGGGATGCTCTGGATAGTTTGTTTTTGGAGATTTTAGGTGTGGGTTTCAGAGCAGCGGTTGTGTTGCCCTGATCACCTAGAGCAGTGGGCTCAGCAGCCGGAGGTTGAGCTTGAACATTTTGTTCTTGTATAATTGGCTCAGCCTCCTTTGCTTCTGTTTTGGAAACTTTATCTTGATTTGTAATTCGTGTGAACGTTTCATGGTTTAGGCTGCCAGCGTCGTAACTGCGCGTTGTTTACTTGTGTTTGATTTGATCTGGTCTTGCAAGTAAACACTCATGAATCTTGGATGTATCAAGAAAGCTTTTTGTTTTGAAATATTTTTAAAATTAGTTACAAGATCATTGAACAGCACCTGGGAGAAGTTAAAATCAGAACCGATTAAAATTGCAAATCCCAGATACTGCATGTTCAATGGAATCTCGTTGAAAGCAGTTGTTTTTGCAGAGACACAAGTAAGTAGGGTGTGGAAAAAAAATTTCATCTTTGCTGGAAAATTAGGTTTGAAGATTGTCATACCTTTCAACTGTCTGGTGTAACCTCTTTCAACGAATTCATGTTGCATCTCACTCAAAGGAAATGATACTGGATGTTGCATATCATTCAACATGAAGACTTGGGAGATAGATTGTGGGCTTATCTGTAATTTTGTGCCCCCTACTTTGGAAGTAATGGAATAGGGCACATCATCAACGGATGAGTGTAGTTTAGCATTTGCCCAAAATTCTTTTAAAGAATCGATGTAAACAGGGGCTTTGTCTTCAAACATGTGTTTGAATTTTAATTCTTTGAGAATCCTGATCATTGGATGATAACGAATGTTTGCATTGGTTTCTTCAAGAATAACAATGTAATGGTGTGGTGTTTTGATGATGAGGACAAATGGGGGGTTTTTCTTCTGTCGATTTCTTCTTCGATTTGGTTTTAGGAGCCATGATTGTTGGATGATTTGTGAAAGATAGGCTTTGAAAAAATTGGAATTGCAAAAGAAAGATGAAACCTCTGTTTGGGGATAGAACAGGGTTTTATAGGGTTTTTCAAAAAGTGCACTTGACGTTGCGTCTGATGCAACATCTGTCGAGTAACATCTGTCCACGTGTAACCTCTGTTTGACAATGGAAAACAATTGTTTTGGCTAACCACTGTTAGAATAAAAACTACCAGTGGTTGTGACCAATTTTAAACACTATCAGAGGTTTGCATCAGTGGATAGATTTTTCTAAACAAAAGAGTTTTTGAGCTATCAGAGATTTGAACCGACTTTAAGGATTTTATTGAAAAATTCAATTTTAACTATTTTTAAGGATGAATTTCTGATTTTCGAAAAAACATTTTATTGCTATTTACACATGGATCATCATGAAAAATTGTTTTTAATCCATGTTTAGCATTCCAAGTCTAGATATCAAGCTGTCAAATGTGGAAGCATCAAGTGCTTTTGTCAACACATCTGCTAGTTTATCCTTGGTATGGACATGTTGTAAAGAAATCAGACATTTTTCATAGTAATCCCTCACAAAATGATGTCTGATGTCAATGTGCTTGGTGGTGGAATGTGAAACTGGATTTTTTATGATGTTTTCTGCTGCTTGACTATCATTTTGAGAGGAGTCCTCAAGGCAGTCACACCAAAATCCAAGAGTTGGTTATGAAGTCACAAAATTTGAACAGTGCAACTTGCAGCAGCTATATACTCTGCCTCAGCAGTGGATGTGGATACTGCAACTTGCTTTTTACTTTGCTAAGACACTAAGCAATCCCCTAGGAATTGGGCTCCTCTAGATGTGGACTTCCTTGTTGTTTTACATCCAGTAAAATCACAATCAGAATATCCTGCAAGCGCAATGTTACCATTAGCTGGATACCAGATACCAAGTGTGGGAGCACCTTTTATGTATCTGAATATCCTTTTTACAGCAATAAGATCTGATTTTCTTGGCATTGACTGTGATCTGGCACAGACACATGTGGCAAACATAATATCTGGCCGTGATGCAGTTAGGTATAATAAAGACCCAATCATGCTTCTATACAAAGTTTGATCAACAAGGTCATCTTTGCCATCTATAGTGATCAGCTTGGATGTTGCCATGGGTGTGCTGCAAGTTTTACAATAATTAATATCAAATCTCTTAAGTAGTTCTTTCACATACTTATTTTGATGAATGAAAGTGCCTTTTTGCATTTGTTTGACTTGTAAAACAAGAAAACATTGCAACTCACCCATTGCACTCATCTCAAACTCTGTTTCCATGAGTTTTCTGAACTCTTCACACATGGCAGTGCATGTGGATCCAAAAATGATGTCATCCACATAAATCTGAACAAGCATCAAATCTTTTCCTTTCCATTTTAAAAATAGGGTTTTGCCAATCCTACCTCTGGTAAAACCAATGGATAAGAGAAAAGTGGATAGAGTTTCATACCAGGCTCTTGGTGCTTGTTTTAGACCATACAGTGCTTTGTTTAACCTGTACACATGATCGGAATGAAAGTTATCCTCAAATCCAGGAGGTTGACAAACATATACTTCTTCCTTGATCTTTCCATACAGGAATGCACTTTTGATGTCCATTTGATACACCTTGATGTTGTGGTTAGCAGCAAAGGCTAAGAACATGCGAATGGCTTCCAGCCTTGCTACTGGAGCAAAAGTTTCATCATAGTAAATCCCTTCTTCCTGTCTGTAGCCTTGAACCACGAGCTTTGCTTTGTTTTTGACAACAATACCCCTTTCATCGGTTTTGTTCTTAAAGACCCACTTTGTGCCGATGAGACTCACATCTTTTGGCAGTGGTACAAGTTCCCAAACTTGTTGTCTCTTGAATTGTAGGAGCTCTTCTTGCATTGCTTCTACCCAGCTGTTGTCTTTCAGTGCCTGTTTTGGTACTTGACAGGCTGTGAGTGATAGAAATCCAACAAAAAGATAAATGTTTTGGGCTTGGCTTCTTGTGAGCACACCCTCATTGATGTTGCCAATAACTTGATCCAATGGATGGATTTTGAGGAATATCAAATCACCTTGATATTGGACAATGGCATTTTAAGGTGAAGCTTGCAAATGTGTATCATCTAAGCTACCCTCTGCCGGTGAATTTGATGGTTCAGCCTCCGATTGGAATGGTAGTGGAGGGATTAATGGTATGGGAGTGAAAGTGTGTTGAGTTTCGCCCATTTGTAGTGGACTTTCATCAACAGATGTTTGGATTTGAGAGCTGGCAGTGTGACACCCGGCTATTTAGGCTGTCTCGTACAAATATAACACTTGTCATGAATGAATGAAAGGCCGTATTGATTATTTATGATGTTTATATATGGTATTTGATGTGTTGGTAAATCCAAAGTTTGATAAAAATTACGTTGGCAATAATAAGGTAAACGCTTATTGCGTGACTGCCGAATAATGTTAAAATCCCAAAAATAGTCCATTATGAGTTAAATAATATATTTAATCATAATCGTGAGGAAAAATAATTTAAAACGCTAAGAAACTCTATTTTTCGAGTTTAAACACGTATAGCGCGATACTTCGCGTATCTGACAAAATACTATCAACACAGCCAGTTCAGGGCAACTAAAAATTATTATAGTAATAATTTGACAAGTTTATTTTTATAGAATGATAAAAATAAATTAAAACGCTTAAAATCCCTATTTTGCGAATTTAAGCGCGTACTACGCAACACAGCGCCTATACTGCCAATTACCGGCCACGTAACTGGTCCAGGCAAATAAAATATTGATTAGTAATATTTTAGTGAGTTTATTTTTATAAAGCGCTGAATAATTTAGAACGCGTTAAAACGCAGTTAAAACGCTAGATAAAATACCCGGTATCCAGTTAAATACAAGTAAATAACTTATATATGTGTAAGTATATAATATGTATGGGTATGTGCTCATAGGTGGCGGCCTAATGGCCACCCGCCTTTTTGAAACTCCTTCTAAATGGACAAGTGTAGACCTAGGGAAGTGGAGATAATCATGAGAGCTCCTTACACACTCCATTTAACCATGCAAGATCAAAAACAAATCTCATCTCTTTCTCTCTCTCTCTCCTTCTCTCTCTCGGCCGAACACACACATATACACACACCACACCTTCAAACTTTGAAGATCTTGAAGAATCCATGTTCATGCAATCCCATTTCAAGTGTTTTTGAATATCAAAGGTGTTTCCAAGGAGTTTCAATCATAAACCAAGCTCCATACCATCATCTTAATCAAAAACCCAACAAAAATCTTGAATGTATAACCTTACTTTAAAAATCTATGTTCTTGATTTTTGATGGTTATGGAAGTTTCTCTTGATTCTTGGACTTAACCACTAACTCAAAAACTAACAAGAGGGTTTTTAAAGAAAATGAAAATGGAGGTGTACATATATATATGTATGGCCGTATGTATGTGTGTATATATATACATATGAGATTTTGAGCTATGATGTTTGAAATGATCTTGCTTGATAAGATGTTAAAAGGGAGAATGCATGTAATCTTTAGAATGTTCTAAAAAGGTTATGGTGATTTGAAAAGATGAACATGAAAAGTTGAACTTTGGAATCTTGTGTATGTATGTATGTGTGCCATGTATATATATATGTATATGCATGCATACAAAATTTTGTTGTTAGTTCATAAATGTGAAGAAGGTGATACTTGCATTTATGTTGAATGATTAGATGATGATGATCATATGAAAATGATGGTGTTCTTGAATGTTTGAACAAGAACTAAATATGTGTTAGAAGTATTTAAGTTCATGCAAGATGATGATGATGTGATATACATGCATTAGATGATGTACATAGGCATGCATGTGGGTATATGGGCATGAAATGGTGATTAAAAGGTGATATGATGAAGATGAGTTTAATCAGGTGATAAAAACTAAAAATACTGTTTTTTGAAGTGTAAAATAGCATGGAACTTTAACATAAAGTTTACTAGCTTTGCATGTTTTACTATGTGCTTAAAAGTGTTGTAAAATACATGAAATCGCATTATTTATGTGCCTTACACAAAAACTGCACTAATCTGATTATAACCATCATTTTATTCAGTATATAACATGTATTGTGTTAAAATATGAAGTCGTTTCGAGTTCGGATGGTTAGGGTAACGTTGACGCAAAACTATGCGGTAAAAACGGTAAAAATCCCATTTTTACGAAACTGTTTTAGATCATTAACTAAATTGATATTTTTGATATAAATATAAGTATATTAACTTATGTTAAGATTATTTGGTGTTTGGTTGGTCATACGTGACTTCCGATGCCCGAAAACGTTTCCGAATCGCTAAAATACGCATTTTTCAATGTACACTAGAATGGGTTGTTCATGGGTGAACCTTATGTGTTTAAATGTGTTATGTGATTTAAATATTGAATATGATAATATGTTAAGTGTTGACATGATAGCGGGAATTAAGTCTATGCATGTAAGCTTGTATGTTTAAAACGGTAGAATCGGTAAAATCACGTTAAATGAGTAACTTATTTGTCGAGCATGAAATTAGATACATAGGTTAACTTAATAAGTTATTTCATGTATACATGCTTTAAAAATGATAAAGTGAATAAGTTAATGCGTTTTCGCGTGTTATGATATTGTGAATATGTGCACGTTTATGTATATATGTTACGACGCGCAAATCGTAGATATCGGGAGTGTAATGGATAAAACATTAAGGTCACCAATAAAATCGTTCAAGTCGCAAAATCTTAAATATATATATATATATTAATATGCCAACATAATCAAAAACAATAACTTTTCGAGAAAATCTCAAAGTGATGTAAAAATTCCAAGATTTGAGAAACGTAGTTATTTTGTGATGTATGATTATTAAATCGTGTCTACGTATGTTAGGACGTGTAGAATCAAAGTGTGGGATCGCGCTATTTTAAATACGCACCCAAAGGTGAGTGTCACTAAACCCCTTTTTTTACTGTTTTAGTATATGTTTTGGGGGAAGAACACGTCTTAAAAGGATAAGTATACGTTTTCGTATAAAATATGCCTTTAATTAAAACTATAAATATATTTTCGTGGAAAATATGATTTGGAAATTATGTGATTTTTGGAGAAAAACATGGTTTTGGATATAAATATGTTTCGGGATGAAACGGATTTTGGAATAATGATATATGCGTTTTGGGGGTGAAACAGGGATTTTACGGCGTTATGGGATAGAATGATCGTGTGGATTTAAAATGTTTAAATCTAAAGTTGTAACGAATTGGCCCGGTCTCAAGAGAGTGAGTATCGGGATTACGCTTACGTTTCGGTGGGGACGTCGGGGATTCGTACAATGTGTTATATTAAATTTTATCATTTTAGTAGGATATATATATTGTTCATAAGGTTGGCACCTTGGGTGACCCATTGCGGGCACTTTGCGCAAACTTAGCCATTTAATCATTAATATGGATTGCGTGGAATTGTTGATAGATCTATCGTGTTGACAACCCCGTCGCGACCGGTAGCTCCGTGTCATGTCAAGCGATGAATTTATATTCTATTATTTCTAGCATTGATTATACCCTTAATGTTAATATATAGCTCTTAATGTCTTGCAAACTTACGAATCTGAACAAATGGATGTTGAAAAAAATTTAATATGTGAAACTTGGGAAGATGCTTAGTTCGGAGGTTTCGGGGAAACGCTTGCGACGGCTGACTCATGGATTTTATTAAGGAAATAAAATTGACTTTCGAAAATATTATTTGGATGTTTTGATAATAAACACATAATTAGAAAGTTTTTCCTTATTTTAAATTTGAATATGTGAGCTCACCCTCCTTTGTGCTGACACTTGATTTTAACGTGTTCTTCAGGTACTTGAGCAAGGCTTTGGGAATTATGGCGTGTCTTGTGGTCTTGATGCATGTTTTTCTTTAATAATGTTTTGGACAACTTTTAAAAATAACCTGGGACAATGTGATGTAGCAAAATATTAGATAAACAAAGATCAAACACGTTGATTCTAAGAATACCCGTGCTGGTCTTTCCCAAACCACCAAAATTCAACCCAAAGGGCAAGAATTTGAAGCGAAAAAACTGATTATCACAAAAATCAATTCTGAACTTTCCATTAGCCTTAGAAACACTTAAATAGAGACAAAAATTCAAAAACGGGCCTAAAACACACTTGGGCCAAAAACTATAACAAAACAAAAGTCTACGAAACTTATAAAAAAACACAAAATGATAAATAACTAGTAGAAGTAAGCGTTTTTAGGTCCCGAACGTTGGCCCAAACCGCCGTAGGCCGTTTGCAACAAGATGGGCTTTTTTCTCACGGTCGTTTTGCCTGGTCGCAGGCCCAAAACGGAGGAGCACCGTAGCCCAAGTTAGAGCCATTTGAGTGAGGCCCCATTTGTTACGCGATCTTGGGCCTCTAAATATAACAAGGCCCGCTCCTGCACACTTGGGCCCGCATCATAATATCTGTAATGAGATCCATAATGGATCAAAACAACTTAACTGCGGTGTGGTTGTAGCTTATGTTTAACTTTTAAACAATGTTTTAATTAAGTAATATGTCCAAAAATTAACGATGCATCATCCACCAAGATATTTATGGGCACCAACTTCCGTCACCATTACGTTTGTATTTCCGCTGCGACGTTTTTGGGGTGTTATAGAAGTTGGTATCAGAGCCAACGGTTGTTAGCGAACTAGATGTTTTCAGGGAAAAACTCTAGACTTCAACCAAAGAATTTTGAGATATAAGTCCAAAATTCGTGAAGCCAAAATTTTTAAATAAACATGGATTTTTATCATGTATGAGAACCATTGCGTGTTATTGTGCATATGTGTTAATCTGTTTATTTGGGCCTTATGTGTTATTTTTCATTTGAACACACACTTACTTTGTACGGTTAAATATATGTCACAGATGTCGCACGAGCACGAGGTCATCGAGATTACTGACTCTGAGAGCGAGCCAGAATTCGAGACTTCACCTAGATCCGTATTACAAGAGGTACCCCCTACGATTCCACAGTTTGCCGATGCGGCCTAATTCGCTTCATCCTTCCAGGTTAACCCTGTTGTGTTCGCAAGTCAGGTTGACCCACGTTATGCTTTTACAAGCAACGGTTGGATCAAAGACGACGATGATGCTCCACCCTTGATCTATGAGACTGGGCAATCATCAGGTACCGTGCCAGTTATCGATGACGTGGATAGAGGTGTTCCGTTGATTGGAGGATCTTATAGTATCGCACCAGTAGTAGACGCTACCATTGTTACGGCTCAGCCATTAGAGCCATTGACCGTCTCGTCTGCTGTCGTTGCTGAGCCCACTACTGAGATCCCTCCACCTGTTGTTACCGAGTCGTCATTTCCATCGATCGAGTCGCGCGCTCCTACTACACCCCTGTTGGTATACTTTCGACGTAGGATGAGGATACGACCAGCTGGAGACATCGCTTCAACTTCCAGAGCTGAGACAGCATCTGCTTCGAAGAAGCAGAAAGGAGTGTGGGTTAACCGATGTTCTCACTGCGACCTTCAGTTGGGGGCCATACGCGGAGATCTGGAGGCGATTAGGGGAAAAGTGAAGGATCTAGAGGGGCAAATGGACTGGTTTGATGAGCTAAAGGACTTGGATGACAGTGCTACGGACCAAATGCACTGGAGGAGCTTGTGAGGAAGCTTCTAGAGTTTGTTGGCATGAAGAAATGATGGTTGTTTGTCATTTGTGTTGTTTGTTTGTTTTGTATGTCTCTTTGATAAACCCTTATGTTGGCTTGCATGCCAAATTTTTGGATATTTAGGAGGAAATTTCATCTAGACTTGTTATTGGTGGTTGATATGTCACACCAAATTTTGATTAGTCGTTGTACTATGGACAAGCTTTGTAATTTCCATGATAGATATCAATGTTATGGGTCTCTTTTGGTTAAATCATTCTCATTATTATGTGGATGCATGTGTATTGTTTAGTCCACTATTATTTAATGATTGAAATATTTAAACAATGTCTTATGTTGATATTATTATTGCAATAATAGAAACGACAAGATGCCGCCAAAAACGAGACAGGGTACTGGACTACCTACCACCCTAGAAGAGTTGGCACAACTCATAGCCCAACACGTTAGTACTGCCTTGGAACAGCGTGAAGCCAACCAAAATATTGGGCAAGGACGTGGACATGGTGCTCCTGGGCATGGTGAAGGTGGTGTGCAGATTGGAAACCCGCAAGGTAAAATAATGATCGGAAAAGTTTTAGTAGTTCCTGTGTTATGATATAATCAGAGCGAAATCTTGATTTTCATTAACCTTGTGAATAGTGCATGGATGTACGTATAAGACATTTCAGGGCTGTAACCCACGATCATTTACCGGTGCTGAAGGGCCTCTTGAAATCACTAGATGGATCGAGAAGATGGAATCTGTGATGGCCATCAACGGTTGTGCTGCTAATCAGAGGGTTAAGTATGCTTCGTGTTCATTTCTCGATGAAGCTTTATCCTGGTGGAACACTCAAGTTCAGATTTTGGGCGAAGATGCGGCTTACGGTCTTACCTGGAATGAACTAAAAGAGATGCTTCTTAAGGAATACTGTCCGTGTAGTGAGATGCAAAAGATTGAGACTGACTTTTGGAATTTGACCATGGAAGGCCTGAATGTCAGAGCTTGTACGTCTCGGTTCAATGATTTGGCTAGATTGGTTCCACGAATGGTCACTCCTGAGTACGTTAAGGTAGAGAGGTATAACTAGGGATTGTCGTCACAAATTCGTAGTATGGTTACGTCAGCGAAGCTCACTACCTATCTGGAAGCTAATACTCTAGCGAAATCATTAGCAGATGATGCTGCTCGGAAAAGTAACCCTAACAGGAAAGAGGAGACTGGGAAGTCGTCGGGAAAGGTCAAGGCAGATGAAAAATCTGAACGATCGAAGCATGCTGAGTATAGATCTGGGGTTCGTGGAAGCGAAGATCTGAGAGCTCGAGGAAAGATTCCGATGTGAAGCGTGAGAAGAAACGCAATTCGGGGAAAGCATATGTGGCTAGTGCTAGTGATTCGAGGAAGGATAATGACAGGGATGGCGGAAGTGGTTCAGCGAAGAAGACTCACGGTGATGAGCAGGGAAATTGTGCCAGATGTGGTTGAACTGGACATGTTACTCGCGAGTGCTATGCCAGAAGCACCGCAGATGGAGTTAAGCTTGAGGGTTGCTTCGAATGTGGAAAGCAAGGACACATCAAGCGAAATTGTCCATTGTTGAAGAATCAGGGTGCCAACGGCAGAGCTTTTGAGCTGAATGCTGGGAAAGCACGTGATAATCCTGCAGTGGTTACTGGTACGTTCCTAATCAATGACCATTCTGCGTTCGTACTATTTGATATGGTGCTGACTTGAGTTTGTCTCGAAAAACTTTGAGCTGTTTCTGTGTTCTCAAACAAGTAAGCTAACTAAAAAGTACTCGATAGAATTAGCAAATGGAAAAATGATAGAGACTAGCGAAGTTATTCGTGGTTGTAGAATTTGGTTATGTGATCATAGTTTTAGTATCGATTTACTACCAGTGGAGCTGGGTAGTTTTGATGTAGTCGTTGGGATGGATTAGCTATCCAAGAACGGAGCTGAAATCATTTGTTCGGAGAAACAAGTGCGGATACCTCGTCCTGGTGGTGGTGAAGCTTTAGTTGTTCACGGTGACCGATCAAGTCGAGAATCAGGAGTTCTTAATGTTATGAAGATGCACAAGATGTTGCGTAAGGGCTATCCTGGCGTTCTTGGTTAATGTAGTGGATACGAAAGCCGAAAGTGGGAAGATTGAAGAAATTCCTATAGTTCGTGATTATCCGGAAGTTTTCCCTGAAGACTTGCCTGGATTACCCCCTGCGAGACAGATGGAGTTTAAAATTGATCTTGTACCTGGTGCTGCACTGATTGCAAGATCTCCTTATACATTAGCACCGCCAAAAATGAAAGAATTGTCAAATCAGCTTCAAGAGCTATTAGACAAAGGTTTCATACAACCAAGCTTTTCGCCTTGGGGAGCACCTGTGTTGTTCGTGAAGAAGAAAGATGGTTTCTTCAGAATGTGTATTGATTACAGAGAGTTGAACAAGCTGACTATCAAGAATCAATACCCGTTACCAAGAATCGACGATTTGCTCGACCAGCTTCAAGGATCAAGCTACTACTCGAAGATAGACATGCGTTCAGGATATCACCAGTTGAAGATTGTTGAGGAAGATGTTCCGAAGACTGCTTTTAGAACACGTTATGGCCATTATGAGTTCTTAGTCATGCCTTTTGGCTTAACTAATGCGCCTGCAGTGTTCATGGATCTCATGAACAGGGTATGCAAACCCAATTCGGATAAATTCGTGATAGTATTCATTGATGATATACTAATCTATTCGCGAACCAAAGAAGATCATGAGAAACATTTGAAGATGATTCTGGAGTTGTTAAAGAAAGAGAAGTTGTATGCCAAGTTCTCTAAATGTGAATTTGGATTCGAGAGGTTCATTTCCTCGGTCATGTTATAAATGAGAAAGGTATACATGTGGACCCGTTGAAGATTGAGGCGATTAAGAATTGGGAAGCGCCAAAGACTCCGTCAGAGGTGCGACAATTCTTAGGACTTGCTGGGTATTATAGAAGATTCATCGAGAATTTTTCCAGAATAGCGCAACCATTAACGCTATTGACCCAGAAGGATAAGAAGTTTGATTGGACAGAAAAGCAGGAGGAAGCTTTTCGGATGTTGAAGGAGAAGTTGTGTAGTGCACCTATTCTATCTCTGCCAGAGGGAAATGACGATTTTGTTGTATACTGTGATGCGTTACGTTTGGGCCTTGGTTGCATGCTTATGTAGAAGGACAAAGTGATAGCCTATGAATCCAGACAACTGAAAGTGCATGTGAAGAACTACACAACTCATGATTTAGAGTTGGGAGCTGTTGTGTTCGCTTTGAAGATTTGGAGACATTATCTGCACGAAGTGTACGATTTACACAGACCACAAGAGCCTCCAGCATATCTTTGATCAGAAGGAACTCAACATGTGACAGCGGCATTGGGTAGAGTTACTCAATGATTATGAGTGTGATATTCGTTATCACCAAGGGAAAGCAAATGTTGTTGCTGACGCGCTCAGTAGGAAAGAGCGGGAAAAGCCTCTGCGCATTCGTGCTTTGGGTTTGACCATAAAAACGAATTTGACCGATCGAATTCCTAATGCACAACGAGAAGCTTTGAAAGATGAGAACCTGAGTAGAGAAGGTTTGAGAGGTTTGGAACGTGAACTGATACCAAAAGTGGATGAAGTGATGTACTTCATGAACCAAGTTTGGGTTCCGCTTAGAGGTAACCTATGTGAACTGGTTATGAACGAGGCTCATAAGTCCAGATATTTGATTCACCCAGGTTCTACCAAGATGTATCAGGATATTAAGGAGTTATATTGGTGGACGAATATGATGAGAGATATTGCGGTGTATGTAAGTAAATGTATGACATGCTCAAAGGTTAAGGCTGAACATCATAGGTTGTCTGGGCTTCTGCAGCAACCAGAGATTCCTAAATGGAAGTGGGAGCATCTTGCTATGGACTTTATCACCAAATTACCCCATACTTCACATGGACATGACACTATTTGGGTAATTGTGGATCGATTAACGAAGTCTGCTCATTTTCTAGCCATTAAGGAAACAGACAAGACAAAAAAGATATCGCAGTTGTACCTCAACGAGATTGTAGCCCGACATGGAGTGCCTGTGTCAATTATCTCTGTTAGAGATGACCGATTTGACTCCAGATTTTGGCGATCTCTTCAGGAGTCGCTGGGTTCTCGTTTGGACATGAGTACTGCATATCATCCTCAAATAGATGGTCAAAGTGAGAGAACCATTCAGACGCTGGAGGATATGTTGAGAGCGTGCTTGATTGATTTTGGTGGAAGTTGGGATAATCATTTGCCGTTGGTAGAGTTTTCTTACAACAATAGTTACCACGCTAGTATCAAAGCCGCTCCGTTTGAAGCTTTTTACGGAAGAAAGTGTCGATCGCCCCTGTGCTGGGCTGAAGTTGGCGAAAGGAACCTAACCGGACCTGAGCTTATCTAGGAAACCACCGACAAGGTTGTCCAGATCAAGGAAAGGTTGAAAGCTGCCGTTGACCGACAGAAAAGTTATGCAGACAACCAAAGGAAACCGTTGCAATTTCAAGTCGTGGATCGTGTTCTGCTGAAAGCGTCACTTTGGAAAGGTGTTGTTAGATTTAGGAAAGAGGGAAAGCTAAGCCCATGGTATATAGGTCCTTTTGAAATAGCATCTCGAGTTGGATCAGTCGCATATAGGCTTAAGCTGCCGTAGGATTTGAATGGCGTTCATGACGTGTTTCATGTTTCCAACCTGAGAAAGTGTTTGTCAGATGAGACACTAATTATACACCCTGAAGAGGTTCAAGTAGACGATAAATTGAGATTTATCGAGGAACCGGCTGGATGAGAAGATTCAGAAGCTTAGAAGGAGTCGGATCAAGTTAGTCAAGGTTTGCTGGAATTCTAAACGTGGACCCGAGTTCACATGGGAACGAAAGGACCATATGCAACGAAAATATCCACATCTCTTTAAATCTAGTGCGAAAACGAAACCTGTAGTGTAAGAATTTCCGGGACAAAATTCCTTAAACAAGGGGAGACTGTGACACCCGGCTATTTAGGCTGTCCCGTACAAATGTAACACGTGTCATGAATGAATAAAAGGCTATATTTGATTACTTATTATGTTTATATATAGTATTTGATGTGTTGGTAAATCCAAAGTTTGATAAAAATTACGTTGGCAATAATAAGGTAAACGCTTATCGCGTAACGGTTAAAATGCGAAACGAACGTTTGTGACCGCCGAATAATGTTAAAATCCCAAAAATAGTCCGTTATGAGTTAAATAATATATTTAATCATAATCGTGAGGAAAAATAATTTAAAATGCTAAGAAACTCTATTTTTCGAGTTTAAACGCGTACTGCGCGATACTGCGCGTATCTGGCAAAATACTGTCAACACAGCCAGTTCAGGGCAACTAACAATTATTATAATAATAATTTGACAAGTTTATTTTTATAGAATGATAAAAATAAATTAAAACGCTTAAAATCCCTATTTTGCGAATTTAAGCGCGTACTACGCAACACAGCACGCATACTGCCAATTACCGACCACGTAACTGGTCCAGGCAAATAAAATATTGATTAGTAATTTTTAGTGATTTTATTTTTATAAAGCGCTGAAAATAATTTAAAACGCAGTTAAAACGCTAGATAAATACCCGGTATCCAGTTAAATGCCAGTAAATAACTTATATATGTGTAAGTATATAATATGTATGGGTGTGTGCTCATAGGTGGCGGCCTAATGGCTGCCCACCTTTTTGAAAATCCTTCTAAATGGACAAGTGTAGACCTAGGGAAGTGGAGATAATCATGAGAGCTCCTTACACACTCCATTTAACCATGCAAGATCAAAAACAAATCTCATCTCTCTCTCTCTCTCTCGGCCGAACACACACATATACACACACCACACTTTCAAACTTTGAAGATCTTGAAGAATCCATGTTCATGCAATCCCATTTCAAGTGTTTTTGAAGAATAAAAGGTGTTTCAAAGGAGTTTCAATCAAAAACCAAGCTTCATACCATCATCTTAATCAAAAATCCAACAAAAATCTTGAAGGTATAACCTTACTTTAAAAATCTATGTTCTTGATTTTTGATGGTTATGGAAGTTTCTCTTGATTCTTGGACTTAAACACTAACTCAAAAACTAACAAGAGGGTTTTTAAAGAAAATGAAAATGGAGGTGTACATACATATGTATGGCCGTATGTATGTGTATGTATATATATACATATGAGATTTTGAGCTTTGATGTTTGAAATGATCTTGCTTGATAAGTTGCTAAAAGGGTGAATGCATGTAATCTTTAGAATGTTCTAAAAAGGTTATGGTGATTTGAAAAGATGAACATGAAAAGTTGAACTTTGGAATCTTGTGTATGTATGTATGTGTGCTGTGTGTGTGTATATATATATATATATATATATATATAAAATATATATATATATATATATATATATATATATATATATGTATATGCATGCATACAAAATTTTGTTGTTAGTTCATAAATGTGAAGAGAGATTTTGAGCTTTGATGTTTGAAATGATCTTGCTTGATAAGTTGCTAAAAGGGTGAATGCATGTAATCTTTAGAATGTTCTAAAAAGGTTATGGTGATTTGAAAAGATGAACATGAAAAGTTGAACTTTGGAATCTTGTGTATGTATGTATGTGTGCCGTGTGTATATATATATATATATATATATATATATATATGTATATGCATGCATACAAAATTTTGTTGTTAGTTCATAAATGTGAAGAAGGTGATACTTGCATTTATGTTGAATGATTAGATGATGATGATCATATGAAAATGATGGTGTTCTTGAATGTTTGAACAAGAATTAAATATGTGTTGGAAGTATTTAAGTTCATGCAAGATGATGATGATGTGATATACATGCATTAGATGCTGTACATAGGCATGCATGTGGGTATATGGGCATGAAATGGTGATTAAAAGATGATATGATGAAGATGATTTTAATCAGGTGATAAAAACTAAAAATAATGTTTTTTGAAGTGTAAAATAGCGTGGAACTTTAACATAAAGTTTACTAGCTTTGCATGTTGTACTATGTGCTTAAAAGTGTTGTAAAATACATGAAATCACATGATTTATGTGCCTTACACAAAAACTGCACTAATCTGATTCTAACCATCATTTTATTCAGTATTAACATGTATTTTGTTAAAATATGAAGTCGTTTCGAGGTAGATGGTTAGGGTAACGTTTGACGCAAAACTATGTGGCAAAAACGGTAAAAATGGTAAAAATCGCATTTTTACGAGGTTTTTACGAAACTGTTTTAGATCAGTAACTAGACTGATATTTTTGATATAAATATAAGTATATTAACTTATATTAATATTATTTGGTGTTTGGTTGGTCATACGTGACTTCCGATGCCCGAAAACGTTACCGAATCGCTAAATTACGCATTTTTCAATGTACACTAGAGTGGGTTGTTCACGGGTGAACCTTATGCGTTTAAATGTGTTATGTGATTTAAATATGTGAATATGATATTATGTTAAGTGTTGACATGAGAGCGGGAATTAATTCTATGCATGTACGCTCGTATGTTTAAAACGGTAGAATCGCGTTAAATGAGTAACTTATTTGTCGAGCATGAAATTTGATACATATGTTAACTTAATAAGTTATTTCATTTATACATGCTTTGAAAATAATAAAGTGAATAAGTTAATGCGTTTTCGCGTGTTATGATATTGTGAATATGTGCACGTTTATGTATATATATTACGACGCGCAAATCGTAGATATATAGTATTTATAAACGGGAGTGTAACGGATAAAAAATTAAGGTCACCAATAAAATCATTCAAGTCGCAAAATCTTAAAATATATATAATCACAAACAATAACTTTTCGAGAAAACCTCAAAGTTATGTAAAAATTCCAAGATTTGAGAAACTTAGGAATTTTGTGATGTGTGATTATTAAATCGTGCCTACGTATGTCAGGACGTGTAGAATCAAATTGTGGGATCGTGCTATTTTAAATATGCACCCAAAGGTGAGTGCACTAAACCCCTCTTTTTACTGTTTTAGTATATGTTTTGGGGAAGAACGCGCCTTAAAAGGATAAGTATACGTTTTCGTCTAAAATATGCCTTTGATTAAAACTATAAATATATTTTCGTGGAAAATATGCTTTGGAAATTATGTGATATGTTTTTGGAGAAAAACATGGTTTTGGATATAAATATGTTTCGGGATGAAACGGATTTTGGAATAATGATATATGCTTTTTGGGGATGAAACAGGGATTTTATGGCGTTATGGGATAGAACGACCGTGTGGATTTAAAATGTTTAAATCTAAAGTTGTAACGAATTGGCCCGGTCTCAAGAGAGTGAGTATCGGGATTAGGCTTACGTTTCGGTGGGGACGTCGGGGATTCGTACAATGTGTTATATTAAATTTTATCATTTTAGTAGGATATATATATTGTTCATAAGTTGGCACCTTGGGTGACCCATTGCGGGCACTTTGCGCAAACTTAGCCATTTAATCATTGATATGGATTGCGTGGAATTGTTGATAGATCTATCGGGTTGACAACCCCGTCGTGACCGGTAGCTCCGTGTCATGTCAAGCGACGAATTTATATTCTGTTATTGTCTAGTGTTGATTATACCCTTAATGTTAATATATAGCTCGTAATGTCTTGCAAACTTACGAATCTGAACAAATGGATGTAAAAAATAAATTTAATATGTGAAACTTGGGAAGATGCTTAGTTCGGAGGTTTTGGGGAAACGCTTGCGACGGCTGACTCATGAATTTTATTAAGGAAATAAAATTGACTTTCAAAAATATTATTTGGATGTTTTGATAATAAACACATAATTAGAAAGTTTTTCCTTGTTTTAAATTTGAATATGTGAGCTCACCCTCCTTTGTGTTGACACTTGATTTTAACGTGTTCTTCAAGTAATTGAGCATGGCTTCGGGAATTATGGCGTGTCTTGTGGTCTTGATGCATGTTTTTCTTTAATAATGTTTTGGACAACTTTTAAAACTAACCTGGGACAATGTCTGTAATGAGATCCATAATGGATCAAAACAACTTAACTACGGTGTGGTTGTGGCTTATGTTTAACTTTTAAACAATGTTTTAATTAAGTAATATGTCCAAAAATTAACGATGCATCGTCCACCAAGATATTTATGGGCACCAACTTCTGTCACCATTACGTTTGTATTTCCGCTGCGACGTTTTTGGGGTGTTACAAGCAGAGGTTTGAGTATTAACCACTGTCGACCTGGCAGAGTTTTCACCATTGTTACTAACATCTGCTCCTCTGCCTATAGGATTGATTTTGAAACTTGGAAGAATACAATCATATCCTTGCTCTTCAACAGATGATTGTGCAGTACCTGCAGGGTTAGTCTTGACAGACACATCTTCAAATGTAAATTTAGATAAATCAAACAATTCAGCAGGTTCATTTGTTGGGATTTTCAAAGATTAGAGTTCATTGAATAGAGTTTCCTCAACACACTTGGTCCTAGAGTTAAAAACTCTGTAGGCTTTGGTAGTGGTTGAGTATCCCAGAAAATAGCCACAATCAACTTTGGCTGCAAACTTGGATATTGAATCCTTGATGTTTAAAATGAAGCATGGGCAGCCAAAGACTTCGAAATAAGAGATCAGATGTTTAATTTTGTAAAGCACTTCATAGGCAGTCTTTTGATGCCTGGGGTTTATCAAGACTCTGTTCTGAACATAGCAAGCAGTGTTTACACCCTCTGCCCAAAAAGACTAGGGTAAACCTGAGTCTGCAAGCATAGTCCTTGCTGATTCAATTAAAGTTCTATTTTCCTTTCAACAACCCCATTTTGTTCTGGAGTTCTAGGGATACTATATTGCCTAACAATCCCTTTTGACTCACAGAAGGCATCCAACTCCTTGTTCCTAAACTCTGTTCCATTATCACTCCTAAAGATTTTTACAGGAAGGTCAAATTGCTTTTCAACTTGTTTAACAAAATTTTGCAAAATGTTTGTTGTTTCATCCTTAGAGTGTAAAAGGAAAGTCCATGTGAACCTGGAAAAATCATCAACTACCACCAGACAGTATCTTTTATATTTTAAGCTCGTGATTTTTACAGGTCCAAACAAGTCATATGAAGCAACTGTAAGCACTGACTTGTTTTGGACTCTTCAATTGACTTGTAAGAGCTTTTATGTTATTTACCTTTTAAACAGCGAACATAATGCTCTTCACAAGTAAATTGCTTTTGGGGTAACCCTCTAACCAGATTTTGTTTTGAGAGAGTGGAGATAGTTTTTAGATTTGTATGTCATAGTCTTTTATGCCATAGCTCTGTCTCTTTGCTTGAGGCAACTGAGAACAGGCATGCATTTGACAAAGGATTATCTTTTAACATATCAACCACATACACATTTCCTACTCTATGGGCAGCCAGCTGTGCTTTGCTCTCTGCAATGATTTGATCAATCTTTTTGACAACGTTTGGCCCTACAGTTTGGAAAGTTTTCTTTGTGAAAAAGGAACCATAACCTTTATCACTCATCTGTGAAACACTTAAGAGATTGAATTTTAAATTGTCAATGAGATTTACATTTTCAAACATGAGTTTTCCTGCTAAAACACATCCTGATCCTAACACCTTTCCTTTTGAATTATTCCCAAAGGATATATCACCCCCTCCATGAGCATTAAAATCTCTGAGCAGGGCTTTACATCCTGTCATGTGCCTGGAGCCTCCACTATCTACATACCAAAGACTGTCAAGGCAAGTAGAAGCTCCCTGCACATGTTTTGAAATAATTAGTTTAGGTGAGTCTCCAAAGCAAAAATGGCTTTAGATGGGGTATCAGGTGGTCCAGAATCAAGTTCAGACTGATGAGCAATGGTTGGATCAGACTTTTGTAACCACTGCTATGAGCTACCTCCTATCAACTGTTGGTAACCATAAGGATGCCTATTTACCCTTGGCTTAGAAGACTTTTTGTGAGTCTCATAAGTCATAGGCACCTTTTGATAATTAGACTGGCTTTTACCTCTTGGAAACTGGTTTGATGGAGGTGCATCTATTACTTGAATTTCTCTGCAGACAAAGGTTTGATTTAAAGCTTTGGTGATAGATGTTTCACATGATTTGAATTTTTGTTTTGCAATATTTGAATTTTTTCTTTCTAGAGCTATTTCTCTAATCTCTTTTACCTTTTGATGATAGGTTTTGAGATAGACACACTCTTGAGTTGGATGATTTGTTTTGTTGCAAATGGTGCATCTAGGAGATTTAGGTGTGACACAAGTTTTGTTTATATCATTAGCTTCCAAAAGAAAACAATTTGTTGTATCATGATTTCTCTTTTCATAAAATTTACAAAACAAGTGTTTAACCTTTTCCTTCCTTCTCCTATCAGACTTTTTGAGAGCAGATGATGTAACCCCTGCTGGTAAGTCTTTGATAGCAATCACGAATACTTTTGGTGCTTTTATACCATCAACAGTTGAAAAGTCCATTGGCTTGAAATTTTCCAAAATATCACACTCATCTAACCAGGTTGGTTTAAACTGATATTTTTCAATTTCCTTTTCTTTTGGTTAGACCTCTGGTTTTTCAAGAACAATTTTGTTTCCTTCTTTATCAGTGATTTTAATTTCTTCACCAGCCAAATTTGTTGGGACTATTTCAACAAGCTCAGAGTCAATTTTTGCAACATTTTCACAAGTATGGTCGTATTCCCTAAAGCCTATACCAAGCTTTATGTTGCTCTTGACTTGAGCATCAAGCATAAGCTCATAACCTTTGCAAGACTCCACCCATTTTTCACAAGTGATCTGGGTAGATTCAAACTCCTGTTTGCAAACCTGGTATTTTTCTACCATGGTTTGGAGCTGGTCTTTGGTTATGCTTGATTCATGCCTTAGGCTACTCATTTCAGAATCTTTTTTCACTTAATTTTGTTTTTAACTCTTTCTCAAGTTTTTCAAATTTAAGTTCATCTTCCAAAATTTTGTTTCTTAGGTTTTCATTCACCTGTTTTATGTTTGCAAAAGCAATGCATTTTTCAGAACATAGATCTTTTAGGATCTAAGGTGATACCTTCGAAGCAGCCATAAGAGCATAATCACATTCTTCTTCACACACCTCTGTGTCCCATGGGTCAGATAGATTGTCCTTTTCAACCTCAGCATCATTTATTTCAACCACCGGTGTAACTTCTGGTGTAACCACTGCTTCACAACATTCAACCACATCAGATTTTGACTCCTGTTCCACAGACTCATCACCTTCAACTATGGTCTCAAGAGCCATAAAACATAAGTTTTCATTTTCAAAATCATTTTTGGCTATGAGAGCAAAGTTTTCATCAGTTAAATCCTCGGGGAAACTACTCCAGTCAACAAAACCTTGGGTAAAGAAGAGTTGTTGTGTAACCTCTGCTGGTGTAGCAGTAGTTTGAGTAGTTTGAGTGACATGTGGAGCTTGCTGCACATGTACTTGAGGTGGTGCTTAAACATATTGAATATGTGGAGCAGGGGTTTGGATAAAATGAATAGGGACAGTTGTTACAAGACTTGAAAAATGAGCATTGTTTTGTATTTGATGTGTAGGGGTAAACTGGGAATATTGGACAGTGCTTTGAGGATTGGTGCTAGGATGAGTTACAATTGGTCTTGCAGTTTGAGTTCTGCATTCCCTGGCAAAATGTCTCATCCTATTGCACTTGTAACATTTTATCTTTGATTTATCTAACCCAACTTTTAACCCCCATGCAATCCTGGAAACCTCCTACCAGTTCTTTTGTAAAACTTACTAGCCCTGACACTCAAGAGTGCCAACTGGTGTAGGATGTCCATTTTTTCCAAATCCGTGGGTTCAAAGTGTTGTAAGTCATCCTGCAAGACCAATTGTAACTCACAATTTGCAGCAAAAGCAAAATTGGGTGTACTGGGATCAGAGTTAAAATTGTTTCCAGAAGTTATGTCAATGTAATGACAAAACTCTGATCCTTTCCACTACTAAACCCCTCTTCATGACTATAGAGAGCAGTGTTTCCTAGTGTTAGTCATCAGTCACTTTCCCATACTCTTGAAGCTTCTTTTTCTGGTTCAACTCTCTCTCATAAGTGAGAAGTCCACCATGAAGCTGTGTGAGGGTCATTTCCTTATAACCAACAGATGTTCGAGTGACATAAGCTATTGTCTCCCATTTTTCTCATAGTGATCTTAAGAAATGACTGTTGATAGTCGAATTAGGAAAGCTCACATCTACCAGTTTTAATTTGCTTATGAGACAGCTAAATCTCTCAAACAGTTGGGTTAGTGACTCACCTTTTACATGGCAAAATGTTTCATACTGCTGATTCAAGACTTCTCTATTATTCTCGATCACCTCTTCAGTACCGCCGAATTGCTCTTTAAGAGCATCCCATAACTCTTTAGCACTATTACAATGAAGTAATCCGGCATAAATCTCATTGGGCAAAGCTGAAGCAACTATGCTGAAAGCCTTAGCATCCAATTCGATTTTGAGGAAATCCTGTTCAGAGTAATTTTCGAGTTTTTTAGGGACTTGAGTGTGGGATCCTCTGTGCTTGGAACCATGGGAACATGAGGTCCAAACACAATGGATCTCCAACATCCGGTGTTCTGTTGAGTGAGAATATGACCCATCCTACGTTGCCAAATAAAATACTCATTTCGTTTCAACATAGGTGGTTTGAACATGGATCCAATATTTGAATCTTGTGTGTTTTGTGCCATTTCTCTTGTTTACAACAAATTTGTGTTTTAAAAACTTTTGTAGTAATAAAACTCTGTATTCAAGCAAAACTTATCAAACAAAATTAGCAACAAGGAGCTGATCTGTTCAAATCAATTTGACGTTTAAATCAAAATCGATTGACCAAGCTCTGATACCAATTTTCAGGATCTAAGTTTGAATTGATTGTTGTTTTTGTTTCAAATAATGGAAAATGATTGAAAACAGAGACTAAGTGCAGCGGATTAATGGAAAACGTTTACAACAATCAATTGGTCGTTTGTTTTCATCACCAACTTGCTTTTAAGTAATCAAACTATTGCAAGTGATTCAAAAAATCCCCCTTAGCCCAATAACGATCGTTTGATAGTAATAATGAAGAAGATATGCGAAATTGATCTTTTTAAGAAGACAAGTAAAACTGTTACAATGCGCGCCTATTTATACTAACTATCTAAGCATTGATCGTCTTACAATGACGTCATGGTTAATAGTGACAGCTAACAAACGTAACTAACTATAAGCACTGCTAGACTAAAGCTATCAGTGCATAGCACTGTTACATTGATTTAACTAAGACTAGACTAAACATTGTTGGCCATCCTCTGATCTTGTATTCTTCTATCAGCGGTTGGGAGTTTCTTCTGTCAGAGGATAGGTAACAATGTTCTTTATTGAAAGCAGTAAAAGTCTATCAGTGGATAGAAACCTCTGATAGCTGGACCAAAGCTCGGATGGTGTGTTTTGACTTTGTATCATATGTTACTTTCCAAAGGTTCCATCCCAACAGGACGCTATTTTCTTTACAGTTTGAAAAGATCTCTCTACTCACACTGTTTGAAAAGGTAAAAAACAAAAGGTCATAGGTTAGTATTTGACCGGTAAAAGCAAGATGTTTGAAAAGGTAAAAAGCAAATGACTCAATAGTAGTTTATAGTCTCTTCAAAGGAAATAACAACAATCAGCAACAAAGTATACAAGGAATACGAAATCATACGAGGAATACCTGAGCAAGCCTATGAGAGCAAAATCGGGTCCAGGAGGTCTGGGAGAACTTGTTGAGTGCCACTGTCCCCCAAACTCCATGATTGTCCCCCACTGTCCCCCAAACTCCAGGACTCTGCAAAGGAAGTAACAACAATCAACAACAAATCATACAAAGGAATAACAACAATCAACAGCAAATCGTACAAAGGAAATAACAACAATCAACAACAATCATAAGAGGAGGACTTAACGGGGCTTCGTTGGAGACTTCGCCGGAACCCTAACCGTCATCGCCGGAGGCGGAGGCTAGGGTTTTCTTTCACTGTGTTTCCTCATTTTAACCTTGGACCCGTTAATAGTGCATACGGGGACTTAAGGACAACCACTGTCCACCCCCCCCCCAAACTCCATGACAAAGGAAATAACAACAATCAACAACAAATCATATAAGGAGGACTTCACGGAGCTTCGTCGGAGACTTCGCCGGAACCCTAGCCGTCATCGCCGGAGGCGGAGGCTAGGGTTTTCTGTCACCGTGTTTCCCCTCACTTCACAAAACATTATAAAAACATTATTAAAAAACTAAACCAACACAGATCTGAAAGAAACCCTAGCTTCGGATTTAAGTTATCTTCAAAGGAAACAACAAGAATCAACAGCAACACATAAGAGGAGGACTTACTGGAGCTTCATCAAACATATCGACGGAACCATAGCCCCCATCGCAGGAGACTTCAACATCATCGGCACTTCACAACCCAATAAAAGCCGGAAATCGAAACTTGGAGGTCAGAAGATCTGTTGAAACTCCATAGATCTGGTGAAGATCTGTGAAACTCCATGGATCTGGTGAAATCGCCAGAGAGAGAGAGAGAGAAAGAGAGGAGCAGGGGAGCGGCGATATGTTTTGAAATGGGAAACCCTAGATCTGGTGAAGAGCACGCGTGTTTTTTTTTGTTCGAGCGAGGGTCTAAGTGGAAAGTGATGTCCACTTTTTTGATGTGCTTAAAAGGGTTGTATATGGTGCTTTATGTAACGCCCAGCTTTTTCGTACTTTTCATGCTTGGAAAGCATCCCTTGTATTTCTATTTTTAGAAGCCTTGTACTCTACTTTCGTTTCATTTGTAATTCGAGACTATTGATCAAATAAAAATGAAGTTATTTTAATCATGTTTGTGTGTTCATATTAGACTATGTGCGGATGATAATAAAAAATTCACGTTCGAACAATATACAAGACTCTCGGTTCGTCATTGGAAACTTGATGCTCGTTAAAACTCGTAAAATAGTGGAAGTCGAATCCTAATTCTTGAAACTTGGAATTTCGTGAAATGGTTAATCGTTGAAGAAATCTTGTAGCTTTAGTTAAAGTCGTTATAAATATGGTCATTTGTCCAACCGTTTAAATTAATTAAATTAAGTAATTTTATTATTATTTAAATGTTTATTTTTATAATAATCTAGTTAGATTTTAAAGTTAGTAAAAAATAACTAACTTAGTTAGTTTAAACTATAAAGTTAGTTTTCCTTTAAAATAACATAACTTGGTTAATTAAAGAGCAGGGGTGATTTGTGTAATTTGCTGAAAGTTTAAATTTAAAAAAAAACAAAAAGAAAATAAATTAACAAAAAGACTGAAGACCACGGGACTCGAACCCTGGTCAACAGCTTTACCAACACGCACACAAACCACTGCGCTGGAGTCTTCACATCTGATGAAACCGGTTCGTTATTCTTTTAAGAACTCGCTAGGCGAGCCCGGCCAGACTCGACCAGGCCCCCAACTCACTGTTGGGCGGGATTTTGGTTTGTTTTTGGGTTTTAAACTTGTTTTAAGCATTAATTATTCAACCACAACCTAACCTAAACACTTCCCTATAAATACCAAGCCTAATCCAAGCCTTTTTAGACTTTTCTAATCATCAAAACACTCTCAAATCCTGCATATCAAATTGAAAGTTGCAAATTCGGGCATAATTACTCTTCTTCACTAAAGTGAGTGTAACTCACTCGTTTCTCAACGAAAACACTCCATTATTTTTCACACTTGCTTGGTTTGACCTTGTGCACATCTCCAATTGTTTTCCATGGAAAATCAGGCCCTTGAATGTCACGAAAAAGGCTCCAAAGTGGACTGTTTTGATTTATATTCTTCAAACTTTTATAAAACTAGTTTAACTTGAGTTCAACTCATCTCAAACCTATGTCCAAATGCTTACAACACTATATGTGGTTGGTTAGGCTTAAAAACAAGGTTGAGACATTCAAAATTAGAGGTTTAATCCTCTCAAACATTCTGTTTTGTTTAAGTTTTTACCCGCAAGTATTGAACAAGCTTGAAGCTTGATGTTTATGTGACTAAGGTTAGCTTGGGCTATCATATCTTGAAGTCCACCACTACTTGATGATTTCCTTAGTTTAGTTATATTATTCTTGTAAGTTCATGACTCTCCTTGTGTTCTTAAAACATTTGAGGTACCTAAATGAAAGCCTCTTCTTCCTACCTCATGCATGAAATCTATGACATAAAAGAGGTGCCTAAATGGAGACTTTGATCTCCTACCTCATGCTTGATTTATATTCTAACTACGTATATATATATATGACTATGTAACAAAGACTTAATATTAACTTAATAGTTACTTGTTAAGAAACTTGTTACATCATCTAAAGACCATACACTTTTTACGATTCTGATGGATCTTTGAATCCATGAAAACATACCAAACCCTTGAGGTTCTATAGTGTCAAGAACAAGTGTTATGAGTACAAGATGATTACTTTCATAATACTATTTTCACGTTATTTTAATTCCGAATCTATAATCTTCTGTTAATTCTCAATACTCAAATGCCTATGTTTCTTCGTGTAGAAGGACAAGGTGCTCGAAACTAATCCATCAACCAACAACGTTCGCGGGATTTCAAGTGGGAAAGCTTGCAAAACTGTGAGCATACTCGATCCCTTTTTCCTTTTTACACTTTGGGTGCAATATGTACATTATACAAAAAATCACACGACACATAAACTATTTTAATCTCTATCCATGCTTAACATGAAACTACTTGATGCTTGTTAGACTTGTATGTTATGTGAACTATTTGTGTCGATATATGCGTCATTAACTTTGCTAGCCTACCTTACCAATTATAGCGCTATAGGATTAACGCACCGCCCACGAAACTTGGGATATTGTTAAGTTAAACATGTTAACCTCCCGCTACTCTATTGGGATAGGCTATTTTAATGCGTTGGATTCTTGGGTTTGAACATATAGAACACCGTTTCAACATGCTAGTAAACTTGCATATCATGATTCATGTTGGATATGAGACTTCAAAAAACTTTATTCTATATTATGCTGTGTAACAAAACTTGTATGCTCGCCAACTTTTGTTGATATATTTTAATACATGTTGCAGGTTGATTAATGAGACGATGTTGAGAAGAAATGCAATTTAGGTGGACTTAGATACACACACCTATATAAATTTTGTTATTTTAATGTTATGTTATGAACAATGTTGCTTTTATTTGGAATCTTTATATTACATTTTAGTCTTGAAATGAAATTTGAATTTAATTTATATTGTCACATAGCGTTACTGAGTTTTGAGCAATTTGTTCGTCTCATCCTGATGTTTCCACCATCGGTTGGGGTGTGACACTTTAAAGGTGTTTTAAGGGGAGTGGCAAATTACTTTAAGTCGTCCCTTGGATATGCTTATTATATATATATATATATATATATATATATAGTGTGTGTGTGTGTGTTATTAGTGAGGTGCCTGCGCGATGCAGATTGCTCTTAGCTTGGACGTACTACTTGAACTTGGGAATAATGTTAATACTTCGTGCATGGTATATCCTAATAGAAACTAGGAGAGAATAGACCTATGGCAAATATGTTTATTGGCTACACCATCAAACTTTGCATCATATATGTGTTAATAATGTTGTAATGTTGCTAGGAGTTAACATTTAGACGATTACTGTATACTTTTGGTTGCAGCCTCGACTACAGTTCGATTAAAGGGAAGCTATGTTTATGTATACATACGTCTATAGTCTTATATCAGGGTTAAATTATTTGTCTTATTGCGAGCTAACTAGCTTTAAATAGCTAACGTTGTTTTAGGCATGCATTTTGGGTCGTTATTTGTGGAGCTTTACCAATCATTAAGAGTTGTTCTATTTAAGACAAATACTTTAATCATCACATATAAGAATTCATGCGTACACACATACATACATCGTTTAAGCCCCCATGCAACCCTAGGTGAGCTCCCCTAGGGTTGGTGATCTAACACTAAGAACACACACCAATAAGATGAATTCACATAAGGAAGTCCCTATTCAGAATAGAGACAAGTTCTTCAGTGACCCACTTTAACGAAGAAGTATTCGCATCACAAAGTGAACACTATCAATCCATGCATACACATCACCAAGTACTCGCTCCGTCAATCACAATCCTCATTGTAACATCTCACTAAGTAACCATGTCATCAAAGTGACCGCATGACCCCGTATGCGAACACATTTCATTTGAAATCATAAGTCACAAATTTGTACTTAAAAATAATCATCTGAATAGTTTAAAATATATTAGGATTGCGCATCTGAAACTATGTCGGTGAAAGATACGCTCTTCGACCTTTTAGACCGTGTCTCCCTTTTGTCCATAAATGGGACATGAGTTATTTATATTTTCGTCATATACAAGTCTAAGGACAATAGAAAGGGCAATGGAGAAGAAGGTGGTTGATAAACAGTTGTGAAACCAAAGCAGCTCTCCAATGAAGTTTCTACCCCAAAAGAAATTTTGAAAGTGTTTGATGATAAATGCAACTGTGAATGGATAGTGGTTTCCTACACTGATGAACTTGGTCAACTCAAATCGAATATGGATTCGGTGTCAATTCGGAACTAACTTAGTCCGTTTACGTGTATCGGATAACCAGGCTGCGAAGACACGTATATTAAAATGCAATTGTTGTTTGTACTAATACTTAAAGACATGGAAAGTGGAGAAAAGGTTTTCGGTTTTCACACAAACAAAATAGCAGTCTCGTGTTCAACATTTGTAAAAACTCGTTGTCGGTTAAACATGGAAGATGTTTATTTTCTAGTTTTTGAAAATACGTTTTAGATTTTAGGGGAGTGTATTCTTTTTATTTTTTAAAATCTATAAAATTCAAAAACATATTTTTCAAAAAGCGTAAAACAATAGAAAATTCGCAACATGACAAAAATATTGAAAAGTGAAAATGGGTTTACATTGCGAGAAGAGGAAATGATAGTATATAAGTGGATTATCAGTGCATGATAAAGGTTTTTATTGATTTAGTTAGTCTCACTAAAGATGTGTCTTTAGGCTCAGCTAAATTTAGTATTTTGGAGAAAACGACACAAATTAAATGCAAAAGGATAATTCTAATGGGAAACGAGGTCAAAAGAATAGTACTTAGTATTGCCCTTTTTGACTGTGTGCCTACTAAGTAATTGCTGAATGTTGAAAAGCAGAAAATCGGGTAGGTTGGGAGCCTTCACAACTATCTGAAAATTCACTCTGATTGTGTTTTTCTTTTTCAAAAGATGTAAACTTGTTTTTATTTCTTTATTTTGTTTAAGCATTGGATCTCCTCTACGCATACATGAGTATCGAACTGGAGATTTGTGCCTAAATGTCACACCCCGATTTCTACGTAGATCCCGATGGGGAATATTGTGACGTAAGATTGATATCGTCATAACCAAACAACACAGAGAAACACAACGGAAGTCTTGGAGTAAAATTACTATTACAAACCGAAATGTTCAAAGTTCAAAATATAATATACAGACGGTTCATAATAAGATCCACATGCGGATCATAAAATGTACAAAAAGTGTTCAACAGACTTTAGGCACAACTAAGGACTTGCAAGATCCTCTATGTTAACCGAGCAGCTCCCAGCCTCTTACGTGTCGTACCTGTAGCTTAGTCTTTTGAAAATACGTCAGTTTACATTGGTATATATAAATAACCGACACATTTTGAAAATCTTTTCAAAATTGTTTTAAGTGTACATGGCACATTTTTATAAATAACTTGAGACAATTCAAAATGATCTTGTATAAAGTTTTACAGGTCTGTCAATACATACGGGGTCCGGTGCAAAAACCGAATAACCTAATTAACCGACATGCCACTTAAAAACTCACAAGGAGTATATAAAATAATTTAGCATTAGCATCTGACAGGTGTATGCCTCTTGTGCTTAGGTCGTGGCCATTCGTAACTTAAATGAGCCGAGGATATCTAGGATACGGTCGAGTTAACCCCCAATGTATAAGTTATCAGACAATACAAATTAAAACGGGTTATGAGATTTAGTTAAATCACAATCCGACAACATGATCCCATACCCGACCAAGCTGTAATAATATACCGTATCCAAGCCCGTATAAGGAAAATAGGTTAGAAGTATTTACTAGTGTAAACTAACGTAATTTCAAAAGACTAAGCTACATGTACAACACGTAATAGGCTGGGAGCTGCTCGGTAGCGACATAGAGGATCTTGCAAGTACTTAGTTGTGCCTAAAGTCTGTTGAACACTTTTTGTACGTTTTATGATCCGCCTGTGGATCTTATTACGAACTGTCTGTATATTATATTTGAAGTTTGAACATTTCGTTTTGTAATAGTAATTTTACTCCAAGACTTCCGTTGTGTTTCTATGTGTTGTTTGGTTATCATGATATCAATATTACATCACATTATTCCCCACCAGGCCCACCGGGATCTACGTGGAAATTAGGGTGTGACAGGTTGGTATCAAAGCCAAGGTTTGAGTGAATTCAACACTAGTCTGTTGTGTTTGATCTCAAACGACACAGTTGCACATTCCTTAGACTTCCGAGTCTAGGCTCTGACCTAGGATCTCTCATTTCATTATTAAGTTATTATTATTGTTTTATTGGCTTGTTTTTTAAGCAGGAAATATGCCGCCAAGATTCAGAGGACAATGAGGAAAGGGAAAAGGTCCCATGGGGTGGACCATCAGGACGTATCCCTTCGCCAGTGCATCGCTCGAATCCTTGTTTAGATTCAGGTGATTCTTTATCACCATGGCAACCTGCGAGACATTCAATCTCGCACGAATATTCACCCCACATTCTCAACATTCCCAACATTCTCACCATTCTCACCACTCGCACCATTCACACCATTCTCGTCAATCCCATCATTTTCACCATTCCCGTTCCCAATCATATCATGGTGAATTCGACCCGAACCACTATATCAACACTCCTCCAGTAGATCAAAATCAACTGGATGCCATGGACGAGGACTCTGATCTGGAGATGCCACCTTCGGGGTCATATAGACACCCCATTGAATTGTCCAGTGGTTCTAATTCTTACGTTGGATCACCATACCAAGGTCCCGACAAATTTACACAATGGTGGGACCAATACAAGTTTGTAACACCCCTTCCTATCACAATACCCATTCCTACCATACTCCTCTGCCACCTCATCCTGAGGATACTCCTATGGAACCGGTGGAACAACCACAACCACCACCTGAACCACAACCACGACGGAAGCGTGGTGCACGCATGTTGGTGTGTATGGGACAAAGGTCGAGATCACTACCACTTTTGCCTCCAACCAACCCAACCATTCCTAAGGATCCCCAAATGGATGGACCCTCAAACCCTACACCTACGGTTGATCCGACACCAGCACTTGTGGTTCAACCTCTACTATCGGGTTATGATAACCCAATTCCTACTTATCCAGATACGTCTGGATATAACCCTTTAAACCAAACAGCGGTGCCTGTTGATTTTAATTTTCCCGCGCCATCATATGATCCTTATGTGCAAGCATCAGTGTTTAATGCACTTTACCCTTCCCCTTTCCCTCCTTATTCAGCTACGTCATATCCAACTGCTGGATATCCCAATTATGGGTACCGATATCCGGTTGCGCCACCACCGCAACCTCAACCACCGCCACAACTTGAGGCCATGAATGAGGCCCTAGAGCGGATGGAAGAAATACAGTGTCAGATTGAGAAAACGAAGAAGAAAGCTAGCAGATTCTTCAAGAACTTCTCCTAGATGGTCAGAGGGAAGAAGGATGATTAAAGTCCTTTTATTTTATTTAATTTTCAAAAGTCCTTGCGTGGACATGTTATGTTCCTTTAGTCTCTGCATGGACATTTATTTCTTTTAAGTCCCTGTGTGGACAATCAATTTATTTAGTTTTCAAAGTCCTGTTTAAGGCACTATTGTAATTTCTTAACAATTAATGGAAAACTTTTGGAGTTTTATTATAATGTATGTATTTATTCCTTTGTTTAAAGCGATCATCTCAATATTAGTTCGATCTTTATCGATCCGCTATAAAAGTACAAAAGACCTTCTTAATGGTTTACACCAGCCAAGTGACAAGTTAACATTATTTGGCAAACAAAATTTGGTAGTTAAGAAGAATATCCTTCTACCATGATAGTAAGGAAGATTATCCCTTCTATCTAGAGGTGGTGAACTATATTCAAGCCTCCAAGCCTCTATGGTCAACGCGACCATCGCTATATCATTTAACCATTAAGACAATTGTTCTATGTTAACATTCAGGTAATGTTAACACTCCTGGCTTTGTGACTTGAGGAACCACACAAGTCACCAAGGTATTTGGACTATGTCCAAGCCTTATAAGTCGATAAGATCAAATTTAGATCATAACATCCATTAGCGATGAAGTGTCTACGGGCCATTAATATTAAAAACATCCATTAGTGATATATAGCCTACGGGCTATGATTATTAAAACATCCATTAGTGATGTATAGCCTACGGGCTATGATTATTAAAACATCTATTAGTGATGTATTGCCTACAGGCTATTATTATTAAAACATCCATTAGTGATGTATTGCCTATGGCTATTATTATTAAAACATCCATTAGTGATGATTCGCCTACAGGTTGTATTATATTGTCCATTTGAGACAACGACAGTTGTGGTTTACGACTCCCTGTCCAAAAGTAATGACCTGTGTTCAAGACTTAAAAGCCTATTGATCAACTGAGATCACGGATTAGACGTTTAATGTCATTTTGTGACAAGCCCTTATGCTACATCTAAATGCCCTTTAGTGACAAGGCCTTTTTGTGCCATATCTATAAGTCCTTGGTGACAGGCCTTTGTGCCGCATTTTGATATCCTTTGGGATAGGCCTTTGTGCCATATTCCTAACGTCCTTTGTGATGAGCCTTTATATATATATATATATATATATATATATATATATTGTCTTTATGATAATGACAGTTGGGACTTTATGATCCACTGTCCAAATAACTGAAGGACTGTGTCCAAATTCAGTTTCCTTTGATGGTCATTCGAAGACCTAGGCCAATTACATAAACATTCATTTAAAATGTTTAAACCTGTCAATTGCGGCATTGTGCCCACTAGCTCTAAAAGGAAAAGGATTTATATATTAATCCTAAAACTTATATGGTTTAATAATACCATGACAATTGCATAATGAGTCATTATATGCAAATGACTGATTATTATAAATTGGTGTTTAGTACCAAGTAGATAAAATGGCTAATTCTAACGAAGCTAATAGCAGACGCAACAAGATGATACGAATGCTAACATCAACATTACAAGAAATGATCTCCAAGCTTTAATAGCCACGGAAGTGAGCAAAGCTATAAATGCTTATGTAGAAAAACAAAAGGAGTCGAGTGTCTCTCGCTCCAAACCCATCTCCAAACCTTTCTCCAAGCCTCATCCTACTGATTGTAAGGAAAGTTCCGTACACTCCTCGAATGTGAGGAGTGAGAGGCAAGAACATCGTCATAAGACACATTCTTATAAGGACGGTTGCTCCTACAATTACCCCGAGATTTCAACGGGGAGAAAGGGGCTGTTGCTGCCCTAAGGTGGTTAGACGAGATGGAACTATTGTTGAAATCAGCAGCTGTGCTGATAAAGCTATTGTGAAGTTTATTTCTCAATCATTCAAGGGTGATGCCCTTATTTGGTGGAAGGCCATGGTACAGTCAGCTGGCAAAGTACATTTGTACAATCTGAGTTGGTCCAAGTTTGTGGACCTGGTTAAAGACACCCACTGCCCACTTCACGAGGTGGAAAAGATTGAGTCAGATTTCTTGACTCTTTCTATGAAGAATTTAGACTGTTGAAAGTATGTCACCGACTACAATTCATTGTCATGCCATACTTGATCACCCCTGAACCCAAGCGCATTGCGCGTTTTATAGGTGGCTTAGCACCGGAAATAAAGGGTATGGTTAGGGCTTCAAAACCGAGTACCTATAGGTCTGCTGTGGACCTAGCTCTAACTCTCACTCAGGATTTAGTGAGAAATAGGTTAGTCAAGTCTGAGATTGACATCTTGTCTTCGGACCGTAAGAGGTTCAACTTCAGGGTGCGAGACAGGCTTACGGACCGTAAGCCAGAAGCCCATACGGTCTGTAAGGACTGTATCTAGAAATTTTTTTGTTTAAGCTCCAAGTATACCACCATTTTCGAAACCATGAGCTCCATGGTGGTGTTTTTCCACATTTAGGAACACTTGTACTGATTTCCCGACACACCTTAACACCTGGGAGCTCCTCATGATTCCTCCATAAGTATAAATAAATGCTTGATCCATTGTTGAACTTGCACCTTCTTTAATAATCATTCTATTCTCCTCTCTACTCTTGTTCTGGAGCTTTCTTCTGATTAAGAGGCCTCCTATAGAGTTTTCAACTTTCCTTGGATCACTTGTAAATGTTCCAACCTTCTCTTTTTCATTTTGTAGGCTTTTAAAGCCAAAAGTCAAGCGTTTACGTAAAAACGCTCTGACTTTCAGTTAAGACCATTATGGTCACCCATTGTTCGCTACGAACATGGCTATGTGATTGTAATAAGGTAGGTGTTAATCCCTCAACAGGGCACCTCCGGAGAATCACGTTTGCTTGGTCAATTGACGGGTCAAAGTTACTAATTTAAAAAGTTAAACGGGTCAGTTTTTAATATAATTCATATCTAATAATATAGGTGTTATAAAATATGTTTTATCACTTAAATAACTTGTTAATAATTATTAAAACATGTGTAAACATGTTTGGCTCGTCAATTCCAGGTTTAAGGTCGGTTCGCAACCGAAAGTCACGAAATTTGACTTCTGCTTTGACTTTCAGTTATGACCCGAATTAGCAACTTTAACTACTGACTCAAAGTTGAATTATGATCCTAAACTAATGTAGTATAACCCTCTGAGGTCATACTTCAAGATCATAATCATAATCCGAGTTTATGCACAAGTTCCGTTGTATTGCCATGCTTTGACTATTATGTCCTTTTTGTTAATAATAAGGTTTTAAATATAAATGAGCATGCAAATGAATTATATACTGATATGTTAACTTGTTGAACATATTTTGGTATCAACATTCTGGTCATAAACTGAGTTTTGTTTAAATAAGCGTAAATTATGTTTTAAAGTGACCAAATCGCCCCTTTGGCGTCTAAAATGGTTTTAAACATAATTTCTTCATCAAAAATCTTTACCTACTAATGTAATATCATAAGTAGGATTATCTGGGATGTCAAGTCAGAATATAAACTGAGTTTACAGGCACGTTCTTGTGTTAAGTCCTTAAATGACGATAATGCCCTTATGGCATCAAAATGGGTTGTAATCATGGGTTTTATATAAAACCTTTTTACCTACTGATATGTTATATTAAATAGCATATCTTTATCATACAAACCTGATCATAGTATCAGTTTTCATTAAACATCGCTTAAATCGTCATTTTGCGCCTTTTTGGCGCATAGTATAGTTTAAAACCATATCTAACCATCAATACTTGTTACCTACTGATTATAAAACTTATTTTAAATATTTTTGCAATAGGTACAGGTTCTAAACTCAGAAACCCAAATGAACTATCAAAGTTATGTGTGAAATGACCAAAAGGCCCCTACGACGCATAGTTTGGTCCTAAACTATAAACCACACATATATTTTGATATCCTACCGATATAACATCATAGATTATCTATTTGTCCAGAATGTTTACTTGCAAGCAACTTTTATAAGTCGTAAAATGACCAAAACGCCCTTATGGGGCTTAATTTGATTTTAAAACCTTAACGGACATACATGTTGATGTCCTACTAATATTATAACATGTTTAAAGTATAATGGCATATGGAACTTGTATATGACCCATCTGGTTACCCGGTATCGCTTATATGCGTACGGTTAAGCCTATGTGACTAGTTTACGTAATTTAACCGAAACATGTTTAACCTTATCATTTTTACCTCAAAATCTAGAATGTTATGTGTTTACCTATCTTTTACATGTCATAGTACTTGTCAGGTTTAAACTACATTCTATTCCGGTCATCGCTTAATGTTGATCCCAGATAACAATGCTTTGACTTAAAATGGCAAGTTGATTTCAACTTTATATGAAAATAATGTACGGAATTAGAAATCAACTTGTAAGAAACAGAGATACAAAATTTTCAAGTTTATATCACTTTTGAAAGGTTACAAAAGATGATTGAAAAGTTATTTTCTAATACAAAACAATGCTTAAGAATTCTGTGGGAGTGAAGGGCAATGGAGTACGTAAGTTGTGATACTTGCAATGCTCTACTCCATCGATCTCCGGTTTGGTGATCTCTATTTATAGAGAACAATTGGCATGAATACATAATTGTTTATTTATGCAAGTGTTTATCGTGGCAGGTCGTTTCATATGTCATGCTTACTTCCTCCACTTATATCATAAATGTCCTTTAACTGAATTACCTTATCTTCAACTGCAAGTGGACACTATGATTGGTCACCAGATTTCTGATGACTTCTAATCAGAATCTGATGAGGTTTCATCAGATTTGATCAGATCTTTTCTGATCCTTTCTTTGAACACTTAGGCAAAGATATTCTCATCAGATCTGATTCAGATGTTTCTTCTTATGGCCTATGATCATGTTTCTTTCGTTGTTCTGATCCTTTGACTTCTTCTTCATCAGATCTTACCAGATTTATCAGACTCTCTTCTTCATTTTTCTTCAATACTTTAATCATACATATAAAGTTTCCTAACAATTTCCCCCTAAGTATTGTAAGCAAAATGAAGAACATACAACCAAGAACTTGCAAGATAAAACAAAAAACAACCATTTAAACAGTTTTCAAACAAACAATTCAAAGAAAACCTTGTTCAACCATAGTAATAATTGGTTTGACAAATTCAATAATAAAAGTCTTTCATGTTGGGCTTCCACTTCTGAGGGATTGGTTGCTTGCATTCCTCATACATAGTTTTTATGTACTCCCTATCTTGAATCCAGTCATCAATGATATCTTCAATCTGTTTCACCAAGTGCTCTTTCTTCTATTCCTGCTTTTTCCTCATGATCTCTTTAATGTAAGTTAAAGTTATGTTTGAAAACTTACATATTTCATTAACTCTGAATAATTTTCCTCCCTTCTTCATCTTTATAGATCACTGCCAGCTCAGGTGTTTCAACAATGCTACCTGTTCTGGCCTCCTTCATTGCTTCAGGGATTTCAGTGTTTGGTGTTGTGATTAGAGGTTTACCATTAACCAAGTGTTTTTACCGAAGGAATAGATCAAAATCTACTTGGCATATGTTGGTTGCTATCTCCACTCCACGTTCTGAGAAGCTATGAAGTGCTTTTCTGTTGTCTCTTCTTCTTAGTGATTCTTGTGCATACATTCTTCTTAGCTTAACTATATCCAGTGGGTGCAGACACTCCATAATTTGGCTGTCAAGGACCTGTTGTACTTCACCATTTTCTCTCCTGATGTGATACATGTTTTGATGCCATACACCTTAGAGAGGAGTTTGGACTGATATGTCTGTTATGTGTACACTCTTGATGGGATTTCTGTATTTCCCCCAGAGACATCCTTCTTATCTGTTGCCTCTCATTGTAAGGGCATTTCTGGTGATTGGGTCCATCTTGCTAGGAAGAGGTTCATCGTCTTTTCTGTAATATTCCTTTAAAACAACCTCTAGAAAGAGTACTTCATGGTCATCTACGGTTTGTATGATTCTTGTAATGTTTGGATCTTCTGTTGGAATCACAGCAGGCTTCTTTGAGGAAGTATGACCACTTTCTTCCCATTTCCTTTTCTCTCCAGATATACATTGTTTGTTAAATTCAGTTTGACTTGAGAGAGTGGGTTCAGCAATTTCTTTTCCTTTCATTTTTTCTCTGGATGAAGATCGAGTTAAGCGTTGAGCTCTTGTTCTTAATGATGGTTCTGTTTGAGTTTGAGATTGTTGTAGTGGTGGTTGAGTTGGTTTTGATTGAATTGGTGCTGATTGAGGTGATGATTGAGTTTGTGTTGAAGCGTATAGGATCAAGGCTTTTTCTCTGGAGATGGAAGTAGGATGAGGTGGAAGAGGGAAAGAACTCATTGTCCTTTGTGGTGATTTAGTTGAATCTTTTGGTTTAGTTGGTATAGGAGCTGGTATTTTGATAAGAGGTTTTGCTGATGCAATTGTAGTGTGTTTGAGTGCATCCTTTTGGGTTGTACCAGACATTTCTCTTCCCTCAGGAATCTGTTTCAACAAATCTGGCAGGCTTGTCTTTGTTGCTTGTGCAATATTAACACAGAGTCTCTTCAATAGATCTTTTACATCTTCAGTCAGCTTTGTGTTAATGGCACTTTCTTCTCTGATGTTTGCCATCTGCCCTTGTAGTTCTGTTCTGCTTATGCTCCGATTCTGCATTTGTTCTTTTAATAAATGCACCATCAGATCATTGTTCTTCTCAACTTCCTTCAGCTTTTCCTCCATTCTTGTGAAGTTTTCTACAATATTTGACAGATTCTATGCTGCAGTTCTTGATTTAGCATTTCCTGTTGACTTCACAAGTTCTTTCATCTCTTCTTTCTTAGCTCTGAATTCCTCAGCTAGTTTCTGAAATTCATGAGAGATCTTTTTCACATCTTGAGAGGTGACTGTAGATTCTTGCAGCTTGTTCAATTTGTCTGTGTTTGCTTCTGATTGTTTTCTGATGGATTCAACAGATTCTGATAGATTTCTGATGTCAGACTTCTGTTGCTTCATTTCATTCAACAGATTATCCAGTTTTCTTCAAGAGGAGACTTTCTCTCCTGATCATTACATCCTCTATCACCTTTTACAATGTTGATTCAAGATTGGTTGTAAGTGGGTCATTTGGAACAACAGATGTTCCATCTAACATACCAGCAGAAAACACATTTCTTGCTGTTTCAGGAAATCCCATGTCTTGATCATAAGACCAATTCATAGGATTCCTACCAGAATCATGCAGCATAGGCATTTTTTGCTGGATTTCCTCTGATCCTTGAACAATCCTTTTGGAATGTTCTCCTAAGTTCTAGGATAACACAAAGTATCCAAAAGTTGTCTCTGATCAAGTGGATTTTCTGCAGATTCGGAGTTGATGCTCAGAGCTATACCCAATTGGGCTTCAACATTAGGTACTCTTGTTCTTAATTCAAAATCAGCCTCAACAGATTCTGATGAGGTTTCATCAGAAGTTGGTTTTCTAAAATTAAGTTTAGGGTTTAACTCAAGGTGTGCACCTGTTTCAAGAGTATCATGTTGTTGACCTTCTTCGGCTAGCATTGAATCTGAATCAGTTGCTTCATCTTTAGTGGATGAGACTTCATCATATTCTTCATTTGTTCCATACTCCTCAACAATATTTTTGTCACCAGCAGCTGATGGAGACACCATTCTTGATCCACAATCATCTTCATCATACTTTGAGGCAGGGGAGGAAGGTCACTGGGATGGGCCCAAGCACTTGCTGCAGCAGTCCATGGAGTCATTACCACTGGTTTCCACACTATGTCATGAGTGGGGACCTCCATGTTTCTTTCAGCAAAGACTTTTGTTATGATGATTGACCAAAATCTTGCATGTGGAAGATGTGTTGTTGTTCTACCTTTATGAGTGAATATGCTGGTTTTAAGTAGTGAAAATATCTCCTTCGCATAATCTACATCTTCACCCTTATCAACCCATACATGATATTCAGTACTGGAATAGTTGTTTGATCCGCACCTCCTATCTTCCCTGTGAGACAGCTGTTGATTATATCCATAAAAACTTGCCAAAGTCCTGGCAGTTCCTTTCTTTTGAACTGCCTAATTAGAGTTATTGGGGCCTTGTACCCCAGGTTTCTGAATACCGCCAAGAGTTCTTCTTTGACTGGAGGGATGTGATATTCTTGTTTCCGGGATCTCCAACCATCTTCTGATGCTTTCTTCATTGACAGTGATTCTAATGTTGCCCCACACATATGCAGTTAATTCTGTTCCTGACTTCTCTGTTGTATGCACTGTTTGCTGCAGGATTTGTTGTGGAACTTCATAGCCTCCTGTTAAAGCATACTTTATAGGACAATTGATCAGAAACTCTACAAGAATTCTAACCCTTTCATCATGCTGCTCATGATCAGTGTTGAGATCTAGGTTGTTCTTTTTCTATGTGTCTAGCCATTTTGATTTTTTGACAAGAGGAACTTCATGTTCCACAGCTGGGATGTTGAGGTTCATGGAGCCGGAAGAAGACATGATGTTGTGATTTGAGGTTTTGGCTTGCAGAAACAAAGTTGTGATTTTTAGGGTTTGAAATTTTGAGAGCTTGAAACTTTTGGAGATGAATGTGAGAGATTGTAGCTTGGGTCGGTTTATATAGGCTTTTGTTGTCCCACTTGATTCGTGATTAACTATGTTAATAACCCATTGAATTATATGTTTAATGCTGACACCTTTTGGGTTATCTAAAGAAAAACTGTTTTTGAAAGAATTGATTTTATCTTTTCTTCTATTGCTAACCGCCAATCTTTACTTTTACACAAGTGGGTCCACGTTTTTGAAGAGTGGTCCACTTATTTTCTTTCTTGCTGCTAACCGCCAATCTTCACTTTTGCATGATTCTATCTTCCCCCTTTTCTGTAAGGCAAAAGCTCAAAACTCTGGGTGTTCTGATTTCTGTTGACTTTTTCTTCAACAGATTGGTAAGTGGAATTCTGTTGACTTTCTGTTCAAGTTGATAGACAACAAATTTTTTTTAGTAGACCAAGACACTTACATTTGTTTGGAGAGTCTTCAAATCCGATTTTTCTGATAAAGTTGCTTAGACTTTCTGATAAAAGTGATCATTCTTTAAAAAAGATCATATTTTCTCATTAAAAATAATCAGATTTTCTGATGATCGAAGATTGCGAGTGTTTTTCTTATTAGAATGACCTGTTTTTGTGATTGTTAATGATTAAGAATTTTGCTGAAAATGAACAGATTATCTTATGAGGATGATCAGATTTCTGATAAATATGATCAGATTTTCTGATAAGATGATCAGATTTCTGATAAATGTGATCAGATGTATTTGAACAGATGTATTTGAATCAAGAAAAAATTGTTGCATTTGAAACAAGAAAAAGATGTTGCATGTGGAAAGAAAAAAAATTGTTTTAATTAACCTAACATCATCTCCCTTGATTTGACCTTTTTGTTTTGAAACGGTCTCATTCTTTGTCAAAAGATTTTCAAGGATTCCTTTTAAAACATCAGTAGTTCCAGAAAATTGTGATCTTATGTGAGACATTTTATGATATTATCATAAATTCTTTGAAATGTTAAGGTTAAGAGAAATTCCCCCGAATTCCTGATCTCATCAGAAATTTCCCCTGATTTCTCAATCTCATCAGAAATTCCCCCTGGATTCCTGATTTCATCAGAAATTTCTCGTGATTTCTCAATCTCATCAGAATTCCCCCTGGATTCCTGATCTCATCAGAAATTTCTCCTGATTTCTCAATCTCATCAGAAATTCCCCCTCAAGCAAAGCAAAAATGGATATAAACATATATATATATATATATATAATATATATATATTAGGTACAAGAAATATTAAACTCCTAAAAAGAAAAAAAAAGGAAAAGTTAAACTATCTCATCATCGCTTGGATCGTCATCTCCAAAGTCTCCATCCCCATACGTGATCTGCACCATTTTCCAGAGAGGTGTTTCATGCCCTGTATGGTCGTCTGTTGGTATGAAGGCAACAATGTGTTATTCCTCCTGAAAAGGCATTCTTGCTCTGACATATGATGCAGGAACTCCTCCAAAGTCCAGTTGAGAGGTTATCACTTTCATCAAGAACCCTGGGTAGATGAGGAAAGGACGACCTCCCCGTAAGTTGGCCCTAAAGACATTCATCAGATAGGTTGAGTAGTTGTAGGGGAGATGATTTACAAAGGCATGGAGTGGATCCATTATCCTTTGAGTGATCTCATACCACCTCGAGGCTTTCCTTGTAAAGCAGAAGGCAAACTGGGTTACCAGAAACTGCCAAGGTTCAATGAAGCCGCTTTTGAAGATGGGAACCCTTCCTTGAGGATTATGGTATCCCATCATGGCCAAGGTAGCCTGCTTGTCTACCAAGGAGAAGGTGGATGGAGGACACTCATCTCTTAGTAAGAGAGCTTCCCTGATAGTTTCCTCATTTAGGCAAATGAGCCTGTCACCCATCACCCATCCTGAAATGGTGGTCAGCCTACCATCATCTACAACCAGCCGTGCAGACGTCCAAAATTCTTGAAGAATTTCCGAAAACACTTGAACGTGCATGGAGAGAGCAAAAGCTATTGGACTGCTAAGTAGCATGTTCAGAATGGTGGAGCAGTTTCCATATCTTGGGTCATCCACGTTCATTCTTACTCTTGCATTGTGCCTTTAGAAGTAGGGCAGAGGGAATCGATTGCTCTCAATTCTTTCCATGGTGTTGTGTGTGTTAAGTGAAGAAGACGAGTATTTCAAAAGATTTTCAGGTGAAAGTGTATGAGTAAGTGTATGTCTATTTAAAGACAATAAGTACATGCCTTAAATGTTTTCACCGGTTAAGATCTTGATTGTACCAATTCTACTCTACTTGGAGATATGGTGTCAGATTCGTTTTGAACTAAAAGTGGCCAATTCTCCCTCCTCATTTATGAATAGGCGGCACCCTGGTCTTCAATTTTCCGTTGAGAGGACAGGTGTAGCCTTCTTTTCTTTTAACCGTGCTGAGTAAGCGTGTGAACTTAATGTGATGGAGGTAAAAAATAAAATAAATAGAAAAATGAAACCTTAGGGAGTTATCTTTGTGACGTATACCTTCCTCATTCATTCGATATTCCCAAGTAAAAAAAATTGAAAGAAGCTATATAAAATAAAAAAATATGTTCAAGTTATGTCTGCATACATGGTACAAAGGAGATATATGAAGGTGGTATTTTTCTGTTGAAACCAAAGAAAAATTTCCTTGCTTCTAATGAATTGATCAGATTTCTGATGGAATTAACAGATTCAGTTTTGACAAAATTTTGATCAAGATTTTTATCAGATTTCTGATCACAACTTTTATCAGATTTCTGATCAATAGTTTTATCAGATTTCTGATAAATAGTTTTATCAGATTTCTGATTAAGATCTTTATTAGATTTCTGATCAATTTATTAGAGCTCGTTCAATTAACAAATTTTGTGGATTGAGTAGCTCCATCGTATCTCTTGTTTATCATTCCCAATTTGCTGATTAAAAAATTATGTCTTTTCTCATCCAAAGGTTTTGTAAAAATATCAGCAAACTGATTTTCTGTTGGAACAAAATACATTTCTATATTTTCTTTTTTCACATGATCTTTTATGAAATGATACCTGACATCAATATGTTTTGTTCGTGAGTGGTGAACTGGATTTGAAGTTATTGCTATTGCACTCTTAGAGTCACACAGGATTGGTATTTTTGTCAGATTCACTCCATAATCTTTGAGTTGTGTTTGCATCCACAAAAGTTGTGAACAACAGCTTGCTGCTGCTACATATTATGCTTCAGCTGTAGATGTGGAAACAGAGTTTTGTTTCTTACTTGCCCAACATACAAGCTTTTCTCCAAGCATCTGACAAGCACCAGATGTGCTTTTTCTATTCAGTTTACAACCTGCATGATCTGTATCTGAATATGCAATTAGGTCTAAACTAGTTCCCTTAGGATACCATAAGCCATGGTCAGATGTGCCTTTTAGATACTTAAAAACCCTTTTTACTGCTTTTAAATGAGATTCTTTGGGATTACACTGATATCTAGCCAGAAAACATGTTGAAAACATTATATCAGGTCTGCTGGCTGTTAAATATAAGAGTGATTCAATCATTCCCCAGTAGGTTTTAAGATCTACATTTGTACCATGAGGATCAGAATCTAACTTGTTTCCTGTGGCCATAGGAGTTTTTGATGATGAACAATTTTCTAATGAATATTTCTTTAAAATGGTTTTAACATACTTTGATTGATTCAGAAATATTCCATTAGATTCTTGTTTTACTTGGAGACCTAAAAGAAGTTTAATTCTCCCATCATGCTCATTTCAAAATTTCTTGTCATTAATTTTTCAAACTTTTTACAATGTTTTGAGTTGGTTCATCCAAATATTATGTCATCAACATATATTTGTACCAACAAAGTGTGTCCTTTGTGTGTTTTGAAAAACAGAGTTGTATCTATAGTACCTTTGGTAAAACCTGATTGAATTAAAAAAATTTGAAAGAGTTTCATACCATGCTCTTGGAGCTTGTTTCAACCCATACAAGGCTTTGTTCAGTTTATAAAGATGTTTATTTTGGATCAACAAAGCCTTCTAGTTGTTGCACATATACTTCTTGATCAATCTCACCATTCAGAAAAGCAGACTTTACATCCATCTGATAGACTTTGAAGCCTTTTGAAGCTGCATAAGTAAGGAAGATTCTGACTGCCTCCAGTCTTGCTACTGGTGCAAATGTTTCATCATAGTCAATTCCTTCTTGTTGACTATACCCTTTTACTACTAAACTTGCTTTGTTTCTTGTTACTATTCCTTGTTCATCAGATTTGTTTCTAAATACCCATTTTGACCCGATGACAGATTTGCCATTTGGTCTAGGTATTAGGTTCCACACTTGACTCTTTTCAAACTGATCAAGTTCTTCTTGCATTGCTTGAACCCAGTCTGGATCCTTGAGTGCTTCAATTGTTGTTTTTGGTTCAGTTAAACTTAAGAAGCCAGCATGAATACATTCATGAACAGTTGCTGATCTTGTTTTAACACCATCTTGAGGGTTTCTATGATATTTTTTGTTGAGTGACCCTTTATCCATCTTCCACTTGTTGCTATATTTGTTGAAACTACTGACGGATTTTGTGAAGAACTTTCTGCTTCCTCCAGATTGATGATCTGTTCTGACACTGATTCTTCAGACATTTGTTTTTCTTGATTTTCTGATGTAGTATCTGATGCCTGATTTGTCATTCCTTGTGTTATATCTGATGGCTCTAAATTTTCTGCAGAGTTAGAGTGTGACTGGTTTTCTGGTAAATTTCTATAATTTCCCTCCCAGTCATACCCAAGCAGTTCGTTTGTTAGTTCTGTCAACAGGTGTTCATTATTTGTGGAATTTTATTTTTGTGAGAAAGTTATGATATCATCAGAAATTTCTGTTTCTGATGAATCATCAAAAGAGACATACAAACTTTCTCTGATTGTTCTGCTATTTAAAACAAATACTCTGTAAGCTTTTGAAGATAAAGAGTATCCAAGAAAATTTCCTTTTTCAGCTTTTCTGTCAAATTTTTCTAAACTATCAAAATCATTTAAAATAAAACATTTACATCCAAAGGTATGTAAGAATTTGACACTTGGTACCCTTTTGTTTATGATGTGAAAATGTGTTTTCTGATGTCTTTTGTTGATGATAGTTCTGTTTTGTGTGAACATGCATTTGCCACTGCTTCAGCCCCAAAATAGGTTGCCAGTTTGGCATATGCCAGCATTGTTCTTGCTGCTTCTATCAAAGTTTTGTTTCTCCTTTCAACAACCCCATTTTGTTGTGGGGTTCTGGGAGCAAAAAAATCACGAGATATTCCTTTTTCTATTAGGAAGTTCTCAAGATTTGCATTTTTGAATTCTGTCCCATTGTCAGATCTGATTTTTCTTACAGTTAATTTCAACAGATTTTCAATTTCCTTAACAAAGTTTATGATCAGATCTGGTGTTTCACTCTTTAGCCTCAAAAATTCCACCCATGTATACCTTCAATAGTCATCAACAATGACTAAAATGTATTTCTTTCCAAAAAACTTTCAGTGCTTATTGGTCCTCAGAGGTCCATGTGTAAAAGTTCAAGATTTTCAGATATAGAAGATTCTACCACAGTTTTGTGTGAGCCTCTTTTTGACTTTCCTAGCTCACATGCTTCACAAAGTTTGTCTTTTCTTGAAGTAATAGAAGGTAATCCTTTTACCAGACACTTGCTTGCTAATTTGTTTAAAGTTTTAAAATTTATATGAGCCAGTCTTTTATACCATAACCAACTTTTTCCTTTATTTTCTTTTGTAAATAAACAAAATTGAGGTTCTTCAATTTTGTTGTTGAATTCAAAGAAATAAATTGATCTTTTTATCCTTTTTCCTCTAATATAAATTTTATCATCTTCAAAACCTATTAATAAGCAAGTATCAGGTAGAAAAGTTACCTTAAATCCTTTGTCACAAAACTTACCACAACTTAGAAGGTTGTATAAACCTTCTACATGTGCCACCTTCTCAATTGTTATTGTACCATATGTTATGCTTCCATAACCTTTTACTCTACCCTTGACTCCATTACAAAAATTTACAAATTTACCTAGCTTTTCTACATAGTTGCTAAGTAAGCTCCTATCCCCAATCATGTGCTTGGAGCTTCCTGAATCACGGTACCAAATCTGCTGCACATGATGGTCCTCTAATGAAGAGGTTAGTGATTTTTTGGTACCCAGATTTTCTTGGGTACTTTGTCAGATGAGAACATAGCATATAATAGTTTTCCTTCATCATTTGTTGATCTTGATCTGTCAGAGTCTGTTGATTCTGACTGATCAACTCTCTTTACCAAATCTGTTGCCATCTGATCAGATCTGATAGGCTTTCTGTCCAATGCTGAACCACTAACAGATTGTTGGTTTTTGTTCAGATACTGTTGAATTACTTTCAGAATATCAACACACAGACATCCCACCTTGTTAGAGAAGTCTGATGGAATGATTTATTATGAAAGCTCATTTTTCTGAGATTTTTGAAAAATGTTTTGACCCTTTTCTTTTAAGATCCTTTTAGTTTTTTCTTTTGTATGATCTTGATTTATCTTTATATTTTCTTTAGAGCAGACCTTCTTTGATTCTGGACTTGACTCAGAACAAGATGACATGAAGTCAAATTCTTCTGTTAAATTACATTCATTGTCAAAATCTGATTGTGGTTTATCTGAAGCTTTTATAAACACTGTAGGGTTATCTTTTGTTGTTTTTGTATAACCCAATCCTTCACCCTAATTTTTTTACGTTGTTTCAATGTAGTCAATGAAATCCTTTGCTTGTTGAAAACCTTTTACATTTACCTTATTTTTATGAGTTTCTGCGTATAAAAATTTCTCTCTTTTTCATAAAAATTGATTTTTGTTTCTTTGATCAAACTTTCTTCATGTAAAAAATTTTCATTTTCTTGACAATGTTTCAACATGTCTTTAAGTTCATCAGATTTCTTTGTTTCTGTCAAGTGTTTCTCTTGTAATTTTTGTAAATCTTCCAGTAATTTGTTATTTGATTTTGAAGCTCTTGATCATTTTGACTTACATTGATTTCTGATGCCTCATTGTCAAGTTTTGCCATAAGACAAAAGTTTGCCATCTCTTCCTGATCATCATCTGATGAGTCATCAGTCATCCAGGTATCTGTCCCTGCAATCAGGCTGACTTGTTGTTGTTGTTGTTTCTTGGCTTCTTCTAGCTTCTTTTCATAGTAAGCTGGATCTTTAACTTTTTGTTCTTGCATTCTGACGCATAGTGACCCTTTTGTTTGCATCTATAGCATACCACTTCTGACTTGCTTTCTGCTCTTCTTTCCTTGGATCTTGCTTCCATCTTTCCTTTATCACTTCTCTGAATTCTGAAACTTCCTCCCTTCAATCTTTGCTCAAAGGTTTTGGTGAGCAAAGCTATTACCTAAGCAAATGCAGAAAAATCTGATGGATTTTCAGAATTTTTTGATGCTAAAACTAGGTTTTGTGGGTTAGAGGCTGTAGATTAGGTGTGATTGATCTTTGTGAGTTTGATATTAAGGCTATAGGTCCACCATAATGTTTTGAATTTTCAATGATTTGTTGCTCTCTTGGGAGTAGAATGCTATATAGATCATGTAGGTTCAGATTTCCTAGCTCTAGTGTGGAGGCTATGGTCATGGCAAGATTTTGCCATTCTATGGGCAAAGCATCAAGAAATTTTACATTTCTTTCATCATTGGTTTTTTCAACTCCATACTTCTTTAGTTCATTTAAATTTTTTGTCAATCTATTGTAAGCATCAATGAGTGTTTCATTTGGTGAACATTTAAACCTTTCATAAGCAGAGACATGATTTGTTCTCATGTTTCTTTTCATTTTGTCTCCTCCTTCACAAAGATTTTCAAGTTGATCACATATTCTTTTGCAGATGAGCATGCATCTACATAAGAAAATATGTCATTTGGAAGTGCCATAATCAGAAGTGATTTGGCCCTTTCATCTGTTTCTACCAGTTTCCTATCTTCTGGGCTCTAGTGTTTCTCTTGTTTGGGAGCCCAAGAGGCAGAGATTTCTGGTGAGTCATCAGATGCTGGAACACCAGGTATTTCAACACATGGTACATGTGGGCCACACACAATGGATTGAAACAGAGCTCGATCATGTCCATTAAGGAAATTGATCATGCTGATTTTCCATTGGGGGTACTCCTCCCTGGCTAACGTCGGAGGCTTTGACATAGAACCCATGTTGAAAGCACTGTTCCAAGACTGATAGTTTGCCATTTTTAGTCTCAGTTTTTGAACTTTTGCAAAACAGAGTATTAACAAAGATACTCGAGCAATTGATTGATTTGAAAATGTTTTATTCAATCTGCTCTGATACCAATTGTTGATCCCAGATAACAATGCTTAACTTAAAATGGCAAGTTGATTTCAACTTTATATGAACATAATGTGCGGAATTAGAAATCAACTATAAGAAACAGAGATACAGAATTTTCTAGTTTATATCACTTTTGAAAGGTTACAAAAGATGATTGAAAAGTTATTTTCTAATACAAAACAATGCTTAAGAATTCTGTGGGAGTGAAGGGCAATGGAGTATGTAAGTTGTGATACTTGCAATGCTCTACTCCATCGATCTTCGGTTCGGTGATCTCTATTTATAAAGAACAATTGGCATTAATACATAATTGTTTATTCATGCAAGTGTTTATCGTGGCAGGTCGTTTCATATGTCATGCTTACTTCTTCCACTTGTATCATAAATGTCCTTCAACTGAATTACCTTATCTTCAACTGCAAGTGGACACTATGATTGGTCACCAGATTTCTGATGACTTCTGATCAGAATCTGATGAGGTTTCATCAGATTTGATCAGATCTTTTCTGATCCTTTCTTCGAACACTTAGGCAAAGATATTCTCATCAGATCTGATTCAGATGCTTCTTCTTATGGCCTATGATCATGTTACTTTCGTTGTTCTGATCCTTTGACTTCTTCTTCATCAGATCTGATCAGATTGATCAGACTCTCTTTCTTCATTTTTCTTCAATACTTTAATCATACATATAAAGTTTCCTAACACTTAATCTAGCGTATCGCACCGTATCCATTGTTTAAGACTAGCCGGTCCAAGTCTATGACTTAAATAGGACCTGTTAGCATTCTAATTGGTTATTAATACCATCATTACATACTAGAGCCTTCCAGTAGATCGCTACATTTACTTATCTATTTGATTAACGACTGAATTATAAAATCTTTGAAGAATTAGCACAGGTAAATACTTGCAACCTATTTTCCCTATACGGGCTTGGGATACGACATATTATTACCGCTTGGTCGGGTATGGGATCATGTTGTCGGATTGTGATTTAACTAAATCTCATAACCCGTTTTAATCTGTACAATCTGATAACTTAAACACTGGGGGTTAACTCGATCGTGTCCGGGATATCCTCGACTCATTTAAGTTACTAATGGCCACGACCTAAGCACGGGGTGTAGCATACACCTGAATTGTTTTCTTTGGTGTTTTGTTTAAGACTTGAATCACCTTAGCATATATGTGAATATCGAAGTGGTGGTTAACACCTAAACATTTTAACTTGTTATATTTCTTTGTTTTACTTAAACATTGGATGATCCCTGTGAATACATCAGTATCGACTTGATCGTTATTGTTTTAGTGTTCAACTTTATTTTTACAAATATCATAGTTAATAATGTTTAAAAGCATTAATTGAGTCAGTGTATTACATGATAAGGGTAGGGCTGTTTAAAAAGCCCGTGGCTCGAGGCTCGCTCGAAGTTCGCTCGAAAAAAGTTCGATAAAAGCTCGGATCGAAGTCTGGCCGGTTTTAAACGAGCGGACTCGGCTCGGCTCGGTTTGTAAACGAGCCGAGCCCACCGAGCCCGAGCCAAGGTAGGTTTGGTTCGGTTTGGTTCGGTTCGTGGCTCGCTCATTAGTTGGCCTGTTGGCTCGCTCGTTTGGCAAAATTAAATTAAACCTCAAATTATGTGTGTGAGTGTGTGTTTATATACATATATTCTAATATATCTAAGCAATGTTTTTAATTAGTAATATGGATACTTTTTTATGAAAATAAATAGATTATTAAGCTACAGTTTTAATTATTAATATTGGTTTAAAATATATAGATTAAGGTAAGTAACAATAAATCTTTTCTTGTTCATTTTATAGTTTGCCCAAAATTACTCTTATGTTTAAAAAGATCGTGGCTCGAGGCTCGCTCATAGTTCGCTCGAAAATAGTTCGAAAAATGCTCGGCTCGAAGTCAGCTCGGTTTTAAACGAGCCGACTCGGCTCGATTTGATTTTTAAATGAGCTGAGCCTGAGCCCACCCTGGTTCGGTTTTGCTCGACTCGTTTAGAGCCCTAGATAAGGGGATATGTTGAGATTGCAGGGCCTATAGTAATTTGATGCATGTAATGTAGCTTAATGTATCCTTAAGTATTACAAAAGTTTTAGATTGAGTTTAATTAGTGGATAAACAATATCGACAATCCACGTGAATTGTTTAGACTGAGTGTTTTCATAATAGAACAATGGTGCATCTGATATATCTCATAAACTGATATGATCCTCTGGTACGTATCGCAAAAATATAAATTGTAAATATTTCATTTCAATATGTTTTACGTTTTTGCATTTGATAATCAAAATCCAAAAAGATTTTAAACATCTTCTATGGTAACCTGATGATATTGAATGTTGAACCAGACCAACGAGACTGGTAAGAAACAGTTTGTGTGTGTGAACGTGTGATCGAGCATTAAAGTTAAATCTACAACCAGATAAACTCGTCAGCATCAAATCTTTGAAGATCGAAGCATCATTTAAGGGGGAGACTGTGGTTTCATTTGAAGATGTTAGCCGAGCAGACGAAGACTAAAGATTGAAGATTTCTATATATGTTCAAGGGGAAGTTTGTTAGTGCATATTATATGTCTATAGCGTAGAAACCTCGTCTGTATATCGAGTCTTGAGTCTACATGTAGTCCAGGCAGATTTTTCGATAGGTTTCGTTAGGATTCTTAAAGTTTGGTTAAAATAGAAATTGTATAAATGGATCATAGTTATGTATGATGGGCATAGGCTGATGTGCATGATGCCATGCATAGATATATGATACACTGGTTAATTAGTCTTGAAGTTACGCATGAGTGGATCACGTATTATTATGATACGTTGATCTCATGCATGATACGCTAATGTCTAATATAATCATCATCATGCACCACTATCATAGAACTCTTACATAACTTTCTGATTTGATCTCGAGTGAGCTTATACAAAAGGAGTCTAGAAGAGTCGAAATTGTATCTGGTTTATTCCGCTTTATTAATAAACGAGCTTAATGTCCTTATTTACTTTAAGAGCACAATTACAATTTACATTTTTGGATTCCGCACTTAAACGTAGATTAACGCAAAACTGCACGGTTGTTATCGAACCCTTTTCTGAAATTTCAAAAGGATCAAGGTAAAGAGCTTTCTTTTGTTTCTTTATGGCTCTACAAAGTGTTCTTCGAAATTTAAGAGGTGCTTGGATCATTGCATACTAAAATATCATAAATTAGATAATCAGTTCAACTTTAACTGAATTTTAAGAACCTTAATCTAGGTATGAATATTACTTATTCCTTTCAACCCAACTTTTCATCCCATGGTACTATTTTGGATATCATACAAGAAAAATAGAGAAGAAAATTTAGATTGGTCTAGATTATTTAAACTAAGGGAAAGTTATTAGATTGTGAAATTGTGTATGGTTCTACTTTAATACCATTATGTACACATGGAATTTTGAAGTTTAAATTGGATTTTGATATAAACTCTGTTCACGAGTCCATCATCATTATGGTGTTTACCTAAATGCAATATATGACTCTATGGGTACTTGATTTGAATCAATTGCTATAATTTGAACTTTGAAGGCACAACAGTTAGTAATGTAATGCCTAGACATGCAGGTTATTAGTTTGTTTTCCTAACTATAAGGTTAAAATAATCAAATATAGATGACATGTGAGGAGTTGGGGTATAAAATAACCAAACCATCCTAACCTTTAAGAAACTAAAGATGTGCTTATGATCCCAACTTTTAAAGGAAATGTATTGTATCGTAACTGTTGCAGATAGAGGCACATGCATTTGCTACTTTGGTTTTTTTATAGTATGCATAATTTTATGACTTTGCATCACTTTTTTCAGTTCAATGATAACACAAATCATAAAGGTAATTTAGATCATTTAAGTTCTTTTGTTATGCATCTCCATGCATTGAGATAGTTTAGTGTTTTAATTCAAGATTAAAATGTAAACCTGTATAATCCGCCCTTAGATTGCTTTAGCGTGTGGAAGTTGGAGAAAGATCTAAGGACAACTTATACTACTAATAACATATAATTTCAAAGTGAACAAATATGCTTAGTGAGTTGCATAGTAAGAGTAATATCAGTGGCCTCTGACGTTTTTCTCTTAGATTCTTTTGTAGATGGCATGGATGGAGGTAATGTTGTTGGTGAGATGGTAGCAGAAGGAGGAGCAGGTAGGACATTGTTGACTATTATGAATGTAGGTACGTAAACACCATATTTCAACTTCATATTTTATTATTTCAAATTATGTGACTATGTTTTGGACATTTAGTTGATTAAAGAATATTGCTCATTTTTTACTTTATTGCGGGGAAAATAGACTTATGCATTGTGAAGCTTAATGGATGTGTATTTGGGTCACGTGACATCTTTTTGTCTATCAGCATTTCGAGTTTCGAACTGAGTGTGTATAATTTATATTAACCGGCCTCTGTTTTTGTTGAACAAATTCTTAATACATATGCCATCAATGTTTAAAGATTTATGAATTGTATTGTTTTATTTATTTATACCTTTTTGACTTATGTAAATTAAATGGTCCAACTTCTGTAAAGAGAGGTTACAACCTATGTAATAGATAATAATTTTTAATAACAATTATGTACAGATATTTAATTTATCATTCTTAGTACACCAATATGTGTAAAATGGATCAGTTTTATTAATAGTGCATATGCTTAATCTGTAACATAATAATAAAAATGTATTATTAAGTTTTCAATAATTAGTATTTCTTTAATTTATAAATATACTTCTTTCCTCACATACTTTACATTTTAAATAATTTTTTACATCTGTCATTTACATAATTTAAATGATTCAACTGGTAAAGTTTACGAGTGATAACCTAGTTATATATATAGGATGAAGTCTATGTAGGAACCCTCTCATTTGCGAAAAAATGAGAACTCGCACCAACCAATAAATTGATGACACCTGATTTGGGTTGCGTATAGCCCCTAAAGCAGGGGTAAAGTGTCTTTTGACCATTAATATAGGGCTTTTTAGGAAACAATTATATACATTATTTATCCTTTTAGCAAAGTTCTATTATAAATACTTAAAAAACATTTTTGAGTACCATATCGTATGGTATAAGTCTCGTATAAGTTCTCCTATGGGTTTTGTATGTGCTTATATGCCTATACGGGACCTAAACTACACCTCTATGCCTATAAAGGACTTAGGATACACCTATAGGCTTATACAGGTGTTGTATGGTATCATATAGTATTATATCATATTGCATTGTGTATCATACCGTATAGTGTATAGTATAAGTCTCGTATAGGTTCCATATAGGTCTTGTATATGCCTATAGGCTTACACGGTATCTAAATCACACCTATAGTCCTATGCTACATTTATAGGCCTATATGAGTGTTATATCGTATCCGATAGTATTGTATCGTATAGTGTAGTATAAGTCTCGTATAGGTCCCTTGTAGGTCTTATATATGCCTACGATACTAGATCTATAGTTATATATGAGACTTATACTATATGATACTACACCTATACGGGACCTATACTACACTATACGATAGGGTATCTCTATTATAAGCTTATACGAGGTCAATACGTGACCTATCTTACACCTATACGATACAATATTTGTCGTATAAAAATGATTAATGTTGTATAAAAAATTGTAAGAAATACTTACTTTTTATTTATTTGGAATAGAAAACTTATTTTCTTTTATAAAACTTTGCTAAAATGATTAATAATGTCAAAATGTTTGTAAAAGAATACAACAAATTAAAAAATTAAAAAAATTAAAAAAACCTTTATATACGCTGCGGATAGACCTATACGCAGCGTATAGGAGCAGGCAGATCAGAACTGACACCAGTCAGACACTGATTCTTATGCAAACCTATATGGTCTATACGCAATATATATAAACCCTAAAGTGTGTAAATAGGCTGTGTGTGTTAATAATTTGAGCCATTATTTATTATGCTAACTTTAACAAATATTTTTGTTATAAAGTTTGCTTTAGGCTAGTAACTAAAAAGTTAAGCCAGCTTGCATACTATTAACACACAGTTATTATAAAATAAGCAAATGATAAAAAAATCCTAATGGAAAATTATTAAATTTCCAGTATAATAAATATTTATCTGTATGTTTAGTAACTACAATGAAGGTAAGTGAAAGTCTATTTTACTTATCATTTCAATTTGTTTTAAAACTACGAACACAGATGTATATTATCTCAAATTATTAACTGATAATATTAAAAGTTAAAAATAAATGAAAAACAAACCAAAAGGCCCATACCACTTGTTGCATTCTTCACCTCCCATGCAAATCCACTATAAAGCTCCTCTCTGCCGCTAGCAACCATCAACCACCATCAAGTGTTAAAGAACAATGGCAAAACTCGCACTTTTTGTCCTCACCTTCACCCCCCTCGTAGCATTTTCGGCCATTTCGGCCTATAGAACCACCATCACCACCACCACCACCATAGAGGACAATCATATGATTGCTCTCTGGGACGGCATAGACAACCCCGAAGAGCAATGCCGGAGCCCTATCGCGATCGAGCAGCTGAACCATTGCCAGATGCACCTCACTCAAGACATCACTTTCGACAAGACAGCCTGGAGACCGTTTCAGAAAGAGCAACTACACCTTCAACAGTGTTGTACCCAGCTAAAGGAAGTCAATCCGCAGTGCCAGTGTGATGCAATCCAGAAGGTGCTTACCCAAGCCCGACAACAAGGTGGACTACAGGCCGTTCCACAAATTGCGAGTAAGGCTCAGAGGCTCACCAACGACTGTGGACTCAAAGTCCAGCAATGCTCACTTGTAGTCCCAATGGTTTAGTTTGAATAAGATGGATGTTGTTTCCTGTCCTAAGAATAATATTCATTGCCGTTACAAGCTTTTTAGCTTGTGATCGACGTGTAGCGATCGAGTTGTTGTAATAAAGAACCATGTGTATGGTCGCTAATGTATTTGTTTCATTATGCTTCCTTTAATTTAAAGTAGTTTCTTTCTATTATTTTTGTCTCATTACGGATTGTAGCAACGCATGAAAGGTGAGAGTGAAGCTTAAAATAATCACCTAACCCCGTCTCATGGGGACAGAAACATCCGTTTTAGTCGCTAACAAGTTAGCTTTGTGTCGACTTATATTGGCTCAATTATTTATGACTTATGACCTGAATACATACATTATTGCCTCCCTTAAACCCTGTTTGGTTCATAATTTATAGCGTTTAGTTATATAGAAAATTCTAAAGGAACCCTTTAATATTTTGTAGGGGAACCTGATAATAAAATGCATTGACTGGTAAGGTAAACTGGATCAGCGCTTGCTTCTTAAACTTGATATCCTGAGTTCGAGTCAGTTCCATCCTATTTTCTTAATTTTTTTTTTTTGCGTATTTTTCTTTTCATTTCTTAACTTAAACAACTACTATTCACTGATTCATCATTCATGTCTTTCGCCCTTTCCTCTTTACCATTACAGAACACCACACACCGCCACTATCCTCTCGTCTCTAGCCACCACATGTCGTCACATAGTCGCTCGTCGGAGCCACTCTAGCCTCCACACGTAGCCCCTTCTCTCACTCTGTCAATCTCTTTATGTTCATTTAAACTTTAAACCATATAAGTCATCTATCTGCCATTCTTAATTGATTTATTTTGTTGTCATGTCACCAAATTCAAATGTTCAATTTCTTTATGGGTTATTTTTTCTTCTACTCTCTACGCACCTCGTTTCTTTGTCCATTCTGTACTGATAGGTTTTAGGGTGCATGTCAACTGTTCGGTAAAATGCTTTAGCTAGTTTGCTGCTTGATGAAATGCTTTGTATTCAGCTAATACCTGTGATGCTACAATTCATTATGTTTTGTTTAGACCTGGCAATTTTTACCCAAGAGTTTGATCGTGGGCTGTTTTAGACTTTAAAAAGGAAGTCATGGGTTGTTTTGGGTTGGCATCTATACTTAAGTGGGTTCAATTGGGTATATATTATAAGTTAATGAAAAAATGAATGGATCAGGATGGCCAACTAAAAATGCTTGGTGGGTCAGGATGGGTAATTAACCTAAAAAAGAAAAACCAAATGCGTCTTCCAGAGATCAAAACTCAAAACGTTCATTCCCAATTTCAGAGATCAAGACTGGGTAATCTTATAGTTTTTGTCTAATCTTTAGGTTTTTCTTTGTGATTATATTGAATACAGTTTTTAATCCTCATCGATGTATGATTCCTTGATTATTAGTAATCTGGACTAGAGATGAGCACGGTACCCGTTCAGTACTGAAAAAGGAGAAAATTGGTACCGGTACCGAATATACCGGTTCGGTACTGGTATCATGTGAATTGTTTTACTTCAAACGGATCTGAGTTTTGGTTTCTTACTCGTAAAAAGTGGTTTCCATCTATCTTTCTGTCTTTGTAATTTGTCACTTTTTCTTGCAAACAAAAATAGTCATTCCTAACTTTTTGAAATCTTTTCTTGTAATTTGAAGTCATTTCTTTCTTTGGGATGCTAGAGAACTTGGTTGTACTTAGCTCATTGTTATAATAATATTGGACGATTGGTTGTATTTCGTTCATTGTAATGGTCAAACCATATAGAACATTTGACTACATTTCAGAATTATGTTATTAAGAGCAACCTTTGCAAGCTAAGCTGCAAGCATAAGAAAAAGAAACTATTGGTGTATATTTTGTATGTTCGTCACTGTGCGAGTAGGCTAGATAGAGCATGTGTTGAATATTGTATAGTTTAGTGAGAAAAACGAACACATGACACGTTGGTGAGGAAAAGAACACCTTCGTATGAAGGTAACACCTTCGCACGGTCCATGTCTATATATAGTGTTGTGTGTTCATAGTTTGATAAGTTTTGAAGATCCCAGAGGGGAAATGTTGGAGAAACTTTTTTTCACCGGCTTGTAAACAATGTAAACTCTTTCGGTATGAATGAATCATTCGACTTCTACTTCTACTCCGTTCTTAATAATATTCTACCGAATTAGTGATATCCCGTCCAAACTTCCATCTAGACCTGCCCGATCCGGAACTTTAAATTGGTATCAGAGCTACGGTACCAATTCAATCGATCTAACAGTTGATGGAATCACCTATGCTCGTGAATTATCGACTTTTATAGGGTTTTAGATGTAAATCATCAAATAAATGAACAATCCATGGACAAAAATTAAAATTGAAACCATAGGATTGTTTAGTAATGAAATTTCGACCATATCTGTAGAAGAATCATTATGAAATTCGAATAAATAGAGATTTTAAATTGAAAAATGTGTTCAGCAGTGTTCGAACGAAGGTACTCCTTTTCACGAATGTAGTTACCCTTGTACGAAGGTACCCAAAATTACCCTTGTATGAGGGTACCCAATTACCCTCGTACGAAGGTAACCAAAATACCTATAAAAAATTGGTGATAAAATTTTTTCGAGATTTTAGCGACTAAAACGAGTTGTTCGGGGACACCGTCGGGAGTTTTAGAGAATAGATTTGATGATAGGATCAAAGAGTGGTGAAGATAGTGGGGTAGCCATGATACCTATGCAGAATGTTTATCATCTGGGTTAAGTGACTATTAATGGGCTAAAAGTAAAATACGTATTGATGAAAAACGCACTTTTGTGGACCAAAATGACACATTTTCCGCATAGTTGAGTTTTTCAGAGAATAGAGAGGACTAAATTTGCCAAGTTTGAGAGGGAAATTCAGTGATACGTTTTAGAGAGGTCAGAATTTGCAAAAATAAGGGGAATAAAAAATTTCGTAGAATATATTGAAATTTCGGCATTTTTGAAATTCATGACATGCAACAGTATTCGGGTGGTTCCGACTTCAGGTTATCTAGGGATGCATTTGATCTGGATTCGTTAGTTCGTGATCACAGGAAGTTCAGATTCCTCACATCGTGATTCAGATTGATGTCTTAGGGTTTGAGTCCGAGTCTTCATCAAGCCGGTTAGCAGGATTAGCGTCAGAGGATGCAACAGTATTGTCGATACTTAAAAGATATCAGAGGGTGTTCAAGATATTAGATACCCAAATGCTCGATGATAGTCTAAAGTATCAGAATGGTTAATCTTCGAGCATAGGAATTGTTTTTCGGACTAACCGCCAGGGAATGATGATGTTTATTGATTAAGTTGATGCTGGGTCTAACGGAGAAGACTATATCTGTTATCATGACTGAAGAGAAAGAATGTGATTCTGATCTTGGAAAAATGTTTCTTAGATATGAATGTGTTACCAGATGATTTGTTATCCGATGAAGAGTTGCTGATTATGGAGATTACCGTTTCACTAGTCAATCATTCAGGAGGATGCTTAAACGAGATTACTTAAAATAAGATTTCAGATTTTCGTGGGTATTCACAGACTTGAAGTTTACCGGTGTGGTGATTCGAAATTTCTATCAATTGCCGGTTGGGATTTTGAAGATTAAGAGATTTATCTCAAGTAGTAAAATGTTAGATAAAAAAACCGAACACGGATGTGGTTATAGTCAAAACTGAGAAGCCGCATTGATTAGTTTTAAGTTGGTGATTATTCGTGAAGATGACAGTTAAACAAATCAGAGTAGGTCAGGAACCGTGCAAACAAAGACCTGAAGATTCATTTCAGGGGGATTTGTGTTTAATGAAGATAATGCAAGCCCGAATCATCAATCAAAGGGGAATTATCTGAAGATATCAAGATGCCTGATTTTGTGTTGTAAAATATTCAAACACGGTTCTCGTATTTCAAGATCAAGATTCGACAGTGACTGACGTCCAAGTGGGAAATTGTTGGTGCATATTTTGTATGTCCGTCACTGCTCGAATAGGCTAGATAGAGCGTGTGTTGAATATTGTATAGTTTAGTGAGAAAAACGAAGGTAACACCTTATTACAGAGGTAAACAAGTGCACCTTCGTACGAAAGTAACACCTCGTAGGGAGGTAGCTTAGTCCGCACCAAAACCATGTCTATATATAGTGTTGTGTGTTCATAGTTTGATAAGTTTTTGTGATCCCAGAGGGGAAATGTTGGAGAAATTTTGTTTCTCCAACTTGTAAACGATGTAAACTCTTTCGGTATGAATGAATCATTCGACTTCTGCTTCTACTACGTTCTTAATAATCATCTACCGAATTAGTTATATCCCGTCCAAACTTCCGTCTAGACCAGCCCGATCCGGAACTTTCAGAAACAATCACACATAGCTGCATTTACACTTTTAAGAGACCAAAAAACTTGCCAACATATGATGACGTTAATAAAATTGTGAACAAATCCATTTTTAGAAATCCAAAGTGCAGAGGCTAACGGTTCAAAGAAGTTCTAAGTTTAGTCTGTAGTAGTGTATAATTGGAAGACTTGAGTTCTTCTTGGAAGACTCAAGTTCAATTGTCACTTGGTGCAAAAAAGGAGTGAGGCACTGGTGGGCAGTGATAGGAGACCGAGGGAAACCTGGGTTCGATCCTTGAGCCAAACGGTTCTTACTGGTAATTTTACCGTCGTGCTTACGGGCGGGTGGATTATCGGGTTTTTTGAAATTCGTGACATGCAACAGTATTCGGGTGGTTCCGACTTCAGGTTATATAGGGATGCATTTGATCTGGATTCGTTAGTTCGTGATCACAGGAAGTTCAGATTCCTCACATCCTGATTCAGATTGATGTCTTAGGGTTTGAGTCCCGAGTCTTCATCAAGCCAGTTAGCAGGATTAGCGTCAGAGGATGAAACAGTATTGTCTATACTTAAAAGATATCAGAGGGTGTTCAAGATATTAGATACCCGAATGCTCGATGATAGTCTAAAGTATCAGAATGGTTAATCTTTGAGCATAACCGCCAGGGAATGATGATGTTTATTGATTAAGTTGATGTTGGGTCTAACGGAGAAGACTAGATCTGTTATCGTGACTGAAGAGAAAGAATGTGATTCTGATCGTGGAAGAATGTTTCTTAGATATGAATGTGTTACCGGATGATTTGTTATCCGATGAAGAGTTGCTGATTATGGAGATTACCGTTTCACTAGTCAATCATTCAGGAGGATGCTTAAAAGAGATTACTTAAAATAAGATTTCAGATTTTCTTGGGTACTCATAGACTTGAAGTTTACCGGTGTGGTGATTCGAAGTTTCTATCAATTGTCGGTTGGGATTTTGAAGATTAAGAGATTTATCTCAAGTACTAAAATGTTAAACAAAAAACGGAGCACGGATGTGGTTATGGTCAAAACTGAGAAGCCGCATTCATTAGTTTCGAGTTGGTGATTATTCGTGAAGATTACAGTTAAGCAAATCAGAGTAGGTCGGGAACCATGCAAACAAAGACCTGAAGATTCATTTCAGGGGGATTTGTATTTAATGAAGATAATGCAAGCCCGAATCATCAATCAAGGGGGAATTATCTGAAGATATCAAGATGCCTGATTTTGTGTTGCAAAATATTCAAACACGGCTCTCGTATTTCAAGATCAAGATTCGACAGTGACTGACGTCCAAGTGGGAAATTGTTGGTGCATATTTTGTTTGTCCTTCACTGCTCGAATAGGCTAGATAGAGTGTGTGTTGAATATTGTATAGTTTAGTGAGAAAAACGAAGGTAACACCTTATTACAGAGGTAAACAAGTTCACCTTTGTACGAAAGTAACACCTCGTATTAGTGTTGTGTGTTCATAGTTTGATAAGTTTTGGAGATCCCAGAGGGGAAATGTTGGAGAAATTTTGTTTCTCCAACTTGTAAACGATGTAAACTCTTTCGGTATGAATGAATCATTCGACTTCTGCTTCTACTACGTTCTTAATAACCTTCTACCGAATTAGTTATATCCCGTCCAAACTTCCGTCTAGACCAGCCCGATCCGGAACTTTCAGAAACAATCACACATAGCTGCATTTAAACTTTTAAGAGACCAAAAAACTCGCCAACATATGATGATGTTAATAAATTGTGAACAAATCCATTTTCAGAAATTCAAAGTGTAGAGGCTAACGGTTCAAAGAAGCTCTAAGTTTAATCTGTAGTAGTGTATAATTGGAAGACTTGAGTTCTTCTTGGAAGACTCAAGTTCAATTGTCACTTGGTGCAAAAAAGGAGTGAGGCACTGGTGGGCAGTGATAGGAGACCCAGGGAAACTTGGGTTCGATCCTTGAGCCAAACGGGTTTTACTGGTAATTTTACCGTCGTGCCTACGGGCGGGTGGATTACCGGGATTTCCCCAGAATTGGTGGTGGACGACTTGGGTTACTCTCGGAGTACTCCGTTTGTCCAGTTGATACCCCGAGAATGCTCGAGACTTAATTTGTTAGTCGTTAAAAAAAAAGTAGTGTGTAATTGGGAAATTCATACAATTGAAACGGAACGAAGATTCTGGTTTACTTGCCAACCATGGTACTTGATAAAACGGATAAGGAACAATAAGTATGTTAAAATTAACAATTTAAGGAAATGATCAACTTTTCTTTGTTTTTTTAGTTTTTATTATTTTTATTAGTTTTTTATAATTTTATAATTTTTATTATATTTTTTTGTTTTTATAATTTTTAATTAATTTTTTCATCTCATCTTTACCCAAACCTATCTTAACCAAACTCATCCTAACCCAAACCCATCTTTACTCATTACCCATCCGACCTTTTTTAATATACTCATCTTGACCTATACTCATCCTAACTCAAATCCATCTTAACCCATTATCCAAACCCACCCAACTTACCTACTTTACCACCACTAGTTTTGTAGCATAAAGCTGTTTTAAGATGTTTTCGTTCTTTATTGCAATATATTAGCTTAGATGTTTGCTTTTAGGTTTTATGTTAATTTTTTAGATCATTTGATACTTTGTATTAACCACATAGATATAAATAGAACCTGAATTAGTGACTTCGTTAGTGGAAAAAATATGTACTTAAGTTTATTTATTTATTTTTTTTGTTGTTTTTAGATTTTGGATAAACATTAGGATAATGCTAACATACGATAGTATGCTCGGTGGTGTGTTTTTCCTCCATATGAAATACAAAAATCTTGTACTCTCTTTGTTGAGTTCTCAACGCTGATAGCTAGCACTTTTTTTCTAAAGCATATGGAGTTTCTGTATGACAGTTGAAATTTAGCCCCCTTGATTTCAAATGTCAAAAAGTTGATATTGATCTGCGATGTAAGGGTATCTATCTTGTAAATGTATGCGGACTTTACGTGAATTGGTGACAATAAACACAAGATATTCAGTTTAAACGTCAGTTTGTTGATTGTTCAATGATTACATTCAAGTTCCTAAACCGACAGAGCTTCACCGTCTAGCTCGCAAAACTGTTCCAATGAATAACACAACTAGCCTATTTATAGGCAGCCCACTTCGCAACAAACTACAGTTCGTACGAAGTGGGACTAACCACTTACATAACTTTACCATTTCGAGATTTTAACCCTGTACATTTCGACTAGACCTAAGACGCAGACAATAGACATAATACACCAACAGACTCCCCCTTGGATGTTGTTGCGGTCTTGGTCTGCCTTCAAAATCTTCAAAATGTAAACTTTAACGGCCAAAGAAGTTCTTATACGACTTCTTTCTTCTTTCTTGAGATGGAATCGGTGTTTGGTCAGCAGGAGGTACCCATTTCATGAATTGGAATCTCCTGAGACGTGCCTCCTTTCCTCTTCTCGTATCTCTTCCAATCTCTTCTCTTCCTTCAAAAACTCTTCATGTGATTCCCACATATGACCTGAATTAATACCATGTGCATAACAAACATTAATTACACCCTGGTATTGCATCGCTTGAGTCTTTTCAAGCTTATCATAACATATCTTGTTGAAGAACAAACACTTCACATCATCCTTCGAACAATTGACTAGCCACATCGGGTCTAGTATCCTAATCTTCCTCCATAAACCCCAGATCCTTCTTCGTTGAATCTTTTATGGATTTAACTTTGTAGTGATATCCCAATTTTCTTCAGCTCGTAAAACAATCACAACTTCACATGTCTCGGGATCCACCTGCCACCATTGAAAACAAGTATGAAAATCTTGTTCAATGTGCATTAGTGGCATATTCTTCATCGCTTTTGGTTGTTTCATCATCAATGTTATAGCTTTCTATTTTGTTACTTTGTTAATCTTTATTCTACGCTTCAGAATAAATGGCTTCCAGTAGTTGAAACCATGCATCGCTTCAAATTTAATCACCTTCCATAATCTTTGATTTTGGAACTTCATTTGATGTGTAAAATTCTTTGTTTGTACCAGCTCTTCCACATCCCAATATGGTAAGCTCTTTAAATCTTTTAGATATCAGAAGTATTGAACACCAAGCTCCCTCTTGATAGCATACACATTAAGTTCTCTGAGCCATCCCCAACTTAGAATATCTCCCAGCGACTTGTCTTTATCTCGTGTAAAGAATGCCAACGGACGTTTAAACTTTCTTTCTTTCGGCATCTCTTTAAACCACGATTTCTTCGCATTCGCAATCTCTTCCTTTGTTAGTTTCTTTGGGATACCTCCATCTATCAGAACTTCATCAATCTTTTGTTTCAACAAATCTTTATCAATCTCGCTCATGATTTCTTCGATCATAGGAAAACAATCTGTATTAGTTCCATAATACTTTTCAACCTCTTCATCATCAGATGCATCTTCAATAGTCACTATATCATAGCCGTCATCTTCAGGTACTCGCTTGTATACATAACTATTCGGCTCAAATGTACTGATGTCAAACTCAATTGATTCTTCTTCAACTTCTAATAACTTATCAAGTTCCTCCTTTGAATAATTGTGAACATATTCACCTTCTTCAACATTATGCTCAAGCATTAGTTACATCGGCTTGTTGCAATCAGGAACAACTGTAAAAGGCGTAGATGTGAAGATTCCTGATGCTTCTTCAGTTTCAGAAGGCTCTTGTTGCTCCACCTGAATTTGAACTTCTTCTGCATTAACCTCGTCGTTCAGAATCGAATCATAATCAAAGCTTTCATTAATTTTTGTAGACTCAACTATAATTCCAGTACCACCCTGATCCTCATCATCATTATCATCTTTCTTTTCCGAATCATCTTTATTATCATCGTCTTTTTTCGATTCATTATCTTTATTTGGATCATCGGTATTTTCATCTTCATCTTCGTCTATTTCCTCTTCAGCTAAAGCTCTTTCAGCTCTTTGACGTCTGATTTCAGCAATCCTTTGAAGAATAGGATTATCAAAAATATCAATGACTTGCCTTACTACAACCATATCCATTACCGGTTCTTCGGTTGTTAGTGGATTGATCATTAAAGGTTCAGTAGTTCCTTCTTTTACACTTTTTCCTTTTCCTTGAGCTGCTGATTCTGTTGCAGCCTTACGTTCTCTTTCAGCTATCCTCTCTTTCGCTTCTTGTACTTCCAGACGGTTGTACTCAGCGGAAAAATCTATTCCAAGATTGTTAGCAAGAACTTGTTGTAGCATATCAAACCTTATATTGCTCATTGCTCGTTCGTTCTCAAGATCATTAACCACCTTTCTCAACCTTTCGTTGTTTGAACTCAAACTCTCGATCCCAGCTTTCATGTATTCTCGATCATTCTCCATGATTTTCATTCTTGCTTCTAATAGCTCTTTTTCAGGTTCATTGGCTTTCATTTATTCTTCCAAAACCTTGATTCTATTTTCCAACTTAATAAGCTTGGACTCGTTAAACATATCAGCAAAGGCATCAGTAGACATAGAAGCATAATTTTCTGGTGGTAGCGGTATATTCCAAAAAGCATCTTGAATTCACGTTCAGAGTTTTGACTTTGAGTTGTTGTTTGCTTTGGTGCTGATTTTGGATTTGATTGTTTAGGGGTTGACTGGGTTGTGGAGGAATAGGTTGTGAATTATTTGGCGGTGGTTGTACATGTATTGGAGAAGAAGGTGGTGTAACATGTACTGGTGAAGTTGGCTTTTCATATTCAACAACCTTGTTATCTTTCTTCCTTTTCAAATACTTTCTTTTCATTGAAGCTTCTGGCGATCCAGTAAACTTTTTATCTGAAGCAGCTTTACTCTTTGCTCTTCTTTGCTTTTTAACTGGACATTCCTCCTCAGATTCTTGTTCAGATGGAACATATAAATCATCAGCTTTCTTCTTCAACTTCTCCTGCTCTAACTCCTCTCTAATCTGTCTTTCTCAAAGATCTGTGGAAGCAACAGAATCTTCTTTATCAGCTGTCGCTAAATTAACTCCATAATCTTCAGATTCAACATGCACAGACTCAACATTCTCTGCTTCAACTTCCACATTCTCAACATTAACATATACTTTAGGTGTTTCTTCAACATTCACCTCAGGCTGATCTTCAGGCTCATCAACTAGAATAGTTCTTGTAGTCTTTTTCGATACATACTTACGCTTCTTTTTAGTTTCTGCCTTGATGTACCAATTGGTTCTTTTCTCGACAAAACCTACCAAATTCCATTCTTCCTCTGTTTCATCACCACTTGTTCCTTTTCGCCATTTACCTATCTCAGGTGCAACATAATCCTTGTTTGAAATTGCTCCAAACATGAGTTTTGTTAGTGGAACTGAATCTTGCCTCAGATATAGATTTAGCTTCACAAGCATATCCTCGTCCATGTGGTGTAAATACAGAATATCATTATCTTTTTTCTTCAACTTCTTGAACTTATCGTCTAGCAGCATCTGTACAAATCTTGGATACTGTAGAAACTTATCAACCCCGGTATTCTTCGTCATATAATCAAAAATGACATGAGAAAGGTTGAACGGCAGATTTAGCACTAAAGTTGTGGCAATACACATTTGGTAATCTTGCATATCATCAAATCCACCTTTCCTGTGGCTAAAAGCGTGAACTAACGAATGTATAAAGAACTTGTAAGGTTTTCCCATATTGCCTTTTTCCATGTGGTTGCATTGACGTATCCATGGTAGCCCATCCTATAAAAACAACCTTTCACCATTCTCTCAGAAAAACCAATAGGATCAGAAGCTTTATCTTTGAAATCCAACACTCTGCATACATCTTCTTCTGTAATCTTCACTTCAATATCTTTATCATCGATCTTCACTGCTGAGTATAGCGTTTTCTCAGCTTCAACATATCTAGCAGCATTCCAAAACTACTCAATATCCGATCGATAAGCAGTGTGATGATGTGTCAGTGCCTTTGACATTAGACAACGCTTCATAAAATCCAGAATCTCTGAGAAAGGTTCCAGTCTTCGATACTTTTCGATGTCCAACACACAACAAGTGTTATGAAACTTCGAATAGTTCAACTGCGCGTGAAAAATATTGAAACACTTAAGAAATTTTTCAAACAAACTTCAATTCGTACGAATTAACCATCAATTCGTACGAATTGATATTACAAACAATCAATTCTCAAACAATTACTTAATCCACAGTTCGTACGAATTAAACGTTTAACAATTTCAACCATGCAGTTCATATGAATTGGAACTATTATTTTTAAACACTTCTGTTGTCAGTTCGTACGAAGTGGGATAAACACCCAATCACTAGTTCGTGCGAACTTATCATCTTCTTCACAAAAATTTCCAGTTTTACAAACTTGATGTTTTCGTGCAATTGTTTAGTCTATAACATGCTAACAACGCCGATAATCGTTTATCTAAGTTCAATTTTATGTTTTGACCAGTTAAACATCTTAGATCTAAGGTTTTATGTACAACAGTTCACGTTTGTCCAAATCAATACCTTGGCCATTGTTTAAGGTGTGCCAATCAACCTTAACAATGAAAATCCGGCAGAATAACGACGTCTAGATTGCTTTTTCACTCAATTCGCACAAAGACACTCAAAGACCAAACAGTAGTGATAATTTTTCAATTCGCACGAATTGGATGTATATATACACATTCAGCAGTTCGTACGAATTGAAACTTTGAACTTTTTATTTGATCAGATCGTACGAATTGAAACTTTAACAAATCTAGTTTTGCTAATTCAGACTATTTGAAGTTTTCAATTTTTCAAAATTTTCAAACTTTATCTCATTAACAGTTTAACAACTCACTCAGAGAACCAAGTCCAAGTTAATGACCCCGGTTTATTGATTTGTCCACCAAGTCCAAGTTAATGCCCTTGGTTGAACACCATATGAACAAACTGTTGTTTTCAACAAAATAAAGTTTCAAATTAATAAACTTTTTGATCTTTCAAGAAAATTTTAACATTTATGATTAGCTCCCAACCCGTTGTTTTCCGGTTTCACCTTGTTCAGCATCCTTTTGTTTCTGACGATCTGTTCCTCATCATTGGTTGTCAAAACACGAATAGAAACAAAATCTTTTTGAATTTCTTAAACTTTATGCTAAAACACACCGAAAATCTTTTTGAGTTGTTTCAGAAATGATAATAAATTATGTACAAACATATTTACAGACATATTTTTGTGAGTTCGTGTTCGAGGATCATATCAGTTGTCTGAGACATGTCACTAGTACTGTTGACCTTTTTAAGACTTTAATACTTTAAACAAATTTACCTAGATTGACAGTATACTGGTCCACTTTAAAATTTAACACATTTTTCAATTGTTTCAAGATACGTTAAGTAATCTTAAGAAACTTAAATCAACAGTGTTTCTCACCTCAGAATATACTCCCGTATCAAAATTCCCTAGATTTTATCTTACAGGTGAATATAGCTTAACTGATATCTGTATCTGGGTAATGCGAGACCTTGAGAGCTCAGGTTAGTACCACCGTACCGACAAAGAGTTGAAGGCTCGACTTTAAGGTAGTGTTCCAATATGTAATCTTTTGTACTGCAATTGATGATCTTTCGATACTTTTCAATATGCTACAGATTTGAGGCTTTTATGCAAAAGTATTATATAAGTTCTAGGCCATTGCTTCCGCAAAATTAGAAGAACTTTTTTAATACCCAAGATATCAATTATCTATAAAGACCTAGTATCTCAGAATCAGGCAATCTCTCAGACGAAATTTCAGAGTACCAAGTCCATATATCCAAAAGATGTTAAGCCACAAGTTAACAAGTTGTAAATTTAGTGTATATCCCGGAAACAATCTACTAAGCGTGTAAAGCCTACTGATATATCCACAGTAAGACTTGCTTAAAACATTTTAAACGTTCCAAATCCTTAGCATACTGTGATAGTCTACTGATGTACTATCATTTTCTCTTTTTTCATGAAAACTCATTTTTGTCTTTTTCATGTTTTTGTACATTTTTTGAATTTTTTTTATGTTTTTTGGATTTGCAAAATTTTTTCTCCGCCTAAAATTCAAAAACATTAACTGACCGATGAGAATTACATCAATTCGCCATCCATTACTGCTTCACAAATTTTTAAATTCTACTCCTCATTATGACAAAACTTTTGACAATTTCAATTTTAAAACATTTGTTGTTTCAACAAGTTTTGTCGTGTTTAACAGTGAGGATTCTGTGAATTTTAAACGTTAAAACAAACTTCAATTTTTCTTCAAAAATTTTAAAAATTTAAAGTAAACGTTATTGGAATTCATCATGGCCTTATATAGAACATTTTAACCCGGCCAAAGTTTCTTCATGTGTGCCAAGGAACCTCTTAGGTATTTACTTTAATCTCGGAAGTTCCTGCACAGAAATTTAAACCATTAGTTGAATAGTGACACCCAAGTCTTTTAAGTCTTAGGTGTTATTTCTTCAACCTCAATTTTGACTTTCTTTTCACAATCAGGTTTAATCTGGACTTTCTCAAGTTTTGGAAACTCCTCTAAATTTTCAATTTTCACTGACTGTTCAACTTTATCAACATTTTTTTCTTTTATAACCCATTTCTGTTCAACCCCCTCTTATTTCCTGGTTGACACAGAACTTTTATTCTTTTCAAGAAAAAATTCTTATTTCATCACCCATGTTTGATTAGACTTTGCTTGTTTGTAATAAAGTGTAGAATCTTTTCGTTCAGTACTTTTTGAAGATTCACCAGTTTCAAATTTTGAAAACTTAGAATTAACTGGTTTCACTTTATTTGTAGATTCTTTAACTTGATTCCAAACTTGTCTTGGTACAAACATCGGTGATTTTTCATCAAATCTCCGGAATCTTTCTTAACTTCTTTCTGTTCAACAGGAACAGATTTAGGCTTAGGATGTGGATATTGTCTAGCAATATGTCCAACTTTGTTACATCTGAAACATTCCTTAACATGTTCTTGTTGTAGTTTTTCAACATCAAATTTAACATTTGAAAGTTGTTTATCCAAATTGTCTTTTTCTTTTACTGAGCTTGTTCCAAAAACAAAGTTTAATTCTTTGAAAATTGGTTTTTGAAACCTATTATTATTTTTCTTGGCATATCCCAAACCTTTTCTTTTATTTTCTGGATAATTTTTTCCTTTTTGATTATTACTTTGAAAGATCTTTTATTTAGAATTACCATAAACCTTCTTAAGATCCAGGTCAGACAAATTTATTTCAATTAGTTTGAAGACCTTATCAATATTCACGTTCTGAATCAGAAACTTATCATCAAATATAGTTTGTCAGAATCTTTCATCATGTACAGGATCATATTCGGGTCATCATTCAAACTATGTTCCGGTTTTGAAATATAATTCTTATGAAAACTTTCTTCATTTTCAGAACTAGAATTTGAATTATTCTTTTTATCCTCTGTGTTTTAAAAAAACATTTTCTACCACCTTTTAAACCACTTCGGATCCACTGTCATAGGTTACATCAATGTTTTCAGGCAACTTGTCTTTCAATTCAGTTTTTAATTTTAAATTGAGCGCCTTATCCACCCCTTCATGTTTCTTTATAGCATAACTATTCCACATCGGGGGTGGAACACGATGATAACCCGGATTCTTATTTTGTTTCTCAGATTTATCCTTTTCTTTTTCAATTTTCGGAAGAATATGATCAATCACGTAGCAGACGTTGAGTAACTAATCAGCAACTTGTTGACCCATTCCGTTTCTATCTTCATATATTCAAGCTCTTTCTTTAGCTTAACAACCGTCTCGAGATGAATATTGATTGTCATCTGCTTGTCCTTGACCGTTGCTTTTAACATTGAGAGCTGTTAGTGCATATTTCTATGTCTTAGTCTTGGATTGAGTCCATATAGTTTGGCTAGATTATACTAGAAAATGAAGGGTATTTATGTAAATACGACACAGGTTCATGACAAGTTCACTCGAACTTGTTATCCCTCAAGCGAACTTGTGTAGCTATAAATAGGAGACTTGATTCCTTCATTTGTAACTTCTGCAACTTTGTCACTCTGACGGTGAAGCTCTGCTGGATCCGGAACTGAATGTATTGAACTATTATGATCAATAAAACAACGTTTAAACAGTAAATCTTGCATATTCGGTTACTCTTGTCATATAATTTCCGCTTGTATGGACAATAGAAACAATTTAGGTTCCTAAGCTAAACGGGAGACGATCTAACAAGTGGTGTCAGAGCCACGGTACCTGAATCGGTGAAATCATAGCAAGATCTACTCTTATTCTACCTCTTTCTACCATTTTTTCTTCATTTTTCAAAGAAAACAATGAATTCACGGATAAAAGTTACTGATTTTTTAGTATGTCATGTAAAATACACTTGTGATAAACCCCTGAGAGTTTGGACATCAAATTCAATCGAATTGATATCAAAAAGTTCAAAAAATCATGTCTTGCAAACTTGTTCTGGCCGAACTTAACATCAAGTTCGCTCGGATTAAAATTCTTTGATTTTAATCAAGTTCACCCGAACTTGATAGACATTTCAAGGGTTTTTCAATAAGTCCGCTCGAAGTTACACAATCTTTCTTCAAATTCACATCAAGTTCGCCCGAACTTGATTGAATTTTTGAAAAATTACTATAAGTTCGCCCGAACTTAACAACTCTCTTGAAAATCAAATATAAGTTCGCCCGAACTTAATCAGGGAGAAAATTTTCAAATCTCAACCACAAATTCGCCCGAACTTGTGTAAAAATCAATCTGATTTCTCACAAACTGCAAGTTCGCCCGAACTTGTCAGTGTACTGATTATTTTTCGAAGTTGTGAACGTGTGTTTTCAGTAAAATTCGTCAGTTTTTCAAGATGGAAGATCTGCACAGTGCATTTATGACTGCTACAACTTCAAACGCTCAAATGGTGAATCAAGTGAACATCGACAACGAGATGGGCACGTCTGTGAAACCTCCAAAACTCATGTGTATGGACGAATATGAGGGATGGAAAGAGAAGTTTATGAATTGGGTCCAAGCTACATATTTCCACAGTTGGGTGGCAATAGAGACTGGTTATACATGGCCCAGAGATGAGAATGACAATGTTATCGACATCAGCAAGTTCTCAACTTTACAAATAGATGCTTACGTCGCCGAGAAAAAAAATGATAAGCTTAATCCAACAGTCGGTGAAAGAAGATATTTTGGTGCTTCTACCAGAATTCAAGACTGCACAAGAACTATGGAAATCCTTGAAAAACAAATACCAGGGAAGTGCAGAAATGGTCAAAAGCAAGAAAGCATTGATTATGAAAGAATTTGACATATTTACAATGATTAAAGGGGAAACGATGAAACAAATGATCGAAAGATTTTGTCATCTGAAAGTGATCATGAGGAGACACGGGCTTGAGAAAACAGAAGAAGAATACATTGATAAGCTAGCTGATGCTTTACCTGAGGTGGAGTAGACGACTTATCTCATGGTGCTCAAAGAAAGTGCGAGTTGGGAGTTCTTCAAACTGTCCACATTCATTGATAAACTGGAAGGACATGAGATGGATTTGTTGAAGATAGCTAAATCAAAGAACGCTAATGTGACTCAAGATGTAGGGCTGTACTACAAGTCAGGAGCTCAAGATAATACCACTGGCCCGAAAATCCAAACTGCTTTTAGCGCGAATCTGAATTCTTCGAATCATTCGCCACAGTGTCAAACACAATCATATCCAAAATATGATCAGAGTCTGCAAAGTTATTCGTTTTCAAGCACTGGATCAAATTCTTCATATCAGAATCAAGCAAATCAGAATAATCAATCAAATGATCCAGATGTGTACAAATGCAACATTGTTGTTAATCTAAACAATGTCGTTTCTGAACAAGTTGCCAACCAACACATGGCACTTCTCGCCACAATGTTAGAATCATATGAAAGCTTGGTGGCCGGGAAGATTAGTAATCCGGAAATGACCGCCGAAGACTATGATTAAGTTGATGAAGAAGAGCTCGAACTGATGGACATCAAATGGTCCTTAGCATCAATCATTCGGAGGGTTACTAAGTTTGTTGCTCTAACCGGCAGAGACATCGGGAATTCAACCAACAAGTTGGGGTTCCACAAAACAAAGGTTACCTGCTTTAGATGCCGACAGAAAGGGCACTTCAAAAGAGAATGCAAGAATCCTGAAGCAACTGGCAATCAAAGTCCATCTGGTGGTGGCAGTGAATACTACAAGAAGTCACTACAATACAAGCCTTTCCCAAAGAAGACTCAAGTCGAAATCCAAGAGAAACCAACCAACAACACCGAAAAGGCAATGGTCGCTTCAAATGAAGATGACGGTTTTGATTGGAACTCATATATTGCCAAAAAGACCGGTGTTGCTCTTATGGCCGAGATCGTGGAAGACACATCTGATCAGGATGCAGCCATGGAAAGTGCATTACTAGAAGAATACATGCAGCAAGATGAAGTAGAGGAAATCTATCACCACACAAAGGTGCAGAGTATCCTTTCACCTAACTTGTCTGCTAGTTTTGCAGGTTGTTTTGGCAATACAACATTTATGGAGCAAGTTGCTGAAGAAAAACCTATGATTGAAGAGATTATTAACACGACCAAAGAGATGAATGAAGAAAACGTCACAGAGATCGCCAATAAAGCTATGATGGCAAATCTAACGAAAGTAGGTCCAGAGGTAAAGGTTGTAGAAAAGGAAGTGGTTAAAGTACAAGTCGTCAAGGTTGAGAAACCATGTACAAAATGTGCTGAACCGTGTGTTCAATGTACTGAAAAGTCTCAGATCATAACAGAACTGAATGTGCATAATAATAATTTCAAATACGATTATCGCACAATGAATGAGGCATATGACAAAATGAAAGATGATTATGGTAGACTTGATAGAAATAACATTGAACAAGATGATACTATCAGAATGTTAAAAGCTACTTTAATGGAAAAACAAAAGGCTATTAATGTTTACATTAGTAACATTTTTGAAGTAAAACAAGAGCTACAAGACATGAAAATCGAAACCAAAAGGGTTCGACAGCTTCTAAAGAGCTATACCACGAATGCCTATGTCATCGATCACATTCTTCCGACGATTCAATCGGAAGAAAATGTTCAGAAAGCCAAAGGTAACAAACTGTGGATACTATAGCAATGTTCCACCACCCCTATGCGAAAAATATTGTCGCAAAAGGCTGAGGGGATGGAAAAGGCGCTCAATTTTGAACTTTTAACTGAAAAGAAAAATGAGCTGCCTGAGAACATTGATATAACCTACACGAGTGATGATGGCGAAGCAGTGGTTAAGCAAGTTGTTGGTAATGTCTTGAGTGAATCTGATGATGGCAGCTTTGAAAGCGCCAACTCGAGTTCGAACAATTCTGATTCACAATCCGAAGATGACGATAAATCTTCGGAAGATAGCCTAAGTGATGAACCTAACGTTGTCATGTACAAAGTTAAGGATTTTGATAGACTATACTTCGACGATAGCTTTCCGATTCGGAATGTGAACGAAGATCAGCTTGACAAATTCTTCAAACTCGTTGAGGTTTCATCAGAAGATTTGGAAATCAATGAAAAGAAATTTTACTCTAAACCTAAAAGAAACAACTATCGAAGGAATGGTGGTGACTTTCCAGAACATAGGAGAGCAGGGCTGGGTTTAGATGTTGAAGAAGAACCGAATAAGAAAATGTCACCATTTCGCGAATACAAAGATAAAAATATGACATTTGTTTATGGGACAAGCACGGTTCAAGAAGAAAGTTTGGTTGGGAAGCAATCAAACGATGAGTTTAAAAAGGCAAAAGAATGATAAGGTCAAAGCCGCAAGTGGTATAAAATCCACTAGTGGACATTCTCATGATGATCGGACTTGCTTCAAATGCAATGAAGTTGGTCACGTTGCACGCAAGTGTCCGAAATCTAAGCCGGACTATTCTCGAAGGAAAACAAGTTCAGATGTTGTAAAGCCTAAGCAACCAGAGTTTGTAAAACATGTCACAATTCTGAAAAGAAATGAATCTAAGCTTGAAGTTAAACCTAAAACTAAATTTGAAAACTCAACTTTCGAAAAGGTGAAACTTCCAAGTCAAATGAATCAAGGTTTTACATAAAAAAGCACAAGTAAAATCACAAGCCTGGATTGCTAAAAAGAAGACATCAACATCTGAAATTACCAAGTCTGAGCCTGTTAAGACTGGTAACAACAAAGAGTTAAAATATGAGACCAAAACTAAAATTGTTAAATCCTCAATTGGTATCAAATCATCAAAAGGTAAAAAAAAGTAGAGCTTTGAAGATTGATCAAGACGAAGACGATATCCAAGGGGGAGTCTGTTAGTGCATAATGTCTATGTCTTAGTCTTGGATCGAGTCTGTATAGTTTTGGCTAGATTATACTAGAAAATGAAGGGTATTTGTGTAAATAGGACACAAGTTCGACCGGAATGGAAAGTGAGAACAAGTTCGGCCGAACTTGTTCAAGACAAGTTCGCCCGAACTTGTTATCCCTCAAGCGAACTTGTGTGGCTATAAATAGGAGACTTGATTCCTTCATTTGTAACTTCTGCAACTTTGTCACTCTGACGACGAAGCTCTGCTGGATCCGGAACTGAATGTATTGGCCTATTATGATCAATAAAACAACGTTTAAACATTAAATCTTGCATATTTGGTTAATCTTGTCATATAATTTCCGCTTGTATGGACAATAGAAACAATTTAGGTTCCTAAGCTAAAGGGGAGACGATCTAACAAGAGCGTAGCACTATCTTCTCTGCTTGAGAACTCATATTCTTTAATCATTTTACTTAATTTGTCGTAAGCCATTTTCACTTCCTTGTAATCATATGATAAATGATCAGTATGATGTTTAAGCTCCATGTATTTCTCATCTTTACCAACACACGATTCACATGGCTTTAGACATTTTGCTATCAGACTCTCAGTGTAACATGTCAGTTCCTTAATCTTTTCATCCTTCTTTAGAAAAGTCTTGCACGATTCAAGACATTTTGTGCACTGTTTTTCTATTTCAACTGTTTCACTCTTAAGTTCTTCTTCAACTTTTTCTACCTTTTGACTTTTCTCACTTTTACTCTCTTCTTTTACTTCTTCTATCATATCTTTTTGTTCAGCTTAGACAATTTCATCTTCTCTGTCTAATCGATCTATTAAATTCTCAGCAATCAACACCCCTTTAATCTGTGTTTTCTGGTCATTTCCTTGATCACTGAATAGACCTGCGAAAGATTGATAAACTTCATGTGTATTTTAACATTTTGACAAACCTTTTTAAAAATTTCATGATCAGTATAATAGCATTGATTAGATTCTTTTGGATCTTCATCATACACAATACTATTAACTTCTATACTTTCATTTTCCATTTTAATCTCAGACTCACTTTTCTTCTTTAGTTTTAAAACTTTCGTATTTTCGATTACAGGAATGTGATCTTTAATTTTGTCCAAAAATTCATCAATATTAAGCATTGAAAATCTAGGTTCCTTTTCCAATTCTTTCAAAAACCATCCCATTCTGATGGTAATGCATTTGCAAGATTCAAATATTTTCTTGATTAAGAAGTTGAAACCAATGATAGAATTCAAATAATTTGTTATCCATGACATAAAATCGTTCTATTAGCTCAGTCACAGAGTCATCCTTTTTACATTTAAACATTTCAAATCTTTTACCCCAAATAGCAAAACGTTCATGAGGTTTCAAATAAGAAGACAACTCTTCCCAATCATTCATTTTCTCAAAATCAATATCTTCCATTTTTTGACAAATTCAACGAATCCGGCAAGCTAAAAACGTTTAAATCACTTTCCGAAAACAGTTTTTACCAGATTGTACCGTAAGACTCGTCTCAACAAAAGGAATCTAATGACGTAAAATGTCCGAGGTCGAATTCGGGATTTTCATGCCTTGGGAGGGTCACTTCGTACGAACTATCACTACAAAAAAAATGCCATTTAGTGACACAAAAAGTGCCACAAGAATACAAAAAAGTGCCACTAAAGACCACTGTGGAAATGGGTGGCACACACAAAAAATGACACTAGAAGCGCTGACGCTATAGCCTTTTAGTGGCACTTTTTCGATCTGCCGCACAAAGTTTTTAGGCTTTTAGTGACACTTTCTTTTTGCCATAAAATTTAAAAAAGGCTTTGTTGCACATGTTTTGTGCCTTTAAAAATAATCCTAATTACATATCCATACTAGTTTTAGTGGCACCTTTTTTTTGCCACAATAAAAAAAGAACCTTTTAGTCGCACATAACTTTGACACAACAATTACATTATTTACTATATAAAATATAAAATAAAATTTTGATAAAATTGCAAATGTAGAAATTAAAATATTATAATTTCAATAATAAGTTAAATCCGATACATATTCCAAATGTTAGCAACACATTGTGTAATAAGTAGCATATTCTAAATTCCGAATGTTACACGAGTCTAAACGTTCTTTTGGGTGAGGATCTCACTATCATACAACTTAGCTCCAACACTTCTCTTCATATCAATCCTGTCAACATCAACCATATAAACAAGCATTAGTATAAATTCAAAAATAATCTAAAAGTTTTTTAGTTTATGAAACTTATTTTTCTTGACTCAAAAGAAAAAAAAACATGCATAAAAAAATGTCCCGAACACCTAACAATTAGACAAAAAACCAACATATAATATACATCCATTTATAATTGACCTAAACACATAATAGTTAAACAAAAAAAACAAACACATTACCTTAACTCATTGTTCTTGATCAAAATTTGGATTTGTGCTAATGGTTTCTTCTGCATCAGATATACGAAGCCTTTAAAGTTGGAATTCTATCATTATTTCCCAATCATACTCTACACAAACACAAAATACATATTACATATAAACATAGACAAAAATATAAAAGCTTTATAGTAATCATATGCAAAATCAATTCAAATAACGAACTCTCTAAAACGAGTCAAATAAAAACCATAGGAATATAAATTGGGTCAAAATCACCCTAGTGTCTATTGATGCATGCAATCTAGTTTACCGTTAGCTTGATCATCAACTTCAAAATTTATGTCAGCAAACAACGCTTGTAACATATCGCGTCTCTGATTTGGTGAACCTATCGCCTGGAGAATTCACAAAACAAAAACATTCGACTCACAAACTAAAACTCAAATTTGTATAAAACTTGGGCCCTATATATGGAAGGAAATCATCATCAACAATTCAAATTGAAACAATAATTAACAAACCTTCTGAAGCTTTTGTTGATCTCTTGTGTGAACGTGGAAGCGATGGTGACGATAGTCAATTCTGGAAGCGGTGGTGACGCACCTGGCATATTTTAGAAGGGAGACACTATTAAACCCTCCCTTCTTTTATATATAGAATTAACTTAGGACATCTCATTTGTGGCACACATACGGATAGTAGTAGAAAAACATCCATTAACTGGAGCACATTTCAATCATGAATTTATTTTAAGTAATGCAAAAAGTGAAAAAATTAAGTGAGAACATATCAACCTTTTGATTGGTTCACTTACAAATTCTATATATACAATAGGATTCTAAGAACATGATGACAAAACTCTATGTATTCAAACCAGAACTCTAAACTGCTTATGAACAACACATATTTAAGTAGAAACAAGAAATAAAAAAAAAACATTTAGATACTTAATGGAATAAAATACCTTCAAAATGGGGAATCGGTCATTTGGTTCTCTCTTACTGCTGCGTGAATTGTGAAGCCAGGAAATCCTGAAATGAGTTAAATATGTATTTGAAATAATAATTTAAATAAAATATTAAAATATGTCAGGTACAAGACTCGAACCCAAATCCTTGGGTCGTAAGTAATCAATAAAGCAAGAAGCTCACGTGGGTCCATCAACAGAATTTAAATACAATTAGGTAGGTAAAAGAGATCAATAGTAAGAGAAACATGATAACGAAGCCTCCGATACACGTAAAAATAGGGATGAGCGTGGTACCGGTACCGTATCGAACCGGTACCGAAATTCTTCAAAACTGGGTACCGATACCAGTACCGAAATATTCGGTACGGTACCGGTACGGGACCGGTATTTGAAGGTAAAATTCGGTATTTTACCGGTACCGTACCGAAAATACCAGTACCTAAAATGCCAAAAAGTGGGTACCGGTACCGAACAAATTCGTTACGGGTAATTCGGTACTGGTACCCAGTTCCAAAATGCTCATCCCTACGTCAAAAGAACAAAAGAATTCTTTTTTTAGACGTTTAGTCTTAATAATAAAACCATTATTACTTGCGTGGTACACTAGCTTAATTCTCTTGTTAAAATGATATTTTTTCCAAGTTCTTCCCTGCAAAACCTAATTGCTTATAGTTACGACTAGTTAAAGCAATAACGTATTCCTTACTAAAACCCCATGGATCCAAATAGAAGATTAAAGAAGTTAGCAATCAGTAGGCTGGTCATTAACATCATCATCATACTCAGTAAATTCCATCATTAGCAAAGCTAATGTAGAGTCTGAAGAGAGTAAGTGTAGAAAACCTTACCTCTACCCCGTAAGAATAGAGAGGCTGCTTCTAGTGAGAAACACCACCCCCCAGGTAAACATGGGACATCCCTCTAAGGGGCATATGCCTCTATCAAGTGGATAGTCGTACATTAAACCAAACAAGTGGCTTCTGTAAATGAAAGCAGATATGAAATTTCAAATTAAACAGCAATTTCACAAAACACTTACAATTCATGTACCTTGATCTAACAGTGAACATTAACAACCCTTAGTAAACTCATTTTTTGCACAAGTCCACAACTAAAAAATAAAATAAACATATAGAACTTTTAATATTGAAAAAGCACATTAGCAAAAGCACCATAAACATTAAGAAAGACGTTTTTATCTAATCGAAAATTAAGATTTGAAAAGCACTGACTAACATGTTACTTTTTATTCTACTTAATGTTCATTGCTTGAAAAGTCCCTTCAAAGTTTAATTATCATTGTTATGTAAATTGAAGTGGTACAAAATAATCCTCCTATGATGCAAGGTTATTCATATAAAAACACACATATGCTAAAACAGTGCTGGCACACTATATCTTTTTGTTGTTTTACACAAGACATATTACACACTACAAACTTTTTGCCATTAGTAACAAATAATAATGATCCAATAAGTAGCCAAAGTTATAGTAAATAAATCACAAGGTATTTTATTGTGAATAAGTAGGTTTTGAAAGAGAGGGCATACCTGTCAATCAAAAACAACCAACAACTTCAGACAAAACTAGGTTTCAGACAAAGTTCATAAACTTACATAACTGCAAGTCTGCAATAAACAATTTCCAATAAAAATGAGTAAGAAATACTTACATTAGGTTAGTTTCATGAACAACTTGAGAAACCCTTAATCTTGTTTAGCACATACAACATTTTATTATTGTATCATGTGATGATCCAATTTTAGGGCTTGGATTTGTTAATTAGAGTACCTTGAAACAACAGTCGCAACAAATGCTTTGTGTTCTACATCTGGTCTCCCATGGAATCAGCCCATCTTCTCTTTCTCAACGATTTTATATGCTTTAGTTTGGGGAAGGAAATCGATTTAGGGTTAGGATAAAGAATGGTAATATGAAAATGGAAGTAACAAATTAGGGGGGTGGGGGGGACCTGATAGGAAACTCCGGTGAAATCATATGTTATCTGGAGTATGAATTTTGAGAGGCAAATGAAAAAATAGGGTAGGGTTCTTGGGAGGGAAATAGAATTTTGGGGAGAGGGAAAATCGTAGTGGAAATTTTATTTAAAGGTTAAAGGAGGGAAAGAGGGGGAAAAAGTAGGAGTGGTGAAAAATTTTAGTGGCATATTATAAAAGATAAATGCCATTAAAATAGGTCCTAAACAAATATGGTTTATGTAAAGTGACGTTAAAAACATAAATTAGTGGCACAAAAATCAAATGTGTGTGTGCCACTAAATGGCTTTTTTTGTAGTGTGTGATATGGCACTTCGTTTGAACTAGTCACAAACCAATTCTTACGAATTGGACTCTATCAGTTCATACGAACTGACACTAGAGTTCGTGCGAATTGGTGTTCAGCTTATGATGAATTTTGCCATTTTCGTCATCAAAACATTCGTTTTTAGGTCTGAAATTTTCAAGGGTTTATCTATATGTGATTTTACATTTCATATCTGAAATTAAGTCTATTTTGTCCATTGATTCATTTTAAAATTGAGAAATAGAAAGAATTGAGTAGAAGAAGTGATGTTATAAGTCCAATGTCTTCAAATCAGGTCTCTCCTGCTCTTATACCACTTGTAGGATCGTTTTCCTCGTTATGCAAAGGTACCTAACTTGTATCTAATCCATGTATGCGGAATTTACTTGAATTGGTGACCGTAAACAAGGATATTCAGTTTAAATGTCAGTTTATTGATTGTTCAATGATTACATTCAAGTTCCTAAACCGACAGAGCTTCGCCGTCTAGCTCGCAAAACTGTTACAATGAATAACACAACTAGCCTATTTATAGGCAGCCCACTTCGCACCAAACTACAGTTCGTACGAAGTGGGACTAACCACTTACATAACTTTACCATTTCGAGATTCTAACCCTGTACATTTCGACTAGATCTAAGACGCAGACAGCAGACATAATGCACCAACAAGGTGTATATTAATATAACTTGCAATATTTCCATGACTGGGGCCATGTTTGGATGAGCTTATTTTGCCTTCTTATGACTTATCGACTTCATGGAAAAAGAGTTTTTTGTGAAATGGTGTTTGGATAATAAGGTGAAAAGGAGCTTTTTAGGAATTGAAAATGAGAAATGAAAAAGGTCACTTGGTTGTGACTTTTCTAAAAAGGAGATAAGAAGGTTAAAAAGTCAATAAGGAGAAATGGAAAAGCACATGCAAGCATGCCGTGAATTTGATAAGAGTTGCAGGAGCTCAGATGCAAGCAACTGTAAAACAGGCTTCACACGATTACAAAGGCAAAAGGTACACTTTTATTTCATGATATCGTGTTTTATTATGTGATGAACCTTATCCGAACCGTCAAACCGAATCGTATTCTTTTTATGTTTGGACATATGATATTAGAACATTGATAAAAGTGAACCTCTTCTAAAAAAAATTCCTAGATCCGCCTAAGCCTGTTGGATATCAAGCCTTTATAACTCTCACTCAAAACTCACAAACAAAAATGAACAAAAAAACTTACAAAAAATAAAATGAACAATTCTCAATTATGAATATAAAAAGATGTACAAAACATGCAGTAAAGAAAAGAAAAGGTAGGTTTTTTTATTCATTCCATAGCTGGCTATATATAGCCTTACAAGAGAACATGAATGTAGAAAATAAGGAAGAAAATACTACCTAATGAATATTTCTACCTATAGACTCGGTACACATATGACACACGTTTTAACCATAGTGTACACCACTCTCAACGTACACTTCCATGTAAACCAGTCAAACCAACTACCAAGTCCACTAAATTAAAATATTAAATAAATTCAATATAGAACCACAAATACATGTCCTGTAGCACACGTGATTCTTGAAGCCATGCTTATTCATGCATCCAACTAAGTAAACTCAAACCAATCTAAAATACAAATGACCGACTTGATAAATAAACGATTAATTCCAACACAGGCTCCTTTTGAGAATTTTTTTGTAGAACTAGATGGTTTTGCAACAATTAAATGAAACCAGGTGAAAGGACGGATCTAACTTATACGCAGCTACCCCAACTTTGTCGGCGAAGTGTAATATTAGTTTAAAAAAATCTTCTTCATTTTATGCATCGGGACTGAGAAAATATTAAGATACTCATAGGCATAAAAAAAACTTTTACGCTAACCTGGCAAAGTGAATTGATTTCTTTCCTTTTTTCATCTTGATCCACCACTGTGGGTGGGTCTCAAATTTTTAAGTGAAACTAGGTAGTCTGCCACACCATTTAGTGGACTTCATCAGGAATGCCTAAAAACTTGCAGATAGATTACAGGCTTTTGTTTTGGCAAGTCCGCTATATGGTGTAACCAACTTGTAAGTCGGCTAATCGAATGGGTGGACTTTAAAAAATTAGAAGCCCGCCAAATGGATGCATGGACCTTAAACAAGCGAGCTAAATGGATACCAAGATCGAATTCATTTGCCGGCGCATGGGTTGTGTAGAAGTCCGCTAAATAGATCTTAAGACTTCTTTTAAACTCGCCATATGAGTGGGTGGACTTACTTCTATCACATGCAAAGGTGTAGAATTCACATCCATGCTACCTCTTACACACATGCAAAAAATTTTGGGTGATTGACATTTCACTAATTGAGACGGATTCACTAAAAACATCAATGCATGTTCTAATATATATATATATATATATATATAGGGTAGGGTTCTGGAGTGAACACTAGGTTGAGAGTGAACTGTGTGAATTAATCTAGGTCATTGGATTACATCATCTAAAGATTTTTAAACAATGGCAAGATTGTAATTATAATATTACAAGTTTCCTTTAAAATAATTGACTAAGGGTATTTTCGTCTATTGTAAATTACATTTATTAAAGAATTTAATCAATATCCCTAAAATCTCGCTAGTTTCGGTTTATACAAGATACACAGTTGTTCGTATATATACATGTGTACAATCTCGCTAGTATCAGTTTATACAAGATACACAGATGTTAGTTTATACACATGTGTACAGTCTCGCTAACTATCAATTTATACAAAATACACATATGTTAGTTTATACACATGTGTATAGTCTAACTAATTATCAAATATACAAGATACACAATTGTTAGTTTATACACATGTGTATAGACTTTTATACATCTGTGTATTATATTCAGAAATGGTTACATATGTGTATATTAACAACATATAATATATTATACATGCACACGAGTAAATTCATATAAAAATTATGAAATTAATGAAAATGAAACAAGTCACATGTATATTATGATATTTATATATATGGATAATGAAAGAAAAACAATATTAAAGTTAAACTTAAAACAAAATATATGGATGAAGAAATGAGTTCTACAAATATTTGGAAATTAAATAATTTGTAAACATGCTATTTCTAGGGCTGGCAATAGATATACGTTTAAGACACGATTGAACTTGTTTACTGAAAAGTACATAACGTAATTTTTTACTTTTTTAAAAATAAATAAAATTATGAGGTTAGAATCCATTATTTCTTTTTCTTGGTAGATAAAACATAAAACTGTGTTATAGCCATGGGATATCAAGTAGTTACACAAGTTGTATTCACATTTAATACTTGTGTTATATGCGTCGTCAGGGACCTGTTAAACCCGATAAGACACGATTTGCCAACCCTAGCTATTTCCAAAAAAAAATTGAAAAAAAACATTCAAAATACGATAGTTTTGTCTTTATAACTAAAATAATGGAGAAATAATTAAATATGAGAGAGAGAGAGAGTTAAAACATGAGAAAATTAAGGGATTTTAATTAATAATACTTGGCTAATGTCAATCTTACCCTTTTAATCTAAAAAATGATCAAGTGTCAAGATTTGTTCACTCTCATGAAATTGTTCATAAATGAACCTATTTATATATATATAAGTAAATGTGTGAATATCACTTCATCCAACAAGGATTTGCGGCGATATATTTATCTGTATGTTTAATAATTATTAGGTTTTTTATGCGTAACGCGTTAGCGACGAAATGGAACAAATAATAATGTAAAACAAACGTTATTTGAAATATAGCAATTTATTTAGAAAGCCAAACTATTAAAATCGATTCAGTTGTATCTTTTTACGATGCCAAATAAATAATATATTTTGAATATAAATTCTTTTAATAAAACTTATACTGATCGAGTGTAAAAATTAAGTACAACTATATACTTAAGTTTTTATAAAAAAATTAACGATCATAAGTTATTCAAGAAATATAAAATTAATTGATAAAGTAAATCTGAATTAAAAAAGAAAGAAAATATTTAAAAAATAAATGATAAATAAGATATGATTTAGAAAAGAAAAAAAATGAAAATTCATTAAAAGCTAAAAGTAAAAGCTATATATTATATATATAAAAGTTAAATTTAATATTTCTATTCATGATTCTCGTAAACTAGCTATATATGATATATATATATATATATATATATATATAATATAAATTTAAAAAAATTAATATTCATGATCGTTTGTAAACTATATATATAAAATAATAATGAATAATTCTAATGCTGCTTATAATGAAACGGAAACTGAAATCTATTTTAATTTACTTATGATTTCAATTTGTTGGTAACTTTTCTAAAAATTACTAACTTATGTATATTATCTCAAATCTCAAATTATTAATATTTAAAGATTCTATTTTAATTTACTTATGATTTCAATTTGTTGGTAACTTTTTAAAAAAATACAAACTTATGTATATTATCTCAAACTAGGTTATAACCCCGTGTATTACACGGATTAAGTAAATAAAAATTAAAATAGTAAATAACAAAGAATTAACAATTATAAAACGATACTTTTAAGACGTTTTTCTGATATTCAAACAAAATTTTGTGTCATGTATGATCAAAACTTATGATGTTTGTCAAGTTTATAAATATGAAAGCATTTGAACCATCGATTAGAAGACAAATTGTATAATCGACTTTCTCACGAATTTTAACAGTCATGTGAACATATATTTAATAACCCAAGTTTTATTTAAATAATAGTGGTCTTAATTTATTAGTTCTAAAAAATGTTGAAATGTCCAGATTAGGCATATAGCAATTAGCTAATTAGATAAACTTCTAGTTACAAAATAATATTTAAATTAATTAGATAATATAAATTATTGGTAATTATTAAATTATATAATTTTAAAATTTAAATATCGAACGTGAGTTGCATCTTAAAAGGATGGTGGTTTTTAGATAAATTTATTAGTATGATAAATGTATTTATTATTCTTCTTGCACTTTAAATATATTAAATAAATAAATAATTTGTTAAGCAAGAAAATCGTTCCCTCCACCCTCGTTATAAAAATGGTCGATATCTTTTTCAATTATTAAGATATAATTTCTAACCTAGTAATTAATATAAATAAATAATAAGATATTTTATGAAACTTTATCTGTAATTTCTTAAATGATTGAAAATATATTAAATTTTATACTTTAAATTAAATAATAATTATCTACAATTAAGTAATTAAGATATAATTTCTAACCTAGTAATTAATATAAATAAATAGTAAGATATTTTATGAAACTTTATCCGTAATTTTAAATGTTTGAAACATAATTTAAATTAAATAATAACAATCAACAATTAAGGATGATATAAAATAATGACAAGTCTCCATACATTGGATTCTTTTATTATATAGTCTAGACTAAACTAGATATAGATCTATAAATTATAATAAATCAAAACAATCTTAGGTCACATGTCAATCACTTAAGCTATTAATTATCACGTAGAATTGTTATAATCATTAGTATTTTGTTTTAGGAGGGAAAACACAAGGCTTTTGTTTCACTTATTTTTATCACAAATTTTAAAGAAATCAGACTTTCCTTTTTATGCAACCTATTTTCTTTTAAAGAAATTATTTGCATAAAATATTATGGATTTGTTCTCTTTTTAAAGCATATCCACTTTCCTTTGTTATATTTTATAATACAATAGTATTTTCTTCTCCAAAAATGTATGTAGGAGACTGCATAAGATTAGTTATTTTACAACGATTTTTAACTAGGTATTTGTTGATATTTTAAATTTTTCAATATTTAACTACTTTAACATTTCCAATGAAAACTTTGATGGTATTTTAAAGGTTCAGTGTATCCTTTGATTTATTGACATATAATAATATTCTTTATTCAATATATATTTGTCAATAGTTTATTAAAGATTATATAAATTTATTTTTTTATCAAACTTTCTATAATAAATCATAATCAACTAACGATTGCATATGCATTTTTTATATTAATTTATTAAAAATATTTTTGATTATTTTGATGTATCATTAAAATTTTAGTTATATTCCTTTTTAAGATTAATCAAATCATTTTTTTATGTTTATGAGATTTTTTACTTTAGTTTCGAGATTGTGTTCTCCTTTATATAAAATTCGTTCTGTAACTAAATTGTAAATGCAATTTCGTTATAACTGTCATATTTTTTTTCCTTTTTGAAGTCGTCATTCTTAAAACACTTAATAAAATACAATGACGTTTTAAAAAATAATCTATAATTGTAACTGAAATTAAAACTGACTTTAAATATTATAATATACATTTAACGCATTCAAGTTATAAAATAATTAAAGTTTTTAATTTTGTTCAAGAATGATAATAGTTTAAATTGCCTTCTTTTTTTGTTTAAATAAATTAATATAATAATTATTATCTTTTATGTATTGTTATTATTATTTTTAATGAAATTTTAAATGATAACTACAAATCATTTCTATTTAAAATGTTTGCATAACTTATAAATAAACAACAGTTTGATGTTTAGTCAATATTATTAATAAAAGTCAAACATAATCATTATTAAAGGTTGACTTGTACTTAAAAGAATCAATTTTTTTCTCATAAACAGTGACACTATAAAAAATAAAAAGAAGATACAAAGTTTAGTTACTTATATTATACAAAGATAAAAATCTTGCAAATAAGACGACTACAACGAAACATTTAGAGATTTATAGATTGCTTATATGTTTAGTACTTATATATGTAAATACCAATGACGTTGGTGATTAATGGGCAGAGGTAAAAGCATTTAGGTATACTTAGATTTGAAGGTATTAGGTTCAAAACTTCAAATCTCATATACAATAGAAATAAAGAACAAAAAAACTTGTATATTGTAACTTAACATTTTTTCATATTTAATGCATCATTTCGTATTATGATAAAATGAATCATACTATATATTAAATAAAGTAAACTATATTATATAAAACGACCTATGATTTTTTTTGTATTTATTTGTTAATGAGAAGCCACTTCGTGTTAAAGGGTGAGGGTATTAATGTATGTTAATAATCATAAAACGGGAACCCATTGTGACTATAATAGAATGTATATCTATGTGTAATTTATTAAATTAATAGATTTATAAAAAGTATTATTTTTATACCGCCGTGTAACACACGGGATCTTAAACTAGTTATTAATATTTAAAGATTCTATTTTAATTTACTTAGGATTTCAGTTTGCTGGTAACTTTTTTAAAAATTACGAACACGTGTATATTATCTCAAATTATTAATTATTATTATTAATTAATAATACTAAAGATAAAAGATCGAGTTAGTGTGTGTAAAAACAAAAAAGCCCTACACCACTTGTTGCATTCTTTACCAAACGTGTCATTGAAAGTTATACATGCATGACAAGTACTTATTAACCATCACCACGTACTTCTCTTACCTCCCATGCAATTCCACTATAAACCAACCTCCTTTGCCACTAGCAACCATCAAGTGTTAAGAACAATGGCCAAACTTGCACTTTTTGCCCTCACCTTCACCGCCCTCGTAGCGTTTTCGGCCGTTTCGGCCTACAGAACCACCATGACCACCACCACCACCGTGCAGGACAATGATATGATTGCGATTTGGGACAGCTTGGACAACCCTCAGGAGCAATGCCGCAGCCAGATCGCGAGCAAGCAACTGAACCATTGCCAGATGCACCTCACTCAAGAGATCATGAACCCCGGAGACCGTTTAAGAAAGAGCAGCAACACTTACAACAGTGTTGTAGCCAGCTAAAGCAAGTGAATCCGCACTGCCAGTGCGATGCAATCCAGCAGGTGCTTACCCAAGCCCGGCAACAAAGTGGACTACGGACCGTTCCACAAATTGAAAGTAAGGCTCAGAGGCTCACCAACGACTGCGGACTCGAAGTCCAGCACTGCCCACTCGCAGTCCCAAGGGTTGAGTTTAAATAAGATGGATCTTGTTTCATGTCCTAAGAATAATATTGATTGCCGTTACAAGCTTTTTAGCTTGTGATCGATGTGTTGCGATCGAGTTCCTAGCTTGTAATAAAACACACACCCGTGTGTGTGTGCGTATAAATGTATGCTAATGTATTGGTCTCATTATGCTTCCTTTAATTTAAAGTAGTTTCTTACGTAGAAAACGGTAAGTTCGATTTAAAAAGGATTTTAGCGACTCATGAAAGGTGAGAGTGAAGGTTAAAATAAGGCCTAGACTATTATCACACTAAGTCTGTCTATTTGCACGCTTAGGGTTTTAATATGGTGCGTAAAGAACTATACGCAGCCAGTGCCGAAGCTTGAGATTTCCAACCGAGGAGGCGAAAGTTACCGGACCTAAAAAATTTTATAAAACCGGGGGGTCGAAAACATATATACCCAAAACATTCTATACGAAAACTAAATACTCTCCACTACTGAGCCAAAAGTTCGAGTGGTCGGTCGCCCCCTCCCGCCCCTTAAAAGCTTCGCCCATGTACGCAGCATATAGGTTGCATAAAATTCAGCGCGTGGCCCAGCAATCATAGGCACAAACAAATAGGGTTTATATACACTGTGTATTGCTCTATACGCAACGTATATAACCTTTCGGAATTTTGTTTGGTTATTTTTGTGTATTTGTGTTATAAATTCTAACCCGTTTCCAACGTTAAATCGCTTAAAATACATAACGGTTAATGTTATACCATTAATATTATATACTGTTAAAATGTTTTTAGAAAACGTATATACGGTTCGAATATATTATATTATTATCGTTAAACTAAATTATTACACCAAGCCTACTGCAGTTCGAATGCTATAAACGTTTAAATATTATACCGTAATTATTTTTAAATACTCGTGTATGGTTCGAATATATTATACCGTTTAAATTAAAATACTATACCAAATATGGGTGCGGTTCGAATACTATAACGTTAAAATATTATAGCGTTAAATATTTTGAAATATCCGGGTACGGTTCGGATATATTATACCTTTTCAATACTATACCATTTAAATTAAAATATTATACCAAGTCTCAGTGCGGTTCGAATATTATACCATTTAAGATTTTTATACCGTTAATTATATTAAATTACTCGGGTACGGTTCAAATAGATTCTACCGTGTTTCCATACTATACCGTTTAAATTAAAATATTATACCAGTTTTAAATTTTTATAACGTTAATCATTTTGAAATTCCCAGTACGGTTCGGATATATTATACTGTTTCCATACTATACCGTTTAAATTAAAATACTATATTGTTTAAATACGATTGAATATGATATATACAACATAAGTTTGGTATCAAAGCCAATGGTTGTTAGCGAACCAGATGTTTTTAGGGAAAACTCTAGACTTCAACCGATGAATATTTGGGATTAAATCACAAAATTTGTGAAGCCAATGATTCAAAATAAACATGGATTTTGATCATGTATGAAAACTATTTTGAGTTTATGTGCATACATATTGATCTGTTTATTTGGGCTCTATGTGTTATTTTTCATTTGAACACACACTTACTTAGTACGTTTACATTGTGTCACAAATGTCGAACACGCACGAAATTATCGAGATTCACGACTCAGAGAGCGAGCAAGAATTCGAGATCTCACCGACCTCAGTCCTGCTAGAGATACCACACACTACCCCACAGCTTGTTGAGATGGCCGGTTTTACCTCGTCATTTTATGTCGGCCCCGCTGCATTTGCCAGTCAGGTTGACGCTCGTTACGAACGACTCGAACGATAAAATGAAAATATTATACAATTACGGCTCGTTAAGGATTCGACACATGTTACGAGCCTACGCTCGTTACGGACGACTTCGAGTAAAAAATAAAATATTATATATTTACGCCTCGTTACGGATTCGACGCTCATGACGGTCCTACAAAAAAATACTAATGCTCCTGATCAACCTAAAACCACAGACCACAGACCAGTGACCATAAACCCTAACCCACATACACAATGATCCTGGTCAACTTAAACTGGATTTGTATTCGCTCGGTTTCTATTTTAAAATCACAAACATAATATTCTTATCAACCTAAAACCACAGAGTATAAACCCTAACCCTCAAATTATACAATTTTACCTAATATACGGATGAAATACATACAAAATTTGAAATTATTGAACAAGGGTTGAAGAATTACCTGTTGTATGCTTCAAATACGGTGCAAATACCTAATCGTCGTATGTTCTTCGCGTATGTGGGTGTATTTTTTAGGGATGTATACTGAACAGCGTAAGGGGCAGAATTTGGGTTATATGAAGCCTTATACGCTGCGTATAGCTCTATACGTAACATATATAAGTGTAAGTAAAAGGACTATTATACCCCTAGATCAAGCCTCGTATAGACCCTTTCTAGGGGTATAATGGTAATTTTCCAGAAAGTCAAAGACGCTTTGACTCTAGAGAATTACCATTATACCCCTGGAAAGGGTCTATACGAGGCTGGATCTAGGGGTATAATAGTAAATTCATAAATCCAAACTTTAAAAGCTTTTTTGGAGGGAATTTGTTCGTCGCTTATATACGCATCGTAATGGTCTACACGATGCGTATATAAAGTGTCAATTTACTCATTTGCCCCTCGTATGAGGCTATACGCAGCCAAAGTCAGGGATAATATGGTCATTTCAATTGTCTATACGCTGTGTAGGGTGCTATACGCAGCGTATATATTTCTTTATATAATTATAAAAAGCAATATAATTTGTATTGTTAGTAATATAAATAATAAATGTGTTTATATTGTAAATAATAATTATATATACATTAGTATTAATAATAATAAAAAACTTAATAATTAATAAAATATAAACAATAATACAAATATTATAAATCATACAAATTCTACAATTAACAATAATACAAGTTTTCGTTTAATCTTCGGTAACATTTATACTCGGCTCTTTGTCTGAGTTTGATTCAGGGTTCATTATCGAGGCGTAGCTTTGTAACCGTGGCCTATACATTTCTTCCCACTATTTTGCAGCGATGGTTTGGTGTAACGGCCATAGTTGGTTCACTGAAGGCATGGGGCCGTCCCCGTCCAACTTAACATATATGAAGTGTCCCCTGTTAACATGGACGAGTGTTATCACTTGAGGTCGTGGCTCATCAGGGGAATCCAATAACGGGAAGAAAGTACAACTCCCATAGATGATAAGAACGTGGATGACAATATTATACCTTTGCACTAGGAGAAAAATATAAAAGCTTTATAGTAATCATATGCAAAATCAATTCAAATAACGAACTCTCTAAAACGAGTCAAATAAAAACCATAGGAATATAAATTGGGTCAAAATCACCCTAGTGTCTATTGATGCATGCAATCTAGTTTACCGTTAGCTTGATCATCAACTTCAAAATTTATGTCAGCAAACAACGCTTGTAACATATCGCGTCTCTGATTGGTGAACTATCCTGGGAAAAATTCACAAAACAAAAACATTCGACTCACAAACTAAAACTCAAATTTGTATAAAAAATTGGGCCCTATATATGGAAGGAAATCATCATCAACAATTCAAATTGAAACAATAATTAACAAACCTTCTGAAGCTTTTGTTGATCTCTTGTGTGAACGTGGAAGCGATGGTGACGATAGTCAATTCTGGAAGCGGTGGTGACGCACCTGGCATATTTTAGAAGGGAGACACTATTAAACCCTCCCTTCTTTTATATATAGAATTAACTTAGGACATCTCATTTGTGGCACACATACGGATAGTAGTAGAAAAACATCCATTAACTGGAGCACATTTCAATCATGAATTTATTTTAAGTAATGCAAAAAGTGAAAAAATTAAGTGAGAACATATCAACCTTTTGATTGGTTCACTTACAAATTCTATATATACAATAGGATTCTAAGAACATGATGACAAAACTCTATGTATTCAAACCAGAACTCTAAACTGCTTATGAACAACACATATTTAAGTAGAAACAAGAAATAAAAAAAAAACATTTAGATACTTAATGGAATAAAATACCTTCAAAATGGGGAATCGGTCATTTGGTTCTCTCTTACTGCTGCGTGAATTGTGAAGCCAGGAAATCCTGAAATGAGTTAAATATGTATTTGAAATAATAATTTAAATAAAATATTAAAATATGTCAGGTACAAGACTCGAACCCAAATCCTTGGGTCGTAAGTAATCAATAAAGCAAGAAGCTCACGTGGGTCCATCAACAGAATTTAAATACAATTAGGTAGGTAAAAGAGATCAATAGTAAGAGAAACATGATAACGAAGCCTCCGATACACGTAAAAATAGGGATGAGCGTGGTACCGGTACCGTATCGAACCGGTACCGAAATTCTTCAAAACTGGGTACCGATACCAGTACCGAAATATTCGGTACGGTACCGGTACGGGACCGGTATTTGAAGGTAAAATTCGGTATTTTACCGGTACCGTACCGAAAATACCAGTACCTAAAATGCCAAAAAGTGGGTACCGGTACCGAACAAATTCGTTACGGGTAATTCGGTACTGGTACCCAGTTCCAAAATGCTCATCCCTACGTCAAAAGAACAAAAGAATTCTTTTTTTAGACGTTTAGTCTTAATAATAAAACCATTATTACTTGCGTGGTACACTAGCTTAATTCTCTTGTTAAAATGATATTTTTTCCAAGTTCTTCCCTGCAAAACCTAATTGCTTATAGTTACGACTAGTTAAAGCAATAACGTATTCCTTACTAAAACCCCATGGATCCAAATAGAAGATTAAAGAAGTTAGCAATCAGTAGGCTGGTCATTAACATCATCATCATACTCAGTAAATTCCATCATTAGCAAAGCTAATGTAGAGTCTGAAGAGAGTAAGTGTAGAAAACCTTACCTCTACCCCGTAAGAATAGAGAGGCTGCTTCTAGTGAGAAACACCACCCCCCAGGTAAACATGGGACATCCCTCTAAGGGGCATATGCCTCTATCAAGTGGATAGTCGTACATTAAACCAAACAAGTGGCTTCTGTAAATGAAAGCATATATGAAATTTCAAATTAAACAGCAATTTCACAAAACACTTACAATTCATGTACCTTGATCTAACAGTGAACATTAACAACCCTTAGTAAACTCATTTTTTGCACAAGTCCACAACTAAAAAATAAAATAAACATATAGAACTTTTAATATTGAAAAAGCACATTAGCAAAAGCACCATAAACATTAAGAAAGACGTTTTTATCTAATCGAAAATTAAGATTTGAAAAGCACTGACTAACATGTTACTTTTTATTCTACTTAATGTTCATTGCTTGAAAAGTCCCTTCAAAGTTTAATTATCATTGTTATGTAAATTGAAGTGGTACAAAATAATCCTCCTATGATGCAAGGTTATTCATATAAAAACACACATATGCTAAAACAGTGCTGGCACACTATATCTTTTTGTTGTTTTACACAAGACATATTACACACTACAAACTTTTTGCCATTAGTAACAAATAATAATGATCCAATAAGTAGCCAAAGTTATAGTAAATAAATCACAAGGTATTTTATTGTGAATAAGTAGGTTTTGAAAGAGAGGGCATACCTGTCAATCAAAAACAACCAACAACTTCAGACAAAACTAGGTTTCAGACAAAGTTCATAAACTTACATAACTGCAAGTCTGCAATAAACAATTTCCAATAAAAATGAGTAAGAAATACTTACATTAGGTTAGTTTCATGAACAACTTGAGAAACCCTTAATCTTGTTTAGCACATACAACATTTTATTATTGTATCATGTGATGATCCAATTTTAGGGCTTGGATTTGTTAATTAGAGTACCTTGAAACAACAGTCGCAACAAATGCTTTGTGTTCTACATCTGGTCTCCCATGGAATCAGCCCATCTTCTCTTTCTCAACGATTTTATATGCTTTAGTTTGGGGAAGGAAATCGATTTAGGGTTAGGATAAAGAATGGTAATATGAAAATGGAAGTAACAAATTAGGGGGGTGGGGGGGACCTGATAGGAAACTCCGGTGAAATCATATGTTATCTGGAGTATGAATTTTGAGAGGCAAATGAAAAAATAGGGTAGGGTTCTTGGGAGGGAAATAGAATTTTGGGGAGAGGGAAAATCGTAGTGGAAATTTTATTTAAAGGTTAAAGGAGGGAAAGAGGGGGAAAAAGTAGGAGTGGTGAAAAATTTTAGTGGCATATTATAAAAGATAAATGCCATTAAAATAGGTCCTAAACAAATATGGTTTATGTAAAGTGACGTTAAAAACATAAATTAGTGGCACAAAAATCAAATGTGTGTGTGCCACTAAATGGCTTTTTTTGTAGTGTGTGATATGGCACTTCGTTTGAACTAGTCACAAACCAATTCTTACGAATTGGACTCTATCAGTTCATACGAACTGACACTAGAGTTCGTGCGAATTGGTGTTCAGCTTATGATGAATTTTGCCATTTTCGTCATCAAAACATTCGTTTTTAGGTCTGAAATTTTCAAGGGTTTATCTATATGTGATTTTACATTTCATATCTGAAATTAAGTCTATTTTGTCCATTGATTCATTTTAAAATTGAGAAATAGAAAGAATTTAGTAGAAGAAGTGATGTTATAAGTCCAATGTCTTCAAATCAGGTCTCTCCTGCTCTTATACCACTTGTAGGATCGTTTTCCTCGTTATGCAAAGGTACCTAACTTGTATCTAATCCATGTATGCGGAATTTACTTGAATTGGTGACCGTAAACAAGGATATTCAGTTTAAATGTCAGTTTATTGATTGTTCAATGATTACATTCAAGTTCCTAAACCGACAGAGCTTCGCCGTCTAGCTCGCAAAACTGTTACAATGAATAACACAACTAGCCTATTTATAGGCAGCCCACTTCGCACCAAACTACAATTCGTACGAAGTGGGACTAACCACTTACATAACTTTACCATTTCGAGATTCTAACCCTGTACATTTCGACTAGATCTAAGACGCAGACAGCAGACATAATGCACCAACAAGGTGTATATTAATATAACTTGCAATATTTCCATGACTGGGGCCATGTTTGGATGAGCTTATTTTGCCTTCTTATGACTTATCGACTTCATGGAAAAAGAGTTTTTTGTGAAATGGTGTTTGGATAATAAGGTGAAAAGGAGCTTTTTAGGAATTGAAAATGAGAAATGAAAAAGGTCACTTGGTTGTGACTTTTCTAAAAAGGAGATAAGAAGGTTAAAAGTCAATAAGGAGAAATGGAAAAGCACATGCAAGCATGCCGTGAATTTGATAAGAGTTGCAGGAGCTCAGATGCAAGCAACTGTAAAACAGGCTTCACACGATTACAAAGGCAAAAGGTACACTTTTATTTCATGATATCGTGTTTTATTATGTGATGAACCTTATCCGAACCGTCAAACCGAATCGTATTCTTTTTATGTTTGGACATATGATATTAGAACATTGATAAAAGTGAACCTCTTCTAAAAAAAATTCCTAGATCCGCCTAAGCCTGTTGGATATCAAGCCTTTATAACTCTCACTCAAAACTCACAAACAAAAATGAACAAAAAAACTTACAAAAAATAAAATGAACAATTCTCAATTATGAATATAAAAAGATGTACAAAACATGCAGTAAAGAAAAGAAAAGGTAGGTTTTTTTATTCATTCCATAGCTGGCTATATATAGCCTTACAAGAGAACATGAATGTAGAAAATAAGGAAGAAAATACTACCTAATGAATATTTCTACCTATAGACTCGGTACACATATGACACACGTTTTAACCATAGTGTACACCACTCTAACGTACACTTCCATGTAAACCAGTCAAACCAACTACCAAGTCCACTAAATTAAAATATTAAATAAATTCAATATAGAACCACAAATACATGTCCTGTAGCACACGTGATTCTTGAAGCCATGCTTATTCATGCATCCAACTAAGTAAACTCAAACCAATCTAAAATACAAATGACCGACTTGATAAATAAACGATTAATTCCAACACAGGCTCCTTTTGAGAATTTTTTTGTAGAACTAGATGGTTTTGCAACAATTAAATGAAACCAGGTGAAAGGACGGATCTAACTTATACGCAGCTACCCCAACTTTGTCGGCGAAGTGTAATATTAGTTTAAAAAAATCTTCTTCATTTTATGCATCGGGACTGAGAAAATATTAAGATACTCATAGGCATAAAAAAAACTTTTACGCTAACCTGGCAAAGTGAATTGATTTCTTTCCTTTTTTCATCTTGATCCACCACTGTGGGTGGGTCTCAAATTTTTAAGTGAAACTAGGTAGTCTGCCACACCATTTAGTGGACTTCATCAGGAATGCCTAAAAACTTGCAGATAGATTACAGGCTTTTGTTTTGGCAAGTCCGCTATATGGTGTAACCAACTTGTAAGTCGGCTAATCGAATGGGTGGACTTTAAAAAATTAGAAGCCCGCCAAATGGATGCATGGACCTTAAACAAGCGAGCTAAATGGATACCAAGATCGAATTCATTTGCCGGCGCATGGGTTGTGTAGAAGTCCGCTAAATAGATCTTAAGACTTCTTTTAAACTCGCCATATGAGTGGGTGGACTTACTTCTATCACATGCAAAGGTGTAGAATTCACATCCATGCTACCTCTTACACACATGCAAAAAATTTTGGGTGGATTGACATTTCACTAATTGAGACGGATTCACTAAAACATCAATGCATGTTCTAATATATATATATATATATATATATAGGGTAGGGTTCTGGAGTGAACACTAGGTTGAGAGTGAACTGTGTGAATTAATCTAGGTCATTGGATTACATCATCTAAAGATTTTTAAACAATGGCAAGATTGTAATTATAATATTACAAGTTTCCTTTAAAATAATTGACTAAGGGTATTTTCGTCTATTGTAAATTACATTTATTAAAGAATTTAATCAATATCCCTAAAATCTCGCTAGTTTCGGTTTATACAAGATACACAGTTGTTCGTATATATACATGTGTACAATCTCGCTAGTATCAGTTTATACAAGATACACAGATGTTAGTTTATACACATGTGTACAGTCTCGCTAACTATCAATTTATACAAAATACACATATGTTAGTTTATACACATGTGTATAGTCTAACTAATTATCAAATATACAAGATACACAATTGTTAGTTTATACACATGTGTATAGACTTTTATACATCTGTGTATTATATTCAGAAATGGTTACATATGTGTATATTAACAACATATAATATATTATACATGCACACGAGTAAATTCATATAAAAATTATGAAATTAATGAAAATGAAACAAGTCACATGTATATTATGATATTTATATATATGGATAATGAAAGAAAAACAATATTAAAGTTAAACTTAAACAAAATATATGGATGAGAAATGAGTTCTACAAATATTTGGAAATTAAATAATTTGTAAACATGCTATTTCTAGGGCTGGCAATAGATATACGTTTAAGACACGATTGAACTTGTTTACTGAAAAGTACATAACGTAATTTTTTACTTTTTTAAAAATAAATAAAATTATGAGGTTAGAATCCATTATTTCTTTTTCTTGGTAGATAAAACATAAAACTGTGTTATAGCCATGGGATATCAAGTAGTTACACAAGTTGTATTCACATTTAATACTTGTGTTATATGCGTCGTCAGGGACCTGTTAAACCCGATAAGACACGATTTGCCAACCCTAGCTATTTCCAAAAAAAAATTGAAAAAAAACATTCAAAATACGATAGTTTTGTCTTTATAACTAAAATAATGGAGAAATAATTAAATATGAGAGAGAGAGAGAGTTAAAACATGAGAAAATTAAGGGATTTTAATTAATAATACTTGGCTAATGTCAATCTTACCCTTTTAATCTAAAAAATGATCAAGTGTCAAGATTTGTTCACTCTCATGAAATTGTTCATAAATGAACCTATTTATATATATATAAGTAAATGTGTGAATATCACTTCATCCAACAAGGATTTGCGGCGATATATTTATCTGTATGTTTAATAATTATTAGGTTTTTTATGCGTAACGCGTTAGCGACGAAATGGAACAAATAATAATGTAAAACAAACGTTATTTGAAATATAGCAATTTATTTAGAAAGCCAAACTATTAAAATCGATTCAGTTGTATCTTTTTACGATGCCAAATAAATAATATATTTTGAATATAAATTCTTTTAATAAAACTTATACTGATTGAGTGTAAAAATTAAGTACAACTATATACTTAAGTTTTTATAAAAAAAATTAACGATCATAAGTTATTCAAGAAATATAAAATTAATTGATAAAGTAAATCTGATTAAAAAAGAAAGAAAATATTTAAAAAATAAATGATAAATAAGATATGATTTAGAAAAGAAAAAAAATGAAAATTCATTAAAAGCTAAAAGTAAAAGCTATATATTATATATATAAAATTAAATTTAATATTTCTATTCATGATTCTCGTAAACTAGCTATATATGATATATATATATATATATATATATAATATATATATAAATAAATTTAAAAAATTAATATTCATGATCGTTTGTAAACTATATATATAAAATAATAATGAATAATTCTAATGCTGCTTATAATGAAACGGAAACTGAAATCTATTTTAATTTACTTATGATTTCAATTTGTTGGTAACTTTTTAAAAATTACTAACTTATGTATATTATCTCAAATCTCAAATTATTAATATTTAAAGATTCTATTTTAATTTACTTATGATTTCAATTTGTTGGTAACTTTTTAAAAAAATACAAACTTATGTATATTATCTCAAACTAGGTTATAACCCGTGTATTACACGGATTAAGTAAATAAAAATTAAAATAGTAAATAACAAAGAATTAACAATTATAAAACGATACTTTTAAGACGTTTTTCTGATATTCAAACAAAATTTTGTGTCATGTATGATCAAAACTTGTGATGTTTGTCAAGTTTATAAATATGAAAGCATTTGAACCATCGATTAGAAGACAAATTGTATAATCGACTTTCTCACGAATTTTAACAGTCATGTGAACATAATTTAATAACCCAAGTTTTATTTAAATAATAGTGGTCTTAATTTATTAGTTCTAAAATGCCAGATTAGCTAATATAGTATAATAACTTCTAGTTACAAAATAATATTTAAATTAATTAGATAATATAAATTATTGGTAATTATTAAATTATATAATTTTAAAATTTAAATATCGAACGTGAGATTGATCTTAAAAGGATGGTGGTTTTTAGATAAATTTATTAGTATGATAAATGTATTTATTATTCTTCTTGCACTTTAAATATTATAAAAAATAATTTGTTAAGCAAGAAAATCGTTCCCTCCACCCTTGTTATAAAAATGGTCGATATCTTTTTCAATTATTAAGATATAATTTCTAACCTAGTAATTAATATAAATAAATAATAAGATATTTTATGAAACTTTATCTGTAATTTCTTAAATGATTGAAAATATATTAAATTTTATACTTTAAATTAAATAATAATTATCTACAATTAAGTAATTAAGATATAATTTCTAACCTAGTAATTAATATAAATAAATATAAGATATTTTATGAAACTTTATCCGTAATTTTAAATGTTTGAAACATAATTTAAATTAAATAATAAATCAACAATTGGATGATATAGAATAATGACAAGTCTCCATACATTGGATTCTTTTATTATATAGTCTAGACTAACTAGATATAGATCTATAAATTATAATAAATCAAAACAATCTTAGGTCACATGTCAATCACTTAAGCTATTAATTTCACGTAGAATTGTTATAATCATTAGTATTTTGTTTTAGGAGGGAAAAACACAAGGCTTTTGTTTCACTTATTTTTATCACAAATTTTAAAGAAATCAGACTTTCCTTTTTATGCAACCTATTTTCTTTTAAAGAAATTATTTGCATAAAATATTATGGATTTGTTCTCTTTTTAAAGCATATCCACTTTCCTTTGTTATATTTTATAATACAATAGTATTTTTTCTCCAAAAATGTATGTAGGAGACTGCATAGATTAGTTATTTTACAACGATTTTTAACTAGGTATTTGTTGATATTTAAATTTTTCAATATTTAACTACTTTAACATTTCCAATGAAAACTTTGATGGTATTTTAAAGGTTCAGTGTATCCTTTGATTTATTGACATATAATAATTTTTTTATTCAATATATATTTGTCAATAGTTTATTAAAGATTATATAAATTTATTTTTTTATCAAACTTTCTATAATAAATTATAATCAACTAACGATTGCATATGCATTTTTTATATTAATTTATTAAAAATATTTTTGATTATTTTAATGTATCATTAAAATTTTAGTTATATTCCTTTTTAAGATTAATCAAATCATTTTTTTATGTTTATGAGATTTTTTACTTTAGTTTCGAGATTGTGTTCTCCTTTATATAAAATTCGTTCTGTAACTAAATTGTAAATGCAATTTCGTTATAACTGTCATATTTTTTTCCTTTTTGAAGTCGTATTCTTAAAACACTTAATAAAATACAATGACGTTTTAAAAAATAATCTATAATTGTAACTGAAATTAAACTGACTTTAAATATTATAATATAATTTAACGCATTCAAGTTATAAAATAATTAAAGTTTTTAATTTTGTTCAAGAATGATAATAGTTTAAATTGCCTTCTTTTTTTGTTTAAATAAATTAATATAATAATTATTATCTTTTTGTATTGTTATTATTATTTTTAATGAAATTTAAATGATAACTACAAATCATTTCTATTTAAAATGTTTGCATAACTTATAAATAAACAACAGTTTGATGTTTAGTCAATATTATTAATAAAAGTCAAACATAATCATTATTAAAGGTTGATTTGTACTTAAAAGAATCAATTTTTTTCTCATGAGCAGTGACACTATAAAAAATAAAAAGAAGATACAAAGTTTAGTTACTTATATTATACAAAGATAAAAATCTTGCAAATAAGACGACTACAACGAAATATTTAGAGATTTATAGATTGCTTATATGTTTAGTACTTATATATGTAAATACCAATGACGCTGGTGATTAATGGGCAGAGGTAAAAGCATTTAGGTATACTTAGATTTGAAGGTATTAGGTTCAAAACTTCAAATCTCATATACAATAGAAATAAAGAACAAAAAAACTTGTATATTGTAATTTAACATTTTTCATATTTAATGCATCATTTCGTATTATGATAAAATGATTCATACTATATATTAAATAAGGTAAACTATATTATATAAAACGACCTATGATTTTTTTTGTATTTATTTGTTAATGAGAAGCCACTTCGTGTTAAAGGGTGAGGGTATTAATGTATGTTAATAATCATAAAACGGGAACCCATTGTGACTATAATAGAATGTATATCTATGTGTAATTTATTAAATTAATAGATTTACAAAAAGTATTATTTTTATACCGCCGTGTAACACACGGGATCTTAAACTAGTTATTAATATTAAAAGATTCTATTTTAATTTACTTAGGATTTCAGTTTGCTGGTAACTTTTTTAAAAATTACGAACACGTGTATATTATCTCAAATTATTAATTATTATTATTAATTAATAATATTAAAGATAAAAGATCGAGTTAGTGTGTGTAAAAACAAAAAAGCCCTACACCACTTGTTGCATTCTTTACCAAACGTGTCATTGAAAGTTATACATGCATGACAAGTACTTATTAACCATCACCACGTACTTCTCTTACCTCCCATGCAATTCCACTATAAACCAACCTCCTTTGCCACCAGCAAACACCATCAAGTGTTAAGAACAATGGCCAAACTTGCACTTTTTGCCCTCACCTTCACCGCCCTCGTAGCGTTTTCGGCCGTTTCAGCCTACAGAACCACCATGACCACCACCACCACCGTGCAGGACAATGATATGATTGCGATTTGGGACAGCTTGGACAACCCTCAGGAGCAATGCCGCAGCCAGATCGCGAGCAAGCAACTGAACCATTGCCAGATGCACCTCACTCAAGGGATCATGAACCCCCGGAGACCGTTTAAGAAAGAGCAGCAACACTTACAACAGTGTTGTAGCCAGCTAAAGCAAGTGAATCCGCACTGCCAGTGCGATGCAATCCAGCAGGTGCTTACCCAAGCCCGGCAACAAAGTGGACTACGGACCGTTCCACAAATTGAAAGTAAGGCTCAGAGGCTCACCAACGACTGCGGACTCGAAGTCCAGCACTGCCCACTCGCAGTCCCAAGGGTTGAGTTTAAATAAGATGGATCTTGTTTCATGTCCTAAGAGTAATATTGATTGCCGTTACAAGCTTTTTAGCTTGTGATCGATGTGTTGCGATCGAGTTCCTAGCTTGTAATAAAACACACACCCGTGTGTGTGTGCGTATAAATGTATGCTAATGTATTGGTCTCATTATGCTTCCTTTAATTTAAAGTAGTTTCTTACATAGAAAACGGTAAGTTCGATTGAAAAAGGATTTTAGCGACTCATGAAAGGTGAGAGTGAAGGTTAAAATAAGGCCTAGACTATTATCACACTAAGTCTGTCTATTTGCACGCTTAGGGTTTTAATATGGTGCGTAAAGAACTATACGTAGCCAGTGGCGAAGCTTGAGATTTCCAACCGAGGAGGCGAAAGTTACAGGACCTAAAAAATTTTATAAAACCGGGGGGTCGAAAACATATATACCCAAAACATTCTATACGAAAACTAAATACTCTCCACTACTGAGCCAAAAGTTCGAGGGGTCGGTCGCCCCCTCCCGCCCCTTAAAAGCTTCGCCCATGTACGCAGCATATAGGTTGCATAAAATTCAGCGCGTGGCCCAGCAATCATAGGCACAAACAAATAGGGTTTATATACACTGTGTATTGCTCTATACGCAACGTATATAACCTTTCGGAATTTTGTTTGGTTATTTTTGTGTATTTGTGTTATAAATTCTAACCCGTTTCCAACGTTAAATCGCTTAAAATACATAACGGTTAATGTTATACCATTAATATTATATACTGTTAAAATGTTTTTAGAAAACGTATATACGGCTCGAATATATATTATATTATTATCGTTAAACTAAATTATTACACCAAGTCTAGTGCAGTTCGAATGCTATAAACGTTTAAATATTATACCGTAATTATTTTTAAATACTCATGTATGGTTCGAATACATTATACCGTTTAAATTAAAATACTATACCAAATATGGGTGCGGTTCGAATACTATAACGTTAAAATATTATAGCGTTAAATATTTTGAAATATCCGGGTACGGTTCGGATATATTATACCGTTTCAATACTATACCATTTAAATTAAAATATTATACCAAGTCTCAGTGCGGTTCGAATATTATACCATTTAAGATTTTTATACCGTTAATTATATTAAATTACTCGGGTACGGTTCAAATATAGTCTACCGTGTTTCCATACTATACCGTTTAAATTAAAATATTATACCAGTTTTAAATTTTTATAACGTTAATCATTTTGAAATACCCGGTACGGTTCGGATATATTATACTGTTTCCATACTATACCGTTTAAATTAAAACACTATATTGTTTAAATACGATTGAATATGATATATACAACATAAGTTTGGTATCAAAGCCAATGGTTGTTAGCGAACCAGATGTTTTTAGGGAAAACTCTAGACTTCAACCGATGAATATTTGGGATTAAATCACAAAATTTGTGAAGCCAATGATTCAAAATAAACATGGATTTTGATCATGTATGAAAACTATTTTGAGTTTATGTGCATACATGTTGATCTGTTTATTTGGGCTCTATGTGTTATTTTTCATTTGAACACACACTTACTTAGTACGGTTACATTGTGTCACAAATGTCGAACACGCACGAAATTATCGAGATTCACGACTCAGAAAGCGAGCAAGAATTCGAGATCTCACCGACCTCAGTCCTGCTAGAGATACCACACACTACCCCACAGCTTGTTGAGATGGCCGGTTTTACCTCGTCATTTTATGTCGGCCCCGCTGCATTTGCCAGTCAGGTTGACACTCGTTACGAACGACACGAACGATAAAATGAAAATATTATACAATTACGGCTCGTTAAGGATTCGACACATGTTACGAACCTACGCTCGTTACCAACGACTTCGAGTAAAAAATAAAAATATTATATATTTACGACTCGTTACGGATTCGACGCTCATTACGGTCCTACAAAAAAATACTAATGCTCCTGATCAACCTAAAACCACAGACCACAGACCAGTGACCATAAACCCTAATCCACATACACAATGATCCTGGTCAACTTAAACTGGATTTGTATTCGCTCGGTTTCTATTTTAAAATCACAAACATAATATTCTTATCAACCTAAAACCACAGAGTATAAACCCTAACCCTCAAATTCTACAATTTTACCTAATATACGAATGAAATACATACAAAATTTAGAATTATTGAACAAGGGTTGAAGAATTACCTGTTGTATGCTTCAAATACGGTGCAAATACCTAATCGTCGTATGTTCTTCGCGTATGTGGATGTATTTTTTAGGGATGTATACTGAACAACGTAGGGGGCAGAATTTGGGTTATATGAAGCCTTATACTCTGCGTATAGCTCTATACGTAGCATATATAAGTGTAAGTAAAAGGACTATTATACCCCTGGATCAAGCCTCGTATAGACCCTTTCTAGGGGTATAATGGTAATTTTCCAGAAAGTCAAAGACGCTTTGACTCTAGAGAATTACCATTATACCCCTGGAAAGGGTCTATACGAGGCTGGATCTAGGGGTATAATAGTAAATTCATAAATCCAAACTTTAAAAGCTTTTTTGGAGGGAATTTGTTCGTCGCTTATATACTCATCGTAATGGTCTACACGATGCGTATATAAAGTGTCAATTTACTCATTTTCCCCTCGTATGAGGCTATACGCAGCCAAAGTCAGGGATAATATGGTCATTTCAATTGTCTATACGCTGTGTAGGGTGCTATATGCAGCGTATATATTTCTTTATATAATTATAAAAAGCAATATAATTTGTATTGTTAGTAATATAAATAATAAATGTGTTTATATTGTAAATAATAATTATATATACATTAGTATTAATAATAATAAAAAACTTAATAATTAATAAAATATAAACAATAATACAAATATTATAAATCATACAAATTCTACAATTAACAATAATACAAGTTTTCGTTTAATCTTCGGTAACATTTATACTCGGCTCTTTGTCTGAGTCTGATTCAGGGTTCATTATCGAGGCGTAGCTTTGTAACCGTGGCCTATACATTTCTTCCCACTATTTTGCAGCGATGGTTTGGTGTAACGGCCATAGTTGGTTCACTGAAGGCATAGGGCCGTCCCCGTCCAACTTAACATATATGAAGTGTCCCCTGTTAACATGGACGAGTGTTATCACTTGAGGTCGTGGCTCATCAGGGGAATCCAATAACGGGAAGAAAGTACAACTCCCATAGATGATAAGAACGTGGATGACAATATTATACCTTTGCACTAGGAGAAGCCCTGCGTGAGGCATTTCCATTCAGTGACTTTTGGGGCAAGCTTCCACCGAATGCCAAGAAATGCTATTACGTATCCGGTTAAAGTGTCCTTCGCCCCATACTTCGAATATATGCCACTATAGCGATACGTTATGATCAATCTCCAGTACTAAATCCTTTCGAACACGGGGCCATACGTGTTCCCCAAAACCTAACCCGACAGCCGCAGACTGAAACCCGTAATGACCGTTTGGCCTCAAATCTTACATACATGATATGTAAGGGTGTAACTCCATTGGAATCTGCCGTTGAAACCTCTTAATGGTTTACAAGTTTTCGCCCCCCTTTATTAATGGAATCCCATGATCATCCTGTGTCTCCTTCTTTTTAGAAGTCGTTGTACGGCTTTGTTGCAATATTGGTTTTCCCGACTTTACAACCGAACCAGTTCCACGAGAGCCCTGTGACAGTACATATGAGTTGTCTCGGGGTAAATCGTACCTATGTTGTGGGAAACCTGCATATATGTTGCTTGCCTCACCAACGAGTATCTTGCAGCCTACAAGGTCGCAGCTTCGTCTATCCTCGCAGCTTCTTCTAACCTTTGTTGTACTTTCTTTAATGTAGGCCGACCGCTAGTATCTTGCTGGACAATCGGTGGTTTCTTAATTGATTTTGTTGGGGTCAAGACTACTTTAGTCGATGAAATCAAGCTTTTTCTGAGCGAGGATTGCGACCCTAATTGTTTCCGCATATATATATTGATCTCTTCTACAACATCGACCTCCTCATATATCAGTTTACACAGTAGTAAATCAAGCTTACGCCAGAATACATCTACGTCTTCAAGTTGTATCTTACGCTCTACATAGTTAAATCAATACAATGTGTAAGCTGCTAAAATCGTACTAAATAACAAAAGGTTTGTAGGTTTAAGATTTTTTTACCAGTACGTCTGTACTTTTGCAGCCTACAAGCACACGGCAACCCACAACTAAGCCATATATGGCAACCACATGATGCATTAAGTTTCTGCAACACCTCTAGCTTCCTCATTAGCTCTCCTTCTAGCAAGTAAAGTTTTGTATGGGAAACCTTTCCACGTAGGTTGTCAAACAATGGTAGTCTGTGGTGGTTCATCATTTTTTCGATGCTTTCAGTGAAACTTTTTTTCTATTTCCCCTATCTAAGTTTCGACTATATAAATGACACATCCCACTATTCAGTCCAATGAACTCCTATCTCAAATGTATCTCTTCAAATTAGCGTGTTGGCTCTCAACTTTGTTAGTGGTACATTGATCAAAGTTGCGACTCTTATTAGTCCACGCAAAAATGAACATTTCTTTATAGTCTTTGAGCCAGTTATCATACTTATAATTAAAGACCCCTACGAAAGTAAAATAATAAAATGTAAAAGCATGTGTAAATATAATGGATTGTGTGAGTCATTTGTTGAAGACACACTTACTTAAACAATTGCAAGCCACAAGTCGGTTATACAAATTGCGAAGTTGTAGTCGTATATGGGCTCTAAAGCAGAGTCGTACACTCTCCAACAGTACGACAAAAATTTCTCCTAATCTACTTTATTGAACTCTTGCTTGCAATGTTTATAGATATTTTGTTCGATGGGAAACGGGCATAGATACCTCGAGGAGTTCGGGAATACTTTAGCACACGCGTTAATTAGGGCTAGTTCTCTATACGTGCTATCACACGCGACATCTTACATTCATGCAACATTGACTTGATCCTTTCAAGCACCCACACGAAGTTATCCTGTCGTTCTTTGCAAATAACGGCATGTGCGATACAAACAACTTGTTGGTCGACGTCAAACCCAAAACCTGGACAAATAGCATGTTGTAGATTTTTTTGTACGTCGCGTCGATCAACAACACGTGTGGGATTGCACGCCACGTAGTAATCGAATGGGGATGAACAAAGAAAATCTTTGTTACGACATCTGTTTTGGGTTCCTGCAGGGGTTTCGTAAATGAATTGGTTTTCATGCAGCATGGTTTCCAGTGCCTGCATGGGAGTCTTTCTGTTTTTCCATCCATCTGTGATGCTCTAATTTTCTGAACCGCATTTTGCACGTCTTTCTGAACATGGAGGTTGTTGAGATACTGCTTTCTTAGGGTTTAAAAACTGGTGGCTCCATGTTTTGAGCTGTTAGCTGCTCCACTAGCTTGTATTCGAATTCAGTAAATCTTCGCACAAACGCATAGCCCAACTGACTCTGCGCAGGTTCGTGATTATGTTTTGGGTTTTCCACTACTAACTCCCACGTGTCATTCTCACGTCCCGCACCGGAAGTAATTGGGCAACTAAATTTTTTATGCCAGCTTTCCAAACTATTGCTTTACTACGGTGCTCACTACCATGGTCGCACACAAGCAATACCATCCCTATACCACCACCAATATTTTTCAATCGGCGGGTCACAATAACGTAACCATTCTCCTTTGTCGTTGGTTGTACCCAATTCTTTAGATAAGTTAGAGATATGAAACGCTAAAAAACAGTTACGTTATTAACAATAATAAAATTAATAATATTTTAACAATTATACAAATATAATATTAAAAAAATATTAATAATATTTTAACAATAATACAAATTATAATTTAACAAAAATAATAAAACTAAGAATTCTAACAATACAAATATAACTAATAATTATATTATAACAATAATACAAATATTAAAAATAAGAAAATTATTAATAATATTTTAACAGTAATACAAATTTTAACAATTATACAAATATAATACTAACAATAACATTAATAATATTTTAATAATAATAAAAATTAATTTAAAAAAATAATAATAATATTAAGATTTCTAACAACAATACAAATATAATCAATAATTATATTATAACAATAATACAAATATTAAAAATAAGAAAATTATTGATAATATTTAACAATAATACAAATTTTAACAATTATACAAATATAATACTAACAATAATATTAATAATATTTTAACCATAATAAAAATTATAATTTTAACAATAATAATATCAAGAATTCTAACAACACTACAAATATATTTAATAGTTATTTTTTAACAATAATAATAATAATAATAAAAATAATATTTTAACAATAATACAAATGTTAACAATTATACAAATATGATATTAACAAAAATATTAATAATATTTTAACAATAATACAAATGATAATTTTAACAATAATAATATTAATATTAAGAATTATAACAAAAACACAAATATAATTAATAATTATATTATAACAATGATACAAATTTTAACAACAACAATAATATTAATAATATCTTAACAATAATACAAATTTTAAATATTATACAAATACAATAGTAAAGAAAATATTATAATTTTAACAATAATATTATTAAGAATTCTAACAACAGTACAAATATAATTAATAATTATATTTTAATAATAATACAAATATTAATGTGATACCTGCTTAATTTGAAACGGATTTCCCGGGTTAGAGGGTTGATAGTCATCATACAGTGGTGTGTTCAGGGGCTCATCACCGTATCCTCCGTATCTATTCGATTTATCTTGTTGCACGTAAGAAACTTCACACCCGTATGCGTAATCCGGATACGATTGTTGTGTCGGGTAATATGGTTCATCAACAGGGGCGTGCTCAGCACCGTATCCTATGTATCCATCTGGATTTCCTTGTTGCACGTACGGAGATCCACACCCGTATCCGTAATTCTGATACTCTTGACGCGCCGAGTAATATTGTTCATCAACAGTCCGACTCGTTCAAGTCTAGCAACTGTATGTTTTGATCAACAAGGACGACAGACACAACCTCCTCCTCCTCATTAGCATCATGCACTCTCCACGAGTCGTTAGAATATTGTCCAAATAAATAATTTTTGTCTCAAAATGATGTCATTTTAGCTCCACAGTCATGCGAAAATAATAACCGATTAAGTGAATAACTGTCACAACCCCCGATCCCACCCCGGGAGCTGGAGTCGTGAACCAGTCAAGTGGTACCGGTGTTTATTAGTTTGGCAGCGGAAACTAAATATCGGGATCGTAGTTAGGAAATATTATCAAAGTTTCAAAACACCAAATTTTTATAAATAAAAATGGGATAAAACCCATGTTTCCATTACAATACATTCGTAGAGGGGTAAATCCCAATTTATGAAAAGCATAAACTCCTTTTTATTTAGGTAACTTTTATAGCCACTTTTCTAAGCCTTCAATGCTCTCCAGCTGGCTTCTATTAGCTTCACATTAAGTTACCTGAAACGCATTTTAAAATCATTTTATTAGCAAGAAATACTGGCGAGTGCATCCCAGTTTAATCAAAACAAGTGTTTAGACTTTACAGTATTGAGAGCATCCGTATTTACAATGTTTATATCTACACAATTACTCATTCAGTATTGTCAACACCTGACTTGTGGGTCATATTACTTTGGGCCCTGTCACCCAACAGTAACGGTTCCTGTCACAATCCTGTGACTGTGGACTAGTAATGTAAACAAAACCCCAACATACCGGCAGTAATTGTAGAATACATATACTCAATCACTGTTAAGCATAATTAAAACATTTGAGGTTTTGGTAACACATTTTGACTCACAAAAAGAGAATATACTTGTCTTGGAAACTTAGGTATTCCTACAGGCTTCCTTGTAACAATTCCTGATTACTTCCTGGAATTTCTGTTTAAAACATACAATGCACATGTGTTAGTAAATTAACCCAAGTCACTTTAGCCATACAACACGAGACAGAACCCCAACGTAACTTAGTTAGGCAGAGCCTCGACATGCGTCGGTGGGTCCTAAATCAATCGGGTAGAATGCTCATACAACACAAGATAGAACCCCAACGAGCTTAGTCGGGCAGAGCCTTGACATGCGTTGGTGGGTTCTAAATCGGGTAGGGTAACGAATTAGTGATCAGGGGTTAAGATACTTACAGCGGGCAGCGCTTCGTAGGTTTAGGGGTTTGGGGGTGTTGCTAAGAGAACAGAGATTTGAGAGAGTATACGATCGATTCAGAGGATCGAAAGTGAGCGGAGAATTCTATCCCACGCTTGGCCTTCTTATACCCGATTTTGGCCTCTCTTGTGTGGCGCGCTAGGAACAAAAGGCCCCACGCATGGCGCGACGGCAGCCGGCTAGCCCTAGGCTAGCCCCGTAACCAGGTATAGGCTTGACACTTTTTAGAAACAGACAAATGTCTATCCGGTGTCCCCCGCGTGTCGAGCCAAAGAGAGTGGGTTCCGGCGCGTGGCGCGACGGCTACCCTTTTCCTCGTTTTGCGTGCTGAGTCTCGATTCGCGTGTCCGTTTTGTCGTTTCGGCTCGGTTTGGGTGTTTTGGAGAGTTGTTACAATTACCGAGGAAGTGAAGCATGCGTTATATTTCTCCTTGATTCGTAGGTAGATGGATGCCTAAATGTTGTTTTGAATTCACAATTATAAGCCTCTTATAGCGCTATACTCGGCGTATACCTTTATTCACATGCCTAGACAACATCGTATCAATGTCAAATCTGACTGACATACGCTGCGTATAGCTCGATACGCGGTGTATAGGTGCCTCGTATATTGGCTTCGTATGGCTCTATACACGGCGTATATCTACATGATTTGACAGTGTACAAGGTTGACTGACTGGTAGTGTACCTACCGTGTACCTACGTTGTGTATAGATCTATAGGATAACCCTATACGAGCATATAGAGCTATACGCAACGTAGGTACAGGTACGGTTTAGTATATAAAAAGGCAACTTGGTGTGCCAATATGCACACCCTAATATAATCACCTAACTGCGTCTCGTGGGGACAGAAACATACGTTTTAGTCGCTAGCAAGTTAGCTTAATGCCGACTTATATAGACAATTATATATGACTGGTGACCTGAAGGCTGATACATACATTCTAGCCTCCCTTAAATAGTGGAAACAAAGTTCATGAATCATTAGTGCATATGCAATAGATGTTTTTCTTCGTTCTCACATGCCTACGTGGATCATGTATAAAACCGTATATTTTTACATTTTCTTCCCATTCTTCCCTGCTCTCCTCCCTACATTCCCCTATCAGATATATATGTTTTTGTGTGTATTGATGCAGGGTTATTTAAAAAGATTCTTTTGTACCTGATATTTGCAATAATACTAGGGCTTGGTTCAGATGCTATCTCGTACAAGGAAGTTTCATTGCGAAAAAGGGAATAGTTAAGTGATTGAAAACAACCACATACTCTTTCTTGGATGGAGTGACAAATTGGTTAGTTTTTAGTTGTTTTGTGTGTTTCCTTTATTCTGAAGTTTCATTTACATTTTAGCTTGTTTGGGTTATAGGGTTCACTTTTAAAGCAGTCGGCAACAGCAAAAGAGCATTGGTGGCGTTGTTGTTGTTGTTGTTCTGGCTGAGAGAGATATAGAGGAGATGGATATAGTAAAACTTGAATTTGGATTCATGGACACTTTAGTTATATGCAGAATTTTAGGTTTCCAAGGCACATGCTATAATTGTATTCGCAGCAGATGAAAATGTAGATCAGGTATGTCAAGATTTTGTTTTCCACTAAAACTGTCATACTTAAAGATTTTGTTTTCCACTTAAAATGTTTTTATAGACATCATCAGAGTAATGCACGTGCGTTGAGGGTTGTTCTTAGCCCTACTTGAGTAAAAGAGGGGCCAAAGGGTCATGTTGTTGTTGAGATGTAAACCCTTACAATTACCACTTTTTGGGCTGCTTTCTATTGGTCAGCTAGGTTACGGGTCAAAACTCTTGGCAGTCTTTTAATAAAACAAGGAAAGGTCGAAGATGCTGAAAATGCTTTTACGTGGTTTTTCTATATATTTGCTTAATTGCTTTTATTTATAATTTTTTTTAATTTTTCATATTTTTCTCTTGGTTAAGCTTAATTGTAGGCATATACATATATATATATATATATATATATATATATATATATATATATATATATATATATATATATATATATATATATATATATATATATACCAAGTTATATGGAGAAAATGATCAAAGGGTTGGAATGGACATGTGCTCTCTAGCTTACACAATGTGCGCAAAAAGTAAGATTTTTTTACCTTTTTTTTTGTATGTGCATAAAAACTGTCTTTTGGTACATGTCAAAACGTGTTTGGCTGAATTGACCCATAATACTTCTATGATATACAATAATAAACTGAATATAAGAACATAATGATTTAAGAGGTTTTTAGTATTAAACATAGACTTTAGCCAACTTTCAAGTCTCAACCCTTTAAATTGTTCCAGTTGGGATATACACAACTCAAATTGACCCATTCATAAGTAAATGGGTCAAAATTGTTTTGAGCTAGAATGTTTTTTGTTTGCTCCCGTGGAACAACAGATAAAAAGTTAGTTCTCGGTTTCCTTAGTTTTGATTGCGATTTTAATAACATGAGATGCAGATTTACCATCCAATTGTACAAAAATGCCCTTTAGTTGCTCGAGCATTCAAAAAGTATGAATTTAGATGACAACATATTGTAGAAGACATGGATTGGCCTGGCAGAGTTGCTTCATGTTGTAGGAAGGTATGAAATGTTTGTCTATATTTCAGGTTATAATTTATTGATAACGGGTCAAAAGAAGTCAATTACCAGTGTGATGTTACAGCTTGCTCTGTAACTCTTTACAACATGAATCATGATGAAGAAGCTGAACTGTCTTATAAAGCCTTGCGGGTTGGTGACTAAGAACCAACCTTCTACATCTTTTCTCTTTCGCGGATTTGCAAAAATAAAAAGAAACGAAAAAAATACAGATAACATGAGTTTGAAATTTGTGAGTCGGGTCAACCAGGTACCATGTTAAAACATGTCACCTTAACAGGGCTCACTCTCATTGAGGTCGAAACGGGTTTGATTAAATTGGATACGGGTAAAATAATTTTTAAAATAGTCTATTTGTTTCCGATTAAAGTAGTCTATTTGTTTCCGATGTTGACTTTCAATTAACCGGTGATACAAGGAAGCCAACAAGTGCATTTTTCAACTTAGGAAGACAATGAAAACATATTCAAACTCTACTCGCTTTGCTCTTGCATGCAACACATCTCCTAAAATAACCGAGCTCATCCAGAGTAAGTGTGTGCTTATACGGTTTCCCAAGGTCGTGGTTGATGCTTGAAAGGTAACTATTTGTGCTACTTCAAAAAAAAAACATTTTATTTTGATTGATGTGGATAATGTTATTTATTTGCGTTAATAATAAGTTTCTATCCATTCTTCATATCTAGTATAAATGTCATAGATACATAATTGGTTAATATTTATAACAGATGTAGGTGCCTTATGTCCCAAAAGGTCTTGAAATGATTAAGTGCACTTGGAGTTGTTGAATCATTAGCTCAAGTTTGTTCAGAAAGTGATGCAATGGATCCCATAATGGATTCATATATTGAGAGAATGCAAGCAACAAGGGTAAACTTGCAAAAATGAGTTTTGAGTCTATACGGATCGGTTTAAAAAAAACTATCAAGCTGGTGGTGGGGGCAAGGGTGACGGACCGATGAGACATTTCTATAAAATCACATTTCCTTAGAAAAACTAAAACTACTGAATAAAACTATAGTTTGCAGGTAATATTTATGTTGATATGATAGTGATATTTTTCTATTCGCCCTTTGCTTCCGGTCCCAAGCCCCTCTATTGGTAAACTATGAACTCTTCATATTTGTTATGTAACTAGAGAATTGAGTAGCCATATTGTAGCGAGTCGTTCCCTTTGCTGAATATTTACTCTATACTTCTAATTTGATTTTGTTCCAACTTATTTTGCTCCCAAATGTGTGGATTTTGAAATTTAACCCGACCTTTTGTTGTTGCTGGTTTAAAATCAACTGATAAGTTTAAATTGTTGAAATTTACATGTCTGATTATGTTGATTATAAGTTTATCATTGATTCTTTGATTTGGTATCACAGCTCTTGAGGCCAGGGAAGATCAAGGATAGTCGAGATGGCGTACCAAGGAGGAGGTAACCTGAAGTTGACCTTCATTAATAGAGTGAAGATGTATACGTTGGCGGGACCGCTCGCTGACCACTTGGCTACCACCGAATAAGCTTAGACCTCTTCGCAAAGGCAAAAGTACGGATTTTGTTGATTGTTTTCATTTTCTATAGTAAAAATGAAAGGTTTACTAGATAAAGATGCTTATATGTAAAACAGTTGAGAAAGATGCGGTTCCTGATAGTAAAATAAAGCTTATTATTTTGTAGCACATTGACACGCACCTCACGTACGTGATGCGCGCCTTAGATTTTGGGACCAAAACGCCTTCCATTTATTGAAACCAAGCTACACCCACATAAAAAGACACTTTTTTTCATTTAGATTGATCTTATAATAAAGTTTCAAACTGTATAACATGATGTCGATGCATGCTGAAACATAAATAATAAGGCTAATTGTCTAAAAGCTCTTTAGACATATACTATTAGTTGCTAATTGTACTGTTTGTGTTTTTACTTAATTCAGAGGAGTCTCCCAAGGGATGGACTGGATGAGCATATTCATATACACATGGTAAAATTTTCTTTTGAATCAGTGTCATCCCTTGAAGTACAAGCTAAAGATCTTTCTACATTCATGATGGTTAAAATTGATATAATTTCTTATAGTGCATTTCATTAGTCTTCTCTAATTGTTAGCTAGCTTGTTAATTAGCGAAATTGTATTGAATTGGAAACGCATTTCATCTATGAATAATGGGGAAACCAAATAACTTAAGTACATATAAGAGGTGTTACTCTTGATCCATTTACTTATTAATGGGTCGATTTGGGATGTGTTTCTATTTCAAACAATTAAATGGGAACGAGTCAAACATGATGAAAGTTGCCAAAGTCAACTTTTATTACGTACAACCTTCACAATCGTTTTAGCTCATCGTAATCCAACATTTTGTAACCTTTTCAAATAATACACAATAAGTGTTTTCATATTAACTCAACTGTGGAACTACAATCTTTTGCATAGTTCATGCTTCTACATATATACAAAATTATAAAGTATAGCATCATCTTACCGATTTGTTGTTGCTGAGTATATATGATTTTTTTTTAAATCTGCATAGTATGCTTGGTCTGCAAAACCTATAAAAGCGGGCAAAGTTGAAGAGTTAATCCTAATAGTTCTAGTAAAGTTATCGCATGAGATACATATGAAGAAAAGATAAAGTTGTGTGAGCCGATAAAGAGAAGAAAATAATTAATATTAGTTAGTTAATTATTAGTTTGATTTAATAGGTTTATCTTGTTATTATATTTATTGGTTAATTAAGTGTTAGAGTTGGTATTGGTTTAGGATAGCTTGTTTAGCAAGTAGTTAGTTTAGTATAATTAGATGGGTTAGGTTATGTAATTATTTGGTTGTTTTGTTTTGGTTCGATATTAATAAAGGAGGAAGAGTCATGATCGAGTTGATCATAAAATCCTTGTGTGTTTTGCGGGTTTGATCCAGTTATTTCCAACAATTGGTATCAGAGCGTGTAACGATCAAGGGGGAGTAAGAATAACTAAAGCAAATCAACCCAGTGAAGTCGAAAACCTTCGTGGATCGACAACGAGAAGAACGAAGACTCGAAATCTGTTAGCTATCAAATATATAGGAGGACTTAAATGTAATACTTGGTTAGTATAGGGAGTGGTAGTGAATATTCTAGTTGTACAAATACACAGGGGATTGAATGTAATGGTTAGCTAATGATTGTTAATCTCCTTCTCTCTCTGTGATTCTTCTTCTTCTACAATTCTTTAGCTAACCATTACATTCAATCACCTGTGTATTTGTACAACTAGAATATTCACTACAACCCCCTATACTAACCAAGTATTACATTTAAGTCCTATATATTTGATAGCTAATAAAATCTAAGTGAATCGAGCAGACAGACTCGAAATCTGAGTGAATCGAGCAGAGACGAAGACTCGAAATCTAAGTGAATCGAGCAGAGATAAAGACTCGAAATCTTAGTGAATCGAGCAAAACGGTTGAAATCTGAGTGAATCGACAAGTTGTGAAGGAAGGTTGCAATCTTATTGAAGCAACCAAAGAAGAAACTGTTTGTGGTAAATACGATCTAAAAAAGAGATGTGGAATTATTGAAGTAAAGACGAAGTTACGGTTTAAGGTCTGAGTTTCTTGTTGGTCAATACTCACGAAGAAGAAAAAATATTTCTTACTGATGTGGTGAATTAAAAGAGGAGATAAAGCATATATTGTTTTTACAAAAGTCAAAGTAAGGAAAAATCAGAATTAAAATACTGAAAAAAGAACTAGAGGTTCTTCTGTTTGGAGTAAATAGTGAGTTGCAATTAAAAAAAAAGGTTCTTCTGTTTGGAGTAAATAGCGAGTTGCAATAAAAAAAAAAGGAGATTTGACTATTTTTAATTGCTGAGCAAGAAATGGAAAAAGAATAACGGAAGGTAACGGGAATTGGGTTAAGGAATTCTTTGAGTGTTATGAAAAATTTTAGTAACTTTTTATATCGGCTTCCTGATATTATCTTCATGATGGTTGCTCTATGTATGGTTGAGGTGATCTGGAATGGACGAAGAGCGTCTAGAAGGTCGCAGGTTGGTGGTGAAAATAAACCAGAGTCAAGGGGTATACGTTGCCAAGGAATGGATTGGGAGATTGAACGAAAGAAAGACGGTCCAAGAATTAAGGTCAAAGAGACAAGAGCTTTACTTGGAATTCAAGATTTAGGAGGAACACTTTAGGATTAAGGGGGTGAATGAAGAGTTAATCCTAATAGTTCGAGTAAAGTTATCGCATGAGATAAACGTAAAGAAAAGATAAAGTTGTGCGAGCCGATAAAGAGAAGAAAATAATTAATATTAGTTAGTTAATTATTAGTTTGATTTAATAGGTTTATCTTGTTATTATATCTATTGGTTAATTAGTTAGTTAATTATTAGTTTGATTTAATAGGTTTATCTTGTTATTATATTTATTGGTTAATTAAATGTTAGAGTTGGTATTGGTTTAGGATAGCTTGTTTAGCAAGTAGTTAGTTTAGTATACATAGATGGGTTAGGTTATGTAATTATTTGGTTGTTTTGTTTTGGTTCGATATTAATAAAGGTGGAAGAGTCATGATTGAGTTGATCATAAAATTCTTGTGTGTTTTGCGGGTTTGATCCAGTTATTTCCAACAAAATAGTGGTCTTAGATCTGCACTTCTTCTAGATGTGATATTTTGGTGCTCATTTAGTTGATTTTATGTTAGGAAAACTGGGACATGACCTGCAACATTTGGATGCAAGTAGTGGTGGTAATGTGGGTGGGTTAGATAAGTTGCGTAAAACTTTAAATGTGTTCGGGTGTTGAGCTGGCATAGGTTGATCCGTTAACCCTCTTTTGTTTTAATTCTATCATTATTAATGTAGAAAAACGATACCATTACAAACAATACAATGATTTGGGTGGTTTTGTTTGTTCCAATCTATTTTTTCGAGCACGCCCCTTGTAAGTTCCTACAAATTCAATATGTTTCGATAAGATGCAATCTTGATCAACAAACCTAACTCATCCCAACCTAAGTTTGCATGTTTTGCTCTTTTCCAAGTGACGTATCGTTGACTCCGCTGCAACGCGCGAGTTTCTCACTAGTAATTGTAGAAGGAAAAAAACAATTCTCTATTTATATATAAACTAGTTGATGCCACGCTCGCGTTGCGGAGCGATAGGCCGAATATTTTTCAACAAATTAAAAAAAACTACTATAGTTTTGCTAGGAAAAAAACCTAAAACGATGGCAAGATCGTAATTTTGAGTTCGAGACAAAACTGTAATTTGCCAGGCCTAATCAACGAGTGTTAAGCAGCTCGTTGACACGAAAAAAAAATAAAATCGAGTCAACCAATTAAAATAAAAAATTTATGTAGTTTTGCTAAAAAACATTAACGATGGCAATAATGTAATTTTGAACTGAGAGAAAAATTGTAACTTTTGACTGAGGTAAAATCATAACTTGCCAAAAGATAAAGCAATGGCAATACTGTAACTTTGAATATGGGCAAAATCGTAATTTTGAACTAGGGGTAAAATCCTAGCATACTCGGGCCAATGGGGGGAGCGTCATGTAGCAGCCTGGTACTATTTCCCACACACCTTTTAAAAAAACTAAAACGATGACAATATTGTATTTTTTAATTGGGGACAAAATTGTAATTTTAGGATGGGGTAAAAGCGTAATTTGCCAAAAGCTAAAACGATGACAATCCTGTAATTTTTAACGAGACCCGAAATCGTAACTTTGAACATAGAGTAAAATCATAATTTTAAACTAAGGTAAAATCGTAATATACTCGGACGAATAAGAGGTGTCAGGTAAATATGCAAATAGAAAAGAAAAAAAAAGAAAAAGGCCACCGCTTTTTTCCTCCAATGTTTCAACATCACTATTACCCTTCATGGGTTTGGTCATTATAGGTAATAAAGATTTTATTTATAGAATTAGAATTTTAAATATTAGAAAATTAAAGAAACTATTTATGAGTTTAAATTTAATTTTAATTAATTACTTTTCTTGTATAAAACATGGAGCCTATCAATAAACTAAAGATTTATAGATTTTAAATGTTACAATTTTTTTCCCATCGACTGAAATTATGTGTATACTTATGTATTTTAATTGAAATAAAAAGATAGTTAATTAAAAATTAATGTAAAAAGTGCTAATGATGTGATAATGTTTTTGGGTGCTTTTAGGTTTTTTTATTGGATGGGTTTTTAATGTTTTTAAAAATGAGTATTTTTTTAATATGATAGCTGCTTATGTATGTTTTAAGTGTTTTTAAGGTTTCTTATTGTGGATGCTCTTATAATATTTCTAGAGAACATAAAGGTACCCAGGGTCCTTTGGAGATTTTTTTTTGTAGAACTTGGTTCATGCAACAATTAAGTGAGTCTGGAACAGTTAGACTTGCAGATATGTTGCAGGTTTTTGTTTTGGCAAGTCCCCTATATGGTGTAACCAACTTGTAAGTCCGCTAATTAAATGGGTAGACTTTAAAAAATCACAAGCCCGCAAAATGGATGCATGGACTTCCAGTGGCGGACCTACCTTGTAATAAGGGGTAACCTCCGTTGCCCCTTAACGCTCCGACGGTAACATAAATTTTGGAAAAGTTTGACGTTTTTACGATTTAGTTACCCATTTTTTTAAACATTACCCCTATAAGGATTTTCTACTTTCAAAACATTGTGGACTTCAAACAAGTGAGCTAAATGGATACTAGGAATTCAAATTTTTGTTCACTGGCGCGTGCGGTGTGTAGAAGTCGGCTAAATATGTCTTAGGACTTCCTTTTATCACATGCAAGATGCAGAATTCACATGCATGCTACCTCTTACACACATGCTGAAAATTTTGGGTTGATGACATTTCACCAAATGAGATAGATTCACATGTAAAGATAAGGTAGAGGATCCTGTAAAAAAAATTTTGGGTTGATGACATATATATATATATATAGGTAGAGGATCCTGTAAAAAATACTAAAAATGTTAGAAGGATAAGAAAGACTATAGCTATGACACATGTTCCTATCTATTTTATTAGTTTAAGAGTAAGATGGTAATTTAACCCATAATTCTAATTAATGATATAATCTTGTAACTGAATTCAGTTATTTTAGAAATTAATCATCGGTTATTTTAGAAATTTATCATTAGTTCGTGTAAAACACCATACGAATTCCAGAATACACCATAACTTGAATCATAATACAGCCATGATGTTCTAACATCTGTAATAGTTTTTTTTTTTATTTTTGTAGGTATAAAACACCATACAGATTCCAAAAACACCATGAATTGAATCATATTACAGTCGTGGTGTTTTAATATTTAGAATGATTCTATTGCTATTCCAGATGTTAAAACACCATGATTGTAATGACAGTACAATGTTACATACTCAAGATGTTAAAACATCATGACCTAAATCATAATTCATTATTTGCAATGCTATGGTGTCTTATTTACGTTAATAATGTTTTGCAGTAAAACACAACGCCTTGAATCGCAATACAATTAAAACACAACTGTATGAACATAGAAAAAACACCATGAACTAAAACATCCAATAGAAACGTAATTTTTTTCTCTACATAAGTATAACAATATGGTACTCATATTAAAGATAAAAAAACACTCGTCATTATGGTGTATTTTTTTAAAAAGAGTTACGTATAAAAAGTTATTGACGTTCAAAAAAAAGAGGAGAACTTGCATGTGCATTGCATATGACTTTCTAAATTTAAAAATATTAAATTTACCTTTATACCCTTAATCTAGAAAATTAATTATTTTAATGGTAAACACTATTTACAAGATTGCCATCAATATTTCAACCATTAGATTAAAGATCTAATGGTTTAGATTCTTTCTTACTCTTCTCACACAAAACACTTTTTTTATAATAACTTCACCATATATATATATATATATATATATATATAGAGAGAGAGAGAGAGAGAGAGAGAAATGATCAAATACAAATGACTTTAATTGTAAGCAGGGTAAGAATGAATATTCTCCAATGTGAACACAACCAAGAATACTTAAAAAAAACACAAATTTTTTTCAATATTCGATTAAAATAATCGACACTTTATCGTCACTAAAATAAAATTTAGTGGCAATAAAGTAGCGTTTTTTTATAAACAATATTAAAAAAAATATTGGGTTTTTTAGATTTTTTTTTTTTGTTTTTTGGGGTTTAGTTTTTAGCATTTAGCTTGGGTTGAGGGGAGAGGGGGGAGGTTAGGTTTTATATTAGGTTTTTGGAGGTTTAGTTTTTAGTTTTTAGCATTTAGCTTGGTGGGGGGGGGGGGGGGGTTGGTGAAGTATAGTTTTTTTTTGAGTCATTGTGTTTTATTGGTTTTAACTAGTTGAGTCCAAAAGCAAAAAGTTTAACGTCCTGAGTCCCCCTAAGCATTTTCTTTAACCATTTGAGTTCAAATTTCTAACACCATCCACCAAGTTTGTTAACCATGAGGGTAATTTGGTCATTTACACACAAAGTACAAGTCTTATATGCACATGAGTACAACGAACAAGTCTTTAGTGCATAAACTTTTAATATATTATATATAAATTACATATATATAATAAAACACACACACCTACACACACTTTCTCTCTCACACACATTTTCTCTCTCACACACACTCTTTTCTCTCTCTCTTTAACATCACCGGCCATAGCCCCACTACCACCATCCTCCACCACCACACCACCTCCACCATCGCATCATCCCCACCACCACCATCCCACTGCCGCCAACAGCACTATCCCACTAAAACCCCAACACCACCATCCAATTACCGCCACCTCTGAACAACCACAAACACCACCATCCTCTCAAGACCCCAAACTGATCTGCTTAACCACTTCGATCTACACAACTTCAGGATCCTCTGAACAACCACCAACACCGCCATCCTCTCAATTCCATTTCTTGCGCAGAGGAGCACACGCCGGAATCCTCGTCGATGTTAGAACTCTTGCTGTCTTCCTTCTTCGTTTCCATGTATTCTTATATGCTTTCTGGTCAGAATTTACCTTAGAGCAAAAGCCCCATGTTGATTTATTATAATCGTAATGAAAAATATTGAATTTGAGTGATTGAAACTAGGGTTCATCCTTATTTTTGGTGAGGGAGTGTGATGGGAGGTGGAGGTGAGCGGTGGGGGTGTTGGTGGTGGATGTGTTGATGGTGGAGGTGTGTGGTGGTGGGATGGAGTGGTGGCGCTATGCTGTTGATGGTGGGTGTGGATGGGGTGAAGGAGGTGGTAGGTGATTCGGTGTGGGTGTTGATGGAGGTGGTGGTGTGGTGGTGCGAGTGTAGGTGTGGGTGTTGTGGGAGGTGTGGTGGTTGATGGTGGAGTGGGTGGTGGTATGGAGGTGGTTTAGGTCTAGAGAGAGGGGGGTGAAAGATGAGAGAGAGCAGTGTTTAGAAATGAGAGAGAGAAAGTATAAGAGAGAGAGAATAGTTTTTTATTTATTTTTTAATTATAGGGGTAATTTGGTCATTTAACAAATTTTAACAAAATAATTCTAACAATGTTAGAAAATTGGACTCAAATAGTTAAAGAAAATGCTTAGGGGGACTCAGGGCGTTAAACTTTTTGCTTTTGGACTCAACTAGTTAATACCAATAAAACATAGGGACTCAAAAAGTAATTTACCTTTTTTTTGGGGTGGGTAAGGGGGTTAGATTTATGGGTGGTGGTAGGGTGGGGTGGGGTGGGGGAGTTTAGGTTTTTGGATTTTTGCATGTGCATGTTCTTTTTCTCTTATGGACAAGATTTTGGACACTTGTCACTCTATGGTTTCTTCTTACACTTCTTATTTTTATACTTCTTTGTAGAATAAGTCAACTATATATATAGAGGAATGTTCATTTGAGAAGAAATTTAGTGTGAGAAGAAAAAGAAGAGGGTATAATGGTAAAACATTAAATAGTTTATAACTCCTCCCGTTAATTATGTTACCTGTCATTAATAAAACAAAAACATTTTATCTCGCACATTTCAAAATTTATCCTATACATGTCTTACACTTACCGGAATTTACCCTACACATATCAAAATTTATCCTACACATTTCAAAATTTATCTTACACATACTCAGATTTATCCTACACATGTTGAAAACTGTCCTTCACAATAAATTATCTAATTTTGAAAGAGTATATTTAAACGTGAGTTACAAGTTTAATTAGTTAGACTAATTAATTACAACAATAAATTTACCTATATGCCCTTTTCAATAACATTAAATACACATATTAAATAAAGTAAAATGGACCATTTCTATTGGTTTAAAACTTATTCTTTTTATTCTTACAAAATTTTTCTTCTCATTAAACCCTCCACCATATATATATAGTGTGAGGTTCATTGGGGAACACTAAAAATGTGGGGAATAGTAGGGAACCGACTCAAACGAACTTCGATTGGACTCATTCTAGCGGCGTTGGAACCGGCTCGTCGAACCCTAACTAGGATCTCTTAACCCTAAATCCTAACCCTTAAACCCTAAATATATTAGGGTTTGGATTTAGGATCTTATATTAGGGTTTAGTCTTAGGGTTTAGCTTTAGGGTTTAGTTTTAGGGTTAATCATTAGTATTTAGGGTAGTGTTTAGGGTTTTAGGGTTTAGCTTTAGGGTTTAGCTTTTAGGGTTTATAGCTTAGATTTTACGATTTAGCTTAGGTTTTAGCCTTATTTTTTAGCTTTAGGGTTTAGGGTTAAAAGATCCTAGTTAGGGTTCGACGAGCCGGTTCCAACGCCGCTGGAATGAGTCCAATCGGAGTTCGTTTGAGTCGGTTCCCCACTGTTCCCCGCTTTTTTAGTGTTCCCAATGAACCTTCCCCTTATATATATATATATATATATCACCCCAACTTTTTGAATCTTATAAAAAAAATATATGGGTGGAAGGGGTGTGTCCCAAATAGGGAGTAATAAACTTTTCCACTAACCAATAATATCGTGACATATCAATTTCCTTCTTCACTCCCCATTTTATAGTGAAACACTAAAGGTGCTCAAACACATAGAGAGTGGTAAACAATTTCTTAAAAAAAGAAGTGCTACTAAATACTCCCCCTAATTACTAACTATACCCCCTATAAAAATATCACATCAGTACATCACCAATTAACATTTTTTTTTTTTTGTCTTTTGTTGTCTTTTTAATTATTATTATTATTATTTACTAGTAGTAATAATTTATTTTTATTATTATTATAATAGTAATTATGATTATTTTAAAATATTTATTTGAATAAAAAATATTTATTAACATTTTTTTTGAACGAACTCGGTTTTTTATAAAACTTATCTGAATGTTAAAATAAAGTAAAACAAGGCTGTCTTTTTAGATTTTTTAAAGTAAAATATTAATAAGTTATTAAAGAAAACCATATTTTAGGTGAAACTAATTGTTATAAAAAAGAAATAAAAACAAATGTTATATATAAATTTCGTAATTTTTTATTGTTTTTGTCTTCTTGTTATCTTTATTATTATTACACCCCTTATAAAAATATTATTATTATTGCATTTACTGTTAGAAGCTGCGATAGAATGATTTTATTATTGGATTATTATTATTATTATTATTATTATTATTATTACTTTTTACTTATAGTTAATACTATTAAAAAAAGTAAGAAAATATATTTAGACTAAGTTATTTAGGGATGAGCATTTGGTAGTGAGTACTGGTACTAAACCGGTAGGGGTACCGAATTTTTTCAGTACAAGGACCCACTTTTTGGCATTTTTGGTATCGAGAAAAATTGAATTTTACCTTCAAATACGGATACCTTATCGTACCGTATATTTCGATACCTTGTCATTTGTCATTTTATTGTTTGTTGGTTTTTTTTTAACAGAAAATTTTCAATCATGGAGAAACCTATTCAAAGAACATTATGATATTCTCTGTTACTTGTCATTCCATGAGTGTTGCTTTGTTTTCTTTTCATTGCCATGTGATAAAAACATTGTTTTCTTTTTAACAGAGAAATTTCATTCAAATTCCATTCAAAGAAAATTCACTCAGCTTCTTTTGGGCTATACTCAAGGAAGCTATTCAAAGAGCTGCATCGTTATTATTCTATATTAGTAGAGTTACTTGTTCAGCCATTGATCTACTTATGCTACATCATATGATTCTAAAAAGCTAAAGATATGTCTGGATTTTCAACCGATCAGGAATGCACTTGTTGAATCTCAAACGTGGACATCATTCCTCCAAAATTACAAGCAACTTCAGTCAATATTGATCCATCATCAAGGTACTTATTATTATTATTATTATTATTATTATTATTATTATTATTATTATTATTAATTTGATTATTATTACAACTACTACTATTATCATCCTCATCATCATTATAATCTTGCAGATGTTTTGGATTACTTGAATAGTACTTGGTTAAACAATTATAAGGAAATGTTTGTGTCTGTATGGACCGACGAGTGCTTACATTTCGAAAATCAGACAACTAACAGAGCTGAAAGCCCACATGCCAAGCTAAAAAGATACATGAATTCCGCAAATTGTACCTTAGATAAGTTTCTTGGTCACGTAGATGATGTTGTGAACTCACAATATACAATAGTTAGAGACAGTTTCGAAAAAAGTAGAACCGTTCTAATGCATAAACACAACCTACCAATGTTGAAGTTATTACGTGGTTCCGTTTCTCATGAAGCGCTAGATATAATAGTAGCTGAGCGTCATTATAAAGCGTATGTATTGTCGTTGTCAAGTTCGTAAGTGTTATGGATTACCATGTGCTTGTGAAATCTCAAAGTATAAGAAAGCAGGTCAATATATTCCTTTAGATTCTATCGACGAATTTTGGAGGAAAATCGAGTTACCGGTATATTGTGAGGATATTACTTGTGACGCCGAATTTGAAAGTTTTAAAAAACTTTCGCCAATCGATCCAAGCCTGGAAAGAAAAATTTACTACAAAAGCTAAAAGAATTGATCGATCCAAGTAAACCTTTTGTTGAAGAACCTGCTGTTAAAGAAAATACTCGTGGACGACCAACTACAAAATCCAAACAACAAAAAAATAGAACCATACAACTGCTAAACCTCCCCTTCAACGAAGCTACTCCCAAAAGTCTCCAAGGCACAATCCGTTTGGCTCCCCCAAGAGCATGATTAAACTAAAGAGCCTGCAAGGCATAGTTCATTTATGAATTATCAAGAGCAAGATTACACTCAAGAGCCTTCAAGGTATAGTTCATTTGTGAACTTCCAAGAGTATGATGACACTCAAGATCTTTGGAGGCATAGTTCGTTTGGGTATCCAGAGACTGCTACACAAAGTTCATTAAGGGACCAGAATGATTATGTTGGTTATATCAGTCCATACGTGAACTACCAAGTGCCTGGTGAACCGAGTCCATTCATAAATCAAGATAATAAGGGAAAAAAACCGTTCAAACAGTATGATGATAAAGTGGGTTACACCAGTCCATTTGTGAACTACCAAGTTCCTGGTGAACCAAGTCCGTTCATGACCCAAAATACTGATGGACAAGGGTTTTTTACCAGCCTTCTAAACACATCGGGCTATGATTTCATGGGGTTAAACCAAGATGTTGTCGGACAGAGTTCTTTCGCCAACTCTACAAGTGTGCCGCACTATGATTTCATGGGGTTGAAACAAGATCAAACATCACAGGTGATACACGAATATATTGATCAAATTCCAAAAATCTTCCATGCGTATGTTACACGCATACATAACGTGTTGGGTGATGGAAATTGAGGATTTCGGGCAACGGCTTCTGCTCTAGGGTACAATGAAGATGAATGGTTATTTATCCGAAGATCACTGTTGGACGAGCTACTTCAGTTTAGAAATAAGTACACTAAAGCTTTCTGTGGCTCATTTGAAAATGTGTTTACGTCCTTGGCTTGGTCAGGGTCGGGGGTTGCACCAAAAAAACATTGGATGATTATGCCAGAGGCAGGATTCTTGATTGCGAACAAGTTTAACGTAATCGTTCAATTTTTATCTAAAGAAAAAAAAACAATTCGACTTGTTTTTCGCTTTGGAGAGGCCCTCACCAGTTCTTAGAAAAAGTATAATTTCAATTGCACATGTGAATGGTAACCATTTTATAATGGTAGAGTTGCAAGGAGAGTATCCAATTGCCAGCACAAACAACCTATGGACATTAATGAGAGAAAATGATGCGGCTGGCTGGGGAAATATATTTGAATCACGTCAAAATATATATAATTATTGGATAGCACAACCTGCTACATATTATGTTGTAGATTAAAGCTCGGTATGTAAAATGTTTATTGATATAATTTTGTAAGAATGCACTTAATTTTTTTTAACTTCTGTTACTACTATAAATGTAACTAGATAAATAACTAGTAATAATAATAATAATAATAATAATAATAATAATAATGAGTAATATATAACTAATCACTAAATAAAAGATTAAAAAAGATAGCTAAAAGACAAAAAAAAACTAAAAACTTAACAAAAGTTGTTAACTAAAATACAAAATAGACTAAAAACAAAATAAAATTATTAATTGATGTGATTTTTTATAGGTTGGGGGTATAATTAGTAATTAGGGGGTGTATTTAGAATGAGCCCAAAAAAATTATGATTTGTTGAAATAGGGTGGGACCCACCATTAACCCTCTCTCTCCCGTCTCTCTCCTTTTTCCCACTCGATGACTACTCACCGTAATAAGCTTTCACCGAACACCGAATCCACCAAAGGAATACCTCACCGATCGACAAACAAGCTCCTGAAGGGGTCACCGAAGGGTGCCCCTTCCACTCTAATACTGTTATGAAATAAATATCTAACATTGATTTTAACTAAATCAAAATTAAGTTGGTTTGAATAATTCATACAGTTTTTTAATAAAAATATGAATTTATAAATGGTATTCATAAATGTAATTTTAGTGCGTTAAATTCTATAATATTAAAGTGTTATTTAAATATAAAACCTAGATAAAGTGATGTTAAGTTACGTTATTTTTTATGGCGAGTTTTTTTCTACTTTTGTGAGACTTAAACCTAAAACATTATGTTTTAAAAGGTTTTGTTATGCTACTGGATCACCAACCTAGTGGCGTAAATTTATTTAGATGACTTTAAAATTTATGTTTTTGTTATTCAAGCCTAACTCTTTCACATTCTCCATTTGTTCATTCTCCATGCATATAGCACCCACTTTTTAACGTCTTTGATATCTCATATTCACATTCCACGTTCCCCTTTTTATTCGTCTGCTTTTATAGCTGAACACCATCAAAGAAATGGTGGCAGCCTCGGTTCGCCGACAAGAGAATCCACAGTCGCAACCTGCTAACGCTATGTTAGCCACTCACCATCCTGTTGTTTCATTAAAGTAATGAGCACAACAGGAATCTCGATCACAACAGACGCTCCTCTCATGTATTCATTTTGAAAACCACAATCATTGCCCCTCTGGTCGTAAGCATCTATAGCCTCCGCCGCAGCAATCGAACACCACTATTTAATCGATAACGAGGTAACTACTTGCTAAACTTACCGGTGAAACATACCTTGATCTTCGTAACTATAGGGTGAACCAATTGTCTATATTTCTTGCCTTAAAAATTTCACCGCAATATAGTATCATTTCTTGTGTCCATAGATCCACATGGACAAGCAACCATTCATTATTTCCAATACAAAACTTGAGAAAACGTAATCAACATTTACAAAAGAAGGAAAAGGGTTTAACTTTCTCTTAGCGAACTTGTCGGCGTTTTTTCTACACGAGTCTATCGAGTAATCGTAAAATTGTGGTGGTAGAATTGTCCAACGCATATCTAACGACCCATTTTCTTGTAGTTGTCTATGGCTTTCGAATCCAACTTTGAAAATGTTATAACAAGATATTAAAAAATTAATCAGTATATTAAATTTTGTTAACATAAATTAAATAAAATTCGAATGTATAGGATTCCTCCATGTTCGTTAGATAACCGTAACACATAACTCCGAGTAGAGGTCACCAAAATCATTTTTCCAGTTTTAGTGGTGTATTGGAAACAATAGAGTAACAGAACGGTGCGTCCCCGTTATTATAGAATTCAACAACATTTGACCAATTATCAGACTCTTTGTTTAGAATCGCCCTTCTGGGTACACGTTGTTGGTGAGCATTGTGTTGGTTTACTATGAATTAGGGTACTTGTTCATTTCCATGTTTGTTTTGTGTGACCGAAGACGAGGATCCGGAGTGACTTTTTGGACGCCTCCATTTTTTTTTAAATCCAAGATGCAAAAGATTTGTTATATGAGTTCTGGTGGTGGTGTGGTGACTTAGGTGAATGTGAATGGTTTATATAAAAGCAATCATTGGCTTAATTTACTATAATCTATTTTCAATAATATAGATTTTCTTAATTTACAAAAAAAATTGATATTATAGTTAATTTTATAATGGAGAAAGTTACACGGATATGTAACTTAAAGAACACACATTTACAAATTAAAGGGTTATGCAATAGAACGTTGCAATCCTAAAATTTTTAGTTACATAAATAACAAAAACACAATGTAATTAAATTATTAAAACTTCAACATATTGAGCCACCCCTGAGGGCCTCTAGCACGGGTTTGATATTGTCTTTTTTGTTCTTGAGTTGGACTCTCAACGGATGGTGGATGTTGACTACCATCGTTATCCTTATCCTGAGGAAATATGTCCAGCTCTAAGTCCAAGTTTAATTGTGCCACTTTAGAATACCTTGGACATTCATCTTGGGTACTTTGATTATTTGGATAATAACTGAAACCAAAGTAGGCTTCGACTAAAAAAATCTCAACATCTGTGATGGTAGTGTCATTGGTTGTGGTTGAGAGCCTTGGGTAACATTATCTTCATTCTACCACGAGCTTAATTTATTAAGACATTGATCAAGGCTTGCCGAATTTGGAAATCCCAAATGTCCCCTCCTAACAGGTTTTCTTAGTTTCCCAGAAGACAAGATGCGTTGTCAAACTCATAATTACCACCAGTATTCGTATAATCATCCGCTACTAGAAAACTACTATTATTCCTACCAAAATTTCCTACAAACGAAAATTCAGACACTTTTCCCACGAAATTTCTACGAACAAGAAAGCGTCTTAGTTTTGTGACAAAAAAGCCACAAATTGTTATTCGTAGGAAAAGTGTCAGAAATTTCACACGTATGCCCGACAAAATTCGTTTTCGTTTTAACCGTTTGTCGGAAATTTGAAGAAATTGGTATGCGTAAGAAAAGTGTCGGAAATTTCCCACGGAATTCGTTTTCATTTTAACGATTAGTAAGAAATGCGTAGGATACCATTTTATCAAATAAAAAAATATTCATAATAAATAAAATTAATGATATTAAAATATAAAGTTTTATTATTTATAAAAATATATGGTATTTTTGCATTTATTAATTACTAAGTGTAGGAAAATACCGATAGAATTCCTACGGAATTGTTATTTAATTAATATCCGTAGGAAATGTGTAGTAAAATACCGACAGAATTCCTTCGGAATTGTTTTTAATTAATACCCGTAGGAAGGGTGTAGGAAAATACCGACAATTTTCCTACGGAATTGTTTTTAATTTATATTCGTTGGAAATGTGTAGAAAATACCGACAGATTTCCTACGACATTGTTTTTAGTTAATATCCACTACAAATGTGTAGGAAAATGCCGATGCAATTCCTACGAAATACATTTCGGTTGATTTTAACAATTCTTTAAAAATTCGTAGGAAAATAATGAATTTAATACTTCTGTAGAAAATGTGTATAACACTTCAATACTGAATGTTACACGTATAATATTATTATCTCTCAATACAACATGATATGACCCTTTAATACCAAATGTTATATAAATGTGCTAATGGGCCATTAAGATATATCAAGGGCTATCACGGCCTATTAGGGTCGTATGACTTGTTAGTGTCCATTAAGAGTATCAAGAGTTAACATGGTCTATTAGAGCATGTATGACTTGTAATTAGTTTTTACGACATAATATCACTAAATACAACGTGATATAAGCCTTCAACATCGAAGCGAGTGATGAATTCTTCCAGAAATTCGTTCTCGTGCCTCCATATATTCATAACCTCTGATGTGTCTCGCTTGTAGCATCTTTGTTGGCTGAAGTGTAACATCCGTCGAAAAACGGGTTTTCAAAACCCGCTTCGTTTATTAATCGAATATTTCAGTTATAATTTTCGTTGCGTATTTAATGTTCATATTAATTTTAAACGATACATAACTAATAAACATTGTTAGAATTTTAAAACATAATTAATAAAAATAAAGAAATAGTGAATAAAAAAATAAATACCGCTGCCGGGTTTCGAACCCGGGTCAGCCGGTTCATTAAACAAACAACTTACCACTCCGCCACTTGACTTCTTTGTTATTATATTGAAACAATTAATACTTAAAATAAAACTCGAAATCAAAACCTGAGTTCAGCGCGCCCAATCCGCAGTCGCCGGAATTACCGACGATTTCGCGAGACTTCGACCATTTCCTTTGACTGAACGCGTGTATTAACTTCGACATCGGTTATAACCGATGTCTAATCCCGCAATCCTAGTCATAACCGCCGGAAAAGTTTTGTCCACGAATCAAGATCAAATTCAGACTCAATTCATTCTGTTTCTTCCCCATAAATACATACCCAAGTCTCTGGTAACCTTTTCGCTCAAAATCGCACAATTTATCGAAGTCTTAGCACTCGCCGGAGAAATTCTGAACTCGCCGGACTTTCACCGGAAAACCGAGACTTACACCAAATCGGTAAATTTCTCGACTCTTTCGTTTTCAATCCATTGTTAGACATATACTAACTTCAATCCTTCAACCAGAATCGGTTCCAGACGACGTTGCCGGAAATTCTGCACTCGCCGGAAAATCTCTGGAAATTCTGAAATCACACTGGAAATCGGTACAATCATCTAAACCCCCTGTTATCTCTTGTTTAGTCACTTAATTTCACAACTCATTGATCAAAACTGTTAATTGATCCGCTCAGACGGAATTCACAAATCAGAGCCGACGACCCTTGCTGGAGTTCTGAGAAAAACATCCTGTTCGGTACATTCGTTTCCGTAACTCTCTTTATCCATTACATTTCAATCAATTATATGTTAGACGAACGATTTAAGCAAGAACAGTCGGACATCTTTGTCTGTGTCGTTACAAATGAAGAGGACGAAGTCGAAATGAGTATAAGATTAATATAAACTGAATGTTTAACCGGGTTAGACACACAGTCCAGCTGTGGACTGTGTGCAAACATACAACGCACGTCACGAGTTCGAATCTTACAACATACCGACTTTCAGAATTAAAACCAACCTTTTTAAAACCGAATCAGAACGAGTCACAGCATGTTTATTAGAATAATATAAACCGTAATTTAAACAGATTAGACAAACAGCCCAACTGGTTGGGCTGTGCGCATACGAACCGAAGGACCCGAGTTCGACTCCGGGTCCCTGCAAGCGGTTCGGCCATTTTAAATCATTTTAATATTAACTCAAATAAAATAACAATTAATTAGTATATATATATAATTAAAACAGAGAATATTTCGGGTTAGACACGTAGCTCAGTTGGTAGAGCTGCGTGCACGCGTACGAGAGGTCTCGGGTTCGAACCTCACTCAGCGCACACATTACCCACAGTCCGGTCAACGGTCAACGGACCGGTCAACGGTCAAAAAGTCAAAAAAATTTATTTTTATTTATTTATTTATTTAATTTAAAAATCAATTAAAAATACTTAAAAACAATATTTTTAAAGTTAGAAAATGACCTTAAACTCACAAAAATAAATCTAAAAAAAATCCTATTAAAATTGTTAATTAAAAGTATTAGTCTCCAATAAAATCCAATTATTTACCGAACCATTTCGTTATTATTTTAGGTTAATTCTTCCTCGTCGATCAAATCCCAAAAACTCGTGCGCATCCAACAACATCAAAAGAACGCACCCAATGTGAGTGAATCTCTACCAATTCCCCGTTTTAATCACATTTTTAGGGTGTATCATGTGTCGCTTAATTATTCATTATATTTAAACACTTGTGCATCCATCATATCCGTGATCAAATGTGTATTCAATATGTATCAATTGTTGTGTGGATTATGTCTAGATTAAAGTTATCATTTTCAGTACATGCATTACATTAGGCCCATCAGCTCCTAGTGGGAGACGCGTTGAGTACAGGTGCCTCATTCGATCGGCTCCGTTTGATTGAGCCTTGATCTCACATACATCATCATACATTTCATACGATCGGCTCCGTTTGATTGAGCCTTGATCTCACAATACATTATCATTCATGTCATATACTCATTCAAGGTGGTTTGTGATTGTTTGTTTATATATGTTTGCTCACATATGAATATTGCACAACTTTTCAATATTAAATACAACAAGAAATCAATAACAATGTTTTTAAACAAGGTTCACTCGCCAACTTTTGTTGACCCAAATTTCCCCCATTTTACACATGATACATGTGATCCAGTTGAGGCAAGAAACACATAAGAGGGCCTAGAAGAATAAATCAGTTTAAGCTTTGGATTGTTTTACTTAGTTTCATTTCCTTGTATTTGTATGAATTTGATTTGTACATTTAAGTTGTAATTTGAATTTAATAAATATGAAACATTTTAGTAAACATCATGAGCTTTGGTGATAACCCAATTATGCCCCGACTCTTATTCCGCTGCGGGTCGGGATGTGACAGATTGGTATCAGAGCCATGACTATAGGGATATAGGATAGGTTATTAGACCCTTAGAGCCTATACTATAGTTGATTAGAATTTTTAAATTGTTTATGTGTTACATACAAAATTCATGATGTTTATATGCTTTATGTTTATTGTTACATTCAATGTTATGCAAGCATGTTCATAAGTACATATTATTATACAATGCTCATCATGAATCATATCCATGAGAGCACACACCACACAATTTCCATGATTTTTGCAACGAATTTTGTATTTTTTTTCAAATCACATCAAAGTGAGTTCTCATGACGGGCATGTAGTAACTGGAAGGGTACAAGTACCGGTAGTCGGAACGTCCTGTCTAGGCTTGGCATTCGTATAAATCCAAAATAAAGGACCAGTTTGCCTACCTGGGGACTAACGATGAGAGTACGAAGGATCTATTAGGCCAAAGCATGCTATACCAAACGTCGTGTGAGCTAACCCCACTTTGAGTTGTCATTGTGTCTACACCTGGACACCCTCCTACCATACATCTCGCAATCATATTTCATGGTTTTCATTCGGGTGATGCGAGTGTTAAACCGCCAACACCAATGTGAATCCTACTAAGCCAATAGTTATGGGGGCCCACATGACTATACAGGCGATGGTATGGGGACATTGGAGGCCCAAACATGAGCAAACCCAAGACATCCTATGGATGTAGTTGCATTATTGATGATTATGTTATTTTATTACTTTTAACGACACATGACACCGAAAAACTTCTTAAACTCACAATCTTCCTATGTATGTTCCTGTAGATGTCGGTTAGGCAACTACGTGGAGGTAGAAAGTCAGGAAGGTCAAATGAACGCTTGGCCACCCAAATTGCAAAACAAATGGCCGCGGTGCTTCCTGACATCGTAATTCAAGTCCAACAAGCTCTCACCGCGAATCCCATCAACCCTCCCAATCAAGAAGACCAGAACGTCGACAACCCTCCCTCCAAAAAGTGCTCCTACAAACACTTCAAGTCTTGCGATCCCCCAAAGTATGAAGGGACCGAAGGTGTCACTGCTCTCCTCCACTGGTTTGAGGAAATGGAGAACACCTTCCTCAATTGCGATTGTCCCGAGGATCGCAAGGTACGTTACGCAACCGGGAGACTGTTTGGGGTAGCCCTTACCTGGTGGAACACAGAAAAGGGTAAGAGAGGAATCGAAGATGCCATGGCCTTAACATGGGAGGAGTTAAGGGAAATCATGACGAGACGCTTCTGTCCAAAAAGCGAGATCAAAAAGTTAGAAGATGAATTCCACTTGTTAAAACAAAAGGAAGGAGATCATACTTCCTACAACAAAAGGTTTCTCGAGTTGAACCAAATGATCCCCAACTTGTTCACCCTAGTGTACCGTTTAGTTGAACACTATATTCGAGGCCTCCCCTCGAAAATTCAAGACTCTGTTCTAAGCACTTCGCCTGCAACACTTGAAGCCGCTATGGAACTAGCTACCGAGCTTACCGAGAATCGCATCCGAAATGGCAAATTCAAGGATGAGAAAAAGAAAGCCCCCATTGAGGCCCAAACCTCAAACCATTCCGTTTCCTCTTCGAAATTTGCTGGTAAGAGGAAACGAAACAACAGAAATTTTGCTGTCACACAAATAAACCCTCCAATCACTGCCGCACCAATCACCCAAGTTGCTCCCTCAGCTGCACCATATAAAAAGCCATACTCCGGCCCATACCCAAAATGCAACCGTTGTCAATACCATCACCTCCCTGAACATCCCTGCCAGCATTGCACCAGCTGTGGCCGTGCGGGTCACACCACCCAAACCTGTCGCACACTTCAGCGAATGAACCGCAATCAACCCACAACCCAAACTCACCATAGATAGTGGGTCAAGCCCAACAACCTTTACTCCTACCACCTACCCAACATATAGCCCAATCCTACTACCAACCCAACTACCCCATGATGCAACCCATGCGAGCTTGTTACAACTGTGGAGACCCAAACCACTTTAGAAACACTTGTCCACGCTTGGTGAACATCATTCATGCCCAAGCTCAAGCAAATCCGGTGAACCAAGCTAACCAAGTTCCTCCACCTGCTAGAGGAAGAGCTTTCAACATCAACGCCAATCAAGCTAGGGCTGACAACAACGTGGTTAACGGTACGTTTCTCATCAATGGTAGTTATGCATCCATGTTATTTGATACTGGCGCGGATAAGAGTTTTGTGTCCTTAGAATTTGAACCCATCCTCAACCAAACTCGTGATAATCTCATGGAATCCATAACGGTGGAAGTTGCTGACGGAAAACTGGTCTCATTAAACTCTATTATACGAAATTGTACCCTCACTCTAAACGATCACGATTTTCCAGTTGACCTCATTCCTATGAAGTTGGGAAGTTTCGACATTATAATCGGTATGGACTGGCTCAGTCAACATCATGCTGAAGTAGTATGCCGCGAAAAGTTCATTCGCATTCCTCTTGCAGACGGTCAGACCCTACGAATCTTTGGAGAAACCCCTTCGAAAGGACTCAAATTAATGTCCTGTCTTCAAGCCCGAAAATACCTCCGCAAGAACTATGTCGCATTCCTAACTCACGTCGTCAAGAAGGGAAACAAGGAGAAGAAACTCGAAGATATACCGGTAGTGAAAGAATTCCCACAAGTCTTTCCCGACGACATCTCAGGACTTTCTCCCATGAGAGAAGTCAAATTCCGCATTGATCTTATACCTGGCGCTACACCAGTCGCAAAATCTCCTTATAGGTTAGCCCCATCCAAAATGCAAGAGCTGGCCAGTCAACTACAAGAGCTGACTGACAAAGGATTTATACGTCCTAGCTCATCGCCTTGGGGTGCACCTGTTCTTTTTGTGAAGAAGAAAGATGGACCGTTTCGCATGTGTATCGACTACAGAGAACTCAACAAGTTAACGGTCAAGAACCGCTACCCATTACCTCGCATCGATGACCTTCTAGATCAACTTCAAGGCGCCACCTGTTTTCTTCAAAAATCGACATTCGTTCTGGATATCATCAACTCAGAGTACATGAAGAAGACGTCCCAAAGACCGCCTTCCGAACTCGATATGGTCATTACGAATTCATGGTCATGCCATTTGGTTTAACCAACGCTCCAGCAGTATTTATGGATTTAATGAATAGGGTATGCAAACCCTACCTCGACCGCTTTGTCATAGTCTTCATCGACGACATCCTCATCTACTCAAAGTCTAAGTCTGATCATGAACGACACCTTCGACTTATCCTTACACTCTTAAGGACAGAAAAGTTGTACGCTAAGTTCTCGAAATGTGAATTCTGGTTAAGGGAAGTACAATTCCTTGGACACGTCGTCAATGACAAGGGAATTCATGTTGATCCCTCAAAAATCAAGGCAGTACAGGAATGGCAAGCGCCACGTACCCCTACCGAAGTAAGATCATTTCTTGGTTTGGCTGGTTACTATCGCCGTTTCATTGCCAATTTCTCCCGTATTGCTGTACCACTCACGGCTTTGACTCATAAAGGAAAACCCTTCATATGGGGACCTAAACAAGAAGAAGCCTTCCAAACCCTTAAGCAAAAGCTTTGTGACGCACCTATCCTCACACTTCCTGAAGGTTGCGATGACATTGTAGTATATTGCGACGCGTCAGGGCAAGGACTAGGCTGTGTACTGATGCAAAGAGGAAAAGTGATAGCCTATGCTTCTAGGCAACTCAAAGTTCATGAGAAGAACTACACCACCCACGACCTAGAACTTGGAGCCGTTGTGTTCGCTCTCAAGATATGGAGACATTACCTCTACGGTACCAAGTGTGAAATATACACTGACCACAAGAGTCTCCAACATATCTTCAACCAAAAGGAGTTGAATATACGAAGATGGGTCGAACTTCTTAACGACTACGACTGTGAAATTCGGTATCATCCTGGCAAGGCAAACGTGGTGGCCGATGCGCTCAGTCGAAAAGGTTATGCGAACTCCATTCATCTTCTATGTTCGCAAATCATAACCGACATCAAAGATCGAATCCGAGAAGCTCAACATGTTTCTGTAACAGAAAACGACGTACGCGATGAGCTGTCATGTGGAGCGGAACTTAAAATCGAAACCAAATCCGACGGTATTCTATACTATCTAAATCGCATATGGATTCCCAATCGCAATAACCTTCGAGATTTCCTTATGAATAAGGCGCACAAAACACGGTACTCTGTACACCCAGGAGCCGACAAGATGTATCAAGACCTTCGATACACCTACTGGTGGCCTGGCATCAAAAAGGATATTGCTGTTTTTGTTTCCAAGTGCCTTACCTGTTCCAAAGTAAAAGCTGAACATCAAAGACCTTCAGGACTTCTAACCCAACCTGAAATACCTGTATGGAAGTGGGAAACATAACCATGGACTTCATTACCGGGTTACCTCGCACCTCCAATGGGTATAGCACTATATGGGTAATCATTGATCGTCTTACAAAATCAACTCACTTCATTCCGATTCGCGAGGACTTCAAGAACGAGAAGTTAGCTCGTATCTACATCAGCGAGATCGTAAGCCGTCATGGTGTACCTTTAAGCATCATTTTAGACCGTGATGGTCGTTTCACTTCACGAACATGGCAAGCTGTACAAGCCTCATTGGGTACACGATTAGACCTCAGTACCGCTTTTCATCCTCAAACTGATGGGCAATCTGAATGCACCATCCAAACTCTTGAAGACATGCTTCGAGCATGTGTCACAGACTTCAAAGGGAATTGGGACGCTCATCTACCATTAGTTGAATTTTCGTACAACAATAGCTATCATTCGAGTATCGGCATGGCTCCTTTCGAAGCTTTATATGGTCGTAAGTGCCGATCTCCAGTATGTTGGCACGAAATTGGGGAAGCTCAAATCACCGGTCCAGAATTGATTCAAGAAACAACAGACAAGATCCATCCAATTCGAAACAATCTTCTAGCGGCACAAAGTCGTCAAAAGAGTTATGCAGATAAACGACGAAAGCCCTTGGAGTTTAACATTGGTGATCACGTACTTTTAAAAGTATCACCGTGGAAGGGAGTAGTTCGTTTTGGCCAAAAGGGCAAGCTAGCACCACGCTACGTAGGACCTTTCAAGATACTCGAAAGAGTAGGACCTGTAGCATACAAGCTTGACCTACCAGAAGAACTCAACATAATTCATCCCACATTCCACGTATCAAACTTAAAGAAGTGCCTCGCCGATGAAAACCTCCATATTCCCCTAGAAGATATTCAAATCGATGAATCTATGCACTTCAATGAAAGACCAGTAGACGAACGATTTCAATCAATTATATGTTAGACGAACGATTTAAGCAAGAACAGTCGGACATCTTTGTCTGTGTCGTTACAAATGAAGAAGACGAAGTCGAAATGAGTATAAGATTAATATAAACTGAATGTTTAACCGGGTTAGACACACAGTCCAGCGGTGGACTGTGTGCAAACATACAACGCACGTCACGAGTTCGAATCTTACAACGTACCGACTTTCAGAATTAAAACAAACCTTTTTAAAACCGAATCAGAACGAGTCACAGCATGTGTATAAGAATAATATAAACCGTAATTTAAACAGATTAGACACACAGCCCAACTAGTTGGGCTGTGCGCATACGAACCGAAGGACCCGAGTTCGACTCCGGGTCCTTGCAAGCGGTTCGGCCATTTTAAATCATTTTAATATTAACTCAAATAAAATAACAATTAATTAGTATATATATATAATTAAAACAGAGAATATTTCGGGTTAGACACGTAGCTCAGTTGGTAGAGCTGCGTGCACGCGTACGAGAGGTCTCGGGTTCGAACCTCACTCAGCGCACACATTACCCACAGTCCGGTCAACGGTCAACGGACCGGTCAACGGTCAAAAAGTCAAAAATTTTTATTTTTATTTATTTATTTATTTAATTTAAAAATTAATTAAAAATACTTAAAAATAATATTTTTAAAGTTAGAAAATGACCTTAAACTCACAAAAATAAATCTAAAAAAAATCCTATTAAAATTGTTAATTAAAAGTATTAGTCTCCAATAAAATCCATTATTTACCGAACCATTTCGTTATTATTTTAGGTTAATTCTTCCTCGTCGATCAAATCCCAAAAACTCGTGCGCATCCAACAACATCAAAAGAACGCACCCAATGTGAGTGAATCTCTACCAATTCCCCGTTTTAATCACATTTTTGGAGTGTATCATGTGTCGCTTAATTATTCATTATATTTAAACACTTGTGCATCCATCATATCCGTGATCAAATGTGTATTCAATATGTATCAATTGTTGTGTGGATTATGTCTAGATTAAAGTTATCATTTTCAGTACATGCATTACATTAGGCCCATCAGCTCCCCGTGGGAGACGGGTTGAGTACAGGTGCCTCATTCGATCGGCTCCGTTTGATTGAGCCTTGATCTCACATACATCATCATACATTTCATACGATCGGATCCGTTTGATTGAGCCTTGATCTCACAATACATTATCATTCATGTCATATACTCATTCAAGGTGGTTTGTGATTGTTTGTTTATATATGTTTGCTCACATATGAATATTGCACAACTTTTCAATATTAAATACAACAAGAAATCAATAACAATGTTTTTAAACAAGGTTCACTCGCCAACTTTTGTTGACCCAAAATTTCCCCCATTTTACACATGATACAGATGATCCAGTTGAGGCAAGAAACACATAAGAGGGCCTAGAAGAATAAATCAGTTTAAGCTTTGGATTGTTTTACTTAGTTTCATTTCCTTGTATTTGTATGAATTTGATTTGAACATTTAAGTTGTAATTTGAATTTAATAAATATGAAACATTTTAGTAAACATCATGAGCTTTGGTGATAACCCAATTATGCCCCGACTCTTATTCCGCTGCGGGTCGGGGTGTGACATGAAGTTCGTGAGGAACTTTCCTTGAAAATCTGGCCAAGATTTTATCTTTCCTACGGGGAGGCTGTCGAACCATGCGCGAGCAGCTCCGGTGAGGGTTTGCATATAAACAAATGGCACCACATAGACATGGTCCATCCCCCCACCACGCCAACACTTTTGAACAATTGTACGTGGTCATCAGAATCGCGAACTTCAGAGCATGTATGACTTGTAATTAGTTTTTACGACATAATATCACTAAATACAACGTTATATAAGCCTTCAACATCGAAGCGAGTGATGAATTCTTCCAGAAATTCGTTCTCGTGCCTCCATATATTCATAACCTCTGATGTGTCTCGCTTGTAGCATCTTTGTTGGCTGAAGTTCGCGAGGAACTTTCCTTGAAAATCTGGCCAAGATTTTATCTTTCCTACGGGGAGGCTGTCGAACCATGCGCGAGCAGCTCCGGTGAGGGTTTGCACAAACAAATGGCACAACATAGACGTGGTCCATCCCCCCACCACGCCAACAATTTTGAACAATTTTACGTGGTTATCAGAATCGGTTAAACCGTTAAACTTACCCACAACTTGTGGAAGTGTGGCTTTCTTCGACGGTGCTAAAGCAATATTTCGGATGAAATTGGAATGTTCAGCTGCCGCTACTGGCCTGTAGACAAGGCTGAAGTCATGCTCAGCTGACTCATTGTACCTCGCGCGTGTATTTGGCTTGTAAGATTCGTAGTGCTTTGGTAGACGGCTGAAGACCGACAAAATATCTTCTTATTGGTATGTCGAGTCAGATTCATCTGTGTTCTTACCACACTCGTCGTTCTTGTTGCTCAGCCCGAGCTGACTACTCAACGTGATTTTTCGACGAGTTTAAGAGTGGGTATCATAGTGGCTTTCTGTTTCTCCAAAAGTGTCGCGTGTGGTGTGACCACTTTGTTATCGAGGAGATGGAGACCTCTCATACTATTGCCTTCGCGAGTGTTCTTGACGCGGCGTTGCAAACTCTAGCTGCCTTGGCCTAGGTGTCACCAGCGGTGCTTGATGCATATGAGTTTGTGTGGCCTTTGCTGCGCACATAGTTGTGCGTAAATGAGATTCATAGTCGCCTGACTTTCTACAAACCATGAGGCGGGAGTCTCCCCCTCAGGTAATCCTGGCATCGTGGGCACTGAGCGATTTGGTTTGTTGGAGTCACCATTTAGGTGGTTGCCTCCAACCTCTGTGCAATCTCTGTCGGCATACTAGTCTATGGGTTGGTTTTGGACGTGCGCGTTGTCCGTTACCGCCCCCATTCGAGAGATTTCACTGAGAGTTAGGAAATGAGTACCCTGATCAGCCATCGACTCAGAGTAAGAGCTCAAAAATTCATAGGAAAATACTTAATTTAATACTTCGGTAGAACTGTTTATAACACTTCAATACCGAATGTTACACGTATGATATTATCATCACTCAACAACAACATGATATGATCCTTTAATACAAATGTTATATAAACGTTCTAAGGGGCCATTAAGATATATCAAGGGCTAGCACGGTCTATTTGGACCGTATGACTTGTTAGTGTCCATTAAGAGATATCAAGACTTAACATGGTCTATTAGAGCATGTATGACTTGTAATTGGTTGTTACGGAATACTATCACTCAATACAACGTGATATAACCCTTCAACATCGAGTGTTACATAATAAAGGCCTTAATGAGCCATATTGGTCATTAGTAGAAAACAATAATTTAGATTATTGACCCGTTTTAACATTTTAGGTTGAAAAAGTCCTAGTTCAAATGGAAAATGAACTTGCAAATGAAAGAGATGCTAGACAAGAGTTGGAGCAAAGAGTGCAACCGATGGAAAAAAATGAAAGAAAATAAAGAAAAGAGGTGAAAATAGTTTGAAGACTTTATGAAAAAATTTCAGCCTCCCGTTAGTCATTAGCAGTAGTTTTTTTAATTATTCCGAATCTTTATGTTTAAGAATGGGGGTTTTGTGATTGAAACGGGCTCAGAATTTTTTATATTTATTCCGGATCTTTATGTTTAACAATGGATGATTTTGTAATTTAAACGTGCTCCGAATTTATGTTATTTCTATATGTTAAATTCATCTTCCGAATCATATTTATCAATATGCATCTTTCAGCAGGAAAAAAGTAGGTATTTTTTTGTTATTTCTATTATTTTTTAAAATGTATACGTAAGAAATGTGTAGGAAAAAGATTAAACATGTTTTGTCAGATTCCATTGGAATTGTGTAGAAATATAAGATAGTTACGTAGGAAATGCATAAGAAAAAAGAATACAGTCTGTTAGAACTGTGTAGGAAAAAAAACTAATTTTATGGAAATTGTTAGGAGAAACGAATACATTCCGTTGTAGGAAAAAAAACATTTTGTAGGAAATGCGTAGGAAAAAGGAATACATTCCGTTAGAATTGTATAGGAAAAAAAACTAATTTCAAAGGAAATGCGTAGGAAATTATACATTCGGTTAGCATTGTGTGGGAAAAAATTATTTTGTAGGAACTGTGTAGGGAAAACGAATGCATTCCGTTGTCTATGGCTTTCGAATTGTTCAACGCATATCTAACGACCCATTTTCTTGTAGTTGTCTATGGCTTTCGAATCCAACTTTGAATATGTTGTAACAAGATATTAAAAAAATAATTAGTAAATTAAATTTTGTTAACATATATTAAATAAAATTCGAATTTATAGGATTCTTCCATCTTCGTTAGATAACCGTAACACAGAACTCTGAGTAGAGGTCACCAAAATCATTTTTTCAGTTTTAGTGGTGTATTGGAAACAATAGAGTAGCAGAACGGTGCGTCCCCATTATGATAGAATTCTACAACATTTGACCAATAATCACTCTTTGTTTGGAATCGCCCTTCTGGGTACACGTTGTTGGTGAGCATTGTGTTGGTTTACTATGAATTAGGGTACTTGTTAATTTCCATATTTTTTTGTGTGACCGAAGAGGAGGATCCAGAGTGACTTGTTGGACACCTCCATTTTTGAAAATCGAAGATGCAAAAGATTTGTTATATGAGTTTTGGTGGTGGTGTGGTGACTTAGGTGAATGTGAGCGGTTTATATAAAAGCAATCATTGGCTAATTTACTATAATCCATTTTCAATACTATAGATTTTCTTAATTTACAAAAAAAATGATATTATTGTTAGTTTTATAATTGAGAAAGTTACACGGATATGTGACTTAAAAAACACACATTTACAAATTAAAGGGTTATGCAATAAAACTTTACAATCCTAAAATTTTTTGTTACATAAATAACAAAACTCAATGTAATTAAATTATTAAAACTTCTGAGCCACCCCGGAGGGCCTCTAGCGCAGGTTGGATATTGTCTTCTTTGTTCTTGAGTTGGACTCTCAACGGATGGTGGATGTTGACTACCATCGTTATCCTTATCCTTAGGAAATTTGTCTAGCTCTAAGTCCAAGTTTAATTGTGCCACTTTAGAATGCCTTGGACATTCATCTTGGGTACTTTGATTATTTCGATAATAACTGAAACCAAAGTAGGCTTCGACAACAAAAATCTCAACATATGTGATGGTAGTGTTATTGGTGGTGGTTGAGAGCCTTGGGTAACATTATCTTCATTCTACCACGAGCTTAATTTATTAAGATGTTGATCAAGGCTATTTGGAAATCCCAAATTGTCCCCTCCTAACAGGTTTTCTTAGTTTCCCAGAAGACAAGATGTGTTTCAAACTCATAATTACCACCAGTATTCATATAATCATAATCATCCGCTACTAGAAAACTGCTGTTATTCCTACCAAAATTTCCTACAAATGAAAATTCTGACACTTTTCCCACGAAACTCCGACGAACAAGAAAGGGTCTTCGTTTTGTGAAAAAAAAAAGCGTCAAAAAAGCCACAAATTGTTATGCGTAGGAAAAGTGTCGGAAATTTCACACGTATTTCTGACGAAATTCGTTTTCGTTTTAACCATTTGTCGGAAATTTGTAGAAATTGGTATGCGTAATGAAAATGTCGGAAATTTCCCACGTAATTCAGATAGAATTCGTTTTCATTTTAACGATTAGTAGGAAATGCGTAGGATTCCATTTTATCAAAAACAAATATTCATAATAAATAAATTAATGATATTAAAATATAAAGTTTTATTATTTATAAAAATATATGTTATATTTGAATTTAAAAATTACTATGAGTAGGAAATGTATAGGAAAATACCAACAGAATTTGTACGGAATTGTTTTAATTTAATATCCGTAGGAAATGTGTAGTAAAATACTGACAGAATTCCTACAGTATTGTTTTTAATTAATATCCGTAGGAAATGTGTAGGAAAATACTGACAAATTTACTACAGAATTGTTTTTATTTAATATTCGTTGGAAATGTGTAGGAAAATACCGACAGATTTCCTACGACATTGTTTTTAGTTAATATCCACAGCAAATGTGTAGGAAAATGCCGACGCAATTCCTACGAAATACATTTCGGTTGATTTTAACAATTCGTCAAAAATTCGTAGGAAAATAATGAATTTAATAATTTGGTAGAAAATGTGTATAACACTTCAATACCGAATGTTACACGTGTAATATTAGTATCTCTCAATACAACATGATATGACCCTTTAATACCGAATGTTATCTAAAGGTTCTAATGTATGGCATGTATGTGTTTACTAAGTGCTTTTTGTGTATTATTCCGATTATGCAACACAACGATTAACGATATGAACCAAATCCACGTAGGATCTATCTATCTTTATAGTAGATTCTTATTGGATATTTGAAGTATAGTCTTAAATCTTTCTATCTTTATAGTAAGATTTCTAAGAAGTACTTTGCACGACGATGATTATCGTTTGTGGGTAGAAATTGTTGGTGATTTAGATAACGAAACTAGAGTAATACAGTAAGAGCATGGTGAATACGCCGCTGGTACTTCCTATATATAAGTGTGCTTATTGTATTACCCTTCGTAGCCTTATCCGAATCACCACTAGGAATTAGGATATTTGTGATACAATGATTCACTGTGACCAAACCAAATCCTCGTAGCATCTATCTATCTTTATAGTTAGATCTTTGTGGGATGTTTAAAGTGCTAAGTTGATGTCCTTGAGTGGATTCTTTGTGTACTTTAATGCGTATGTTATTATTCAATGTGACCAAACCAAATCCTCGTAGCATCTATCTATTTTCATATGTTAGATTCTTAGAAGGATATCCAAAGTACTATTATAAATCATTGATTTGATTTCCAATAGTACTCACATGAGTTATGACGGATTTCAGTATTGTTATTGTTAATCCTTGATTGGATTTCTAATAACATACTCACAAGTTTATTACCGATTTCAATATGTTTTCAAAGATCAAAGTACAAATTTCAAAGGCATAAAAATTACTTAGTAATAATCGTAATGCCGTATACAAAACTCTTTTGTCACAAGTTCCACAATCAAGTTAATGTATTGCAATGCTAACCCCTTTTCGCCAATCTTTGGCTTCAAAAAGTCGATTTATAAATGACAATTCTCATAGTTGTCAAAGTATTGCAATACAAAACCTTTTTTCATTTATTTGGCCAACAAAACTATGTACTCGCCAACATTGTTTGTTGATGTCTTTTTTTTTACATATGTTTCAGGTATTGACTGTTCAAGCTTGCTACACATAGGAATGCATCTGGGCTTTAGTCTACTTTTAAACAAAAGACAATTTCTTGTATTCTGTGTATTGAAAAACGATGTTAACATTATGAAACATTTTAGTACCAGTAGTTGTGAGCAATTTGTAACGTGACTCCCCGATATTTCCGCCGCGTGTTACACGATTGGGGTGTTACAACTATATGCCAAGTTTTCCAAGTGCGACTTCTGGATTCGAGAAGTCCAATTCCTTAGGCATATAGTAAACAAAAAGGGTATCGACGTTGATCCGGCAAAGATTGAAGCTATCAAAAGTTGGGAAGCCCGAAGACTCCAACGGAAATAAGACAGTTTCTGGGTTTGGCAGGCTACTATCATCGTTTTATTGAGGGATTTTCAAAGATCGCTCAACCTCTTACAACCCTAACCCAGAAGTAACCAAGTATATCTGGGGTGACAAACAGGAGGAAGCATTCCAGGTGCTGAAACAGAAGCTTTGTAGTGCGCCTATTTTGTCCCTACCTGAGGAAACCGAAGACTTTGTGGTGTATTGTGACGCTTCCATTCAAGGACTTGGATGCGTACTCATGCAACGCGATAAGGTCATTGCATACGCGTCCCGGTAGTTGAAAGTACACGAGAAAAACTATACAATTCACGACTTAGAGTTGGGAGCCGTGGTGTTCGCTTTAAAAATATGGAGGTACTATCTTTATGGAACCAAGTGTACCATTTACACCAACCACAAGAGCCTTTAACACATTTTTTATCAAAAAGAATTAAACATGCGACAACGTTGTTGGCTCGAACTCTTGAACGACTATAAATGTGCCATCCAGTACCATCCGGGTAATGCTAATGTGGTAGCCGATGCTCTCAGTAGATAGGAACACGAGAAGCCACGACGGGTTCGGTCCTTGCAACTCACGATACACTCTAACCTACCCGAACAAATTTGCAATGCTCATTTAGAGGCAGTCAAACCCGAAAATCTGAAAGCTGAGAAATTACGCAAGATGGATCGTGATTGGGAAATCAAGCCGGACGGAACTCGTTACTTTCTTAATCGAATATGGGTACCCCTCTACGGGAACTTGAGAGAACTAATAATGGACGAAGCTCACAAATCAAGGTACTCTGTTCATTCAGGATTGGATAAGATGTACCAAGATCTCAAAACGACTTACTGGTGGCCGAACATGAAGGTTGAAATAGCCACCTATGTAAGCAAATACCTAACCTATGCCAAAGTCAAGGTAGAATACCAGAATCCCTCAGGGCTATTGCAACAGCCGGAGATCCCTGTTTGGAAATGGGAACAAATCGCTATGGACTTTATCACAGGCCTACCCAGGACACCCAACGGAAAGGATACTATATGGGTGATCATTGACCGGCTAACCAAATCGGCTCACTTTTTAGCGATCAAGGAAACCGATAAGTTTAATACGCTTGCGGCACTGTACATGAAAGAAATAGTAGCCAGGCACGGAGTGCCAATATCCATCATATTCGACCTTAATGCACGTTTTACTTCTCATCTGTGGCAATCAACGCAGAAATCCTTGGGATCACGCGTCGATTTAAGCACAACATACCATCCTCAGACTGATGGTCAAAGTGAACGTACCATTCAGACCCTCGAAGAAATTTTGAGAGCGTGTATAATCGACTTTGGCAAAAGCTGGGAGAAGCATCTACCCCTAGTAGAGTTTTCTTATAACAACAACTATCACACGAGTATCCAAGCGGCACCATTCGAGGCACTGTATCGACGGAAATGTCGATCACCCGTTTGTTGGGTGGAAGTTGGTGACAGTCAAATCACAGGGCCAGAGTTGGTTCTAGAGGCAATTGAAAAGATCGTACAAATCCGAAATCGTATGGCAGCAGCTCGGGATCGCCAAAAGAGCTATGCCGATCAGCGATGCAAACCGTTAGCATTTCAAGTAGGTGACGGGTCATATTGAAGGTATCGCCTTGGAAGGGTATGATTCGCTTTGGAAAGAGAGGTAAAATAAATCCGCGATACGTCGGTCCGTTTGAAATTACAAAGAAAATCGGTTCTATGGTTTATGAGTTGAACCTTCCAGATGAACTCAGTGGAGTTCACAACGTTTTTCATGTCTCAAATCTGAAGAAGTATCTATCAGATGAAACACTAGCCGTTCCATTGGATGAGATCCATGTGGACGAATAACTACGGTTCATTGAAGAACCAATCGAAATCATGGACCGATAGGTCAAAACACTAAGACATAGCAAAATACTCATTGTCAAGGTTCGTTGGAACTCTAAGTGTGGACCGGAGTACACTTGGGAAAGGGAGGATCAAACGAGAGACAAGTATTCTCACCTCTTTGCAAGCGAATCACAAGATCCAAGCAGCGCGAACTGAATTTCGTGGCGAAATTCTTTTAACTAGGGGAGAATATGACAATTCAAAAATCTCTCTTACTCTAACACTTTCAAACTCTTGCTCACTCAAATCTTTCAACTTAGGGATAATGTGACATCTCGGAAAAATCAGGTATCCTTCCTGGTTCAAATTCTTGAAGGGTTATAATTTAAGTTTACATGGTTATTTAGAAAATACGCGTATATTCTGTAAGCATAATTTCCAAAACATTATTATACGAATTTACGTGAAGCCTAATCTAGCGACAACTCAATCCGTTAGCACGTGACCCAAACCGAACCCGCCTCACCTCCACCCACTCTCGGCCCTAACCAAAACCAACCCAACCCGCCCCCCAAACCCTTTCGGCCCAAGTTACCCAAACTGCCCCCACCCCCTTTATTTTATAAAATACGTATGTATGTACGTATGCATGGAGAAAAGAAAACCCTAATCTCCTTTTCCCCCTTGGTGTGCGACAGCAGTAGGAGCCCCCTCTCTCTCGATCGCTATTCTCTCTCTCTCTCTCTCTCTCTCGTCATCTCATCCCTCTCATTCAAGGTTAGTAGTTCTTGATGATTATTTCGGTGTGAAATCTTTGTATACATGGCTGCGTCTTTGATGTTTCTTGATTATCTTGGTGATTATAGGATTAACTTGATTAGTTCGATGCATGAGAATCACGTAGGATGTTCGTTTTCACCGATTAGATATGTATACGCTTTTATGAGTTAACTAAGGTTTTGAAATTCTTGGTGTTATTGTACTTGGCTTGATATATCTGAGGTAGATACACGATAACCTGTTGTTGGTGATGCTAAATATTGTTATTGTTTGCTAGGTATGGGTTAGGGATCATAAAACTCGTTTTCAAGAAGGTGGATAACGAAAAACAGAAAGTTGTTTGACGTTACATCCAACTTCAGTTGTCTGTAACTAGGTCATAAAATAACGAAAACGCAATTTTCTTGGGTCTAAAACGGGGAGTTCTGAAAAGCGCTTCTAATGGCACTGGAATCGCAATTTTTGGACGTCGTTTACTATTTTAAAAGAACTATTTCGTTCAGCAGCCGAAGCTGCATTTTTTCAGCAGAATTTGTATGTTATGTTTTACATCATATCTCAGTAAACACGTCGTGTTAAGTCATGAAATTTATACAGTAGATGACTTAGGTGTCCGCAGAAATCTATAACTTGAATTACGTCAATCGGATGAACGAGTATTTTTAAATATATTTTTCCGTGAGCTGCAATCAGAAAGTGACGAATCTGACTGCAGCTAGTAAATGAGTTTTATTAAATTACTGATAGAGAGTTAGGACTTCAAAATTTTTACACAAGACCAACCCCTTCTAGGGTGCGTCACATAAAAAGATCGTAATTTTTCAACTCTGTAGATAGGTTGAATGAGTCTTCCAATACAACCTATTTTCAGGGATTTTTGCTATACACGAAGCATGAACATATACGAACCAAACTTGCTACTTTTAATATCTATGCTTGCTTGATAAGTGTATAACTAGCATATGTAATATCGTAGGAAGGTTGTAAACACGGTTATTAATCCATATGATAGAAGTGCCATGTGATTACTTGTTCGAGTGCTAGTTGCTAGACACGTGTAGGACTTTCATGCTATACATAAACAAAATCTAATAAACCGTGGTAACTATTATAGGGCGTGGTTGATCACTCTAGATATCATACACTTAACCTAGTTTTACCGAGCAATACAAAGGTGAGTTCATGGCCCCATTTTTATACGGTTTTAAATACACATGGGGAGAAAGCATGTACCGTTATGGTAATGTAACGCTTTTACGATTATGAATTAATGAACTATATTGGGAGGGGTTATGTTATACGGTTATGGTCACAAGGGAGCATTATCACATATCACTCCCCTTAAAACCTACGATGATGCCGTTAGTATTGGATTATAGCGAGGGAGTTTTTAGTAGTACTACTGGTGGGCCCGACAAGCCCCACTCGAGCTGGCCGCGCCAGCTAGACCGAATGTTAATGGTCATGAGTGTAGAATTTGCCTAACACTTAGCCATGGTTGGTGATAGACCTGGCACAACAGGGGCAGCAACGTCAGCTTCGGCTCGAACACTTTGTTGACATGACCTAGGCTAGCTACCTAAACATATAACATATACTGCTAAACAATATAACAATGTGATTCGGGTATTGAATCAGGGAAACTTACAATAATCTGATTCGGGTTGGAACATGGAAACTTTATAACACACTGGTTCAGGGCTGAACCAATGGGAAAAGCTTATGTTTAAAATTGTGAACTAAAACCTATGAACTCACTCTTCATTAATTGTTGACACTTAATTTTTGCATGTTTTTCTCAGGTTGTTAAGGTATCATTCCTGCGTAGGAGCACGACACGAGCATGAAAAACTATTTTATCCAAATGTTTTCCAACTTTACTATTAATTTATTTGGTTTGGGCGTTTGTTTTAGCGCACACTTTATTTACGTTACTTACGCTTCCACATTTCTTTAACTGCATTGGTGAAAATTGTTTAAACGTATTTTTGCATATAGAGTCATTCTATGTGGCTAGTGTCTTGGATTCTGGTTTGTCACGTGCCTCGTGGTAAAACCCGCATTTGGATTTTGAGGGTGTGACTTGTATTATGTGATATTATTCCGTAACAACCAATTACAAGTCATACATGCTCTAATAGACCATGTTAAGTCTTGATATCTCTTAATGGACACTAACAGGTCATACGGTCCTAATAGACCGTTCTAGCCCTTGAAATATCTAAATGGCCAATTAGAACCTTTATATAACATTCGGTATTAAAGGGTCATATTATGTTGTTTTTGAGTGATAATAATATCCTACATGTAACATTCGGTATTGAAGTGTTATAAACATTTTCTACCGAAGTATTAGATTCATTATTTACCTATGAATTTTTGAGTTGTTACTCTGAGTGGATGGCTGATCAGGGTACTCCTTTCCCAATTCTCGGTGAAATCTCTCAAATGGGTGCGGTAGTGGACAAAGCGCATGTCCAAAACCAACCCATCGACTATTATGCCGACAGAGATTGCACAGAGGTTGGAGAACTCCGCGCAAGTGGTACCTGTACCTACCCAAACGGTGACTCCAACAAACCAAGGCGCTCAGTGCCCGAGATGTCAGTATTACCTGAGGGGGAGACTCCCGCCTCATGTTTTGCAAAAAGTTAGGGGACTTTGAATCTCACGCACAACTGTGTGCGCAGCAAGGGCCAGCACAAACTCATTCGCATCAAGCACCGCTGGTAACACCCAGGACAAGGCAGCTAGGGTGTCACGAACACGCGCGAAGGAAATAGTACGAGACGTCTCCATCTCCTTGAAAACAAAGTGGTCACACCACACGCGACATTTCTTGCGAAACAGAAAGCCACTATGATACCCACTCTCAGTCTCGTCAAAAAATCACGTTGAGTAGTCGGCTCGGGTCGAGCAACATGAACGACGAGTGTGGTAAGAACACAGATGAATCTGACTCGACATACCAACAAGAAAAGACTTTTTGGGTCTTCAGCCGTCTGCCGAAGCACCACGAATCTTACAAGCCAAATACACGCGTGACGTACAATGAGTCAGCTAAGCATGACTTCAGCCTTGTCCATAGGCCCGCAGCGGTAGCTGAACATTCTAAGTTCATCCGAAACTTTGCTTTAGCACCGTTGAATAAAGCCAAACTTCCACAAGTTGTGGGTAAGTTAAACGGTTTAACCGATCCTGATGACCATGTACAACTATTCGCAAGTGTTGGCGTGGTGGGGGGATGGACCATACCTATGTGGTGTCATTTGTTTGTGCAAACCCTCACTGGAGCTGCTCACGCATGGTTCAACAGCCTACCCGCAGTAAAGATAAAATCTTGGCCAGATTTTCAAGGAAAGTTCCTCGCGCACTTCACCTAGCAATTCCACACAATTAGAACCTTTAGATAACATTCGGTATTAAAGGGTCATATCATGTTGTATTGAGAGATGTACTCGCCTGGGATTGCGTATAAATCTTGTTCAAATGATATAACTAAGCTCAAAGGATCAAGAGTTCAAGTGTTGAAGTGGTTCCTAGTGTATCGGATAACTATATGTTAGTGTGTCGAACTTGAAAACGAGAGAATGGATTGAATGAGGTATATAAACCAAACAAGAGTTGGATCTTGTATATTATGGTTTATAATATCAACATTCTGAATTGGAAGCATTTCAAAGTATTTTGACTCGCTACGGCTTGCTAAAGTGGTTTACGCCACTTTAACGGGTCATAAACGTAACTATGGGTTCGGGTGGTTAAATATGTCCCATGACAAGTCTAATATGCCAAAATTAGTTTATAGAAGTTGTATATCAGTTTAGATGTCAAAACAATATTCTTATATGTTCAAAACTAATTTAAGTGCAAAAAGGGTGTTTTCAGCATTATAAGGAATACATATTCGACTTGTCATTTGACTAACCAAACGGTATGACCTTAAGGTATAACCTCAGAAGGTTATTCCCTATAATAATATGGTCATAATAATGGGCTTGGTCGGATCCTAAAGGTGACCAAACGGGTCGGATTCGAAAGTCAAAGCGGTAGTCAAGACCGCTCGACTTACGACCCTAAACAAGTACTAAACTAAAAGTGACTAGTTAGACATGTTAAACATGTCTAACTAAGTTTATAAAACTGATTTGGTATTAAAACTTGTCGTTTTGATACCCGAAAATAGTTTCGTCGTAAAATGCACATAATGCTCATCTTTGACCGAAACTTTGACTCGTCACTTCAACTAGTAAACATGGTAATCGGAAGGTGCAATCGCTAGGGATCATAACCTTCGTGATTACGATCACGTTGCAAAGTTCAATTGAACTTTGCTTTGACCAATTATGGTCAGAACCGATAGTCAAACAGAAAGTCAATTGTTTGACTTTTAGCTAAAAAAATAGCTAAAAGAAATAAACAAGACTAAGAGAGAGCACTTCCTTGGGTTGAAGAACACTTGAAGAGCTCAAGAAAAATCAGTAGGAGGCCTCCAAAAGATGGAAGCAGGCTCCAAGAGAGTGGGAGAAGAAAATGAAAAATGAGCAAGTTGAAATAGTGAAAATGGCCTGCTATTTTTAGCTAAAAGTCAAATACGCGAATTGGCATAGTTTTGCAGAATTTGCAAAATAGCCCCTGAAGTTGCATAAAGGTGTTTTTGTCATTCCTAAACCCTCAAAACTAATATCTAAGTTATGTAAAGGGTATTTAGGGTATGTGTAGCTTATGTCCTTGCTCGGAGTGTGCGTCGCTACGAGAATCGGCAGACTTTCATAGTTTGTCATAAATAGTCCCTGTGATCGAATAGGCTTGTTTTTGACATACCAAACCTTTCAAAACTTATTTCTAAGTTATATAAAGGATATTTAGGGTATGTTTAGCTCGTGTCCTCGTCCCGGTGTGTACATTGCGTGAAACGGGTTATGTTTAAGTATCGGTTATTGAAATGGCTTCAAAGAAAAAGTTTTTGAAAGCTCGAAATTTTGCACAAGGGTTACAATAGTTGTTCCCGTCATAGGAATTCCAACACCAAACGTAGATGATCTTCATGTTCCTCCTTAGTCTTAGAATACACCAGCATGTCATCAATGAAGACAATTACGAATTTGTCGAGGTAAGGCTTACAGACACGATTCATGAGGTCCATGAATACCGTAGGTGCGTTAGTTAGCCCGAATGGCATGACCAAAAATTCATAATGGCCGTACCGAGTGCGAAAGGCGGTCTTGGAAATGTCTTCCTCTCATACACGCAGTTGATGGTACCCCGACCTTATATCAATCTTAGAATAGTAACTTGACCCTTGGAGCTGGTCAAACAAGTCGTCGATTCTGGGCAAAGGGTATCGGTTCTTAATAGTGACTTTATTGAGCTCCTTGTAATCGATACACATACAGAAAGTTCCATCCTTCTTCTTGACAAAAAGGACTGGAGCTCCCCATGGTGATGAACTCAGGCGAATAAAGCCTTTATCTAGGAGTTCATGAAGTTGAGTAGATAGCTCTTGCAGTTCAGATGGAGCTAATCGGTATCGCGTGTTTTGCCAGTTGAATTTCGAATTCGACTTGCCTATGTGGTGGCAGACCAGGCAAGTCTTCAGGGAAAACGTCGGGAAAATCACGTAGAATAGGAAAGTCTTCAACCTTCTTCTCGTCGTTCGGTTGCTCAATAACATTGGCTAAGATAGCGTACGAGTTTTTCTGTCGTAAATACTTCTGGGCTTTCATGAAGGAGATGATGTTGGTTACCACACCACCCTTCTCACCATGAATGGTTAGGATCTCGCTGCTTGGGTGAGGTATGCGAATAGCCTTTTCGCGTCATAAGATTTAAGCTCGGTGTTCGGATAACCAATCCATGCCAACTACAACGTCAAAATTACCAAGTGTGGTTGGCATGAGATCGATGGTGAACAGGTGGCCAGCCAACTGTAACTGGCATCCGTGGACAATGTGGGTTATTTCTACTGACTTCCAATCGGCTAACTCTACAAGATACTTGTCCTCTACTTCAATAGGGTTAAGGTCCAATAGTTTTCTAAATGACTCGGAATTAAAACTCTAATCAGCAACGCTATCGAATAAAATATGCGCAAAATTGTTGTTAACTACTTTAGAGTCGTTTCGGGCCTCACCTTTTCCCAGTGTAAACGCACGACCCTTAGCTCCTCCACTCCTGCCAGCATAGTTATTATTGTTCTGATTCTGGTTCTGGTTTCCACCATTGTTTTCCTTCTTCAGTTGTGGGCAATCCTTCTTGAAGTGATCATTGCCACCGCACTGATAATAGGTCCTGGTGACCCCACGCTGCTGCTGACTCTGATTAGTGTTTTGTTTCGGATTAAGATTTACCTTGCAATCTTTAGCGGTGTGACCTCCCCTGCCACACCGCTGACATCCACCACACAGCCCAAACTGGTGACGAGTACATTTGTTGCAAAGAGGTTTCTTTCCAGCGTACCCACCTTGGCGCTGGTTGTTGGTGTTGTTATTGGACTGTTGGTTGTTGTTGTTGCTGAAGTTGCGGTTACTGTTGTTGAAACGTTTCTGAGAACTCTATTGTGTTTGCCCAGTTGTCATCTGCTTCGAGGATCCATCCTCCCACTTCCGTTTGCTTTTAGGAGTATTCCCAGCAGCACCCCTCTTCGGCAGTTTACCCTGTTCTACCACCCTATCAGTCAACTTGTGCACCAGTCACACTGCTTGCTGAACTGTAGCGGGATTACTCGAATCGACCATTCCTTAAATTTCCAGAACCAATCCCTTGATATAAAGCTCTATCTATTTGTACACTAGCCTAGCCATGTCAGGACATAAAGATACCAGGTCATAGTGCTTCGTGGTGTAGGCTTCAATTTCCGACCCTTCCATCTTCATCACCCAAAGGTCTTGTTCCAATTGGTGAATGCGGTCCCGTGGACAGTAATGCTCCTTGATGATATCCTTAAACTCATCCCAACCCATCGCGTTGGCCACGTCAAGTCCGAGAACCTGGACCTGTGCATTCCACCAGGTGAGCGCTGCATCTTCCATAGTGGAAGCTGCAAATTTGACCCGGTTCTCAGGTAGACAGTTGCACAGTGCGAAAACGGATTCAGATTTCTCGAGCCATCTGACTAGCCCGATTGGCCCTTCCTCACTGGTGAATTTAGTCGGCTTAGCATCGATAAATAGTTTTACGGGTTAGGACCCATATCTACAAGCACAAAGTTTGGAACTAAAAGATTAGAGGAAGGTGGTCTAAAGAACGGTCAAATATGCTAGAATACACGAATTATGGATAATGTAGGATCGAACTAGGGTTACCTCCCACATTCAGATTTTGGTTTTGATTATGATTGTTTTGGTTCTGTGCTGCTAATGCCGCAGTGACTTGCTCTTGAATGAGCGCAGCCAGTTCTGCATGTGTCATCGTGATGTTGCCGCGGCCACCACCACGACCACCACCACGTCCGTTTCTACCACCACCGCGAGTTGATATTCTGTTCTTGATGACAAATTGACGAATACGTGAGACAATATGTCACATATTTCATCACACAAGTTCAAGAATAATGTAATAAGAAATGGCACAACTCATCACACATAACATTCAAACCAAACATTCGATTAACATATATTGTAATTCACCACAATGTATTAAATCAAATATTCTTCATAAATCCAAATGTCAACGAAAATTCCAAACTATTACGAATTTCAAACAAAGAAACAAAAGAAAGTCATAGTAAACAAGGAATAAAGCTACTCATCAATGTCTCCATCACCCATATCCACATCCTCGTCAGCTGCTGCTTCATCGGGTTCCTTATCAGTAGAAAACAACAACTTAGATTATTGACCCATTTTAACAATTTAGTTGAAAAAGTCCGAGTTGAAATGGAAAATGAACTTGCAAATGAAAGAGATACTAGACAAGAGTTGGAGCAAAGAGTGCAACCGATGGAAAAAAACGAAAGAAAATGAAGAAAAGAGGTAAAAACAGTTTGAAGACTTTATGAAAAAAATTCAGCATCCCGTTAGTCATTGGCAGTAGTTTTTTTAATTATTCCGAATCTTTATGTTTAACAATGGTTGTTTTGTGATTGAAACGGGCTCGGAATTTTTGTATTTATTCTGGATCTTTATGTTTAACAATGGATGATTTTGTAATTTAAACGTGCTCTGAATTTATGTTATTTCTTTTTGTTAAATTTATCTTCCGAATCATATTTATCAATATGCATCTTTCAGCAAGAAAAAAGTAGGTATTTTTTGTTATTTCTATTATTTTTTAAAATGTATACGTAAGAAATGTGTAGGAAAAAGACTAAACAGGTTTCGCCAGATTCCATTGGAATTGTGTAGATAGTTTCATAGGAAATGCGTAAGAAAAAAGAATACAATCTGTTAGAACTGTGTAGGAAAAAACTAATTTCATGGGAATTGTGTAGGGAAAACGAATGCATGCCGTTGTAGGAAGAAAAAACATTTTGTAGGAAATGCGTAAGGAAAAAGGAATACATTCCGTTAGAATTGTGTATGAGAAAAAAAACTAATTTCGTAGAAAATGCGTAGGAAAAATAATACATTCGGTTGGAATTGTGTGGGAAAAATTATTTTGTAGGAACTGTGTAGGGAAAACGAATACATTCCGCTGGAATTGTGTAGGAAGAAAAAAAACATTCGTAGGAATTGTTTAAGAAAATTAAAATATAAAAAATATCTTTGATTTAAACCCAAAATTTTAAATAATAAATATTCCGTGAGAATGCGTTGAAAAGTTAAAAAAAATTATTCTATGAGAAATAAGTAGGAAAATTCCAATAAAACATTTGTGTAGGAAAGGAGTAAGAAAATCCGTAGGAAATGCGTCATAAGAGGATTACCCACGAGTAGAATTCATATAGTCCGTTTTCATGGGAAATCCGTGGGTAATTGAAGTCTGTAGGTAACTGCAATTACCCACGGATTTCTCACAAAAATTGACGTGGGAATAATAGCAGTTTTCTAGTAGTGACCATCCATAGTCATTTGATGCATATGTTGCACAGCAGATGTACCCACTCTTTAAAACTACCCCAATACACTATTCTCTTTAATTTTTGCATGATTGCGTGCACGAGCATGTCCTCGGTCACGTCGCTTGCCTAATCTTTGAGGTATCACAGGTTTCGAAAGGTCCACCGGGGTTGGTTATCAAATGTGTAGGATACTGTAGACGACCTTGTCGTTTGACATTTCCATATCCTAAAGCGTGGTATTCTGTATCGCATGGAAATTTCTGGAGGCTTCTAGATGACCAACTCTAGAAAATTGGCTCGCCGATCGTTACATTTCACTAACTACGTTCATCTAAAACGAACAACTTTGTTAGTTTACAAAATTAAAAAAAAAATAAGACTGTGATTAAACAAAAAATATATATACTATAACTTGAAGTCTTGATCCATGTGACACCTTACCTGATAAGGATGCTTTATAACACAATTAACACAAAACTGCTTATTTTATCAATAACAACTTACTATACAAGGTCTGAAAACTGAAATATAACATCCGGTCAGACTAAGGGGCTGTTTGTCAACTTCTGAATGGTTAAGTGCTGAACCGGTAAGAGGTCTGAATCATTAAGTGCTGAACCATTAAGAGGTATGAACCATTAAGAAGCAGTATAATGTTTAATCATTCTGAGGCAAATGTCTGACCAATTCTTATTAGGGGTCTTAACAATTCAGACTCTATATAATGCTTGACCATTCAGAGGCAAATGTCTGAACTATTCAGACATTCGCTCATGAAACAAACAGTCTGAACCATTAAGTGCTGAACCAGTAAGAGGTCTGAACCATTAAGAGCCTCATTAAAAGGTAAACAAACAGCCCCTAAGCCTAGTTTGGTATTACAAAACTTCTACTATATTACATAATTTAGGATATATGGTTCTACCAAATTATTAAGAATCTAAGATATAATATTCACCCAACTAGTTAGACTTGATATGAATACTTGTTGTGTTTTGATTATTTTGACTCCACGAACAGTTGGTGATCATGTTTTTGAATTGTACGAAAATATATACTTATATGAAATATATAATGCCAAAGGATACAAGTATGGTAATTCGTCCTTGGGTTACCGTATAGAAATCATGTTCAGACCCATAGGATATGTAAATATATATTACATTTCAACATATAAGTCTCGAAAATACTATACTTATGGAAAAATGGGCATCTCGCTTCTTAGACTCATGTAAATATATACTGTACATATATTCATTTCTCGTATAGATACTCGTAAAATATCCATAACATGCAACTATATATTTTAGCGTTTACCAATCATAGTCTCTTCATAAATATCTCAAATAATACATAAGGTTATAAAGCGATTCTTTGGACTCAACCTTTTACCACACCAAATATATATCATCTTAACCAAATAATATTTTATCTTGTAGCAACCTAAAAGTAATATTTCCATCTATTTTTGAAAGGAAACTACCATAATATATTCTAGTACGTTAAAGTCAATTTTTATCAAAATTTGAACTTGTGTTAAAAATTTATATATTCTTCGTAAATATATTTTCTTCCAAAATATATACCTTTTTACCATTTCGTCGTAAACAACATAAAACTTTCAAAACATATAGCTTTCATCACAATTGTTTATAGCACCTTATATACAATTTTGTACAAAATAATAGTAATATATATATTCTTAGATATTATTCAAGTCCTTGTCAAATTTACCACAAGTTAACTTTACTTGTAAATTTGCAAGAGACATATATTTATTCTCCTCAACTTTCTTTACTAGTGAAATTATAAACCCAATTACTAAGCCATGAACCCATCCACTAAAAATATATCTCTATGGTTCATACTTATATATATCTACTTGTGTCAAAAATATAGATACACATATTGCTTGGATTTAAAGATTAACCACAAGAATCCGTGTATTTTAACAAGCTACTAAATAAGGTACATAAGATACTGGCACAAGATATTTGTAAATCCACTTGTAAAACTTTAGTATATCACCAAACATTACAAGAAAACAAAGTTGTTTGGGGCATTAGTTTTCATACCTTTAAATATTTAGGTAAGTCTCGACCATATGGGTGAATGTGTTGTACATAAACAACTTTTAAACTTCAAAAATAACTTGATTTAATAGATGAACACTCACTTAAACAAGGAAGGATTTGATGAACTGAAGAGAAGAAGAAAAGACTTCTCTCAACTTGAATTTAAGCTTGAACTTTGAAGTTTTTATGGTTGTTTGTGTGGAATTGGTTTCTTGAAATGCGTGCGCATGAGGTCTTTGCTGACATTCCCTATCTCGAGGCATTCCTTATTGAAGCAAGTGATGAAGTCTTACAGACCTTCGTTCTCGCACCTATATTCATAACATCTGACGTGTCTCGCTTGTAACGTCTTTGCTAGCTGAAGTGCACGAGCGACTTTTCTTGGAAATTTGGCCAAGATTTTATCTTTCCTGCGGGTAGGCTGTCGAACCATGCTAAAGCAGCTTTGGTGAGGGTTTGCACAAACAAATGGCACCACATAGGTATGGTCCATCCCCCGCCACGCCAACACTTGTGAACAGTTGTACGTGGTCATCAGGATCGGTTAAACCGTTAAACATACCCACAACTTGTGGATGTTTGGCTTTCTCCAACGGTGCTAAAGCAATATTTCGTCTTGTTGGTATGTCGAGTCAGATTCATCAATGTTCTTACCCCACTCGTTATTCATGTTGCGCGGCCCGAGCCGACCACTCAACGGGATTTCTTTGATGAGACTGAGAGTGGGTATCATAGTGGCTTTCTGTTTCACCATAAGTATCGCGTGAGGTGTGACCACTTTGTCTTCGAGGAGATGGAGACCTCCCATACTGTTGCATTTGCGCGTGTTCTTGACGTGGCATTGCATACTCTAGCTACCTTGGCCTTGGTGTCACCAGCAGTGCTTGCTGCGATGGTTTCATCTTCTTCCCGGCTCTGTGCGCGACTTGGAAACGACTATGTGGTCGGCGCAAGGTCGGGGTAGTCATCATTTCGGATTGTCTTGGGTATGGTCACGCGTGCGATTAGAGGTTAATTCCCTTGATCGGCGCAGGATTGGGGACCATACCCCTTCAGTTGGGGCTAAATAAGTAAATAAAAACGATGGTTTAAGGGCTTTAGCATCACGATTATGTTTGGCAGGGTCATGGCATTAAAATACCATATGCCATGATATCTATTTCTTCCTTGTCTATTCTCATGAGAGAACCACCAAGGAAAAAAGCATGGGATTATAGGGATGTTCAAAACCGGATACCAAAAATTCGGATATCCGAAAATTTAGTTCATTTCACTATCCGAACCTGTATCTGAAAATTCATACATTATCTCTACTTCGACAAGCCAAATCAACAGATATAAGACCATTAAAATCATTCAAAGCATCTCAAAATTAATTGTTAGATCTACATGGAAAATGAATTAATAAAATAATAGAGTACTTGTATGAAAGGGCAATGAACACGAGAGCCTCTGACATAAAAACAAAGGAAATATTGTAGATTACAACATATTATTGCAATTGAATCAGATCGAAGGAGTAGGGTGACAATTCGCGAACGAAGGAGATTGTTGAATGATGATTCGCGACGATTGAGTGAAGATTGATGCTTGCAGGTCGCTGGTTGGACTCGCCAGTCGGAGGATGCCAGTCGGAGGTCGCGGTCAGCAACGGGATTGACGAAGTGCGATGGTTCGTGTGTATGCGAGGGTGAAACATGAAGGACAAAATGGATGAATACTTTGGAGAGTTTCTAAAATAGGGTGTATATATTTACCTAAAATAAATATTAAAAAGTAACTATTATAATATTTCGAATATCGGATATCCGAAATTTCTGAAAATTTTCAAACCTGGTATCTGAATCTGAATCTGAATTTTCGAATATCCGTTATTTCGGATAATTCGGATTCGGTTTCGCATTGGATTTTTGCACACCCCTAGATTATATAATAATGTAACTTGACCTTATTGTATATTTTGTGTAGTCTATCGAGTACAAATAGGATTACCTGATATACTAATGAATTTGCCAGGAAAAGTATGGAAAAGATATAGGCATGGTTCTTGGATTTTAATAAGGATTACCGGATATTCAGAAAAGATATAGGCATGGTTCTTGGATTTTGATAAGGATTACCTGATATACAAATGAATTTCTCAAGAAAAGATATAGGCATGGTTCTTGAATGTATAAAAAATCAAAGCATGTGTTAGGTTTAAAAATACTCGTTCAAATATACTCACTAGTCACTCATTTTTAATAAAATAGGATAACAGTAAAAAAAATATGATCGTGTCGGGTGTATAGAATCTTTTTATACCATTGTATGAATTCGTTTGGTGATAACCGCGTATCGCAACTATAAATTTTCAATTTACACGAAGACAACTTCAAATAATAACAAATATATATATATATATATATGACTATAGAATGGCACACATAATAATATTGTAGGGTGATGTTACAAGTATTTAGATAATTATCATCAACGTTCGCATTTGTCGAGTTAACTTGTGTGTCAGTAACTAGTAATTATCTGAAAATTACCGAATGCATTTCTTGTAAAAGCATGGACTTTGTTAGGCATATGGACACAATTACCAATAGTTAAGTATAAATATATGTAGTTAATGCAATTCATGATTAATTAGAGGTATGGATAATGACTCAGGTTTAGATTTACTGGTTGTCACATCCCCCCCCAGTTAAAAGAATTTTGTCCCGAAATTCTAGCAGAGTTCTCCTAGGCAGGAGTTCTCTCAAATAAATGAGGGTACTTTGTTTTCATTTGATCCTAGTGTTCCCAAGTAAACTCGGGCCCGCACTTTGAGTTCTACCGAACTTTAACTAGTTTGTTATGACTTCTCCTTAGCTTTCGGACCTTGCAGTCCATATCCTCATCGGGTTCTTTAATGTAAAGGAGTTTGTCGTCAATGCAGATCTCGTCTGCAGGAATGATAAGTGTTTCGTCCGCTAGACACTTTTTAAGGTTTGACATAAGAATGTGTCAGAAACACTACTAAGTTCTTCCGGCAATTTTAACTTGTAAGCAATGATACCGACCTTTACCTGAATTTCGAATGGTCCTATGTATCTTAGCTTTAGCTTTCCACATTTCCCGAATCTAGCTACGCTCTTCCAAGGCGAGACTTTCAACAAGACTTTATCTCCGACCTCGAAGGTTAATGGTTTGTGTCGTTTATCCGGATAACTTTTCTGTTGATCCCGAGCCGCCTTGATGCGGTCTCGGATTTGGAATATAATATTCGTAGTCTCTTGGACTAACTCCGGACCAATTAACTGCTTGTCATCGACTTCCGCCCAACACAACTCGGATTTACTAGTTATCACATAAAGGGCCATTCTAGATTACAAGTCATTTATGGTGTTTCATCTCAAGTGTTTACATTTGTAATTTGTGTTCAGTTGAAGTTGTTGCACTTTTTAGAGTCGCTGCTCTTTTTTTATTTTGGTTTTGTGTTCCATTTTCGATAAATTGCCAATAGCCATCGATACGGATACCCGACTTGAGGAAGCAAGCAAAATTGTTGCACAATTAATGTATCTCATTTTTTTCAATATCTTGATTTTTTTTTTCTCCTCAGGGGCAGGATATGGAGAAAGAGTATTTCTAGGAGCAAGATTTGTGTTATCTTAGTAAAATCTGATAGGATACTTTTCTACTCAGATAGGCTTGAAAAGGTATCTTCAAATATTGATCATGAACAAACTATAAGTGGTTATTGGTCTTGCTTTGTTCATGTCAGGAGTGGATTCAAACTCGCATAGCAAATCAAATGCGCCTACCATTCACGACCTTCGCATGATAATGTCCTCAAAAGTAATGAAAGACAGATTGATATCGCAAGGAAGTTTACGGAGTTGAAAAAAATTTACAGGTCTCTCTCTCTGTTCAACGTTCTTCTGAAACACATATCCACGATTTTCAACTATTCTTGCCTCGAAATGTGTAGATCACGCAAAGGTCCTTAGATTATGATACAAAATCTTATCGATCCACCCCCTTTGTACAACTTTTGTCGTTACCGAATGTTGGTGAAACCCAACAACTTTGTAGTTTTTATCATGTAGAAAACCTATCTTCATATGTATATCCGCTGCGAAGCGCGAGGACATATTATTAGTTTATATTCAAAAATAAAGTGATGTATAAGCTATTAATGTATAAGCTACCAAAGCTTACTAGGTATTAATACATTTTAAATCTAATAGAAAAAGATAGAAATATGAAATAGAAAAGAAATAAACTTTTTATCTTGGGCCCACTTTTTTTAAGAAATGTCTCGCCCGTACTCATGTATGTGCATTCACGTTAAATGCCATATTCTCCAATGCATTCACTCTAGGAATGCAAGTCTACATCAGCAAATGCCTTCTTAAATGCTTGCATTAGCATTAGTTTAATAAGTTCTCATAGTAACATGATATATATAAATGATCCTAATTAGGCCTGTAAAACGAATAGAATGTTCATGAACTGTTCGTGAACTTGTTCGGCAAGAAGTTCGTTTATGTTTGTTTATTTCATAAACGAACGAACACGAACAAAAATAAATGAACAAACATGAACACACCTTGTGTTCATTCATTTATGTTCGTGAACATTCGTTTATGTTCGTTCATTTATGTTCGTGAACGTTGTTTATGTTTGTTTATTTATGTTCGTTTAAATTTTAATAAATACATAAATAGTTATATTTATATAAATATTAGGTTTTCTAACTACTTATATAAATATAACTAATTAGTTATTGAGTTTTCTACTATAAAAAATAAAATTTTAAAATGTAACTGATTGTTTACTTAATATTTACATAAAAACTACTAAATTTAGTGTCTATTAACCCTAATTGATGTGTTTGGATGAATTGTAATATATTAAACTTGTTTGTGTTCACTAATGTTAAATTGTGTTTGTTTATATTTGTTCAATTACGTTCATTTATGTTTGTTCGATCATGTTAATTTATGTTTATTCAAGTATGTTGAGTTAAGTTTTTTTGTTTATGTTCGTTTAGGCTTTAAACGAACGAACATAAACGAACACGAACATGCCCGATTTCTAATAAACGAACACGAACAAAAAATTGTGTTCGATTATATGTTCGTGTTCGTGTTCATGTTCGTGTTCGGCTAAAGTTAAATGAACGAACACAAACATGTTCGTTCGGTTCATTTACAGGCCTAATCCTAATAATAATATGTTACCGAAAATGGAAACTTTTTGACAACTATGTCACTCTATTATAAAAATTTCCTGATAGATGTTATTAGACCATAGGGTGTGGTTCCCCTTTCCCGAAGTTCATATCAGCGGCACATAGCCCTCCCATTCTACCTCATCATCCTCCCTCAAACATGAGGTGTGGTTCCCCCTTCTTCCACCTTCCGTTTTTTAATATTTTTTTAAATAATAATTATATTTTAGACACATTTTTTATTTGTCTAATGTAATTTATTTATAATAAATCCAAATATTTTTTAAAGAAAATTCAACTTTGCATAAAAATTCTAGAAGATTACAACTAAAAAACACAAATTACATGCTAAAATTATAAAATAAATTTTTCCTAAACCTACGAACACCACTACTAGTTATCAACGGGATCGACACGAAAGTTATTCCAAATATAGTCGATTAAATCCACACATAGTCTTCCATGCACGTGCTCACTGCGTAGCGCCCACAAATTTGATTGTTGTTGTTCCTCGTCAACCGACTCAACATTCTCATGAATATCAATTGGACTGTATTCGTATATTGCTCGACCATCCTCTTCAATTTGATTAGGTTACTTATTCACTTGCTTTGAAATTGGATGATAATGCAGTTACAATGCGTTGCTTGAACTAAGGTAATTCTCTTTGCTCTTGAGATATAGGTGTTGTGACTTAGATGAGCCAATATTGACATGCTCTTTGAAACACAAGCACACAACTGTCAAAAAATATTGATAAATAATCATATTAGTATATTTTCCCATTACATATTATAAAATCAATATTAACTTTTTATTTTGTATTTTCAACATTAAGTGGATCGCTATTTGTTTATATGGTTTTAGATCATGTATTTCTTTCTTATACACTTGTATCGGAGGCATCGGTACTATAACGAACTGATACTAACTAAATATCTTCGCAACATGTGGAAACTTCACTAGTTTATTTAAATATACATAAACATACCATACATGATGATGAACTATTTTTATTTAATTTTTAATGTCTTAATTCTCATAATTACTGAAACTATTGTTGGAAGAGAAAAATACTTAGATATTCCTTCTGGTTTGTTGAAATTTCACATATAGTCCTTAACTTTTAAAAATTACACCTACAGTCTTCACCTTTTGCACACTTATTTCAAGGATAGTCCTAGTTTGGATGAGAGTTAGTTCTTGGTGTTAAGTAGGTGTCAACTGACCTAAACCCTTACTATTAAAATATAACAATCAACACACATTAAAAGATTAAAAACATACTTGTGGGGGTCGCCTTTTCCCACCTATCCACCAACCCACCCCCACATTCTCTCCTCTTTTCACTCTTTCTTCTTGTCTGCAACATAATCACTTTTCCACCACTACCATAACACCTCCACACCACCAAAGTCCAAACCACCACCACCATAACATCTCCATCCCGCCGCCACCCACCCCACCAAACCCCTACCCCCCCCCCCTTTGCCGACAAACTCATGACCCCTCCACTTCGTACATATATGTAGAGAGAGACAGTGTGTCGATTGAGAAAGAACAGAGCAATAGAGAGAAAAACAAACAGAGGCTGCCCAGTAAAACAATTTTCTATTATGGTTACCTGAGCCTTTCTGAACGAAATTTATAGTCATCATTTAACGATTTCCGTTGACGGTTTTGAGCAACATAAGAAACGTGAGGATTCTCGACACAATTTGTTATGGTCTGGCTCATTCATCTTTGTTTTCATTGTTGCCAGTATTGCAATGCTCTCGTTAGGGGTCGGCAGCGGAGGGTGTATGAGGCAGAAGGAGGTGGTGCGTGGAGTTTTTGGGGCGGTCCTTAACGGAGAAGAAGGTGGTGGCCGGTTGCGGTGAGGTAGCGGCGTTTTTCCAGCGGGGTGAGGTGGTGGCGTTTTTCCGGCGTTTTGCGGTGGTGAAGAGTGGGTGGTGGTATGGTGGTGGTGAAGAGTGGGTAGTGGTAAGATGGCGACGTTTTTTCGGCGGGGTTGAGGTGTTATGGTGGTGAAAGGTGGAAATGGTGGTGGTGAAAGGTGAAAATGGTGGTGAAGAGTGGGGAAGATGAAGTGAGTGTGGCTGAGTGGGTGGTGGGTGTCATATAAATTTTTTAATATTAATTATATTTCTTTATAACTTTTTAGTTAATTATTAATTTAGCAATAAGAGTATTTGTGTCATTTCACACCCATTTAACTAAGAAAACTAACCCACATTCACGTTTATTCGAGAAACAAGTCTGCAAAAACTGAGGACTATAAATATAATTTTCGAAAGATAGAGACTATATGTGAAAACTCATAAAATAGAACCACATGGGCTATCCGAGCATTTTTTGTTGTTTGAATAAAATGTGGTTGAAATTGTCACATGGCTTAATTACCTACTATATATAGGGTGTCTTGAAAACTTTTATGTGGTTGAAATGGTCACGTGGCTTAAAAGCATTCACAATGGATCCTTTATTTTCGTGTGAGTGTAGCCTCTGTATTTGTGAAAATGGTTGTAAATTGTTGTGAGTTGAGTAAAGAGAAAAAGAAGAAAAAGTTATTGTTCACCAGTAAAGTAAATTTGGAGAAAATTCATCTCTATAATTTTTTAATATTTTTTAAAATGTATGTAAGTGGAGAAGAGCGAAAAGGTAATGATAAAAGTATAAAAAATATTTTTTAATTGAAAAGGACAAATATACTAGTTTTTAGTGTAATTATAGAGATAGAGTAAGAGATTGATTATTAATGTTTTAATTATATACACTTATAATTTACAACACTAAAAGGCATAATAGGTTTGTACTTTGTGCAAGACTTGTATTCAAAGCATTTAATGTTTGTACTTTAGGTTTTTAGGTTTGTAAATTGTTGTAGGTGTATACCACTATACCTTATTTATTTATAAGAATCAAATTATCATCTTTTAAAAGTTGTAGTGTTTGGCAAATTCAATTTATTTTAAAATTTTCTTTAGTGTTTGTATGGTAAAGAGTGATGGTGGAAGAGTGTCGATTACATTTGGGTGTGATACGATTCATGTTGGGTGCTTCGTTCTGTCTAAAGTTAGCGACCATAATAGTGTGAACAGAATCCTTGGTGAATTTGTAGAGTAGTCATCCGTCGCATATATGTAAGAAACAGTCCGACTTTCAAGGTTATATAGACATGCTTTATGAGATGTTTCTAACGAGCCCTGCCCGCAACGTGGTGGGGGTTTATCCTAGTTAATTATACTTTATAGAGTGTCTTAGAAACTATTCTAATTCAAACTTTTACATAATTTAGTGCAGTGTTAACTTTTGTCGAAGTCACATGATATATCTAATTAAAATATAGTAAACATGTCTATCTTATCAATAAATAAGTACGCTATTAAAATACACTAAACACTAGGTTATAATCCGGTGTACTCACGTGTTGAATAAATGTAATTTGATATATTAAATAATAAAATAATATATCTTTAGAAACCTCATTTATTACATGAGTTGAATAAATGTAATTTTATATATTAAATAATTAAAAAATTATATTTTTAAAAATCCTGTGTATTGTATGGAAAGCTATATCTTTAAAAACCACATGTATTACACATGTTGAAAAAAATTATAATTTTGTATTCCAAGTAATAAAAAAAGTTATATACCCATGTGTATTACACGGTTTCAATAAACCTAAACTTATATATCAAATTATTATTTGAAAGTTATATACCATTTGATTTATATATTATGCAACAAAATCAATATAATTTTTTAATAATGAAAATAAAAATAAATAATACATCAATTCAAAGTTATATATTTAAAAACCTACGTGTATTACACTGTTCGAATAAATCTAATTTTATATATCAAATTATAATTTTCAAGTTATATACAATTTGATTTATAAATTATGTAATAAAATTGATATATTTTTTAAATATGAAAACAATATATAATACATTAATACAAAGTAATATTTTAAAAAACCCTGTATATTACATGCTTTGAATAAATCTAATTTTATATATCAAGTTTTATTTTGCAAGTTATATACAAATTGATTTATAAATATGTAATAAAATCTATATAACTTTTTAATAATGAAAAAAATAAATTTTAAATTTAAACTAACTAATAATTATCTATAATTTAGTCGGAGAGTTATCTATAAGAGATTAAACTAAATAATAATTATCTATAATTATGTATTAGATAAATTAACAATTATCTATAACTTAGTAGAATCTATATCTATATCTATACTATATAATAAAATAAATCACTTATGGGACACTTGTCATCATATTAGGCCATGTCTTATAGATAATTGTTATTTTAGTTTAGTTTCTTCTCATTAATTATAGCTAACCCTTCTATTAAATATTATTTAGTTTAATATCTTATGGGTAATTATTATTTAGTTTAATCCCTTTTAATTAATTATAGATAACTCTCCTACTAAATATTATTTTGTTAAATCTATTTTACTTAACTATAAATAATTATTATTATTATTTTAAATTTAATGTATACTTCTCATTTATAACTCTAATAAACTTTAAACTTTTACCATAGTATATATAATGTAGACATAAAATCGAAAAACATTTTGGATAGTATCAATAACTTAAGACATAATATAATTATATGTATAATATGCACTTTATAATAAAATAATACAAAACAAAATTACAAATATAAATTCATTGATTTTACTAATAATAACAAAGTCTTAGTTTTTTAAATTAGATTTATTATGGGTTTTTTTAAATATAATTTATATTTTTTTCCACTCTAATGGCTGCTTATTTGTTTCTTGAATAACATGTTTGACCACTGTATCTTATTTTCAATAATCATTTCCGCAATCACCATATCTATCGCGTACGGAGTATATCCATTAACTTTTTTTAAATATAATTTTCTTATTATTTGGTACATAAAATCAATTTTATTTAAGCCATGTAATACACAAGAGTTTTTAAAGATATAACTTTTTTAATATTTGGTAAAAAATACTACATTTACTCACCTGACGTAATACACTTGGTTTTAAAGATATAACATTTTTTATTATGTAATATATAAAATTACATTTATTTAACCTATACAATATGGTTCCAATATATTTTTTTTAATATATAAAATTACATTTATACAACCCGTGCAATAAAGGAGGTTTTTAAAGATATATTGTTTTATTATTTATAAAATTCATTTATTCAACTCGTGTAATACACGGAGTTATAACCTAGTATTATCTATAAGAGATTAAACTAAATAATAATTATCTTTAAATAAGGATTAGATAAATTAACAATTATCTATAATTTAGTAGAAGATTATCTATAATTAAAGTTAAATAGCCTAATATGATGAAAAGTGTCCTTTTAATAGTTTCTTTTATTATATAGTATAAATAGATATAGATAGATGTCTATCTTATCAATAAATAAGTACGCTAAAGTTTAACAAAAGCCCAAAAGTATCTTCCTTTACAGCTAAACACATAATATAATTTATTTATGGGCTAATAAAACGAATTAAAACGTGGCTTGAATTTTACTTGTAAATTAGCTTTTTAAAACTCGACTAAATTCAGTTTAAGATAATCTGGCACAAATAAATTGACTCGTACAAATTTTCAAACTAAACGTATTTTAATAATAATTTGTGGTCTATTTATTAATAACCTCAAGTTAGATTGATACATGCTCAATTTTCACCGTAGTTAAAGAACCCTAATTTGGCGTAGGGAGTATATATGTATTATTAATGCATTAATTATTTTCCATGTTTTAATTGCTTCAGATCACAAATACAAAATGAACTAAACAATTGACTACTCCTATTTATATTCACCACACGTTAGTAAACCCGAACCCCAGATGCAGCACATCTCCATTGACCACAATTCTCCACACGTATATATACACACATGTATACATATAGACTATTTATGCATATACATTATAATTTTAATTCACAGATGGCCTCCATGTTCAATATCTTGAGTTGCTTTTCCGAAACATCTCGGTCAGGAAAATTTGTATGCAACGGAGATGTTTGTGTTTTGAGAAAACATGAATCCGGTCGCGGCAATGGTAGCATGAATTTGAAGAAGAGCCAGAAGAAACAAGGAAGCCTTAGGGTTCCTTTTTTTCAACAGGCCACACAAAAGGCTAATTCATCTTGAATCATCATGGATCTAATGTATTTCTTCCAAATCTTCATGATTGATAGATAAAATAGCTTGTATATATAGCCATATATGCCCGGTATTTCAATTGCTTTTTCATTAATACCACTAAAGGGTCCATATCAAGCTACTTAAAGATGTTTTTGAGCTAGTGGATGTGATTTCATTTATCTTCGGTGTTTCCTTTGATTGAACTTCCCTTCATTTTTTATTTTTTTTAACGGCGTATGTTACTCTACTACTAAACTACACCGATATATTTCTAATTTTAATCCATACCAAGAATTCAACCCTAGTATTCTCCCAAGAGGCAAGAGCCTTTATCACCCAGCTAATGGCTTCTCTTCATCTCTTGAGATTCAAAATTTTCATTGAGTAATTGATTTATAATTTAATGTTAAGACATTGTAACAAGAGCATCTTTAACGATTTTGAACAAATATTTGTTCGTAGCATGGTAATGTGACTCATGAGTAATGACATGTTAAGTTTTATATATTATAATAACATCTATTTATTTACATAGTTGTTTATATATTTAGGAGTAACAATGTATTGGAACAACTGAAAAGACCACATCAATTATTGGAATGTAACACTTCGATTCACATTTCACACACCAGTACACACATATATATACCTTATATGCCTGGAACAACTTGAGAGAGAATTAGATAATCACATAGCTTATTCTTATATATACAACCGATCTAATACAAGTTGTATTTATACCCCTAATATTGGCGGTTAACAACCGTCAATGGCCCTGACTTGGCGGGAAGAAACAATTAAACCGCCCTAACTTCCTAGACTTAGGATAGGTATTAATTACATAATAATGATAAACATAAGTATTAAAACAACATATGAACAACGTGTTTGATGTCAACATTGCCTCCCATAAACTTGACATCAATACAACATCTTCGAGTCTTCTTCATGCATTGGCCAGACCATGTGGTGGCCAGATCACCTGCACCCTGCATTTCTTAAGTGGTAACTTTTTCTCGTCGATATCCATGTCCTCCTTTCCTGCAAAGGACCTTTTATACTTTGACCCGCTTGATTCTCCAACTTCATATATATATACCTTAGTCGACTTTCCTTAGTCTTCAGAAAATACCATTCCTGCATCTCCAAGTATCGAAAATAAGTCTTCTTCACCTTCTTTATCATATCAGATTTGTACTCTTATCCTTGTTACATTCCCCAGCAATTTTTTTTCAACTTCATTATATCATCCCATCTTCTCAACAGCCGTGTAGAGATTTAAGAGACACAACTTTTCACTATTGTTGTCTAGAGAGGGAATTCTACAAGAAGCATTAATTAATCTTGGCAAAGTCTTTCAATGAAAAACCATTCAACCACCATTTCAAACTCTTTATTAAACAGTTCCTTTTGTGCTTCAACAATGCCATATGCTTGTATTATGTTTACAAGTGTCATATAATCAGTGGGAGCTTGAGATTTCCAACGGGGGTCGAAAACGTATATACCCAGAAATTTCTATAGAACCGGGGGTCGAAAACGTATATACCCAGAAATTTATATACAAACACTACATATATAACACTACTGAGCGAAAAGTTCGGGGGGTCGGGTGCCCCTCCCGGCCCCTTCTAAGCTACGCCACTGCATATAATCTTCAATTGAAGTAATTACATTTGGATACTCCACCGGATTCTTTCCTTTGTCAAGCTTTTCATGCTTTTTCACTATCAATCCTTAATGCTTGGAAATGCTTTTCAAGTAATTCAATTTCATCAAACTTTTGTACTTCATTCTATTTTCTCTTAATTTTTCCATCACTATCTTCCGGTTTTTCTTTGGCAAAGTTTTTGTGATATAACAAGCTTTGGTTTCAAATGTTATATCATAACCTTGACTAGATAGTTGGTTCATACTTAAGATGTTTCTATTGAGTGTGGGAACATAATAAACAAATTCAATAACATGGCTTTCATTGTTTAAATGAACCGCTACTTGCGCTCTTCCCCGGAAATAGTCTCTATAATACCCATATCCATGGTTTCAACACCAAGTGAATTCCTAAGTTTTTAAAACTTGTCCTTATTCCCACATGTATGATTTTTCCGTTGACACTCACAAACCACATATCTTCTAAACCATAGTTATCAGTTCCTTTTAACAAGATTTGTAAATTATTGATTCGTGTTTCACACAAGGCACGGAAATGATTTTGTTTTGTAGAATACTCACACGAATGGTTCTTAAAGCTATACCATTTCTTGATGCATAAGTCATCCAGACTTGATGATTTTGCATTTTCTTGATCACACATGATTGCATGTTCTCCCCAACCTTTCATATGTTTCTGATCATCTTGGTCAGTCGCTTGATTGAACGGGTGATACATCCACACCGTCTTAACTTCTCGTCATGTTCACAAGTTTCAGGATCTTAGGCTTTGATGCCAACTATTGGAATGTCACGCTCTGATTCACACACAAGTACACACACATATATATGTAGAACAGTCTGATAGAGAATTAGATAATCACATATCTTATTCTAATATATACAATTGATTTGATACAAGGTATTTATACCCCCAATATCCACCAATGGTTAACTCATAACCGTCAATTGCCCTGAATTGGCGGGAAAGAAACAACTAAATTGCCTTAACTTCCTAGACTTAGGACAAGTATTAGTTACATAATAATGATAAATATAAGTATTAAAACAACATATCAACAACCTATTTGATGTCAATGTTTACGTCCAACATCATGACAATGAGCGATGAAGGCATTTCCACGCCTAAGCCTAGAAACCCTTAGTAACCCGTTAATAGAGCTGGTGAGACCATATGTAATGAATAAGATTAATCGTTAGAAACTACTCACAACAAGGGTCTTGCTGATCTCTGTAACCGGATCTATAATATCACACGAGGCTTGTTTGGTGGCGGAATCACACAAACAAGCTATGAGTCAACAAAGAAGAAATAACATGAAAAGATGAAGATCAACTTGCATATAAATCTTGAATTTGTCTAATACAAGTGTAATAAAACCACCAAAAGCCACTAACCCTAATACAACATTATCTATTTATACTAGAGGGTTAATGCACCATTAACCTAAGCCCTTAGGCCCAAAAGCCTTTCCCAAGCCCACAATTACAATGTAGCCCACACTACTAATGTAACTGATGCATAAACCTAATTAGGGTTTAACAATTTCTCCCTAGGTTTACTTCATTAGTGTAGCCTTCCACTTCAAGGTCTCCTTACAAACAACTTGTTGTGGATAATGTTTGCAACTGCACAGTCCATCACTACAAATAATGTTCATAATCCTACTTTTAAGTGTTTCTACCGACGAAACACTTGGCACTGGTGGAAGAAGGGCAGCCTATTACCAATGGAAGTTATTGAAATAGTAAGTTCCTACTCATGGGAACTTAGTACTAATGATGATATAAAAGCAGCTCCAATGGGAGCAAACAAACGACCACATGGAGTCTAGATGGCGTCTGAAATCGATCATCACTGCTAGAGGTGAGTGTTTGTTGGCCATTTGTTTGTTGATGTCCAAATTTTCAAAACCATCAAACGAATGATGGTGAGGCCCACACACACATTACATATTAAGTGTATACACATATATTATTTTATGAGAATGAGTGCTTGAAAGTGGATCTGCCATCGGCAAGGAAATGAGTGTATTTGAATATGGGTGGAAATATAATGAGCCAGGTCATATGGCATGTTTTATGATTTGTTTTAGATTTTGCGAGTTAACACCATACAACGCGCGTGTGTGGTTCAACATTTTTACATCTAATTTTTATGGTCTAATGGCGCCCCGAAATTCACGGTCCTAAGTCTACTTAGTTATTCTTTTCTATATTATAATGTATTTTTTACATCGAAATAGAAGGTAGACAGGTAACAAGCTGCACCGCTACCCCTTTTTGAATAACAAAACCAAGTATTTTAAAAACGATATTTATAAATCTCGGGGTATTCATGACCCTTTGGACTCGACTAAGCATGTCCACAGCCTCTGGCGCAAGGAAACCAAAAGTGTCAAATGCAAATGGGATAAGCATGTGTTGGTTGTCAAGGCATGCTTTCTCGTGTTTGGTCACTTTGCCCGAAGCAAATTTTAAAGCAGGCTGACCCACCGTGAAAGCACTACCCTCAAGCCCACATTGGGGGGAAACCCTTGTTAGATCCACACGAGCGTGTTTTCCTCCTGTCCATCCAAAGACCAAAATGTCGGCTGGTATGAGGGTAGATCTTCCTTCCAATGGGCTAGTTAAGAAATTCACCGGTGCCTCTTTCTTAGCAGAAATCCTAATGCGGATGAATATGTCAAAGAGGACATCCCTAACCAAATCATGTCGGTAGTTGAACCCAGGAGCTCTCCATAGTGCACTGCATGCTCCCCAAAGGAGTCCAAACACGCCTTATGACAAACCGAGCATATCGCATCAACAAGAAATAATAGAATCATGAGGTGTCACACCCCGACCCGCAGCGGAATAAGAGTCGGGGCATAATTGGGTTATCACCAAAGCTCATGATATTTACTAATATGTTTCATATTTATTTAAGTCAAAGTTACATTTCCAAATATCCAAACATGTCCATACAATACAAAGAAAATAAACCAAACATAACAATCCCAAACTCTAAATCATTTTATTCTTCTAGTCCAATCCTATGTGTTTCAGGCTGCTGCTGGTTCACCTGTATCATGTGTAAAAATGGGGGTTTTTGGGTCAACATAAGTTGGCGAGTGAACCTTGTTAAATAAACATTTGTTATTGATTTTCTTGTTAGTTTATCAATGAAAAATTGTGCATAATCATAAATGAGCAAATGTAAATAACCAAGCAGTAGCAATAGCAATCACAACTATAACATACAATAACACATGATAGCATACCTTAACATACCAACATCATACGATAAATAACATGAATGAAACTGTGCGATCAAGGCTCAATCAAACGGAGCCGATCGTATTGCATGTACTGAAATGAAAATGTCTGTGCGATCAAGGCTCAATCAAACGGAGCCGATCGTATGGGGGCACGCCAGGTTCACGCTCATAATGTAATGGGGAACATGCTCAACGCTCATAATGTAATGGGGAGCGGCGGCCTATGAAATTGCATGTACTGAAAATAATAAATTGCATCTAACGATAACCACACAACAGTTGAAACAAACTGAATACACATGTTCATGATATGATGTATGCACAATGATTTAAATATAATATATAGCAAGACACATGATACACCCCAAAACGTGATTAAAACGGGGAATTTGTAAGATTCACTCACATTGGGTGCGTTTGATTTGAGATGATGAGATGCGCACGAGTCGGGAGAGTTGAACAACGAGAATTACTAACCTAAATAATGACGGAAAAATATAGTAAATGAGTGGATTTTATTAAGGATTTTAATGGAATTTTTAGATATATTTTTGTGAGTTTAAGGCTATTTCTATCTTTGAAAATGTTATTTTTAAGTATTTTTAAATGATTTTTAAATTAAATTAAATAAATAAAAATATAAAAAAATTGTTTATTTTGCGTTGACCGTTGATCGTTGACTTGTTGACCTGTTGACCGGTTCTGTCAGTGTGCATGTATGCGCTGGGTGAGACTCGAACCCGAGACCTCCCGTACGCGTGCACGCAGCTCTACCAACTGAGCTACGTGTCTAACCCGAAATAATCTTGTTTTTAATTATATTTATATACTAATTCGATTTATTCAAAATTCATTTGTTTTTAGTAAAAGATTTTAAATCATCGAACCGGTGCCGTTAACCAGACTCGAACACGTGACGTACGACTTAGTGTTGCACACAGTCCACCGCTGGACTGTGTGTCTAACCTGGTTAATATCTCGGTTTTTATTATACTTAACAACTAACGGGGTTAACCCGGTTCAGCTTTAATCAAAAAGGCATTTTATTACATAGAGGGTGCGTGTATCAGGGATCGAACTCGTGACGTGTGCGTTTTATTTGCACACAGTCCACCGCTGGACTGTGTGTCTAACCCGTTTAAAATACCAATTTTAATTATACTTATAGTGTTATCACAGTCATCTTCTTCGTTGAATTTTACAGGCAGTAGATTATACCGTTATATCTTGTGTGGTTCGATTGATAAACATTGTACAATCTAATATGAAATGGCAGAAACGATAATTAGAAGTGAACATACCGATGAACGGTTTATTTCAGAATTCCGGCAATGTGTCGGTCTCTGTTTTTATGCTCTTCAACTGAACAAGACAATTAACCGTTTTGATTAGCTAATCGTGAAATTGAAGTGAGCAACAAATGTTAACAGAGGGTTTGAATGCCCTTACCGATTCTCAGATGAAAATAGAGATTTTCAGAACTTTTCCGGCGAACTGAAATTATCTGATAACAGTGCCTGAATTCGATCTCAAGTGGAAGGTTTGAGTTAGAAATAGCTTAACAACTGTTAGACTATGATGGTATTGAAGAACTTACCGATTTGAGGACAAATACGGTTTTCCGGCGAACTTGCAGAATTTTCCGGCGAGTTGATTTAAGCTTTCTGGTGAACCGAATGTGTGACGAAAATGAAATTGAAAGTTGGTATGATGTTTCTGAGTCGCGAGAGGGGTCTTGAGTTGAAGTAATTTGGACTTTGATTATTTTCGGTTATAAAAACCGATGATGATCAAAATTGAAGTTCATTCAATCTGATCGTCGGTGCATCGGTTATAAACCTGAATGTGCGATTAATCAAACGATTAGACGGTTGAATTGCCGATTTCGGTTTCTCAGTTAGCGAAACCGGTTTAAACTAGGTTTGTGTATAAGAGTTATTTGCTTCCCTAAGTTGACAGAAAACAACAAGTGGCGGAGTGGTGATGTGTGTGTGTGTTAAGTCTTTGGATTTCGGTTCCGGCTGACCCGGGTTCGATCCCCGGCAGCAACATTTCATTTTTATTTTTTTTGTTTTCACTTTTTATCAAATATAATTTTTATAGTTTAGTTTGTTTATTAATTATGTATCATTAAAAATCAAAATAATCATAAATATACAACGTGACATTTATAACTTGATATTCGATTACAAAACGGAGCGGGTTTTGGAAACCCGTTTTTGACAAATGTTACAGTATCCCCTACTTTTAGGAATTTCGTCCCGAAATTTAAGTAGTAGGAGGAGGAAAAAGATGTGGGTATTTTTCGCGCATTGAGTCTTCACGTTCCCAAGTAAACTCAGGTCCCCGTTTCGACTCCCAGCGTACCCTAACAATTGGAATGCGACTTCGTCGTAGACGTTTTTCTCCGAAGTCCATGATCTCTACAGGTCTTTCAATAAAATGCATAGATTCATCAATCTGAATATCTTCCAGCGGAATGTGGAGGTTTTCATCAGCAAGGCACTTCTTCAAGTTTGATACGTGGAATGTGGGATGAATGCTGTTGAGTTCTTCTGGTAGATCAAGCTTGTATGCTGCAGGTCCTACTCTTTCGAGTATTTTGAAAGGTCCTACGTAGCGTGGTGCTAGCTTGCCCTTTTGACCAAAACGAACTACTCCCTTTCACGGTGATACTTTTAGAAGTACATGATCACTAATGTTAAACTCTAAAGGCTTCCGTCGTTTATCTGCATAACTCTTTTGACGACTTTGGGCCGCTAGAAGATTGTTCCGGATTTGATGGATCTTGTCGGTGGTTTCTTGGATCAATTCTGGACCAGTGATTTGAGCTTCCCCAATTTCTTGCCAACATACCGGAGATCGGCACTTACGACCATATAAAGCTTCAAAAGGTGCCATGCCGATACTTGAATGATAGTTGTTGTTGTACGAAAATTCAACTAATGGTAGATGAGCGTCCCAATTTCCCTTGAAGTCTATAACACATGCTCGTAGCATATCTTCAAGAGTTTGAATGGTGCGTTCAGATTGACCATCAGTTTGAGGATGATAGGCGGTACTGAGATCTAATCGCGTACCCATAGCGGCTTGTACTGCTTGCCATGTTCGTGAAGTGAAACGACCATCACGATCAGAAATAATGCTTAACGGTACCCCATGTCGGCTTACGATTTCGCTGATATAAATACGAGCAACCTTTTCGTTGAAATCTTCGCGGACAGGAATAAGGTGAGCTGATTTTGTAAGTCGGTCGATAATTACCCATATAGTGTCATACCCACCAGAAGTGCGAGGTAACCCGGTAATGAAATCCATGGTTATATTTTCCCACTTCCATACAGGTATTTCAGGTTGGACCAGAAGTCCTGAGGGTCTTTGGTGTTCAGCTTTCACCTTAGAACATGTAAGGCACTTGGAAACAAAAACAGCAATATCCTTTTTCATTCCAGGCCACCAATAGGTATATCGTAGGTCTTGATACATCTTATCGGCTCCTGGGTGTATAGAGTATCGCGTTTTGTGAGCTTCCTTCATAAGTATTTCACGAAGATTGTTGTGGTTAGGAATCCAGATACGATCTAGGTAGTACAGAATACCGTCAGATTTAGTTTCAATTTTAAGTTCAGCTCCGCAGGACATCTCCTTTCGTACATCATCTTCCGTTACTGAAACATGTTGGGCTTCTCGAATTTGATCTTTAATGTCAGTTATGATTTGCGAACATAGAAGACGAATGGAGTTCGCATAACCCTTTCGACTAAGTGCATCAGCCACCACATTTGCTTTGCCAGGGTGGTATCGAATTTCACAGTCGTAGTCATTTAGAAGTTTGACCCATCTTCGTTGCCTCATGTTTAACTCCTTTTGATTGAAGATATGTTGAAGACTCTTGTGGTCAGTGTATATTTCACACTTAGTACCATAGAGATAATGTCTCCATATCTTAAGAGCGAACACAACGACTCCAAGTTCTAGGTCATGAGTGGTGTAGTTCTTCTCATGCGTCTTGAGTTGTCTCAAAGCATAAGATATAACTTTTCCTCTTTGCATTAGAACGCAGCCTAATCCTTGCCCTAACGCGTCGCAATAGACCACGAAATCATCACAACCTTCAGGAAGAGTAAGGATTGGTGCATCACAAAGTTTTTGTTTAAGAGTTTGGAAGGCTTCTTCTTGTTTGGGTCCCCATATAAAAGGTTTTCCCTTATGAGTTAAAGCCGTGAGTGGTACAGCAATGCGAGAGAAGTTTGAAATGAAACGACGATAATAACCAGCCAAACCAAGAAAAGATCTTACTTCAGTTGGGGTACGTGGAGCTTGCCATTCTTGTACCGCTTTGATCTTTGAGGGGTCGACATGTATTCCCTTGTCATTGACTACATGTCCGAGGAATTGCACCTCTTTTAACCAGAATTCGCATTTGGAGAATTTGGCGTAAAGCTTTTCATTCTCTAGAAGTGTAAGGATGAGTCGAAGATGACGCTCATGATCAGATTTAGACTTTGAATAAATAAGAATTTCGTCGATGAATACTATAACAAATCGATCAAGATAAGGTTTGCAGACTCTGTTCATTAGGTCCATGAAGACAGCTGGAGCGTTGGTTAAACCAAATGGCATGACCATGAATTCATAATGGCCATAACGAGTTCGAAAAGCAGTCTTTGGGACGTCTTCTTCATGTACTCTAAGTTGATGATAGCCAGATCGAAGGTCGATTTTTGAAAAGCAGTTGGCACCTTGAAGTTGGTCAAGAAGATCATCAATGCGAGGTAAAGGATAGCGATTCTTGATTGTTAATTTGTTGAGCTCTCTGTAGTCGATGCACATACGAAACGATCCATCTTTCTTCTTTACAAAAAGGATAGGTGCACCCCAAGGCGATGAGCTAGGACGTATGAATCCCTTGTCAGTCAACTCTTGTAATTGAATGGCTAGCTCTTGCATTTCAGAGGGGCTAACCTATAAGGAGACTTTGCAACTGGTGTAGCACCAGGTATAAGATCAATACGGAATTCGACTTCTCTAACTGGAGGAAGTCCTGAAATGTCGTCAGGAAAAATTCGCGGGAAATCTTTTACTACTGGAATGTCTTCAAGTTTCTTCTCCATGGTTCCCTTTTTGATGATATGAGCTAAAAACGCGACATAATTCTTGCAAAGATATTTTTGAGCTTGAAGACAAGACATTAAGCTGAGCCCTTTCGACGAGGTTTCTCCAAAGATTCGAAGAGTCTGACCGTTTGAAAGAGGAATACGTATAAACTTTTCGCGACATACAACTTCTGCCTGATGTTGACTAAGCCAGTCCATACCGATTATGATATCAAAACTTCCCAGCTTCATAGGAATAAGGTCGACTGAGAAATCGTGGTCGTTTAGGGTGAGTGTACAGTTGCGTATAATAGAGTTTAATGAAACTGGTTTCCCATCAGCAACTTCTACCGTTATGGATTCCGTGAGCTTATTCAGATTTTGGTTTAAGATAGGTTCAAATTCTAAAGACACAAAACTTCTATCCGCACCAGTATCAAATAACATAGATGCATATCTACCATTTATAAGGAACGTACCGTTAACCACATTGCCGTCGGCTCTAGCCTGATTAGCGTTGATATTGAAAGCTCTTCCTCTTGCAGGTGGAGGAGCTTGGTTCGCTTGATTCACCGGGTTGGCTTGAGCCTGAGCATGAATAATGTTTACCAACCTTGGACAAGTGTTTCTGAAATGGCTTGGGTCTCCGCAATTGTAGCAAGCCCGCATAGGTTGACCCATAGGATAATTGGGTTGGTAATATGTCTGGGCAAAATGTTGGGTGGGTGGTAATAGTAGGGGTTGTTGGGCTTGACCCATTAATTGTTGGTGGGTTTGGGTTAAAGGTTGGTGGCGGTTCGTTCGCTGGGGCATGCGGTAGGTTTGAACAGTATGACCCGCGCGACCACAGCCGGTACAATGCTGGCAAGGATAATCAGGAGAATGGTGATATTGGCAACTGTTACATTTTGGTAACGGGCCAGAGTAGGGTCTTTTGTATGGTGCAGGTGAAGGAGAGACTTGGGTAATGGGTGCAGCAGGAATTGGGAGGTTGGTTTGTGTAACCGCGAAATTTCTGGTGTTGCACTTCCTCTTGTTAGCAAACTTAGAGGAGGAGATGGAATGGTTTGAAGTTTGACCCTCAACAGGGGCTTTCTTTTTCTCTTCTTTAAACTTCCCGTTGCGAATTCGATTCTCGGTCAGTTCAGTCGCTAGCTCCATAGCAGCTTCAAGTGTTACCGGTGAAACGCTGAGAACTGAATCTTGGATTTTTGAGGGAAGTCCTCGAATATAATGCTCGATCAAACGATAAGTTGGGGTAAACAAATTTGGAACCATTTGGTTCAACTCCAAGAACCTCTTGTTATAGGTGGTGTGATCCCCCTCCTTCTGTTTTAAAGAATGAAATTCGTCCTCCAACTTTTTAATTTCACTCCTAGGGCAGAAACGCCTAGTCATGATTTCCCTTAACTCCTCCCAAGTTAAGGCCATTGCATCATCAGTTCCCCTCTTCCCTTTTCCAGTATTCCACCAAGTGAGAGCTACCCCAAATAGTCTCCCGGTGGCGTATCGAACCTTGCGATCCTCAGGACAATCGCAGTTGAGGAAGGTGTTTTCCATTTCCTCGAACCAGTGGAGGAGAGCAGTGACACCTTCGGTCCCCTCAAATTTAGGAGGATCACAAGATTTGAAATGTTTGTATGAGCACTTGCTGGTAGGAGGGTTGTCGATGTTCTGGTCATGTTGTTGGGGAGGATTAGTAGGATTTGTAGCGAGGGCTTGTTGTACTTGGACCACAATGTCAGGCAGTAGCGTGGCCATTTGTTTCGCGATTTGTGTGGCCAAACGTTCCTGAGACCTTCCTGATCTTTTACCCCTTCGTTGTTGTCTGGACGACATCTACAGGAACATACATGAGAAGATTGTGAGTTTATGGTGTCTTTTTAGGTGTCATGTGTCTTTAAGAAAATGAAAATAACATAAATATCAATAATGCAACTACATCCATAGGATGTCTTGGGTTTGCTCATGCTGGGCCTCAAATGTCCCCCATACCTTCACCTATATAGTCATGTGGGCCCCCATGACTATGGGCTTGGTAGGATTCACATTCGTATTGGCAATTTAACACTCGCATCACCCGAATGCAAACCTCAAAATATGTTCATGAGATGTTTGGTCGGAACGTGTCCAGGTGTAGACACAATGACAACTCAAAGTGGGGTTAGCTCACACGACGTTTGGTATAGCATGCTTTGGCCTAATAGGTACTTCGTACTCTCATCGTTAGTCCCCAGGTAGGCAAACTGGTCCTTTATTTTGGATTTATACGAATGCCAGCCTAGACAGGACGTTCCGACTACCGGTACTGGTACCCTTCCAGTTACTACATGCCCGTCATGAGAACTCATTTTGATGAGATTTGAAAACACAAAAATCATTGTAAAAGCAATCATGATGTGGTGTGTGCTTTCATGGATGTGATATGTTATGAGTATATGATTCATGATAGGCATTATATGATAATACACACTTATGAACATGCTTGCATAATATTGAATGTAACATTTAACATAAAACATATAAACATCATGAAATTTGGCATGTAACACACAAAAATCTTATAATTTTCTAATCAACTATAGTATAGGCTCTAATGGTCTAATAACCTATCCTATATCCCTATAGTCATGGCTCTGATACCAATCTGTCACACCCCGACCCGCAGCGGAATAAGAGTCGGGGCATAATTGGGTTATCACCAAAGCTCATGATATTTACTAATATGTTTCATATTTATTAAAGTTAAAGTTACATTTCCAAATATCCAAACATGTCCATACAATACAAAGAAAATAAACCAAACATAACAATCCCAAACTCTAAATCATTTTATTCTTCTAGTCCAATCCTATGTGTTTCAGGCTGCTGCTGGTTCACCTGTATCATGTGTAAAAATGGGGGTTTTTGGGTCAACATAAGTTGGCGAGTGAACCTTGTTAAATAAACATTTGTTATTGATTTTCTTGTTAGTTTATCAATGAAAAATTGTGCATAATCATAAATGAGCAAATGTAAATAACCAAGCAGTAGCAATAGCAATCACAACTATAACATACAATAACACATGATAGCATACCTTAACATACCAACATCATACGATAAATAACATGAATGAAACTGTGCGATCAAGGCTCAATCAAACGGAGCCGATCGTATTGCATGTACTGAAAATGAAAATGTCTGTGCGATCAAGGCTCAATCAAACGGAGCCGATCGTATGGGGGCACGCCAGGTTCAGGCTCATAATGTAATGGGGAACATGCTCAACGCTCATAATGTAATGGGGAGCGGCGGCCTATGAAATTGCATGTACTGAAAATAATAAATTGCATCTAACGATAACCACACAACAGTTGAAACAAACTGAATACACAGGTTCATGATATGATGTATGCACAATGATTTAAATATAATATATAGCAAGACACATGATACACCCCAAAACGTGATTAAAACGGGAATTTGTAAGATTCACTCACATTGGGTGCGTTTGATTTGAGATGATGAGATGCGCACGAGTCGGGAGAGTTGAACAACGAGAATTACTAACCTAAATAATGACGGAAAAATATAGTAAATGAGTGGATTTTATTAAGGATTTTAATGGAATTTTTAGATATATTTTTGTGAGTTTAAGGCTATTTTCTATCTTTGAAAATGTTATTTTTAAGTATTTTTAATTGATTTTTAAATTAAATTAAATAAATAAAAAATATAAAAAAATTGTTTATTTTGCGTTGACCGTTGATCGTTGACTTGTTGACCTGTTGACCGGTTCTGTCAGTGTGCATGTATGCGCTGGGTGAGACTCGAACCCGAGACCTCCCGTACGCGTGCACGCAGCTCTACCAACTGAGCTACGTGTCTAACCCGAAATAATCTTGTTTTTAATTATATTTATATACTAATTCGATTTATTCAAAATTCATTTGTTTTTAGAAAAAGATTTTAAATCATCGAACCGGTGCCGTTAACCAGACTCGAACACGTGACGTACGACTTAGTGTTGCACACAGTCCACCGCTGGACTGTGTGTCTAACCTGGTTAATATCTCGGTTTTTATTATACTTAACAACTAACGGGGTTAACCCGGTTCAGCTTTAATCAAAAAGGCATTTTATTACATAGAGGGTGCGTGTATCAGGGATCGAACTCGTGACGTGTGCGTTTTATTTGCACACAGTCCACCGCTGGACTGTGTGTCTAACCCGTTTAAAATACCAATTTTAATTATACTTATAGTGTTATCACAGTCATCTTCTTCGTTGAATTTTACAGGCAGTAGATTATACCGTTATATCTTGTGTGGTTCGATTGATAAACATTGTACAATCTAATATGAAATGGCAGAAACGATAATTAGAAGTGAACATACCGATGAACGGTTTATTTCAGAATTCCGGCAATGTGTCGGTCTCTGTTTTTATGCTCTTCAACTGAACAAGACAATTAACCGTTTTGATTAGCTAATCGTGAAATTGAAGTGAGCAACAAATGTTAACAGAGGGTTTGAATGCCCTTACCGATTCTCAGATGAAAATAGAGATTTTCAGAACTTTTCCGGCGAACTGAAATTATCTGATAACAGTGCCTGAATTCGATCTCAAGTGGAAGGTTTGAGTTAGAAATAGCTTAACAACTGTTAGACTATGATGGTATTGAAGAACTTACCGATTTGAGGACAAATACGGTTTTCCGGCGAACTTGCAGAATTTTCCGGCGAGTTGATTTAAGCTTTCTGGTGAACCGAATGTGTGACGAAAATGAAATTGAAAGTTGGTATGATGTTTCTGAGTCGCGAGAGGGGTCTTGAGTTGAAGTAATTTGGACTTTGATTATTTTCGGTTATAAAAACCGATGATGATCAAAATTGAAGTTCATTCAATCTGATCGTCGGTGCATCGGTTATAAACCTGAATGTGCGATTAATCAAACGATTAGACGGTTGAATTGCCGATTTCGGTTTCTCAGTTAGCGAAACCGGTTTAAACTAGGTTTGTGTATAAGAGTTATTTGCTTCCCTAAGTTGACAGAAAACAACAAGTGGCGGAGTGGTGATGTGTGTGTGTGTTAAGTCTTTGGATTTCGGTTCCGGCTGACCCGGGTTCGATCCCCGGCAGCAACATTTCATTTTTATTTATTTTGTTTTCACTTTTTATCAAATATAATTTTTATAGTTTAGTTTGTTTATTAATTATGTATCATTAAAAATTAAAATAATCATAAATATACAACGTGACATTTATAACTTGATATTCGATTACAAAACGGAGCGGGTTTTGGAAACCCGTTTTTGACAAATGTTACATGAGGTGATACTTAAGGATAGTACGATACTCCACCGGCGACATATGTTGGCCTAACCCATCTATAGGTATAGCAAGAAGGAAATCTTGGGCATGTGGTGCTCGTAAACACTTAAAAACAGCTTTTTTTCTAACGAATATATCAAAGTGTACTTCAATGTCATGGACAATTTTACTAAAAAGATCACTCGCCAATGCATGTTGAGGTTTTTTTTTTGGGGGGGGGGGCAGTGTCCTTATTAGTGAAATTGCTGAAGTCAGAGCTTGGAATCGTATCACAAAGACAAGCCAAAGCACAAACATAATCAGAATCCATATCGCAAATACCACTATCTCGTAAGATGTGGTCTTGTAGCATCCAAGATTGTGCTCTCGAGGCTACAAAGGCATAGGATGAAGCCTCTTTAGCCGAATACAACCCCAAACCTAACAGGTAAGGAAGCAAGTCGCTATTGGAAGTCTCTAAAGAAAGGACCTCTACAAACCACCAAGTCCTCAATCGCCTCGCGCAAACCTTTGTCAAAGAATAACGTTGCGTCCTTCATGTGTATAGGTTGGCATGTCTTCAGGTCAAAGAAAAGTTTGGCGATGCCTATATAGGATCGAAGCAAGAGTGGTTCACTCTGCGGGTCACCTACTTTTGGTAGAAGACGCATCAAATCGAGAGCATTAGCAACTCTTTTCTTCGCCAACCTATTAATAAAGCTTGAATCTCTACTAACGGCTTCCCCAAGAAGCTCTGTGTTTTATTTTTTCGGTCTAATATTTTGCAAGTTAACACGCCGTAACGTGCATGCGTGATTCATCATTTTTACCTTTACATTTTGTTCGGTTTAACGATCTCGCTGCAAAGCACAGATCATCGATACTAGTTCTTATAATTATCTGTTATCGTAAGGATTTTATGGACTAAACTAGTTACAAGTTTAATAATTAAAATTTATTGACATAGTTTTTATTTTGGGGAATTGGCCTGTAATAATCCCACCTAGACCTTATTGGCCATTAATAATCCCACCTCAGAATATTCCCCCCCCACCAGTCCCACCTTTCACCTATTTTTCCTACAGTGGTCCCCTGTTAAAAAAATTTAACGGAGTTAAGTTTTTTTCCAAATTACAAACATATTTTTAGGGCTTTTGATTAGAACGACGATACGAGTCTATTGATGTAAAACTTGCCTCGAAACGTTGCTCCAAGTGACTTGATTTTGGTTAATTGAAAATTTAAACACCCGAATTGAAGCGTCGTTTTCATCGTTTGGAGCACCGTTTCGAGGCAAGTTTTACATCAATGGACTCGTATCGTCGTTCTAATCAAAAGCCCTAAAAATATGTTTGTAATTTGGAAAAGCTTAACTCTGTTAAGTTTTTTTAACGGGGGACCATTGTAGGAAAAATAGGTGAAATGTGGGACCGGTGGGGGAATATTCTGAGGTGTGATTATTAATGGCCAATAAGGTTTAGGTGAGATTATTACAGGTCAATTTCCCTTTTATTTTTATAGATGTCTAGAGATCATTTCTGTAACTATAATCACTTAATAAGGTGATAGTTCATTGCTAAAACCAAAACTTTTAAAAATTCAAAAAAAAAAAAAAAAACCATTTAGTTATTCATTTACTTTTAACTTTTACTGTATACAAGTTACCACCTTGAAAAAACAATAATCAAACACATAGAAGCCTCCAAGAATCTCACCATTTGCCGCAGCCCCTCCCGTACGATTAATTTACTCATCTCGTCAACCTTCCATTTCTCATTCAACCAATTCTCTTCAAACAAGATCCAAACCGTTCTTCAATCAGGTAATTTCACTCGAATCTCAAAGATCGCATTCAATCTTCACCTGTTTTTGATCTCTAGGTCATCACACCCTCTATATATTCGTATATATATGTTCATATCATATCGATGCATCTGTTTATCAATTTGCTAGCAGTTAGGGCTTCTTATTGTCGTTGAATTGAAGATATTTGGTTTTATACGTGTGTATTGTTTTGGTTGACAGTTTGTAGAGTTGAAGGTAGCGATGTTCGGTGTTTTCCGGCGAAAAGTCGTCAGCGGAAGCTGTTCTGCTTCGGTAAGCCTCGGTTTTGTTGTTAATCGTTTTTTATCTTCTCTTTTTGTTTCTATGTGCGTTGTGTTTTTGTAATTTTTCAAAATTTTGTGTATGTTGCATTTTTAATTTGGAAATGAACAAGTTGAGTGTTGATTGTGTTGGTTTTGACCTAAAGTTTTGTCATATTTGTTGTTTTGTGTACGAAAGTTCGCTTCGTAGGGTAAGTTTTTGTTATCTGGCATCATTAGAGTTCGTAGACAATGAGTAATGGACTATTGGACATTTGCTTGATATATGTTACGTTGATTTGGACAGGTTATAGGAAAATCATGGCGAAGAACTCGTCCTGTAGCGTCGATAAACGCAGATTGTTTCACCTCGGAAGGAGAGGTAGTGGTTATCTTAATTTCGAGACTTTTTTTTTTACTTATTTTTTTATGTTTCAGAACCTGTAATTTGTGCCGTAGGAATCTATTTTGATGCAAGTTGGTTTAAGTTTGTTGATTCTGTAAACTTTAGTATTGTTTTATGACCTAGGAGTAATGGGCGAATACTGTTAATCGAGTAAAGTCCAGTACTTCTGAACTGAGGAGTTAATGTTGCAGAATGCATTTATCTTAGTTTATAGGTTTATGATCTACTTGTTTATTATGCTAACTATGTAAACTCCAGTATTTCTGGACTGTGCATTTATGTTGCCGAAATCATTCTTTCTATGCTCTTGGAATAAAACCGCATGCAATAAAAGTTGTTTCAAGATTTTATTGCTTTATATATTAGTTGGCTATTGTGATTTGTGAATGTCTACAAGCATATGTAAAATGTCCAGCAAACTTCATGCGAGGGGGCTGACTGAGCAAAGTTCTTTTGCTCTGAGCTTTAATTAACCTTGTCTAGTTACCATTACTAAAATGAAAATGGAATTCTAGAAGTTTCTGACTTTCAGTTTGTTAATGATTTACAAATCAAGTGCATTGTGTTTTACTTTTACACTTTTCCTACACAACATGCTAAATGCTATGTGTACTTGTCATTGTTCAAGGGATAACTATTTCAAAATGTCTATAGGTATTACGCCATTCACTAATCACCGAAAATGTTCGAAGTATATGTCACGTTACCCAACCTGGTAAGTTTCGGCCCATCTTTCGTTTGTGCAGAAAAGCTGATTGTTAGTGTATTTATTTAGTTATGTGAGGTTTTGATCCTTTTTCCAATTACTATTGTTACAGGTGCTGCAGTTAATCTAAGGCCTTTAAGGTTAGTGCATATGCCATGTTTTTTTAATATGCTAAGAGTATAAATAATAAATATTGTTGATGAAAATTTAGAAGCATGCTGCAATGAGATTCATCATTCATGCCGAGTGTATTGCTATTGATGTGTGCTAGTGTGATTTTTTTAACTAAACCGCTTTTCTTTGTAGGGAAGTTATGACCAGTCTTCATCCATGTGTCGGCATGCAACTGCAAAATAGAATGTTCTCCTCTGAAGGTGGTATGCCATTCATATATTCTTTTTGCTTACGTTTTGTTTGGTCGTATGTTAAACATGCATATATAAGATCATGTATATCTCTGGGATGTTAGCACCAACACATGTTTACTTTTGGTCTGGGAGTGTTGCATTTGTATGTTACATTTGCTGATTGCAAGTCTTTTAAGTAATATTGTATCTGTTCTATTACGAGAATGTAGAATGCAGTAATAGTCTAAAAGCTATCAATTCTTTTATGCTCATTGAGTACCATTTGTCCAATTCTAAATATCTTCATTGCTCTCTATTTCATGTTAATTGTAAATTCTAATTGTCTTGCATTTGTGCTACTTTTTTTCAAGGTGATCTGGTTGATGCCGTTGTTCCTTTTATGGGTGAATCAATAAGTGATGGTACTCTGGCAACTTTTCTAAAAAGTACGTTTCTCTGCTCTGCTAGAACATTTACAATATTTGTTGTTATTGTGCCATCTTCTGTTTTTAATCGGTCTTCTTTGAGCAGAACCTGGTGATAGGGTGGAAATTGATGAACCAATTGCACAAGTTGAAACAGACAAGGTATTTCTTACAGTTTTACTTTGCGTATAACCATTGTTTTTTATTTATTTTTTTATAGGGATAAAGTCATGAAATAATAATGAAGTTTCGGTATTTGTTCTAATATATAATTATAACCACTCAGGCTTCATTATTGTTCCATTGTTGTGAAACTTTTTTTAGAAATGTCATATTTTTTAGAATGAAGTGACATTAATGGAATATATGTTACTTGCTTACTATTTAGCAATGCAGTTAAATCGGTGATATATCACTGATATATCGGTTATCGGCCCCGTGTAAAATATCGGTTAGAATATCTCTACCGGTATTATCGGCGATATTGATCGATATCTGACCGATATTTGACCAATATATGACCGATTCCCGATATCAGTACCTTTCGTCTTAGTTTTACCATTCGTCTTTCTTCGTATTGCTGCTATTAGTGTTTTAGCTTTTAAGTCTTAGTTGTTAATTGTTAGTGTTTTAAGTCTTAATCAATTCCTACTTGCTACAACTGTTAGTGTTTTGCAAGTTGCAAAAGGTTAATTTGTTAATGGTAGGAGAGTATACTGAATTGTTGCTATATGTATAAATTCTACATGATATTTAAATTACCGATATCCCACCGTGATAACCTATATCTCAAATATCGGTCCTTGACCGATATCCGATTTTTTAGCGCATTAACTGCATAGCTATTTAGTGGTAATCTTTTTAAGGTGATGTAAATGGAACAATTAAGAAACTTGGTTATGAATTTTTTTTCTTTACTATTACCTCCTATTTCAGGTTAAACTTGAAAAATATTCATTAGACCGCTTTTTTTATTTTAAACATTTATAGAAGACTTGTTTATGATGCAGGTTACTATTGATGTTGCTAGCCCTGAAGCGGGTATCATTCAAGAGGTACAATATTAAAAATTACATCACTGTTGATAAACTAGTTATAAATGTTAATTTTCTTGAAACTGAAGTCGAGCTTTGATATTTGTAGTTTGTTGCAAAAGAAGGGGATACTGTTGAACCAGGTACAAAGGTCGCTATCATCTCAAAGTCAGCAGAAGGTGCAGCTGTTCCATCCAAGCCGGCATCTTCTGATGCCGTTTCTCAACCATCATCTACCGCTGAGAAGGCGGAGGAGACGCCAAAACCGAAAGTCGAAACTACCCCTGTTGTTGAGAAGCCTAAGCCGGCTTCCCCACCGCCTCCTAAAACCTCTGCTTCCGAACCCCAACTTCCTCCTAAAGAACGAGAAAGACGTGTGAGTGACATATTTTACGCTAATGCTTTAGCTACATTAACATATAGGGCTGCAAACGAACTGAACGGACACGGACATTGTTAAGGAAATATATTTGTTAACGAACTGTTCATGAACACTTACCGAACAAAATTCTCTGTTCGTGTTCGTTCATTAAGGCAATGAACGTGTTCATGTTCGTTTGTTAATTTTAGGTAACGAACGCAAACGAACCGAACGGACACGACTTGTTCGTGTTCGCTTTTGTTAATGAAATATAAGTGTTCACGAACTGTTCATGAACGCTTCCCGACAAGATTCTCTGTTCGTGTTCGTTCGTTAAGGAAATGAACGTGTTTATGTTCGTTTGTTAATTTTAGGTAGCAAACGCAAACGAACGTTCATGAACACAAACGAACACAAATTTATGTTCATGAATATAAAGGAATATTGGATTTTAATAATCTCAATTATTTGCCGTTGGCCGCCAACAGTCCCAAGTTCAAAAATAACCATTGGCAGTCCCAACTATTAACATATTGGCCTCCAATGGACCCTGACTAACAGATGCCTAACTCCGTTAATCTCCGGTCGTCGGAAAAACGTTTTCTGCCGGAAACTCCTTTTTGGCCGGAAAACTCAACCTTTTCGTCCGAAACCTCTTTGCAACCTTATTATGGACCTTTAGGAACCTTTTTCTAGCAAAAGCCTCAATTATGGAGGTAGCCAAAAAACTCCTTTTTTGCTAGAAAACTTCTTTTTGCCCGGAAAACTCAACCTTTTTGGCTGGAACTCAACTTTTTTTTGCCGGAAAACTCAACATTTTCGTCCCAAACCTCTTTGTAACATTTTCTGGCCAAAAACGTTTTTTCGGCGACCGGATTCTAACGACGTTAAGGTTCTGTTAGTAAGGGTCCATTGGAGGGGAATATGTTAATAGTATAGGACCATCAATGGTTATTTTTGAAGTTGGGACTGTTGGCGGCCAACGACGAATAGTTGGGATTATTAAAACCCAATATTCCGAACATAAATGAAAACAAACGAATATAAACAAGCGTTCATGAACATGATATATAATACAACGATATTTATTGAATATATAATTTGTCAGAGTTTTGAAGTTTTTAAATTAAATATAAAAAGCACTAACAAACTATCGAACATAAACAAACACGTTACCGAACGTTCATGAACATAACTGAACGAAAGCAGCGTATGTTCATTTAACTAAACGAGCGAATTTCTTGTTCGTGTTCATTCATTTATTAAATGAACGAACACAAACAAACTTCCCGCTGAACTGTTCTCTGAACGATCGGTTCGTTTGCAGCCCTAAGTTTAAAATCTAACTATCTATGATTTATGGTAATTATGGTTAAATTGTCTGTTATCAAAGTAAATTAGCTTTTGTGGACTTTATTTGATCACAATTTTGTTTTCTCGACTATTTGGTTTAAAGTTATGTTTGTCTTGTTACTGATGTAGGTTCCTATGACCCGTTTAAGAAAGCGAGTTGCCACACGTCTAAAAGATTCTCAGAACACATTTGCTTTGTTGACAACGTTTAATGAAGTTGATATGTGAGTTCTTTAGATCTTTTTTTTTACAACATGCTAGTGTAGTTTAGAGTAAAGTACAGAGATGTTCCTTGTGTTTTACCAAAATTTTGGATTTGGTCCCTAGCTTTTTAGAAGTACACGGTTGGTTCCTGTGGTTTGCACTTTGTAACGCATTTAGTCCCCAACCAATAAGTATAAAGGTTGCATCATGTCCAAGTTAGGGACTAAATGCGTTACAAAGTGCAAACCACAAGGACCATCCATGTGCTTTTGGAAAAAAAACTGGAGACTAAATGCGTTAAAAAGTGCAAACCACAAGGACCATCCATGTACTTTTGGAAAAAAAAACCCGGGACTAAATGCGTTACAAAGTGCAAACCATAGGGATGTTGGTTATCAAGAAGCCAAGATTTGGTGATGATTGAGTAATTGATTTTGAGTGGGTTGAATAGGGTATGAATGGATTGTTATGAACATAGAATACACTTGATTATACACAATAACACTTTGATTAATACAGAGAATAGGGTTGATTACATCTGATCAAATGCAACCCTATATATACAACATGAACCGGTGTGATGTTGAACGTCGCAACGCTTCACGATACCGGTGTTACAATAACCGTCAAACGGCGTACCCTGTTACGTATCTACAAGTCTGATACATTTGACTTATTTACAATAATGACCCATATGTTTCTAATAATTACATAACTGACACATTACTTACATAATACATATAATACATATCCTAAGTTTAATTGTGATTAATCTTCAAGGGACCACCAAATCCAATTTTGGTAAACCATAGGGACCATCCGTGTACTCTACTCTTTATTGTAACAACGAAATGCTATTTAGGAGTGAGATCTTTCTACAATGAATAATGTTTTTATCTCGTTGTAAACTTTGTAGTCTTCTTGCGTGTTAATTAAATCATCATTCTCTTTTATTGTGTGCTCACATTTTTACAGGACTAATCTGATGAAGCTCCGTTCCGAGTATAAGGACGCCTTTTTAGAGAAGCATGGAGTCAAGTTGGGTCTGATGTCTGGTTTCGTTAAGGTACGGCCCACCCTTCTTTATTGAAGCTTTTTGACGTCTGACGTTTTTTTTAAATACTTGAAGATCTCTCAAATTACAGGCTGCTGTCAGTGGACTCCAAAATCAGCCAATTATCAATGCAGTTATTGATGGGGATGATATTATTTACAGAGACTATATCGATATCAGTATAGCCGTTGGTACTCCAAAGGTGAGCTCAAGAAATTATACTGTTTGACCCATTTTCTTCTTAGCTTGACTTTGTTATATGATTTCCAGTTTGACTCATCGATAGAATGTGCGCAAATTGGCTTGTTTTATTCTCTGTCATGCAGTAATGTTTTTTTTTGTTTTAGGGACTTGTTGTGCCGGTTATCCGCAATGCTGAAAAGATGAACTTTGCTGAGATAGAGAAAGAGATAAACACTCTTGCTAAGAAGGCAACTAACGGAACCATTTCTATTGATGAGATGGCAGGAGGCTCGTTTACAATATCTAATGGTGGTGTTTATGGAAGCCTTTTGAGCACTCCCATCATCAATCCTCCTCAGGTATGCCCTTTTAGTTGGTAATATTAGAAAAAAAAATATGCTAAATGAAAAGTCGCCCTAATTTTGTTTTTGCCCCACAAAATTTTCATGTAGTTCATTAAAAATACAGTTCTTTTTAATCATACCTGATGCACCAAATAAACTAAAAAAGTAAGGTTTTTTTTTTTTTTTGCATAAATACCCTACATTTGTGTCATTAAAAGTGGGACATTTTGTAAACGTAGATGTAATCTTAGTATTTTTATAAAAAAAGTTTATATATAAAATGATGAATTTATAAATATAATATGACCACCTAAGCTCAAGCTAGGCTCATGAGTAGTTTTCGGAGCTCGAGCTTGGCTCATTTGTTATTTATTATTTTTTTATGTAAATGAATTTATAATTATTTATGTATATATCATTATTATAATAATAAAATTAATATATAGCATAACATATATTTTTTGGTTGTTTTTATCAATATTGTTTATATAGTAATAGCTATTGTGTAAATATGCATTTCATATATAAAATATAACTTATTTGATAGAACGTCGTTATACACAAATGTATCATTTCTGTAATGGCATTATCCCTTTTAATGACCCAAATGGGACACAAAGCCATCTTATCATGACACTCCAATTTCAAAAAGTAGTATCATGACTAAAATGGAACAACTGAATAGATATGTTCGTATTTATGAAAAAGAAAAAACCGAAAGATAAAAATAGAATGAAGAAAAAGTGTTTCTGACCTAGCCCGGCCCGTTTTCCTTCTCTTTTTCATGGATGAGTATTGTAATTTTGTTATTTTAGTCATTAACATACATACATATATCTATAACAGTCGGCAATTCTGGGTATGCATTCAATTGTGAATAAGCCAATGGTGGTTGGAGGCAACATAGTACCGAGACCCATGATGTACGTTGCTCTAACCTATGACCACCGGCTAATTGATGGAAGAGAGGCTGTGTTTTTCCTCCGCCGAATTAAGGATGTGGTCGAGGATCCAAGGAGGTTGCTTCTTGACATCTAAACATTTTCAGAACCTTGTTTTGCTTTATTTATGTCAAATTCTGGTATTCATAAAGTCTTCACTTTACCAGAATAATTGATGTTTATTCTAAAAGTGTTTGCTGTTCTGTTACGGCTCACCATGTTTTCATTTATTGCATTTTGTTACTCAAATGAGTTGTTTGGATTTTACACCACCCGAACCAACCATGGATATGTTGCCGCTCCATGGGTTTGGTCTATGCTTCTTGTCGCCTCATAATTGATACTTTTATGAACATTGTTTTTGGTGATTATTTTTTATGAACGTCGATAAATCTGTTAATTTTTTTATTGCATCGATAATGGTTGATGGGCGATGCCCTTGCAATGTGATGATGGGTTTTGTGCTGTGGGACTTGGTTGTTTGGGCGGTTCAACAGGGGCAATGTTCTGAAAACTGGGCTGTAAACCGGCCGCTTTACCAGTTTGCTGGTTAGACCACCCTTTTTAGAATTCGGATGATGTAAAAACCAAATAAATGTAGAAAGTTATTCGTATATACATGAATATAAAGACTTCAAACACTATCGTAGCATATATACAAGTTTTATGTATAATAAACAATCATAGCATGGTTGGAAAATCCATTTTATTTTATAAATAAGCTACAAACCTTTACAGGAACATGGACGTGGTTCAAAAACTTTTAAAAATAGATGCTGAACCCAGTTCGTGTGAAACCGTCCAGTCCGTTGTGGCATGGCTTGCCCACTTCTTATCAGACAATCTGGACCCCATTCCCAGTCCTGACCGATTCAAGTATAGAAACATGTTTGGCTTCAATCTCTGGATTTTGGATACAAAGAACTAGCCTGGGGAGGTGTTATACATACCGGGTTTGGATTAACTCTAGTCAATGGTCAACCATCTTCTGGATGATGATGGCTCCATGTATGGAACATCTACAATGAGTCATGTGAGTGGTCGATAGGAACATACCGCAAATTTGTTAACTATATGATTAGTTCAAACGCGATGATCAAACGTTTGTAATGCAAAACATTGTTTTGTCACATAGTGGGTCCCACCTTCACCTTTCCTCCAAAGTCGATGACCATTCATCATGATTAACTTAATGCTAAACAAGAGTTCGACCAATACTTCATTTCTGCCTTCTTTGATCGAAAATATACAATTGACTAATTAACTAACCCCTTCTAAATGCATTGGAGGTCGCCAACCTACGTCATGAGCCTTATTGTTAGGTTGAGAGTCCATTGACCTTGTCCAGGTTGGTCTCTTTTCTTTTTTAATATATATTTCCTTGCATTAACCATACCCTTCCAAAATGATTCGGGATTACACTTATTAATAATAGGGTTGTTCAAATAGCTCGCAACTCAAATCTTGTTCAAATCTTGTTCGGAAAAAAAGTTTGCTCGCTCGTTATTAAACCAAGTGGCTGGTTCAAATTTCGAGCAAAGGTGAGCTCTCTTGTTGCTTGTTCAAGCTAAGTAGGCCATTTAAGAAGTCCAACTAGGCAAAAAAAAAAAAGGAAAAGAAAACACCCACTTTTTTTTGTTATTTCTGTCCATATATGTAAATACGTTATGTTGTCATATTATCAATCTGTGCAAGGGATACAAGGTTTCAACATTTTAAATGTATATGAGCTGGCTCGGATGATTTATCTGAGCTCAAGCTAAAGCTGGCTCGACTCGACTCACTCGTAAAGCTACCTTACTCATAAACAATCTTAATTACTCTTCTTTTGTTCTATTTAATTATCTTTAACTTGTTGTCAATTCCAAAAGTAATACCAAACCATATATTGATAGGATAGGAATATGATTCTTTCATCCATATGCAAGTTTAGAATAAAGATGGCAACTCCAAAAAGTGAAAAGAAGGTAAAATGCAAGGAAACTCTGCATTCTTCTCTCTTTTCATCATTCATCATAATTTCATTCACCTAAAATCACTCAGAAAAAAATTAAAAAAAGATGACACCTCTTTTGTTTATGGTTCTAGCCATGGAAATGGGCGTGATCATAACCATGTTGTTTCACTCACCCTTGAGGAACCTAATCATTATGGGTTTGGATCGGTTGAAGCAGGGTAGAGGGCTTGTGACCTCAAGGACCATTGCCGTGACATTATTCACTGTCTTCGTGTTCAACGTGTATGATATCCTTAAAACCCAAAAGCGCGTGATCGAGGTTGGAACCACTAATCCAACTGATCAAGTTCTTTTGGCCAATCGCGTTCTAGAGGCGTCACTCATGGGTACATTCTTTTTATCTCTTAATGTATGTCAAGTTTATTATATCCATGTTTTGGTTAACAAACAAGATTTACGCGATGGACGCAGGTTTCTGTTTATTCCTCGGATTGATGATCGATAGACTTCATTATTATGTCAAGGAGTTGTGGTTGTTGAGGAAGAGCTTGAAAGTCACTCGTGATTCTAATCCGATTCAACCCGTCAACAAAAACAAGAAAGCTTAGTTACAACACTCTCTCATATTCAATCAACCTTCATGTCAACAATTCTTCTACATTGTAAACATCAATAAATTCACCAAATAAAATTCCAACGAGTCATGTGTGTATACGGCTCTTCTATGCAAAATCGAGTGTTTTATTTACAGTTGTAACTAAATAATTGTGTGTATAAATTGTTACCATGAGAATCTACTATTGGAAAACTCACGGACCATCAATACCCTGCTAACCAACAAGGTAAAGCCCAGTTTGTGACAAAATTCAAGAGGTTAAATTATTGCAGGGGCGGAGCTTAGTGAGAACCAGGGGGTGCGCACCCCCCCAAATATTTCGGTTAGAAGTGTAAAATTTCTGATTTTTTTCCGTAAATTTTATAATTATAGGACCGTCGTCTTCCCTCCCCCCTCTCTCGCGCACAACTTTTGGTCTAGCTCCGCCAATGAATTATTGTATATTGCATGTGTTATAATATTGAATATTATAACAAACTCAAAAACAATGAAATGGGAAAAAAAAACCGTTTTGACTTTTAAACTCGTCATAAGGGAAAAATTATAACAAGAACACACAATAAGTAAAAAAGTGAATCAAAACAATAACGTGAACCAGAAAATTTTATCGAGAAGTGCTTTATTTTAATAAACGAGCACAGTTTCGCATCTTCTTTTTGGAAAAAAAAAATTAAAATGTTACAGCTCGTTAGACATTCGTGCATGGGGATATAGTTAATTTTGAAACATGCAAAATTATTTGAACATGTTGAAGAAACGCTCGTTCTACCCATGCGGAGCTAGAACCAAGGGAATAGTCTTTACAAGGGGTTAATCTATAATCTCTTCTAATCAATGGCTGATTAGGTCTCGAGAGCGATTTGCAAAACAATAAATATTGTAAGCTCGTTACGAGGAGGAGAAGATGGGGGTCTTCTGGTAACCACCCTCCGGCATGAGAATAAGTATCGCTTTAAGAACTAAAACGAGTGTGTGTTAATTGTGAGAGAGTGAGAGAGCCGATCCTTAAACCTATGGTTAAAGATTGGTATTTATAGTCGAAGAGTGTGGAGAAGGAGATGGGCTGATGGCCTTGGGCCGAACGTTGTCATCAAGGAATATCCGGTTTGTCCCCTCTGACACAACATGTCGTATATGTAGAGATACATGGCTTGCCGAGTGTACTTGTTGTCGAGTTTGTCCTTAGTTGTGTGTGGAAATCATGGAGTAGTGAATGGCACACTCCGATTAGCACACGTCAATGCCCTTTTGTACTTCTTGTCTCCTGCACGATTGATCATCGTGGGAATTGTATGAGCAGAGCTTGGTGCACGCTCATTGGCTACAGACCTCTCCCATTTATGCTAACTGTATTTGCCCTAGCTGTCATTGCTGTGTGCGTGCGGATGAGATGCGAGTAGTAGCTCCGGACGTAGCTGAGCGTTGTGTTATTTAAGGTTGGGTATGGTTTTTTGCGCACACGGCTTGTAAGGATTGGGCAGGATTTGAAACCATACCCCTTCAAGTCCCTCAGTTCAGTGTTGCTCTCATGTGCGGATGGCAAGTGGATGGAGCTTTGGACAAGATGAGTGTTGCTTCCATCTGGGTCTTTGTTGGCGCGAGCCCGACTTATCCATTGAGTATTATTGCATAGTCATGCACGTGACCCTTTTGCTTCCTTATATGCTTTTTATAGCTGGCGCATGACGCATGGTTTTTTACTTCCTTGAAGGGAAAGAAACTTACTTGCGCTAGTGCTGCTGATTTGAATTTTGAAAACGAAATCTTTCAAGATAAGGTTTGGCGAGAAAAGGAGTCTGATGTGACATCTGACTCTGTGCGAGGCATGTCATCACAGTGTTAGTGGTGCCTTTTCTTCTTTGTGTCAGGCGAGTGATGGCCAAACGCACATGGTTATTGTATTATGCGATTTTGCTGCTTGACGTGTCGTCTTTTGATGGGCTTGCGCCACAAGTTGTGGGAACGGTTACCCATCGCATTAAATACAATGGGTATAAATAAGAGCTTTAGGGTTTGAGGAAACCACTTCTCCGAAATTTCCCTTCCATTTTCTCTCCGATCTTCAAGTATTCTTCAAGTGTTTTTCATTTTCCTTAAGGTTTCCTTCAGAAGTTGAAGCGCAAGCTAGTGGTCTGCCACCATTGAAATGGAACGAACCAGCTTTCGAGCAGATCATGAATGGTCTTGGGTTTCCCGAACTATGGGGGATTTGTAACCTGATGCTTGCAATACTGCCGTCGATGCACCCGCTGGATACATTACTTCGTTCGCAGATTTCTTCTTTGATGGTAACTTTAGGTTGCCGATTACTAACACTTTCGAGGAGATTCTTTCATGCTATAAGTTCCACATATCTCAGTTAAGCCCAATAGGCATAATGCGCCTTAGGCCCTTTAAGTTTTGTTGTCGATCTCAGGATGTGGAGCCTACGATGGACAATTTCCAGGCTTTCTATCAACTCCATTGCAATATGGGGTTTTATTCTTTTGGGTAGTGTCTCGATGCAAAGAAGATACTGCTGGTGCCCCTGAAGTGCTTCATCATTGGATAGGAAAGTTTTCCTTCATCAAGGACATCGTAATTCTGGTGGCCATAACAATGTGGGGGCAGAAGATATCGCCATGGAGGAGCTACATGTCCTCAAGACTAAGGACTGGTATAAACAACTCAACGCGCTACCAAACATGAGTCTGGGTGAACGAGCTCTCGTTGCAGTGGCAATGGGAGGTGATCAACAAACCCATCCTAGCATATGTGGAGAACAAGATTGGTAAGCATGCGCTTTACTTGTTTATTATATATGTATAAAATTGAGTAAACTTCCATATTGCTCCCTATGGTTTGGTCGTTTTAACGGTTTTGCCCCAATCATTTAAAAGCAGACATTTTCCTCCCAGATCTATGAAGCCCATCACCATTTCACTCCTCACCTAACGACATCCATCTCCACTGTTAAATAATTGTCACGTGCCCCTCACATGAGGGGCATTTTGGTCTTTTTCCATCCCCCTTATTATTAATTATATGTATATATTTATTTATATAAATATAACAAAAGAACATTCACCATCTCTACATATTTTTCCCTAGCTATTGTAATAACTACGATCCTACCATTAGACACAACCCCCAACCACAGCTCCACCCAACAACCACCACCCCTCCCACCATCTCCACTCGACAACCACTACCACTTCACCTTACACCACCTACACCGACCACCACTAACATCACGTTGAACTAGTCCCACTCGACCACAACCACCTCCACTGGACCGCCACCACCTGCCACCACCCCCACCACTCTACACACACATCCGACGGCCCACCTTGCACCAGCCCCAATGGACTCCCCTGTCTCCATCATCATCCAAGTGTTGCACTAACGCCATTCAAATATATAATTTCTTATCAACACCATCATCGACAAATTCAAACTTCTTACACAACAAGTCAACAAATACAATCAATTCTTCAAAAACAGGTATACATAATAAATCTCCTTTCAAAACCACAGAAGTAATTGTATATCACCATTCAAAAAATTAATTTTCATTTGAAAAATTAAACCCAATCGAACTGGGACAAACCTTAAATTAGGATTTGGGGCAAATCATATATGGCAGATCACCATCACCACAACTCGTGCATCCTTTTGATGTGTTCTTCGATATTGCGCCACCCACATCAATGGGCCCTAGATCTTTTTTTTATCAATGAAGCCCTAGATCTAAGTCACGAAGATGAAGGTGTGTTAAGATTGTAACAGTGTGTTCAGATTTACGCTAAAAAGTGAAGGTGTGGTGATGGAGATGAAAGTGTTGGAGACGGTTGTGGTGGCAGTCGACAGGTGAAGGTGGTGGTGGGTGGTGTCGGCAGGTGGTGGTTAATGGTGAAGAAACCCTAGATCAACAAGACCGGAATCTAAGTAGATCTATGGAATGGGCTCTGCATAAAAGGGTTAATCCTCCGTTTGGTTTCACGATGGATGATGAATAGAACAATATTCCGCCTGATCCTGCAAAACAGAACACCGTTAGCTCACCACGGGGAGAAGGGGGGTTCTCTCCGTGACCACCCTCCGGCGTGAGAATAAGTACAGGTAGTCGGAAGTAAGTATTGTAAGAGAGAGAGTAGTTGAGAGTAAATACCTTTCCTTGAACTCCAAGTTACTTATTTATAGCCGGTGTTTGGCGCCAAAAGGAGAGATTGTTAACTTTAACGGAATCTTTTGCTATTCCGTTAATGTTTGTTGGCAATCCGTAAGTACACACGGATCGTGAGCTCATCAGCGGTTAGGGAGGTGCCACGTGTCAACGTGAGATCACTACATCTTATAAATGTGAGCATGCCATCACTGTGATCTTCCTCGGCCGTCCAGATGCTGCCATGTGGCAATTGGTTATAACCGAAAAGATGCTTGCACGATTGGGTGTTAATGGCTTCTAGAAGGTTTCACAGCTGTTACCCATCTATTATTCGCCACGTGTACATTCTGTTATAACAGAAAAGATTCCCTTTGCTTCTGCACCAAGTCAAGGATTTTGCTAAGGGAAGGTTTCTCAGGATTTACTGTTTCCTTGCGCGAGAAGCGCAAGTTAGTTAACTGATCTTCCTTCTTCTCCTTGCTACTTAGTGCAACGTTTGGTGGATACTTGCTTTGATATAAATATCTGCGCAAGGTTTGTGCATGAAGCATTATCCAATGAGAATGTTCAAGGTTAACTTTGAACCTTGCGCGAGACCGCGCAAGGTAGTTAAATGAAGCATTATCAAACGAGAGTGTTCAAGGTTAACTTTGAACCTTGCGCGAGCCCGAGCAAGGTAGTTAAATGAAGTATTTATCCTAAGAGAATGTTTAGGCTTTTAACTTTGAACCTTGCGCGAGCCCGCGCAAGGTAGTTATATGATCCTTTCCTCTCTTGCATATTTGGCGCAGAGTTCTAATAAATCTTATTTTGGCAAAGAAGTCTGCGTGCAATTTTCTTAGAAGTTATTAATGGGTATGGTTTCCTTGATTGACGCAAGGTTTTTGGGACCATACCCCTTCAAGTCCCCCCAGTCTAGTGTTGCTCCTATCTAAGAGTAGAAAGTAGGTGGAGCACTGGACTTAAGATAAATGTGCTGCGCTAGGTAAGGACTAGCTTTTTGTTGCTTTGTGCATCCTGGTGACGTGTCGTAAGTGAATTTTGAAAAAGATTTGAATTTCAAATATACTTAGACACGTGTCACTTATCTGGATGGTGTAGTTGGTGACGACGCACGTTCTTGAGACGTGGTGGTACTGTTGATAGGCTGTCAACAGTATATGTCTTACCGTATTTAATGCTTTTTCGACGACACTCGCGCGTGTGGGGCGGTTACTGTTCCCCACTCGCCCCTGCGGTTACTTGGGGATATGTGATCGTCGCAAAAGTCGCTGCAGTCAAATCATGCATTAATTGCGATTAGTATATAAAGGGATGAACGATCCATTTGCTTCATCACCAGATTACCACTTTGAGAGAAATTTGTGTTTATATCTTCCGGCGACCTTCAAAGTTTTCTAAGTATTTTTCACAGTTTGATTTATGGCCACCGGTGCGAGTTCTGCTGAGATGTCGTCGTCAAGTTTGCCACCGTTAAAGTGGTCGAAGAAAGATTTCGATAATCTTGCCACCAACTTTCTTTTCACTCCGTCCTGGAAAGCGTTTTTCCGGTGGCGAATGCCACGGCGGCTGATGCGCCGGCCGGCAACATTACATTGTTTTACGATTATTTTGCCGAAGGGAACTTCCGGCTTCCGGTGACCCATTTCTTGCTGGAAATTCTTGGTTTTTACAAGATTCACATTTCTCAGTTGAGCCCGATGGGAATGGTGAGGATCCGACATTTTGAGTTTGTTTGTCGGTCGATGCAGATCGTGCCGTTGGTCGAGAAGTTCAGAGTTTTCTACCAGTTGCACTGTTCGTTGGGTTTTTATTCGTACCAACAACGTGTGCAAGCTAAACGATTGCTGTTTGTGCCACCGAAGTATTACCACGACTGGAAGCAGAAGTTCTTCTTCATCAAGGCGGCGGTGATCCCGATGAAGATGACATTCCGGGCTGGTGATGAGATCGAGCTGGAGACCCTTCCCATACCTGCCGACGAGGTATGGTATCAAGATATTAAAGATGTGCCCAATATTGTTTTGCCGGAGAGGGACCTCATCGCCGCCGGGATGAGTATTTTTGGAAGAAAGAATGCCGGGAAAAACCGGTGTATACCAAAGATGGAACTGGTACGTAACCTTTTAATTTCCTAGCAATATCTTTTAATAGATATGTACTGATGCAAAAATGTTTGTTATGTAGCTGCGCATCTCTACTTGGTCTCTTTCAAGAGAGAGAAAGGGAAAATGGTCGTTGTGCCTCTTGCTGATGGTGAGGAAACTTGGTTCTCACAAATCTTGGGGAACTTTGAGTTGCCCAAGAAGGAGGATCTGGAGGCGCAACCATCTTCGAAAACTGGTAACTAAGTTCTTACAAAGCCTAAGTTGATATTGCAATATTACTCTTGAACATTTTTTCTAAGTAATATTGCAATATAACTAATAGCGCAACCTTTGCTCAATATGATTGATTATGTAGGTGATTTTCTAAACTTGGGCGTAGGCCCTGATTCGAAGAAGAAGAAGAAACCAACTGCTGCTGCAGCTGCTGCGCCTCCCCTTCCAACCCAGAGCAAAAAACCAAGCCATTAGCTGCTGCGAAAGCTGAGGGCAAGAAAGGTACGCGTCTCGTATCTGACTCTTGGTGCAATTATGTGGTGGTGTCAGACTCACTGGAGGGTCTTGCGCCTGTAGGTTTGAAGAAACCGAAGCCCGAACCCATTGACACCTCCTCTCTTCCAGCTGTGAACCCAGATGATCCCTTGGAAGTACCTTCTAGCCCGGAAGAGGCGTTGAAGCGCACTTCCAAGAAGAGGAAGGAGGCGGAAACTAAAGCTCCTGCGCCAACAAAGGTTGCGCGCCCGCGCATTGGCAAGAAGGGCAATCTGGATGCCTTTGCAAAGAAATTCTCGCCTAGTACGTTTAGTTTGTTGCGCATTTCTGTCAAAAAGTTGCGCAAAATCTTATACTTGGTATTTTTTGATATGCTTTGCACAGAAAATGGTGAAGGCTGCGCCGGCCACCTCATCTGCTATACCATCACCGCACAGGCCTGAGAACGTTGAGGAGGGAGATGCAGGGCAAGAAACTCCTATTTTTGATGCTGACCCCATCGTCCCGAGAAATATTGAGAAAGTGGCTCCGGAAGAAGAGCCCAAAAATTTTGATGCTGAGAATCCTGCTGACGAGCAGGTTATACAGATGTTAGGGTGAGAGATACTGCTACTGCAGAACAAGAAAAAATATCTTCCCCTGCGCCGGAACCGTCAAAGTTGATATCCAAGGGAGCTGGACCTTCAACACAAAGCGAAGGCTTTGTGTTTGTTGAGGATTTAGAGGAAGAGTCGCCCATTCTCCCATAGGAGACGCCTGGGGACTATTATTATCGTTCTTATTCTGAGAGGCGGGCCTCTGCGATTCATCAGCCCGTGTGGAAAGTTAAACAGGGTGATGTTTTCACTGATTGGCACTCCTACAGGGAGTGGTATAAGGGCATCTTCCGCCGGCGGAGGTGAAGCGCCAGGATGAAAAAGACCACGAGGCTACCTACGAGTCATATTTGCAAGAGTCTGCCCTTGCCTCTTCCACAATAAATAGGATCGTGCGCGAATGGCGCAGCATGAACAAGGAGTGGGATGAGGTTGAGCTTGAGAAGGCGAAGGCCAAGCTTGAGAAAGAGAAGACGTTGAAAATGCTCGTCGATTTTGAGGCGGAAAAGGCCCAGTTTGAGGAAGAGAAGAAGACTGAAGAGTGGGCTGCGCTGTCGTGGAAGCACAAGTGTGAGGCCTCTGCTACGCAATATGCGGACGAGCGCAAGCGCTTTGTGGAGGCTTGTGATCGTGATAACAAGGAAAAGATATCTCTGCGCAACGAAATTGAGAAACTTAAAAAGAGAAAGCTGATGCAGTTGCGGCAGCAGAAGAGGCGCGCTCACACAGAGAAAGGAGCGAGCAGAATGAGGCATCAACCAAAATGACTCTCCTTATTAAGAATAAAGAGATTGATGATCTAACTGCTATGCTATTTGACAAGACGCGGCTGCAAGCTGAGGTTGATAGTTTGAAAAAAGATATCAACCTTCACCGAACAGAGAAAGCCGAGTTGATCCACCGTTTAACTGAAGGCGAACAAAAACTTAACGACACGGAGGTCGCTCACGCTACAGCAGAAAGCTTGACCGAATCCCTCATGAACCAGCTTACCTGGTTGCGGGAGTACGAGATTGTGGAGGTAATATTCACTTTTCTTTATACATGTCTGGTTTGATTGTCGCAACATATACTGATTGTATGTGTATACAGATCGAAAATGCCATCCTTAACTCTACGGAGTTGGATGAGAGAGTGGCAGAGTTGATGATGGCAGCGCGCAATGACGGGCATGCCGAGGGCTAGAGGGAGTGTACTTTGCACGTGGCACATGCGCTGAAGATCGAATGGGATACAAGCCGTGCTGCCACGCATGGGCTAAATACTGCCGCCATTTACTCTGTCGCTAAAGAGAAATATGATCAATTGCAAATTCCGATTATGGACCTTGTGGATGCCACGCTGCAGCAATACGACTTTGTTGATAAATTAAAGGAGATCTTTTCTTCAACAGAGAGGCAGGCGGGAACCAAATCCATAGAATAGGAAATTTTTAATTTTTCACTTTGTGATAACCTGTAATGTTGCGCTGCTGCGCAAGTACTATGGATGTGAATATAATATATTTCAGTTTTACAATATTTGCATGGGACCAATTACTTGTGTAGGATAGTCAAATGAACAATTTCTGTTCTCATATGTGAGTGTAAGTATTAAGTTAGCTTGTGGCTCATGAGTTTGTGTTTTTGTTTATCCAAAGGAATTGCATGCATTTGTAAATGAATATATACAAGACTGTAAGTAGTGGCAGAGTATTTTATTCATACTAATAAAGCAGAAAACTATGGCTGCCACTAAGATTACATAATAAAATAAAGTAAGCAGTCTCGTTACGCAACGCTCAGAAGTTGCTTAGAGGACTGAGATTACATATAACATCAGCGTAGTTGTTGGGCGTTCCAGGTTCGAGGAACGCTGGATCCGTCCATACTCTTCAGAGTGTTCGTGCCTTTTCCTAATACTTCATTTATCACGTACGTACCTTCCCATCGCGGGGCTAACTTCCCCGGTTTTCGGCATTCGACGCTTCGTTATCGCGAAGAACAAAGTCACCAGGCAAAAAGGAACAGATGCGCACCCTTTTGTTGTAATATTTTTCAAGCTGGGACTTGTATTTAGCTTCGCGAATCGCTGCATTTTCTCGTCGTTCTTCCAATAAGTCTAGGTCGATGCGCCTTTGTTCTTCGTTATCTTGTCTTTCCAAAGCTAGCATTCTTGGAGATGGTAACCCAATTTCAGCAGGAATTACTGCCTCCGTGCCGTACACAAGGCTAAAAGGAGTTTCTCTAGTGCTAGTCTTGGGCATAGTTCGGTGTGCCCACAAGATGCTAGGCAACTCGTCAACCCACCCCCGCCGTGCTGTGCCAAGGCGGGCCTTGATACCGTCGACCAACTGTTTGTTTATGCTTTCAACTTGACCATTTGCTTGTTGGTGCGCAACGGAAGCGAAAACATGCTGGATTCCCATTTCGGTCATCCATGTTTGCAACTCTTCAGCCGTTAAATTTGGACCGTTGTCTGTAATAATGCTCATGGGCACACCAAAACGGCAAATAATGTATTCCCAGATGAATTTGCGAATTACCATCGCTGTAGTAGAAGCTAAAGGTTTGGCTTCAACCCATTTGGTGAAGTAATCGACCGCAACAATGATAAACTTTACTGCGCGGGGGCATATGGAAATGGTCCCACTAAATCAATGGCCCATTGTTGAAATGGCCAAGCTATTGTGACGGGTACCAAAGGATTCTTTGGGCGCAACGTTTTAGGGGCATGCCTTTGGCAGGACATGCATTTGCGCAAGATCTCTACCGCGTCAACGTACATTCCGGGCCAATAATACCCTGCGCTTTTCACTTTGGCTACTACCATGCGTGGCCCAGAATGTATACCACATAGCCCCTCATGAACCTCCCTGATCAGGTATTGCGCATCATGCTTGTTAACGCAACGGAGCGAAGGACCCATGTAAGAGCGTCGGTACAGAATACCATCAACCATTTCGTAATTGAGGGCTTTGCGTCGTAACTTACGTGCTTGCGCTTTATCTTCTGGGATCCATGTAACAAATACATCATTATTGGAGACATCCATGATGCATCTCCTACTTCGACCATTGTCACTTGTCTAAGAGGGACTGATGGATTACGTAAAACCTCGATGCGAACTTCTTTTGCCAAATGCATGAAACTAGTTGCAGCGAGTTTGCTTAGAGCGTCAGCATGTTGGTTTTCGCTTCGCTTGACGTGTGTCATTTTAAATTGTTGGTGCTTTTAAAATCCAACCGAATTGAATATGTGAATTCTGCTCCCTCTGGACTCATTAATCGAAGACCTGCTCCAGCCCCATCACTGTTTGATGCGCCATCTGTAAACAATGTCCGGGCTCTATTGTCTATGGCTGGGACTGGGTTTTGAATTGCTTGGCATTCTTCAAGTTTATCGGCGGGAATTTCAACGATGAAATCTGCCAAAACTTGGCCTTTGATAGCTGGTCTAGGTTTATAACAGATGTTATAACCTCCCAATTCTATTGCCCATTTCGCAAGTCATCCAGAAACATCTGGTTTGGCCAAGACTTGGCCAATGTGAAAATTTGTTAAAACTGTAATAACATGTCCTGAAAAGTATCTTCGCAGCCTGCGCGAAGCATGGACCAATGCTAAAACTAATTTCTCCATAATTGAATACCTTGTCTCTGGATCGTTCAACGTCTTGCTGATATAAACTGGACCCTTTCGCGTTCTACCAACAAGACAGCACCTACTGCTACCTCAGATGTTGCAAGATATAAGACCATGGGTTCTTTTTTACGAGGAGCAGTAAGTGTGGGAAGTTGAACTAAACAATCTTTCATCTGCTGGAAAGCTTGATCAGCTTCAGGAGTCCATGCGAACTCTTTGCTCTTCATACAATTGCGCAAGGTTTGAATAAATGGATAAGACTTTGCAGCATGATTGGCGAGGAAGCGGTTTAGCGCAGCTAACCTTCCAGCCAAACATTGCATCTCTATGATGGTAGTAGGAGAAGACATTTTTTGTGTTGCTTTGACCTTCTCAGGATTAACTTTGAAACCGTCTTTGGTGACGACGAAACCCAAAAATTTGCCCTCCTCCATGCCGAAGGAGCATTTGCTTGGATTTAACTTTAGATTTACTTCTCGCAGAGAATCAAAAGTTCGTTGGATGTTGTCTAACATAGTGTCTTCTGAATTACTCATAATGACCAAATCATCAATGTAGACTTCCACAGTTTTCCCGATATCATCTCCAAACACTGTATCCATCAATCTTTGATAAGTAGCTGCTGCATTGCGGAGACCAAAAGGCATCTTGGTATAACAAAAAATGCCTTTCTCCGTGCGAAAAGCGGTTTTATCTTCGTCCTCTTTTTTCATCAAGACTTGATGATAACCTTTATAACAATCTAGAAAACATTTCCAGCGAAAGGAAGCTAATGAGTCAACCTTTTTGTCAATCTCAGGAATAGAATAACAATCTTTTGGACACGCCTTGTTTAGATCTTTAAAATCTACGCACATCCGCCATTATGTTTCTTTACCATGACTGGGTTTGCCACCAGGTCTGGTATTTGACTTCGCGCAGAATACCAGCATTTAATAACTCGGTGACTTGCTCGTTCATCGCCTCTGTCTTATCTGACCCGAGGCTGCGCTTTTTCTGAACAACTGCATCTACTGATGGGAACACATTCAGACAATGTTCCGCGACGTCCCGCGGGACACCGACCATGTCGGTAGGTGTCCAAGCGAAAATGTCTTTGTTCCGAAACAACTGTAGTTTAAGCTTTGCGCGAATTTCAATACTGACTGCAGGCCCTTATAAGATTGTTTGCTCAGGATACTTATTGTTGAGTACCCACTTTCTGGTTCGTTACTTGGCAATGCCTTGGCAGCCTTCATAACTGGTTCTTCAATTGACATGATTTCTTTCCGCGCATAAAGTATAGCTATACCATTTGGTGTCGGAAAACCACAAGCAGCATGCGGAGCGGAAGTAATCATACTAAAATCACGTTGTGCGCGGCGTCCCAATAGTACATCGTGACGGGAATTTGCCGGCATCACCATGAAGTTGACGTTACTCGTTCGAGAACACCTCCCATCAGATAAAGTAACAGGAAAAAGGATTTGTCCTAGAGGAAAGACAGCATCATTGTAGAACCCAGTTAATGGAAAATCAACTGGTTCTAAGCGTGCCTTATCCTCAGGATCTAACTGCTTGAAGCACTGCTCATAGATAATATCCATGGAACTACCGGGATCTATAAACATATAGTCTGTTTGGTAGTGTCCAAAGATACCGGTGATAACTACTGGTCGGTCTTCTTGAGGACCTCCTGGAACGATAGGGAATACGACTTGCTTTTCGCCCCAAGTATTGTTTTGAAAATGTTGAAGGCTACGCTTGCGCGATGATCCACCTTGAATCATGGAAACGTGCTGTTTCATTTTCTTGTTGCTAGGCCCTTCGTTCTCGCGCATGATCTGTTTAATCTCTTTGCGCACATTCTGGACTAGATGTGTAAGCTTCCCACTTTTTAATGCTTTTTCAATCTCTGTGCACAGACTGATACAGTTATCCGTTGTGTGGCCTATGTCTCTATGATAGTCACAAAACAAATTTGGGTCTTGCCCTTTTTTGTTTTTCATTGGTTGCGGCTGTTTAAACTGATAATTCTCAGTGCTGAGAACCTCAGCCGGCGATTTCGTTAAGGGAGTCCACTGACGTTCCCTATTCTCTTGCTTAATTGCTTTTTGAGCTGTTATCTTTTTGATTGTTGCTCGCGCATCAATTGGTGAATAAGGAGAATACGAATTCTGACTTGACTCTTTCCAATTTCTCTTATATTTGCGACTACCTCTACTCAGGTCTTGCGGACGGTTCTGAGGTAGAGGTGGCCTGTTAGAACTTAAGTTGCGCTCGGTCTGGGCGTAGACCTTGGCTGCCGCCATGAGTTTATCCTAGTTTTTTGGACGGCCAGTCGTACCAGACAACACTTTAATCATTTCGTCGCACCTTACAGCATACTTGAACTGCGCGCATATAAGGTCTTCATGGACATCTCCAATCTCCAACACCTCTTTATTGTAACGCGTTATAAAATCTTCGAGGCTTTCATCGTCCCTCCGCCAGATGTTCATTACATCTGAGGAGTCGCGCACGTATCGCTGTTGCTGGCTAAAGTGTGTAAGAAAATTTTCTTTTAAGTCGTTCCAAGAGGAAAGTTTTACCTGCCGGAAAATTATCAAACCAAAGGCGCGCAGCGCCGGTAAGGGTCTGTACAAATAGGTGACACCACATTGGCAATGTCCAACACCCAAGTAACCCTGCACCGGTAAAGAGGCGCATATGATCATCAGGATCGGTCAAACGGTTAAACTTTCCAACGTTGGATGGTAATTTCGCTCGCTCCAACGGAGCCAGTGCTATCTCTCTGGTAAACTTTGATTGCTCAGCTGCTTCGGTTGGGCGATACACCAAATTGTAATCATGCTCAGCTTCTGGATTTTATACTGCACATACTTTTGGCCTGTAACTAGCATGATCCGCAGATATTCGATTGAAAATACTTGCACTATCCCCCTCTTCATAGGTTCTATCAAGCTCATCATGTTGGGTGTCCCGTTTCTGCGAAGACCGCGGGCCCAAATGAGAGTGGACAGATGCGCGACGCTGAAGGTTGTCTTCTTGCCTTCTATTACCAGAATGAACAGGATAATTCCTGGTTTTAGAATACATTTCTGTTCCATCTTCAGGCATGCGTGAAGGGGAACGAGCATGACTTTGAGTATTATAACTCAAAGCTCGAGGTGCTGGCGAGCACGGACCTGAGGAGCGTTAACCAGAGCTTGAAAAGCTGGAGTTCCGGTTTGGGCACATAACTGAGCATACATAGCATTTAGAGTCGCTTGAGATTTGATTAACCACGATAATGGAGTCTCTCCAGGTGGTAAAATCGACGTAACATCAACCTGAGGAGCCGCCGGCGTTACAGGAATACTCGCATGATTAGGATCATACTGAGCATTAGCTTCGTCGGAAGAATCCTCAACTATTTGTCCGTCGACCTGAGGTCCGACAACAACGCGTCGAATCCCTGATCGAGCACCTTGAAAAGATTATCCGTCAACCATGATGCTGCAGATCTAAGTGAAATGAAACGAAAGATGAGAAAGAATTGAAATCGGTGGGTGCCAACTAGACCGGAATCTAAGTAGATCTATGGAATAGGCTCTGCATAAAAGGGTTAACCCTCCGTTTGGTTTCACGATGGATGATGAATAGAACAATATTCCGTCTGATCCTGCAAAACAGAACACCGTTAGCTCGCCACGGGGAGAAGGGGGGTTATCTCCGTGACCACCCTCCGGCGTGAGAATGAGTACAGGTAGTCGGAAGTAAGTATTGTAAGAGAGAGTAGTTGAGAGTGAATACCTTTCCTTGAACTCCAAGTTACTTATTTAGAGCCGGTGTTTAGCGCCAAAAGGAGAGATTGTTAACTTTAACGGAATCTTTTGCTATTCCGTTAATGTTTGTTGGCAATCCGTTAGTGCACACGGATCGTGAGCTCATCAGCGGTTAGGGAGGTGCCACGTGTCAACATGAGATCACTACATCTTATAAATGTGAGCATGCCATCACTGTGATCTTCCTCGGCCGTCCAGATGCTGCCATGTGGCAATTGGTTATAACCGAAAAGATGCTTGCACGATTGGGTGTTAATGGCTTCTAGAAGGTTTCACAGCTGTTACCCATCTATTATTCGCCACGTGTACATTCTGTTATGACAGAAAAGATTCCCTTTGCTTCTGCACCAAGTCAAGGATTTTGCTAAGGGAAGGTTTCTCAGGATTTACTGTTTCCTTGCGCGAGAAGCGCAAGTTAGTTAACTGATTTTCCTTCTTCTCCTTGCTGCTTAGCGCAACGTTTGGTGGATACTTGCTTTGATATAAATATCTGCGCAAGGTTTGTGCATGAAGCACTCGACCCGGTATAATGTCATGTATATTAATTATATTGTTTCGAATTTATTTAGTGTTCTAATCGCGTAACCGAACCTTATAAAATTTGTAAACATAAATAGAATATATAAATATATATTGTTCGTTTATTGTTGTCTTTTGGGAAAATATATCGACAACTAGATCGTCAGGATCGTCCAAAAAAAGGGGAAACTCTGCCCGTTTTTCGTCAAAACATACAGATATATATTTATATATATGTTACACTTTTTGATAATATATATATATATATATATATATATATATATATATATATATATATATATATTACACTTTTTTGACAAAGTATATTTATCTAATGACAAAAGATATTTATTATACTTTCGACAATATATATACACAAATCGATTATATCTTTCGATAATCATAGATACCTATTATACATTCGGCCAAATTATATATATATATATATATATATATATATATATATATTAAACATAGATACCTATCATACCTTTCATTAGAATATAAATATAAATATCTAATATATTCTTCGTCAAATATATGTTTATATGCTTTATAGTCAAAAACTAAAGATAACGTATCAAATTCAATTTTTTTTTATATAACAATCAATATAAAGGTATATATATTCAATTATTATTATTAACAACACTTCTATGACACCTTTGACTAACTTAAATTTAGAAACGTTACATAAACCATGTTAAATATATACGTACATCCAACTCTAGTTCAAATCCTCCGTCCTAATTCCAATTACTCATACACCTTCGTTTGCCTTATAAGGTGATCTCGGTGTCTCATCTCCAACTCATCAATTCGTCGCGGTATTTCCAAAGAAGACTTAGCAATTTTGTGAGTACACTCGACCCATTTTCTTTTATATCACTTTGGGTGTAACGTGTTTACCTTATACAAAAATCGCTAAACTTAAACTTTATGCAATGCACGAAACAATCCAATATACATGAACGCTTTAATACATTACTTGATGCTTGTATTTGGACCATTCTTATGTAATACCATAGTCATTAGCTTATCTTAAGCCTCCATTTGACATATATAGCGCTATAGGAGTAACGCACCACCCACTCGTGAATAAGAGGTCATGTTAAATTATCGTTATTATGCGTAAGCAAGAGGATTGACTAGAAATATTGCATGCCATGTATAATGCTCTTGTATAAAGTTAGTTACCATGTGGATTCCTTTAAAACCTTATTCATATACGTATGCTTATGCTTAAACTTGTGTACCCACCTTTGCTTTTGCATTGAACTTTTTTTAAACATGTTACGGGTTGAGAAGGATAATGCTATGAAATCAAAGTAGCGTCGAGGTTAGATACACACATAGACGTTTTAGGTTTAATAATGTTGTATCAAATTTTGTCATTGTTATTGTTTTTATTTGAAATTCCCATGTATTGTAATGATAATTTACTTATTAAATGAAATTCGGTTTAATTAATTATTGTCACCATTAGCGTTGTGAGCAATGAGCAATCTTATTCGTCCCGCCTCGATGTTTCCGCCATCAGTTGGGGTGTGACAGATTGGTATCAGAGCCATAACTATAGGGAATTAGGAAAATTGTCATGCTTTTGACCTAGTATATAGTTTAGCACCAGACTCGGCCATAGTTGATTCATATGCTAATTTCTTGAAACGACACTTATGTGCTAAACTCATGAAATGCTTTACGTGTTCATACTTGTTATATTATTCCAAACATACGCCTTTTCTAATGCGTTTTACTCGATTATACTAAACTCGAAAACACTCGTATTACACAAATGAGACGACTTCACCAAAACAGGCGTGATACCCACAATTTGGTGAACGAATCTTAATCCATCTATTCTTTTACGTGAAATTCGCCATCAAGTTAGGAGTGAAATCCTCACCTTGACGGAAAATTTCCAATTCAAACTCTAGTGGATCCTCGTCAAAGTGTCGAAATTATAGTTTGACCTGACGAGTACCAACCACACTTAGGGTACGACATCGTCAACTTAGGAGTGAAACCTGCACCTTGACGATTAAGTCCCATTCCTCGATTTTCGATCTCGCCAAAGTTTTGATTATTCCAATCGATTAGAGACGTGTAGTAACTGGAAGGGTAAAATGTCGTTAATCGCTTCTCGACAAGAGCATTTTACCTATAGGCCAAAGCACGATTCTCTAATTCGAAAGGATCTTCGATTCACTTTGGAATAGTCTTTGTTTCTCTACTCGAAACAATCTAATGCTTTATAAGCCTCACTTTTATGCTTTTCAATTTATATGTGATTTTTCTTATTTATACATTTGTTACCTCCTCTTCTCAAATGTCAAATTATTTTTAGGTTTTTACACAAGTCATACCAAACTTTTCATACACCTATAAGTATTTACATGCATGATTTCAAAAAAACACCACAACTAGACTTATATTTCTCGAAATCCCAAAATGGAGATCCATCGTCGAGATAGGAGTGATTTCCTTACCTTGACGATTAAACTCCGCTTCCTTAAAAGGACTTCACCAACGGGTTAGGGGTGATTCCCATACCTCGGTGGTCGTTACCAAACCTTTTTTTTGAAGACCTTATTATACAAACCACACGTTCAATCTGCATGCCTAAATCCTTTATCATGTTGTCGAAATCCATACTTGGGTGAATTTCAAAATTTACTATTTTATCAAACGTATCTCTTATCCTGTAATCTATTTCATATAATCACATGCACATCTACTTGGTCACCACATAAAACGTTTTGTTTTTCCTGATTTTTAAAATTTGACGGAATGCTACCTACCAATTTAATCGGTCTAAAGAATACCTTGCTCACGAACTTCATGCTCAACTTAACCACTAAAACCTCTCACACGATGTCATTATACGAAGGACTTTCATTTATAAACAAAAACCAAACCAATGTCTTATAGATATTATGGAGTCGTTTTTACTAAAACTATTTTCACAATTAATAAAACATTTTGCTAAAACACTTTTCATCGATCATTAAATCCATTACCTCAAATTTCTTCTCAAGGGTCAACGTTTCACGAGAACCTCCAAATTTCAAGTTTCTTGTTTTAATGTAACATCCTTTAAAACGATGCAAACTTACTATTTTAAGACCTTTTCATACACCTCTCAATATGTCACCTAAATTTTAAAACACGTGGGCAAGGAAACTTTATAAAGACTAACCATTTTCGACCTACAAAATCCTTCTAAAAAAGAGTCGCACTCCCGTCCTTTACAAATACGTCACGCATAACCAATAAGTACTTTACATTCTTTTTACGTTCACGAACTAGATCCTACATTCTAAGTCAAACTTAAACCTGTTTTGATTCGATAATCTCAACATTTTGCTCAAACAACTATACATGCATATCCACTTACACGTTCTAGTCTATCTCACACGAAAACTTCATTTATATCACTTGTTTTACATACTCAATTCTAAACAAGTTCACTGAAACATACAACCTAAAATCATCAAAATCATGCTTGAAATTGCAGAAAACGTGAAATTGTGAACAAGTGTTCGAAGCAGATAAGGATTTTCGCATGAAACACTAGATTTCGTATGAAAAACAGAAGGATAAAACACTTAAAAAGTATCCTCTATCATAAATTTTCGTACGAAATCAGATTTTCATACAAAAATCAAAATTTCGCACGAAATTTTAAATCATCATTTCGTATGAAAATTTTCTCTCTGATCTTGTGTTTCAGTTAGTTTAAAGTTAACCAGTTCTAATATGTTTTCTGTTAAAAGTATTTTTAAGATGTCAGGTGAGGAAGAATTTCATAACGCATTCGCCACACAAGTAGTTACAACTTCTGTAGCAGCTTAGAATATGAATCTCGAAAACAAAATGGGAACCACTACAAAGCCTCCGAAACTCATGAACATAGAAGATTACAAAAGTTGGAGTGAGAGATTCAAAAACTGGGTTCAAGCAACAAATTTAACCGTTTGGTTTGCACTCGAGAACAAGTATCAAGCGCCACTTAATGAACTCGGTATTGAGAAAACGTTGGCTCGTCTGATCGATGAAAAACAAGAGAAATACGTCAATGAAAATAAGATGATGAATCTTCTACAGCAAGCCATAAAAGAAGATATCTTGGTTCTTTTGCAACATGACGACGATGCTCAGTCATTGTGGCTTGCCTTACGATTAAGGGCACAAGGGAGTACACATGTCAGATAGGGTAAGAAAGCGTTATTGAACAAAGAATCTGAAGTGTTCAATGTTCTTCAAGGTGAAACAATGAAACAACTCATAGAAAGATACTACCACCTAGTAGTACAAATGAAGCGTATGAGAATTGTCAAAACTAATGAAGAATTAGTTGATAAATTGGCTGATTCACTACCTGAAGGAGATTGGGCAATGTATTTAACCATCCTGAAGAATGGAGCTGAGTATGATAGTCTCAGTTTGCCAAGATTCATTGAAAAGTTGGAAGGCATGAATTAGAAATGCAGAAAATGGCAAAAAGTAAGAAGTCAAACTTGCAACAGGATGTGGGTCTATACTACAAAGGAAATACGAATACACCTGTTTAGAGTCCTAAGATTCAAACAGCTTTCAGTGCCAATTCTAATGCCAGTCCAGCTTCCAACCAGTTAAGTGGATTTCAATCGTTTGCTTCCTTCAATCCAAATACTTCACAAGGGCAACAATCATCACAAAGCTCCAATCAACCACAAAACAATCAGCAAAATCAATCCAATCCCAACCAGCGAATTCTACAATGTAATATCGCAGTAAACCTTCAGAATGCTCAAGACTTCAACGAGCAAACTGCGAAACAGCACATGTTTCTACTTGCAACAGTTCTAGAATCTTATGAAAGTTTAGTAGCTGGGAGGATCGGAAATCCGGAAATGGCAAAAGAAGATATGACCAGATTGATCCGGAAGAGATGGAATTGATTGATATTATGTGGTGTATGGCATCGGTGGTTCGGAGAGCTCAGCACTTCATGGAAATCACGGGAAGAGACGATTTGAGAGGTCTTGATGGTAAACTCGGATTTGATAAATCCAAAGTTACATGCTTCAAATGCAGGGAGAATTGACACTTCAAGCGTGAATGTCCAAATCGTGAAGTAAGGGGAAATCAAAATCCTTTTGGGGATGATTATTACAAGAAGGAAATTTATCATCGACCACAGCCAGAGAAAGAATGGCGCAAATCGAAGATGGACCTTCGAACTCAAAAGACAAAGCTCTTATGGTCACGCAAGAAGATGAAGGGTTCAATTGGAACAATTTCATTTCCAAAAAGAAATTTTTTGCTCTTGTTGCTGAAATCATGGAAGAACCTGAATCATCAGAAGAAGTATCAGAAGAAGAAATGGAAAAAGTTCTGGCAGACTACTTCAGATCATCAGCGGAAGAAGAAGAATGTCTCAGAGGTACTCCTAAACCCTATTTGTTTGATACAATTCTTAACACTTTTGCAGATAGCTTTGATTCTGCTCACAAAGAAGAAAACCCTGAAGAGACAAAAGTAGAATGTATGGAGATGATTGATGTAACCAAACCTGTAACACTAGAGAGCTTAACTGACATTGCCAACAAAGCACTCATGGCCAATACAAATGAGGTAGTCAGTGTGGAAGAATAGGTAGAAAAGGTTGAAACAGCAAAAGAAACAATCAAAGCTCAAACTGTCGAAATGGTCAGCCCATGCTTAAAATATGCCGAAGCATGTGAGCAATGTGCTGAGAAAGAGAAAGCTTTTAAAGAACTTAAAACATACAATGATAAGTTGTCATATGATTATAACACCGTAAAAGAATCATATGATAAACTCAGCCGGACCATTCGACAGTATGAGAAAACTGTCAAAGAAGATGACAAAACACTTTCAATGCTCAAAGCAACTATGATGGACAAACAAATGGCCATTAATCTGCACATTAACACAATTGCTGAGCTAAAAAGTGAGCTGGAGAAAACTAAAATTGAATCTGAAAGGGTTAACAAATTGTTGATCAGTTATTCTACCAGCATGTATGTCCTTGATCACATTCTTCCAAAAGCAGAAAATACGAAAGAAGGTAAGAAGAATGATAAAAATATTGGAAAATGTTACGATCATGTTCCACCCCCTATGTGGAATAGCTATGCTAAGAAACATCCTGATGGGGTGGATAAGGCGCTGAACTTAAAGTTACTCACTGAAAGGAGTGACTAGCTGCCTGAAAATCTTGACGTAACATATTCCAAATCTGGGAAGGACTGTGAATCCGAGGTGGTAACCAAAGTAGTTGAAAATGTGTTTGAAAATGAGTCTGATAGTACAATTTATGAGAGTGCTGAGTCGCAAAATGAGAAATTAGAGTCAAGTTCACCTTCTGAAAGTGAGAAAAGTTTTCATGAAAATTTTATAGCAGCATTAGATAATGGTTTAAATGATGATCCTAATGTAGTGATCTACAAACTGAAAGGATTAGATAAACTATATACTGATGAAGAATTTCTAGTCCAGAACGTTAACTTTGATCGTGTCGACAAATTCTTTAAACTCATTGAAGTTGACACATCTGATCTTGAAAAACAAGTTGCTGGTTTCTACTCAAAACCAAAGAAGTCTAACAAAACCATCCATCCAAGAGGTAGAAGTTATCCTGAAAACAGGAGGGATGGGTTAGGTTTTGAAAAGAAAAGGAATAACAAATCACGAAAGACAAATTTTACAAAGAGAGTTGAGTTTGTGTTTGGAACAAACACAGTTGATGAAATAGAAGTCATTAACAAACAAACCAACGATGAGTTTAAGAAAGAAAAGGAGCTTCGTGAACAGGACTTGGATTACACTGTTGGAAACAACAGTAGAACATGCTACAGATGTAACAAAGTTGGGCATATTGCACGACAATGCCCTCAAAATCGTCCAAAACCTGTTCATGAACAAAAGAGGTTTACAGTAGATGAGAAGAAAAGGGTCCAGAGTTTGTGCCAACAAATATTTTAAAGAGAAAAGACAATTCCAGTTCTAATGAGGAACCAACAACTGAAATCATTTCAAAATATGAAGTTGGAGAAACATCAAAGAAAAATGAAAACAAAGAATCTAATCTCTATATCAAAAAGGCATTCTCAAAGGCACAAACCTGGGTAGCCAAAGCAAAAACATCTCTTGTAACCACAAAATCAACCAATGTTCCAGACAAATCAAAAGATAAGACTAAATCTAAGACTGGACAATGGGTTGAGATTAAGAAAGATGTCAAGTTGCCAATGTCCCAAAGGTTGACATTGCCATCCACCCAAGACCGAAAGGGCTTGGGTCTCTCTGTTTAAGTAATATGTTTTTCATATGTGCAGGGGCTTCCAAGGTCAATCATTTCAAAGTGGATCATGGACAGTGGAGCTTCTACGCATATGACAGGGATGTTGGCTTTGCTGTACAACGTAAAAGCCATCAGGGGAGGATATGTTGGTTTTGCCAGAACACAGGGCGGCAGGATCGTGGAGAAGGAATTCTGACAAACGGAGTTGTGTCTTTCAACAAAGTGAATTATATTTGTTGGTGCATATGTCTGTTGCCTACGTCATTATGTATCGAGTCTGAGCGATTAGGGTTTAATCTGTTAGAAACTAGGCGTATTTAAGTGAGATAGAGGGCAAGTTCGCTGGTCATGATGGTGTTGATGTCAAGTTCGGCCGAACTTGACTAGGTCAAGTTCGCCCGAACTTAGCCTCTCACCAGCGAACTTCTAAACCTATAAATATGTGCCTTGGGATTTCATTTGTAACTTTTAGAGAATTTGTCATGACAGAGGCGAAGCTCTATCCAAGTGTTTCCAGGATCTGTAACGTTTACTAATCAATGAAACAATGATTAATCAGTGAATAACTTGTCTACAATGTCGACTATGCAAACGGTTTCCGCACGTTTACCTTAGGTTAGTCAAACTAGGATCGGAACGATCCGTACAACGGACCTTCAATTGGTATCAGAGCAGGATTGGCCTAATTTGAAGACATTGGACTGAAATCATCTCATCTTCTACTCATTTCTTATATTTTTAACTTTTCTTGGACAATTCACGGACATAATGGACTGATTTTCAAGTATAATACGTAAAATCCATAATAGTAAAACCCTTGAAAAGATCAGAGCTTAAAACAAACGAATTCATGTCGAAAATTTGAAAAAACCATGTTTGAAAACACATGTTTGCTCGAATTTGACATCAAGTTCGCTCGAACTTGACTGAAAATTCATAAGTGTTCATCAAGTTCGCCCGAACTTGATTGATTTTTGAAGATTTTTGGCAAGTTCGCTCGAACTTGTAAGTTTTCTTGAAAAATCTCACAAGTTCGCTCAAACTTGTCAAGTAATATACAAGTTCGCCCAAACTTGTCCATTACAAGTTCGCCCGAACTTGTCTAAGGGTTTCTAAAAAAAAGAAAAGGCATGAAAATCCCAAAAAACGTCTCGAACATTATATATCCTTAGATTCGTATCCAAGAGATGAGTTTAAAGCTCTAATATGGTAAAAACAGTTTTCCGAAAAATTTTAAACGTGTTTAGCAAACCGATACGTTAAAATTGTCGATTAAAAAGTCAAATTTTTACTAAAATTGTCTGTTTGCTAATCATTTTTCAAGTGTTTTGAACGATAGATTAGTTTGGAAAACGAAATGGGGTCTGTGAAGCCGCCAAAGTTGATGAGTATGAACGAGTATGAAGTTTAGAAAGGAAAATTTGAGAGCTGGGTCCAAGCTATGCATTCCGTAGTTGGGTCACGATTGAGACAGGTTATGTCGTTCCTAGAGATGAGAATCAGAAAATTCTGGAGAAGTGCAAATATTCTACTCAACAGAAAAATGATTATTTTGCTGAAAAAAGGATTAATCTTATCCAGCAATCGGTTAAGGAAGACATCCTGATACTTTTACGAGAATACAAGACTGCGAAAGAATTATGGACATCTCTGAAGAATAAGTTTCAAGAGAGTGTAGTGGTTAAGAACTGTGAAGCTCTAGTTTCAAGTATATCCACAAATGAGTCTTCAAGTTCTAAACCAGTCTGCCAGATCTATGATGTAGACAATTATCAGGCAGATAATGCCAAACTCTTGAATGAGATTGAGAGTTTGACATTAGAAAATAAAAAAACTAAAAGAAAATGAAAAGAATTTTGAAAACAAAATAAAAATTTTAGAAAATGAAAAATTACAAATGGTAGTAGATTTTCAAAATGAAATAAAAATGTTTAAAAATGAAAAAAATGTTTTTGAAAAATTAAATATAGAAAATCAAAAAGCAATAAACTCTCATATTGAGAAAATTGCTCAACTTGAAAAAGAAGTTGATACTGTTAAAAATAAAGCTGTTAATTCAGAAAAATTATTGAAAGGTTTTGTGACCTCCTCATTAAAGTTAGATCATATATGTCTAAAACCGATCAATGATAATAAAAAGGAAATTCCAATAAGTAACATTGTTACAAATTATGACTATGTCATAATTGAAGATTGTGACGATAATATCGATGATGAAAGAGCTAAAAATGATAAACATGAAATATTTTGAAAAGTAAAAGAAAAATTTCAAGAAACTGTTCTACAATCTACTGAAAAAGGTGAATGCTCAACGCAAAAACCTTCTAAGCAGAATGAAGAACAAAAAAAAAGTTTTAAAAGTTTTCAAATCAAAAATAAAAGTTCATCGGAACAATCATCCAATCATTATAAAAATTCAAAAAAATTTGAAAAAGAAAACTCAAAAAATTTGAAAATAAGTGGTGCAGGTCGGACCACAGTGCTTCAACGTCAAATCAAGGAACAGGAGAAGCAGGAAAGATGGCTACCACACATCAAATCAATGTTATGATTTGAGTGTATGGTTTGATAGAAAAGATCGATATGAGAACATGAAGTGTCATAAATGTGGAGTAACTGGACGCATTGCTAGTAAATGTTTACAAATTAAACCTAATCCTGCTCATATTGATAACAAAAAATCTGGAATACCAACTTAGGTTTTGAAACAATGTACATAAACCAAAAACAAGATGAAACCTGTTATTACTAAGTTTCAAATTTTGAAACTGGTGAATCCTTGAATAGTAATGAACAAAAAGTTTATACATTGTATTTTAAGAAATCTTTAATGAAAAATTAAACATGGTTGGTAAAAGAAAAAGAAGTTACACAATCAGTGAAATTGAAAGTTTAGAGGACTTTCCGAAATTTGAGAAAGTTCAGAATAAACCTGATTGTGAAACGAAAGTCAAAATTAAGGTTGAAGAAATAACGCCTAAGGCTAAAAATGCTTGGTGTCACTATTCAACTAATTATTTGAATTTTTGTGCAGGAACTTAAGAGATGAAAACAAAATTACTAAGAATGGAGTTCCGTGGCACACTTTGAAGATAGGCCGGATTATCATGTTATATATAAAGGCCAATTTTTCAAAACATGTTCCAACAATGTTTACTTCAAAATTTTTTGAAAACCTTTTGGAGAAAATTTTTCGAAAACACATTTCAATAACGTTTACTTGAAATTTTTCAAATTTTTTTTGAAGAAAAATTTGAAAAATTTCACAGAACCCTCACTGTTGAACAAGACAAAAACTCATGTTTCGTAAATTGTTATAAACACAAAAGTGTCTAGGTTTTTGTCATCATGAGGGGGAGAGCGCTTAAAAGAAAATTGTGAAGCAGTAATGGATGGAGAATTGAAGCAATTCTCATCAGTTGGTCAATATTTTTTCTATAAATCAAAAATTTTAAAAATATGTTTTTGAATTTTAGGGGGAGAAAATGTTTTTCAGAAAATCCAAAAACATATTAAATACAAAAAAATACAAAAACATTGAAAAAAGGCAAAAAGAGTTTTGCGTGTAAAGGAAATGATAGTACATCAGTGGACTATCACAGTATGCTAATGATTTGTAAAGTTTAAAAGTTTAAACAAGTCTTACTGTGGATGTGTTGATAGACTTTACACGTCCAGTAAATTGTTTCTGAGATATAAACTAAATTTTACAACTGCTTAATCTTGTGGATTAACATCTCCCGGATGTATGGACTTAGTACTCCGAAATTTCGTTTGAGAGATTGCCTGATTATGAGATAGGAGGTCTTTATAGATGATTGATATCTGGAGTATTATACAAGTTATTCTAATTTCGCGTAAGCAATGGCCTAGAACTTCTATAATTCTTTTGCAAAAATCCCCTAAAACTGCATTAAATTGAAAATATCAAAAGATACTACAATTGCAGTACAAAAAGATTCCATTTTGGAACACTACCTTATAAGTCGAGCCTTCATCTCTCTGTCAGTACGGTGGTACTAACCTGAGCTCTCAAGGTCTCGCACAACCCAGATACGGATATCAGTTACGCTATACTCACCTGTAAGATGAAATCTAGGTAATCTTGATACGGGAGTATATTCTGAGATGGGAACCATAGTTAAGTCAAGTTTCTTAATTCTACATAACGTATCTTGGAACAATTGAGAAATGTGTTAAAGTTTAAAAGGACAAACATATGGACAATCTAGGTAAATTTGTTTAAAACTTAAAGTTTCAAAAGGTCAATGGTACTTGTGATTTTTCTCAAAAACTGATATGATCCTTTACCACAAACTCAACAAAAATATGGTTGTAAATATGTTTGTAAATTCTTAGTGTTTGATATTCATTTCATAAAGACAAAAAAATTATATTATCTTTTAGTTTCGACCACTGAAGATGAAAAACTGATTTTCAAAGTCTAGAGTTGCTAAACAAAATTTAAAAACCTTTTGAAAATTGATCTGAAAAGTTTAAAAGTTCATTAAGTTGAAACTTACATTTGAATAAATGTGTCAGTTTAGGGTCAAAACGTTTAATCAGATATTCAAGGTCATTAATTTGGACTTGAATAACTGAGAGGGTTTAAAAACTGATAGAAGATTAAAATTTGAAATGTTGATGGTTAGAAATTTCAAAGTTTGAACCTGAAATGTTTATTTGAATGTTTGAAGAACTTTGAAACAGGAAGTTGATTTTAAGGGGGAGCTGGATAAAACACGTTGATTAAAGATACCAAAAAGCTCAAAGCAAGGGGGAGCATGGTGATTAAAGTCTTATCAAGACAAGCTCGAGAAGAAAAGAGAAAAGGATTGTAGATCCTATGAAGATCAAGGAAATTAAAGTTATTCAAGAAATAAAGATCAAGAGAACTTTAAAGACTCAGGAACTTAATTGAAGAATGATGACTACGACAACATCCAAGGGGGAGTCTGTTGTGTAATATGTCTTTTGCCTACGTCATTATGTATCGAGTCTGAGCGATTAGAGCTTAATCTGTTAGAAACTAGGCGTATTTAAGTGAGATAGAGGGCAAGTTCGCTGGTCATGATGGTGTTGATGTCAAGTTCGCCCGAACTTAGCCTCTCACCAGCGAACTTCTAAACCTATAAATAGGTGCCTTGGGATTTCATTTGTAACTTTCAGAGATTTTATCATGACAGAGGCGAAGCTCTGTCCAAGTGTTTCCAGGATCTGTAACGTTTACTAATCAATGAAACAGTGATTAATCAGTAAATAACTTGTCTACAATGTCGCCTATGCAAACGGGTTCCGCACGTTTACCTTAGGTTAGTCAAATTAGGACCGGAACTATCCGTACAACGGACCTTCAATATTGCTCAGCTTGAGAGCAATCTTTTGAGCATTTCACAGATCTGTGATAAGAAGTTCACAACTCACTTCAATGACAAGGAATGTCTTATTCTCAAACCGGGTTTTGTAATTCCCGAGGAATGGATCCTCACGCGCGCTCCACATGAAAATGATTTATATGTCTTAGACATTAGCATCGCATCCACTACTTCAAAGGAAGGACATTGTTTTGTATCAAAGGCCACTGAAAAGGAATCAATTCTTTGGCATAGAAAGATGGGTCACGTTCACCTAAGGAAGATGAATTTTCTAATGCACAACAATCTAGTGGAAGGGGTGAATCTTAAAAATTTTCATCTGTCAGATGACTGTATTAGCTGCAAAAAAGGGAAGCAGCATAAGAAGTCACACCCCAGAAAGCTTCTTAATTCTATCAAGCTTCCACTGGAAAGGCTACACATGGATCTCTTTGGGCCTGTCAGTGTGAAAAGTATCACTGGAGATCTATACTGCCTTGTCTTAACTGATGACTTCTCAAGGTTCTCATGGGTCTTCTTTCAAGAGAGCAAGAATGAAACGTTCGAAAATTTGATGATCTTGTTTCGAAAGATTGAAAACCTTTACCATTTGCCTATCAAGAGAATCAGAAGTGACAATGGTACTGAGTTCAAGAACAACAAGATGCTCGAATTCTGCAATACTAAGGGTATTCATCATGAGTTCAGTGCCCCCTATACTCCTCAACAAAATAGAGTAGCTGAATGAAAGAACAGAACGCTTATCGAGACTGCACGCTGATTCAATGTTGCCTATTAGCTTTTGGATGGCATCAGAGCTTTGTGTATTAGCTATTAGTGGGAGAAAAAGTTTTGAAAAATACAAAAACATTGAAAAACTAGAAAAATACAAAAACATTGAAAAAACAAAAAGAGTTTTGTGTATAAGAGGAGATGATAGTACATCCGTGGACCTTTACAGTACGCTAAAGAAATGTATTGTTTAAAAAGTGTCTAAACAGGTCTTTCTAAGGATGTGCCAGTAGGCTTCGCACGTTCAGTAAACTGCTTTTAGGATATAAACCTAAAAAGATAAACTGGTAAATCTGTGATCTAACATCTCTCGGATATATGGGCTTAGTACCCCGAAATTTCGTTTGAGAGAACGCCAGATTCTGAGATACTAGGTCTTTATATTTAGTTAATATCTGGGGTATTATATGAGTTCTTCTGATTTTGCGTCAGCAATGGCCTAGAACTTGTATAATACTTTCGCATTATTCACCCCAAAGCTGCATGAAAAATGTCATAAAAAGATATGACATTCTGCAGTACAAAAATTAAAAGATTCCCAAGAGGAACACCACCTAAAGTCGAGCCTTCATCTCTTTCTCTGTACGAAAGTACTAACCTGAGCTCTCAAGGTTTCACTATTGACCCTCTACAGATATCAGTTAGATATATTCACCTGTGAGATGAAATCTAGGGAATCTTGATGCGGGAGTATATTCTGAGGTGGGAAACACAAATTAGGCCATGTTGCTAAAAATTACCTAACATATCTTGAAGCAGTTGAGAAACGTGTAGAAGTTTAAGAGGATCAGTACACTGACAATCTAAAGAAAATCTGTTTAAGAACTTAAAGTTTTATCTAGAGCAATGGTACTGGTAATGTGTCTCAATAAACTGATATGATCCTCTAACACAAACTCGCAAAAATATGTCTGTAAATATGTTTGTACATATTGCTTTGAGTGTTTTTAGTTAAAAAAAATATTCAAAAAAATTTCAAAAAGATTTTCTTTTTCTACTTTAGTTTTTGATTGCCGGTGATGGAAAACAGATCTTCAAAGTCGAAGGCGACAAAATGCTGAAGGAAATCTAATGAGCTATGGGATGGGAGCTAATCTTGAAACAAAGCCTAGTTTGAAACGTTTAAAAGTTCATTGATTTGAAACTTAAAATCAAATAATATTGTCAGTTTTGGTCAAAATATGGTCAACCAAGGTCATTAACTTGGACTTGGTAGCCAAACCAGTTAAACAATGTCATTAACTTGGACTTAGTCAACTGTGTGTAATTTAAAGCTAAAAACAAACGAAAAAGTTGGAAAGTTGAACAAATTTCAAAGGATTGAAAAATTTTCACACGAAAATTTGGCAAGTCTATACAAGCCAATTTCCGTACGAAAATCTCAGCGCTTATATATAAGGGTGAGAGATACGGTTTTCGTACGAAATCTGAAAGAAATATTGGTGCAGATTCTCTGAGGCGATTTCCTGCTATCTCTCATTCTACTCACTTTCTGACTCGTTTGACACATTAGGGAGGTTGGTTTGCACACCTCTTCTAATGGTGAAGGTATACCATCGAGATCGAACCGTAAACTTAAATGATTTGGACGAAAACGGACTAAACACGTAGTTTTAGGATAAACTAGCCGGTAAAACTTAAAATTGAACTCAATAATGTTAAAATCGGCTAATTTAACCAAGGTTTACCGTTTCAATTTCATAAAAAACACAAAAAATTACAAGTTTTTGCTTCGGTTCAAAAATGTCTATCTGTTGGAGACGAAGCAATTTTTCGCACGAAAATTCTGGATTTTCATACGAAAATTGAAGCAGCTAAAAGTTAAATCTTGTCTGAAAAAATTTTCGCACGAAAAATTTGTTCATATGTTGTATAGTTATTTCGTACGAAGGTTATAAAGATTTTGTTTTCTGAGAAATTTTGTCTAACTTTTTCATATCTCTCTGTTTCACAGAAAACCGCACACGAGTTTCACCCTATGTACAATTCATGCTGCCTGATTGATAAAGATGTGTCAGACTTTGCTCCTTTTTCACAGTACTTGGAAATTCTGGAGAAGCTGCCGATATTTTATTCTATCACACACAAGCATAGTGTCTATGCGTCACATGTTGACCGCTTCTGGAGTGCAGCAGAGCTCCAAAACGAGCCAAGGGCTATCAAATCAGTTGTCAGAATTGGAAAAGATGATGTTTAAGTTATTATTACAGAAGATCTTATTCGAACGGTTTTGCAGCTAAAAGATGAAAGTGGCAACCCTACAGGTTTTACTGAAAAGATGGTAAAGGGATGTTTTTACCGAATGGGGTATAACGGTTATGTGAATTCTGCTCCTTTCAAGATCAACAGGCTAGGGCTGCCTTACAGATTCTTAGCTCACTGCGTTACACGTGCTTTAAGTCACATGAAAGGAGGTTGGGACGATCTTGTTGACTATCACATGTGCATGATCGTGGCACTCATTCTTAACAAGCCATACAACTTTAGTAAGTTGATTTTCGATCAGATGGTCATGAATTTGGGAAAGGGTCGATTCTTGCAATACCCAAGGTTTATTCAGATGATTCTCGACCACCTACACCCTAATCTTGAAGGACGATGTGTTGGATTTAGAAAACATGTCTCCATCGGACCTCCACAACATCAGCAATTACCGAAAGTCAGGAAAGGCTCCAGTGTTCAAGCCAATCTTTGGTTAATCCGTAAAGACAGATTATGTTGCTCCTCCAGAGGGAAAGTGGAGAAACGAGGGAAGTGGTGATGAAAGCGAAGAGTCGAACATGATAGAAGATTTTATTGAGAAACGAAGCATATGGTTTATCAAAAGTGAGGGAGAGAAGGGTCATTATGGCCGTAAGAAAGCAAATTCAGCTTCCTCTGCCACGAAAAGAAAGAAAGCTTCAGAAACTTCCTCCTCAGCTCCTAAGCGCCAGAAGAAACAACCCAGTGTTGGTACAGGATTGATTGATGAACATGATGTTGATGTTGAACAAGTACTTGTCGAAGAAACTGTGCGCACTGAGAAAACAACTCATGTTGAAGAGTCTGTTAAAGACACTGCTGAAGAGATAGAAAGAATGGTTGGTGTTGATACCGAAGCAGGTGGTGGTGATGATGAAGGGCCATCATCTAGTACTGATTCTGAAGAAAGGAGGGAAGGTGAAAAGAAAGATAGAGAAAAGAAAGAGAAAGAGAGAGAAAGTTGGTAGAGGAAAAGAAACACAAGGATACAGGAGATGATGACACTACGTATGAACCATCTGAGTCAGGAGAGGAGACATCCATTATGAAACCTACTAAGAAGAAAACCGGAAAGAGAGTTAAGCACGCTGCTACAAGAAAACTAGAGTCTACCACAAAGAAGCTCAAAATCAAGCTACATACAAAGACTGTTGATACTCCAGTTGCTCCCTCAGTAGAGATTGCTTTTTCAACGTGTTCCATCTCCCTCTCCAACAGTTGATCCTCTGGTTCTGTCTCCTCAACGTGCTCCATCTCCTACTCCAACAACTCAGCCACCTCCAACAGTTGAGCCACCAGTTGAATCTTCTCAACATGCTCCACATCCACCTATTAGCACTCCTCCTGCTACATCTCAGCCACAGACAACATCGTCGGCTCATCCTACACAACAACATCCTCCAGTAGACACAACTTTTGATGATTACTTCTTCCATTATAGTGCTATCCCAGGGGGAGAAGGTCTCACAGCTGATGATGTATATGTTGGGAGACTTGAAGAATTGAAAACCAAGCTAAAGAATGCTGATGAGAAGATCAAAGTGCTTGAGTCAGACATGGATAGTATCAGGGAGATCCTGAGGGTAGTCACTGATGATAATGAGAAATTCTTTCAAGCTGTAAAGCAAGTCACTGTTTACGAGGAAAGAATTAAAGTGCTGGAGAATGAGAGAGAAATTCTTAAGGCAACTCTCAGGAGCTATGAAACGGAAAATCAAAGAATGATAAAGAACATTGAAGAATATGAAGCTGAAAGAGAGTCGAATAACAGATAGGTTGATTTGATGAAGAAAATTCTTGTTAGAACTCTGGGTATCTCTCTAGCAGATGAGATCGAAAAGATAGAGAGAGAGGAGGCAAGGCAGAGAATTGCAGAGAGGGAACGAGCTTCAAAAGCGTTATCAGATGCTGAAGGTAATGGAAAGCACAAGATTGATGATATTTCTATCCTGAGCCAGCCTGTGCATGAAGCTGTCGTTACATCGGATCCTTTGATTGAACAAACTGCGTCAGAAGCTGAATCCGTGCCGGTATCTTCGGAGATAGTTGTTTATGATCCAGCTGTTGATGTAGGGAAAAGGTTTGTACTTCAGGGCGAAGGGGTCTGAGAGTCAATGACAAAAGAGAAGGCCATAGCTCAGAGACAGTTAGAAAGAGAGATTGATGAAATGGTAGATGAAACGTGTGAAGTGATAGAGAAGGAAGGGATCGAATCTGTACTTAACTTGTTTGATAATAAATGTATGATTGTTGATGCTTACATGAACGAATATATTTTTGAACTAACAGATGAATAGGTTCAGGGGGGTCGTCGATCGAAGTTGATGAGACAGTGCCAAAGCCCAAAGTCATCTATCTTGAGCACGATGTCGAAGAAGGGGAGTATGTTCATAACTACTCGAAGGCCGATCTTCTGAAATACTGGGAATCAATGAAGATTCATTTGAGTTCGATTTTGAGGAAGAACTGAAGAACACAAGTTCAGAACCAAATGATTATGTATTTGCAGATGTCCCACAAGTAAATGATTATGATCGAGTGATTATAGAAGATTGGGATTCAGATGACGAAAATGTAGAAGCAACGTATACAGGTGAAGGAAGAGATGTGTTTCCTACCTTTGCTGAAATGTCTTTTGAAGTGAACGATGATCTGTTTAAGCGCAAAGTAGAAGAAGCAGTAAAAGAAGGGATGGCTCTTAAACCACCGACTAAAGAAGAGATTATTGAAATGAAGAAAAAGGGGTTCAAGGAGATGCCGTCAGAAAGAAAGTTTCGTCGTCCATTAGCTTTCTTCACCAGAGACCCTGATGCATCTCTGGGTGACATTATTAGATGGGGTTGGATTGACGAACTGGATGTGTATGCATTGAAACACGAGTTTGGAGTTCAATACTTCAAACATCTGAGTGATATAAAGACTCTTCTTGAGTGGGATGTGACAGAGTTAGTGCAGACCAAGACGTTCAGTATGAAGGTAAGGCCGAATGATCAACGTCTATGGAAGTTAATCAAGTTTGAAGCTGCACATGGTTTCAACTACTGGAAACCACATAAGCCTCACACCGTCATAAATATTGATCCATTAATGCAAGAAAAGGATGTGACTTTGATTGTCAAACGACCACGTGTTATGAAGAACATGCCCTTAAAGAAGATGGAACAAGATTTTTACAAGATCTTCAAATGGTGGCACTACGACTAAAGTACTGGGGAGCCTGTTATCTGTGTAGAACCTGATAAAGGATTATGGGATATGTTTGAAGATCTATCGGAAACCGTAATCATGCACAAACGAATTTATGGGTTATGGCGTGCAATCAGAGTCTTGGATCCAATGTGGCTTATAAACTGCTCCAAGAAAGATATCGAAAGGCTATTCTTCATCAAGATAAGCTATGAAGAAAAAGATAAGGAGCAGGCCTTGCAGTTCCAGCGGATTGTGAATGTGTGTTATGCTAACAATATTAATTCAGGTAAAGACTGGAACACGTCCTGGAGAAAGCTTGAAGCCAAAAGAAGAGAAAGGTAAATCAGAATGAAGAAAGAATCGAGGCAAGACGAAAGCTGGCTTCTCGAGAAAAATTCAAGTTTGGCAACATGTACAATCGACCTCCTCCAACAGTTCAAACTCCCATTGCTTCAGAGGAGCGTCGAAAGCCACTAAATGCTTTTTCGGATAATCAAGTCACATATGTTTGAAGATTTTTGCAGAAAAGTTTTGAAGACTGTCCAAGACTGCGGCAACATCCAAGGGGAGTCTGTTGGTGCATATATGTCTATTGCCTACGTCTAGGAAGATTCTATTGTATATATAGGGTTTCGCAGCGTCAAAAGTTATAGTTTGAAAGTTACAATTTTGTATAAGTTAGGAATTTTCGCACGAAAATTCATATGGATTTTTGCAAGAAAATTTCGTGCGAAAATTTCGTGCGAAAATCCTTGTGTCCTAGTCCCTAGTTGCCGTCATGTCTTGCCTATAAATAGGTGACTTAGGATGTTTGTTTAGCATGTAGTTTTGTTGATTAGAGGCGAAGCCCTGCTCGAGTCTGTAATCTTTCCAAAGTTGATTAATACAAGATACAGACGGTTTTAACAGTAATCATCACCCTTGTTCTTCGTTTGTTCATTCAGCTAACAATGAATTCCGCCTTTGTTAGCTGAGCAAGTCCGACCGGAAGCTCACAAGTTGGGTCCGTTCCTGACATTCACAAGTGGTATTAGAGCCTTGAGGTCTGATTTGTGAACAAACAACCAAGTTTCAGCTGGATTCAACCTTCAAAGTTCAAGATTCATCCATTGGAAACTCTTCTTCTACTCTTTCTTGGAACTTAATCTAGATCTGAAGGATTTCATGGACAATTTGGAGTAGGTTATTAGTATAACGTGTTAAAATCAATTCTAAACAAGTTCACTGAAACATACAACCTAAAATTCATCAAAAACATGCTTGAAAGTGCAGAAAACGTGAAATTGCGAACAAGTGTTCGAAGCAGATAAGGATTTTCGCAGGAAACACCAGATTTCGTATGAAAATAGAAGGATAAAACACTTAAAAGTTTAAAGTATCAGCTATCATAAATTTTCGCACGAAATCATATTTTCGTACGAAAATCAAAATTTCACACGAAATTTTAAATCATCATTTCGTACAGAAATTTCCTGTCTTATCTTGTGTTTCAGTTAGTTTAAAGTTAACCAGTTCTAATCTGTTTTCTGTTAAAAGTATTTTTAAGATGTCAGGTGAGGAAGAATTTCATAATGCATTCGCCACACAAGCAGTTACAACTTTTGTAGCAGCTCAGAATACGAATCTCGAAAATAAAATGGGAACCACTACAAAGCCTCTGAAACTCATGAAAATAGAAGATTACGAAAGTTGGAGCGAGAGATTCAAATATTGGGTTCAAGCAACAAATTTAACCGTTTGGTTTGCACTCGAGAACAAGTATCAAGCGCCACTTAATGAACTCGGTATTGAGAAAACGTTGGCTCATCTGACCGATGAAAAACGAGAGAAATACGTCAATGAAAATAAGATGATGAATCTTCTACAGCAAGCCATAAAAGAAGATATATTGGTTCTTTTGCAACATGACGATGATGCTCAGTCATTGTAGCTCGCCTTACGATTAAGGGCACAAGGGAGTACACATGTCAGATAGGGTAAGAAAGTGTTATTGAACAAAGAATCTGAAGTGGTCAATGTTCTTCAAGGTGAAACAATGAAACAACTCATAGAAAGATACTACCACCTAGTAGTACAAATGAAGCGTATGAGAATTGTCAAAACTAATGAAGAATTAGTTGATAAATTGGCTGATTCACTACCTGAAGGAGATTGGGCAATGTATTTAACCATCCTGAAGAATGGAGCTGAGTATGATAGTCTCAGTTTGCCAAGATTCATCGAAAAGTTGGAAGGCATGAATTAGAAATGCAGAAAATGGCAAAAAGTAAGAAGTCAAACTTGCAACAGGATGTGGGTCTATACTACAAAGGAAATACAAATACATAAGATTCAAACAGCTTTCAGTGCCAATTCTAATGCCAGTCCAGCTTCCAACCAGTTAAGTGGATTTCAATCGTTTGCTTCCTTCAATCCAAATACTTCACAAGGGCAACAATCATCACAAAGCTCCAATCAACCACAAAACAATCAGCAAAATCAATCCAATCCCAACCAACGAATTCTACAATGCAATATTGCAGTAAACCTTCAGAATGCTCAAGACTTCAACGAGCAAACTGCGAAACAGCACATATTTCTACTTGCAACAGTTCTAGAATCTTATGAAAGTTTAGTAGCTGGGAGGATCGGAAATCCGGAAATGACAAAAGAAGATATGACCAGATTGATCCGGAAGAGATGGAATTGATTGATATTATGTGGTGTATGGCATCAGTGGTTCGGAGAGCTCAGCGCTTCATGGAAATCACGGGAAGAGACGATTTGAGAGGTCTTGATGGTAAACTCGGATTTGATAAATCCAAAGTTACATGCGTCAAATGCAGGGAGAAATGACACTTCAAGCGTGAATGTCCAAATCGTGAAGTAAGGGGAAATCAAAATCCTTTTGGGGATGATTATTACAAGAAGGAAATTTATCATCGACCACAGCCAGAGAAACGAATGGCGCAAATCGAAGATGGACCTTCAAACTCAAAAGACAAAGCTCTTATGGTCACGCAAGAAGATGAAGGGTTCAATTGGAACAATTTCATTTCCAAAAAGGAAATTTTTGCTCTTGTTACTGAAATCATGGAAGAACCTGAATCATCAGAAGAAGTCTCAGAAGAAGAAATGGAAAAAGTTCTGGCAGACTACTTCAGATCATCAGCGGAAGAAGAAGAATGTCTCAGAGGTACTCCTAAACCCTGTTTGTTTGATACAAATCTTAACACTTTTGCAGATAGCTTTGATTCTGCTCACAAAGAAGAAAACCCTGAAGAGACAAAAGTAGAATGTATGGAGATGATTGATGTAACCAAACCTATAACACTAGAGAGCTTAACTGACATTGCCAACAAAGCACTCATGGCCAATACAAACGAGGTAGTCAGTGTGGAAGAATAGGTAGAAAATGTTGGAACAGCAAAAGAAACAATCAAAGCTCAAACTGTCGAAATGGTCAGCCCATGCTTAAAATATGCCGAAGCATGTGAGCAATGTGCTGAGAAAGAGAAAGCTTTTAAAGAACTTAAAACATACAATGATAAGTTGTCATATGATTATAACACCATAAAAGAATCATATGATAAATTCAGCCGGACCATTCGACAGTATGAGAAAACTGTCAAAGAAGATGACAAAACACTTTCAATGCTCAAAGCAACTGTGATGGACAAACAAATGGCCATTAATCTGCACATTAACACAATTGCTGAGCTAAAAAGTGAGCTGGAGAAAACTAAAATTGAATCTGAAAGGGTTAACAAATTGTTGATAAGTTATTCTACCAGCATGTATGTCCTTGATCACATTCTTCCAAAAGCAGAAAATACGAAAGAAGGTAAGAAGAATGATAAAAATCTTGGAAAATGTTACGATCATGTTCCACCCCCTATGTGGAATAGCTATGCTAAGAAACATCCTGACGGGGTGGATAAGGCGCTGAACTTAAACTTACTCACTGAAAGGAGTAACGAGCTGCCTGAAAATCTTGACGTAACATATTCCAAATCTGGGAAGGACTGTGAATCCGAGGTGGTAACCAAAGTAGTTGAAAATGTGTTTGAAAATGAGTCTGATAGTACAATTTATGAGAGTGCTGAGTCGCAAAATGAGAAATTAGAGTCAAGTTCACTTTCTGGAAGTGAGAAAAGTTTTCATGAAAATTTTATAGCAGCATTAGATAATGGTTTAAATGATGATCCTAATGTAGTGATCTACAAACTGAAAGGATCAGATAAACTATATACTGATGAAGAATTTCTAGTCCAGAACGTTAACTTTGATCGTGTCGACAAATTCTTTAAACTCACTGAAGTTGACACATCTGATCTTGAAAAACAAGTTGCTGGTTTCTACTCAAAACCAAAGAAGTCTAACAAAACCATCCATCCAAGAGGTAGAAGTTATCCTGAAAACAAGAGGGATGGGTTAGGTTTTGTTGGGATTGATCCCTATGAAAGGAACAGATGATACAAAGCCAAATAACACAATCCGAGCTTTGGTTAAACTATCAGAGGTTACAACCTCTGTTGTATAGACACTGCTTTCCCTAAAGACTGCTCTCCTATCATCTGACTTCACATTGTTGCAAAGGTCTTCTAGAATTACAAGGATCAGAGGATAGAGATCAGAGCTTAGTCATTAGATAGATAATCAATGTAACAGTGCTAAGCACTGATAGTTGGTATTAGCAGTGTTTGTAGTTAGTTACATATAGTTTCCTGTCACTATCAACCCTGACGTCATCAAAGATGCTCAGTGGTTAGATAGTTTAGTATAAATAGGTAACTTGTGTCACAGTTTAACCTGTCTATCAAAAGATCAACTTTCGTATATCATCTTCTCTGCATTTTCTTACTACCAAACTTAAATTGCAAAGGCTGAGGGGGAGTTTGTGAATCACATGCGAGTTTGCCAACTTGAAAGCATGATGATGATGAAAATAAGCAACCATTTCTTGTAGTAAAAGTTTTCCATTTATTTCCGCTGCAAATCTCTTTTAAAACTCAATCATTTTCCATTTTTGAAATAAAAACTACAAGTAATCCAAACTCAGATCCTAACAATTGGTATCCGAGCTTGATTCATCAAATTCGATCTAACAATCGATTTGATTCAAACAGATTAGCTCTCTGCTATTAGTTTGGTTGTTTTTGCTTGATAAACAGAGTTTTATTACGTTCAAAGTTTTTAAAACACAAATCTGTGTAAAATCAACTGAAAATGTCTCAAAACACACAGGATGCCAATTCTGGATCCTTATTCAAACTGCCGATGCTCAAAAGAAATGAATATTTCATTTGGCAACGACGGATGGGTCATATCCTTGCTCAGCAAAACAACGGTTGTTGGAGATTTGTTGCTTATGGATCTCACGTTCCGATGGTTCCAAGCACAGAGGATCCAAATAAACAAGTGCCAAAAAATCCTGAAAACTTTTCGGAGCAGGATTTCCAGAAAATTGAATTGGATGCTAAGGCTTTTAGCATAGTTGCTTCGGCCTTACCCAATGAGATTTATGCTGGTCTACTCTATTGCAATAGTGCAAAGGAGTTATGGGATGCACTAAAAGAGCAATTCGGTGGGACTAGGGAAGTGATTAAAAGTAACAGAGAAGTTCTAAACCAGCAGTATGAAACGTTTTGTCACTTGAAAGGAGAGTATCTAACACAAAAGTTCGAACGTTACAGCTATCTCATCAGTGAACTTAGACTGGTTAACGTGGTTTTTCCTAATTCGACTGTCAATAGTCGTTTCCTTAGATCGTTACCAGATAAGTGGGAGACTGTAGCTTATATAACACGAAAATCTGTTGGGTTTAAAGAAATGTCGTTGACACAACTTCATGGGATACTCCTCACTTATGAGAGAGAGTTAAACAAGAAAAAGAAGTTGCAAGACTCTGGCAAAATGACTGATGATTACTCATAGGGTAACAAAACTCTTTTTGGCCAAGAAGAGGGATCTGGCAGCAGTAAGGACCAAAGTTATGATCACTATATAGATATTACTTCTGGTGGGAACTTTGGATCTGAAATATACGCACCCAACTATGCGTTCACTGCTAGTGGGGAAAACCAAACCTCTGACAATCTATTCTTTGAGCTGAATGACTTGCAACACTTTGAACCTTATGATCTAGAAGAAATGGATATTTTGCACCAACTGGCCCTATTGAGTGTTAGGGCTAGTAATTCTATAAGAGAACTGGTAGGAAATTTCCAGGATTGCATGGGGGGTTGAAGGTTGGGCTGGATAAATCAAAAGTCAAGTGTTATAAGTGTAATAGGTTAGGACACTTTGCCAGAGAATGCAGGTCTCAAAATTAAGGACCAATAGTGACTCATCCTAGTCCTAGACCTCAGCACACACAAAACATTTCTCATTATTCCGAATATACCCCTACTCAACATGTTCAAAACACTGCCCACTTTGCACATCCCGCTACTACTGTTCCAGTGCATTATGTTCAATCCACTGCTCCACAAATTCAATATGTTGAGGCACCATCACATCCTCAAGTGCATGTACAACAAGCACCCATTATCACACAACCTGCTCAAACCACTGCTAGTCTAGCAGAGGTTGGTCAACAGAGCTTGTTCACACAAAGTTATGTTGACTGGAGTAGTTTGCCTGAGGATTTGACTGATGGGAACTTTGCTTTAATGGCCAAAAATGATGCTGAACAAGAATTTTGTTTAATGGCCTTAGAGACAATTGCTGAAGGTGTTGAATCTGTGGAGTTAGTGTCAAAAACTGATGAAGTTCAAGTTTGTGATGAAACAGTGGTTTCAAGTGAAGAAAAGAAAAATGCTGCTGATAAGGAAAAGAACTCTCCTGCTGACCCATGGAATGTTGATGTGTGTGAAGATGAGTGTGATTGTGCTCTCATGGCTGCTACAAAGGTATCACCTCAGATCCTTAAAGATCTATTTTCTAACAAATGCATTATTGCTTTTGCAAACATTAAGCAGGTGAATGAAAACCCGAGGAACAAAATTTTAGAAGATGAACTTAATTTTGAAAAACTGATTAGAGAGTTAAAATCAAAGTTAAGTGAAAAAGATTCTGAAATAAGTAGCCTGAGACATGAGTCAAGCATAACCAAGGACCAACTCCAAACTATGGTAGAAAAATACCAAGGTTGTAAAAAGAAGTTAGAAGAAACCTAAATTACTTGTGAAAAATGGATTGAGTCCTGTAAAGGTTATGAGATTATGCTTGATTCTCAGATCAAGAGCAACATTAAGTTTGGTGTAGGTTTTAGAACCTACGACCAAAATGAGAAAAATGTTGCTGAAATTGATTATGAGTTGGTTGAAATAGTCCCAACAAATTTGGCTGGTGAAGAATTAAAAATCACAGATAAATCTGGAAAGAAAATTGTTTTGGAAAAATCAGAGGTTTCAACAAAAGGTAAAGAAATTGAAAATTATCAGCTTAAACCAACCTGGTCAGATGAATGTGATATTTTAGAACACTTTAAGCCAATGGACTTTACAACCTCTGATGGTATTAAAGCCCCAAAAGCACTGGTGATCCCTATCAAAGATGTACCAGCAGAGGTTACAACCACTGCTGATAAAAAGTCTGATAGGAAAAGAAGAGTAAAGATTAAAAACTTGTTTTGTGAATTTTGTGAAAAAGAAATCATGTGGTTGCAGATTGTTTTTTTTAAAAGCCTATGACGTTAACAAAACTTGTGTTATCAAAAACTCTTCAAGATGCACCATCTGCAACAAAACAAATCATTTAACTCAAGAGTGTGCCTATCTCAAAAACTATGAGCAAAAGGTAAAAAAGATCAAGGCAAAAGCACTAGAAAGAGAAGGTTCAAGTTCTGCTGGAAATAAATCTAAGCAAAATTTTGAACCAATTGAAACATCTGTTACAAAAGCGTTAAACAAAACCTCTGTTCCTAGAGAGGTGCAAGTGACAGATGCCCCACCATCAAACTCATTTCCAAGAGGTTATGGCCAACCAGCCTATAAAAGGGTTCCTCTTACTTATGAAGGATACAAAAAGCCTTCAAAGCAAAGAGTGAATAAGCATCCCTATGGATACAATCATCTGATAGGAAATGGTCAATAGCAGATGTTACAAGAAAATATCCAAACCACTGACCATTGTCCTAGACTTGAGACCGGACCATCTGTGACCCCATCCAAAGCCATTTTGGCTTTGGAGACCTACCTTAACTGATCTATTCACTTGATGTGCATGGACCTTCTACTTGCCTTGATAGCTTATGGTATGTAGATAGTGGAGGTTCCAGGCACATGACAGGATGCAGAGCCCTTCTCAAGGACTTCATGGCTCACGGGGGGGGGGGGGTGATATATCTTTTGGTAATAACTCAAAGGGAAAGGTTTTAGGGTCTAGGTCGGTTCTGGCTGGGAAACTCAAGTTTGAAAATGTGAACTTAATTGGCAATCTGAAATTTAACCTGCTGAGTGTCTCACAAATGAGTGATAGAGGGTATGGATCCTTCTTCACCAAGAAAACTTGTCAAATTGTGGGACCAGAGGTTGTTAAAAAGATTGATCAAATCATTGCTGAGAGCAAAACACAACTCACTGCACACAGAAGTGGGAATGTGTATGTGGTAGATATGTTAAAAGATAATCCTATGTCTGAAACATGCTTATTCTCCGTTGCTTCTAGCAAGAGACTGAGTTATGGCATCAAAGACTTGGACACACAAATCTTAAAACTATCACCACACTCTCAAAACAAAGTCTTGTAAGAGGTTTGCCTCACAAGCAATTTTCCTGTGAAGAACATTGTGTTTCCTGCTTAAAAGGAAAACAACATAAAAGTTCTTTCAAATCAATTGAAGAGTCCAAAACAAGCCAGTGTTCACAATTGCTTCACATGGACTTGTTTGGCCCAGTGCAAATCATTAGCTTAAAACACAAAAGGTATTGCCTAGTGATAGTTGATGATTTCTCTAGGTTTACATGGACCATCTTTCTCCACTCTAAGGATGAAACTGCAGTCATTTTGCAAAACTTTGTTAAACAAGTAGAAAAACAATTTGATCTTCCAGTAAAAATCTTTAGGAGTGACAATGGAACAAAGTTTAAAAATAGGGAGTTGGATGCTTTTTGTGAGTCAAAAGGAATCATTAGACAATATAGCATTCCAAGAACTCCAGAGCAAAATGGGGTGGTTGAAATGAAAAATAGAACTTTAATTGAATCAGCAAGAACTATACTAGCAGACTCTGGTTTACCCTTGTCTTTCTGGGCAGAGTCTGTAAACACTGCTTGCTATGTCCGAAACAGAGTTTTGATTAACCCAAGGCATCAAAAGACTGCCTATGAGATTTTGTATAAAATCAAACCTCTTATTTCCTACTTTAAAGTTTTTGGCTGTCCATGCTTCATTTTGAACTTAAAAGATTCTATATCTAAGTTTGCAGCCAAAATTGACTGTGGTTATTTTCTGGGATACTCTACCACTGCTAAAGCCTACAGAGTTCTTAACTCTAGGACCAAGTGTGTTGAAGAAACTTTGAATGTGAAGTTCAATGAACTTTCATCACTGAAAATCCCAGCAAATCCTGCAGAGCTTTTTGATTTAGATAAATTCACATTTGCTGATGTTTCTATCAAGCTAGACAATCAGGTACACCACAATCATCTGGAGAAGATCGAGATTAAGAATATGACTGTGTGCTTCCACAAACAAAAGTCAATTCTTCCAACAGAGGATCAGGTGCCACAAGCTCTTGTGTAAACTCTGCCACTTCTGGGTCAACAGTGTTTGATCCTCAAACCTCTGCCAGTTCAAAAAATCAAACATCTGTTGATAAAATTCCTACATTTGGGGACAAAATCATCAGAATGTTACCTCTATACCCCTAATACCACCACCTCCATTTACATCAGAGGCTGATACTTCAAATTCACCAGCAGAGGTTAGCTCAAATGATACACATTTGCAGCCATTACCTCAAAATGCTATTGTTCCATACCAAGGTGATTTGATTTATCTCAAAAGCCATCCATCAGATCAAGTTATTGGCAACATCAAATCTGGGGTGCTCACATGGAGCCAATCCCAAAATATTTGTTTTTTTTGCTGGTTTTCTATCACTCACACAACCAGTCAAGTACCAAGAGGCACTGAAAGACAACAGCTGCAAGAAGAACTCCTTCAGTTCAAGAGACAACAAGTTTGGGAGCTTGTGCCACTGCCAAAAGATGTAAGTCCAATTGGCACAAAGTGGGTCTTCAAGAACAAAACTGATGAAAGGGGTATTGTTGTCAAAAACAAAGCAAGGCTCGTGGTTCAAGGCTACAGACAGGAAGAAGGTATAGATTATGATGAGACTTTTGCTCCTGTAGCAAGGTTGGAAGCTATTCTCCTGTTCTTAGCTTTTGCTGCTGACCACAACATAAAGGTGTATCAAATGGATATAAAGAGTGCATTTTTGTATGGAAAAATCAAAGAAGAGGTGTATGTCTGTCAACCTCCAGGTTTTGAAGATGCATTCCATCCTGATCATGTCTACAAGCTCAACAAAGCATTGTATAGCTTGAAGCAAGCACCAAGAGCCTGGTATGAAACTCTATCCACTTTTCTCTTATCCATAGGGTTTACTAGAGGTAAAATATATAAAACCCTATTCTTAAAATGGAAAGGAAAAGATTTGATGCTTGTCTAAATTTATGTGGATGACATCATTTTTGGATCCACAAGCACTGCTATGTGTGAAGAGTTTTGAAAACTCATGGCAGCAGAGTTTGAGATGAGTGCAATAGGTGAGCTCCAATGTTTTCTTGGTCTCCAAGTTAAACAATTGCAAAATGGTATATTTATCCATCAAAACAAGTATGTGAAAGAACTGCTTAAAAAGTTTGATATGGATGATTGTAAACCATGTAGCACACCCATGGCAACCACCAAGCTAGTCACCGTTGATGGTAAAGATGACCTTGTTGATCAAACTTTTTATAGAAGCATGATCGGGTCTTTATTGTATCTAACTGCATCAAGGCCAGACATTATGTTTGCAACATATATATGTGCCAGATCACAGGCATTACCTAGGAAGTCTGATCTTATTGATGTAAAAAGGATATTTCGATACATAAAAGGTGCTCCCACACTTGGTATCTGGTATCCAGCTAATGGGAATATTTAGCTTTCAGGTTTTTCAGATAGTGACTTTGCTGGGTGCAAAACTACAAGGAAGTCCACATCAGGAGGACGTCAATTCCTAGGTGATTGTTTAGTGTCTTGGCAAAGCAAAAAGCAGGTTGCAGTCTCAACATCCACTGCTGAGGCAGAGTATATTGCTGCTGCTAGCTGTACTGCTCAACTCTTGTGGCTTCAAAACCAGTTGCTGGATTTTGGTGTAACTGCACTAAAGACTCCACTCAGATTGGACAATCAAGCTGCTGAAAACATCATTAAAAATCCAGTTTCTCATTCCACTACAAAGCACATTGACATCAGACATCACTTTGTGAGAGATTGCTATGAAAAAGGTTTGATTTCTTTGCATCATGTCCATACTTCAGATCAGTTGGCAGATGTTTTAACCAAGGCATTGGATACATCTACCTTTGAAAAATTGATCTCAAGAATTGGAATGCTAAACATGGATTAAAAACAAGTTCTCTTGTAAATCCATGCGTACATAGTATCAAAATGTTTTCAGAAAATCAAAAACTCATCCTTAAAAATAGTTAAAATTGAATTTTTCAATAAATCTTAAAAGTCTGCTCATAACATCTGTTTGCTCAAAACCTCTGATAGGTTTCAAAATCTTATCCACTGATAAAGTGTATCCTCTATCTTCCATCTTTACTACTTTTTCAAAACACTGATAGCTATCCACTGATAGTGATAAAAATCAGTACTTTTCTCATCAGAGGTTACACGTGGCCAGATGTTAGCCATCAGATCTTGCAACAGATGCCATGTCATCGTCACTTTTTCAAAACCCTATAAAAACCCTGTTTTATTCCTCACCAGTGTTTACCCTAAAACTGTTTCGATTTCAAAAATCTCAAAACAGTTTTTCTCTCTAACACCATGGCGCCTAAATCAAAATCTTCGAAGAAATCCAAACAAGCACTTCCACCCTACACTCTCATAATCAAAACCCCACATAATTACACTGCCATACTTGAAGCAAACGACGCAAATACTCACTATCATCCAATGATTCGAATTTTTCAAAAGTCAAAATTCAAGCACATGTTAGAAGTCAAAGCCCCAATTTACATTGATTCTTTTCATGACTTCTGGAATAACGCTAAGGTTCACTCAACTGCTGCTGGTGTTCCTTATACAATAATCTCAAGAGTAGGGGGAGTGTTGATGCAAATTAGCCCACAATCGATCTCTCAAGTTTTCAAGTTAAATGACATAGAACACCCTGTGTCATTTCCCCATAATGAGATCCAAGCAGAGTTTCTGGAAAGTGGTTATGACATTTCCCCATAATGAGATCCAAGCAGAGTTTCTGGAAAGAGGTTATGATATTTCCCCATAATGAGAACCAAGCAGAGTTTCTGGAAAGAGGTTATGACGGCCAGATGAAAGTTATAACCGTCTTTAAACCTAAATTTCCTGCTGAGATGAGATTTTTCTTTCACACAATTCTAACTTGTCTCTCAGCAAAAACCACTGCTTTCAATGAAATTCCATTGAACATGCAATATCTGGGGTATTCAATTTTAACTAACACAGATTTTAACTACTCCCAGATACTGTTCAATGATCTTGTGAATAATTTTCAAAATATTGCAAAAAGAAAAGCTTTTTTGATTCACCCACGTTTTCTGAGTGTTTACTTACAATATCAAATCAAAGGTCCTGAAAGTAAAATAGGCGTTGTGACTAAACCAAGCCGCCTCAATCATGAAACCTTCACCAGAATAACAAACAAAGATAAAGTTACAGAAACACAAGTAGAGGAGGCTGAGAAAGTTTTACCTGAATAAAATGTTCAAACTTAACCTCTTGCTACTAAGCCCACTGCTCTTGGTGATCAGGGCACCACAACCGCTGCTTTGAAGCCCACACCAAAACTCCTCAAAAAGAAAACCAAAACACTTACCAAAAAGCCCACCAAACCCAAAAAGGGTCCTCTGGAAGATGAGATCCCAGAGGTTAACCCAGTGACAACACCAAAGTCACAAACCACTGCTGCTACTTCTTCATAGCAGATGGTTCAAAGATCTCTAACCGGCTTTGAAACTCCTCCTTCTTCCTCACAAAAGGAAAAGGTTGTAGACATAGGGACACCAAATAATTATGCTCTAGATCCACTTGGTTCTATCTTCCACAGCCCCTCTCCCAGGGCACTGTCGCTTTCTACACAGCCACCTTCACCAATAACCACACTTCCACCCACTATTTTACCATTGCTGAATGCAATTGAATTAGACCAGACATAAACCAACACTTCTCAACAACCTATTACTGAGAATATACTTCATCAAGAGGCTGGGTCTGTCTCTTTATTCACTGCTAGCCCATCCGCACATGAAAAGGCTACATCCCTTGGGTTACATGGAACCTTTGGTGATAGTTCAACTCAAGCAGCCACTACAATTGCTGAACTCCCAGGTTCTCGGTTGGAAAGTGGTTTCATTACTAAGACTTGGTTGGAGGCAACCACTGTTGAGGCAACAACTGTTACCTCTGTTGTGGGAAGTCCCCAGTTCCAAGACAAAGGGACATCTATGGTTGAAGCTGGTTCTAAAACGACTGCTAATGATACCATAGATACAACTACCACTTCTGGTAGGAGTTCAGATGATCCTATTAAATTAGGTGATGATCTAAATTATCAGGATTTGACGGAGAGAGTTACTAAGATACAACATTCTGTGGACGAGATCAAAAATTTACTGAAGCAGATGATAGCTACAAAAAGTCAACCCTCTGTTCTATCCACTGTCACACCCTCAATTTCCACTTGCGGAGTTTTACCGCGAGGCGTGTGAACAAACCAGAATCTGAGACACTAGTAACGTCGAACGACTCTATATGATTTGTTAATACGTTTTCAAAAATCATTTGTTTAACCATTCATAGTTAATTTTAGATTGTCTTAGTTTGGTTTCAATGTTTAGCGGAAGCATTAGTTTCTAAAGTTGAGCGGAAGCATAAAAATAAAGTAAAGGAACGGGCGCCAACACAAACGCCAAAACTAAAGAAAAACCCAAATAAATGTTTGTAAATGAGACTCGATAAAAAGATGTCTTGATCAATGCAAGTGAGTGCACCTAGAGCTCCTAGCGTCCTGAGAAACATGTAAAGAAACAAGTGTCAACATTAAAGAAGAGTGAGTTCACAGGTTTTCATAAGTTCATTTGTTCGGTTATAAGTTTGTTTCCCCCGTTATCCCTAACCCGGGATAACGGTTTAGTTCCATTATTCCCAACCCGGAATAATACTGATGGTTCCATTATTCCTTACCCGGAATAATAATGATGTTCCATTATTCCTAACCCGGAATAATAACGTTGTTGGTTCCTATCCCTAACCCGGGATAATATTGTTGATTCGTAATTAAGTTCAACGTTAATATATATAGGTAGCTAGCCTAAAGTTATGTCACGTAAGTGTTCGCGATCGAAGCTGACTGTTGTGCCTCCGTGTTGCCAGGCCTATCACTGACCATGGCGAAGTTAGGCCAAATTATTCTCCCGTTGACCATACCCGGTCGGCTAGCGCGACTAGCTCGGATGGGGCTTGTCGGGCCCAGTAGTACTACTTATAATTTCCCCGCTATCTAACCCAATACTAACGATCCAAGAGATTGTCGAGGACTTGTGTGATATAGCTGCTTAGTGACCATAACGTACATTAACATTAACTTAGTTACCGAATAGTTTAATGACGTTAATTTCGTATAACGTAAAGAGATAGAGTTGTAGAGTGTATACATGTTTCTCCCCCTGTTGTTTAAAACCGGATAAAATTAGGGGCCGTGAACTCACCTTTAGTTTCTCGGTTAGTGTAACACAGATGTAGCAAATGATGGGACCGCTAATTGCGTCCTAACAAGTCAATTGATTTAGAGTTAGTGTGTGATCACACTGATACAAGTCCTACACATACTAACACACAATGCGGTACATACAATGATAATTCCTAAGACTCAAATCATGCATGCAAGTATCATCATGCCAATATAGTGATCAAAACAATTTATCATGAACACAATCAATCCATACAACACTTTGGTACATACATTCTCAAGTTATCAAGTTTCAGCTTATATACTCATAATTAGGCTGTTTTCGAGGATTTTTATAAAATAGTTTCAACATTCCAAAAATTCCAATTATTTTACAGAAGGTTTCAACTATAATGTAGAATTTTATATAAATGTTTCAAGTCCTAACACTTTACCAATTATTCATAAATATTAATATACTAGGCTGCAGTCAGATTCGTCACTTTCTGACTGCAGTCCACGGGAGAATTTATTTAAAAATCACTGTTCGTCCAATTAACAAAATTCCAGTGGGAGTTTCCCGGAAATTTCCATATCTAGTTGCTGTACAAATTTCATGATTCGACTCTCTACAGATTATTAGATCCGACTCGAATAACAACTAACAAATTTTCAGAATTTTCACAGCTTCAGTTACTGAACTTAATTGGCCACTTAGAAATATCAAACGACTTCAGAAAAATATGAAGCCAGCGCCATTAGAAGCGTTTTTCAAAACCCTACGTTTTAGACTTCAGAAAATCCGTTTTTCGATAAATAATAACCAAGTTACAACCAGTTGAAGTTGGCTGTAAACACCATTCAGCATCCTGATTTCAGCACTTTATCACAATCTAACCCGCTTAAACCATCGATACGTTGAATATAAGCGATCAAGAGCAGAATTACCAATCATATATCATCATATATATCATACCCATGCAAACCCTAATCATAACATATAGTTTTTATCACACAAAACGCAGCCTAATGTTTCTTGATTCCGCTAATCATCTTAACCGCAACTAGCATAATTAATCGGCTAACAACATAACACTACATTCAAACATGATCAAGAGTTTATAATCCTAGTATAACTTTGCAAATAATGATAAACTCTAACCTTTTACACCGAAGATTAATGAACCGTGAGTGAGATGGGGAGCCGATGATCAAAGAGAATCGCGACCGAGAAGGAGAATGGCGAGGGGAGGGCTGCCGCGATCAAGAGGGATGCAGCAAGGCTGTCTTGCGATCGAGAGGGTGAATGGGAGGCTGCCGTCGGCTGTTTAGCTATTAGGGTTTGTGTGTTTTGTTTGTGAAGCAATGCACATGCATGTATGTGTATATATAGCGCAAGAGGTAAAGAGAAAAGGGAAGGGTTTGCGGTTTGGGTACTCACGGCCGCAAGGGGTTCGGGTGGGTCGGTTTGGGTCTACAACTTGGTCCTCAAGTTTCGATTAACTACTTGAGTCGCAAGGAAGTGAGGTCTATTCGTTTCGCGGCTCGGTTCGATTCATTTATCTATTTATTATATCTACATTTTTCAACTAAAACAAATCACGAAATCGGAACATCACATAATAATGCACCAACTTATAAACGTTTAAGACGTAGCACGTAATTCATTTGACAAGTACACAAAATTATCGTAATTATTTCGAGCGTGCAATTTAAGTCTCCAAATCACTTTAGCGTAGGAACGAATAACCGTGAAGTAGTGCGTTTAAGATGTCTGAAAAACCGGGATGTCACATTATCCCCATGTTGAAAGAATTTTCGTCCCGAAAATTGAGTAAACGCGGTTTAGAATGCAGCGTACATGTTTAGAGTGCCACGCACAAAGATTTAGTTCGTTAACAATGGTACGCGAAATTACAAGAAATTCCCAAGTGCCACGCACAAAGATTTAGTTCGTTAACAATGGTACGCGAAATTACAAGAAATTCCCAGGTTGTCACATCCACTGCTGATCTCAAAGAAGCTCTTAACCCTCTGTTTCAACATCAACAATATTATTTGGATCTATAACACAAGCACCAGATGAATGATGTTAGAAACATGGTTGAGTCAAGGTATCAAGACACTACAGCAGACATTAAAGCCATCAAAGCACATCTAATCACAACCACTGGCCATGCACCTCCAACGGTTATATTTGTTACAACAGATGAAGCCAAAAAGGGTGAGAAACCTTTGGGAAACAAAAAGCTGAAAATAGATGATGATAAGGCCAGACCAACTTTAATATTCCAAGGCCTGATGGTTCAAAGAAGATAGATTTAACTGATGAAATTGTGGCCAAGGTAAGGGCTAGTCACAAGAAGACAGTGATCGAGGAGAGCAGAGTGTGGGGTTGAGAAAAAGATTGAACAGCAAAAAGAAAAAGGAGAGGTTGGTACTTCATCAAAGAGGATACCTGCTAGAAAAGCCAGGCAACCAACATCCACACCTCCTAAAACTAAGCCTGCAACCAATCAAACCATTAAAACCTCTGCCACTCAAAAACCTATCACATTTTCAAAACCACAACTCACATCCACACAAGCAGATGTTACAGCACCTGTTGTGTCAACACCTGTTGATACAGCAGAGGTTGCAACAGATGCAACCCTATCCACTGCCATGATCACATTTCCCACATCAACTCATCCATTATCCACACCACCTAAGATCCCACAACCACCATCACCCACTTTAAGGTTTAAAAGGAGAAAGATCACAAAAGTGATAAATGATGATAAGATTTCTGCACCTCTTCCACTATCATCACAACCAATGACCTCCACATCAGCGATTACAACATCTTCAACTCTTGAAGTTACTCCTGCAGCAAAGCTGTATCCTCTTGATATACCGGCAGTCAGGGAAGAGATCTTAAGTTTCTTTTCAGAGGATGACCCTGACAAAAGAACAATCCTATCCCTTGATGGCTATCCAAGACCTGCAAATGTTGATGATTACCTAGAATTGAAACGGAAGCAAGCAGAGGATATTGCCAAAAGAGAAACAACTGGTAAAGGTGATAGAGAAATACAGATTGCCATGTCCTTTCAACTAAGTAAAGCCAACATTTTACAAAACTTTGTTAAGAACCTGAGCAACCAGTTGTCAGTAAGGGAAGATAAGCTGCTCAAAAGTGAACTCATTGAGTATATCATGGAAAAGAAGATGTATAAGGTAACAAGGGCACAATTCAGGGATTGGAGCATAGATGAGCTAAGAGAAGAAATCATCAGAATGCAAGAAATGTTGAAAGATCCTCTCAAAAAGCCAACTCCTCCCAACTGGGATTTATACAAGAAAGATATGACTGAAAGAACCTTGAAGTTGAAGAGAATGAATAATGAACCAATTCAGAACAATTATGGTTCAAAGAATCAAGTGTTGAGATGGGGTGAGGTCAGGGTGATAGACACTTACAAAAATTTGGAAGAAATGAGGAAAAAGGATCCATCCATGCCTCCTAAACCTGATTATTCAAAAGAAGATGCTATTCTCAAAGCCCAACTCTCCAAAAAGTCCAACACAACATCTGCCCATTCCATACTTGCCCTGTTACACAGAAAAGGCAAGGGGAGATGTCTGAAAAGACTGACAAAGAGGATACATTTATCAAAGAAGGAATACAGAACATGATTGATTATCCAACAGATGATTCAAGTGCCAAGCTGGCTAAAGATTTATCACAAATAGCTCCTTCTCAAACCTCAGCAATAAAAGCTCCTTCAAGAAAACCATCAGACCCAAAAATTCTAAAGTGGAAGGTCGACAAAGATACCCATGAATTGACACTGCTCAAGTCTGATGGTAATGCCACTAAATTATCTATGGAAGCTGCTTATGGGCTTACAGTAGAAGACTTCCAAGAATTATTATGTTTAGAGCTAGAGAAGGATACTGATGACATAGAATCTCTTAACTTTGAACTTCAATTCAAAGGTCAAATAAGAGAATTCTTCCTGAGGAATAAAGACCAAGAATAAAATGTTTTTGGCATTATCTGTTCCAGGTGGAGATTGTTGGGATTGAACCCTATGAAAGGAACAGATGATACAAAGCCAAATAACACTATCTGAGCTTTGGTTAAACTATCAGAGGTTACAACCTTTGTTGTACATACACTACTTTCCCTAAAGACTGCTCTCCTATCATCTGACTTCACATTGTTGCAAAGGGCTGCTAGAATTACAAGGATCAGAGGATAGAGATCAGAACTTAGTCATTAGATAGATAATCAATGTAACAGTGCTAAGCACTGATAGTTAGTATTAACAGTGTTTGTAGTTAGTTACATATAGTTTCCTGTCACTATCAACCTTGACATCATCAAAGATGCTCAGTGGTTAGATAGTTTGGTATAAATAGGTAACTTGTGTAACAGTTTAACTTGTCTATCAAAAGATCAACTTTCGCATATCATCTTCTCTGCATTTTCTTACTACTAAACTTAAATTGCAAAGGCTGAGGGGGAGTTTGTGAATCACATGCGAGTTTACCAACTTGAAAGCATGATGATGATGAAAACAAACGACCATTGCTTGTAGTAAAAGTTTTCCATTTATTTCCGCTGCAAATTTCTTTTAAAACTCAATCATTTTCCATTTTGAAAACAAAAAACTACAAGTAATTTTACAAAGAGAGTTGAGTTTGTGTTTGGAACAAACACAGTTGATGAAAAAGAAGTCATTAACAAACAAACCAACGATGAGAGAAAGAAAAGGAGCTTCGTGAACAGGCCTTGGATTACACTGTTGGAAACAACAGTAGAACATGCTACAGATGTAACAAAGTTGGGCATATTGCACGACAATGCTCTCAAAATCGTCCAAAACATGTTCATGAACAAAAGAGGTTTACAGTAGATGAGAAGAAAAAGGGTCCAGAGTTTGTGCCAACAAAGATTTTAAAGAGAAAAGATAATTCAAATTCTAATGAGGAACCAACAACTGAAATCATTTCAAAATATGAAGTTGGAGAAACATCAAAGAAAAATGAAAAGAAAGAATCTAATCTCTATATCAAAAAGCCATTCTCAAAGGCACAAACCTGGGTAGCCAAAGCAAAAACATCTCCTGTAACCACAAAATCAACCAATGTTCCAGACAAATCAAAAGATGCGACTAAATCTAAGACTGGACAATGGGTTGAGATTAATAAAGATGTCAAAGTTGACAATGTTCCAAAGGTTGACATTGCCATCCCACCCAAGACCGAAAGGGCTTGGGTCTCTCTGTTTAAGTAATATGTTTTTCATATGTGCAGGGGCTTCCAAGGTCAATCATTTCAAAGTGGATCATGGACAGTGGAGCTTCTAGGCACATGACAGGGATGTTGGCTTTGCTGTACAACGTAAAAGCCATCAGGGGAGGATATGTTGGGTTTGCCAGAACACAGGGCGGCAGGATCGTGGGAGAAGGAATTCTGACAAACGGAGTTGTGTCTTTCAACAAAGTGAATTATATTTGTTCGTGCATATGTCTGTTGCCTACGTCATTATGTATCGAGTCTGAGCGATTAGGGTTTAATCTGTTAGAAACTAGGCATATTTAAGTGAGATAGAGGGCATGTTCGTTGGTCATGATGGTGTTGATGTCAAGTTCGGCCGAACTTGACTAGGTCAAGTTCGCCCGAACTTAGCCTCTCACCAGCGAACTTCTAAACCTATAAATAGGTGCCTTGGGATTTCATTTGTAACTTTCAGAGATTTTGTCACGACAGAGGCGAAGCTCTGTCCAAGTGTTTCCAGGATCTGTAATGTTTACTAGTCAATGAAACACTGATTAATCAGTGAATAACTTGTTTACAATGTCTCCTATGCAAACGGATTCCGCACGTTTATCTTAGGTTAGTAAAATTAGGACCGGAACGATCCGTACAACGGACCTTCAATTGGTATCAGAGCAGGATTGGCCTAACTTGAAGACATTGGACTAAAATCATTTCATCTTCTACTCCTTTCTTCTACTTTTAACTTTTCTTGGACAATTCACGGAAAAAATGGACTGATTTTCAAGTATAATACGTAAAATCCATAATAGTAAAACCCTTGAAAAGATCAGAGCTTAAAACAAACGAATTCATGTCGAAAATTTGAAAAAAACCATGTTTGAAAACACATGTTCGCTCGAACTTGACTGAATATTCATAATTTTTCATCAAGTTCGCCCGAACTTGATTGATTTTTCAATATTTTTGGTAAGTTCGCTCGAACTTGCTTATTTTTCAAACAAATTTCATCAAGTTTGCCCGAACTTGATTAAATATTATTAAAAAATATTACAAGTTCGCCCGAACTTGTAAAACCTCTTGAAATTCCTACAAGTTCGCTCGAACTTGTAAGTTTTCTTGAAAAATCTCACAAGTTCGCTCGAACATGTCAAGTAATATACAAGTTCGCCCGAACTTGTCTAAGGGTTTCTAAAAAAAAAGAAAGAATAGGCATGAAAATCCTAAACGTCTAGAATATTATATATCCTTAGATTCGTATCGACGAGACGAGTTTAAAGCTCTAATCTTGTAAAAACAGTTTTCCAAAAAATTTTAAACGTTTTTAGCAAACCGATACGTTAAAATTGTCGATTAAAAGTCAAATTTTTACTAAAATTGTCTGTTTTCTAATCATTTTTCAAGTGTTTTGAATGACAGATTAGTTTGGAAAATGAAATGGGGTCTGTGAAGCAGCCAAAGTTGATGAGTATGAACGAGTATGAAGTTTGGAAAGGAAAATTTGAGAGCTGGGTCCAAGCTATGCATTTCCGCAGTTGGGTCGCGATTGAGACATGTTATGTCGTTCCTAGAGATGAGAATAAGGAAATTCTGGAGAAGTGCAAATATTCTACTCAACAGAAAGATAATTATTTTGCTAAAAAAATGATTAATCTTATCCAGCAATCGGTTAAGGAAGACATCCTAAAACTTTTACCGGAATACAACACTGCGAAAGAATTATGGACATCTCTAAAGAATAAGTTTCAAGAGAGTGTAGTGGTTAAGAACTATGAAGCTCTAGTTACAAGTGTATCCATAAATGAGTCTTCAAGTTCTAAACCAGTCTGCCAGGTCTATGATGTAGACAATTATCAGGCAGATAATGCCAAACTCTTGAATGAGATTGAGAGTTTGACATTAGAAAATAAAAAAACTAAAAGAAAATGAAAAGAATTTTGAAAAAAAATAAAAATTTTAGAAAATGAAAAATTACAAATGGTTGTAGATTTTCAAAATGAAATAAAAATGTTTAAAAATTAAAAAATTGTTTTTGAAAAATTAAATATAGAAAATCAAAAAGCAATAAACTCTCATATTGAGAATATTGCTCAACTTGAAAAAGAAGTTGAGACTGTTAAAAATAAAGCTGTTAATTCAGAAAAATTATTGAAAGGTTTTGTGACCTCCTCATTAACGTTAGATCAAATATGTCCAAACCGATCAATGATAATAAAAAGGAAATTCCAATAAGTAACATTGTTACAAATTATGACGATGTCATAATTGAAGATTGTGACGATAATACCGATGATGAAAGAGCTAAAAATGATAAACATGAAATATTTTTAAAACTAAAAGAAAAATTTCAAGAAACTGTTCTACAATCTACTGAAAAAGGTGAATGCTCAACGCAAAAACCTTCTAAGCAGAACGAAGAACAAAAACAAAGTTTTAAAGTTTTCAAATCAAAAATAAAAGTTCATCGGAACAATCATCCAATCATTATAAAAATTCAAAAAAATTTTGAAAAACAAAACTCACAAAAATTTGAAAATAAGTGGTGCAGGTCGGACCACAGTGCTTCAACGTCAAATCAAAGGAACAGGAGAAGCATGAAAGATGGCTACCACACATCAAATCAATGTTATGATTTGAGTGTATGGTTTGATAGAAAAGATCGATATGAGAACATGAAGTGTCATAAATGTGGATTAACTGGACACATTGCTAGTAAATGTTTACAAATTAAACCTAATCCTGCTCATATTGATAACAAAAAATCTGGAATACCAACTCAGATTTTGAAACAATGTACGGAAACCACAACAAGTGAAACCAGTTACTACTAAGTTTTCAAATTTTGAAGCTGGTGAATCCTCGAATAGTAATGAACAAAAAGTTTCTACATTGTATTTCAAGAAAGCTTTAATGAAAAATCAAACATGGTTAAGAAAAAGAAGTTACACAATCAGTGAAAATTGAAATTTAGAGGACTTTCCAAAATTTGAGAAAGTTCAGAATAAACCTAATTGTGAACGAAAGTCAAAATTAAGGTTGAAGAAATAACGCCTAAGGCTAAAATGCTTGGGTGTCACTATTCAACTAATTATTTGAATTTTTGTGCAGGAATTTAAGAGATGAAAGCAAAATTACTACGAATAGAGTTCCGTGGCACACTTGGAAGATAGGCCGGGTTATCATGTTATATTTAAAGGCCAATTTTAGAAAACATGTTCTAACAATGTTTACTTTACAATTTTTTGAAAAATTTTTGGAGAAAAGTTTTCAAAAACACATTTCAATAACGTGTACTTGAAATTTTTAAAATTTTTTTGAAGAAAAATTTGAAAAATTTCACAGAACCCTCACTGTTGAACAAGACAAAAACTCATGTTTCGTAAATTGTTATAAACACAAAAGTGTCTAGGTTTTTGTCATCATGAGGGGCAGAGCGCTTAAAAGAAAATTGTGAAGCAGTAATGGATGGAGAATTGAAGCAATTCTCATTAGTTGGTCAATATTTTTTCTATAAATAAAAAATTTTAAAAATATGTTTTTGAATTTTAGGGAGAGAATTTTTTTTTCAGAAAATCCGAAACATATTAAATACAAAAAAATACAAAAAGAAATTACAAAAACATTGGAAAAAAATGCAAAAAGAGTTTTGTGTGTATAAGGGAAATGATAGTACATCAATTGACTATCACAGTATGCTAAAGATTTGTAAAGTTTAAAAATTTAAACAAGTCTTATTGTGGATGTGTCGATAGACTTTACACGTTCAGTAAATTGTTTCTGAGATATAAACTAAATTTTACAACTGCTTAATCTTGTGGATTAACATCTTTCAGATATATGGACTTAGTACTCCGAAATTTGTTTGAGAGATTGCCTAATTTTGAGATACGAGGTCTTTATAGATGATTGATATCTGGCGTATTATACAAGTTCTTCTGATTTTACGTAAGCAATGGCCTAGAACTTCTATAATACTTTTGCAGAAATCCCCTAAAACTGCATTCATTTGAAAATATCGAAAGATGCTACAATTGCAGTACAAAAAGATTCCATTTTGGAACACTACCTTATAAGTCGAGCTTTCATCTCTCTGTCGGTACGGTGGTACTAACCTGAGCTCACAAGGTCTCGCACAATCCAGATACGGATATCAATTACGCTATACTCACCAGTAAGATGAAATCTAGGGAATCTTGATACGAGAGTATATTCTGAGATGGGAACCATAGTTAAGTCAAGTTTCTTAATTCTACATAACGTATCTTAAAACAATTGAGAAATGTATTAAAGTTTAAAAGGACAAACATATCGAAAATCTAGGTAAATTTGTTTAAAACTTAAAGTTTCAAAAGGTCAATGGTACTTGTGATTTGTCTCAAAAACTGATATGATCCTTTACCACAAACTCAACAAAGATATGGTTGTAAATATGTTTGTAAATTCTTAGTGTTTGATATTCATTTCATAAAAACAAAAAGATTATATTATCTTTTAGTTTCGACCACTAATGATGAAAAGCTGATTTTCAAAGTCTAGAGTTGCTAAACAAAACTTAAAAACCTTTTGAAAATTGATCTGAAAAGTTTAAAAGTTCATTAAGTTGAAACTTACATTTGAATAAATGTGTCTATTTGGGGTCAAAATATTTAAATCAGATATTCAAGGTCATTAATTTGGACTTGAATAACTGATAGGGTTTAAAAACTGATAGAAGATTAAAATTTGAAATGTTGATGGTTAGAAATTTCAAAGTTTGAATCTGAAATGTTTATTTGAATGTTTGAAGAACTTTGAAACATGAAGTTGATTTTAAGGGGGAGCTGGATAAAACACGTTGATTAAAGATACCAGAAAGCTCAAAGCAAGGGGGAGCATGGTGATTAAAGTCTTATCAAGACAAGCTCGAGAAGAAAAGAGAAAAGAATTGTAGATGCTATGAAGATCAAGGAAATTAAAGTTATTCAAGATATAAAGATCAAGATAACTTTAAAGAATCAGGAACTTAATTGAAGAATGATGACTTTCGCACGAAAGTTTCGTACGAAAATCCTGGTGTCCTAGTCCCTAGTTGTTGTCATGTCTTGCCTATAAATAGGTGACTTAGGATGTTTGTTTAGGATGTTGTTTTGTTGATCAGAGGCGAAGCCCTGCTCGAGTCTGTAATATTTCCACAGTTGATTAATACAAGATACAGACGGTTTTAACAGTAATCATCACACTTGTTCTTCATTTGTTCACTCAGCTAACAATGAATTCCGCCTCTGTTAGCTGAGCAAGTTTGACCGGAAGCTCACAAGTTGGGTCCGTTCCTGACATTCACAATACACATACACCTTATATTCATGCTTATACTTATACTCATGCTTGCGTTCATACTTATACTCATACTCATATTCATACATTCGTACCTATACGTAAGCGTGACCCTAGGGGTTCGCTCACGTTGGTCTCATACTTATTCAAACATAAACATGCTTACATACTACCTCTAAATACGTACACATTCTTATTTTCAAATTATTTATACCCTGATTCATACATAACTAGTAAAAGCTATGCGGATCATGCGACGATCAAAATAATCGCGGGTGCACACTGGATTATAGTGATAGGCGCATGAGAATCATCGAGTGTACTACTGTGTATGGTAAGACACGGAACATGACATGAAACCGATTATGAAACAGACATAGCATGGTTAAGACATGGTGGATACGCCGCTGGTACTTCCTATATATAAGTGTTTTCACCATGTTACCAAACCTTCGTAAAACGAGTCATGAGAAATTCAGTGTTTTACAGACAATAATAAGACCTAATATGTAGACTTTAACAACTCACAAATGCATTGCTAGGCGTGCGATATCCGATTCTCCAGGACGAGACTTCATCCCTAACGCAACGTTTTCGTTTGATCAAATACTCATGCAATTCTTATGCTTGTATTCATCTATTAGATCAAACGTTTGCTCTTATGCCTCCAGTATTCCATGTTAACCTTGTCTTTTATACGACCTCGTTTACAATCTATCGGTTTAAACCTTCAAACCCTAAACGCTTTCTTGCTTTAAAACTGACTCCCATTCTGTTTAGGTGCAACCACACCTAGTTGGTCGTTATCACCGGAATCGTTTTACTAAAAATACCTAACATTCTCGCTTTCCACCAATAAAAAATTCTCTACAAAATCCGAGATTTATCAATGCACTTCAAAACCGATAAGAGCTTCTTACAATCAGCGGTTCAACCACACTCATCATCAAACTGCATATCGTTCCATACGAAAGCTTTTCTGCTTAGATGTCAAACCACTCATCTATGCGCACACCTACACATTTTACTTATAATTGATGCCTCAAGTCATTCTAGTCAAGCAACCTCTTGTGGCAAACCTAACTCTTCATTGCTCTAAACTTCATGCTTTCCCACACGTATCCAAACTTCCAAGTCTCAATTTTAAACCATCATCCTTTAGCCAAATCCCTTTAAGTCTTCCTCTTGAATAAATTTTGGGATGAAATTTCCTAAAGGAGAGGAGACTGTAACGCCTTGCCTTTACGCATCTTAGTTTAGAAAATGCAAATTCGAATCATGATTCGAGACGTTAAACATAATGAAAGTATATATATATATATAATTACCTGTCGTTAATCGCATAATCAATCATTTAAATATGTATACATACGCTAAACCGTACATTTCGGTTTGTTATTTCGCGTCTAACATCAATTACCGACCTTATTTAGCATATCCTTGGCCTTAAAATAATCATATACGTTATCACACGACGATCGGGTTCTACAACGGGTTCACAGACGCGTTTGGGCCGCTAACAAGCTTTAGGCCCAAACCACTAAAAAACCCTACCCTATATAATCCTCCTAAACACTCCTCTTCCTCATTTCATTCAAACCCTAGCCCCCACACACTCAAGACTTCCCTGCTCTATCCCTGAACTCCGGCAACTGGAGAACTTTCCAGCCGGTTTTCCGGCACACACAAACACCACGACACCACACCAACCTTCCCCTCCACGGTTCTCCTCCGACACCGGTTCTGGTTACACGTCTCTTGCACCACTCCACCTCCGCTCATCTCCCTCTCTCTCCCTCCTGAACAGCGGCGGCCGCACCACCTGTTGGTGGCGGCGGTGCTGGAGAAGACTCGGCAACGGCAGAAGCCGCAGATGCGGCTGCGGAGCATCGGACGAAGGGCATCAGGGACGGCGGCGGCGAATGGGGTGGTTGTTACGTTCAGTCTCGGTTTACGAGCTTTTTGCTTCAGGTATGAGTTTTGTTCGGTTTGTGTCCCGGTTCAGGTTAGCTTGTTTTCGAGTTGTTGGTTAAGTTCTGATTTCAGTCGGCTCATCTTTGTTCAGTTTTTGGTTCAACTTCGTTCAACAGGTTCGGGTCAAACCCGGTCAGATCTGGTCAAAGCTCGGGTCACGTTCAAACAGTCAAAACGATGGCGCATTCTAGGATTCGGGTCTCGGTTCAGTTTGGTATGACTTGGTTCAGTTTCGGTCTGGTCAGCACAAGTCAAAGCAGTCAACACCGGTCAAACCGGTCAGATTCCTGCTCGGCTTCAAAGTTCGGGTCAACTCAGTCCACACTTGACTCGGTATAATGTCATATATATTAATTATATTGTTTCATGTTTATTTAGTGTTCTAATCACGTAACCAAACCTTATAAAATTTATAAACATAAATGTTTTGGTCAAGAATCACACTAAGGATAGTGTGACCAAACTTTGCATGTGAGGTTGAGTGCTTATGTGTTGAACAATGATGTGAATAATCGTGTAATGTAATGAACAATGGACACCGAGATTTATACGAGGAAAAAGCCGTTGATCAATGTATGATCTCCGGCATAAAAAACCTCGGGTGATGGAAACTACCGATCATCAAGTGTATTTCACAAGTAAGATTACAACTTTGGAAGATATTGAGCTTTTACAAACGATCTATAGTGTAACGTGTGTGTGTGTTTCTCGAGAGTTTCCAAGTGATCTTGTTATATCAGTGTTTGCGAATGAATTCGTGTATCTAACGAGCTCAATACCCCCTAAAATATTAACATTTTTAACTTATAATTAACTATCCGAAATATCCGGGATCCTCCACATTCATGCATAACGTCCATTTAACCTTAAGCACATGCTTAATCCTCCAAATATTCCACGAATATTTTGCTTGACCAAGTCCACTATCGATACCTGCACTATAATCAAATAAAATATTGAAGTCAATTGTTAGAAACCGTATAGTCACTAAGGATCGTTGATCCCCCTGTATTCAGTACTCAGTACATGGATAATATATCCTCGATATACTGAAGGATCACTGATTCTTAAGCAATAAAAATCTAGTCCTAACAATTGCCCCCAATATGGCGGTTGTGATAGTAGATCACAGCTGTCATATTATCTTTAATTCAAATATAGCCGTTAGGGTGACTGATGGGACTCGCATAGCCTTCACAACCAGCATCATTATTTATGGGGAAGAGATAACTCCCTTTAAAATATGCACAAATCCATCATAAATCCACACCAAGCATTGTGAACCAGGTATTCTTCTCTCTTCCCTTCTCGATTATTCTTAAGTTCCGGCACCATGAATACACGATCTTCTCCGAATCCCGCCTCCAAATCCGGCGATTTCCTTCGATCACAAAACAAACTAAAGGACCCCTCCTCTGAGATCTGTAAGTTTACAGATCCAAAAATCAAGAACCTAAAGCCCTGTTTTCCATCGGAGGCCATTTTCAGACCTTTCAATCCTTCTGCTCGAAGCGATGCGGTATCCGACACCTGGATTTGCTTTCCTGCCTTACCATTTCACCTTGGGTTCTCATATCCTTTTCCGACCCTAACCCAAAGCTTTTTAAGCTAACCGGCATTAGCTTTAGTCAGGTCATGCCAATGTTGTGGAGAACATTGTTCATCATTGAAGAAATCATTGAAAAGAAAGGGCTCCAACTAAACCTTTCAGACCTAGCTTTCATGTACTCTTTGACTACCCATGGCTCTAACCGATTTTTGTTTAAAGTAAAAGCCCACCAACCTGCTCCTGTCTTCAAAACAACATAAAATGATTCAGTTTGGAAAAATCAGTTTTTCTTTGTTAAACGAGATTCTCTGCCAGAAGGGGATTCGTTGCCTCATAAATGGATACTCAAGGGTAGGATTTAGAGGTCTCATATGTTTTGTATCCTTGTTGTAACTGTCTTTTGATTTTTCTATTTTCTTGCAGTGAAGAACTTTGCAACTTTAGCGGAGGATCCAGGAACTGTTGATCGAGTGAAAGCCTTCTTGAGCCTTGACCCAATAGACAGAACATTCAAAGTGAGGATCCAGGGTCCTAGTGAAGAAGTACAGGCATCTTCCTCCTACAATATGTCAAGTAAGTAACTGTATGATAATTTAAATTAGAAAGTTATCTTTTTGATGTCTGTTGGTAGGTGTTCAAAAATCTACTTCCAAGTCTGCAGACTTCGCTCTTGATGACATCAACAACATCATCATCTCCAAAGCTGTGAAAAAGGAGCCAATGAAGAAGCTTCCTCCCGTTGAGCCTCGCCCAGCTACCACCAGAGCCAAATCTACTTCAAAAAGGAAGAAGCCTTCCGGTCCTGAGAGTGCTCTTGTCTCTATCGAGAAACGTCTCCATGATGTTCTAAGCGAGGTAAGGATCCTTGATCCTTAGGTTTTACTTTACCCGTTTGTTAGGATCCTTGATCATGATATTTCTTTGTCTTGTTTATTACTAGGAATTCAGTCGCATGAGGATCTTTTATGAGAAGAAGTTGGCTGAACACAAAGAGACTGTAGCTGGGATGCAGGCCATTGCTGCTGCGAAGGATAAGGATCTCTCGAGGCTTGAAAAGCAAAACAAAATGCTGGAAAAGGAGAAGGAGAGCCTTGAGGAGCTGCTGTTGAATGCTGAAGTGGGGGTTCGTGAGGCTGCTATGAATGCTACTGAAGCGGCCAAGGTCTGCGCTGCCAAGACGGTTCTACAGTCCATGATCAAGATGGCTAAATAAGCTAACGATCCTGGATTTGATAGATCTTCATGGGACCTAGCCTCTTGGGAGGTAGCATTGAGCAACCTGAACGGCGATGAGCTAGAGCAATCGGTAGCGGCGGATGAAACATGTCCAAGTGGAGTGCAGACGGAAGCAGAGGACATGGCGGTTGAAGGTGCTGGAGGTAAAGCCGGTGAAGGTGAAGGTGGTGAGGCGGCCACGGTGTAGGCTGCCTATGTGGGCGATGATGGATATTTCTAGACGCGATCGGAGCCCACATTTTTAGGTCCTTAGGTTGGTTGTTTTACTTGAACAATTCGTGGTTTGTATTTTGAACAATAGTTTCTGTAGGTTAAGGATCATGGATCCTTGGAACAACCGGGGGTGATAAAGGTGGATGGATCCTTCTGTTTGCGGAGGATGAAGCCTTTGACACCCTTCGCTTTTAATTTCCTGCATTTTAATTTTCTGCACAAACATTAACCATTAGATGAACCCGATCCGGCCTGGATGGATGGTCCATGTTTTGCTGGTGAAATCGAGGCTGGATACTTTTGATAAATATTGACGGGGCCAATAATATTAGACTTTTGACTATGTTTGGTGTTACAATTTTGCTTTTGAATTACTACATTTACATGTTCGTGTTTGGCAAAATCATATTGTGTAAAATTCCTAAAATTTCGACTTTATAAAGATTTTAAGTCTGCAATCGTAACAACTGCTAGGCATAAAACGCCATATAATCTTGAACGACTTATCTCTAATTCCATGGTTAAGGGTCGAATCATTATAATAAGAATAAGACATACCAGGGAATTCAAGTTAGGATTCTATATCCTTAACACTTACACTCGTGTCAGTCAAAGTATAACAATTGATTCAATCTTAGGATTCAGGATCCTTAGCTAGTCAATTTCACAGACCTGTGACAGTATATAGCTTAGGACTAAGCCAAATATCAAATGAAAGAATCATTAGTAACTGGGGACAAGCCCAAACATCTGGGGACAAGCCCAAATAACTGGGGACTAGCCCAAATAACTGGGGACAAGCCCAAATAAATGGTGTAATTGGAGTATGGCCAAAACTGGCATCTATCCAATCGTAAGCGACATGAAAATGTCGAAACCTTAGCTAACGTGAAAATGTTAGACACCTTAGGAACGGATGTATGGTACGTCTACCATTATACTTAGGATCCTCCATATAGCCAACAACAATGAAATTGTCAGCCCCTAAAGCGAGTACTGGTCCCATTGCCTCGAACTATACGTGGATAACGTGCTCAACTGGCGAGGGTGTCGGAACCCAATTCGTGTGAATGGTAAAGACCCGTAGGAGGTAATAGATACCTTAGCTGGGGACATGCCCAAAGTCTTGGAGAGGTGGCCAACCTCTTTATCCTTTGTAATAACTTCTGCAAAACTTAAAACGTGATAAGGTTGAATGTTGAAAATTCAACATCCTTACTCAAAAATAAATAATAAGTACAATAAGAATGAAAGCATTAGTAAAACGTTACCGAATCAAGAATCTCATATCCTCTGAGGATCCTTCAATCTGAATTGATCATTAGGATACTTAAGGATCCCTGATCCTTTACATAAAATACTTTTCTTGGTGGATAGCATTCCAAGCTCTTGGAAGAAGGTCACTATCAATAGTCAGTAATCGATATGCCCCCTTTCCTACCCCGGCTTCAATTAGACAGGGGCCTTCCCATTTTGGTGCCAATTTGCCATCAGTAGGATTCGTGGTATTCTGAAATGCTTTCCTCATCACCATGTCACCGACTTGAAATCTTCTTATCCTGATATTCTTATTATAGGCGCCAGCCATCCTTTGTTGATAACTAGCCAGCTTTATCCTTGCCAAGTTTCTTAATTCTTCCACGGTATCTAGGTCTTGAGCCAGAGTCTCAGCATTGGCTTCAGGATCACGGATGCTTGTTCTGGCTGTATGGACTACCATTTCTGTAGGAATCACTGTCTAAGTTCCAAAGACTAAAGAAAAAGGAGTTTGACCCATAGCATTCTTGGGAGTTGTTCTATCTGCCCATAAGACATATGGTAGTTCTTCAGCCTACTTTACTTTCTTTGATCCAAGCTTTTTCTTCAAATTGTTGATGATGATCTTGTTGGATGATTCTACCTGGCCATTAGCTTGTGGGTGGACTGGTGTTGATGTTATCATCCTAATCCCCCAGCTATCACAAAAGTTAGTAGTACGGTTCCCAATAAACTGGGATCCATTATCACAAACAATCTCAGAAGGAATACCAAATCTAGTAATGATATTTCTTTTAATAAAGGATATAACTTCCTTTTCTCTGACTTGAGCAAAGGCTTCAGCTTCTATCCACTTGGAGAAATAATAAGTCATAGCTAACATGAACACTTTTCCTCATGGTGCCTTGGGAAGCTTGCCTACTATATCAATTTCCCATCTCATAAATGGCCAAGAGGAGGATATAGGATGCAGAGGTTCTGCGGGCTGATGAAGGATATTACTGTGTCTTTGGCAGCATCACATTTCCTTGCATACTCCACGACATCCTTCTTCATTGTAGGCCAATAATATCCTGTTCTAAGGATCCTTGAATATAGTGCTCTGCCCCCAGTATGATTTCCACAATCTCCTTCAAGACTTCTTGGATCTCAGGATCCTCAACACATCGTAGATAGGGTCCTGCAAGAGATCTCTTATATAACATGTCATTAATGATAGTGAATTGGGATACCTTTATCCTAAAGGTTCTAGGATTTTCTCCAATGGGAACTTCCCTATTTTGGATATAATTCAGGATTGGAAGGATCCACGATCCTTCCAATGGATTGTGCATCATCCCTAGGTACGACTGCAGCATCGTCCACTATTTCTATTGTCTCATTCTCCTCAATTGCGGGAGTTAGAACATGGATAATGGGTATCTTCACATCATCAGGCATCTTCAATGAGGATCCTAGATTAGCCAAGGCATCTGCTTCTTCATTTTCCCCTGGGTACCTGTGTTAGACTGAAAAAAGCAAAAGAATCCGCCAATTTCTTGACTATCTCCAAATATTTAATTAGCTTTTCACCTATGACAGCATAGGATCCATTATAATGATTAGTGATTAATAAAGAATCTACAAATACTTGAAGATACCTAATCCTCATGTGCTTAGCTAATTGCAAACCTGCTATCAAGGCCTCATACTCTGCCTCGTTATTAGTGGTTTGGAATTCACATGTTATTGATTGGGGTATAATGTTCCCCTGTGGCAATTTTAGTAGTAGGCCTAGTCCAGTTCCTTTGACATTCGAGGCTCCATCTGTGAAGAGTATCCAAGGATCCTTGGTCGCCTCAAGTTGTTGTACCTCCAATTCAGCTTCTCCCTGCAGATCACTACTGAAATCAGCCACAAAGTCAGCCAAAGCTTGGGATTTAACAGCAGTTCTAGGCTCATACTTAATGTCATATGCACTAAGTTTAACAGCCCATTTTGCCATTCTTCCCGACATCTCTGGTTTCTTGAGAACATTCTTAATAGGAAAGTTAGTTTTAACAACAATAGTATGAGTTTCAAAATAATGTCTTAATTTAGTAGAAGCCATGATTAGAGCAAGAACAAGTTTTTTCTAAATGAGAATACATGGCCTCAGCATCAAGTAAACTTTTACTTACATAGTATACCGAATGTTGTTGGCCTTCATGATCCTTAACAAGGACCGCACTTACTACTTTACCTGAAACAGCTAGGTATAAGGATAGTGGTTCCCCATTTTCAGGTTTCATTAAAAATGGTGCTGAGGATAGGTAATCCTTGAGAGATTGTAGAGAAGCTTCATGCTTCTCCGTCCACTCGAACTTCTTATTCTTCCTCATAATATCATAGAAATTCTTGCATCTTTCTGAGGATTTTGAAATTAATCTGTTCAGGGCGGCGATTCTTCCTGTCAATCTTTGCACATCCTTAGCATTGGCAGGAGATTTAATGTTGGTTATGGCGTTTATATGCTCCGGACTTACTTCGATCCCTCTCTTGGTCACCATATATCCTAAGAACTTTTCAGCTTTAACTCCGAAATGGCATTTGGAAGGATTTAGTTTCATATTGTATCGGTCAAGGATATTGAATGCTACTTCAAGATCCTATAGGTGATCCTCAGTTCTTTTAGATTTGACCACCATATCATCTTTGTATACTTCCATTGTATGTCCAAGTTGCTCCTTGAACATCATATTCACCAATCCTTGGTATGTAGCACCTGCATTTCTTAAACCAAAGGGCATAGCAATATAAAAATATATGCTGGTGGGTGTCATGAATGCAGTATCCTCTTGATCAGATGGTTTCATCTGAATTTGCTGAAATCCAGACGAAGCATCCATAAAAGTTAACAACTCATGACCTGCCGTGGCATCCACCATGGAGTCAATGTGGGGTAAAGGGAAAGGATCCTTGGGACATGCCTTGTTTAAGTCAGCAAAATCGACACATACCCTCCACTTTCCATTTTTCTTTTGAACAACAACCACATCGGCTAACCATCTTGGATACTTGACTTCTCTAATCATACCTGCCCTTAGCAATTTATCTACCTCCTCTTGGATGATTGCATTTCTTTCAGGAGCAAACTTTCTTCTCTTTTGGTGAATTGGACTGAAAGACCTGTCAATGCCAAGTTTATGAGTAATAACATCCTTAGATATACCTGTCAGATCTTCGTGCTTCCAGGCGGAGGTAGATTTTCTTTGTTTAAGGAAGGATACTAGATCATGCTCTATGCTCTTCTGGATCCCGGATCCTAAATACACCTTGGATTCAGGATCCTCAGGATCTAAAAGTATATCCTTGATTCATGTTCTCTTGCCTCCATGACGTCTTTTGGAGGATGCTTTAATTGCTATGCTTCCCTAGACTTGGAAGCAGGTTTCATCGAGGAAGTGTAGCAATTCTTCGCCTCCTGCTGATCACTTTCTATCTTGACTATTCCCCACGGACTTGGAAGCTTGACACACTGGTGGTATGTTGATGGGACCACCTTCATGTCATGTATCCATGGCCTGCCAAGGATAACATTACAACAAGATAAGATATCTATTACACAAAATTTTTGGACAAAATTCACTCCCTCTATGTAAATTGGCAGTTTGATGACCCCCAATGTATTCTTGGTTTCCCCACTGAACCCCATGAGCACCGATGATCTTGGTATGATCTCAGATTCAGGGATGTTCATCTTTTTGAGGACATCCAACTGGATTATGTTCACCGAACTCCCTCCATCAATAAGAATCCTGCGAACAAAATGATTAGAGATAAACAAGGTAATGACAGAGACCATCATGATGAGGATCCTGAATGTCTACGCAATCCTCCTCATCAAAGGATATCACTTTTTGTTGTGTGAGGGTAGACGTCCGAACTGGTCTCTCCCCATTTTCCAACTTCATCTCCTTAGCATGTCTTTTAGCCGCTGAAAACGAAGTTCCACAGATATCAGATCCACCGGAAATAAGTTAATGATCTGAGCATCTGCTGGCGGTGGAGGAGCTCTCTCAGGCACTTTCTCAGTATCCTGAGTGCTTGAACGTTTCCTTCCTAACAGTTCCTTCAAATACCATTTGCTAAGAAGATAGCCAATTTCCTTCCTCAATGCTATACACTCGTCAGTAAGGTGGCCAAAATCCTCATGATAAGCGGACCATTTGGATTTATCCTTAGTAGCTCCAGGTTTATTAGTTTTCCTTGGCCATCTAGCCTTGTCACCTAAATTCTGCATAGCAAGGATTAGTTCATTATTATCAACAGAAAAACAATATTCAGAAATTGGAGGATAATCCTCATCGTCTTCGTCTTGTTCAACTGCATTCACATTGTGATTGTCATGTTTAGAATATGGCTTGGATCGATTATTTTAAAGAATGATTATTGTTTTTCCTGTTTTGAGGATCCTGAGAGTCTCTCCTGGATCCTTTTGCCATCCTCTAAACGAATAAATCTCAATGCCCTGTTCCTCACTTCATCTAAATTCCTGCAAGGGGTCATAACAAGGTCATCATAGAATGAGGAATCCTTAAGTAAGCCCATTTTGAATGCTTCTACAGCAGTGGCAATATCCAAATTAGGGATTTCCAAGGATTCTCTACTAAACTTAGTGATGTAATCTCTTAATGATTCATCACGGCCCTGAGTTACGCTATATAGATCACTATTTAATCATTCAAAAGTTCTACTAAATGAAAATTGGTTATTGAACAAATTAACTAGACGAGAAAACGAAGTAATTGAGTAAGGAGGAAGACTTAGCAGCCATTTGAGTGCTGATCCAGTGAGTGTGGATCCGAAGCCCTTACAAAGGCAGGCTTCCTTTAACCTTTCTGGAATGGGGTTGATCTCCATTCTTTCCCGGTATTGTGCCACATGCTCCTCTGGAACAGTCATGCCATCGTACAGCTTCATGTTGGGGGTTTAAAAGCGTTTTGGTATCTCAGCATTGCATATAGGAGGTGCGAAATGAGACACCCTATGACTTCCATCTGGGATCTCAGGAATGGGCTTAACCACTCCCGGGACGCTGGATATCATATCCTTAAGCTTCTGAAGTTCCCGTGCCATAGCCTGATTGATATCTGTATCCTGCATGGAACCACAATTAGTACCAAAAGATGTATTGAAAGTGTTACCTCCTGATTGGTTTGGAACTGGTATCGCAGAAGTGTATCCAAAAGTAGACACTTCAGGTGCAATAGTTGGACCAGATGAAGCAATAGTCTGCATAGGGATGAAGTCCCCTTTGTGAACTTCAGAATCCTTGAATATCTGACTTCCTGAGGATCTTTGATCCTGAAAGACATTGGGTCCAGGATACATCGGTGCTGAAGGCCTTGAAGGATACTGCATGGATCCTTGAACCTGAGAGGAGGATCCTTGAACCTTATCCCAAGCATAGGATCCTTGATCCTTAGAAAAGGATCCTTGATGCTGGAAATAGGATTCCTTTGGTGCAACTGTCTCCAAATACCCTCCTGAGCTGAGATAGCCTCCTTGATGTTGATTTGAGGATCCATAAGGTAGGTAATGAGACGCTTGCGGCTGCGTCATTGCCAATGATCCATGCTGCAATCCTGAGGATCCTTGATGCTGAATACCAGAAGCCTTGGAATGCTGAATGGTTGTTGCTGGAGTGGCGAAATCCAACGATCTGGGCATCAATGGAGAGTGATCCTCCGCTGATCTCTTCTGTTTCTTGATTTCATCAATTTCACGAAGGATCCTCTGGTTAGTTTTGTCCCGCTGTTCCATGTATCCTTTCATCTGCAAAATCAAAGTAGACAGATCATTGTTAGTAGGTGTAGAGGATGAACAGTGGAAGCCTTCGAGAAAACTGGTGTTGGCTTCTTCTGAGCATTATCAGCACTCCTCGCCGGTGCAGGGGGAATGGGAGGCAATGATGCACAAGCCTGAGATGATGTAACTGCCGGCATGACACTTGAAGCAGATTTTCCATGAGAAGCCATGTAGTTGAAAAGAATGGATAAAAATGAATGAAATGAACGGAATTTTTAGAATTGAAGCACCGATTGCCCCACGGTGGGCGCCAAACTATTTTGGTCAAGAATCACACTAAGGATAATGTGACCAAACTTTGTATGTGAGGTTGAGTGCTTATGTGTTGAACAATGATGTGAACAATCGTGTAATGTAATGAACAATGGACACCAAGATTTATACGAGGAAAAAGCCCTTGATCAATGTATGATCTCCGGCATAAAAAACCTCGGGTGATGGAAACTACCGATCATCAAGTGTGTTTCACAAGTAAGATTACAACTCCGGAAGATATTGAGCTTTTACAAACGATCTGTAGTGTAACGTGTGTGTGTGTTTCTCGAGAGTTTCCAAGTGATCTTGTGATATCAGTGTTTGCGAATGAATTCGTGTATCTAACGAGCTCAATACCCCCTAAAATATTAACGTTTTTAACTTATAACTAACTATCCGAAATATCCGGGATCCTCCACGTTCATGCATAACATCCATTTAACTGTAAGCACGTGCTTAATCCTTCAAATATTCCACGAATATTTTGCTTGACCAAGTCCACTATCGATACCTGCACTACAATCAAATAAAACATTAAAGTCAATTGTTAGAAACCGTATAGTCACTAAGGATCCTTGATCCTCCCAGTATTCAGTACTCAGTACATGAATAATATATCCTCGATATACTGAAGGATCACTGATTCTTAAGCAATAAAAATCTAGTCCTAACAATAAATAGAATATATAAAGATATATTGTTTGTTTATTGTTGTGTTTTGGGAAAATATATCGACAACTAGATTGTTGGGATCGTCCAAAAACAAGGGGTAACTCTTCTCGTTTTTCGTTAAAACATACATATATATATATATATATTACACTTTTTCAGCAATACATATATATATATATATATATAATATATTACACTTTTTAGACAAAGTATATTTATCTAACGACAAAATATATTTATTATACTTTCGACAAAATATATATACACATCGATTATATCTTTTGACAATCATAGATACCTATTATACATTTGACCTTATTATATATATATATATATATATTAAACCTCTCGTCGAAATAGATACCTATCATACCTTTCTTGAGAATATAAATATAAATATCTAATATATTCTTCGTCAAATATATGTATATATGCTTTATAGTCAAAACTAAAGATAACGTATCAAATTGAAACAATTTTTATATAACAATCAATATAAAGGTATATATATTCAATTATTATTTTTAACAAAACTTCTATGACACCTTTGACGAATTTAAATTTAGAAACGTTACATAAACCATGTTAAATATATACGTACATCCAACTACAATATAAATTCTCCGTCATAATTCCAATTACTCATACACCTTCATTTGCCTTATAAGGTGACCTTGGTGTCTCATTCTCCAACTCATCAACTCGTTGCGGTATTTCCAAAGAAGACTTAGCAATTTTGTGAATACACTCGACCCATTTTCTTTTATATCACTTTGGGTGTAACATGTTTACCTTATACAAGAATCACTAAAATTAAACTTTATGCAATGCACTAAACAATCCAATATACATGAACGTTTTGATACATTACTTGATGCTTGTATTTTGACCATTCTTATGTAATACCATAGTCATTAGCTTATCTTAAGCCTCCATTTGACATGTATAGCGCTATAGGAGTAACGCACCACCCACTCGTGAACAAGAGGTCATGTTAAATTATCATTATTATTCGTAAACAAGAGGATTGACTAGAAATATTGCATGCCATGTATTATGCTCTTGTATAAACTTAGTTACCATGTGGATTCGTTTAAAACCTTATTCGTATACGTATGCTTATGCTTAAACTTGTGTACTCGCCTTTGCTTTTGCATTGAACTTTATTTTAAACATGTTACAGGTTGAGAAGGATGATGCTATGAAATCGAAGTAGCGTCGAGGCTAGATACACACATGGACGTTTTAGGTTTAATAATGTTGTATCAAATTTTGTCATTGTTATTGTTATTATTTGAAATTCCCATGTATTGTAATGACAATATACTTATGAAATGAAATTCAGTTTAATTAATTATTCTCACCATTAGTGTTGTGAGCAATGAGCAATCTTTTTCGTCCCGCCTCGATGTTTCTGCCATCGGTTAGGGTGTGACAACACACCATATAATTCCAAACATCTACCTAAAAAACTGACATTTTTTAAAAGTGTAGGATCCAATGTGTTTAGACGCAAGTTTGGATAAAATACTAATTCAGTAGTGTCAGGATCTAAGTTCGAATTGATTGCTGTTTTTGTTTCAAGTAATGGAAAATGATTGAAAATAGAAAATAAATGCAGCGGATTAATGGAAAACTTTTACAACAATCAATCGGTCGTTTGTTTTCATCATCATCATGCTTTCAAGTAATTAAACTATTGCATGTGATTCACAGACTCCCCCTTAGCCCAATAACGATCGTCTAGAGTAAGAAATGAAGAAGATATGCGTAATTGATCTTTATAAGAAGACAAGTGTTAACTGTTACATTGAGCGCCTATTTATACTAATTATCTAACCACTGATCGTCTTTCAATGACGTCAGGGTTGATAGTGACAGCTAACAAAAAGTAACTAACTACAACCACTGCTTAGACTAAATTATCAGTGCATAGCACTGTTACATTGATAAATCTAATGCTAAACTAGCACTGTTGGCTATCCTCTGTTCTTGTGATCTTCTATCAGCGGTTGAGAGTTTCTTCTGTTAGAGGATAGCAAGCAATGTGTTTATTGAAAGCAGTAAATACTCATCAGCGGATAGAACCTCTGATGGTTGGATCAAAGCTCGGATGGTGTGTTTTGACTATGTATCATCTGTTCCTTTCTAAAGGTTCAATCCCAACAGGTAGAAATTTCGGTAGCATAACGTGTAAATCAACATGTTTGTATTGGCTCCCAAAATGTACCAAAAGAGCATATATCATAAAAAACTGGGGAAGACCATACAGGTTCTCTCCTCTCAAATCCAAAATTTATGTTCCCAAGCGCATAACACTACTACTTATAGACATGGCTCATGCGCTCACTACATGAGTAGGACTCCTACGCACGTAGTACTCCTACGCAGGTTCATGCCATGCTCTCCTAAATCACTATCAACTATACAATATTCAACACACACTTTATCTAGCATATTCCCACAGTGCTTGATACACTTAATGCACCAATAAATTCCCCCTTGTATGTCATTGTCGAATTATGATCTTCAAATATAAGAGCCTTATTTTGAGTATTCTACAACTTCAATCAAGTGATGTGAATATATTCAATAAATTCCCCCTTGACTGATGATCCGGGCTTGCAATTAATTCAATGTATCCCCCCTAAAGTTATGCTTCAAGTCACTATTGGCATGGTTCCTGGCCCAATCCTCTGGTTTGCTGAACTGCAATCTTCATGATTATTAACAAATTTGACACTAATCAATGCAGCTTCTCCATTTCAACATTAACCACATCCGTGTTCGGTTTCAACACACGCCTTGTTTTAACTTTCTAATCTTCAAAAACTCAACCGAAAAGATAGAAACTTCGAACACCACACAATGTAAATGGTAATCTCTACAATCAGCAGATCTTCATTGGGTCACAAATCATCTGGTAACACATTATTATCTTCAAAGTATATGGATAAATGTTCTTCGAAGATCATCTTTGTAGTCTTCTCTTTAGTTTTGGTGCAACGTAATCTTTAGACATCATTACTCCACAGGACATAACTCCTTTATCTGAAAATCCAATATGTAGTCTTCTCCTTTAGTCATGCTAACAAATATATAGTCTTCTCTGCCAATCCCATTAGCAACTTAATGTTCAACCATCATTATTCCCTGACGGTTAGTTTAGAAAATAACTCATTTTCTTGGAGATTAAAAATTGTAGTAGAACTCTCGTGTATCTAATATCTTGGAAGTTCCGTGAAATCTGATGGCTCACATTGACCACATATATCACTAGCTTATACGAAGATAAGACTTCAATTTGATCACGATCCAAAGAATCTGAAATCCAAGATATTTTGTGCAACCAGCTTGACAAAGATTGAGACCTCAATTTGTTTATAAATCGAAGAATACAAGATACTATGCATCACCAGTCAATTTGAGTCAGAGCCAGGTGAATATTGTTGCATCTCTGTCTCTTTCTGTCTAAATTTCCAAAAAACTGCTTGAATTTCAATATTTTACAATTTTATTCCCCATCATTTTTGCAAATTCTGACCTCTTTAATATCATTTCTGAATTTCCAAGGATTTCCCCCTCAACTTGGCAAATTCTGGTCTCTCTTATCTCTGGAAACTCAACTTTGCGGAATAGTTGACAGTTTATTCCTCAAAAGTCGTTTTTTCATCAATGCGGAATTTTACGTTTTGGCACATTAATAGTTACTTCCCAAATAATAATGGTTATGCATAGGTTTCCATGAATACCCCACTATCTATCAACACTCTATGATTTCATCTTCATTAACAATTTTCTGAATCCTTTACCGTGTCCGTGAACAACCCGTATTTATCTTAAAAATTTCGAAAAAAATTTGTCATCAAATTTTTTCTGGACACTTGTCTCGTCACTAGGAGAAAAAAATACCCTTTTTTACTCCTGGGCACGCATGACTTCCCCTGAGCGTATGAACCCTGAGCGTGTATATGTTCTACGTTTGTTCTCCTGTGCACGTATGAGCCCTGCATATGAGCTTCTGCGCGCGTAGGACTCTTGCTCTCCTGGTAGTGCGCACGCATCACTCTTGCACTCCAGGAGGCTATTTTGCCATTTTTCGATCCAAAATCTTCATTTTTTTGAATTTGATGATGAATTCACCACAGACATGTGCAAAAATCAATTCTGAACAAGAATATATCTTCAATTTTACATTTCTTTAGTGAATTGATCTTCAATTTTTATTTTTACGTCTAAAACACATAACTCATGAGCATAGGTGATTCAATCAATTGTTAGATCGATTGAATCGGTACCGTAGCTCCGATACCAATTAAAAGTTCAGGATTCGTGTCTTTAGAAGAAAGTTTGGATAAAATACCAATTCAATAGAAATTTCAGTAGCATAACGTCTTAATCGGCATGTTTGTATTAGCTTCCAAAATGTACCAAAGAGCATACATCATTACAAAACAGGGAGAGACCACAGAAGTTCACTCCTCTCAAATCCAAAACTTATGTTCCCAAGCGCATGCCATTACTATTTATAGACATGGCTCATGCGATCACTACATGCGCAGGACTCCTACGTACATAAGACTCTTACGCAGGTTCATGTGATGCGCTCCTAAATCACTATCAACTATACAATATTCAACACACGCTCTATCTAGCATATTCGCATAGTAGCAGACACACTTAATGCACCAACTTTTTTCTCTAACTCTAAACGAATCCAAACCTCCACCTCACACTCCACTTTTATAATACATATATATATATATATGTGTGTGTGTGTGTGTGTGTGTGTGTGGCTCTCACCTCTTGCGTTTGAGATGGGTCTGCTTAAATGGACCGGACTTGGACGCCTCTCTCTTCCATCGCTGCTTCAAGTTTGAATAGGGTTCCAAAACTTTGGACGAGTCCGGATTTAAGCGATGTACAAGCTCTTAAAGAGGGTGTATTGGTGTTCCAAATAAATTAAATAAACCTACAAAATACCCAAAATAACCTTGGGTGCTGTAGCAATCAACTTGTGAGGGTGTATTGATGTTCCAAATAAATTAAATAAACCTACAAAATACCCAAAATAACCTTGGGTGTTTGTAGCAATCAACTTGTGTTTTAATATTTATGTATAATATAGAGTTAATTACATGGTTGGTACCTGTAGTTTACTTATTTTGCGATTTTGATACCTATATTTTAGAAATTACATAATTGGTACCAACTTTTACAAATTGTTTCACCATTGGTACTTGTGGTTGAGGAATTTATTACATAGTTTGTACCTGTAATTTACTTATGGTGAAATGATTTTGTAAAGGTTGGTACTAATTGTGTAATTTTCAATATATAGGTATGAAAATCACAAAATATGCAAACCACACGTACTAACCATATAATTAATTCTATAATAAATAATTCTTAAACTCTATTCCCTTTAATCATCAGTAACCATGTAGTTAATTGATCTGATAATTTTGTGGTGACCTACCTTTTTGCTAATCCGGTTATTTGGTACAATACATATAAAAGTTTGCTTTCATTTTGCTCGTGATAAAATTGCTAAAAGAATATCATGTATTAGTGTCGCGAGCCATACTTTAAGATTTTCACCAATCCTACACTCCAACTTTATTTTTACCTGAACTACCCAAATTAGAATCACCACTCCTTTCAAGACCCTAAACCACTTTTCTTTTTCTTTTTAATTAATAATAAATTATATTTTTAAAACACAAATAAAGCTAAAATTTCAATTAAACTAAAACATACATAATTCAAATAAAAAAATCAAAATACGAAAACATAAATAAAAAAATGCATAAATACAAAATTAAGCTACTCTTTGTCTGGCTCGACTGGGGGGTCCCTTATGTAGACCGGTGATATAACATTTCTATCGTCTTTTAGGATCATGTTGTACAATAAAATATACACATACACCAAGTTTCTAAACTTTGCTATAGTCATAGACCGGGCGGGTCACCTAATTATACCCCACTTTGCCTTTAGAACACCGAAAGCTCGCTCCACATATTTTCTTGCCAACTCTTGCACCTTCTTGAACTTCTTTCCTTCAAATCAGTCAGATATGGAAACACTTTAACCAACGCAGAAGGACCGCTTTAACAAACGTTGTATTCTCGTCCATTTACATGAAATGGAGACTTAGGCGTGGTTCCATTCGGCGAGAAATATTGGAGATTGTTGTTGAGCACTGATATCGTTGTTTGAGCAAGGAAGACCGCATAACGCATGCCAAAACCACAAATCATTTGAAGTCACCACTTTGAGCATAAATGTCGTGTATTAGTGATCACCTCTCATATATTGGCCTCGCAACTCGTTAGGACATATTCTCCAAATGAGAAGTGTACAGTCAATGCTATCGATCATCCCCAAAAGGTGATTTTTTCTTCTTGTACTCGGTACAAAAGCACAATGTTGTGGCTTGTCAGTCTACGTAAGAACTCTTGGACGTATAATTAAATTATGGTGTTATAGAAATATTGTAAGCATTCACGCAAAGTCCTTTCGGCCATAAATAAATACTCAATGTATTCATCAGGAGGATTACCGGTTGCATGTTGTTTAACGACCGTAGGCATTTTTGTAATGCTGTAAAATCTTTTTTATCCTCCTGTCTAGCCCCTCTTCTAAGCATTCATATCTTGTTTCCATATCACCAATAGTTTAAAAACAAAGATATAGACAAACAATATCTTGCTCGAAACGTCGTTTCATTGTATTTTGGGTAGTCAATAAAATAATCTTCAACTGGGACTTGGTGAACTTTTTCACGATTACGTGACACATATTTTTTAATACATTGTCATGTCTTCAACTTTGGCTTGGGTAACAATATCCATGGGAATTAGAGGCTACTACTATCAGTGGAAAATAAATCATCGGTATCGTCATGTGGAATGTATAATTTTAAATCATCCATCTTGTAGTACAAAAATGAATATGGAAGTTTAGAGAGGAGAAATAGTTATAGAATTAGAGTGTGAAAAATAAAATAAGAGATATATTTAAAAGGGGTGGGGGTAAAATTTAACTATTATTTTTTATTTTAGAGCCCAGCGGTCAAAATTGACCAATTTACGATCACATTTGCACTCTTTTCAGGTCATGTGGAGTAGTCTAACATTTGGGATATTAATGATGACATGACATATTAACTAGCATTGCAAACCGCTCATTCCTTGTGTTAATGGGCGTTAAAGGGGTCATATGTTAACCAGACTTTAAGAGAATGAATTAATTATTATTTTCTTTTTGTTAGACCTAAAACCATTAAAAAATAGAGTTAGATAAAGCTAACGACATTAAACCATTTCCTACGGTGAGACAGAGTAAAACTGGAAAGAAAGATTGATGTGACATTTAGGTGTAGTTAATGGGTTAAAGTATACACCACAACCTCATTGGTTATAGCCGCAATACCTGAGTGATGTACTCACCAAACTAAACTCATCTTACTTATTTAAATTCTCCTTACTTAATCAAAAGTAAACACACTTATCTTTTAGGTGGATTATTAGGTACGTCCAAGATGCTAAGCCAACTAACTTGGAAGATAAATATCTATTACAAATTTATCCTATTTCACCTACTCGTTTAGGACATGAAAATTTGGTATTTGCCCTTTGTCATCATAATGATATTTTCGAAACCTCACATTTGTAGTTTAAATGTCAACTAGTTTGGTATTAGTGATGACTTTGAATAGCAGATTACCACAACCCCACTCACCACAATTTCTTTTTCCACGTTCACACAAAGGGCCAATGGAATATTTGGAACTCTTCTAGACAAAAAAAAAAGATGCGCTCTATTTATTTAGGCTCGTTCTATTTAGAGTAAAATACTTGAATAGTCCCTGTGATTTGTCAAAATTTCACTCTTCGTCCTCAACTTTCTAAAATTACATTCATGCTCCCTGTGGTTCACTCTTTTGTTACTCGGATAGTTCTTTGACCGGATGTCCGTTAGTTTGTAGAGTTAAATCCATGCAAAATTACTAAAACACCCTTACTATTCAAATATAATAATTATATACATTAAAAATGAATAATTGATTTATGAAGCGTAGTCAGTCCCACCCTTATTAAAACCTACCCCACCCCGAACCCTTTCTTCTTCCATAACCCCAGCCACCTTGTCCCCTCTTCTTCTCCGGTGAAAAACATCACCCACGGTGGCCACCCGATCTACAAATACACCACAAGCGCTTGCTTTGGGTTCTAATATCTTACCCTTCCGAAATCAGGGAACTGAAAATGAGTCTGATTTCTCATACGACGAACAACCACCACCGGCTTCCGATTTCACATACTAGAATAACCACCAAGTCGAGGTCCGATTTCATAGAGTATCTCTTGGGTAGCTTGAATCTGGTTCACAAATTGAAGGATGAAAACTGAAATTCCGTTTATCTGGGTTTAGCTAGATACCAGCCACCAACGTCATTCCTATCAGGTTCGATTTGCTATTTGGATCTGAAACAGATCTGTAATAGTGAAGTCCGATTCGATTTTCTAGTTCGATTTGCCTTTGTCAGTTGTTTGTTGAAATGCTATAACTTTTCATCAATTATTCATTTTCGTAGAGAGAAAAAGAGAGGTGAACAAAAGAGATCCGACCATCATGGTGTTGGTCATCAGCGGTTACCTGCAATGACGACGATTTAAGTTGTACGGATTCCGACAATGGTGGTTACTTTTTATGCCATCTTAGTTGCAGATTTTAGGCTGAAAAAGTTGATTACCATTTAGTGTTAAATGGTAGAGGGTGATGGTGGGATCTTTGGTCCGCAAATAGTGGATAGTGATTGTGGCGGTGATGGTGGAGGTTTGAGGAGGCTGATGGTGGTGGGTGGAGGGTGATGGTGGTGGATAGAGGTTGAAGATGAAGTATGGTGGTGGGGTTACACAAATAAAATAATATAAAAAGGGTGGGTTCAAATCAATTTCCATTTTTTTGTATTATATCATTAAGGGCAAATTTGTCATTTCATATCCACTTAACTGAGAAAACTAACGGACATCCACTTCAGGGACCATCCGAGTAACAAAAAGTAAACCACATGTAACACCGATGTAATTTCCAAAAGTTGAGGACTATTGGTGTTACTTTATAAAACCACAGGGACTCTGGACATTTTACTATTCTATTTATTTTAAATGTAGAAAATACTATGGGTTGTGTGCAAATGTGGCCCCAAAAGTATAGGTCTTCAAGGAACACCTACAAAATTAAAGGGTGGTTGACTTTTTGGTAAAGTTTAAAGTACGAAGAATCATGAAAGGGTCAACAGGAAAAAGTCAAAATCATTGACCTTCTACCATGTTTTGTTCCTAATGTAATTTTCTTCCTCTTTGGCCTCAAATTACCAAACAATTCCACACAGAAAATTGGTTGACCTGCCAAAGAAATTGACTTGGTTGTGGTTTGTTAGAAACTTAACCTTCTACTTCATCAAATCAAGTTGAGAATTAAAATAAAGTCAAGGTAAGACTTTTATCCATAGTTTATTGATACATATATATTTTTAATTAAACTCGTTATCATTTGGAAATTTTTGAGTCAATTGTTAACTCGTATGAAAGCTTTCATTTTTGACTCCACACGTTAACATCATAGACTTTTAAAAGACGTAGCGTCAACTTATAAGTACACAATGACGTTTATTATCTTTATTAATAAAATTTTTTACCTTCGAAACTGCTCTAAGTTTACCTGATTGGCGTTGCATGATAATATTATTAGTTATGTGACAATACAATACTATAAAATCATATTATATTTATTTACGGCTAAGCTTTCACGCTCGTCTTCTTCGTCATTTAAAATCATATTAAATGAACTAAACGACTCTATATCTATACTACCAAAACAATCACCATATTCAACATTCGTTTCCTCACCTGATTACTCCTAACCGCTATCCAGTCATCTTCATCGCCCCAACGGGCCAAACACGAAGGAGCAACTTCAACCAACCGCCTTATCCTCTCCACCGGAGACTCACCGGGAAATTTAACCATTTGGGCCCGCTCCGTCGATAGTTCACACACCGGCAAACATTCCCAAAAACCTTGATCCAATATACTTGTCGGAGAATTACTCATTTTGTAACTCGAATTCAAATTACCAACAAACGGATGTTCCAAAAGTTCTTTAACCGTCCACCTTTCTTCTACATTCACCTTGAAGCACTTATCCAAGAAATCTTTACCATCCTCCGATAAACATGTTGGAAACTCTGGTACCTCACCGGAATATCCAATTCTATATAAACCCGAAAGCTGATCATTTAACCCGGCCCACGGGCTCAACCCGGTTGCCATTTCAATCACCACACACCCAAGAGCCCATACATCAGCCGGAAAACCTTGTTCTTCGCCTCGTGCAACTTCACCGATGTACCGGAAAATTAACTCATCATTCCATCATTTCCCATCACTTTCGCACACCCGAAATCCCCGATTTTCACACCGTTTTAGCAAACTAACAAGTTCTGACACTTAATATCACAATGCACTATACCATTAACCTGATGATCATCCAACCCTAGTAGAATTTGATAAGTATAAGACCGGATTAAACACTCATCAAGTGACCCTCCAAGTTTCTTGATCATGTCAGTAATTGTGCCACCGGTAGCATACTCCATGAACAGATTATACATGGGTTTGTTGTTGTTATAAGTAACGTCAAAGCCCATGTATTGGATTACATGTTTGGAGGTTATTTGTGAAAGAATATATTGTTCTTTTTTACGTATTTAGAGGTGGAAAGGATGGTGGATTTGACGGCAAAAAGGTCGCCGGTGGAGGTGGTGGCCGCGGAGACGGTGGCGGAAGATCCCCGGCCGATGATGGGGCCTCTCTTCCATATCATTGTAGAGAGAGAAATTGAAGTGAGAGAGTTTTGTATGTAGTTGTAAGGTGTGATTTGTGGAAGGATATGTGTAATATATGTGTGTGTGTATATATACTCAAGAGTCAACACAAACACATGACACAATGAGTTTAGATTTTGTCATTATGATGACAGTTGTTTGGGACTTTGTGTCTTTTAGTTTTGGTTACAATAATATATTTGATTGTTTTTCTATTATCTATATTAGTAGTAGGACCCGTGTAAAACACGGCAACTTTAGTAACGTTTTGTTAGATTAATTAGTAAGTAATTATCGGTTTATTTAGATTGTCGGGATTTGATATCATTAAACGATGGATGATTATACATTTTTTTAAGATTTAATTAAAAATGAATTATAAACAAAGGGAAGCGACATGCTAAACCAAGAACATGTTCTTGCTTTTTAACACGTTACTTGTACCAATGAATACTGACATGTTAAACATATGTACTGACAATAGACACAAAATGATATGGTACCAAAACTTTTATGAACTATAAACACACATGGGATATGTATCTGCATATAAATTAAGGGATCAACCCTTTTTTGTGTTTCTCCACAACTTCAGTAACATGATTCGCTCTTACAGCCGCCCCTCAACCCTGGCACAACTGAAGGCCAGAGGGGTTACCTTTTAAAGGCTTGAAAATTAGTATTTAACTCTTTTAAAAAATTACATCAGTTTGTAATATTTATCCCAAAAGAACCATCCAAAAGCATTAGTTCCTACAAAAACCTACCAGAAGTACTAAAATTCCTAATTCTAAGCAGGAACACAACTTTAGTTTTCTTAATTGCCGCATCATCCATCAGCCAGTTCCCTGAACCTTCTAACTACAATATAAAGAAGAACTAAGTCCATAAATTGCTACAATTATTAACTGACAACTTCGAATTCAACACCTAACATACATGAATCATAACTTCCATTGATGGTAAACAACTTGAACTAATTCTATTTCCAGCTTTGGTTCCATTAGTCAATGGATGAGGTCAAGGAGGAAATACTGATGTATGGCGGAAAGCTGTATATATACGTAAAAATAGTGTGTAAGATATAAAATTTAACTTGTTGATGATTGAATATCACATGTGGCAGGTTTTCAAGTTACTTTTTATGTCAAATGCGTAAATTTCAAAATACTTGCTTAAAAAATAAACAGGCCAAATGGGACGAACAAGTTTGAAACTGATATGAAGTGTGTATTTATGCTTACAACTTACAACCTATTAGATTGCTTTATCTAACAAAATACTGGATCAAGATAAACATGGCCATACTAATATGTTCGAATGACAATCACTGAATGCAAGTGGTCTCAGTATTTAGACTCTAATCAACCGTATGAAAGTGTCTCAATGTTCAGTCTGTATTTAACGTAAAGATGCAAGTGGTCTCAATGTTTAGTGTCTTTCTTAGATGACAAACTAATATAACTATTCAACAGATAGTATTAAACCTGAGTCCAAGGGCTGCACACTGGAGATTGCCAAAGGAACATCACTCAGAAGACGTAGACACTTAGATAGGGTACCGAAACTTTCAAGCAAACTTCCATCAGAAGCCAGATCTGAAGGAACATCACTCAGAAGACGTAGACACTTAGATAGGGTACCGAAACTTTCAAGCAAACTTCCATCAGAAGCCAGATCTGTATCGCTTGATGAACTTCAATCACTTAATATCTAAGAAAATTACATGTAAAATATGATGTGCAACTATTTAATGAATTCATATTCACATTATACTTAAGAATACATTAAACTTATCGACTGATTAAGTTTAGACACAAGAGAAGCATAACGAACCCACAAAACATGTTTAGTTTCACTAAATGATTTAATTTCACTAACACAGAAAATGCAGTAATTAAAAATATATTATCTATTTAGATTACAGACAGGTTAACACACCTTGTGATAATGATTTGTTCAATTCCACGAAAGAATGGGCTGCTGCAGGACGATTCCTTCCACTTTACATGGTGTGAGTTTAATCAAGCTACTACGTCATTATTTAAAATCCATGTATTATTTATAAGGCAACAAACCTGAATATACGGAAAGTAAACATCTTTTAATTTGCATTTAAGCAGCCTTATGTTAGTGCTTCTCATTTCCGGCTAAAAAATCTCAACCTGTTCGGATTGAGATTTTTGAGCTGCAGATGAGAAACACTAACATAAGGCGGCTTAAATGCAAATTAAAGGATGTTTACCTCTCATATATTTAGGTTTGCTAGCTTATATATAATGCAAAAGTATTAATAATGATGTAGTACGTTGATCACCCTACAATATTAAACTGCTACCGAGCGATAACACAAGCTCGTTATTAGTGGGGTCTTGAACACCAACACAGGTCTACCTCATATAGTAGAATCTTTCCTACAGCATAGAGTATGTTAGGTCTTATCCAATAAAGATCAAGAAACGGATCAAATAAGAACTTACCATAACCCACAGGTCTTTGAGCTTTGTCAGGAACTGTAAGTCTCTATATCACCACATTCTATATTACTCACAACACACAGGTTATCATAATTAGGAATCGCCTCTTCATTTACCATATGACCCATTGTAAACACTATAAAAGGCTCATTATTAGTTTAACTGAAAACATCTACAATATTTCTCCTTTTAAAAATTGTACCTACAATTTCATCACATATTGTATTCATAAGAATTCAAATATGTATTCATTTCGGGCGACTCGAATGATAAAATAAAAATATTATATATTTACAACTCATTACGGACTCGACGCTCGTTACGGACGAGTTGAACGATAAAATAAAAATATTATATAAGATGAAACTCTATTTACATTGAAAAAGCATTAACTGTTCTAAGTAGAATACACTCCCAGAAAGGTAACACTATAAGATGAAACTGAAAATAGTTTGATCTTACCTCTTCGCCGGAACCAGTTCTCGTGAAAAGGTGTCCTAATGCTTCTTCTTTGTATAATCTTGTGGTCTGCTGTTAGCAGCAAGTTTTCTGGAATACAAAATAAAGTAAATTATTACAATTTACGACTTATATGAACTTCATCATATATAATAAAAAACAACATGACTATCTCAACAGTTTACATAATGGTACCAGTTAACGCTTACAACCGACGATTCAACTATTCCAACTCACCTGGCTTTAAGTCACGGTGAATGATTCCAATTAACGCTAAAAGGCACCACTTTCGGAATCAGCAACATATATTAATAGAGAAAAGGTATCAATATTAAAAGTTGACGATGAAGATTAATCTATATTCAGAAAACTAAACCTTAAGCTTTTCTTCAAATAATAAAAGTTGGTCAGATAAAGATTCAATTTCTGAAGCTATCGTCTCAGCCATTTCTTCATCGACGTCAGGATCTTTTGACAAAACTGAAATACAAACACAAGATATTATCATACAACAAAAGAATTAAGATAGTGATTAGTGAACAAAACCTATTACTTGCTTCGAATTTTGGCAAATGTGAAATAAATGAATCTGCATCGTCCAACTGATGGAGCTTCAATAACGTTTCAGCTTTGCATGCGAATAGATTACAAACTTTTTAATAAATAAAAATTAAAAGTCAAACCACTATTTGACCAAAGTCTGTTTGAGCAAAAGTCTGCTTTGACCAAAGTCAAACCACTATTTGACCAAGGTGAAACCACTTTTTGACCAAAGTCAAACTACTGTTTGACCAAAGTCAAACCACAGTTTAAAAAAACATCTGTTTTCTTCACAAAACATTGTTTTAACCCAACAGTGATTTCAAACATCCATTTTCATCAGTTAATTGAAACACAAACACAAGATCTTTTGACAAACTGAAACACAAACACAAGATATTTTGCAAAACTGAAACACAAACACAAGATATTATCATATTAGATTATCATACAATAAAAGAATTAAGATAGTGATTAGTGAACAAAACCTTTGGACTCTTCAAGTTGTTTCTCGCAATCCTTGAATCCTCTGTACGTTGCTACAACCTAGTATCTATTAGATCTGTTGAAGACTATTATAGTATCTATTTCGAGCTTGTTAAATTCGAAGAAAATCCAATTAAAAAATCCAAGTTACCTTTTGCGCTCGTTAAATTCAAAACCACATACCGTTCTGAAGTGTGGCAATGGCATCTCAAAAGAAGCTGAGATTTGAGTCGTATGATGAAGTTATCTTCTCTACCCTGCTTTGTAAATCTAAATGATAAACCCATGAAATCTAATATCATGATTTATTTCTAAGTAAACATCTTCACTTTAACTTTTGAGGTCAAACATATCATGTTTCAGCTTCTAATTTGCTATGAATTCTTAAAATTAACGTTGAAGTATGATTTCAAAAAAAAGGTGAATGTTTTTTATTTAACTAACACCAACATTGATTAAAAAATGAAATTTATTAAAAGTTATCTTTATACAGATCTTACAAAAAAAAGTAGATGTATTTTGTATTGTATATCTATTATATACTGTTTATTTGTAAGTGAAAAAACAACGAATATTTACCTGAATCAAACAATAGCCAGGTTAAACAAATATGTCGACATTTATTACAAAATGTGATTTTAATTATTAAAGTTTTGGTAACAAACCATGTTGTTACATTAATACACATGTTTTAGATCCTTCAATAAGTAGTATTTTAAAGATTCTCACTTGTTGCCTAGATATAATGTTGGCATAACTTTCTTAGATCAATACAAACTCCAAAAGCTTTAGATCAATACCAAATTCAGAGGTTATACATAATCCAGAAAATAGTATCAGCTTTGTAACCGTATATTACCTCTGTTTTCTTGATATAGTAACTGAAATAGTGGTTGTAAAAGAAAATAAAACCACCTAGCGATGATATGACTCTTTGTGATGAAGACTACTCCACTCTACTTATCGACTTGTTACACAGATATATCAACCCTTTTTAACTGCAATCAATAATGGGATCCGCTCCAAACGAAACCGTCAATAATACAGATTTCATCATTTCTGTTGAAAGAACAATTGAAGTGGCAGTACTATCCAAGCTAAATCATTTGTCTTTGTTGCAACCTAAAAAAACAATGAATATTTTAAACACTAAACTGTTAACCGATTGCAGTAATTATGGTCTGGTCAGCTTCATTACTACCTCTTTATTTCTCTTCTCATAAACTCAATATGAGTTGCTGGACCTTTTAACTTAGCAATTGGCTGCAAAGTAATCAAGAAATATCATCACTAACATTGGACTAATGGACTTAAACGTCAAGCATATGTACAAAAATTGCATGTTTTAGTTTTTTTACTTGTTTTTATCTTGATGGTCGAGGAGGACATAGATGAACAACTTCCCTTTTCACCAGCAACCAACAGTAAGGTAGCCTATCTTATTCAAAAAGTTAGATTAATATTGAATAAAGAAAAAGCCTAGAAACCGGATCCAACATAAAACTCTGAATTATTTTTGAACTATATTATTCCTAAAAACAACTTATTCAATCCAGTTTTAATAAGTTAAAATAAAATACCAATTTTAATTAGCACACTAATTTACTTGATCAAGACAACAAAGTCAAAAGGTAAGTTAAATAATAACGTAGATGCAGATGACTAACCTTAATACATTCTAGACGTTCCTGTTGCATCACCTTCTTCAGCTCATCCTCTTGTTTTCGTTTTTCTAATTGCGTTTTCATTTTCAACACAAAACAACATAAGTCATAAATATATATACACACAGAAAATAATCATAAATTCGATAAACTAATAAACAATGCTAATTTAACTGACCTTCACTTCTTCCGTTCTTCATTCAATCGAATTTCTTCCTCGCGAATGACCAGATCTGGTCAAATCATTCGAATAATAATAGATCAAATCATTCATATATCACTGTAACATTTGTAAAAATCGGGTCTCCAAAACCCGCTCCGTTTTGTAATCAAGTACCAAGTTATAAAAGTGCATTAATTATTTATGATTATTTTGAGTTAAAACGATACATAATTAATAAATAAACTAAACTATAAAAATTATATTTGATAAAAAGTTAAAATAAAATAAATAAAAAATATATGAAGCTGCCGGGACTCGAACCCGGGTCAGCCGAGTCGCTGCAACAACTTAACACTCATTCCCTAAACCACTCCGCCACAATGTGTTTTCTGTTAACTCTAGGAACACAAATGAAACTTATACACAAACTCAGTTGAACCGATGGCGCCATCTGAAAAACGGTAATCGGCAAACCAATCGTCAAATCGTTGTTTAATTCACTTTCTCAGCTTATAACCGATGTATGACGGTTTCTAATCAAGTTAAAATTGATTGAACTTTAAGTCTCATCATTTTCGGTTTTTGAAACCGAAAGTTCATCAAAGTTCTGATTTAACTCAAGCTTCAGACCATTCTCGCGATTCAGAACTATCATATCAATACTCCATTACAATTTCGTCGCATTTTCGGACCATCAGATCATCTTAATCAGCTCGCCGGAAAAACTCTGCAAGTCACCGAAAAACCGGGACTCACATCCATACGGTATTTCCTCCGACTCTTTCTGTTTAAATCATGTGATTAATCAGTCTCTAACACAACTCCTCCATCAGAATCGATCCTAGTCAACGTTTATCGAAAATCTTATCTTCGCCGGAAAACTTCTGGAATTGCCGGAAACTCGATAATTACCGGTATGCACATTCCAACGTACCGATAATCAATACTCACTAGTTCAATTTCATATCTAATCCCTTAAGCCTGTTGATAGATTCTCTCAGCCAAAGGTTCAAAAACGGAGCCGACAAGTTTCGCCGGACTCTCTGAAGAAGACAACCTGTTCGGTATCTTCTTTCCCCAAACTGTTCGGTTAAATGCATTCAAACTCTACATCATGTTTATTAACTAATTTAATCACGAATCGGATTGTTGATTGATGTCTGCGTTTCGTAATGAAGAAGACGAGTTCAGTAATGAGTTAAGATTAATTAAAATCGGAAGTTTAAACAGGTTAGACACACAGTCCAGCGGTGGACTGTGTGCAAACAAAAACTATACACGTCCCGAGTTCGATCCTTGCTACACGCACGCCTTGTGTAATAACATGCCTTTTTGATCAAGAACTAAACCGGGTTAAAACAGATAGTTGTTAAGTATAATAAAAACCAAGATAATAACCGGGTTAGACACACAGTCCAGCGGTGGACTGTGTGCAACATGAACTACACGTCGCGCGTTCGAAACTCGTCACGAGCACCGGTCCGATTGAATTAAAACGTTTTTGCAAATAAAGGAAATTTCGGTTAATTCAAATAAGTGTATAAATATAATTAAAAACGAGTTTATTTCGGGTTAGACACGTAGCTCAGTTGGTAGAGCTGCGTGCACGCGAACGGGAGGTCGCCGGATCGAATCCCACCCGGCGCAGGTTTATTCGCTGACCGAACCGGTCAACGGTCAACGGTCAACGCTTAAAAAAATAATATTTTTTTTATATTTTTATTTATTTAATTTAATTTAAAAATCAATTAAAAATACTTAAAAATAATATTTTTAAAGATAGAAAATAGCTATAAACTCACAAAAATATATCTAAAAATTTCATTAAAATCCTTGATAAAATCCATCCATTTATTATATTTTTTCATTATTATTTAGGTTAGTATTCCTCGTTGATCAGCTCATCTAAATCGTGCGCATCTCACCATCTCCAATCCAACGCACCCAAAGTGAGTGAATCTTACAAATTCCCCGTTTTAATCACGTTTTTGGGGTGTATCATGTGTCCATGTTTATTTACATATTATAACTAAACCATTGTGCATACATCATATCATGAACATGTGTATTTAGTTTGTTGCTGTTAAGTAGTTATTATTGGATGCAATTTACTATTTCAGTACATGCAATTACCGAGGCCGCCGCTCCCCATTTATGAGTGTTGAGCCTGTTCCCCATTTTATTATGCGGTTGAACCTGGCGTGCCCACATACAATAGGCTCCGTTTGATTGAGCCTTGATCGCACAGTTCATTTTACATTTTCAGTACATGCAATACGATCGGCTCCGTTTGATTGAGCCTTGGTCGCACAGTTCATTTTACATTTTCAGTACATGCAATACGTGTAACATTTGTAAAAATCGGGTCTCCAAAACCCGCTCCGTTTTGTAATCAAGTACCAAATTATGAAAGTGCATTAATTATGGTTATTTTGAGTTAAAACGTTACATAATTAATAAATAAACCAAACTATAAAAATCATATTTGATAAAAAGTTAAAATGAATCAAATAAAAAAAATAGTGAAGCTGCCGGGACTCGAACCCGGGTCAGCTGAGTCTCTAAACGGCTTATCATCCCTTCTCTTAACCACTCCGCCACAACGTATATCCTGTTAACACTAGGAAAGCAAAAGGAACTTATATACAAACTCGATTTAACCGTTGATGCCATCTGAAAACCGATAATCGGCAAACCAATCGTTAAATCGATTGTTTACCTCACCATTTCAGTTATAACCGATGTGCGACGGTTTCCAATTAAGTCAGAATTGATTTAACTTCAAGCTTCATCTTTTCGGCTTTTGAAACCGAATAATTCTTCGAGTTCTGGTTTAATTCAAGTTTCAATCATTTGTACGATTCAGAACTATCACAACAATATCCAATTTCTTTTTCGTCGCATTTGTGAACCTTAAGATCATCTGAAACAGTTCGCCGGAAATTTTCTGCAAGTTACCGGAAAACCGGGACTCACATTCTCACGGTAATTCCTTCGACTCTTTTTGTTTAAAATATGTGTTTAGTCAATCTCTAACACAACTCCATCATTAGAATCAATCTTAGCCAACGTTCATCGGAAATCTTATCTTCGCCGGAAAGTTTCTGAGACTGCCGGAAACCCCCTGTGAACTGGTAAGATATTCTATAATTCTTTTAAACCTTGTTTAGGTGATTCAACTTTATGAGTAATCGATCAACGCTGTTATTTGGTTCAACAGTCGGAGTTCATTTCCAATACCGACAAACCTTCGCCGGATTTCTGTGTTTATCTTCAATCGGTAAATTCTGTTCCTTAAACTCTCTCCATTCCTTACCTTTGATTTACTGTTAATGTCTAAGAACTTTGTAAATCACAAAATCAAACTTAATCAGTCGAATTATGTTGACCGTGTAATCCGACGAAGAAGATGAAGTTATATCAGAATATAAGTGTAATTAAAATCCGGATTATAAACGGGTTAGACACACAGTCCAGCGGTGGACTGTGTGCAAATTTCATATTCACGTCCCGAGTTCGATCCTTGCTACGCGCACGCTTTGTATAATAACATTTCTTTTTAATCATGAACTAACCCGGGTTGAAACGGGTAGTTGTTAAGTATAATATAAATCAGGAATATAACCGGGTTAGACACACAGTCCAGCGGTGGACTGTGTGCAAAATGAACTTCACGTCGCGCGTTCGAATCCTGTCCCGAGCACCGGTCAATTGAATTAAAACGTTTTTGTAAATAAAGGAATTTTCGGTTAATTCAAATAAGTATATAAATATAATTAAAACTGAGTTTCTAACGGGTTAGTCACGTAGCTCAGTTGGTAGAGCTGCGTGCACGTGAACGGAAGGTCGCCGGTTCGAATTCCGCTTGGCGCAGAATTATCCGCTGACCGAACCGGTCAACGGTCAACGGTCAACAGTAAAAAATTAATATTTTTTTATATATTTATTTATTTAATTTAATTTAAAAATCAATTAAAAATACTTAAAAATAACATTTTTAAAGATAGAAAATAGCCATAAACTCATAAAAATATATCTAAAAATTTCATAAAAATCCTTAATAACATTCATTCACTTAATATATTTTTCCATTATTATTTAGGTTAGTATTCCTCGTCGACTCGCTCATCTAAATCGTGCGCATCTCACCATCTCAAATCCAACGCACCCAATGTGAGTGAACCTTTCAAATTCCCCGTTTTAATCACGTTTTTGGGGTGTATTCATTAAAGTTTCATTTATTCAATGACCAGAATTAGACGGGGATATATCGCTCGGAGACGTAGAACAAAAATTCGTTTATTTGCATCAAGCTTTCGGGGGGCTCATTCCCGAGATCTTTGATAGTGGCGGTATCCACTCATATGGCCATGTTCTATTCGGAGGAATAAAATAAAATTGTCTTTCGGAGAGATGGCTGAGTGGTTGAAAGCCCCGGTCTTGAAAAAAATTCTGTCTTCCACAATGGAATCTGATAAGTGAGATTTCGAGTAAGTGTTTCCATAATCTTCTTCTGTCCGAAGAAATGATTCATCGAAATAATGAGTCACCATTGATATCGACACATCTGACAAATGTTCGGGAGTTCCTCTATGCAATCCTTTTCCTTCTTCTTGTTGCTGCATATCTCGTTTGTACACATCTTCTCTTTGTTTTCGGGGCCTCTAGTGAGTTACAGGCAGAGTTGTGTCTTGTTTATTTACATATTATAACGAAATTATTGTGCATACATCATATCATGACATGTGTATTAGTTTGTTGCTGTTAAGTAGTTATTATTGGATGCAAATTATTATTTCAGTACATGCATTTGCCGAGGCCGCAGCTCCCCATCCATCGAGGTTGAGCTTGATCCCCATTTTATTATGCAGTTGATCTTGGCGTGCCCGCACGACCGGCTCCGTTTGATTGAGCCTTGATCGGTCATTTCATTTTACATTTCAATACATGCAATACGCTCGGCTCCGTTTGATTGAGCCTTGAGTGCACAGTTCAATTTACATTTCCAGTTCATGCAATACGTTCGGCTCCGTTTGATTGAGCCTTGAGCGCACAGTTCAATTTACATTTCCAGTTCATGCAATACGATCGGCTCCGTTTGATTGAGCCTTGATCGCACAGTTCATTTATGTTAGTTATCGTATGATATTGGTATATTCATGTATGCTATCAAGTGTTAATGTATGTTATAATTGTAACTGCTATTTGCCAATGTTTGATTACTTACATGTGCTCTTTTATGATTATGCACAATATTTTATTGATAAACTAACCATAAAATCATTATCAAATGTTTATCTAATAAGGTTCACTCGCCAACTTATGTTGACCCAAAACCTCCCATTTTACACATGATACAGGTGAACCAGCAGCAGCTAGGAACACATAGGACCTGGATTAGAAGAAATAAAACGATTTAGTATTTGGATTGTTATGTTTGGTTATTTTCCCTTGTATTGAATGAACATGTTTGGATGTTTGAGAATGTAACTTTGACTTCATTAATTATGAAACATAATAGTAAATGTCATGTGCTTTGGTGATAACCCAATTATGCCCCGACTCTTATTTCCGCTGCGGGTCGGGGTGTGACAATACGATCGGCTCCGTTTGATTGAGCCTTGATCGCACAGTTCATTTATGTTAGTTACCGTATGATATTGGTATGTTCCTGTATGCTGCCATGTGTTATTGTATGTTATAGTTGAGACTGCTATTTGCCATTACTTGATTATTTACATTTGCTCATCTATGATCATGCACAATATTTCATTGATAAACTAACCATAAAATCATTATCAAACGTTTATCTAATAAGGTTCACTCGCCAACTTAGGTTGACCCAAAAACTCCCATTTTACACATGATACAGGTGAACCAGCAGCAGCTAGGAACACATAGGACCTGGATTAGAAGAATAAAACGATTTAGTATTGGGATTGTTATGTTTGGTTATTTCCTTTGTATTGAATGAACATGTTTGGATGTTTGAAAATGTAACTTTGACTTTATTAATTATGAAACATAATAGTAAATGTCATGTGCTTTGGTGATAACCCAATTATGCCCCGACTCTTATTTCCGCTGCGGGTCGGGGTGTGACAATCACTAACATAAGCAGAAAATCGGATCAAATCAAGCACATAAACAAAAGAGTCAATAGATGACGTACATGGTATTCAAAGCGAAATTGTAAAACACATAAACAAATCTTTGAAGAACTATCGCGTTCGGATATTAAAGTGAAAGTTTACACAATCAGCTTATAAGTTCCATAAATTTAGTCCACTCGACTAATGTAAGTAATTAAATATGTTGTGGTGACGATAGTTTGCTGGTGCCTAATCTTCAAGTTATTCAAAATCAGAACAAAGTGGTTTGTTTTCATTTATTCATATACGCAAGTCCAATAGTGGAGAACGGAGTTGACGCCAGTTACGGACGACGCTCGTTATGGACGACTCGGGCGATAAAATAAACATGTTATATATTTTACGACTCGTTACAGAGTCGACAAGAGTTACGGACGACGGTAGTTACGGGTGACTCAGACGATAAAATAATAATATTATATATTTACGAATCGTTACGGTATTATTATCAAATGAACATTGAACAAAAGCTCTTGATTTTACCTTCTTGCAGCGTTTTCTTGTACATTGAAGCTTATACAGGATCAAGTCAAGAGTCTTTTTATCCGGCATCAGCATCTCTACGGAACATCCGAAGCTGTCCCTAATCAACATCCAAACAGAACAATTAGTAACATAACAAATTAGACAAATTCTTGAAGCCATCCTCTTCACCCTAACTGTCGTTACCGTCGAGTTTGGTCGTTACCGTCGAGTTCTTGAAGCCATCCTCCATTCTCATTTGCAGAACTGGAAATTAAAATAAAATAGATAAAAAAATGCAATCTATTGTTTTATATGGACTAATATAGTTTTACAAATCATCTTTAAGTGCATGTTTTATATGGACACTCGTTTGCGTAGTCAACCTTATTTTCAAGTAACGCAACTTTGTGTATACAATCAAGACTACTATCTTATATAGCAGAGCATTCAGAACCCTAGATATTAGCTAACACATTATAAATCTTTCCATAATCTCAAAGCAATTTCAGTCAATCTATAAGTTAACCATATCACATCTTTTTAATACATAGGATAATTGTCAATGGCTTCTATTACACATACCATGGCTTCCAACGCCAGAGCATGGAATTAATAGTCAAAGGGTAGACTGGGAATAAAAAAGGTAATCAACTCAAAGCATAGCGTTGCCTTGAAGAACTGAATTTAATGGCTTATTATGTAAAATTGACCTAAGCAATGCTATCCACTTTAATAAACACAGTTGTTATAAACTTTTGCATGTTTGGTAATCACGAGTATCTAATGCCCAAAATTACTCAAAGCCCTAAATAATATGACTGCAAGCGCGAGAATCGAAATCAAATGCAAAACTACTGAACTGAACTTAAGAACACGCTTCTAACAAACCGAGGGCGAAAAAGAACTAACACGTAGAAATAAAAATAAAAAAACGTATCACAAAGTTGTAAAAAGTAAACACGAACATGAATTTGATATACAAATTACATCTGAAACATGTACCTTTCAGACCACGTAGTTTTTCAGTTTAATATACAAACTTGACGAATCCATGACCTTTTGTGGGTCCTGTCATCTACTCAATTACAAATTGTCACTCTTCACAGATTAATAATGAGCTTTAAATGCCTCATATCGTGTATAATCAGTAACATTAGCTGCCAGATCCAAAAAATATGGTAAAATCAAAAGAACAATATGCACTTTTTCCACCAACATTTGTGGAGAAAGCCCAGTTCAACCTAAAGTTTTGCTCGACATTTTTCACGAACGCCAAACAGGTCTATAAAAATACATAAAAAAATTAGTCTGTCAACCTCCTCTTATGAGATCCAGCAGCCGCTAATGCAAACCTCCTCTTTCCATCAAGTGTTGTTAACCTCTAAAAAATATAAAAAAGAAAAAAAAACTAATGAATAATCAAGACATCATGTTTCAAATATAAGATTAACTTCTAATGTTGTGTAACATTCCATTCCTACCTCATATGTGTTGATGAGCTCTTTATCGTCACTTAAAGAATCATGCGCTGCAACAGCTTCAACATAAATTGATATCATCCCTTCAATGTGGTATTTAAGTTATTCCATACATTGCTAAGAAGCTTAATCCGGTCATGATTTTCAGTTAACGTTTGGCATTCTTGACATAACCTGATTAAGTAAAGCACTATGATTAGTCTAAACGCCAACTGCATATATCTTATTTGAATCAAAAGACATAAAAAGTTAAAAGTGAATATAAGATTGTCATCAAATGTACCTCTCGATACTAACAAAGTTCTCACGGAGATGATTTACTGTCTTCTCAGATGAAGCAAGTGCTTTTAGGCCAGCTTGTGCTTTTTCAACTTCTAAACAAAATGCATAAATCTAATTAATCAAATTCATAAATGGCAATAGAACTAAAGTTTATTTTTTCTGCAGCTTGTGCTTGTTCAACAGCTTGTTCAATAACCTGCAGAGAGATAAACAACAACAAAACCAATCCATCATAGTGGTTTCAATAGAGAAAAGAACAGTATATAGGATATTTATGTGGGCCCATAAACTATATGTACGTACATTGATACATAACAATAACAACATATACTAAACCATATTATTGATTCTATCAATCTAACAGATTGTTCAACTTAAAGTAATAATTATTCAAAGGCATAAAAACTCACCTTTTCTATTGTCCTCAATTTAGATATGAGATCTATTTTATCACTCAGACTTTGAAGTTCCTTGATGAGTGTTACCTGATTAATAATGCCTTGAAGATAAGCATTCTTGTGCTTAATAGCAGACAGTCTGTGTTCCATAATCTTGATCAGTTCAGCTGATGATTGAGGTTGCACCTCAGCCACAAATAAAAAAAATTTAAGAGATATATTAGTAGATTAACATAACAATAATGTTATAAGCCAACAATAATCCATACCAGGCTGAACAAAAGAGCGAATCTCATACGGAAATATGCCAATTTGGTATAATACATTCAAGATACATACCTTGATTCTACTTTCATCTACCTCTGAAACTTTGATAAATTCTTCTCTTCAGCTTTCACCGTTGCAAATCCAAGTGAATGAGCGAGTCTGCACAACCACAAGCAACTTCGATAAACAGAAAGTGTGTTTAACCTAACTTCTTTAAACTACATAATGAAAGCACAATCATGGCAACCAATAAAACACAAGAGATAAGAATATCCGGCGAGAGTGTGTGCGAAATTAGCTGCGTGTATTGCTCTATTTCTGTATGTATATATAAGGATCGGAGCACCTCTATTTGACGCCGGCGATGTCTCACCACCGCTAAGAGTATCCACTTTCTTTCTTGGCCTAAGATTCACAACTAATTGTTCAAATTAGAAGGTGCGTCTGTGTGATCTTGATGTATTTAACCTACAGGAATGTTAAATCAAACCGAATCAAGCCGGAGTCGGAGCAAGCGTCGGTCTTCTCCATTTTTCACCATGTTGAGATCTGATTTGAAGACGTTGTGAAGACTCCGGCATACATCCGATGTGGAGGTGCTCTGAATTTGAGGATTTGAGAGAGGGATTGAATTTTGAATGTGGAGCCAGAATCATGAATGTTATATATGTATATGTATACTGTTTGAATTTTGAATATGGAGCCAGAATTTTGAATATGACAGTGGTTTGATGGCAGAGGTTTGAAATTTAAATTTAAAAATAATTTTATATTTATATTAAGATTTATGATGCAATCAATGACATAAGAAAGCTGAGTTGGACAGTCTCTCTGGCTGCCACATAAGCTTTTCTTATGTCACATGCTCTTCTCTTTTGATAGAGAAGGGAGATTTGACCAATAGTAAATCATATATTAATATTAAAATCAAAATAACAATTAAATTAAATTAAAATAAAATAAAGTATATATTAATTTCTGACCTATGGAGAAACAGTATACTTTTAGTATTTTAAGTTTTTGTCACCATTAAGTGTAAATAAAATACGTACCGCTGTATAACATATTACCATTCAATGCAACAAACATTAATCCTTACGCAACTTAGTTTTTAAGGTTTTAACCTAGTGATCAAGAAAAATTACCTCTTGAAGAAAGATCATATTTCAATTTCAATCTTTGAGAGGTGTAATATAGGATTTTGAGGGAGAAACTTCACTATCAAAAAGAATCATCCTTGTGTAGCAAATCCATTATGTTGCGTTACAGGTCACACTGAGTTTATTTATTCGTTTTTTTTTTTGTAAAAACGTTATTTTAAATAATGATTTCGTATAAAATATTTAAAAAAAATATAAGAACGTCTAGATTTTTAAAACATATTTATTATACGTCAACCTTTTTTATTTTTCATATTATTATATATATATTCAAAATTTTAAACAATATAATAAAGTAGTAAAATAATAATGATAAAAAGGTATAAACAAAAAAGATAAGAAATATAAATATAATCTGCATTTTAAAATTGATTTGTCTAATAATTGAAACACAATCGGTAAGAGTAAAATGTCGTATTTTTGTCCCTAAGGTTTGACTATTTTGGCATCTTTCTTCTCTGGGATGCTATTATGATACCAACAGTTTGAAATTATGTTATTTTCATCCCTAAGGACCAAATTTTGAGGGACAAAAGTCAAACTAAGTGTCTGTTTGGTATGAGGTAATAGAATTGATGGAGGAATAGAATGGACAACGGAATGAAATGAGTTATTCCATTCCATTGTGATGTTTGGTTACTCATATACGAATAGAATGAATCATTACTTTGTACAATTTGATAAACAAAAAAGGACGAAGTAACAAAACACAATTGTACTAAAAACGACAAAAATATAATTGCTTCAATAATAATAATAATAATAATAATAATAATAATAATAATAATAATAATAATAATGGTAAAAAAATTAATAATAAAATTTTGATATATATTTTTCCAAATTTCCCTTAAAAATTTATTAATAATATAAATACAAATATAAATATACATTTAAATTATAATAATAAATAACAAATATAATAATAATAAATATAATAATAATAACAATAATAATAATAATAATAGTATATTTATTTTCATTCCTTAAAGGAATGAAAAAAACACCCCTCATCAAGAAATGAACATTGTTATATTTAGAAGGTGTTACATTCTTTTGGAATGCTCCATTCCAATACCACATGACAACCAAACATTTTTCTTTTCATTCCATTAGAATGATCTATTCCATTTCACCTTATATTTTTTCATACCGAACGCTACCTAAATTACCAAACTCAATGATGAAAATCATAATAAACTTAAATATGAAGGATCCAAATGCATAAAAAGTCATTTTAAATGGTATAGCTAAAATTGAGTACCAAATCTTGGGACAATTTTAGCATTTTACTCTTTTGATAAATAAAAAGCTCAAGTTTTATCAAGAGCTTCTCCCTTTAAGTTGTCAACAACTTATATGTTAATTGTTTTCACAAAAAGTAAATATTGTTACCTATTAACATCAAACGAAGAGGGAAAACAACTGTCGTCATCTTGTGCCCAGGGGCGGATCTATGTGTTGTTGAGCGTGAGCAAGCGCACCCCTTGAAAAATAATTTTGTGCACTTTTTAGGCAAAAAAACCGACCTCACTCCTTTAAAATATGGTTGAACCTTTAATTCGCACCCCTAGTAAATAATTCCAGAGTCCACCACTGCTTATGCGGCCTTTATTTCTTAATTTCTCCTACGAACATCATCTTCACTTTTTTCGTCTTCATCGCCATTCTCCTTTTGTTTCTAACCTCTCAATTTCCACATTCATAATTGTTGCTTAACGTAAAAAAAAACCCTTAGAATTGAACCATGTTCCACGTGGTAGATGCGGCACAGAACAAACGAACCATCTGCAATCTATTTAAGGACTAAGTATTCAAGTGTTTCATCTTTATTTAAACCTTGGATTTTGGTTGCAACAAAGAACCTTACAAACAACCTCATTGTCTTCTCTAATAGTTGTTTTGGTGGTCAAAACCCTAGAAATATCAAATTTGTGATGGTGGTTGAAACCCTAGAACCATCATCTTCATTGTCTTTCCTACCACCACGATCTTTCTATCGAGTACGCTACTGATTGAATGGGTGGCTAATTATCTTTAACTTGCTTACATTTCTAATCCTATTAATGCGAATGTGTTTTGTTTCTTTACATTAAAAAATTAAGGTTGTATGTATTTTTTAGCAATTGCTTGTTACACTTAAATACCACCTAATTCTAAACTTTGCACTTGCAATGAGTTGAACCCATATTATTTTTATAGAGGCCAAATACCATACGTACCACTAGACCATTAGGTCGTAAGTTATGTTATGTTCTATAAATCTATCTTTGAGTAACTTGTCTTATCTTTCTAGCTACGCTAAGGATCCATAGCCCTCTAAGTTCAGAGGTCTTTCCTAGAGGAAACTCAATAAATATGGGGAAAACTCTACTTGTGGGAATCGAATAGAGGACCTAGTAGTCCCAAAGTCTTATCGTTACCCCAAAATGTCACTAGGCTATAAAGCTTTGGACATTCTTTGACCGATATTAAATAGTTTAATTGTATATTAAAAATCGTTAATCAAGTTTTTCGGTTTAGCTACCGTATGAATGTTTTGATTCATTTCAGATAACAGACTTAGAATTATATTTAAAGAAAAAGTACTCTCGAGACAATGTTTCATTTACAAACTTCTACTTTATTCTTCCTTTTACAAAAGGATCAAAGAAAGAAATACATAGTATTACCTCAGGCTTGCGAGTTTTTTCGACGATACAACTAATGCTTCTGATAGTGTAATTTGCAAAATATATGTATCGTTTGAGTAGACACATGAAATATGTTTTATGAAAATTGTGTTAAACAAAGGCATTAACACAATCTGGCGCTTCTTATTTTTTCTGTTCTTATAGCTTATTTTGTTACCTTTATGCGTATATGTATTGTTATATGTATGGAACGGATGGATGCCAATGAAGGTGAATCAGTTCGTGTGGCGTGCGATTCAAGGTGCTATTCCTACAAAGGTGGGTTTGAGGGATCGTGGGGTGGGACCTTCTGTTGTGGGATGTGGTTTGTGTGGATATGCTAATGAATCTTGTGACCACCTGTTGGTTTCTTGTGTGGTTTCTCAAGCCATTTGGTGGGAAATTTTTGTATGGGTCAAAATCCAGTTCTGTGATAATGTTGGGTCATGTCAAGATATATTGAAAGTCATTAAGGATCAAAAGGGCTCCTCAAGTTGGAAGAAGGTGATTCAAGTTGTGTGGTATACGACTATGTGTAGGATTTGGAAGATGAGGAATGAGAAGGTATTCAATAAGGGGTCGGTTAGCATTTGCAAAGTGGTAGATCTTATCAAGGAGGACTCGTTTTTATGGATCAAGAATAGGTCCCCGTTTTTTAGTTTAAACTAGAGTAGATGGCGCGATTTTAACGTGCGTGATGTAATTGTTTAAACATGTGTACTTGGGACTCCCAGCTTCTGGCTGGCCCCGTCTTCCTATATTTGTATAATATAGTCCTCGTTCAAAAAAAATATGTATATTTTTTTAAGTCTATTTTGTATCAATCGTATCATATACTATTCCCCCGAATTATTTATTTATTTTGTAATAATCGACATACTTTGTAATATCAAACACTTGATTTTATGAGTTATCAAAAAGTAAGAAAATTGTAACTCTAACTTATAATTCTATCAATTTTTATCAGTTTTCAAAAGTGAAATCAATATCAATCATTAAGAAAACAAAAACAGAATTTTAAACGAGGAATCATAATCATTTCCGTCCAATGATAACTGCACTTATAATATACAAAATATATATTTATCAATGGAGAACTGGATGAGTTGTGATTGAACCACGTGGCCGTAAAATAAAAACAAATGTTCCGTTCACAGGATGAAAATACGTGATAGCACGTGTCCAGATACGGGTAGGAACGCCTGCGATATTTGCCGCAATTTGACTATATTTTCATTTATAATAAAGGCCATTTATAATAAAGGACGGTGGCGAATCAGCCCCAACTTCAATAGTGTTTTTTCATTTAAGTTAAGTGGCTAGTAGGGCTGTTCAAAAAGCATGGAGCTCGAAGTTTGCTCGAAACTCGCTCGAATTTAGTTTGGAAAAAGCTTGCTCGATATAGTTCGGTTTAAAAGTGAGCCGAGTCAGCTTGGCTCGGTTAGAAAGTGAGTCTAGATCGGCTCGGCTCGAACGAGCTGGATTAGCTCGGTTTGGCTTGTTTGTTAGCCCGGCTCGGTTTAGCTCGAATTATTTTACTTATAATATATTATATTTTTCTATACATTATAATACATTACAAAAAACTAATTATTATTTACATGTATTTAGCTTTGTAATTTGATATCTATGACTTATTGGAATGTTTATTACCATGCTAATGAACTGATAATGTATTTCGTCGATGTTTAAAACTTATTTTGTGTTGTTTAACTTGATTTTGGCTTGTGACGTATTAGGTTGAACTTATTTTGGATATGTTATTTTAAAGTATTGAATAATATTTTAGAGTACTTAATTTTTAGAGCTATATATTAATTTTTATTTTTAAAATCGAGCCAAACCAAGCCGAGCCGAGCTAGCTCGGTTTAAAACCAAGCCGAGCCCGAGCTTTGATTTTCAGCTCGGTTTCGAATCCGAGCTGAGCCGAGTCAGCTCGGTTTATAATCGAGCCGAGCCCGAGCTTGGCCTAGCTCGGCTCGGCTCGGCTCATGAACAGCCCTAGTGGCTAGAAACCAATTCAAGTATTTAGTTTAAGGGTTTTTTTTTTTTTTTTTTGTGAAAATGAACTTCATTAACAAATACCCCCGACCTAAAAGGCAAAAGGTCATTACAATACACGTCCCCAACCAAAACAGACAAAGAACAAGACAATTACATGTACCAAGGGCATTTACACTAATCCACCCAACTAATGGATTTAAAAGAAAACCTATTCTTCAACCGAACAAAACTCTTAGATTTAACTTCTCCTATAATATCTTGTGTAGTAACTCTCTTGTTTTCGAACGCCATGTCATTTCTACATTTCCAAATGCACCAACACGTAACCATAATAAGGTGAGGAATGATCTTTTTCCTTTAGATCCTAAAATAAGATAAATGTGTGCCTACATAAGATTTGTGAATGCAAAAAATACAACGGTGGTATGTTGCACCAAGCACTAAGGCACATCCATATTCTATTCACAAAACGACAAGCCGTAAACAAATATTCACATGACTCTTCTTCCTCCTCATAAAATAAGCATGAATCCCAAGGGATATGTATGTTTCTTTTCCGTAGGTTCACTCACGTAGCTAGTCTATCCACGTTCGCCGTCCGAACCATGAAGTTACACTTAAGTAGGACCCACCAAGCATATCGTTTTAGGAAGTTTTTTATATTGTTTCTTATCAAAATAAAACACGTGTTTATATCTTCTTAAATATACCTTTTATAATGTTTATGTACAATACTGTAGCGAACTAAAGTAATGCCGACCGTATTTCCGCCACAACGCACGAAGAATTATTCTAGATGCTTTTTTACTATACTATGTGTTTTTTAATACATGCAAGAATTAATGTTCCTAATAGACATAAAGTCTCTACTCTAGGGTTCAAATTCAACAAACTGCGAATATATGAGTCTGTTGGTGCATATTCTGTGACAACAGCTTAATAGTTTAAGTATTAAGTCTTTGGATAAATTGTATTAGACTTAGCACTATTGTTAGTGTGACCACCCGTATGTTCGACCCTGGTTAATTATAAAACGTTACCTGTAGAAATATTATGGATTATTATTTAGTAAATAATAATAACATATGAAGAGCGAGCACATTATTTAATTGACAATCACCATGACGCCTTGCCACAAATTCTATACGCATATGTATATACGCAATAGTCTTATTTATATTAGTAAATATAATTTAACGGTGTATTTATTCGATTATATTTCGGGCGGATTCATTTTAACGCGAGAAATAATAAGCGGCTAGTACACACGGGCTTAGCCCAACCCATCTACCAAAACCCTAGCTTTATAACCATCTATTCTCCTTTTCCCTTTCATCTCCTACACAAACCCTAATCCCTTCCCCTTGGAGTTCGACGACAGCCCTCCTCTCATCGATCGCACATCTCTCTCTCTAATTTTCATTCCGGTTTAAGGAAAGTAATGTTTTACGTGTTGAACCTGCGTTTTCGTTATGAGTATTGCTAATATATGTCTAGGGTTTGTGGTGGTTTTGATATACATGATGATAGATGACTGATAACTTGCTAATACATGATATTACTAAGTCGTAGGATCGTTATAACTCGTTCTAGTATCATACGTTTGAGAAACGGTAGGCTGATTAGTATTTACAGCCAACGTCAGTTGGCTGTAAACAATTCGTAACGTAACAAAAAAACGGATTTTCAGAAGCCGAAAACGTATGTTTTTTAAAAACCCTTCTAATGGTGCTGGAATCGCATTTTTCTGAGGTCGTTTACTATTTTAAAATAATTATTTCGTGCAGCAGCTGAAGCTGCGTTTTTCTGCAGAAATTACGTGTGGTTTCCTGTGTCATATCTCATAATCTGGATAGAATTAGGTCATGAAATTCGTACAGTAGTTGAAGACGGGTGTCTGCGAAAATATCCCACTGGAATGCCGCCTATCGGATAAACGACAATTTTTAAATGAATTTTTCCGTGGACTGCAGTCAGAAAGTGACGAATCTGATTGCAGCCTAGTAAATAATTTTTATAAATAATTGGTAATGAGTTAGGACTTGAAAATTTTACACAAAGTTTAACAGACCGTTTGACACGTTTTGTAAATTAATTGAAATTTTTGCAATATGGGAACTATTTTATAAAAATTCCCGAAAAAGTCCAGTTTTGAGTGTTAGTGCTGAAAAGTGATAAGTTGCAAATGTGTGTTTCTAAATGTTGGTTGTGCTACCTGAGAATGATCGAACCTGTTAATGTCAAATTAGATATTATTTGGATTTTTGTGTGCTATGATCACATATCTATATATATATACACGCGGAATATGTATAAGTTGCCAACATGATTGCCTAATACGTGTTAAGATACGTGCATGGATTTTGTGTCTTACATGAGCATACTGATAAACTGAATGGTAATCATATTAGGACGTGATTGATCAACCTCAACTTGAAATCACGTTAAAAGTCTAACGAGCAATTAAAGGTGAGTTCAGGCCCCTTATTCTTTAAACATTTACAAAACACAGGGGGAGAAAACATGTACACGTTACAGTGATGTATGGGTTGTATATATTAAGGTACAGTAACGTCTTTCTATTTAGAGTTATGTTATATGGTTATGGTCACAAGGAAGCATATATCACATGTCAGTCCCCTTAACACTTACGATATTGTTAGTATTGGATTATAGCGAGGGAATTTTTATTAGTACTACCAGGCCCGACAAGCCCCACTCGAACTGGTTGCGCCTGTTAGACCGAACGTTGATGGTCACGAGTGTAGAATTTGCCTAACTTTTTAGCCATGGTTGGTGATAAGCCTGGCACAACAGGGGCAGCAACGTCAGCTTCGGATCGAACACTTTGTTGACATGACCTAGGCTAGCTACCTAAACATATAACATAAATTGCTAATCAATATAACAACACGATTCGGGTTTTGAATCGGGAACAACTTATAACAACACGATTCGGGTATTGAACTGGAAACTTAAACATTCTGATTCGGGTTTGGATCAGGGGATACCTGTTATAACATACTGGTTTGGGATTTGAACTAATGGAAACAACTTATATTATATCTGTAAATTAAAACGTGTGAACTCACTCATCATTATTGTTGACTTTGATTTTACATGTTTTCTCAGGCTGCTAAGGTAGCACATATCAGGACTAGGATGCATTATGGTGTCACATTGATTTCATCAAATATTTAGACACAACTTTAAATTACATTAACTATTTTGGTTTTGTAATTGTTAAGCTTCCGCAACTCAATTGTATAAACGATATTTTCTCATTAATGAACAAACATGAATATATATATATATATATATATATATATATTTTTAAACTCATATAGTGGTCGTTCAGTATGACTACTGACTGTGACCCTGGTTCGTCACGTGCCTCGCGGCAAAACCCTGCAAGTGGATTTTTGAGTGTAACATTTGTCAAAAACGGGTTTCCAAAACCCGCTCCGTTTTGTAATCGAATATCAAGTTATAAATGTCACGTTGTGTATTTATGGTTATTTTGACTTTTAATGATACATAATTAATAAACAAACTAAACTATAAAAATTATTTTTGATAAAAAGTGAAAACAAAATAAATAAAAATAAAATGTTGCTGCCGGGACTCGAACCCGGGTCAGCCGGAACCTAAATCCAAAGACTTAACACACACCTACATCACCACTCCGCCACTTGTTGTTTTCTGTCATCTCTAGGAAACAAATAACTCTTATATACAAATATAGTTAAACCGGTTGCGCCAACTGAGAAACCGAAATCGACAATTCAACCGTCTAATCGTTTGATTAATCGCACATTCAGGTTTATAACCGATGCACCGACGATTTTAATAAATTCGGATTTGAATGAACATCAATTTTTATCATCATCGGTTTTTATAACCGAAAATAATCAAAGTCCAAATTACTTCAATCAAAACCCTTCTCGCGACTCAGACATCAGACAAACCTTCCATTTTACTTTCGTCATACTTTCAGTCCATCAGAACGCTTAAATCAACTCGCCGGAAATTTCTGCAAGTTCGCCGGAAAACCGTATTCATCATCAAAACGGTAATTCTTTCAATACCGTCGTAGTCTAACAATTGTTAAGCTATTTCTAACTTAAACCTTCCAATTGAAATCGAATTCAGACACCGTTATCAGATAATTCCAGTTCGCCGGAAAATTTCTGGAAATCGTTATCTTCGTCTGTGAAACGGTAAGGACCTTCAAACACACTGTTAACGTTTGTTTATCACTTAAATTCCACGATTGGCTAATCAAAAAGGTCATTTGTTTTGTTCAGTTGAGGTGCACAAAAACAGAGCCGACGCATTGCCGGAAATTTTGTGATAAATCGTTCACCGGTATGATTATCTCTAATTATCATTTCTGCTATGTCATATTAGTCTGTGTAATGTTTAACAATCGAATTAACAAGATTAAATGGTGTATTCTGCTGTCGGTAAAATCCAACGAAGAAGACGAAGACGCAGTATAATATAAGGCTAATAAAAATCGATATAATGAACGGGTTAGACACACAGTCCAACGGTGGACTGTGTGCAAACATATACACATACGGCGCGAGTTCGAATCCTGTCCCAGCTTTACTCTCTATGTAATAAAATGCCTTTTTGTTTAAAACTGAACCGGGTTAATCTTTGTTAGTTGTTAAGTATAATAAAAACCGAAATATTAACCAGGTTAGACACACAGTCCAGCGGTGGACTGTGTGCAACACTAACTCGCACGTCACGCGTTCGAGTCTGGTTAACAGCGCCGGTTCGATGATTTAAAGTCTTTAAAAAAAAACAAATGAATTTTGAATAAATCGAATTAGTATATAAATATAATTTAAAACAAGATTATTTCGGGTTAGACACGTAGCTCAGTTGGTAGAGCTGCGTGCACGGTACGGGAGGTCTCGGGTTCGAGTCTCACCCAGCGCATACATGCACACTGACCGAACCGGTCAACAGGTCAACGGTCAACGCAAAAATAAACAATTTTTTTTATTTATTTAATTTAATTTAAAAATCAATTAAAAATACTTAAAAATAATAGTTTTAAAGATAGAAAATAGCCTTAAACTCACAAAAATATATATAAAAATTCCATTAAAATCCTTAATAAAATCCACTCATTTATTATATTTTTCCGTTATTATTTAGGTTAGTAATTTTCGTTGTTCAACTCTCCCGACTCGTGCGCATCTCATCATCTCCATTCAAACGCACCCAATGTGAGTGAATCTTACAAATTCCCCGTTTTAATCACGTTTTGGGGTGTATCATGTGTCTTGTTATATACTATATTAAAACCATTGTGCATACATCATATCATGAACTTGTGTATTCAGCTTGTTTCAACTGTTTGTGTGGTTATTATTAGATGCAATTTATTATTTCAGTACATGCAATTTCATAGGCCGCCGCTCCCCATTACATTATGAGCGTTGAGCATGTTCCTCATTACATTATGAGCGTGAACCTGGCGTGCCCACATACAATCGGCTCCGTTTGATTGAGCCTTGATCGCACAGACATTTTTCATTTTCAGTACATGCAATACGATCGGCTCCGTTTGATTGAGCCTTGATCGCACAGTTACATTCATGTTATTTATTGTATGATGTTGGTATGTTAATATATGCTATCACATGTTATTGTATGTTATAGTTGTGATTGCTATTGCTACTGCTTGGTTATTTACATTTGCTCATTTATGATTATGCACAATTTTTCATTGATAAACTAACAAGAAATCAATAACAAATGTTTATCTAACAAGGTTCACTCGCCAACTTATGTTGACCCAAAAACCCCCATTTTTACACATGATACAGGTGAACCAGCAGCAGCCAGAAACACATAGGATTGGACTAGAAGAATAAAATGATTTAGAGTTTGGGATTGTTATGTTTGGTTTATTTTCTTTGTATTGTTTGGACATGTTTGGATATTTGGAAATGTAACTTTGACTTTAATAAATATGAACCATATTAGTAAATATCATGAGCTTTGGTGATAACCCAATTATGCCCCGACTCTTATTCCGCTGCGGGTCAGGGTGTGACAGATTGGTATCAGAGCCATGACTATAGGGATATAGGATAGGTTATTAGACCCTTAGAGCCTATACTATAGTTGATTAGAAACTTATAAGATTTTTGTGTGTTACATGCCAAATTTCATGATGTTTATATGTTAAATGTTACATTCAATATTATGCAAGCATGTTCATAAGTATGTATTATCATATAATGCCTATCATGAATCATATACTCATAACATATTACATCCATGAAAGCACACACCACATCATGATTGCTTTTACAATGATTTTTGTGTTTTCAAATCTCATCAAAGTGAGTTCTCATGACGGGCATGTAGTAACTGGAAGGGTACCAGTACCGGTAGTCGGAACGTCCTGTCTAGGCTGGCATTCGTATAAATCCAAAATAAAGGACCAGTTTGCCTACCTGGGGACTAACGATGAGAGTACGAAGTACCTATTAGGCCAAAGTATGCTATACCAAATGTTGTGTGAGCTAACCCCACTTTGAGTTGTCATTGTGTCTACACCTGGACACGTTCTGACCAAACATCTCATGAACATATTTTGTGGTTTGCATTCAGGTGATGCGAGTGTTAAATTGCCAATACTAATGTGAATCCTACCAAGCCCATAGTCATGGGGGCCCACATGACTATATAGGTGAAGGTATGGGGGACATTTGAGGCCCAACATGAGCAAACCCAAGACATCCTATGGGTGTAGTTGCATTATTGATATTTATGTTATTTTCATTTTTCATAAAGACACATGACACCTAAAAAGACTCCATAAACTCACAATCTTCTTACGTATGTTCCTGTAGATGTCGTCCAGACAACAACGAAGGGGTAAAAGGTCAGGAAGGTCTCAGGAACGCTTGGCCACACAAATCGCGAAACAAATGGCCACGATACTGCCTGACATTGTGGTCCAAGTACAACAAGCCCTCGCTACAAATCCTACTAACCCTCCCCAACAAGACAACCAGAACATCGGCAACCCTCCTACCAGCAAGTGCTCATATAAACATTTCAAGTCTTGTGATCCTCCTAAATTTGAAGGGACCGAAGGTGTCACTGCTCTCCTCCACTGGTTTGAGGAGATGGTAAACACTTTTCTCAACTGCGATTGTCCCGAGGATCGCAAGGTTCGATACGCCACCGGAAGACTATTTGGGGTAGCTCTTACCTGGTGGAATACTGAAAAGGGGAAGAGGGGAACTGAGGATGCAATGGCCTTAACTTGGGAGGAATTAAGGGAAATCATGACTAGGCGTTTCCGTCCTAGGAGTGAAATTAAAAAGTTGGAGGATGAATTTCATGCTTTAAAGCAGAAGGAGGGAGATCATACCACCTATAATAAGAGGTTTTTAGAGTTGAACCAAATGGTTCCAAATTTGTTCACCCCAACTTATCGTCTGATCGAGCATTATATTCGAGGACTTCCCTCGAAGATTCAAGATTCGGTCCTCAGCATTTCACCGGTAACACTTGAAGCTGCTATGGAGCTAGCAACTGAACTGGCCGAGAATCGAATTCGCAACGGGAAGTTTAAAGAAGAGAAAAAGAAAGCCCCTATTGAGGGTCAAACTTCAAACCATTCCATCTCCTCCTCTAAGTTTGCTAACAAGAGGAAGCGCAACACCAGAAATTTCGCCGTTACACAAACCAACCTCCCAATTCCTGCTGCACCCATTACCCAAGTCGCTCCTTCACCTGTACCATACAAAAGACCCTACTCTGGCCCGTTACCAAAATGTAACCGTTGCCAATATCACCATTCTCCTGATTATCCTTGCCAGCATTGCACCGGCTGTGGTCGCGCGGGTCATACTGTTCAAACCTGCCGCATGCCCCAGCGAACGAACCGCCACCAACCTTTAACCCAAACCCACCAACAATTAATGGGTCAAGCCCAACAACCCCTACTATTACCACCCACCCAACATTTAGCCCAGACATATTACCAACCCAATTATCCTATGGGTCAACCTATGCGGGCTTGCTACAATTGCGGAGACCCAAGCCATTTCAGAAACACTTGTCCAAGGTTGGTAAACATTATTCATGCTCAGGCTCAAGCCAACCCGGTGAATCAAGCGAACCAAGCTCCTCCACCTGCAAGAGGAAGAGCTTTCAATATCAACGCTAATCAGGCTAGGGCCGACGGCAATGTGGTTAACGGTACGTTCCTTATAAATGTTAGATATGCATCTATGTTATTTGATACTGGTGCGGATAGAAGTTTTGTGTCTTTAGAATTTGAACCTATCTTAAACCAAAATCGGGATAAGCTCACGGAATCCATAATGGTAGAAGTTGCTGACGGGAAACCAGTTTCATTAAACTCTATTATACGCAACTGTACACTCACCCTAAACGACCACGATTTCTCAGTCGACCTTATTCCTATGAAGCTGGGAAGTTTTGATATCATAATCGGTATGGACTGGCTTAGTCAACATCAGGCAGAAGTTGTATGTCGCGAAAAGTTTATACGTATTCCTCTTTCAAACGGTCAGACTCTTCGAATCTTTGGAGAAACCTCGTCGAAAGGGCTCAGCTTAATGTCTTGTCTTCAAGCTCAAAAATATCTTCGCAAGAATTATGTCGCGTTTTTAGCTCATATCATCAAAAAGGGGACCATGGAGAAGAAACTTGAAGACATTCCAGTAGTAAAAGATTTCCCGCGAGTTTTTCCTGACGACATTTCAGGACTTCCTCCAGTTAGAGAAGTCGAATTCCGTATTGATTTTATACCTGGTGCTACACCAGTTGCAAAGTCTCCTTATATGTTAGCCCCCTCTGAAATGCAAGAGCTAGCCAGTCAATTAAAAGAGTTGACTGACAAGGGATTCATACGTCCTAGCTCATCGCCTTGGGGTGCACCTGTCCTTTTTGTAAAGAAGAAAGATGGATCGTTTCGTATGTGCATCGACTACAGAGAGCTCAACAAATTAACAATCAAGAATCGCTATCCTTTACCTCGCATTGATGATCTTCTTGACCAACTTCAAGGTGCCAACTGCTTTTCAAAAATCGACCTTCGATCTGGCTATTATCAACTTATGGTACATGAAGAAGACGTCCCAAAGACTGCTTTCCGAACTCGTTATGACCATTATGAATTCATGGTCATGCCATTTGGTTTAACCAATGCTCCAGCTGTCTTCATGGACCTAATGAACAGAGTCTGCAAACCTTATCTTGATCGATTTGTTATAGTCTTCATCGACGACATTCTTATTTATTCAAAGTCTAAATCTGATCATGAGCGTCATCTTCGACTCATCCTTACACTTCTAGAGAATGAAAAGCTTTACGCCAAATTCTCCAAATGCGAATTCTGGTTAAAAGAGGTGCAATTCCTCGGACATGTAGTCAATGACAAGGGAATACATGTCGACCCCTCAAAGATCAAAGCGGTACAAGAATGGCAAGCTCCACGTACCCCAACTGAAGTAAGATCTTTTCTTGGTTTGGCTGGTTATTATCGTCGTTTCATTTCAAACTTCTCTCGCATTGCTGTACCACTCACGGCTTTAACTCATAAGGGAAAACCTTTCATATGGGGACCCAAGCAAGAAGAAGCCTTCCAAACCCTTAAACAAAAACTCTGTGATGCACCAATCCTCACTCTTCCTGAAGGTTGTGATGATTTCGTGGTCTATTGCGACGCGTCAGGGCAAGGATTAGGTTGCGTTCTAATGCAAAGAGGAAAAGTTATAGCTTATGCTTCGAGACAACTCAAAACGCATGAGAAGAACTACACCACCCATGACCTAGAACTTGGAGCCGTTGTGTTCGCTCTTAAGATATGGAGGCATTATCTCTATGGTACTAAGTGTGGAATATACACTGACCACAAGAGTCTTCAACATATCTTCAATCAAAAGGAGTTAAACATGAGGCAACGAAGATGGGTCGAACTTCTAAATGATTACGACTGTGAAATTAGATACCACCCTGGCAAAGCAAATGTGGTGGCTGATGCACTTAGTCGAAAGGGTTATGAACTCCATTCGTCTTCTATGTTCGCAAATTATAACCGATATTAAAGATCAAATTCGAGAAGCCCAACATGTTTCAGTAACGGAAGATGATGTACGAAAGGAGATGTCCTGTGGAGCTGAACTTAAAATTGAAACTAAATCTGACGGTATTCTGTACTACCTAGATCGTATCTGGATTCCTAACCACAACAATCTTCGTGAAATTCTTATGAAGGAAGCTCACAAAACGCGATACTCTATACACCCAGGAGCCGATAAGATGTATCAAGACCTACGATATACCTATTGGTGGCCTGGAATGAAAAAGGATATTGCTGTTTTTGTTTCCAAGTGCCTTACATGTTCCAAGGTGAAAGCTGAACACCAAAGACCCTCAGGACTTCTGGTCCAACCTGAAATACCTGTATGGAAGTGGGAAAATATAACCATGGATTTCATTACCGGGTTACCTCGCACTTCTGGTGGGTATGACACTATATGGGTAATAATTGACCGACTTACAAAATCAGCTCACTTTATTCCTATCCGCAAAGATTTCAAGAACGAAAAGCTTGCTCGTATATATATCAGCGAAATCGTAAGCCGACATGGGGTACCGTTAAGCATTATTTCTGATCGTGATGGTCGTTTCACTTCATGAACATGGCAAGCAGTACAAGCCGCTATGGGTACGCGATTAGATCTCAGTACCGCCTATCATCCTCAAACTGATGGTCAATGTGAACGCACCATTCAAACTCTTGAAATATGCTACGAGCATGTGTTATAGACTTCAAGGGAAATTGAGACGCTCATCTACCATTAGTTGAATTTTCGTACAACAACAGCTATCATTCAAGTATCGGCATGGCACCTTTTGAAGCTTTATATGGTCGTAAGTGCCGATCTCCGGTATGTTGGCACGAAATTGGGGAAGCTCAAATCACTGGTCCTGAATTGATCCAAGAAACCACAGACAAGATCCATCAAATCCGAAACAATCTTCTAGCGGCCCAAAGTCGTCAAAAGAGTTATGCAGATAAACGACGGAAGCCTTTAGAGTTTAACATTGGTGATTATGTACTTCTAAAAGTATCACCGTGGAAGGGAGTAGTTCGTTTTGGTCAAAAGGGCAAGCTAGCACCACGCTACGTAGGACCTTTCAAGATACTCGAAAGAGTAGGACCTGTAGCATACAAGCTTGACCTACCAGAAGAACTCAACAGGATTCATCCCACATTCCACGTATCAAACTTGAAGAAGTGCCTCGCTGATGAAAACCTCCACATTCCGCTGGAAGATATTCAGATTGATGAATCTATGCATTTTATTGAAAGACCAGTAGAAATCATGGATTTCGGGGAGAAACGTCTACGACGAAGTCGCATTCCAATTGTTAGGGTACGCTGGGAGTCGAAACGGGGACCTGAGTTTACTTGGGAACGTGAAGACTCAATGCGTGAAAAATACCCGCATCTTTTTCCTACTACTTCAACTACTTAAATTTCGGGACGAAATTCCTAAAAGTAGGGGATACTATAACATTTGTCAAAAACGGGTTTCCAAAACCCGCTCCGTTTTGTAATCGAATATCAAGTTATAAATGTCACGTTGTGTATTTATGGTTATTTTGATTTTTAATGATACATAATTAATAAACAAACTAAACTATAAAAATTATTTTTGATAAAAAGTGAAAACAAAATAAATAAAAATAAAATGTTGCTGCCGGGACTCGAACCCGGGTTAGCCGGAACCTAAATCCAAAGACTTAACACACACCCACATCACCACTCCGCCACTTGTTGTTTTCTGTCATCTCTAGGAAACAAATAACTCTTATATACAAATATAGTTAAACCGGTTGCGCCAACTGAGAAACCGAAATCGGCAATTCAACCGTCTAACCGTTTGATTAATCGCACATTCAGGTTTATAACCGATGCACCGACGATTTTAATAAATTCGGATTTGAATGAACATCAATTTTTATCATCATCGGTTTTTATAACCGAAAATAATCAAAGTCCAAATTACTTCAATCAAAACCCTTCTCGCGACTCAGACATCAGACAAACCTTCCATTTTACTTTCGTCATACTTTCAGTCCATCAGAACGCTTAAATCAACTCGCCGGAAATTTCTGCAAGTTCGCCGGAAAACCGTATTCATCATCAAAACGGTAATTCTTTCAATACCGTCGTAGTCTAACAATTGTTAAGCTATTTCTAACTTAAACCTTCCAATTGAAATCGAATTCAGACACCGTTATCTGATAATTCCAGTTCGCCGGAAAATTTCTGGAAATCGTTATCTTCGTCTGTGAAACGGTAAGGACCTTCAAACACACTGTTAACGTTTGTTTATCACTTCAATTCCACGATTGGCTAATCAAAAAGGTTAATTGTTTTGTTCAGTTGAGGTGCACAAAAACAGAGCCGACGCATTGCCGGAAATTCTGTGATAAATCGTTCACCGGTATGATTATCTCTAATTATCATTTCTGCTATTTCATATTAGTCTGTGTAATGTTCAACAATCGAATTAACAAGATTAAATGGTGTATTCTGCTGTCGGTAAAATCCAACGAAGAAGACGAAGACGCAGTATAATATAAGGCTAATAAAAATCGATATAATGAACGGGTTAGATACACAGTCCAGCGGTGGACTGTGTGCAAACATATACACATACGGCGCGAGTTCGAATCCTGTCCCAGCTTTACTCTCTATGTAATAAAATGCCTTTTTGTTTAAAACTGAACCGGGTTAATCTTTGTTAGTTGTTAAGTATAATAAAAACCGAAATATTAACCAGGTTAGACACATAGTCCAGCGGTGGACTGTGTGCAACACTAACTCGCACGTCACGCGTTCGATGGTTAACAGCACCGGTTCGATGATTTAAAGTCTTTTAAAAAAAAACAAATGAATTTTGAATAAATCGAATTAGTATATAAATATAATTGAAAACAAGATTATTTCGGGTTAGACACGTAGCTCAGTTGGTAGAGCTGCGTGCACGCGTACGGGAGGTCTCAGGTTCGAGTCTCACCCAGCGCATACATGCACACTGACCGAACCGGTCAACAGGTCAACGGTCAACGGTCAACGCAAAAATAAACAAATTTTTTTTATTTATTTAATTTAATTTAAAAATCAATTAAAAATACTTAAAAATAATAGTTTTAAAGATAGAAAATAGCCTTAAACTCACAAAAATATATATAAAAATTCCATTAAAATCCTTAATAAAATCCACTCATTTATTATATTTTTCCGTTATTATTTAGGTTAGTAATTCTCGTTGTTCAACTCTCCCGACTCGTGCGCATCTCATCATCTCCATTCAAACGCACCCAATGTGAGTGAATCTTACAAATTCCCCGTTTTCATCACGTTTTGGGGTGTATCATGTGTCTTGTTATATACTATATTTAAACCATTGTGCATACATCATATCATGAATTTGTGTATTCAGCTTGTTTCAACTGTTTGTGTGGTTATTATTAGATGCATTTTATTATTTCAGTACATGCAATTTCATAGGCCGCCGCTCCCCATTACATTATGAGCGTTGAGCATGTTCCTCATTACATTATGAGCGTGAACCTGGCGTGCCCACATACGATCGGCTCCGTTTGATTGAGCCTTGATCGCATAGACATTTTTCATTTTCAGTACATGCAATACGATCGGCTCCGTTTGATTGAGCCTTGATCGCACAGTTACATTCATGTTATTTATTGTATGATGTTGGTATGTTAATATATGCAATCACATGTTATTGTATGTTATAGTTGTGTACTGCTTGGTTATTTACATTTGCTCATTTATGATTATGCACAATTTTTCATTGATAAACTAACAAGAAAATCAATAACAAATGTTTATCTAACAAGGTTCACGCGCCAACTTATGTTAACCCAAAAACCCCCATTTTTACACATGATACAGGTGAACCAGCAGCAGCCAGAAACACATAGGATTGGACTAGGAGAATAAAATGATTTAGAGTTTGGGATTGTTATGTTTGGTTTATTTTCTTTGTATTGTTTGGACATGTTTGGATATTTGGAAATGTAACTTTGACTTTAATAAATATGAAACATATTAGTAAATATCATGAGCTTTGGTGATAACCCAATTATGCCCCGACTCTTATTCCGCTGCGGGTCGGGGTGTGACATTGAGGGTGTGACAGTTAGTGAGTTTATTATTCTAATGGGCATGGAAAATGGCCTAGCCCAGTTCACAGACATGTGGTATATAAACATGTTTTGTGGTTAGGGTTTGCAACAACAACAAGAGAATTCTAGAGAAAGAAAACATTGAGAGCTAGATAATCAATAGAATACTCGTTTGTATTTAATTCTGTTTCTACTGTTTTCTATGATAATCTGATATAGAGGATTCCACACTCTAGGTTAGATAGACAATTCTGTCAAGATCCATAGGATTAAGGGACCTACAATTGGTATCAGAGCGATAGGCTCTTGATTGGCTCGGTTCAGAATTGGTTGCTGCAGAAAACTAGGGTTTTTGGAGGTCTAGAAGGCTGTTTCAAAATTTTGGTGGCTGCTCTTGGAATTTTCGAAATCTTTAGGGTTTGGTTTGAAAAAAGGCTGATTTTGGAATCCTGTGTATTTAATTCTGCATATTTGGTGATTTGGTTGCTAAAACTTGAAGATTTTGAAGAAAAGCTTGAAGATTTGAAGATTTGTTATTCATGTTCTTCATTCTGTTCATAAGTTTTTCTTGAAAATTACTGATATTTTGCTTGGTCGATTTTTGCAAGAAGTGTTAAGAAGATTTGGAGATATTGGATAAAATCTTTCCAAAATTTGAAAAGATTCGTTTTCCAGCATTACTACCGTATTTATTGGCTGACTTGCTGAACAAGTTGCTACGTTTTTGTCAATTACGCAGTCTGGACCTGCGTATTTGACTAACCGGCGTAATTACATCCAAAGGCGACTTTGGTGACAATGATAATTGTCTTCTGCGACATTATCACGGTAATCACCGACTTTGCTAATTGTCGTAATACTGAACTGATCAGCCGGCATATTTAACCCTCAGTGTAATTGGGACTCAGCGTTTTTGACTTGGACTTGCCTGCATAATTAACCAACGAATTTGACTTACTTGTGTAATTAACCAGCATAATTGGCTTGCTAGTGTAATTGTTGGAGTATTTAATCGGTGTAGTAATTAAAAACTGGTGTAATTAAAAGGTGGAGTAATTAAAAACTAGAGTAATTAGTTACGTGTAGAGTATTTAACGTTTTCATGAATAGAAAATTATCCGTAAACGAACTTTGAAAACGGATTGGACAGTTTGAATCGCCTTATTTTTAGGACAGAGTTAAGAAAATCCCAAAATAGGTTTTGGACATTATATATCATTGGATTCGTATTGTCGAGACGAGTCTAATAGTATAATTTGGTAAAAACAATTTTCGGATAAATTTTTGAACGTTTTTAACGGTACGGTTACGGTAAATCTCAAAGAAGGACCAGTAGAAGAGTTAGATTTGGATTTTGACACATGTATACCAATATCCATTTAAACTTTTAAGTTGTGTGTTGAAGATGGTCAGAATGGACAATGTCAATGGGACTGTTAATAACTGGCCAAAGCTGATAACTGTTAAACAATATGCTGACTGGAAGGAGAAGTTTGAAGCTGTTGTTCAAAGTGAAGATGCTAGAATGCGAAGCTGCATGATTGATTGATACATTTCTCCCACACATCTAGTTGACGGGAGATTTTTTTGATCTCAAATGAGAAGATGGATAAATCTGAGAAACGGATGTTTGATGCTGAAAAACGAGCTTTAGCAGTGATAAAGAAATTCTTACATGTGGAAGGTAGTTATAGTTTCCATAGGTATGTGACATCTAGATAACTATGGAAGCTCTGGAAAACCATTATCAGAGTTCAGGAAAGAGGACAAGAAACCGTGCATCTATGAAAAGTGTCAGCTCAAATGTTAAGGCAATTGGACATGCATGTGTAGCTGAGACAACTGTAGTGAAGGATGTAGAAGTAGAAGCTGTGATGAATGAAAAGAAGGAGAATGTTGAGAAGAAGGATGCAGAAGTTTCAAAGAGCTTAGATGATGTGAAGGAACTTACAACAGACGTAAAGGTAAAATCAAAATTTTAAATCATACATGTCATAGTTGCACTGACTAAAAGGTAAAGTTGACAGACTATCGGAGCAAAACAAAATTCTGTTAGCTGATTTAGAAAAAGGTAAAAGAGTCAAATGTTCTTTTGAAATAAAGAGAGTCAAACTATTTAAATAAACTTAAATCAAATGAACAAGAAATCAGCAGTTTAACAAGCAAGGCCAATGAGTGTTACAGATCATTGATTTGGCTCGTGAAACTGTGAAGGATAAAACTAATGAATTTCTGAAAGGTGCAGGGAATTGGCTGTTGCACAAGAGCAAATCGTTAAACTTAATGGAAAGTTAGACAAATTTGGAAATCTTCATTAGTTAGGACTCACAGTCAAAGAAGGTTGAAAATGAGTAATGATAAAACGGGAGTGAGGTTTGGTAAAGCTTCATCTTCGATGCATCAGGACTATTCATTTTTACCAAACGAGAACGAGCTAACTTATTTTGTACCTACTGCACAAGATGTAGTGGATCCGATAACTGTGGACTTGCCAATAGTCTAGTTTCTTTGAAAGAATCTGGGTCTAACATACACCTTATAAATTGGATGAGGATAGTGCAGACGAAAAGAATAAAACATTTAAAAAGGGAGTTAACAAAAAGAAAATCTATAAGAAAAAGTCTTGTTTTAAATGTCACAACAAAGGACATGGGGCGAGTTGTTGTCCTTTTAAGAAAAAATAAGCAAAAAGTTGATGAAGTTAAGGATGGGAATAAGGTTGGTTTAAATAATAATGTGAAACCACATTGTCAAAGTAATCAACCAAGATTTCAGTCAAAGACTTCACCATCAGGAAGATCTGATAGACCAAGAAGTAGTTCTCCACAATTTAGTCATCTTAATGGTAAATCAAATTGGTTTCAAAGTAGAGATTTTGGATATCAAAATCAATACCAGGATTCTAGTAATGGAAATTTCAAATAAGAAATTAATATAGGGGTTTTAGTAATTCAAATGTTCAACAAAATCCAAAGTTTTTCCAAATTTCAGGGTATGATAATGGGAGAAAAAGGTTTCAAACTAGTAATTTTCTAAGGTTGGAAACTCCAAGAGTTTATTGGAACTCTCGTGACAATCGACCTTGTGAAAATCAATCTTGGAAAGAAGTTCAAATTTTTGATGACTTTGGACAAGACAAGACTATCTCGGCTTGGGTTCTTCATTCTAACTGAGTTGTTGAGTGAGTGTAGGATGACCAAGAAGGACTGTTGATGTGTTCAACAATGGTTATTCCTGTAAAGCAACTGAGGTAAATGGTAGGTTGAAATTGGTAACGAACTATTTACTACAGTGGTTGATATGATTATTCTAAAATTCAAAATTGAAAAACTTAATGTCAGATTGAAGTGGGACTCTGTTTGTGTTTTAAATTTCTGTTTTTGAAACTTGCTCCATATAAACAAAAATTTAGGGCGGAGAAATTTCCCTAAGCCAAAATGAGTTTATTAGTGTGTGAGTTTAGGGGAAGTAAGTAAAAATTTTTAAAAATCCAAAAACATTTAAAAATGAAAAACATAAAAATTGAAAAATTGAAAAAAAGAGATTTCATGGTGTGAAAAAAAGAGATGATAGTACATCAGCAAGTTTAGACTGCCACACGGGAACTGAAATTGAAAATGTTAAGTGTGATAGCAACGTTATCATATGATGTACCAGTAGGTAAGAAACATGAAATAATCAACTTACCATAACATACAAAACCGTGTATGAGTGGGTAACATATCAGTGGCATATGGTTTTATAACCTTAAATCTTGCATTGATAGATTGCCAAAATCCGAGGTTTTGGGTCTTTATACCGTCATTTCATCTGGGGATATCAGGGTTGTCCTTCTGCTGCATCTAGATATATGCTAACCTAGGCACAACCAAGATATCTTAAAAGAGCTAAAATACCAAAAACCAGAAATTGAGGAAGCTCTCCTAGAGAGTCACTCATATGTACAAAATGCATAAATCGTACCAACATTTACTATTTGCCTCAATCCTTGTTGGATATTGGTCTCTTTGTTGTACGAAAGTACTGGCCTGATCACCAATTATCTAACGCTGTAAAACAAAAAGGATAAATTCGGTATACACACCTACTATGAGGAAGCTTTGTGTATACCTTGATCGCATGGGTATGTCCTACAGTGGAGACGCTAGTATATCAGTATAATATTACCTTAACGTATCACTAGGTAAAGGTACTTGAAATGTTCATGTGTTTTGTTTATGTAATACCCCAAAAACGTCGCAGCGGAAATACAAACGTAACGGTGACGAAAGTTGGTGCCCATAAATATCTTGTGGAACGATGCATTGTTAATGTTGGACATTTAACTTAATTAAAACATAGTTTTAAAACAAAATAAAGTACGTCACAACCACATCACAGTTAAGTTGTTTTGATCCTTATGGATCTTATTACATAGGTCCCAAAGTTTTACAACTTTGTCCAAACATTTTCAAAACTACCACGCATCAACAACCACAAGATACACCATAATTCCCGAAGCCATGCTCAAGTACCTGAAGAACACATTAAAATCAAGTGTCAACACAATGGAGGGTGAGTTCACATATTCAAATTTAAAACAATTTGATCCAAGGAAAACTTTCAAATTATGTGTTTAAATATTAAAACATCCATATAATATTATAAAAGCCATTTTCATTTCCTTATAAAAATTCAAGGGTCAGCCATCGTAAGCTTTTTCTGAAAACCTTCGATACACAACATCTTCCCAAGTTTTCCATATTAAATTGATAGCATTAAGTGTTCTGAATCGTATGTTTTCAAGACAATACGAACTACATATTGACAATAAGGACATAATCAACGCTAGACAATAACAGAATATAAATTCGTCGCTTGACTTGACTCGGAGCTACCGGTCACGACGGGGTGGTCAACCCGAAACATATTTATATCAAAACCATATATTTTCCATGAAAATATATCCATAGTTTAATCAAAGGTATATTTTATACAAAAGTGTATACTTATCCTTTTCAGGTGTGTTCTTCCCCCAAGACAGTTATAAAAACATTAAAAAGAGGGGTTAAGTGATACTCACCTTTGGGTGCATATAATAAATAGCGCAATGCCACAATTGATTCTACACGTCCTAATATAGGTAGGAACGATTTACCAAACAATATATCATAAAATTTCTAAGTTTCTTCAAATCTTGGAATTTCACATAACTCTGAGATTTTCTCGAAAAGTCATTATTTTTTATTATGTTGGCATTTAATATATATATGAGTTCATATATATATATATATATATATATATATATATATATATATATATATATATATATATATATATATATATTAAGATTTTGCGACTTGAACGATTGTATTGGTGACCCTTAACATGTTATATCGGTTAGCACTCCCGTTTATATGTACTATATATCTACGATTTGCGCTTCGTAACATATATACATAAACGTACACAATTATTCAATATCGTAACACGTGAAAACTCGTTAAATTATACATTTTATCATTTTTAAAGCATGCATATATGAAATAACTTATTATGTTAACCTATGTATCAATTTTCATGCTCGACAAATAAGTTACCCATTTACGCAATTTCACCGATTTTACCGCTTTAAACACACAAGTGTACATGCATAGTCTAGATTCCCGCTATCATGTCAACACTTAGCATATTATCATATACACATATTTAAATCATATATCTCATTTTAACACATGAGGTTCACCCATGAACAACCTCTTCTAGTGTTCATTGAAAAATGTGTATTTTAGTGATTCGGTAACGTTTTCGGGCGCCGAAAGTCACGTATGACTCACCACACACCAACTAAACTTAATATAAGTTAAAATACTTATATTTATACCAAAATATAAGTTTACTTACTGATCTAAAACAGTTTCGTAAAAATCTCTTAAAAAGGTGATTTTTACCGTTTTTATTGCATAGTTTTGCATCAAACGTTACCATAACCATCCCAAATCGAAACGACTTGATATTTTAACACAATACATGTTATTTACTGATTAAATGATGGTTATATTCAGATTAGTGCAGTTTTTGTGTAAGCCATATAAATCATGCGATTTCACGTATTTTACGATTTTTTAAGCACTAAGTACAACATGCAAAGCTAGTAAACTTTATGACAAAGTTTCATGCCATTTAACACTTCAAATAATAATATTATTAGTGTCTATAACCTGATTAAAAATCAACTTCATCATACCACATTTTAATCACCATTTCATGTCCATATATCCACATGCATGCCTAAGTACAAGCCTTTAATGCATCTCATCATATTATCATCAATATGCATGTATTTATATACATCAAACATTCATTTATTTCATGTTCACTCATCCAAGAACATAATCATCTTCATATTATCATCATCAATCATTTCTCATAAATGCAAGATATGTCCACATATTCTTACACATCTACATTTATTAACATCAAAGATTTACATGCATGCATATATACATATATATACACACACACGGCTACATATATACATACATATGATTCCAAAATCTCACTTTTTTTATTCATCTTTTTAAATCACATGACTTCATAAGAAAACCTTTAAACATGCATGCATTCAACTTCCATGAATCAGATCAACTAGATTCTCTCAAAAATCAAAAAACTCATCTCAACATATATATACACATACATACGGTTATGTATACATACATACACTCGTCCATTTTTATTTTCTTTCAAAACCCATCTGTTTTAAGTTCAATGTTTATTTTTAAATCCAAGAACAAGAGAAACTTCCATCTCCATCAAAACTCATCAAGAATCAAGAACAAAGTTTTTAAAGTAAGTTTATACCTTCTTGTTTTTTATGGGTTTTTAGCAAAGTGTGATGGTATGGAGCTTGAATCTTGCTTGGAAACACCTTTGGATCTTCAAAACACCATGAAAACAACTTCGAATGCCCTTGAATCTTCAAGAAATGGATTGAAATTTGAAAATGTATGTGTGTGTAAGGGTGTTCGGCCGAAGCTTTTAGAGAGAGAGAGAGAGAGAGTGATTTGATTTTGTTTGATCTTGTAAGTTTTTAAATGGAGTGTGTTATAGTATAAATGATTACTTGCCTTTGTAATGCATACACATGTCCAATTAAAAGAAGAATGCAAAAGGTGGGCAGCCATGTTGCCGCCACTAGTCCCCTCTCTCACATATTTTCATGTTTACATACATATATAGGCTTTAAACTGGTTACCGGGTGTTTTATCTAGCGTTTCATCACGTTTTAACGCGTTTTAAATTATTTTTAACGCTGTATAAAAATAAACTCACAAAAATATTACTGATCAATATTTTATTTGTCTGAACCGGCTACGTTGTCGGTATTTGGCAGTATGCGCGCTGTGTTGCGCAGTACGCGCTTAAATTCACAAAATAGGGATTTTAAGCGTTTTAATTTATTTTTATCATTCTATAGAAATAAACTCGCTAAACTATTACTGAAATAATTATCAGTTGCCGTAACTAGATGTTGACAGTATTTTGTCAAATACGCGCAGTATCGCGTAGTACGCACTTAAACTCGAAAAATGGAGTTTCTTAGCGTTTTGAACTATTTTTCCTCACGAAGATGATTAAATATATTATTTTAATCATAACAGACTATTTTTAGGATTTTAACATCATCGGGGAGTCACCGACGTTCGTTTCACATTTTAACCGTTACGAGATAAGCGTTTATCTTAATAATTGCCAACATCATTTTTATCAAACTTTGAATTTACCAACACATCAAATACCATATATAAACATCATAAATAATCAAATACAACCATTTATTCATTCATGACACATGTTACATTTGTACGGTACAGTCTAATAGTTGGGTGTCACAGTCTCCCCATGTTTAAGGAATTTCGTCCCCGAAATTCTTACACTACAGGTTTCGTTTTCGCACTAGATTTAAAGAGATGCGGATATTTCCGTTGCATATGCACCTGTTGTTCCCATGTGAACTCAGGTCCACGCTTGGAATTCCAGCGAACCTTGACCAACTTAATCCGACTCCTCCTAAGCTTCTGAATTTTCTCATCCAGAACTTCTACGGTTCTTCCATAAATCTCAGTTTATCGTCTACTTGAACTTTGTAAGGGGGTATGATTAGTGTCTCATCCGACAGACACTTTCTCAGGATGGAAACATGAAACACGTCATGAACTCCACTCAATTCCTGTGGCAGCTTAAGCCTATACGCGACTGATCCAACTCGAGAGAGGACTTCTAAAGGACCTATATAACTCGGGCTAAGCTTTCACCCTTTCCCAAACCTAACAACACCTTTCCAAGGTGACACTTTCAGCAGAACACGATCTCCGACTTAAAACTGCAACGGTTTCCTTCGGTTGTCTGCATAACTCTTATGTCTACCGGCGGCAACTTTCAACCTTTCCTTGATCTGGACAGCCTTGTCGGTGGTGTCCTGGATAAGCTCAGGTCTGGTTAGTTTCCTGTCGCCAACTTCAGCCCAACAAAGGGGTGATCGACACTTCCTTCCGTACAAAGCTTCAAATGGAGTGGCTTTGATACTAGCGTGGTAACTATTGTTGTAGGAAAATTCAGCTAATGGTAGGTGAGTATATCAACTTCCACCGAAATCAATCACAAACACTCTCAACATATCCCCTAACGTTTGAATGGTTCTATCACTCTGACCATCCGTTTGAGGATGATACGTAGTACTCATGTCCAAACGAGAAACCAGCGACTCCTGAAGAGATCGCCAAAATCTGGAGTCAAATCATCCATCTCTATCGGAGATAATTGACACAGGCACTCCATGTCGGGCTACAATCACGTTGAGGTACATCTGTGATATCTTCTCCGTCTTGTCTGTTTCCTTAATGGGCAAGAAATGAGCAGACTTCGTCAATCGATCCACAATTACCCATATGGTGTCATGTCCACGCGACGTACAGGGTAATTTGGTGATAAAGTCCATAGCAAGATGCTCCCACTTCCATTTAGGAATCTCTGGTTGCTGCAGAAGCCCAGACGGCTTCCGATGCTCAGCCTTAACCTTTGAGCATATCAGAAATTTACTCACAAACACCGCAGTATCTTTCTTCATATTCGACCACTAATAGAATTCCTTAATATCCTGATACATCTTGGTAGAACCTGGGTGAATGGAATATCTGGACTTATGAGCTTCGTTCATAACTAGTTCACGTAGGTTACCTCTGAGCGGAACCCAAACCGGTTCACGAAGTACATCACTTCATCCGTTTTTGGTATCGGTTCACATTCCAAACCTCTCAAACCTTCTCTAATAAGATTATCATCTCTCAAAGCTTCTCGCTGTGCACTGCGAATTTGATTGGTAAAACTCATCTGCATGGTTAAACCCAAAACACGAACGCGAAGAGGCTTTTCTCGCTCTTTCCTACTGAGCGCATCAGCAACAACATTGGCCTTCCCTGGGTGATAGCGAATATCACACTCATAATCATTGAGTAATTCCACCCATCGCCGTTGTCACACCTCGACCGCGTAAAACAACAAACCGCGACGGAAACGTCGGGGAGTGTCGTAACAGAGCTATTGTTTCAACAACCATGGCATATAAAGTTAAGTTTTATTTATTAAAATTGTTTACATTGTCTGGAATAAAAACGAAAAATTCAACAAAAGTTAAACTGTTCTTCTTGATTTTATAGTCACTAAGGCCCAAAGTCCATCCTAAGTGTCGCATGAATCTACCTCAAACATTAGCTCCTGAAACACACGTGAAAGTAAATACGTCAGCATAAAGATGCCTGTGAGTAACATAGGTTTTGTGTTGATATTTCATGGCTTTGAAAGTTAAAATGAAAGTTTAACTAGTACAAAAATAACCATGAACCATTGTAAATATTTCTTTTATAAAAATCATATGAAAAATCAGATGATTAAAAGGAATAATGTAAGGTTAACTTAATAACCAAAAATGTGTCGAGTCTTATGAGAAAATCTAATGTCTTGAGTAAAATATCATGTCTTGTATAAAATGTTATATCTTGTATAAAAATGTCATGTCTTGTATCTTGTTTGAAGTGGTTTAGATAATGCCACGATATGTAATACGATAAAAGCACTTATATTATAGGAAGTACCAACGGCGTATCCACCATGCTTTTGTCACATTACACATGTTTCGTTATTTAAATCACCCACCATAAACCACCAACAAAATGTCTTGTTTAAACCAATGTGATATCTTTGTATAACACAATGTCATGTATAAATAAATGTACATATGTCATATGAAATTCAATGTCCAAATGTCATGTATAAACCAATGTCCAATGTCATGTATAAATCAATGTCTTGTATAACAAATGTCTTGTATAAAACAATGTTTTTGAATAAACAAAGGTTTTGTTTAGATCAAAAGTTATGTCTTATAAATTGTTGCTTTTATTGTAAAGACATATATTAGGATTGTTGGCGAATACATTCAAGCCTTGTTGACTGTCGGATAGACCCTTATAAAAATAAGAGTCTATCAATGTTCATCGGATTTCGTCATTCCCTAAGGTCGCTTCGAAATATACCTAGGAAGTGGGAACGAGATTGTCGATCCTAAGGTACCATTACATATTACCAGTTGGCGTGATCAATGTTAATGAATGCATCATTGTCGAGTTCAACGCACCAATATGAATTAAACAATGTAAGCATGTCATAAAATTGTCTTTGAAACCCATGTACTAAGTATGCTAAGTCAACATACGAAGTAAAAATGTCCATGAAATCAATGTGCTAGCATGCTCGGTCAACATACATAGAAAAATGTAATGTAAATCAATGTGCTCATATGCTAAGTCAACATATGCCGCAAAAAGTGTCTTTGAAATCAATGTGCTAGCATGCTCAGTCAACATACATAGCAAAACATAATTGAAATCATGTACTATATGTGTACTAGATGAACATAGCAAGTATATGTCATGAAAGCATGAAAACATGAAAACTTGAAAGTAACAAGTAGGCACATGTGTATCACCCCAAAATATTTGAAAACATAAAAATGGGGACTATGTACTCACTTGGGATTGCAAGAAAGTCCTTGTTCAAGAAGATAAACCAAAGCTCAAGAGTCCGAGAAATTTAAGTATGTCCTAATATCAGATAACTTTGTTAATATCGGGACTTTAATCGGAGGATTTGGATAGAATGATGCTTCATAAACCAAATGAGTATTGGAACTCATATGAAATGGTTTAACAAAATCTACAAAATTGATTTGGAAAGGTACTAAGTGCTTTTGACCCGCTATGACTCGTTAAGGGAGTTTACGCTACTTTAACGGTTCATTTGCGTAAATGCGTGTTCGGATGGTTAGATATGCCCTACGATAAGTCTTATATGCCATAACAAGATTAATATAGTTGCAACATCAGTCTATATGGCAAAACATTGGTTATATAAGCTTAAAATTGATTTATGCGTAAAAAGGGTATTTTGGTCATTTATAAAGGCATAATAGGCGATTTAACATAACACTAACCAAACGACGTGACCATAAGGTAAAACCTCAGAGGGTTATTCCCTATACAACTATGGTCTCTAATATGAGTTTGGTCGGATCCTAGGATCGACCAAACGGGTCGGATTCGAAAGTCAAAGCGGTGGTCAAGACAACTCGACTTACGACCCTACATAAGCACTAAACTAAAAGTGACGAGTTAGACATGTTAAACATGTCTAACTAAGTTTCTAAAACTGATTTGGTATCAAAACAAAGTGTTTTGATACCCGAAAATAGTTCTGTCATATAATGCGCAATTTGGGCATTATTGACTGAAACTTTGACTCGTCACTACAACTAGTAAACGTGGTAATCAGTAGGCATGATCGTTATAACCATCATGATTACGATCACGTTGCAAAGCCCAATTGGACTTTGACTTGACCAATTAATGGTCAAAGCTGAAAGTCAAACACTATTTGACTTTTAGCTTGAAATAACTAAAAATAAATAACAAGACTAGGATAGAGCACTTACTTGTGTTGAAGAACACCCAAGAGCTCCAAGAAGACCAGAAAACTCAGGTAGGAGGCCTCCAACAATGTGGTAGCCTCCACTTAAAGTGTTTGAGATAAGAAGATAGAAATGAGCAAGTTGGAGTGAATGATCAAAGGCCTATTTATAGTTGAATTGAAGCAACAAGGTTATTACAAGTGTCCATTAGTCATCAAGGGGTTTGATTATTGTCATAACACTTGCCAAATGCAGAAGAAAGGGTGGCAATTTCGTATGCTTGATCATCAAAGAAGTTAACCAGCTGCTGCCACATTTCTGCTAATCTCTGTGTGCCTTAGGGACCATATGGTCCTCATGCTTACGGTCCGTAAGCAGTGGGTCTGGGCACAAGTTTCACAAGAAGTCAGAACAGGCCCCTGAACTTGATTTGTCTCGTTTAGGCACTTCTAACACCCGTTAACCTCATTTTCAAGCTCTATAAGGACGATATAGCTTAGGGAACTTGAAAAATGCTTGGAAATTTCACGGAAGTCAGTTCGTTTGGTTGTACGGTTCCGGTTTTTGATTAATTATAACGAAAATCATAACGAACGTGTGCATGATCGTAAATACGCAACGAATGATATTTTTCATTCCAATCATTAAAATACAAGATTTAATGATTACAAAAAATTTTTGGATTGCGTACGTGTTCCGGATTAAGAAATACAAGATTTTTGCATTCCAATCATTAAAATACAAGATTTTAATGATTACAAAAATTTTCGGATGTGCGTACGTGTTCTGGATTAAGAAATACATGTAACGGCATAGTTTCGCAGAATTTGCAAAATAGCGCCTGAAGTTGCAAAAGCATGTTTTTGCCATACCGAAGCCCTCAAAACATATTTCTAAGTTATATAAAGGATATTTAGGGTATTTTTAGCTTATGAACTCGTTCCAGAGTGTGCGTTGCTACGAGAACCGGAAGACTTTCGTAGTTTGTCACAAATAGTCCCTGTGATCGAATATGCTTGTTTTGACATACCAAACCCTTCAAAACTTATTTCTAAGTTATGTAAAGGATATTTAAGGTATGTTAAGCTTGTGTCATTGTTCCAAAGTGTACGTTGCATTAAACTGATTACGTTTTGCGAGTCCACTTCCAGAAAAGGTTTGAAAGGTCAAAATCTAACAAACATTGAAAATGCACAAAAGTCATAAGAAAATATACAAATTTGTAAACAACACAAAGTTTCATTGATCATCAAAATGTTCGGAAATCGATACAAGATTGAATTACACAGATGTCACAGTCTCCCCTACTTTAGGAAATTTCGTCCTGAAATTTAATTAGAGGAAACTTGTGAGAATAGATGTGGATATTTCGCCTTCATTTGATCCTCTCGTTCCCAAATAAATTCTGGGCCACGTTTGGATTCCCAGCGAACTTTAACAATCGGTATACGTCTGCGCTTGAGCTTCTTGACTTCACAGTCCAATATTTCCACAGGTTTCTCGACAAAGTGCATCGTGTTATCAACACGAATGTCATCAAAAGGAATGTGGAGGTTTTCATCAGCCAAACACTTTTTTAGATTGGACACGTGGAAAGTTGGATGAACATTACCAAGTTTAGGAGGTAGCTCAAGTTTGTAGGCAACTTTTCCGATTCTCTCAATGATCTTGAATGGTCCAACGTATCATGGCGCAAGTTTTCCTTTCTTCCCGAACTAATCACGCCATTCCAAGGGGATACCTTAAGGAGTACGTGATCACCGACTTGGAATTCCAAGGGCTTGCGTCGTTTGTCCGCATAACTCTTTTGACGGCTTCTAGCTGTCAAAAGGTTTTCCCGAATTTTCTTGACTTTGTCTGTTGTATCATGAATGAGTTCAGGTCCGGTGAATTGAGATTCACCGATCTCATTCCAACAGACAGGTTAACGACATTTTACACCATAAAGAGCTTCGAAAGGTGCCATGTCAATGCTGGAGTGATAACTGTTGTTGTAGGAGAATTCGATCAATGGAAGATGCGAATCCCAACTACCACCAAAATCGATCACACAAGCTCTAAGCATATCCTCCAGTGTTTGAATTGTCCTTTCGGACTGTCCATCCGTTTGATGATGATAAGCAGTGCTCAAGTTAAGCTTGGTTCCCATGGCAGATTGCATGGTTCTCCAAAAATGAGATGTGAATCGAGCATCACGATCTAATATGATGTCCAAAGGGACACACATGAGGAGATACTATTTCATCCACATAGATCATAGCTAGTTTGTCAGCAGAGAAATCTTCACGAATGGCTAAAATGCGCTGACTTTGTTAGACGATCAACGACTACCCAAATGACATCGTGACCTCTAGAAGTGTGCGGTAACTTGGTAATGAGATCCATAGCAATGTTTTCCCATTTCCAAACTGGAATCTCTGGTTGTTCAAGCAAACCAGAAAAATATTGATGTTCTGCATTTACCTTAAGACAAGTAAGGCATATAGAGACGTACAAAGCTATGTCTTTCTTCATACCCGACCACCAATACTGAGTAAGAAGATCCCTGTACATTTTGTCTGCACCTGCATGTATTCAATAACGAGACTTATGAGCTTCATCCATCAACAAGGTGCGAAGATTGTCTAGAATTGTAACCCACAAACGGTTCAGATAATAAGATAACCCATTGTCTTTTGTTTCGAGTTGAAGCTCAAGACGATGTGGTAATTCAATACCCATTTTGTCTTGTGCAACACAAGTACGTTGAGCTTTAAGAATATGTGTCTGGATGTCAGATTGAACTTGAACACAATGCAGCTTGACACATTCCTTACGACTTAATGCATCGGCTACGACATTCGCCTTACCAGGAAGGTAGCGAATTTCGTAGTCATAGTCGTTCAGAAGTTTGATCCAACGTCGTTATCTCATGTTCAGTTCTTTCTGATTGAATATATGTTGAAGACTTTTGTGGTCTGTGAAAACCACGCATTTTGTACCATAAAGATAATATCTCCAAATTTTGAGAGCGAAAACAACAGCACCCAACTCAAGATCATGAGTAGTGCAGTTCTTTTCGTGAACCTTCAGCTGTCTCGATGCATGGGCTATAACTTTGTCTCTTTGCATGAGAACACAGCCAAGACCTAAGTTTGATGCATCACAATATAAGACAAAGTCATCGTTGCCTTCAGGTAGTGATAGAATAGGAGCATTACAAAGTTTATGTTTCAGGGTCTGAAAAGCTTCTTCTTGTTTAGGTCCCCACTCAAAAGGCTTATTCTTTTGAGTTAGAATACTAAGAGGAACCGCAATCTTGGAGAAGTTTGCAATGAATCGGCGGTAATAACCTCCGAGACCCAAAAATGAACGAACTTCGGTAGGAGTAGTAGGCGTGTCCCATTCCTTAATCGCACTGATTTTGGCGGGATCTACATGTATACCTTGTTCGTTGACAATATGTCCCAAAATTTGAACTTCTTTTAGCCAAAATTCACACTTGGAGAACTTGGCATATAGTTGTTCTTTCTTTAGGATTTCCAATGTGAAGCGAAGATGTTGCTCGTGATCAGATCGAGACTTGGAATAAATCAGAATGTCATCAATGAAAACAATGATGAACTTGTCCAGATAAGGCTTACAAACCCTATTCATCAAGTCCATGAAAACAGTAGGAGCATTTGTCAGACCAAAAGGCATAATAGTGAACTCATAATGACCGTATCGAGTGCGGAAGGCTGTCTTGGAAATATCTTCCTCGAATACACGAAGCTGATGATACCCAGAACGCAGATCAATCTTTGAGAAACAGGTAGCACCCTGTAGTTGATCAAAGAGATCATCAATGCGAGGTAGGGGATATCGATTCTTGATTGTGAGTTTGTTGAGCTCACGATAATCGATACACATACGGAATGATCCTTCTTTCTTTTTCACAAATAGGACCGGAGCAACCCAAGGTGAAAAACTCGGACGAATAAACCCTTTGTCAGATAACTCCTGAAGCTGTTTTAATAACTCTTGCATCTCAAACGGTTCAAGACGGTATGGAGATTTAGCAATCGGGTTGGCACCAGATACAAGATCAATGTGGAACTCAACTTGTCGTACAGGAGGTAAACCAGGTAATTCTTTAGGAAACACCTCAGGATAATCCCGAACAACGGGAATGTCTTGAATAGTTTTGCCTTTGCCTTTCTCCTCTACGATATGTTCTAAGAAAGCCACATAATCCATCCGTAGGTATTTTTGGGCTTGAGTACAAGTCATGAGTTTGAGGCTACTAGCTGGTTTTTCTCCACGACCCTCCAAAATTTCACCAGACGAAAGAGGTATACGAATAATCTTATCAAAACAGACCACCTTAGCATGGTATTTGGTTAACCAATCTATCCCTACTATAATGTCAAAGCTCCCGAGTTGCATAGGTGTGAGGTCAATGGGAAAAAGATGGTTGTTGAGGTTCATTTGACAACTAGGAATGACAGAATCAAGTTTAAGAGGTTCACCACTAGCTATCTCGACTGTCAAGGGCTTTCCTAGTTTAGTTCTTGGTTTTGAAAGTAAGGGTTCAAAAGTTAAGGATACAAAACTTCTATCAGCCCCCGAATCAGAAAGTATAGAAGTGGGATGGTTGTTAACAAAGAACGTACCGTTTACCACCTCGTTGTCTGCCCGTGCCTCGTTTGCATTAATGTTGAAATCTCGTCCACGAGTCTGATTCGCATTTGCCAACCTCGGGCAATTTTTTCGGTAGTGGGTGAGATCCCCACAGTTGTAGCAAGAACCGGGTGGATAATGAGGTCGTGCAGGATTGGCTGGCTGCTAAACAGGGTTTTGGACCACATTATTTGGGGCAGGAGTGGAGCGAAAAACGTTGGCCAAATGACCAGATCTACCACAGTATGTACAAATACGACATGGAAGATGAGGCTGGTGATGACTGTTGCACCTGTTGCACAAAGGTGCATTGCCAACATACTGTTTCTCGATGGAAGCGGTTTGATTTGGTTGCGTAGTGACATCAAAGTTCTTAGAAGCCTTACGCTTCCTCGACTTCTTTGAACCTTCAGCTTTCTTACCCTTTAGCTTCTCAGACTTGTCAGGTGGTTTCTTGTAACCCTTATGGTGGAGCTTACCCTTTTTTATCTGGGATTCGATCAGTGTTGTAGATAGCTCAATGGCTTGTCTAACTGAAGTAGGGTTGCTGCCAGTGACAATATCCTGAACCGGGTTAGGAAGACCATCTATGTACTCCTCGATCGCCTATCGAAAGGCGTTACCATCTCGGGACACAACAAGCTCAACTCCTCATACCTGACAGTATACGTATAGTGTTCACCACTATATTGCTTCAGGTCATGGAACTCATTTTCAAGCGCCCTCTTTTCATGTCGAGTGCAGAACTCTTTCATCATAAGAGCTCTGAGTTCCTCCAAAGTTTGACCCATAGCAACATCAACACCCCTATCTCTCATCACTCTGTTCCACCACGTGAGCGCTCTCTTTTGAAACACACTAGAAGCAAACTCAACTTTCCGCTCATTTGGACACTGAACATGGCGAAATGTATTCTCAAGACTCTAGAACCACTGTAGGAGCCCAGTTGCTCCCTCAGAACCACTAAACTTGAGCGGTTTATCCGAATTAAACTGTTTAAAGTTGCACGCAGCTGGTGCATTATTGTTATTGTTTGCTTGGTTTATCTGAGTTATGAGATTTGGAAGCACAGCTGCAAACTGCTGAGCGATTAGAGCCGCCATATCGGCGTTCGTATTTGCGTTTCGTCGAGGAGGCATTTTAAAAGAGAGAACATGAGAGAAAATGAGTGAGATGAATGTTGAATAATCAAAATGAGATGAATAAATATCGACAAATGTAAGGATGGTGGTCATTTGTTCGTTACACCAAACAAGCAAACGACACACAGTGACTAATCAAAGTAAATGGGTCTTTATAATGTATCGCAAAGACATGCTTTAGCCTATAAGTGGACACTCACCCCAAGAGTTCCCAGGTAAGAGTGACTGGTCCGATTAAGTGGATTTGTATGAACACTCTAGCCTTAGACAGAAAACTCAAGGTACAGGCACCCACCCTTCCAGATTGCATGTGTTAACATTAATAAGACTCAAACTTTGACGAGATTTTGAAAACTTTGAAAGCAATAAGCCAAAAGTGAATCTTGCAAAAATAGACGATTGATTTCAAAATCGTTTTGAAATTTGTGTTTTGTTTTGGCATTCACCTAAGAATAGGTGATGTTATTGTTTTAAGATCTAAACACAAGATAACTTGTGTTAGGGTCCTAGAAAGGTTATAGTCTAGGTCAAAGCATTACTAATAACCTAATTCCCTATAACCATTGGGTCTGATACCAATCTTTCTGTCACACCCGGCCACGTAAAACAACAAACCGCGGTGGAAACGTCGGGAGTGTCGTAACTGAACTATTGTTTCAACAACCATGGCATATAAAGTTAAGTTTTATTTAATAAAACTGTTTACATTGTCTGGAATAAAAACGAAAAATACAACAAAAGTTAAACTGTTCTTCTTGATTTTATAGTCACTAAGGCCCAAAGTCCATCCTAAGTGTCGCATGAATCAACCTCAAACATTAGCTCCTGAAACACACGTGAAAGTAAATACGTCAGCATAAAGATACCTGTGAGTGACATAAGTTTTGTGTTGATGTTTCATGGCTTTGAAAGTTAAAATGAAAGTTTAACTAGTACAAAAATAACCATGAACCATTGTAAATATTTCTTTTATAAAAATCATATGAAAAATCAAATGATTAAAAGGAATAATGTAAGGTTAACTTAATAACCAAAAATATGTTGAGTCTTATGAGAAAATCTCATGTCTTGAATAAAATATCATGTCTTGTATAAAATGTTATATCTTGTATAAAAATGTCATGTCTTGTATCTTGTCTGAAGTGGTTTAGATAACACCATGATATGTAATACGATAAAAGCACTTATATATAGGAAGTACCAGTGGCGTATCCACCATGCTTTTATCACATTACACATGCTTCGTTATTTAAATCACCCACCATAAACAAACCAACAAAATGTCTTCTTTAAACCAATGTGATGTCTTCGTATAACACAATTTCATGTATAAATAAATGTACATACGTAATACGAAATTCAATGTCCAAAGGCCATGTATAAACCAATGTCCAATGTCATGTATAAATTCAATGTCTTGTATAACAAATGTCGTGCATAAAACAATGTTTTTGAATAAACAAAGTTTTTGTTTAGATCAAAAGTTATGTCTTATAAATCATTGCTTTTATTGTAAAAACATATATTAGGATTTTTGGCGAATACATTCAAGCCTTGTTGACTGTCGGATAGACCTTTATAAAAATAAAAGTCTATCGATGTTCATCGGATTCCGTCATTCCATAAGGTCGCTTCCAAACATATCTAGGAAGTGGGAACGGGATTGTCGATCCTATGGTACCATACATACTACCGGTCAGCGTGATCAATGTTGATGAATGTATCATTTTCGAGTTCAACGCACCAATATGAATTAAACAATGTAAGCATGTCATAAAAATGTCTTTGAAAACCATGTACTAAGTATGCTAAGTCAACATACGAAGTAAAAATGTCCATGAAATCAATGTGCTAGCATGCTCAGTCAACATACACAGAAAAATGTAATGTAAATCCATGTGCTCATATACTAAGTCAACATATGCCGCAAAAATGTCTTTGAATCAATGTGCTAGCATGCTCAGTCAACATACATAGCAAAACATAATTGAAATCATGTACTATATGTGTACTAGATGAACACAACAAGTGTATGTCATGAAAACATGAAAGTAACAAGTAGGCACATGTGTATCCCCCTAAAATATTTGAAAACATAAAAGTGGGGACTATGTACTCACTTGGAATTGCAAGAAATTCCTTGTTCAAGAAGATAAACCAAAGCTCAAGAGTCCGAGAAATTTAAGTATGTCCTAATATCGGATAACTAGTTAATATCGGGACTTTAATCGGAGGATTTGGATAGAATGATGCCTCATAAACCAAATGAGTATTAGAACTCAAATGAAATGGTTTAACAAAATCTACATTCTGATTTGGAAAGGATCCTAAGTGCTTTTGACCCGTTATGACTCGTTAAGGTAGTTTACGCTACTTTAATGGTTCATTTGCGTAAATGCGTATTCGGATGGTTAGATATGCCCTATGATAAGTCTTATATGCCATAACAAGTTTAATATAGTTGCAGCATCAGTCTATATGGCAAAACATTGGTTATATAAGCTTAAAATCGAATTATGCGCAAAAAGGGTATTCTAGTCATTTATAAAGGCATAATAGGCGACTTAACATAACACTAACCAAACGACGTGACCATAAGGTATAACCTCAGAGGGTTATTCCCTTACAACTATGGTCCCTAATATGAGTGTGGTCGGATCCTAAGATCGACCAAACGGGTCGGATTTGAAAGTTAAAGCGTTGGTCAAGACCGCTCGACTTACGACCCTACATAAGCACTAAACTAAAAGTGACGAGTTAGACATGTTAAACATGTCTAACTAAGTTTATAAAACTGATTTGGTATCAAAACAAAGTGTTTTGATTCCCGAAAACAGTTCCGTCGTATAATGCGCACTTTGCGCATTATTGACCGAAACTTTGACTCGTCACTACAACTAGTAAATGTGGTAATCAATAGGCATGATCGCTATGGATGATAACCATTGTGATTATGATCACGTTGCAAAGTCCAATTGGACTTTGACTTTACCGATTAATGGTCAAAGCTGAAAGTCAGACACTGTTTGACTTTTAGCTTGAAATAGCTAAAAATAAATAACAAGACTAGGATAGAGCACTTACTTGTGTTGAAGAACACCCAAGAGCTCCAAGAAGACCAGAAAACTCAGGTAGGAGGCCTCCAACAATGTGGTAGACTCCACTTGGAGTGTTTGATATAAGAAGATAGAAATGAGCAAGTTGGAGTGAATGATCAAGGGCCTATTTATAGTTGAACGGAAGCTACAAGGTTATTACAAGTGTCCATGAGTCATCAAGGGGTTTGATTAGTGTCAAACACTTGCCAAATGCAGAAGAAAGGGTGGAAATTTCGTATGCTTGATCATCAAAGAAGTTAACCAGGTGCTGCCACATTTTTGCTGATCTGTGTGTGCCTTACGGACCGTATGGTCCTCATGCTTATGGTCCGTAAGCAGTGGGTCTGGGCACAAGTTTGACAAAAAGTCAGAACAGAACCCTGAACTTGATTTCTCGCGTTTAGGCACTTCTAACACCCGTTAATTTCATTTTCAAGCTCTATAAGGATGATATAGCTTAGGGAACTTGAAAGTTCTCGTAAATGTCACGGAAGTCAGTTCGTTTGGTCGTACGGTTGCGGTTTTCGGTTTATTATGACGAAAATCATAACGAACACGTGCATGATCGTAAATGCGCAACGAATGATATTTTTGCATTCCAATCATTAAAATACAAGATTTTAATGATTACAAAAATTTTCGAATATGCGTACGTGTTCTGGACTAAGAAATACGTGAAACGGCATAGTTTCACAGAATTTGCAAAATAGCCCCTGAAGTTGCAAAAGCATGTTTTTGCCATACCGAAGCCCTCAAAACTTATTTCTAAGTTATATAAAGGATATTTAGGTATGTTTAGCTTATGAACTCGTTCCAGAGTGTGCGTTGCTAAGAGAAACGATAGACTTTCGTAGTAGGCTTGTTTTTAACATACCAAACCCTTCAAAACTTATTTCTAAGTTATGTAAATGATATTTAAGTTATGTTAAGCTTGTGCCATTATTCCGAAGTGTACATTGCGTTAAACTAATTACGTTTTATGAGTCCACTTCCAGAAAAGGTTTGAAAGGTCAAAATATGAACAAACATTGAAAATGCACAACAGTCATAAGAAAATATACAAATTTGTAAACAATACAAAGTTTCTTTGATCTTCAAAATGTTCGGAAATTGATACAAGATTGAATTACATAGATGTCACCGCCGTTGCCTCATGTTGAATTCCTTTTGATCAAAGATATGCTGGAGACTCTTATGGTCTATGTAAATCGTACACTTCGTGCCATACAGATAACGTCTCCAAATCTTCAAGGCAAACACAACAGCTCCTAACTCCGAATCATGAGTTGTGTAGTTCTTCTCGTGCACTTTCAGTTGTCTGGATGCATAGGCTATCACTTTGTCCTTCTACATAAGCACGCAACCAAGGCCCAAACGTGACGCATCGTAGTATAAAACAAAACCGTCATTTCCCTCAGGCAGGGAAAGAATAGGAGCACTACACAACTTCTCCTTCAGCATCCGAAAAGCTTTCTCCTTGTAGTTTGGGCAGGGAAAGAATAGGAGCCCAAACTACAACGCTCTGATACCACTTGTAGGACCGATCCTTGATGCTTAGGAACCTAAATTTGATATCTAACGTCCATAATAGCGGAAATATTAAGTCGGGTTTACCAATAGACAAGTATTAATCAGTTAAACGTCAGTTTTATAGATCAAACGTTCTGGTTACAAACTGACAGAGCTTCGCCTCTGAAATGCCAAAGTTACAAATGAAGTAGGCTAGCTAGGTATTTATAGCTGCACAAGTTCGGCCCTAGGAATACAAGTTCGCCCGAACTTGCTTATACATGCACATTATGGGCGAACTTGGCTACAACATACATAAATACTTCGTATACCTAGCCTATTCAGCACTATACAATATAAACTCGATATAAGACTAAGACATAGACACTATGCACCAACAGACTCCCCCTTGGATATCGTCTTCGTCTTTTATCAGTCTTCAAAACTCTGTCTTCATATAAACGTTAACGCACACGGCCAAAGAAGTTCTTGTACGGCTTCCTTCGTCCTTCTTGTTTCGGATCCGACGTCTGATCAGTTGGCGGTGGTCTTTTAAAGTTAGCCATTCTGAGCGAACTTTGCCTTACCGCTTTTTCCATTCTTTCTTTGATCGCCTCATTTCTGGTTTCTTCTTTAAGAAATTCAACTCTCTCCAGATCCCTCCACTTCCTCTGCCACATCTTTCCAGAATTGACTTCTCGTGCATAGCAAATGTTAACAACTTTTTGATACTGCATCGCTTCAACCTTTTCTCTTTCTTCAAAAACAATCTTGCTGTAGAAAAGGCATTTTATATCTTCTCTCGAGCAGTTAACCAACCACATAGGATCTAGAATCCTTATCGTCCTCCACAAACCTCTCATACCCTGATGACCCATCACTTCAACTTGTTACTTAGCAATATCCAGATGATCTTCAAATTTAACACAATCACCACTTCGCAAGTAGCTGGATCTATGCCACCACTTGAATAAAGGATAGAAGTTCTGTTCGATCAGCATAAGTGGCATATTTTCATGGCTCTAGGACGTTTCATAATTAACGTTATGTCCTTTTCCCCTGTAACCTTATTGATCTTTATTATTCGTCTTGGAATAAACGGCTTCCAGTGATTCCAACCTTCACCCGCTTCGTACTTAATCATCTTCCACAACAACTGATCAATTGTCTTCATATGATAAGTAACATTCACTGTTTGTACCAACTCTTCCATATCCCAGTACGGCAATGTCTTTAAATCAGCAAGGTATTTGAAGTATTGCACTCCAAATTCCCTTTTTATTGCATATACGTTGAGCTCTTTAAACCAACCCCAACTCAGTATATCTCCCAAAGAAACATCTTTATTTCAGGTGAAGAATGCAAGTGGACGTCGAAACTTACGTTCACGTGGCATCTCCTTGAACCAGGACTTTTTCGCTTCAGCGATCTCTTCTTTGGTCATCGGTTTAGGAATCTTTCCTTCTCGTAACTCTTCAGTAATCTTATCTTTCAACATATCTTCATTAAGCTATTTATACATCTCTTCAAATGTAGGAAAACTTTCTGAATTTTCACCAACATACTTAGCTTTCTGATCTGATTCATCATCTGAAGACCAATCTTCCACAATCACTCGATTATACTCATCGGCTTCAAACCTTCTTTCGTACTGATACTCTTTCGGTTCAAATGTGTTAACATTCATAACTTCCTTAAAATCAAACTCTAAGTTCTCAGCCTCAACTTCAACTAGTTTCGCCATATCTTCTTTCCAGTAATTATGTACAAACTCACCTTCTTCAACATTGTGTTTCAACATTAACATCAAAGGCTTTGTAGGTAATGCAGAAACAGGCTTCGCAAATTGATCAACATCTAACAAATCAATATCATCTGATGGACCTTTCTCCCCTTACTCCCCCTGGCTTTTATCTTCCATTCGATTCGATTCATCGTCCATGAGGTCAGAAAAATCAAACTCATCAGATACTTTTGCTCCATTGATCTTTAAACCTGTACCTCCCTGATCAAAATCATCATCACCTTGATCAAAATCATCGTCAGCATCCCCAACATTCCAATCCTCATATCCTTCTTCCTCTTCATCTTCATTCTTATCTTTCTCAGCTTCTTCATTGCCTTTTTCTTCAGAAACAATAATAGGATCAGAAGGCTTGACAGATTCATCAACCTTTTGGATATCAGACTCAGAAGCTTTCGAAACATCTTCAGTTGGTTTCTCAGGAACATCAGAAGATTTCTCAGCAGTCTTAGAAAATTTAGGGGCTTCACCCTCAACATGCTTTCCTTTACCACCTTCAGCCAATTCTTTCTCAGCACGTTCTTTGGCTTCCTGACGATCCAGACGATCGTATTCAGCAATGAAATCAATATTCAGATTGTTTGCTAATACTTTCTGCAATCTGTTGAACCTTCGATCGTTCAATGCTTGAATATTCTTTAATTCTGCAATCTCTGTCTGTAGTTTTTCATTGGCGTCCTGCAGACTTTCTATCAACACCTTGAAATATTCACATTCATTCTCCAACACCTTATTTTATCATCAAGCAGTTCCTTTTCAACCTCACCTTGATTCACCTTCTTAACAAGCTTAGCCTTTTCAACCTCATTCTGTGCGACTTTCTCTTCCAATACCTTCACACGTTTTTCTAACATCTCAGCATTAGTTTTTGGGAAAAACTCATCCAAGTCTTCGAGACTGATTGGACCGTGTGGCATATCACCAAACATACTCCCCCTTGGTGTCTTTGGTGTTGTAGTTTTTGGTGTTGACTTCTTAGGCGTAGAACTTTCAGGAACAGACTTTGGAGTAGTAGGAGATTCAGCAATAGGAACTTCAACAAATCCAGACACAAGAGGTTCTTGTGTAACTCCTGGCCTTTCAGCTTCAGCATGAACAATAACAGGAGGTTCTTGTGGAGGAGGTTCTTGTGTGGCTCCTTTCTCTTGAGCACCAGAAGGTTCTTGTGTGGCTTCTGTGCCTTTCACCTTACTTTTATACCTCTTGCTCACAGCTTTTTGAGCTTTCTTTGCTTTTCATTTTCCTTTGGTATGAGGTGACCCTGTAGACTTCTTAGATATTTCTATTGCTGGAGACTTTGTTCGTTTAGACTTTTTCTTCAGTCTCTCCTCATCAGATTCCTTTTCAGTATTAGGATCAAAATCCGCATCCAATTTTATTTCTTTTCTGCTCTAATCTCTGCCTCAATCTTTTTTGGCTCTTTGGCAGGAACTTCTTCATCAGATTCTTCATTTTCAGAAGTAGCAGATATCACCTCTTCTTGAGTTGACTTTACAATTTCTTGACTTTCAATTACAACTGCAGCGCTCGATCCAGCAACTGCTTCAACATTTTCAGATTCTTCTTCATCAACAAGCATAGTTTCAACTTTCTTTGCACCATGTTTCTTTTTAGGCTTATCAGCTTCTGCCTTTAAGAACCATTCGCTCCTTGCCTCTGGTTTGAATTCTTTAAACCATTCTTTCTCAGCTTTAAGCTCTTTCTCGTCATCACTACCATCCTTTCTCCATTTGTTTTCAGGTGGCGAGACATTATTGAATCTTTAATAGCTCCAAACACTGGTTTCGCAACAGGAGCTGAAGCTTGTTTCTTGGAACTTAATAATCTTCTTCACTATAGTTTCATCGAGATGAACTAGATAAAGCACATCATTTGGATCTCGTGCAATGTTAGGATATTTCTCGTCAATTAACATCTGTATAAACCTCGGATAAAGACACAATCTTGAATCTTCCATGTTCTTCGACATGTGAGTAAAAACCAACTTCGAAACGTTGAACAGCTTTTTCAAAATAAGCGTCGTTGCCATGCTAGCCAAATAATCATGTACATCATCCAAACCGGCTTTACGATGGCTAAATGTATGAATTAACGCATGAATCAGAAGCTTGTAGGGGTTAGGCACTTCCCCTTTCTTCAGCGTCGGCTTATTTACACTTCCTTTATAGCCCATGCGGAAAAAGCATCCGCGAACCATTTTCTCGTCTAAACGTATCGGATCATCCTTATTATCTTTGAGCTCCAGAATCCTTCGGACATCATCTTCAGTTACTGTGATCATCTTGAGTTCATCACCAACTTGCACTGTAGAAGAGATCGTCTTCTTGTCATTGCTAAGACTCGCGTTCATCCAGAAGTGAACAATATGAGATTGATAAGATACTTTGGCTCCGTAATCGCTTGACGAATGTGACTATCTTGCAGAAATTTCAAAATACTGTCGTACTCCTTCAGTGACGGACAGATCGTTTTATCGAGCGTAATGCACGTATTGTGAGTCTTTGAAAACTCAACAGAGATTACCCGTGCTGGAACTTGTGCCTGAAAAACGACGCAAAACAATTAGCACGTTTTTCGAGAAATGTTCACAAAAATTTCTAACACTTTTAATCAAGTTCGGGTGAACTTGATTAGGTGTTATACATTCTGATTTTAACAAGTTCGCCTGAACATGTGACAAACATGTTCAACATTTTCAAATGTAAGTTCGGGCGAACTTACATTCTTTTCAGATATTAACAACTAAGTTCGGTCGAAGATGTCTCATTTCCTTTTATTTAGTTTTGGACAAGTCCGGTCGAACATGCATTAGTTTCTCAGTGGATTTTGATGCAAGTTCGGTCGAACTTGACAACAAGTTCGGCCGAACTTGTCGTCTTCCCCAAAATCCAAACTTGTTCAACACATTCAATCAGCCGTTTCATTCTAATCAAAACAAGTTATGTGTGGATTAAGGATTTATGTTCAATTTTGTCCAACAACACCTATAACTATCAGATTTTAAACTTTTCGGATCCATTCGGTTAGTTTAAGGTTTAAACACGGATTAAACTCCAATGCCTCACCTCAGCAATGGTAATTGGTGTGTAAATCACCAAAAACGGACTACAATCGGGCAGAATAACGACTCAAAAGTGTCAATTTCGCTCAAAAGCTCTCGAGTTCAAGTTCGCTCAGAGTATTAGGTTTGTGCAGAAGTGAGTTCGGCCGAACTTACTTAGGTATTTATACCTAGGTAAGTTCGGGAAAACTTGCAAAGCCCATTACTAAAACCCAACAATGTTCGAGCGAACTTATTAAAAGTAACAATCAGCCATCTGCAAGTTCGATCAAACTTGCTGTTTGTGAAACTTGATATTGTTTAGCAAGTTCGGCCGAACTTTCCAAATCACAAATTTTAACTTTTTCAAATTTTCATTTTAACCCCTGATCTTTCCAACTTTTTACCAGTCTTGAAATCAACTCAGTTGACCAAGTCCAAGCTAATGACCTTGGTTAACCGATTTATCTGCCGATTCCAAGTTAATGACCCGGTTTGACCCGTTACAAACAAACTGTTGATATTTTCAAAATCAAAGTTTCAAATTAATGAACTTTTTATCATTTTAATTTTTCAGATTAATAGATTAGCTCCTAACCAGTTGTCAAAGAGATTCCCACTAGTTCTAGCACCTTACCAGACTTCAAAGATCTGTTCTCCAACATTGGTTTGCTGAAAATAATGTAGAAATAAAATCTTTTTTGAATTTTGTAAGTTTATGCTAAAACTCACCGAAAATCTTTTTGATTTTAATCTGTAAAGCTGAAATACAATGTAATAAGCAATGTAAACTATGTACACACATATTTACAGACATCTTTTTGTGAATTCGTGTCTAAGGATCATATCAGTTGATTGAGACATATCACCAGTACCGTTGACCTTTAACAGACTTTAAGTTTTAAACTCGTTTACCTAGATTGTCGATATGTTTGTCCACTTAAGCTTTACCACATTTTTCAACTGTTTCAAGATCGGTAGAATTCATGAAACTTGTCTTATCTGTGGTTCCCACTTCTTGAATATACTCCCGTATCCAGATTCCCTAGATTTCATCTTACAGGTGAATATAGCGTAATTGATATCTGTATCTGGGTTGTGCGAGACCTTGAGAGCTCAGGTTAGTACTACCGTATAGACAAAGAGATGAAGGCTCGACTTTAAGGTGTGTTCCACTTAAGGAATCTTTTCAGCATTGCATATGATTATATCTTTCGATACTTTCCAATATTGCATGCAATTTGAAGGCTTAAAGAAAAAGTATTATAGAAGTTCTAGGCCATTGCTTCAGCAAAATCAAAAGAATTTGTATAATACCCCAGATATCAACTATCTATAAAGACCTCGTATCTCAGAATCAGGCAATCTTTCAAACGAAATTTCAGAGTACTAAGTCCATATATCCAAGATGTGTTAATCCACAAGATTAAGCAGTTGTAAAATTTAGTTTATATTTCGAAAACAGTTTACTGAACGTGTTAAGCCTATCGACACATCCACCAGTAAGACTCGTTTATCACTTTTAAAACTTTACATTTCTTTAGTATACTATGATAGTCCACTAATGTACTATCATTTCCTTTTATGACACTGAACTCTTTTGTCTTTTTCAATATTTTTGTACATTTTGAATTTTTATATGTTTTTGGATTTTAAAATTTTCGAATGTTTTTGTATTTTCTCTAACATTTCTCCCCTAAAATCAAAAACATCTTTTTGGATTTTTTAGTTTATAACAAAATTGTAAAGTAGAAAAATATTGACAAACCAATGTGGATCACGTGAACTCGTCATCCGATCCGTATTCAACCTCAGCGTCCGCACCTGTAAGCAAATTTTTCATACCATTAGTTCTCAGCAAGTATTTAAACCGTGACAATGAAAATGGTTTGGTATAAAAATCAGCCTTTTGTTCGTCGGTGTGGATTTTTTCTATTCGCATCAATTTGTTTTCGTAGCAATCAAGAATGAAATGATAGCGAATTTCAATGTGTTTTGTGCGTGTGTGATGAACCGGATTTTTAGTTATATCGATGGCTGCCTTGTTATCAACATACAACGGAGTGTCAAGAAATTGCAGACCATAGTCTCTCATCTGCTGTTGAATCCACAGAATCTGTGAACAACTGCTGGAGGCCGAGATATACTCAGCTTCACAGGTAGAGAGAGCGATCGTAGTCTGTTTCTTACACTATAAGGTTACCATTCTTGTTCCGAAGAACTGGCATGCCGCTGTAGTTGATTTTGAGTTCAACTTATATACACCAAGATCGGAATCTGCATAGCCTGTGAGGTCGAAATTGTCGTTCTTCGGCTACCACAAGCCGGTGCTTGGGTATCCTTTCAGATATCTGAAGATACGCTTCACGATCTGCATGTGTAAGATCCTTGGGCTTGACTGATATCTGGCGCATAGGAAGGTTGGATACATAATATCTGGGCGCGATGCCGTCAGATACATCAGCGATCCAATCATCGATCTGTATAACGTCTCGTCAACTTTGGATCCAGTCTCATCAACGCAAATTCCATGATTTAGAGCAAGAGGCGTAGATAGAGGCTTCAAGCTTTCCATTCCAAACTTCTTCAAGATGTCGTGAACATACTTAGTCTGATGAATGAAAATACCATCCGGAAGCTGATCTACTTGTAAACTAAGAAAGAACTTCATTTCGCCCATCGAGGACATTTCGAATTTCTTTTTCATGATTCCCTCAAACTCCTTGCAGAGACTATCGTTTGTAGATCCAAAGATGATGTCATCAACGTAGATTTGGACTATAATCAGATGGCTATCAACTTCTATGGTGAAAAGAATACTATCCACAGTTCCTTTGATGAAGCCGTTTCCGACGAGATGTTGCGATAACGTCTCGTACCAAGCTCTCGGGGCTTGGTGTAGTCCATAAAGAGCTTTATCCTGTAGGTACGCTTTCTTCTTGTTAAGTGGATTGACAAACCCCGGTGGTTGTCCAACGTACACCTTCTCGCGTAATTTTCCATACAGAAAAGCCGATTTGACATCCAATTGATAGACCTTAAATCCTTTCCATGATGAAAGCTAGAAAAATTCGAATAGATTCCAATCGAGCCACTGGTGCATAGACTTCCGTGTAGTCTATCCCTTCCTGCTGGTGAAATCCCTTGACAACAAGCCTAGCTTTGTTACGAACAATAACCCCTCTATCATCACATTTACACTTAAAGACTCATTTTATAACAATTGCTTTCTGATTTTCTGGTAAGTCTTCAAGCTTCCACACACCCAACTTCTCAAACTGTAATAATTCTTCTTGCATTGCTTGTACCCAGTTTTCATCGGCTAAAGCTTCATTAACTGTCTTAGGCTCAACCTGAGAGATGAAACATGAATAGAAACAATAGTTCTGGGTTGTAGCAACGCATGTGTAGAAACAACTGAGTGCTTTATTAATTTGCCCTCGAGTTCCAATACCATTTGAAGTTCTCCGATAATATTTGTTGGCGGATGATAGGAATATGATCGCGGAAATTCTTCATTTGGAACATCTACTGAGTTTTGCTAATTCGTGATGTTGAGATCAACAACCAATTCAATGTTTGGAGAGCTTGATGAAGCTTCATTTTTGTTGTTCAGGACTGCAGATTGATTAAGAAGACTTGTTATCTGCTCCACTTCTTCATCTGAAGAAGATGATTCTCCATCAGCATCAAATGTTGGTGCTTCATCTGAATCAGAATTTTGATTCTGAGGCATACTGGGCTCCGTTGTTGTATTCACTGGTTCAGTAGAGGCAGTTGTTGGAAGAGTAGCAGGTGTTGCTAATGTTTTAGAAACATTTTCAGCCGGAACACCACTATTGTTTGAACTTGCGCAAGAAGAAGATGGATCCAACGCGGGTTGATTAACCACAATTGGTCGAACAATTTGTTCTTGATTCGCTGACTGGTGAAGATAATATAACGCTACAACTTCTTCGTCAGTTGGTTCTTTGGGCAAGTCAAATGACTTCCAAAGGTCTTGATAGTTAAACAACCACGCGTCACCTTTCCTTTGAATACGATCCGTGTAGTTGAAACAATCCATGTGCTTTGCTTCAATTACCTTTCTTAATGAAGGAACATGTACTCTTCTCAACGGACTCGCATATCCGACAAAGAAACCTTCAAGAGATTTAGCTCTGAATTTGCCATCTTGGTCTATTACGGTACATGGTGCACCGAATGGTTCTAAGAACTTCAAATTTGGCTTCCGTCGGTTTATCATCTCAAAACATGTTTTCTTTGTTGGTTTGATAGTGGGAACCCTGTTTAGCGTGTAGCAAGCCGCAGCAACCGCTTCACTCCAGAAGTTGATAGGAAGTTTAGAATCTGCAAGCATGGTTCTCGCATTTTCAATCAAAGTTCTGTTTTTCCGTTCAGCTACTCCATTTTGCTATGGAGTATAGGGAGCACTAAACTCATGCAGAATCCCTTTTGCGTTGCAGAATTTCATTTTGTTATTCTTAAACTCTATGCCGTTGTCACTTCTAATGCGTCTGGCCGGCAGATGATAAATGTTCTCGAGTTTCTTGAATAGAATAACCAATTTCTCGAACGTTTTGTCTTTTGATTCTTGAAAGAATACCCACGAATATCTCGAATAGTCATCTGTCACATGCTTCGAACCTTTACAGGACCAAATAAGTCCATGTGGAGACGTTCTAATGGCAGCTTGATTGAGTTTAGAATTTTCTTTGGATGAGATTCTTGATCTGTTTTCTCTTTTTGCATTCCAAGCAATGATCAGACATCTGAAAACTTCGAAGATTTACGCCTTCTACAAGATAATTATGAACCAAGAAATTCATTTTTCGCAAATGAATATGCCCATCTTACGATGCCAAAGAATAGAATCTTTTTCAGTAGCCTTTGACACAAAACATTGTTCTGATGATGATGAAGTGGTAGCGACACCCATATCAAGAACATATAAATCATTCTCTCGAGGTGCTCGCATCAGAATCCACTCATCTGGTATTTTGAATCCCGGCTTCAAAATAATACACTCTTTGTCATTGAAATGGACTGTGAATTTCTTGTCACAAATCTGCGATATACTCAGAAGATTGTTCTCAAGTTCTGCAATATAGTTCACGCGATCAAATGAAACTACGCCATTTGAGAGTTTTCCCTCGGCGACTATCCTTCCACCTTGATTTCCTTCAAATCCAACATATCCACCATTGATAGCTTTAATGTCGAATAGCAATGCCTTCATTCCCGTCATATGCCTGGATGCTCCACTATCCAAAATCCACTTTGAGAGTACGGATCTTTGGAGCCCCTGCAAAATTCAGAAATTAGGTGAAAAGCTCTACCCAAGCCTTCTTGGTCTTGGGTTTTACTGGATAACCATCATCACAATCATATTCAAACCAATTAACGTCATCAAAATCAAATTCATCATCTGTTTCAACAATGTTAATGTTTGAAAATTTCACTTTTTTCTTATCTTTTATAGATTTGACATTATCGTTCTTGATTTCTGTTTTAACTTCTTTCACATTCTCACTAGTCTTCACCTGCTCAGACTTAGTGATTTCAGACTTTGACTCTTTTGTGTTGTCAGTCTTTACTAGCTCAGACTTAACAACACCAGATGTTGTTGACCTTTTCTTGGCAATCCAGGTTTGAGATTTAATATTAGCCTTTTTGATGTAAAACTTGTTTTCATTAGACCTACAAGTTTCACCTTTTTCGAAAATGGAATTTTCAAAAGTCTTTTCAGAATTTGGTTTAACTTCAGGTTTTAATTCATTTCGTTTCAAAATTTTTACAGGTTTTGCAAACACTGGTTGCTTTGGTTTAACAACATTTGAATCTTCTTTTCTTTGAAGATAAGCCGGTTTTGATTTCGGATATTGCCGTGCTATATGACCAATTTCATTGCACTTGAAACGTGTCCGATTATCAAGTGGATGTCCTTTAATAGGTGGTTTTACCCTACTTGAAGTTTTGAAACCACTTGTAACCTTGGCTTTATCTCGAATTTCTTTCTCCTTCTTAAACTCATCATTTGACTGTTTACCAATCAAATTCTCCTCATGAACTGTACTCGTCCCATATACAAAATTCATGTTTTTGTTTTTATATTCATGAAAAGGTGACTGTTTCTTTACAGATTCATCAGTTTCTTCTTCTAAACCCAACCTCGCTCTCCGGTTTTCTGGATGATCACCATCGTTTCTTCGGTAATTGTTTCTTTTAGGTTTGGAATAGAATTTTCGTCCATTGATTACCAATTCCTCTGATGTGACTTCAACGAGTTTAAAGAATTTGTCTAGCAATTCTTCCTTCACATTCTGAATCGGGAAACTGTCATCAAAATATAATCTATTCGAATCCTTAAGTTTGTACATTACAAAATTAGGATCATCACTTAGATCATCCTCTGACGACTTATCGTCATTTTCAGACTGTGAATCGGAATTCTTTGAACTCGAGTCGGCACTTTTGAAGCTGCCGTCATCAGAATCACTTAAACATTTTCAACCACTTTGTTAACCACATCGTTGTTATCATCATCAGATTTAGCATAGACTATATCAATGTTCTCTGGCAACTCGTCTTTCTTTTCAGAAAGTAATTCAACATTGAGTGCCTTGTCCATCCCATCTGCAGATTTAACACAGTATTTCTCGCAAAGGGGTGGAGGAACATTGCTATATTCTTTGCCCGCTTTCTTTTTAGGTTTTTCTTCCGTTGAGATTGTCGGAAGAATGTGATCGATAACATACGTGTTGGTGGTATAACTTCTTAACAATTCTCGAACTCTTTCAGTTTTGATTGTCATGTCTTGAAGTTGTTGTTTGATTTCAGCAATGGTGTTAATATAAATGTTAATTGCCCTTTGTTTATCCATTACTTTTCCACTCAACATCCTTATATTATCATGTTGTTCGATGTTATTTCTGTCGAGTCTGCCATAATCATTTTTCATTTTGTCATACGCTTCTTTCATTGTGCGATAATCATATTTTACAAATCATTATGCACATTGTTTTCAGCGATGATCTTTGATTTTTCGGCGCATTCAACACAAGGTTCAGTACATTTTGTACAAGGTTTCTCAACCTCTACAACTTGTACTTTGACAACTTCTTTCTCGATAACCTTTACCTCTTGACCTACCTTGGTTAGATTCGCCATCAAAGCTTTATCTGCAATGTCCTTGAGGTTTTCGACTTTCATTTCTTAAGTGACATCAATGATCACTTCATCAATCTTTTTCTCCTCAATTAACATCTGTATAAACCTTGGATAAAGACACAATCTTGAATCCTCCATGTTCTTCGACATGTGAGTAAAAACCAACTTTGAAACGTTGAACGGCTTTTTCAAAATAAGCGTCGTTGCCATGCTAGCCAAATAATCATGTACATCATCCAGATGCTTAGGAAATGTTGTAGTAAAACTAACCTTTTCAAAAGTTTGAACGTGTTTTCAGCGTACGTGTCTTGATATTCACGATGGATGATCTACATAGAGTGTTTATGTCAAGAGTGGTACATCCAATGCCAATGTCATACAACAAGTAAATCTTGACAACGAAATGGGCACGTCCGTTAAACCGCCGAAGTTAATGAGTATGGACGAGTACAAAGGATGGAAGGAGAAATTCACATATTGGGTTCAGGCCATGCATTTCCATGGTTGGGTGTCGATTAAGAGAGGTTATACTGTTCCGTTGGATGAACATCAACAAGTTCTAGAGAAGTAAAAGTACTCCACAATTCAAAATGATGAGTACATTGCTGAGAAAAAGATGATTAGCCTCATTCAACAATCTGTTAAAGAGGATATTCTGGTCTTGTTGCCCGGATATACGACTGCAAGAGATCTCTGGCTATCACTGCAAAAGAAATACCAAGGAAGCGCAGAGATGATCAAGAGTAAGAAAGCTCTCATCCTAAAGGAGTTCGATATCTTTAACATGTTGAAGGGAGAGACAATGAAACAGATGATTGAGCGTTTCTGTCATCTGAAAGTCCAAATGAGAAGACACGGTCTCGAGAAGACAGAACAAGAGTACATCGATAAGCTTGCAGATGCGTTACCTGATGGAGAGTGGACTACGTACCTCATGGTCTTGAAAGAAAGTCATAACTGGGAATTCTTTAAGCTGTCTACATTCATCGACAAACTAGAAGGTCACGAGATGGAACTTCTAAAGATCGGAAAGTCGAAGAATGCTAACATTGTTCAAGATGTTGGTCTGTATTACAAGAATGGAATGCAAGACAGCATTTCAAACCCAAAGATTCAAACAACATTTAATGAAAACATAACTTCTTCGCCATAGAATCAACCACAATATGACCAAAGTCCACAAAGCTCTTCCCTCTCAAGCACAGGATCAAATGCTTCTTATCAGAGTCAAGCAAATCAGAATCAACAAACAAATTCTGATCCGATGTGTACAAGTGTAACATTGTTGTAAATCTAAACAATGTTGTTTCTGAGCAAGTTGCAAAACAACACATGTCATTTCCCGCCACTGTTCTAGAATCGTACGAAAGTCTTGTAGCTGGAAAAATCGGCAATCCCGAAATGACCGCCGAAGACTACGATCAGGTGGACGAAGAAGAGCTTGAGCTGATGGATATCAAGTGGTCACTAGCTTCTATTATTCGAAAGGTGACAAAGTTTGTTGCACTCACTGGCCGAGATATCAGAAATTCAAGCAACAAGCTAGGATTCGACAATCGAAGGTCACTTGTTTTAGATGCCGAGAGAAAGGGCATTTCAAGAGAGAATGCAAAAATCCTGAAGCCACGGGCAATCAAAGTCCATTTGGAAGGGGCAATGAATATTACAAGAAGTCACTTCAGTACAAGCCTTTCCAAAGAAGACACAGGTTGCAATCCAAGAGAAATCAAACAGTAACAACACTGAGAAGGTGATGGTTGCTTCGAACAAGGATGATGGCTTCGATTGGAATTCTTATATCGGTAAGAAGACCGGAGTTGCATTGATGGCTGAGATCGTTGAAGATACTTCTGCCGAAGAAGCAGCAGTGATAGAAAATGCTTTACTGGAACAATATCCGCAACAATAGGAAGAAGAGGAAATGTATCTTCACATGAAAACATAGGGTATTTTAACTCCTGATTCATCTTCTAGTTTTGCAGGTAACTTTGACGGAAGTTCTCACGAGCAAGTGATCGAGGAGAAATCAAATGAAGAAGTTACTGATGTTGTTCAAGAAGTGATCGCTGAAAACCTCAAAGACTTTGCCGATAAAGCTATGATGGCGAATCTAACCAAGGTAGGTTCAGAGGAAAAGGAAGTTGTCAAAGTGCAAGTTGTGGAGGTTGTAAAATCTTGCACAAAATGTATCTAGCCATGTGTTGAATGCGCCGAAAAATCACAAATCATCGCTGAACTCAATGTACATAATGAACATTTCAAATATGATTATCGTACAATGAAGGAAGCGTATGACAAAATGAAAGATGATTATGGCAGGCTCAATAGAAATAACATTGAACAACATGATACTATTAGGATGTTGAAAGGTACAGTAATGGATAAACAAAAAGCAATAAACATTTATATCAACACCATTGCTGAGACCGTGAAACAACTCCAGGACATGAAAATTGAAACAGAACATGTTCAACAACTTTTAAGAAGTTACACAACTAACGCATATGTTATTGATCACATTCTTCCTACTATTCCATCGGAAGAAAAACCTAAAAAGAAAATTGGTAAAGAATACAACAATGTTCCTCCACCCCTATGCGAGAAGTATTGTCGCAAAACGGTTGATGGGATGGATAAGGCACTCAACATTGAGTTGTTATCTGAAAGAAAAATGACTTGCCGGAGAACATTGATGTAGTCTATACTAAATCAGATGATGACAATGCGGTAGTGAAAAAGGTGGTTGAAAATGTTCCGAACGATTCTGATGATGACAGCTTTGAGAGCGCCACCTCGAGTTTGAACAGTTCTGACTCAAATTCCGAAGATGGCGATACATCATTGGAAGTTGATCTATGTGATGATCCTAACGTTGTCATGTAAAAGGTTAAGGAATCTGATAGATTATACTTTGATGACAACTTTCCGATTCGGAACGTCAAAGAAGATCAATTGGATAAACTGTTCAAACTGGTTGAAGTTACACCAGAAGACCTGGAGAAAAATGAAAAGAGATTATATTCAAAACCCAAAAGAAATTACAATAACTAACGAAGAAATGGTGGTGATCATCCGGAAAACCAGAGTGAGGGGTTGGGTTTAGAGGAATCCGATGAACCTAAAAAGAAAATGTCACCATTTCATGAATACAAAGATAAAAACTTGAAATTTGTCTATGGGACGAAAACGGTTCATGAGGAAAGTTTGATCGGGAAACAATCAAAAAATGAGTTTAAAAAACAGAAAGAACTTCGAGATAAGGCGAAAACCACAAGTGGTGTAAAATCCACTAGTGGTCATTCACATGATAATCGGACTTGCTTCAAGTGCAACGAAGTGGGTCATATTGCAAGGAAGTGTCCGAAATCAAAACTGGCTTATCTTTGAAGGAAAGAAAGTTCAGATGTTGTGAAACCAAAGCAACCAGAGTTTGTAAAACCGGTCACGATTTTGAAAAGAAACGAATCAAAACCTGAAGATAAACCTAAATCTGAAAAGAAGTTTGCAAATTCAACTTTCAAAAAAGGTGAATCTTCAAAAGCAAACAAAACAAAGTTTTACATCAAAAGGACTAACATAAAATCACAAGCCTAGATTGCAAAAAGGAAGTTGCCAATATCTGAAATCACTAAGTCTGAGTCTGTTAAGACTAGTGATAACATAAAAGAATCAATATCTGAAATCACTAAGTCTGAGCCTACTAAAACTAGTGATAACATGAAAGAATCAAAATCTGAAATCAAAATTGAAAATGTCAAATGTTTGAAAGATAAAAAGAAAGTGAAGTTTTCAAACACAAACATTGTAGAAAATTTAGATGATGAATATGAATTTGATTACGACGATGGTTATCCAATTCAACCCAAGACCAAGAAGGCTTGGGTCGCGCTGTTTAACTAATTGTTGAAATGTGTAGGGGCTCCAGATATCCGTACTTTCCAAGTGGATTCTGGATAGTGGAGCTTCCAGGCATATGACAGGAATGAAAGCGCTCTTGTTCGACATAAAAGCTATCAACGGCGGATATGTTGGATTTGCTGGAAACCAAGGTGGAAGGATTGTCGCCGAGGGAAAGCTCTCAAACAGAGTTGTTTCATTTGATCAAGTGAACTACATTGCAGAGCTTGAGAACAACCTTCTGAGTATTTCTCAAATTTGTGATAAGAAATTTACCGTCCACTTCAACGATAAAGAATGTATGATCATCAAACCGGTTTCAAAATACCAGACGAGTGGATACTCATGCGTGCACCAAGAGATAATGATTTGAATGTTCTTGACATGGGAAATGCTACTACTTCTTCAAAAATAGCACATTGTTTTGTTTCGAAGGTTACTGAGAAGGAGTCAATCTTATGGCACAGAAAGATGGGCCACATTTACCTGAGAAAGATGTATCATTTGGTGCATAATGACTTGGTGGAAGGTGTGAATCTGAAAAGTTTTCATATGACAGATAATTGCCTCGAGGGAAAGCAGATCAAGAAATTTCATCCCAGAAAGATTCTCAATTCGATAAAGTTGCCGCTCGAAAGACTTCATATGGATCTCTTCGGTCCAGTGAATGTCCGAAGCATCTCTGGAGATCTCTACTGCTTGGTAGTCATAGACGATTATTCCCGATACTCGTGGGTATTCTTCCAAGAATCAAAAGATGTGACGTTTGAAAACTTAGTGATTCTTTTCAAGAAACTTGAGAACCTGTACCATCTTCCGGTGAGATGCATTAGAAGTGACAACGGTACTAAGTTCAAAAACACTATAATGAGGAAATTCTGCAACGCTAAAGGGAATTTGCATGAATTCAGTGCTCCCTACACTCCGCAACAAGATAGAGTCGCTAAACGGAAGAATAGGACGTTGATAGAAACTGCACGAACAATGCTCGTAGATTCTAAACTTCCCGTCAGCTTTTGGAGTGAAGCAGTTTCAAGGGCTTGCTACACACTTAACAGAGTCTTAACAGTCAAACCAATGAAGAAGACTTGTTTTGAAATGATCAACCGACGGAAACCGAATTTGAAGTCTTAGAACCATTTAGAGCGCCACGTACTGTAATCGATCAAGATGGCAAATTTGGGGCTAAAACACTCGAAGGTTTCTTGTCGGATATGCAAGTCCATTACGAAGAGTTTATGTTCCTTCGTTGAGAAGAGTAATTGAAGCGCAATGCGTAGATTGTTTTAACTATACAGTTCCTGTTCAGAGAAAAGGTGATGCATGGTTATTCAATTATCAAGACTTGTGGAAATCATTTGATTTGCCTGAAGAACCATCCGATGAAGAAATTGCAGCTCTTTATTATCTTTATCAATCAGCAAATCAAGAGCAAATCGTCAGACCAATTGTGGTTAATCAACCCATGTTGGGATCATCTTCTTCTAGTACTAGTTCAAGTAATAGCGGTGGTCAAGAAACTCAAACAGAACAAGTGACACCGACTACAGAACCAGTCAATACTACAGTGATTCCTAATGTTTTTGAAGCACAGAGTTCAAACTCGGACGAGGCTCCAACATTTGATGCCGATGGAGAATCTTCTTCAGATGAAGAAGCAGAGCATATTACAAGTTTAATGAATGAATCTGCAAGCCCGAGTAGTGCTCCTGAAGTTGAAGTAGTGGTAGATCAAAATATCACAAATCAAGAGAATACTTTGGTTGTTCTAGGCGAAGTGATGCCAAGATCATATTCTTATCATCCGTCAAATTTTATAATAGGCAAATTACAAGCTCGTGTGAGAACACGGAGTCAAAAAAACAAAGCTTTGAGTTTTTTCTATACTCGTGTTGCTCCAATTCAAGAGTATTGCTACTATTCATGTTTCATATCCCAGATAGAGCCAAAGAATGTTTCTGAAGCTTTAGGCGATGAAAACTGGGTACAAGCAATGCAGAGGAACTGTTACAGTTTGAGAAGTTAGGAGTGTGGAAGCTTGTAGACCTGCCTGAAAATCAGAAAGCGATTGATACTAAATGGGTCTTTAAATACAAGCGAGACGATCGAGGAGTTATAGTTCGAAACTAAGCTCGGCTTGTTGTTAAGGGGTTTTGCCAGCAGGAAGGGATAGACTACACGGAAGTCTACGCACCAGTAGCTCGCTTAGAATCTATTCGAATATTTCTTTCATTTGCAGCATGGAAAGGATTTAAAGTCTATCAGTTGGATGTCAAATCCGCTTTTCTGTACGAAAATTACGCGAGAAGGTGTACGTCGGACAACCACCAGGGTTTGTCGATCCACTCAACAAAAAGCAAGCATATCTTCTTGATAAAGCTCTTTACGGTTTACACCAAGCCCCGAAAGCTTGGTACGAGACGTTATCGCAACATCTCGTGGGAAACGGCTTTGTCAGAGGAACTGTGGATAGTACTCTCTTCACCAGAGAAGTTGGTAGTCATCTAATTATAGTTCAAATCTACGTGGACGACATCATCTTTGGATCAACAAATGATAGTCTTTGCAAGAATTTGAGGGCATCATGAAGAAGAAGTTTGAAATGTCTTCGATGGGCGAAATGAAATTCTTCCTCAGATTGCAAGTAGATCAACTTCCAGACGGTATTTTCATTCATCAGACCAAGTATGTGCATGACATCTTGAAGAAGTTTGATATGGAAAGCTCAAAGCCGTTATCTACTCCTCTTGCTCTTAATCACGGGATTTGCATCGACGAAACTAGAACCAAAGTTGATGAGACGCTCTACAGATCAATGATAGGATCGCTGATGTATCTGACGGCATCGCGCCCAGATATCATGTATCCTACCTGCCTTTGCGCCAGATATCAGTCCAGCCCAAGAATATCACACATGCAGATCGTGAAGCGAATCTTCAGATACTTGAAGGGATGTCCAAGCACCGGCTTGTGGTACCCGAAGAATGATAACTTCGATCTAACAGGATATGCTGATTCTGATTTTGGTGTAGATAAGTTGAATTCAAAATCGACTACGGCGGGATGCCAGTTCTTCGGAACAAGAATGGTAACCTGCCAGTGTAAGAAACAGACTACGGTCGCTCTCTCTACCTGTGAAGCTGAGTATATCTCGGCCTCCAGCTGTTGTTCACAGATTATGTGAATACAACAACAGTTGAGAGACTATGGTCTGCAATTTCTCGACACTCCGCTATATGTTGATAATAAGGCAGCCATTGAGATAACTAAAAATCAGGTTCATCACTCACGTACTAAACACATAGAAATTCGATACCATTTCATTTGTGATTGTTACGAAAATAAATTGGTGCGAATAGAAAAAATCCACACCGACGAACAAAAGGCTGATTTTTATACCAAACCATTTTCTTTATCACAGTTTAAATACTTGTTGAGAATTAATGGTATGAAAAATTTGCTGACAGGTGCGGACGCTGAGGTTGAATACAGATCGGACGACGAGTTCGCGTGATCCACATTGGTTTGTCTATATCTTTCTATTTTAGAATTTTATTAAAAACTAAAATACAAAAATATGTTTTTGATTTTAGGGGGAGAAATGTTAGAGAAAATACAAAATCATTTGAAAATTTTAAAATTCAAAAAACATATGATAAATGCAAAAAGTACAAAAACATTAAAAAAGACAAAAAGAATTTGGTGTCACAAAAAGGAAATGATAGTAGATCAGTGGACTATCACAATATGTAAAGAAATGTAAAGTTTAAAATTGATAAACAAGTCTTACTGTGGATGTGTCGATAGGCTTAACATGTTCAGTAAACTGTTTTCGATATATAAACTAAATTTTACAACTGCTTAATCTTTTGGATCAACACATCTTGGATATATGGACTTAGTACTCTGAAATTTCATTTGAGAGATTGCCTGATTCTGAGATACGAGGTCTTTACAGATAGTTGATATATGGGGTATTATACAAGTTCTTCTGATTTTGCGGAAGCAATAGCCTAGAACTTCTATAATACTTTCGCTATAAACCCCTAAACTGCATGCAATCTTGAAAAGTATCGAAAGATCTAATCATTTGCAGTGCTAAAAAGATTCCTTAATTGGAACACACCTAAAGTCGAGCCTTCATCTCTTTGTCAGTACGGTAGTACTAACCTGAGCTCTCAAGGTCTCGCATTAACCCAGATATATAATCAATTACGCTATATTCACCTGTAAGATGAAATCTAGGGAATCTGGATACGGGAGTATATTCAAGAAGTGGGAACCATAGATAAGTCAAGTTTCATAAATCATACCTAAACATCTTGGAACTGTTGGGAAACGTGGTAAAGTTTAAGTGGACAAACATATCGACAATCTAGGTAAACGAGTTTAAAACTTAAAGTCATCTAAAGTTCAACGGTACTGGTGATATGTCTCAATTAACTGATATGATCCTTAGACACGAATTCACAAAAATATGTCTGTAAATATGTGTGTACATAGTTTACATTGTTCTGTACATAGTTTATCAGCTTTACAGATTAAATCCAAAACGATTTTCAGTGTGTTTTAGCATAGACTTACAAAATACAAAAAGATTTTGTTTCTACATTGTTTTCAGTAAACCAATGTTGGAGAACGGGTCTTCGAAGTCTGGTAAGGTGCTAAACTGGTGGGAATCTCATTGACAACGGGCTGGGAGCTAATATGTAAAATGTGAAAAGCCAAAACCATAAAAAGTTCATTAACTTGAAACTTTAATTTTTGAAAATATCAACAGTTTGTTCGTAACTAGTCAAACCGGGGTCATTAACTTGGACTCGACAGACAAATCAGTTAACCAGGGTCATTAACTTGGACTTGGTCAACTGAGTGGATTTTCATAACTAGTAAAAAGTGGAAAGTTCAGGGTATAAATTGCAAAAAGTTGAAAAATTTGAAAACAAGGTTTGGCAAGTTCGGCCGAACTTGTCAAACTAATAAAAGTTTAACATTCAAACAAGTTCGACCGAACTTGTGGCTGATGGCTGTTTGATATTGTAAGTTCGCCCGGACTTAAGAATGGGCTTTGTGTTTCGGGCTTGCAAGTTCACCTGAACTTGCCAAGGTATAAATACCTTGCAAGTTCGGCCGAACTCATTATCTGCACTCAAGAATTCTCTGAGCGAACTTATTCCATTTGTGCGATTTCTCTAAATTCGCAAAATCGTACCGTTACTCTGCTCAAAATTCGATTGATTGTGGTGATTCACACACCATCTTCAATGGTCGAGGTGTGTAATCAAGTTTTGAACCATGAGTTGGACCGAATCGATGAACTTAGATATAATATGTTAAAATCAGATAGATCTAGGGAAAGTTTGGTCAATTTGAACTTAAAATTGTCTTAATCATCATAAATCAACCGCAGATTTGAGTTGGATTTGATTAAAATTGACTTTATTGAGATAAAAAGGTTTGTTTGTTGTAGAAGATAACAAGTTCGGCCGAACTTGTTATCAAGTTCGACCGGACTTGCTAGCTAAACAATGAATAAAATTTGATCAACTCAAGTTCGACCGAACTTCTCTGTAAAAAACTGAAATTGTTGAGATCATAAGTTCGACCGAACTTAGGTTTTAGAATGTTGTAATATGTAAGTTCGCCCGAATTTATGTTTGTTTTTGTTGAACATGTTTATAGTGCATGTTCGGACGAACTTGACTAAATCTGATTGTTATACACACATCAAGTTCGCACGAACTTGATGAAAATGTGTTGAAAAATGCGTACTAAGTGTTTTGTGTCGTCTTTCAGGTTCAAGCACCAGCTCGGGTAATCACGGTGGACTTTTCTAAGTTCCATAACACCTGTATTACGCTCGATAAGGCGATATGTCCGTCGCTAAAGGAATACGAGAGCATATTGAAATTTCTGAAGGATTGTCTGATTCACAGAGCCATTACAGAGCGCACAGTGTCTTATCGTTCGCATACATACCATTTCTGGATGAATGCTTCAATCAGTGATGATAAGAAGACCATTACATCATCGGTTCAAGTCGGAAACAAGGTCAAAGTGATTACTGATACAGAGGATGATATTCGCAGGATTCTACAATTCAATGATGATAAAGATGATCCGATATTCTTAGACGAGAAGATGTTCCGAGGATGTTTCTTTCGAATGGGGTACAAGGGGATCGTTAATAAGCCAACGTTGAAGAAAAGGGAAGTGCCTAACCCCTACAAGCTCCTCATGCACGCTATTATTCATACTTTCAGTCACCGTAAAGCGGGCCTTGACGATGTTCAAGATTGCATGGCCTGCATGGCAACGGCGTTGACTCTGAAGACGCCGTTAATTATTCTAAACTTGTATTCACGCACATGACAAAGAATATGGAAGATTTGAGATTGTGTTTGTATCCGAGATTCGTGCAGATGCTCATCGATGAAAAGTTTTCTAATATTGCACGTGATCCAAACGACATCTTATATCTCAGTCACCTCGATGATACCACAGTGAAAAAGCTGATAAAATTCCAGAAACAAGATTCAGCACCGGTGGCAAAGCCAGTATTTGGGGCGATTAAAGATGAAAATTATGTTGCGCCGCCCGATAACAAGTGGAGGAAAGATGGAAGTGGTGACGAGAAAGAGTTAAACGCAGAGAAGGAATGGTTTAAAGCTTTCAAGCCTAAAGCTCGTAGTGATTGGTTCCTTAAACTTGAAGTTGATAAGCCTAAAAAGAAGCGTGCAGCAAAGAAAGTAGATACGATGCTTGTTGATGAAGATGAACCGGTTAATGTTCAAACTGAAGCTGGTTCAAGTGCAGCTATTGTTACTGAAAGCCAAGAGGTTTAAAAGACAACTCAAGATGATGATGTTATATCGGCTTCATCTGAGAACGATGACGATTCTGATGATTCACTTGAGAGAGTTACAAAGAAAACAATAGCAGAGACTGAAGCTGAAAAGATCAAAGAACAGATGCTGATTTTGATCCGAATCATGAAAAAGAGTCTGATGAGGAAAGACCGAAGAAAAAGGCAAAGCATGCAAAATCTGCAGTGGTTTCAACAACAAAAACCACAGGGTCTCCTCAGACTAAAGGCAGAAAGAAAAAGAAGAAAGCACAGAAACCTACTAGTCGTCGTTACATTGGAAAGCTTAAAAGCGCAGAAGTTACACAAGAACCTTCTGACGCACAGGAGAAAGGAGTTACACAAGAACCTCCTATTGTCATTACATCTAAAGCTGAACGTCCAGGAGTCACACAAGAACCTCCTGTTATTATTTCATATAAAAAGCTGAAAGGCCAGGAGCAAAACAAGAACCTCCTGAGTCTGGTTTATTGGAAGTTCCAGTGATTCAATCACCTGATCCAAAAGCAGCTCAACCTGAAGGGTCTAACACCAAAATCAACTCCAAGGAAAGCTACTCCTAAATCAACAACGAAAGCTTCACAGTCAAATCTATTTGGTGATATTCCAAATGAACCAGTGGATCTTCAGGATTTAGATGAGTTCTTCCCTGCCACAGATATCGATGTTCTAGAAAAGCGTGTCAAAGAATTGGAAGATAGAGTTGCCAAGAATGAAGAAGAAAAAGCCGAGCTTATCAAGAAAGTAAATCAAAGCTCATGGTGAAAGAGATGTTGGATGATAAAGTCAAAGTGTTGGAAAGTGAACCTGAGTTTTTCAAAGCATTGATTGAGAGTCTGCAAGACGCAAACAAAAAGCTGCAGACAGAAATTGCTGAGCTAAAGACGATTCAAGCCCTAAACGATCGAAGGTTTACAAGGATGCAGAAAGTATTATCTAATACTCTGGGTATTGATTTCATTGCCGAATATGATCGTCTGGATAGGTAAGAGGCAAAAGAAAGATCTGAAAAGAACTTGCAGAAAGCGGCAAAGGCAAAGGTGTTAAAGGTGAAGCACCTAAATCTTCTGAAGCTGCAGAAAAGATTGTTGAAGAGAATGTTGAAAAAGCTTCTGAGTCCGATATTGCTAAGGTTGACGAATCTGTCGAGCCTTCTGATCCTGTAATTGCTTCTGAAGAAAAGGACGATGAAGAAGCAGAAGATGAGGATAAAGATGTTGACGATAATACAGACGATTCTGATTATCAGGGAGGAGTTGGTATGAAAATTAGTGAAGCAAAAGTCTATGATGACTTTGATTTTTCTTCTTTGATGGATGATGAATCAAACAAGATGAATGATCAAACTGAGGGGGAGTCAGGGCAAACAGGGCCTACTGAAGATATTGAAATGTCTGATGCAATCACTATTGCTAATCCTGTTGCTGCAGTTCCAACAAAACCGTTGATACTTATGCTTGAACATAATGCTGAAGAGGGAGAGTATGTGCACAACTATATGAAGGAAGATCTGGCTAAGCTGATTGAAGTTGATGCAGAATCTCTAGATTTTGATTTTGAGGAACAAGTATTGAACGTAAACACATTCGAGCCCAATGAGTATCACTATCAGAGAAAGTTTGAAGCTGATGATTATAACAGGGTGATAGTGGAGGATTGATCTTCAGATGATGAAAGAGATGAAACTGCGAAGTACGTCGGTCCTAACACTGATAGTTTTCCTACGTTCGAGGAGATGTACAAGCAACTTGATGAAGATATGTTAAAAGAAAAGATTGAAGAATCTATCCGAGAAGGTAAAGTTTCGAAACCAATGACGAAGGAGGAAATAGCTCAAGCTAAGAAGTCCTGATTTAAAGAGATGTCGCGCGAACGTAGGTTTCAACGTCCTCTAGCATTCTTTACCAGAGATAAAGATGTGTCGTTGGGGGATATCCTAAGTTGGGGGTGGTTCAAGGAGTTGAATGTGTATGCTATTAAATACTTAGCAGATTTCAAGACACTACCGTACTGGGATGTGGAGGAGCTTGTTCAAACCGTGAATGTTACTTATCATATGAAGTATATTGATCAGTTGTTATGGATGATGATCAAGTTTGAAGCGACAAAGGGATTTAAATACTGGAATCCGTTTTTTCCAGGATGTCGCATCAAAACAAACAAAAAGACAGGAGAAAAGGATATAACGTTGATTATGAAACGACAGAGAGCGGTGAGGAACATGCCCTTAATGCCAATCGAATAGAATTTCTATCCGGTGTTTAAGTGGTGGCAGATTGATCCTACTGCATGCTTAGCTGTTATAGTTTTACGATTTGAGGAACATCTGGATATCACGAAGGAAAGGGTTGAGATACTTGGGTTTCAGGGTATGAGAGGTTTGTGGAGAACGATCAGAATCTTAGATCCAATGTGGTTGGTAAACTGCTCAAGAGAAGATATCAAATGCTTGTTCTATAGCAAGATTGTATTCAAAGAACGTGAGAAAGAACAAGCCATGCAGTATCAAAGGGTTGTGAATGTTTGTTACGCTCGAGAAGTTAACTCTGGAAGAATATGGGAAACCAATTGGAGATAGCTAGAACGAGTTGGATTTCTGAAAGAAGAGAAGCGTCTCGAGGCAATACACGAGAAAGGTAGGGCGGCAAGGCTTAGAAGGTTTCAGTACATGAACAAAGTGCCTCCTACAAATCACACGGTAGATCCGAAACAAGAACGACGAAAGAAGCCATTCAAGAACTTCTTCGGTTGTGTTCGTTAAATTTATTCTGAAGACAGAGTTTTGAAGACTGGTACAAGATAAAGACGATATCCAAGGGGGAGTTTGTTGGTGCAGAATGTCTATGTCTTAGTCTTATATCGAGTCTGTATAGATTAGATTTGAATAGGCTAGCTAAACAAAGTATTTATGTGTTTTGGAGTCAAGTTCGCTGGAGATGAACTTGTAGTGTCAAGTTCGGCCGAACTTGACACTACAAGTTCGCCCGAACTCACATCCCTCACCAGCGTACTTAGGACTCTATAAATAGCTAGCATGTCATTCTCATTTGTAACTTTGGCATCTTGGAAGCGAAGCTTTGTCAATTTGGAGAATCGACGTTATATCAATAAAATTGACGATTAATTGACTAATTCTTGTTGTTTGGTAATCATGTCGTAATATTTCAGCTATTATGGACATTAGATATCAAATCTAGGTTCCTGTGCTATCAGGATCGGTCCTACACAAAACCCCAAATGTACCTTTCTATCTTAACATACTCGGGAGTGACCAACCGAGGAACCAACCTAGCCAGATCATTGAACCGAGACGTGTAAGCTCTGACATTCAAGCCTTCCATGGCCAAATTCCAGAAATCAGTCTCAATTTTCTGCAGCTCACTACGCGGGTAGTATTCCTTAAGAAGCATCTCTTTCAGTTCGTTCCAGGTAAGACCATAGGTAACGTCTTCTCCCAAAATCTGAATTTGAGTGTTCCACCAGGATAAAGCTTCATCAAGAAATGAACATGAAGCTTACCTAATCCTCTGATTAATGGCACAACCACTGATAGCTATTACAGACTCCATATTCTCGATCCATCTAACGATATCAAGGGGTCCTTCATGTTTTGGTCAAAAATTACCGAAGTAATTTAGGGATCAAATTAGTTTTGTGAGGTAGTGTGCTAGCAATGCTCGTAAAAGACGTGTTGGTTTGTTTGCAAATAAAAACAGTTTCAGGATATAGCCTCAGGATATGAAACTATACCAATAATCAAACAATAAGCTATAAAAGTAAAAGTGGACACAGGGTATACGAGGAAAGCCCTTGATCAATCTAGATCTCCGGCATAAAACCTCGGGAGCTGACAATCGTTGGCTGCCTTGTTCTTCTTATTACTTGAATATTCAGGATACAGTGTAGGATATAGCTCAGATCGATACTAAGTGTTACAATAATTGCAAGTAGTGAGTGAAAGTGTGTAATTACGAGAGAAATGTTTAAAAGATCGAGAGTAGAGAGTGAAGAGTGTTGAAGTGTGTGTTCATACGATCTGGCTCATCGTTTATATAGTTACAAAAGTAAACAACTTCTCCTATAAACTTGGGGTGCTCCGGAATATTCCTTTTAGAACGTAGAGACCTGGTCTTCCGGCTTCAACGTCCATTTCCCAACTAAATGGAGCGAGTCTTCAGGAGAAAAGGTCTTTGTGAACGTTACAAGGCCTGCAGTCATCTCCTGCACGTAAACTATTAGTAACTATCAGGATCCTGCCTCAGGATGTTACCAAAATCCAGGTGCGGTATCCTGATCATAAACAAATATCAATTACTCAAGATATAATTCAGGATATGGGCTCAGAATTTCACCCATAATATCGTAGGCCTATTTCTTTAATTGCTATCCTACCCTGGATTTTGTTGACGCCTTCATCGAAGAGGAATAACATCCCTTCTCCTCCTGTTAGTCGTTTTCCACTTTGACTACTCCCCAAGGAGTAGGGATCTTGACACACTAATGATAAGTGGAAGGTATAACTTTCATATCATGAATCCATGGCCTGCCTAATATAATATTATAGTAGGATAATGAGTCCATGAAACAAAATCGTTGCATCGAATTCACTCCTTCAACATAAACAGATAGCTTTATCCCTCCAACCGTATTCTTTGCTTCTCCACTGAATCCTACGAGCATAGTGGATTTCGAGGTATCTCCATTTCTGGAATGTTCATTCTCTTCAGGGTTTCCAACTAAATAATGTTGACCGAGCTCCCGTTGTCTACCAGTATCCTGCGTACAAAATGATTAGCAATATAATGTAACCACCAGACCATCATGATGAGGATCCTGAATGCTATCCCGGTCATCATTATCGAACGTTATCACTTTGTTAGTTTTAAGCGTTGTCATCCTTGTTGGCTTGTCTCCCCTTTCTGCTTTAGCCTCCTTGGCATGTCTCTTAGCGACAGAGTATGGGGTTCCGCAGATATTGGATCCTCCGGATATGAAATTGATTATCTTGGCGTCTAGAGGAGGTGATGCTGCTCGTTCAGGATCCTTCTCAGTATCCTGACCCTTATTCTTCTTTTTGCCAAAAAGATCTTTTATGTAGCCTTTGCTCAGCAAGTAGCTTATCTCCTTCCTTAGGGCTATGCAATCTTCTGTTACATGTCCAGAATCTTCATGGAAGACACACAACTTGGACTTATCCTTCCAATCAGCCTTTTGCTGGTCCTTTCTTGGCCACCTTGCTTTGTTCTCTAGTCCCTGCATGGCATATATTAGTTCAGGGATATTTACTGAAAAACAATATTGTGACAATTCAGGATATTCTTCAGCATCTTTATCCTCAACAGCATTCACTCTTTTGTTGTCATTTTTAGCATATGGCTTAGAGCGGTATGGTTTATATGAGGATTCCGACTTCCTATTCGTTGATTCATATGTTGAGGATGCATTCATCCTCTCTTGCATTTTCTTGTCATATTCAAGCATGATATATCTTAGAGCTCTACTCCGAGCTTCGTCCAGATTCCTACAAGGATTCATCACAAGATCCTGATAAAATTGGGAATCCTTCTGTAATCCCATCTTGAATGCTTGCACTGCCGTAGCAACATCAAGATTCGGGATATATAGGGATTCCCTGCTGAATTTGTTAACATAATACCTTAAGGATTCTTGAGGGTGCTGTGTTATCCTGTAAAGGTCACTTGTCAGTTTTTCAAAACTTCTACTTCAAGAAAAATGATTGTTAAATAGATTAACCGAATGAGCAAATGATGTAATTGAATAAGGTGGAACGTTTAAAAGCCATTTCAAAGCTGATCCTGTTAGGGTGGAACCAAAGCCTTTGAATAGGCATGCTTCCTTAAGGTCTGGCGGGATAGGATTTACTTCCATCCTCTCCCTATACTGAGCAATATGTTCTTTAGGATACGTCGTGACATCGTAAAGCTTCATGTTGGGAGTTTGGAATCTCTTGGGGATTTCAGCATTACAAATATGGTGAGCAAAGCAGGATATGTTGTGACTGTCCTGTGATACTTCCGGTATTGGTTGCATTACCCCAGGCACAGTTGACATCATATCCTTCAATTTATGGAGTTCTCTGGATAATGCCGATGTTGCACTTGTATCTTGCGAAGGTTCAAAGTTGTTAGCAGTTAGCATATTAGTGTTGATAAACGAGTTACCAATTTGGCGATTTTGTCCAGATCCTGGAGCGTATCCTGGATCCCTGACAGTCGACATCCTGATTGATGAGGGGATTTCTGGGATATTGCTTCGGGAATGACTCGGTATAATGTTTCCCTGATTATCCTCAGTATATACTGCCGAACTAAAGTTCAGCATCCTGGGCTGCAAGGGAGTGACAACATCCTCAGCAGGTCTCTTGGAGTTGGACTTCAAAAGTTGTATTTCTCTTATTATCATCTGGTTAGTTTCCTATTGTTGCTTCATCTGATCCTGTATACTACCAAACAAAGACAAAATTTCGTCATTAGAAGCAAAAATAGGAGTTCTCCCTGAAACTCCAGGTCTTGAGACATTCTGAACAGGGGGAGTGTCTCGGGATGTTTGAGTTTCGACCCTCCTTGGAGGAGCTTGAACTTGTGGAGGTGGTGGGAGCACTGAACCGGTTGTAGCAGAGATTGCAGCAGGCATGGAGGAAGAGCTTATGTTTGATTTCGAAGCCATTAAAAATAGTTGGGAAAAATGTTTCAAAAATAGAAAGCCAAGTAGTGATTTTAAAAAAGCTTTTAATAGAAATAGCACCACTTGCCCCATGGTGGGCACCAAATGGTTTTGGTCAAAAATTACTGAAGCAATTTAGTGATCAAATTAGTTTTGTGAGGTAGTGTGCTAGCAATGCTCGTAAAAGATGTGTTGGTTTGTTTGCAAATAAAAACAGTTTCAGGATATAGCCTCGGGATATGAAACTATACCAATAATCAAACAATAAGCTATAAAAGTAAAAGTGGACATAGGGTATACGAGGAAAGCCCTTGCTCAATCTAGATCTCCGGCATAAAACCTCGGGAGCTGACAATCGTTGGCTGCCTTGTTCTTCTTATTGCTTGAATATTCAGGATACAGTGCAGGATATAGCTCAGATCGATACTAAGTGTTACAATAATTGCAAGTAGTGAGTGAAAGTGTGTAATTGCGAGAGAAATGTTTAAGAGATCTAGAGTAGAGAGTGAAGAGTGTTGAAGTGTGTGTTCATACGATCTGGCTCATCGTTTATATAGTTACAAAAGTAAACAACTTCTCCTATAAACTTGGGGTGCTCCGGAATATTCCTTTTAGAACGTAGAGACCTGGTCTTCCGGCTTCAACGTCCATTTCCCAACTAAATGGAGCGAATCTTCAGGAGAAAAGGTCTTTGTGAACGTTACAAGCCCTGTAGTCATCTCCTGCACGTAAACTATTAGTAACTATCAGGATGCTGCCTCAGGATGCTACCAATATCCTGCTGCGGTATCCTGATCGTAAACGTATATCAATTCCTCAAGATATAATTCAGGATATAGGCTCAGAATTTCACCCATACCACTTCAGCACCGATAAATGATTTCGGGTCACAACCCTGGAATGTTTTGTATGTACATACGTGCACTATTCACAAGGTTAATGAAAATCATGATTACTCTTAGATTATATCATAACACATGAAACTACAAAAACCTTTCCAATCATTACACTACCTTGAGGGGCTCCAATTGGCGCTCCACCGAAACCAGGTGCATCACCACGTCCACGTCCTCGCCCCATCGTTTGGTTAGCCTTGCGCTGTTCTATGGCGGTATTGACGTGTTGAGCGATAAGCTGCACCAACTACTCAGGTGTGGTAGGCAATCCATTATCGTCAATAGAGGGACCTTGTCTCGATTTTGGTGGCATATTGTCGTTTCTATAATTGCAATAATAATAACAACGTAAGACAATAATTAAATAATCAATCGTTAAATAATAGTGGATTAAACAATATACATGCATCCACATAATAATGAGAATATTTTAACCAAAAACCCTTATAATTGATATTTATCACAAAAATTACAAAGCTTGTTTTTAGTACAACGACCAATCAAAATTTGGTGTGTCAACATCATCACCAATAACAAGTCTACATGAAATTTCCTCCTAAATATCCAAAAATAGTTTGGCATGCAAGCTATAATAGGGTTACCAAAAGAGAAATAAAACAAACACAACAACAACAACGTATCACTTCAATCCCACGAACTCCAGAAGCTTCCTAACCAGCTCCTCAAGCTCCACTATCCTCCAGTGCATCTGGTCCATAGCATTGTCATCCAAATCCTTAAGCTCGTCATACCAATCCATCTGAACCTCGAGATCCTTCACCTTCCATTGGTCATCTCCAGATCTCCGCGAATAGCACCCCTCTGACGATCGCAATGAGAACACCGGTCAACCCATACTCCTTTCTGCTTCTTCGAAGCAGGCTCCATGGCCGCTCTAGAGGTTGAGGCACTGTCTCCGGCAGGTCAAGTCCTCTTCCTACAACGGTAATAGACTAGCGTAGGTGCAGTGGAAACTCGTGACTCGAGCGGCTATACGGACGACTCTGACGTAACAGGCAGAGGGATCTCGGGTGTAGGCTCAGCAGTGGGAATGGGCGGGACTACCGGTGGCTCTAATGGACGAACCGCAATAGTAGTGGCATCCACCACTAGAGCTATCCCAAAGGATCCTCCAATCAACGGGGTACCTCTACCTAGCTCATCAACAATAGGCACTGTGCCGGATGACTGTCCGATCTCAAAAACCGAGGGTGGAACAAAGTCATCGTCGTCAATCCAGCCGTTACTAGTATGGGCATAACCGGGGTCGACCTGGCTGGCGAATGCAGCAGGGCCATCATAGAATGACGAGGCAAACTCGGCCATGTTAACAATCTGAGGGATTATGGGGGGTATCTCTGGCAAAACAGGTCTAGGTGAAGTCTCGAATTCTGGCTCGCTACCTGAGTCATGAATCTCGATGACCTCGTGCTCGTGCGACATCTGTGACATATATAACCGTACAAAGTAAGTGTGTTCAAATAAAAAATAATACATAAGGCCCGAATAAACAGATTAAACGTATGCACATAAACACGCAATGGTTTTCATACACGATAAAATCCATGTTTATTTAAAATTTTTGGCTTCGCGAATTTTGGGACTTAATCTCAAAATTTCTTCGGTTAAAGTCTAGAGTTTTCCCCGAAAATATCTAGTTCGCTACAACCATTGGCTCTGATACCAACTTCGGTAACACCCCAAAAACGTCGCAGCGGAAATACAAACGTAATGGTGACGGAAGTTGGTGCCCATAAATATCTTGTCAAACGATGCATTGTTAATGTTGGACATTTAACTTAATTAAAACATAGTTTTTAAAACATAAAGTTTAAAATTACGTCACAACCATATCATAGTTAAGTTGTTTTGATCCTTTTGGATCTTATTACATAGGTCCCTTATGGATCTTATTACATAGGTCCCAAAGTTTTAAAATTTTGTCTAAACATTTTAAAAACAACCACGCATCAACAACCACAGGATACGCCATAATTCCCGAAGCCATGCTCAAGTACCTGAAGAACACATTAAAATCAAGTGGCAATACAACGGATGGTGAGTTCACGTATTCAAATTTAAAAAAAATTGATTCAAGGAAAACTTTCAAATTATGTGTTTAAATATTAAAACATCCATATAATATTATGAAAGCCACTTTCATTTCCTTATAAAAGTTCAAGGGTCGGCCATCGTAAGAATTTTCTGAAAACCTTTGATACACAACATCTTCCCAAGTTTTCCATATTAAATTGATAGCATCAAGTGTTCAGACTCGTATTTTTGCAAGACAATACGAACTACATATTGACAATAAGGACATAATCCACGCTAGACAATAACAGAATATAAATTCGTCGCTTACTTGAGTCGGAGCTACCGGTCATGACGGGGTGGTCAACCCGATAGATTTATCAACAATTCCACGCATACCCATATTAATGGTTAAATGGCTAAGTTTGTGCTAAGTGCTTGCAATGGGTCACACAAGGTGCCAATATATATATATATATGACATAATCCACGCTAGACAATAACAGAATATAAATTCGTCGCTTACTTGAGTCGGAGCTACCGGACATGACGGGGTGGTCAACCCGATAGATTTATCAACAATTCCACGCATACCCATATTAATGGTTAAATGGCTAAGTTCGTGCTAAGTGCTTGCAATGGGTCACACAAGGTGCCAATATTATATATATATATATATATATATATATATATATATATATATATATATATATATATATATATCTTACTAAAATGATAAAGATAATATAACATGTTGTATGAATCCCCGACGTCCCCACCGAAACCGAAGCCTAAAACGATACTTACTCCCTTGAGACCGAGCCAATTCGTTACAACTTTAGATTTAAGCAATTTTCAATCTACACGGTCGTTTTCTCTAAAACACCGTAATAACACCCGTTTCTCCCCAGAACATATATTCATATTTATCCAAAATTCGTTTCTCCCCGAAACATATTTATATCAAAACCATATATTTTCCATGAAAATATATCCATAGTTTAATCAAAGGTATATTTTATACAAAAGTATATACTTATCCTTTTAAGGTGTGTTCTTCCCCCAAAACAGTTATAAAAACAGTAAAAAGAGGGGTTAAGTGATACTCACCTTTGGGTGCATATTATAAATAGCGCAACGCCACAATTGATTCCACACGTCCTAATATACGTAGGAACGATTTACCAAACAATATATCACAAAATTCCTAAGTTTCTCCAAATCTTGGAATTTCACATAACTTTGAGATTTTCTTGAAAAGTCATTATTTTTTATTATGTTGGCATTTTAATATATATATATGAGTTCACACACACACACACACATATATATATATTAAGATTTTGCGACCTGAACGATTGTATTGGTGACCCTTAACATGCTATACCTGTTAACACTCCCGTTTATACGTACTATATATCTACGATTTGCACGTCGTAAATATACATACATAAACGTACACAATTATTCAATATCGTAACACGTGAAAACTCGTTAACTTATACATATCATTTTAAACATGCATACATGAAATAACTTTTTAAGTTAACCTATTTATCAATTTTCATGCTCGACAAATAAGTTACACATTTACGCAATTTCACCGATTTTACCGCTTTAAACACACAAGTGTACATGCATAGTCTAGATTCCCGCTATCATGTCAACACTTAGCATATTATCATATACACATATTTAAATCACATAACTCATTTTAACACATTATGTTCACCCATTAACAACCTCTTCTAGTGTTCACTGAAAAATGCGTATTTTAGTGATTCGGTAACGTTTTCGGGCGCCGAAAGTCACGTATGACTCACCAAACACCAAGTAAACTTAATATAAGTTAAAACACTTATATTTATATCAAAAATATCAGTTTACTTACTTATCTAAAACAGTTTCGTAAAAATATCTTAAAAAGGCGATTTTTACCGTTTTTATCGCATAGTTTTGCATCAAACGTTACCATAACCATCCCAAATCGAAACGACTTGATATTTTAACACAATACATGTTATTTACTGATTAAAATGATGGTTATATTTAGATTAGTTCAGTTTTTGTGTAACCCATATAAATCATGCGATTTCATGTATTTTATGACTTTTTAAGCACCAAGTACAACATGCAAAGCTAGTAAAGTTTAGGACTTTTCAATCCATTTTAACACTTAAAATAATAATATTCTTAGTGTTTATAACCTGATTAAAAATCATCTTCATCATACCACATTTTAATCACCATTTCATTTCCATATATCCACATGCATGCCTAAGTACAAGCATCTAATGCATGTCATCATATTATCATCAACATGCATGTACTCATATGCATCAAACATTCATTTATTTCATGTTCACTCATCCAAGAACATAATAACCTTCATACTATCATCATCAATCATTTCTCATAAATGCAAGACATGTACACACATTCTTACACATCTAAATTTATTAACATTAAAGATTTACATGCATACATATATACACGGCTACATATATACATACATATGATTCCAAAATCTCACTTTTTATATTCGTCTTTTCAAATCACATGACTTCATAAGACAACCTTTAAACATGCATGCATTCAACTTCCATGAATCATATCAACAAGATTCTATCAAAAATCAAAAAACTCATCTCAACATATATATACACATACATACGGTTATGTATACATACATACACTCATCCATTTTTATTTTCTTTCAAAACCCATTTGTTTTTAGTTCAATGTTTATGTTTAAATCCAAGAACAAGAGAAACTTCCATCTCCATCAAAACTCATCAAGAATCAAGAATCAAGAACAAAGTTTTTAAAGTAATTTTATACCTTCTTGTTGTGGATGTGTTTTTAGCAAAGTGTGATGGTATGGAGCTTGATTCATGCTTGGAAACACCTTTGGATCTTCAAAACACCTTCAAATGCCCTTGAATCTTCAGGAAATGGTTTGAAATTTGAAAATGTATGTGTGTAAGGGTGTTTGGCCGAAGCTTTTAGAGAGAACGAGAGTTATTTGATTTTATTTGATCTTGTAAGTTTCCAAATGGAGTGTGTTTATAGTATAAATGATTACTTGCCTTTCCAATGCATACACATGTCCAATCATAAGAAGAATTCAAAAGGTGGGCAGCCATGATGCCGCCACCTAGTCCCCTCCCTCACATATTTTCATGTTTACATACATATATAGGCTTTAAACCGGTATTTAACTGGTTACCGGGTGTTTTATCTAGCATTTTAATCATGTTTTAAATTACATTTTAACGCTCTATAAAGATAAACTCACTAAAATATTACTGATCAATATTTTATTTGCCTGAACCGGCTACGTTGTCGGTATTTGGCAGTATGCACGCTGTATTGCGCAGTACGCGCTTAAATTCCCAAAATAGGGATTTTAAGCGTTTTAATTTATTTTTTTCATTCTATAGAAATAAACTCACCAGATTATTACTGAAATAATTATCAGTTGTCATAACTGGCTGTGTTGACAGTATTTTGTTAGATACGCGCAGTATCACGCAGTACGCACTTAACTCGAGAGTTTCTTAGCGTTTTAAATTATTTTTCCTCACGAATATGATTAAATATAATATTTTAATCATAACAGACTATTTTTAGGATTTTAACATTAATCGGGTGGTCACCGACGTTCGTTTCGCATTTTAACCATTACACGATAAGCGTTTATCTTAATATTGCCAACATAATTTTTATCAAACTTTGAATTTACGAACACATCAAATACCATATATAAACATCATAACTAATCAAATACAACCTTTTATTCATTCATGACACGTGTTACATTTGTACGACAGTCTAAATAGCCGGGTGTCACAGTCTCCCCCTGTTTAAGGAATTTCGTCCCCGAAATTCTTACACTACAGGTTTCGTTTTTGCACTAGATTTAAAGAGATGCGAATATTTCTGTTGCATCCGGTCCTGTCGTTCCCATGTGAACTCGGGTCCACGCGTGGAATTCCAGCGAACCTTGACCAACTTAATCCGACTCCTCCTAAGCTTCTAAATTTTCTCATCCAGAACTTCTACCGGTTCTTCGATAAATCTCAGTTTATCGTCTACTAACCTCGTCAGGGGTATGATTAGTGTCTCATCCGACAGACACTTTCTCAGGTTGGAAACATGAAACACGTCATGAACTCCACTCAATTCCTGTGGCAGCTTAAGCCTATACGCGACTGATCCAACTCGAGAGAGGACTTCGAAAGGACCTATATAACGCAGGCCAAGCTTCCCCTTTCCCAAACCTAACAACACCTTTCCAAGGTGACACTTTCAACAGAACACGATCTCCGACTTGAAACTGCAAACAGTTTCTTTCGGTTGTCTACATAACTCTTCTGTCGATCGGCGGCAGCTTTTAACCTTTCCTTGATCTGGACAACCTTGTCGGTAGTTTCCTGGATAAGCTCAGGTCCGGTTAGTTTCCTTTCGCCAACTTCACCCAACAAAGGGGTGATCGACACTTCCTTCCATACAAAGCTTCAAATGGAGCGACTTTGATACTAGCGTGGTAACTATTGTTGTAGGAAAACTCAGCTAATGGTAGGTGAGTATCTCAACTTCCACCGAAATCAATCACACACGCTCTCAACATATCCTCTAACGTCCGAATGGTTCTCTCACTCTGACCATCTGTTTGAGGATGATACACAGTACTCATGTCCAAACGAGAACCCAGCGACTCCTGAAGAGATCGCCAAAATCTGGAGTAAAATCGTCCACTCTATCAGAGATAATTGATTTGGCTGGTATGATCTTCTTGCACATGATAATCGCAAAAATATGCAGTGTAAATATTTTTTTAGTTTTGTTTAGTTGGTTTATTTATAAAAATAAAAAAAATATTTTTTAAAAGACTTCCCTATTGAACTGACAGTTTGTTGTTTTTGCATATTGAGATAAAATAGTGGTTTATCTTTAATATGAAAAAGACTAATGGTTTTTCGAGATACTTGATTGTGTTTCTAAATAGATTGATGCAGTTATCAAAATGAAGTGCAAAATTCAAATAAAGTACAGATTGGGAGTGAAGTGTAGAAGTGTGAAGATGCATGGTAGGATCCTTTTATTACATTGCAGAGAGATATGAAAAAGTTGGCGCTTACTTGCTTAACCAAAGATTGCTAGTTCACTGATCTACAAGGAATGGGTTTTTTGGAGATTGGAAGCATCAGCTAAGGGGGAGTCTGTTGATGTCAGAATCTATGTGTAGCTGAAGTTATCTAAAGACCAAAAGATTGCAAGATGTTTGAAGACAAAGTTACATTATAAAGATATTGTCAAAGGGGAGTCTGTTGGTGCATATTATGTGACAACAGCTTAATAGTTTAAGTATTTAGTCTTTGGATAAATTGTATTGGGCTTAGAACTATTGATTAATGAGTTTATTATTGTAATGCGCTTGGAAAATGGTCTAGCCCAGTTGGAAGCCCAGTTCACAGACATGTGGTATATAAACAATTATGTGAAGATCCATAGGATTAAGGGACCTACAGAGTATTTATAAGTAGGTTAGTTTGCTGTTAAAAATTATTTTACAACATAATTATTATAAATAAAGTGTGCTACAAAATCGTTATTAAAAATAAAGATACAATATGTTACAAGATTGCTATTCAAAATTTGGGACGATCTAACAGTTCTCATTTCATTTTCAGGGTGGGGTTATTGTAACGATGTGTTTTGTGAGAAGTGTATGAATGAATCTATGCCCTTGGATCTAGAATCTAATGGTTGAGATCATAATGGTAAAATTGTAAATAGTATTTACCATTAAACTAATTAATTTTCTAAATTAAAGGTATAAAGGTAAATTTAGTATGTTTTAAATTCAGAAATTGACATGCAATGCACATGTAAGTTCCCCTCGTCTTTATTAAACGTCAATAACTTTTTGTACGTAACTTGAAAAAACATTACAACATAATAACGAGTGTTTTTTAATCTCTAATATAAGTAGCATGTTGCTATACTTATGTAGAGAAAAAAATTACATTTCGATTGAATGTATTAGTTCATGATGTTTTGTCCATGTTCATCAATTGATGGTTTAATTGTATTGCGATCCAATGTGTGGTTTTTTAAACATCTGGAAACATTGTATTGCGATTCAAGTCACATTGTTATAACATCTTGAATGATTGTATTGCTATCATGTCATGATGTTTTAAGATCTAGAATAGCAATTCAATCATCCCTAGATGGTGTTACCATAATTTGAATAGCAATACAATCATTTCAGATGTTATAACATCATGACTGTATTATGATTCAAGTCGTGGTGTTTTTAAAATCCGTATGGTGTTTTATACCTGCATATAACTTCTAAAGCGGTTGCATTTATTCCAGAATTATCTTCTATAATGGTTACAATCTATTTTATACTTAAATTGGTTTTTTAAGTTAATTACCTTATTACCCTTAATCCAAAAAATTAAATAATGTCACGTATCGTCTCCATAATATTTCTCACACTTCTAACAAACTTCACCCTTTTTAGAGGAACCTAAATCAAACAAAAACCAAGTTTAAATATTGTTACAAAAAATATATCGATACTTGTTTTGTTTTAACTAGAGATCAATAAGTTTTAATATTGTTTTAGTGCTCTGAAGTTTTAATTGATTTTTTTTCTTTACAATTACCTTATGTTTTTTTCTTTACAATTACCTTTTACAATTACCTTATGTTTTTTACTTCACAATTACCTTCTAATTCTTGTTAAAGTAGATATTTTTAATTAAATAGTGAATACATTTCATATATGTTGTATTTAGTTAGTTTTATTAAAGTTTTTTTTAAAAATTTGTGATATTGAAACTTAAGTCGTTTTTGTAATTAGAAAAAAAAGTATGATTGACTTGAGCTGAATATTGAAGAATGTGCTATATTCTCTTACAAATCTTACAAACACCATTTTTTATTATCTTTTGACTCTTTTTCCTACAAGTGACTCTCATATTGTAAGAACTCTAATTAAAATGTAAGCTATCGTCTCCAATCTAATTTTATTAAAATATTATTTCTCTAATTAAAATGTAGGCTATTTATATCGTCTTCAATCTCATATTATTAGAACATCATTTGACCAGATTTGTTCTTTTTTGACATTTTTCATATTGACCAAAAGATAAGAAATCCATATCGGGTGTGTCACAATATAAATCTATATGATAATTTTACAAATAAGGAATAGTATTCAAGTACTCTAGGTTTTTTTAATAGCAAATTTGGATTTGGGTTACTGATAAACTATTGAAGTATTATTATGGCACCAACAAAACTATCTAATCATGTTCATCCCCACTAGGCGATAATGCCTATACATCATCCTCTAACCTCTTTCATACATTATCATTCAACAAGTAAGTCGATACCGGTTCAGAAAAAAATAATAATCTAGTCATTGTTGTATTATTTAATATACCGTAAATTATAAATGTTTAAAATTTTAATTTGATACAAAGTAAATTAGGGTGAGCAAATAATCGAATTAACCCAAACATAACCAAAATAACTAACATAACCGAACCAAATAATGAACTAATGGTTCGGTTAAAATATAATCAGTTAACAAAAAACTGTGATTCATTACAATTTTAATATGTGACATAACAAATTAACTAATGCACAATTAAGTGATAACTAAACTGATTGTTTTCCATCTATATTACCCTAAAGGAGGTTACTTTTCCTTTGTTTGAACAACTTTAGTCCATCTACATGTGGCCTTTTCTTCTAGAATCCAAAATCATCCCAAAACCATCCAATTAGAGATGGGCATAATAATCAGTTCCAAATCCGATCCGGTTCCAGTTTCTACCCGACATAAAGTAGAACCGGTTCCGGGTTCAAAATACCCGATGGTTCCTACCCGGTTCCACATTTTTTAATTTTAATCGGGTCGTACCCGGTTCCAAACCATACGCGGTTACTACCCGTACCCGGTTCCTAATGTACCCGATTCCACCCATACCCGGTCCCGGTTCCTAATAATTAGTTATTATTAATGTTTTTAATGTAACTAATTTATTATCAATGATTAGAAAAAACATTAAATTTACTAAACTCACTAAACATTAGTAAAAATTAAACATAATAAACATCTCCACATGACTGGTTCCCCATTGTACCCGTAACCGGTTCCACACAGTACCCGTACCCGGTTCCTACTGTACCTGGTTCCAGAATACTCGTACCCGGTTCCAGACGGTTCCAGATTCTGTTGTGTAAACCGGGTAGGAACCGGACCGGGTTCCACATCAAACCCAATTTCATTGTCAACCAAATGAAACCGGGTTTAGTTTGGAACCGGTTCCAGGTACTAAGAAAACCTGATTATGCCCATCTCTACATCCAATACATTTAAATTTGTTTGAACAACTTTAGTCCATCTACATGTGGCTTTTTCTTCTAGAATCCAAAACCATCCAATACATTAAAAGATTTGGCCATCCTTAAATAAACTAACTTCATGATAATATATAATCAATTGAATATTAACTATAACGTTTTTAACAAAATTACTTGTTTATTTCCGTCTCTTATGCAACAACATTCCAATTTAGACCTAACCATGAGTGTTCCAATTAAATATTTTGGAGACATTACTTTATCTTTAGAAAATATAATTGTATAAAGAGTTAATTATGTTAATGTGGTTTGTTAAAAATAATACAGTTCATTAGTTTAAAATTGTCAAAACAGTACCAGTACTTTCACTTTTGTAACAAATACAGTGCACCCTCGCTAACCCTATCCAACTATTCTGTTAGTTTATTTGAAATAACCATAACGCCACCGTTATTAAAATTATATATAATATAATTTACAACATATTGATGCAATGGTTGTTGTAATGTATGCATTATGGTTTGTATAGTGGTATAACTTGTAATATACTGATGCAATGGTTGTTGTAATGTATGCATTATGGTTTGTATAGTGGTAATGATTTATAGATATTGTATAGTGGTAATGTTATATATTATATATAGATTACGATGAACCTGTCAAACGGGAAAAAACAGACGTGGGTTCATCATAACGCGCGGGTCATAGATCGACTTAGGTATTCTATTCTATGTTTAACATTTCGGTTAAATTTCTTCGTATTAACAGGCCGCAACTTCAGTGTTGGTGGTCGCTGGCAGTAGTGTGGCATTGGTGTTCACCCCCACTGCAACGCGGGGAGTGCTTAATACTAGTTAAAATATAAATAAAGAAAGTTAGTTACGTTTTTCGTCCTTCTAGTTTGTCGAAAAATAACCCTTACAGTCTACTAGTTTAAAATCGCCAAAATAGTATCAATACTTTCACAACTTCCACCTTCAACTCACCGACAATGGCGGTTAACAATTTCATCTATTTACGATCCTTCACTATACTCTGCACTTTCCCAGTTTCTTCAGATGCAGCCAAAACATCACCTGCTTCGGCTCCACAACTCTGTTCCGACGACTCAGTTTCACCATCGCTCACCTCCGTTGTATCACCGTCAATCGGATCTCATCCATCACCTCCACCTGCGTCAGATCTCTCTTTGTTAGTCGGTTATACTAGAATTGAAACTACCGGCCAACTAATTTTCCCTCATCACAACCGAAATCATCGTTCACCTAATTTCCCCCATCACAGTTGACGTTAGTGGGAAAGCCCGAGGCCTACCCGATAAACTTGACGGGGTGAGATGAAGTCTGGGCGGTGCCATGTGTAGTGGTTGGAGGTGGTCGTATTCATCGCTAGAAAAGGAGTTGGCTGATGATTTGTTTGAAAAGGATGGCCATGGAGTGCAGGGGTATGGGTGGGTGGTAGTTTGATGATGGTTGTGGGCAAAGTGGGTGGTGGTGGTAATCATTTAGGTATGTATGTGTGGTGGTGGTTTTAGCAGCGGAGTGGGAATAGGGGGTGCACTGGAGGTGGGTTTAGTTGGTGATGGGTGAGATATCTGTGGTGATCCGAGCATGTAACAATGACAAAAAAGTTATAATGAATGAAATTTTATGTTTTCTATGTGAATTTTTTTATTTATTATGACAATTGCACACATTCGATTCTTGCACAATTTCGAACTCTTGAATCGCTTCTATAAGCAAAACCGGTAAACCGATACGCAAACGAAACCAATTTAACGCAGCGTATGTTCCGGCATAATGACACAAGCTAAACATACCTTAAATAACCTTTACATAACTTAGAAATAAGTTTTAAAGGGTTTGGTATGTCAAAAACAAGTTTATTCGATCATAGGGACTAATTACGACAAACTGCAAAAGTCTGCCGATTCTCACAGTGATGTACACTCCGGAACAAGAACACAAGCCTAATATACCATAACTACCCTTTACATAACTTAGAAATAAGTTTTGAGGGCTTCGGTATGGCAAAATCACACTTTTACATCTTCAGGGGCTATTTTGCAAATTCTGCGAAACTATGCCTTTTCGCGTAAATCACCAACCAGAACATGTACGGACATCCAAAAATTTTTCTAATCATCAAAATATTGTATTTTAGTGATTGGAATGCGCAAAATCCGTTTCTTACGCATTTACGGTCATGCACATGTTCGTTACGAATTTTCGTCGTAATTAACTAAAAACCATGATCGTACGACCAAACGAACCAACCCATGGAACATTTTTGAACATATTTCAAGTTCTCTATACTTTAGCATCCTTATGGACCTTAGAAATGAGGTTAACGGGTGTTAGAAGTGCCCGAAACGCGACGAAACGAATGCAGGGGCCTGTTCTGCCAATTTTGAAACATGCTGACCAGCAGGGGTCCATGAGGTCCGCATCCAGGGACCCATGCGGTCCGCATGAGGTGTCCAGATCCTTAGTTTTGCTGACAACAGCCTGTTTACTCGTCCATTGACTCATGATCCGACTTTGCCACCCTTGTTTCTGCATTTGACACATATGGGACACTAATCTAGCTTGTGGGTGAGTCATGGGACACTTGTTAATCATCTACCGCATCATAAAAATTATAAATACCTTCGTGTTCTTCACATTTGAACTTTTGAAACCATTGTTCTTGCTCCAATCTACTTCAAATCCGAATCTTGCAACCATCTTGGAGTTTTCTCAGTAGTTCTTGATCTTTCCTTTAGTATTGTAAGTATTTCAATCATGTTTTGATTCAATTCTTGAAGTTTAATTGGATTAAAAGTCACAAAGTTTGACTATTGTTTGACTTTCAGAATTGATCATGAATTAATAAATTTAAAATCCAATTGAACCTTGTATTATGATGGTAATCAAGATGGTTATGATTCCTATTGATCATACCTACTAATTTCTATCATTTCAAGTCTCTATGACAAGTCAAAGTTTCGGTCAAAATGCGATTCATGCGCATTTTATGACGGATCTAATTTTGGGTGTCAAAATAGTTTGTTTTGGTACCAAAACTCTTTTATAAACTTAATTAGACATGTCAAAACATGTCTAAATCGTCACTCTTAATTTAGTGCTTGTTTAGAATCGTAAGTTGAACGGTTTGACCACCGCTTTGATTTTCAAATCTGACCCGTTTGGTGGATCTTCGGACCCGACCAAATAAAAATTTATGACCATAATTATAAAGGGAATAACCCTCTGAGGTTATACCTTATGGTCATGTCAATTGGTTAGTGTTATGATGATTAGTCGATATAATAGATTAAAGATATAAACCATACAAGTTATTTCACGACGATTTACAACTTGGATTTACAAAACAAATGTTTTCGAGTCAAGGTCCATGGTTACTAGATTTATAATTTTTAACCATTTGTTTTAATTGAATAACTATTGCAATATCAAATGCTTTCAACTCAAGGTTTCGCCTTCGACTCTAGTTGTCGGGTTATATATATATTGCAATATAAACAAAGCCATGGACTTGACATACTCACAAAACCTATGTACTCGCCAGCATATATTTTTGCTGACTCGTTTTCACATATGTTTCAGGGAACAATGCTTGATGATACTGATGCATGCTCAGTACAAATGGACTTGGACCTTAATAACAAGAAAGATAATAATTATGCATGCTTGTTTCTTTGTTGTTTAAAAACTTCTAAGACAATTATGAAAATATAACCTATGTTTAATATCTAATTAAAACGAAATATGAAATGCCATGTGTTGTTGAAACAATCTGTTAACGTGACTCCCCAAGTGTTTCCACCGCGTGTTGTTTTACGCGATTTTGGGTGTTACAGGTTGGTATCAGAGCACTGGCTATAGGGAATTAGGTTATTAGAAATGCTTTGACCTAGACTATAACCTTCCTAGGACCCTAACGCAAGTAAACTTGCATTTAGATTTAAAATACAATACGATCACCTATCCTTAGGTGATTACCAAAACAATTCCACAAAAATTTCAAATCCGTTTTCGAAAATCAATCATCTATCCTTTGATGATTTGTTTTTGGCTTTAAGCCTTCAAAGTTTTCAAAATCTCGTCAAAGTTTGGGTTTTAATAATGTGAACACGTGCAATCTGGAAGGGTGGGTGCCTGTACCCTGAGTTTTCTGTCTAAGGCTAGAGTGTTCGTACAAATCCACTTAATCAGACCAGTCACTCTTACCTGGGAGCTCTTAGGGTGAGTGTCCACTTATAGGCTAAAGCATGTCTTCATGATACATTATAAGACCCATTTACTTTGATTAGTCACCATGTGTCATTTGTGTGTTTTGAGAAACAAACAAGTGACCACCATCCTTATATTTCGTCAATATTTTTTATGCCTCTATTGATATTTTTTTCGAATGTCAATCTCACATATCTTCCTTCATGTTTCTTTTCTAGAATGCCTCCTCGACGTGATACGACTCAAAATGCCAAAATGGCAACACTTATCGCTCAGCAAATGGCTGCGATCCTCCCGAACCTAGTGACTCAATTAAATCCAGCGAACAACAATAACAACAATGCACCAGCTCCGTGCAACTACAAAGAATCTGTTCGGCTAAACCACTTTAGGTCACTGGGTCTGAGGGAGCTACGGGACTACTTCAATGTTTTGAGAGTCTCGAAAGCACGTTCCGTTTTGTTCAGTGTCCGAATGAGCGAAAGGTCGAGTTTGCATCTAGTGTGTTCAAGAAACGAGCTTTGACATGGTAGAATGGTATTATGAGAGATAGAGGTGCCGAAGTGGCCTTAGCTCAAACTTGGGGAGAGCTTAGGGCTCTAATGATGAAGGAATTCTGTCCTCGTCATGAGCAGAGGGTGCTCGAGAACGAATTTCATGATCTTAAGAAAGACAGTGGTGAGAGTCGTGCTTATACCGACCGATTTGAGGAGTTGAGTTTACTTTGTCCTTTGATGGTGACGCCTTTGGATAAGGCGATCGAGAAGTATATCGATGGTTTACCTGATCCTGTGCAAGATATCGTCACTGGTAGCCACCTACCACCGTTCGACAAGCTATTGAGTTAGCTGCAACCTTAACTGATTCACAAGTCAGGAAAGGTAACCTTCATCGCAAGGGCGATAAGAAATCCTCTACTAAGCTAACTCAAGAGAAACCAAACGGAAACAAAGTCGAGCCTTCCAAACTATCCAAGAAGCGTAAGGCTTCTCAAAACTTTGTTGTTACTGCACAACATGCGCAACCCGCTCCAACTGCTCCCCAAAACCAACCAGCTCAACCTCCGGCAAAGAAACCTTATGCGGGAACTGCACCGCTTTGCAACCGCTGTAATGGTCATCATCAAGTTCATATACCATGTCGACAGTGTACTACATGTGGAAAACTTGGTCACCTGGCAAATATTTGTCGCTTTAACCCAAACCCAGCTGCACAGAACCAAGTTCAACCACAACAAAATCCCGCTCGACCTCACTTTCCGCCTGGTTCATGTTTTAACTGCGGTGAAATGGGTCACAATAAGAACAATTGGCCGAGACTAACCAATGCAAACCCAGCCCGTGGGCGTGCCTTTAACATCAATGCCAATGAAGCTCGTGCTGATAACGAAGTCGTTAACGGTACGTTCTTTGTTAACGATCATGCTGCTACTGTTCTTTTTGATTCGTGTGCCGATAGAAGTTTTGAATCACTTGCCTTTGAGCCTTTGCTTTCGATGCCTAGAACTAAACTGGGAAAGCCCTTGTCAGTCGAGATAGCCAATGGTGAACCTCTCGTACTTGATTCTGCATTCGTAACTACCAGTTGAACCTCAATAACCATCTTTTTCCTATCAACCTTACACCAATGCAACTTGGAAGTTTTGATGTTATTATAGGAATGGATTGGTTAACCAAGCACCATGCCAAAGTTATTTTCTTTGACAAGATAGTTCGAATACCTCTTCCTTCTGGTGAAAGCTTGGAAATTCATGGAGAGAAACCTACTAGTAACATAAAACTCATGACATGTACACAAGCCCAAAAGTACTTACGAAAGAATTATGTGGCGTTCTTGGCACATATCGTAGAGGAGAAAGTAAAGAACAAGAGTATTCAAGATGTTCCTGTTATCCAAGACTATCCTGAGGTTTTTCCCGAAGATCTACCTGGTTTACCCCCGACACGTCAAGTTGAATTCCGTATTGATTTTGTACCTGGTGCCAACCCAATAGCTAAGTCTCCTTACCGTCTTGCACCATCAGAAATGCAACAGTTATAGAAACAACTACAAGAGTTATCTGACAAAGGTTTCATTCGTCCGAGCTATTCTCCGTGGGGTGCTCCTGTCTTATTTGTGAAAAAGAAGGATGGGTCTTTCCGAATGTGTATCGATTGTCATGAGCTCAACAAACTCACGATTAAGAATCGATATCCCATACCTCGCATTGATGATCTGTTTGATCAGCTTCAGGGTGCTACATGTTCTTCGAAGATCGATCTGCGTTCTGGATATCATCAGCTTCGTGTTCACGAGGAAGATATTCCTAAGACTGCTCTTCGCACTCGATACGGCCATTATGAGTTCACCGTTATGCCTTTCGGGTTGACAAATGCTCCAGCTGTATTCATGGACTTAATGAATCGGGTTTGTAAACCTTATCTGGATAAGTTCATCATTGTTTTCATCGACGACATCCTTTTTTACTCTAAGTCTCAAGCCGATCACAAGCGACATCTTCATTTGACAATGGAACTTCTAAAGAAAGAACAACTATATGCCAAATTCTCCAAATGCGAGTTCTGGCTGAAAGAAGTTCAGTTTTTGGGTCACATTGTCAATGAGCAAGGTATACACGTGGATCATTCCAAAATCGCTGCGATTAAGGATTGGAAAACACCCACTACTCCCACAGAAGTTCGCTCATTTCTTGGTCTTGCTGGATACTATCGGGATTTATTGCAAACTTCTCAAAGATCGCAGTTCCCCTCACTGCTTTGACTCAAAAGAATAAACCTTTTGAGTGGGGACCGAAACAAGAGGAAGCCTTTCAAACTCTGAAACAGAAACTCTGTGATGCTCCTATTTTGTCTTTACCCGATGGCAATGATGATTTCGTGGTTTATTGTGATGCATCGAATTTAGGCCTTGGTTGTGTCCTAATGCAACGGGATAAAGTCATCGCATATGAGTCAAGACAATTGAAAGTTCACGAGAAGAATTATACAACTCATGATCTTGAGTTAGGAGCTGTTGTCTTTGCTCTCAAAATTTGGAGGCACTATCTTTATGGAACGAAGTGTGTAGTTTTCATGGACCACAAAAGTCTCGAGCACATATTCAAGCAAAAGGAGCTGAACATGAGGCAACGACGTTGGGTCGAACTCCTAAATGATTACGACTGCGAAATTCGCTACCATCCTAGTAAGGCGAACGTTGTAGCTGACGCGCTAAGTCGTAAGGAACGTGTCAAGCTTCATTGTGTTCGAGTTCGATCTGATATCCAAACACGTATTCTTGAAGCCCAACGCACTTGTGTAACCCAGGGTTTGTTGAAAGACGAACTACCTCACCAACTCGAACTTCAACTTGAAACAAAAGATGATGGATTACTTTATTACAAGAACCGGTTGTGGGTTCCGAATCAACATGATCTCCGTACTCTATTGATGGATGGATCTCATAAGTCTCGTTATTCAATTCATCCTGGTGCTACAAAAATGTACAAGGATCTCCGTACCCAGTATTGGTGGCCGGGTATGAAGAATGATATTGCCTTGTATGTATCTAAATGCCTTACTTGTCTCAAAGTCAAGGCCGAGCATCAACATCCGTCTGGTTTATTGGAACAACCGGAGATACCGGTATGGAAATGGGAGAACATTGCGATGGATCTCATCACAAAACTACCGCGCACATCTAGAGGTCATGATGCAATTTGGGTGATCATTGATCGTCTAACAAAGTCAGCACACTCTATAGCAATTCATGAAGATTTCTCTGCTGACAAACTTGCCAAAATCTATTTTGATGAGATTGTGTCTCGTCATGGTGTTCCTTTGAACATCTTATCTGACCGAGATGCCCGGTTCTCATCTCGCTTTTGGAAGACCTTGCAATCTGCAATGGGAACCAAACTCAATCTAAGTACTGCTTATCATCCTCAAATGGATGGACAATCTGAGAGGACGATTCAAACATTGGAGGATATGCTTAGAGCTTGCGTGATCGATTTCGGTGGTAGTTGGGACTCGCATCTACCATTGGTCGAATTCTTCTATAACAATAGTTACCACGCCAGCATCAACATGGCGCCTTTCGAAGCTTTATACGGTCGAAAATGTCGTTCACCTGTCTGTTGGAATGAGATCGGTGAGACACAGCTCACCGGACCTGAACTCATCCACGACACAACCGAGAAAGTCAAGAAAATACGTGATAACCTTCTGAAAACTAGAAGCCGTCAAAAGAGTTATGCGGACAAGCGATGCAAGCCCTTAGAATTTCAAGTTGGTGACTACGTCCTACTCAAGGTATCCCTTTGAAAGGAGTGATATTTGGAAAGAAAGGAAAACTTGCTCCACGATACGTTGGACCATTCAAGATCGTCGAAAGAATCGGAAAGGTGGCCTACCGACTTGAGCTACCTCCTAAACTCAGGAATATTCACCCAACATTCCACCTGTCCAACTTGAACAAATGTTTAGCCGATACAAATCTCCATATTCCACTCGACGAGATTCACGTTGATGATACTATGCATTTTGTCGAGAAACCGGTGGAGATTATGGACCGTGAAGTCAAGAAACTTAAACGAAGACAAATCCCGATAGTCAAAGTTCGCTGGGAATCCAAACGTGGCCCAGAATTTACTTGGGAACGAGAGGATCAAATGAAAGCCAAGTACCCACATTTGTTTTCACGAGTTTCCTCTAATTAAATTTCGGGACGAAATTTCCTAAAGTAGGGGAGACTGTGATATCTGTGGCGATCCGAGCATGTAACAATGACAAACAAGTTATCAATGAATGAAATTTTAGGTTTTATATGTGAATTTTGTTTATTTATTATGGCAATTGCACACATTCGATTCTTGCACAATTTCAAACTCTTGAATCGCTTCTATAAGAAAACCGGTAAACCGATAAGCAAACGAAACCAATTTAATGCAATGTGTATTATGGAATAATGAAACAAGCTAAACATACCTTAAATAACCTTTACATAACTTAGAAATAAGTTTTAAAGGGTTTGGTATGTCAAAAACAAGTTTATTCGATCATAGGGACTAATTACGACAAACTGCAAAAGTCTGCCGATTCTCATAGTGATGTACACTCCGGAACAAGAAAACAAGCCTAATATACCATAAATACCCTTAACATAACTTAGAAATAAGTTTTGAGGGCTTCGGTATGGCAAAATCACACTTTACAACTTCAGGGGCTATTTTGCAAATTCTGTTAAACTATGCCTTTTTGCGTAAATCACCATCCGGAACATGTACGGACATCCAAAACTTTTTCAAATCATCAAAATATTGTATTTAGTGATTGGAATGCAAAAAATCCGTTCGTTACGCATTTACGGTCATGCACGCGTTCGTTACGAATTTTCGTCGTAATTAACCGAAAACCGCGATTGTACGACTAAACGAACCAACCTAAGGAACATTTTTGAACATATTTCAAGTTCCCTATACTTTAACGTCCTTATGGAGCTTAGAAATGAGGTTAACGGGTGTTAGAAGTGCCCGAAACGCGACGAAACGAGTGCAGGGGCCTGTTCTGCCAATTTTGAAACTTGCTGACCAGCAGGGGTCCATGAGGTCCGCATCCAGGGACTCATGAGGTCCGCATGAGGTGCCCAGATCCTCAGTTTTTCTGGCAACAGCCTGTTTACTCGTCCATTGACTTATGATCCGACTTTCCACCCTTGTTTCTGCATTTGACACATATGGGTCACTAATCTTGCTTGTGGGTGAGTCATGGGACACTTGTTAATCATCTACCACATCAAGAAAACTATAAATACCTTGGTGTTCTTCACATTTGAACTTTTGCAACCATTGTTCTTGCTCCAATCTGCTTCAAATCCGAATCTTGCAACCATCTTGGAGTTTTCTCAGTAGTTCTTGATCTTTCCTTTAGTATTGTAAGTATTTCAATCATGTTTTGATTCAATTCTTGTAGTTTAATTGGATTAAAAGTCACAAAGTTTGACTATTGTTTGACTTCCAGAATTGATCATGAATTAATAAATTTAAAATCCAATTGAACCTTATATTATGATGGTAATCAAGATGGTTATGATTCCTATTGATCATACCTACTAATTTCTATCATTTCAAGTCTCTAAGACAAGTCAAAGTTTCGGTCAAAATGCGATTCATGCGCATTTTATGACGGATCTAATTTCGGGTGTCAAAATAGTTTGTTTTGGTACCAAAACTCTTTTATAAACTTAATTAGACATGTCAAAACATGTCTAAATCGTCACTCTTAATTTAGTGCTTTCTTAGAGTCGTAAGTTGAACGGTTTGACCACCGCTTTGATTTTCGAATCTGACTCGTTTGGTGGATCTTCGGACCCGACCAAATACAAATTTATGATCATAATTATAAAGGGAATAACCCTCTGAGGTTATACCTTATGGTCATGCCAATTGGTTAGTGTTATGATGATTAGTCGATATAATCTTCAATAAAGACCAAAATGCCCTTTTCGCAAATAAATCAACTTTAAGTATATGGAACATAAAATTTGACAAGTATTCTGATCAAGTAACATTTTCAAACATATTTAGGCATTAAAGACTTATCATAACACATATCTAACCATCCGAATGCGTAGTTATGCAAATGACGCGTTAAAGTGGCTTAAACTACCTTCACGGGTCATAACGAGTCAAAAGCACACAAAAATCTTTCCAACTCAGAATGTTAACTTATTAAACTATGTCATATGAGTCCCAATACTCATTTGGTTTATAAGGTACCATTCTATCCAAATCCTCCGATTTCAACTTTTGATATTTACATTGTTATCCACTTATAGGACACGCTTGAATTCTCGGATCTTTGAGCTTTGGTTTTCTTTTGATCCAAGATTTAATTGCAATCTCAAGTGAGTACATAGTTTTCCCCTATTTTATGTTTTACAAATGTTTTGGGGTGATTCATATGTGCTAAATTGTGTTCAAGCTTTCAAAGTACAAACGCTATGGTTTACATAAACAATACGATTTCAATAATGTGAACGAACTTGTTGATGCGTTGTATTCATAACAAGAATGACATTCATTAACAATGGCCAAGCCGACCAGTAGTAAGTTACGGCGCCTAGGACTGACAATCTCGTTACCAAAATTCCCGGGGTTTGTGGGGAAGTTTGGGAAGCGACTGAAACTGTATTTGTAACATACCCTTTGGTGGTTTGTTATACGATTAAGGGACACTGTGGTGGTCTCGAACAAGTCAACAAAGGTTTGAATGTATTCACGAAACGACCAAAAGTTTTCACAAATAAAACAAGGAACGATGAACGATGAACAATTGGCTTATAACAATGAACGATGAACGATTGGTTTATAACAAGAAACTATGAATGATTGGTTATGATAACTGATTTAGATAACGAGATGGGTGTAATGTGATAAAAGCATGGTGGATACGCCGCTGGTACTTCCTAATATAAGTGCTTTTAACGTATTACGCCCGTGGCGTTATTTGCATCATTTGAACAAATGCTTTCAAACAATGACACACAACAATTTTCGATTAAAGATATAAACCATACGAGTTATTTTACGACGATTTACAACTTGGATTTACACAGCAAATGTTTTCGAGTCAAGGTCCATGGTTACTAGATTTTATAATTTTTAACCATTTGTTTTAATTGAATAACTATTGCAATATCAAATGCTTTCAACTCAAGGTTTCGCTTTCGACTCTAGTAGTCGGTTATATATATATTGCAATATAAACAAAGCCATAGACTTGACATACTCACAAAACCTATGTACTCACCAACATATATTTTTGCTGACTTGTTTTCACATATGTTTCAGGGAACAATGCTTAATGATACTGATGCATGCTCACGTAGGAATGGACTTGGACCTAGTGCCTTAATAACAAGAAAGACAATAATTATGCGTGCCTGTTGCTTCGTTGTTTAAAAACTTCTAAGACAATTATGACAATATAACCTATGTTTAATATCTAATTAAAACGAAATATGAAATGCCATGTGTTGTTGAAACAATCTGTTAACGTGACTCCCCAAGTGTTTCTGCCGCGTGTTGTTTTACGCGATTTGGGGTGTTACAATGGGAGATGTTAAAGATGGATAAAGTGGAGAAGGTGTTAAGCCGAAGCAAGTGATGTTCCCAGGATCTAAAGAAACGGAGATAGTGAAGAGTAGAGTGAAAGAAATTAGATAGATGAACCCGTTAACAGTCATTGTTGGTGAGTTAAGTTTTGAAAGTACTGGTTTTATTTTAGGAATTTTTAAACTAATGGACTATAATAGTTATTTTCAACAAACAACAGGGACGAAAAGCGTAATTAACTCTATATTTATTTATACTTTAGTTTAGTAACATAGACATTTTGACATTTCAGATAAACTAATAGAATAATTGGATAGGGCTAGTAAGGATGGAATATAATTGTTATAAAAGTGAATGTACTTGTATTGTTTTGGCAATTTTTAAACTAATGAACTGTAATTGAATTTTCAACAAACTACAGGGACGAAAAACGTAATTACCTCTTATATAAATATAGATATTAATTTGGTTCACAACATATCGCCACGTGAAAATGGACCGAAACACTCATCTCGAGACAACTTGTTAAACGCTTTAATCAAGTCAAGCTTAAACAAAATTAAGCTCGAACCTGTTTTAGAGCTCATTTCCGCTAGGCCAAACACGTTTTGTAGATGATTAGTCAAGATAGCAACTCAAGTTGAATTTTTCCTATTTCTTTAAAAAGGGGGAAATAATTATTTGCTTCAAACAATGTGAACATATGGAAGAATAGAAAACGAAAACTTGAAATTTGGTTTTTTAAATATGAGTTGACAATTAGTTTTTAGTAATAATTTGGTGCAAAATAACAGTCTTCAAATATAGTTCATCACGTGCGTAGCATATGTGTTATAACTTATAAAAAAGAGTAAATTGTACAAAACATCCTTTATGTTTTCTCAAACTTGCAGGTTCCAGCCTTAATGTTTAAAAGTTGCTAAAAACAGCCTTTAAGTTTATTTTTGTTGCGGGTTTAATCATTTACAGCTAACCACGTTATTTTCTTCAGTTAAGTTCCCTCACATGCATAACATGTGAGGGTATATTCGTCATTTTGGTTGATCTTCCACCCACGTCAATAAAAAATCAACCTTTCTTTCTTAACTCTCTCTCATTTCATCTCTCTCTCTCTCTCTAATAAGAGATTTCTCGAGTTGAACCAGATGGTCCACAATCTGTTCACCCCATTATACCGCCTAGTCGAACACTACATTCGAGGCCTCCCCTCGAAAATTCAAGATTCAGTTTTAAGCACTTCGCCTGCAACACTTGAAGCCGCAATGGAGTTAGCTACGGAACTCACTGAAAATCGCATTCGAAACAAAAATTCAAAGATGAGAAGAAGAAAACACCCATTGGGACCCCAATTCCAAACCACCCAGGTTCATCCTCGAAGTTTGCTGGTAAGAGGAAGCGAAATGGCAAGAACTTTGCTGTCACCCAAACCAACCCTCCCATCACTGCTGCTCCAATCACCCAAGTTGCCCCTCCAGCCGCACCATTCAAAAGGCCATACACTGGCCCACACCCAAAGTGTAACCGTTGTCAATACCATCACCCTCCTGAAAACCCCTGCCAACATTGCACAAGTTTTGGCCGTGCGGGTCACACCATCCAAACCTGCCGTACCCTTCAGCGATTGAACCGCAGTCAACCTCCAACCCAAACCCAAAATCAAATGGTGGGCCAAGCCCAACAACCCTTACTTCTACCACCTGCACCACTCGCAGTCCAACCTTACTACCAACCCAACTACCTAATGATGCAATCCATGCGGGCCTGTTTCAATTGTGGGGACCCAAACCACTTCAGGAACACTTGCCCAAGCTCAAGCAAACCCGGTAAACCAAGCTAACCAAGCTCCTCCACCTGCTAGAGGAAGAGCTTGCAATATCAACGCCAACCAAGCCAGGGCTGACAACAATGTGGTCAACGGTACGTTTCTCATAAATGGTAGGTATGCATCCATATTATTCGATACTGGTGCGGATAAGAGCTTTGTGTCTTTAGAATTCGAATCTATCCTTGACCAACCTCGTGATAATCTCGTTGAATCTCTGACGGTGGAAGTTGCTGACGGAAAACCCACTTCATTAAATTCTACACGCGATTGCACTCTCACCCTAAATAATCATGATTTTCCAATTGATCTTATTCCTATGAAATTGGGAAGTTTCAATGTTATCATCGGCATGGACTGGCTCAGCCAACATCACGCTGAAGTGGTGTGCCATGAAAAGTTCATTCGTATTCCTCTCACCGACGGTCAGACACTACGTATCTTTGGAGAAACTCCTTCGAAAGGGCTCAAATTGATGTCCTGCCTTCAAGCCCGAAGTTATCTTCGCAAGAATTACGTCGCATTTCTAGTTCACGTCGTCAAGAAGGAAGGCAAGGAGAGGAAGCTCGAAGATATTCCAATCGTGAAAGAATTCCCGCAAGTTTTTCCCGACGACGTTTTAGGACTTCCTCCTGTGAGAGAAGTCGAATTTCGAATCGATCTTGTGCCTGGCGCTACACCGGTCGCAAAATCTCCTTATAGGTTAGCCCCATCCGAGATGCAAGAGTTGGCCAGTCAACTGCAAGATTTGACTGACAACGGATTCATACGTCCTAGCTCATCACCTTGGGGTGCGCCTGTTCTTTTTGTGAAGAAGAAAGATGGAACGTTTCGCATGTGCATTGATTATAGAGAACTCAACAAGTTGACGGTTAAGAATCGCTATCCACTGCCTCGTATTGATGACCTTCTAGACCAACTTCAAAGCGCCACCTGTTTTTCCAAAATCGACCTTCGTTCTGGTTATCACTAGCTTAGGGTGCGCGAAGAAGATATTTCAAAAACTGCCTTCCGAACTCGTTATGGTCATTACGAGTTCATGGTTATGCCCTTCGGTTTAACCAACGCCCCCGCTGTCTTCATGGATTTAATGAATAGGGTATGCAAACCCTACCTCGACCGCTTTGTCATAGTTTTCATCAACGACATTCTTATCTACTCCAAGTCAAAATCCGATCATGAGCGACACCTTCGACTCATTCTTACACTCTTAACGACTGAAAAGCTTTACGCTAAATTCTCAAAATGCGAATTCTGGTTAGGAGAATTACAATTCCTTGGTCATGTCGTCAATGACAAAGGAATTCATGTCGATCCTTCAAAAATCAAGGCAGTACAGGAATGGCAAGTGCCACGTACTCCTACCGAAATTAGGTCATCTCTTGGTTTGGCTGGTTACTACCGACGCTTCATTGCCAATTTTTCCCGTATCGCCGTTTCGCTCACGGCCTTGACTCACAAAGGAAAACCCTTCATTTGGGACCTAAGCAAGAGGAGGCCTTCCAAACCTTAAAGCAAAGGCTTTGTGACGCACCTATCCTTACACTCCCTGAGGGTTGCGATGACTTTGTGGTCTTTTGCGACGCATCAGGGCTAGGTCTAGGCTGCGTTTTGATGCAAAGAGGAAAGGTAATAGCCTATGCCTCTAGGCAACTCAAAATCCATGAGAAAAATTACACCACCCACGACCTGGAACTTGGAGCCGTTGTGTTCGCTCTCAAGATATGGAGACATTATCTTTACGGTACCAAGTGTGAAATATACGCTGACCACAAGAGTCTATCTTCAATAAAAAAGAGTTGAATATAAGGCAATGAAGATGGGTCGAACTGCTCAACGATTACGACTATGAGATTCGGTGTCATTATGGTAAGGCAAACGTGGTGGCTGATGCGCTCAGTCGAAAGGGATATGCGAACTCTATTCGTCTTCTATGTTCACAAATCATAACCGATATCAAGGATCGAATCCGGGCAGCTCAACATATCTCGGTAACGGAAAATGACGTACGCGATGAGCTGTCATGTGGAGCTGAACTCAAAATTGAAACCAAATCTGACGGTATTCTATATTATTTAAACCGCATATGGATTCCCGATCGTGACAACCTGCATGATTTCCTCATGAATGAGGCACACAAAACACGATACTCTGTACACCCAGGAGCCGATAAGATGTATCAAAACCTACGATACACCTACTGGTGGCCTGGCATGAAAAAGGATATCGCTGTTTTTGTTTCCAAGTGCCTTACATATTCCAAAGTGAAAGCTGAACATCAAAGACCTTCAGGACTTCTAGTCCAACCCGAAATACCGGTATGGAAGTGGGAAAACATAACCATGGACTTCATTACCGGGTTACCTCGCACCTCCAGTGGGTATGACACCATATGGGTAATCATTGATCATCGTACAAAATCAGCTCTCTTCATTCCGATTCGCGAGGACTTCAAGAACGAGGAATTAGCTCGTATCTACATCAGCGAGATCGTAAGCCGTCATGGTGTGCCGTTAAGCATCATTTCAGACCGTGATGGCCGTTTCACTTCACGCACATGGCGAGCCGTACAAACTGCTTTGGGTACACGCTTAGACCTTAGCACCGCCTTTCACCCTCAAACTGATGGTCAATCTGAACGCACCATCCAAACCCTTGAAGACATGCTTCGAGCATGTGTCATAGACTTCAAAGGGAATTGTGACGCTCATCTACGATTAGTCGAGTTTTCGTACAACAATAGCTATCATTCAAGTATCGGCATGGCCCCTTTCGAAGCTTTATATGGTCGTAAATGCCGATCTCCAGTATGTTGGCACGAAATTGGTGAAGCGCAAATCACCGGACCTGAATTGATTCAAGAAACAACCGACAAAATCATTCAAATACGAAACAATCTTCTAGTGGCTCAAAGTCGTCAAAAGAGTTATGCTGACAAACGACGAAAGCCCTTGGAGTTTGACATTGGTGATCAAGTACTTTTAAAAGTATCACCGTGGAAGGGAGTGGTTCGTTTTGGCCAGAAGGGCAAGCTAGCACCACGCTATGTGGGACCTTTCAAGATACTCGAAAGAGTAGGACCTGTAGCCGACAAGCTTGACCTACCAGAAGAACTCAACATAATACATCCCACGTTCCACGTATCAAACTTGAAAAAGTGCCTCGCCGACGAAAACCTCCATATTCCTCTAGAAGACATTCAAGTCAATGAATCAATGCACTTCGTTGAAAGACCAGTGGAAATCATGGATTTCGGTGAGAAGCGTTTAAGGCGAAGCGTTGGGAGTCAAAACGAGGACCTGAGTTTACTTGGGAACGTGAACACTCAATGCGCGAGAAATACCCGCATCTTTTTCCGGTTACAACTACTACGAAATTTCTAAAAGTAGGGGATACTGTAATATTTGCATAAATCGGGTTTCGAAAGCCCGCCCCAAATTATCAATCAATGTGTATTTATTCTTGTCGTTCGGTTATTTTTATTTTTGTAATAATAATTAATGTTTAAAATAATCTTAATAAAATAATATAATAAATAATCAATTAAATAATAAATATTTTATTCTTAATAGATAATTAAAAGGCATAATAAAAATAATTAAGGAAAATAGGTGAACCGGGAATCGAACCAGGGTCGCCTGAGTAAACACACACCGCAAAAACCGCTGAGGCACGCACACTAATTGATTTAAAATCTGCATCAATTTATTTATAATCGATTTTAGAAGAATGCCGGCGAGTTCAAACCAGCGAACCCGCCTGACTAGTCCCTGTTCTAGAATCCGGCTGGCAGCGTAAAAAACTTTCCCAACCTGTATCAATCCACCTTAATTGTGCGAAATCAATCAGTTTTGTTTCTAAAACCGAAATCAATCACTTTACTCGGTTTCTAAAACCAAAAACTGAGCACCCTGTTTCAAATCTATAAATACCGATCAAATCCCACAATCAAAACTCGCTCATTCTGCTCGCATTATTCCTCTACTCACACCCACCCTGTTCGCCGGAAAAACGCAGTCAGTCGCCGAATTTCAACCGCCGGAAATCGTGATCCTACACTTCTGTTCTACGGTAGACTCCTGCTCTTTTCCTTTGAATATTACTCAATTAAACATCGCATACTGATGGTAATCAGAAGTGAATCAGATTTTAAACGGGCAGGTACAGATTTGGTTCGAATTCAAAATGAAGAAGATGAAGTGAAAACTCGCGTTTTTATATAATTAAATCAGTTGTTTCAAACGGGTTAGACACACAGTCCAGTGGTGGACTGTGTGCAAACACACCTACACGTCCCCGGTTCGAACCTGATTCACTACCGTACCTCTGTTAAATAATCAGTTTTGTTTTTGTTACATCATGTCTAGCCGTAGTATGTATATAAATATAATTAAGAAGCAAGTTTTGATGGGTTAGACACCCAGCCCAGTTGGCCGGGCTGGGTGCAAAACACATAAGAGGTCACGGGTTCGAAACCTATGCCAGTCACCGGTTCACCCTGTAAATCTTTTTAAATATAAATCAATTTCTGGAATAAGCTAACTAGAGTATTAATGTAATTAAAATCCAGATTCTTTCGGGTTAGACACGTAGCTTAGTTGGAAGAGCTGCGTGCACGTGAACGTGAGGTCTCAAGTTCGAATCCATACACATGCATACCAACTCCCTAGTGAACGGGTCTGACAGTCAGCCTGTCAGACTGACAAATTTTTTTATTAATATTTTATTTAATTATTTATTTTATAGTTAGATTAAAAGAAAAGTTTATTAAAAATACCTAAAATACAAAGGTTTAATATATTAATAAAAATCACAAAAATAAACTTAAAAATCTAAACAAAGATTTTAATCAAAAAGTTAGCTTATTTATTTATCAAGTTATCACGTTGTTATTTTAGGTTAGTATTATTTCGTCGGTCAAATTCTCAACTCGTGCGCACTCATCATCAACCAAGACTACGCACCCACTGTGAGTGAATCTCTATAAATTCCCCGTTTTAATCACGTTTTGGGGTGTATCATGTGTCGTATCATTCCTTTATTTTATTTAAACACTTGTGCTTATATCATTTCGTGATCAAATGTGAATTGCTTGTTGTGTGGTTTATATGTGGATTCAATTTATCATTTCAGTGCACTCCTTTCATTAGGCCCATCAGTTCCTCGTGGGATACGGGTTGAGCATCAGGTGCCTCATTAGATCGGCTCCGTTTGATTGAGCATTGATCTTAGAAAAATCATCATTCATGTCATATATTCATTTAATGTGGTTTGTGATTGGTTACATATATATATTTGCTCACATGTGATTTATGCACAATTTTCTTTAATAAACAAAATAAGCAATTATTTAAATGTTTTATCAAGGTTCACTCGCCAACTTTTGTTGACCCAAAATCTCCTCTGTTTTACACATGATACAGGTGATCAAGTTGAGGAAAGAAACACTTAGGATGACCTAGAAGAATAAACAAGTTATTGTGTTAGAACAAATATTTAGATTTTTATTGTATTTGTATGAAATTTTTGTTGGATATTTAAATTTTAATTTTAATTTAATAAATATGAAACTTCTTAGTAAATATCATGAGCTTTGGTGATAACCCAATCATGCCTCGACTTTTATTCCGCTGCGGGTCGGGGTGTGACAGCATTGTCGGTAAGTGTTGCGATCCAAGATTCACACAACGCAATGTCCTCTTCTTCGTTCCATGAATTCAATGCCATTTAAAGAAAGAAATGAGATGAATGTTGAGGGGGGTTTGTGAGAAATGAAATGAAAGTTAAGAGATTTTGAAAGTACAAAATGTAGACTGGGTTTAGATTATGTAAGCGGAGTAGAATTTTTTGGCAAGTAAACTTTGTTTTTTTTAAACTGTTAGGGGGGGGGGGGGGTAACGACTAGTCCACACCTAACCAAGTCGTGCCACGTCGCCACAACAATGTCTTACATGCCGGTGGAAAATCCCCTGCCTCTAACTCCACGCAGCCCTCACGCCGTTCGTGGGCCAGTGTGTCCAACGTGAAGAGACCACCAGGCCACAAACCCAAGCCCACTTCGTGTGGCCTAACCTTTAACATCTTTAATTATCTCTCTATATGTAAACCCAAGGGGAAACCCCTGATTAGGTAACAAGAGTAATTACATTCATTAAATAATTACCAACTAATCTAATAAGAAATAAAATTATTTTAATAAAATAAATGATAATGATGAGCATATATAAATATATTTATTCTTACACCCGACTTGTTTATTCAAAACGTATATACCTATTTACACAAATTTTACCCGAAAATAGTTTAATTTTTATTCTTTATCCTTAGCTAATAGAGTAATCTACTATTCCAGATAGATCGATATGAGTAATCTACTAATCTACTTACTTTTCAGTTTTATTCCTGAGAGACCCTAAAACCACATAAAACATTATAAATAGAATGAATTGTACTTGAAAATGTGAGTGGGTAAATTTAAACTAAAAAAAGATTATGTGTAGTGGTTTAAATAAAATGTGAGTGGGTAAATTCTATTTTGTCATGTTTTGTAATCCTTTAAAAGGGATATTCTCGTTCAATTGAAATATGCAGATGAATTAAGAGTCCAAATTCTATTCTATTTTCTCTCAAGTTCTTAATCTCTTTTCTGGCCATTTGATCCAACCCTTAACCATATCAAAATATTATGACTTTTATTAATTTAATCACAAGACAATCTGGACAATCTGTACAAGTTATAGATATTTTATAATTTAACTTTATAACAGAGAAAAGTACCCGGATAGTCCCCGTGGTTTGCCTAAAATTTCACCAATAGTCCCTATATTTTTTAAATTACAGCTATAGTCCTCAAGTTTTGATAATTTGTTCTCGAATGGTCCCTGACGTAGATGGGGGTTGGTTTTCTCAGTTAAATGTGTGAAATAACAAAATTGCCCATACTATTAAAAAATCAAATAAAACAATACAAAAATCTAATTTATTAAATTAAAATATAATAAAACTTAAACCTAACCCCAACTCCACCCAAACCTACCTTTCTTCTTAGATCTTTATCTTCTCCATTCTACCAAACCTTAAAACCCACACCCCCTGCACACTTAATCACCAAAATCCACAATCTTTCATCTTCAAATCGGCCAGCAACAACAATCCCTTCCTCTCCCACTCTACCGAAGCCCTATCAGTAGACGATGGCAAAAACCCACCAATCATTTCCTCCGCTTTCAACGACGGCATATCTCATCACCTCAAATTCAACCTTCAAAGTTTGCAGAAATGGCCGTTACTTTCTCCGATCTCCACACCGAAGCTGGCCTAAAGTCTCCCAAATCCCCCCTTTCCGGAAAAACCTACATCTTCGAGTCTGTATCTAATGATTTTGTTAGATACACGATGTGTTTTGGTTTTATCTGGTTTAATCTTTGTTTTATGTTCCAGAAATCAAATTACGAGGGATGATGTGAACGCTTACGCTGCTGTTTCTGAGAAACTGTGAGACCCTAACACGCTTAAACCGAAAAGACGCTGCGGAAATACGTACCATAAAATTTCTTTTATTAAAAACATTCTGTTGATACATGATGTCTATTGTCTAGGTCTTGGATCAAGTCTGTATGTTTAGAGCTTAAACTGTTAGAATTTGTGAGTTATTTATATGTAATACACAAGTTCGGCCGAACTTGTGTGAGGATAGATCAAGTTCGCCCGAACTTGATCTAGCCAGGACACACTTCGCTCGAACTTGTAGGTCTATATATAGGCTGTCTAGGATTCTCATTGTAAGAACTTTGCAACTTTGACGGCGAAGCTCTGTCGGTTTGGAAATCACATTGTAATACGTTTGGACATTAATAAACATATCTTTAAACAGTAAATCTTGTGTTCGATTAACAAGTCACATAAATTTCCGCTTATGTTGGACTTTAGATACAAATTAGGTTCCTTGACAATGGAGGAGCGATCCTAACAAGTGGTGTCAGAGCCATGGATACCTAATTTGCTGAGATCTACACAAGACATTCTCTATTTCTACCCATTTCTATCATTTTTCTACACTTTTTCACATAAATGATGAACCTATGGATAAAAATGGCTAAAAATTGAATGTCATACATAATCACCTAAATACAAATCCCTGAAAGTTTCATAGCTAAATTCAAACGAATTCATGGCCAAAATGTCAAAAAACCATGTTTGATAGACAAACTTCGCTCGAACTTATACCTCAAGTTCGCCCGAACTTGGCCTAAAATTATCAATTTTTGTTGATTTTAACAAACTTCGCTCGAACTTGTTGGATTTTTCAGAAAATTTTGTACAAGTTCGCCCGAACTTGTCAATTTTTGTTGAAATTTACATAAGTTCGCCCGAACTTGATCTGAAACTTGGAAATTTTTCAAAAGGCTTCACAAGTTCGCCCGAACTTGCTTAAAATTGAAAATTTCTGAAATATTTTTCACAAGTTCGCCCGAACTTGTTGAAATTGAATCTGAAATTTGTTTACTACACAAGTTCGCCCGAACTTGTCAGATTGCTAATAAAGTTTTGAGTATTTTTGAACGTATTTTCAGTAAAATCTTCAGTTTGTCGAGATGGATGATTTCCATAACGCCTTTGCTTCACCAATGGATTCTACATCTAATGCAAACGTGGTAAACTAGATGAATCTGGATAATGAGATGGGAACTTCTACAAAGCCGCCAAAGTTGATGAGCATGGATGAGTTTACAGGCTGGAAGGAAAAGTTCGTGAACTGGGTTGAAGCAAATCACTTCCATAGTTGGGTTGCTGTAGAAACCGGATATACGTGGCCAAAAGATGAACGTGGTCAAGATCTTGCTTTGGTTAAGTTTACACCAGAACATAAAGATGCTTATGTGGCAGAAAGAAGATGATCAGTCTGATACAACAATCAGTGAAAGAAGACATCTTGATCTTGCTACCTGAATGCGATACGTCACAGCTGCTGTGGAATGATCTTTGTGCTAAATATCTGGTAAGTGATGAGATGATTAAAAGCAAGAAGGCTTTAATCAAGAAAGAATTTGACTTAGTACGATGATCAAAGGCGAAACCATGAAGCAGATGATCGATAGATATTGTCATTTGATGGTTCAGATGCGAAGGCACAATATTCATAAAACTGATGAAGAGCAGATTGATAAATTGGCTGATGCACTTCCTGAGGGGGAGTGGATAACCTACTTGATGGTATTGAAGAATAGTCCGAGTTGGATGCATTTCAAGCTATCATCTTTCATTGACAAGTTAGAAGGACATGAAATGGAATTGCTAAAAATGGCCAAATCAAAGAATGCAAATGTAGTGCAAGATGTAGGTGTGTACTACAAAGGAGGTGTTCAAGAGATTTCGAGTCCGAAAATTCAAACGACATTTAGTACGAATATGAATTCTTCGAATCATTCGTCTCAAAGTCAATCAAACACTCAATCATACCCGAGTTATGATCAGAGTCTTCCGAACATAGGATATTCGAGTGCTAGTTCAAATTCTCTCTTCCAGAACCAGACTAATTAATCAAATCAGACAAATCATTCCAGTTCTGATCCAAATGTTTTTCAGTGCAACATAGCAGTCAATCTGAAGAACGTTTTCCCTAAGCAAGTAGCTAAACAACATATAGCACTTCTTTCAACCGTTCTTGAATCTTATGAAAGTTTAGTTGCGGGAAAGATCGAAAATCCTGAGATGACAGCTGAAGATTATGATCAGGTTGATGAAAAGGAATTGGAACTAATGGATATCAAGTGGAGCTTAGCTTCAATAATATGAAGAGTCACAAAGTTTGTAGCGCTCACTGGGAGAGACATTGGAAACTCGAGCAACAAACTTGGATTTGATAAGTCGAAAGTAACGTGCTTCAAATGCAGACAAAAGGGGCATTTCAAACGCGAGTGTCCAAATCAAGAAGCAAGCGGCAATCATAGTCCTTTCGGCAACAACAATGACTATAACAAGAAAGCGTTCCTGTACAAGCCATATCAAAAGAGAACTCAAGTTGAAGTTCAAGATATTTCCTCAAAGCCAACTGAACAAGCTCTAGTTGTGTCTCATGAAGACGAAGGTTTTGACTGGAATAAGTATATTGGCAAGAAAACTGGTGTTGCATTGATGGCAGAGATTATGGATGAATCAGAATCAATGGTTGATGATGCAGCTCTGGAGAATGCGATCTTAGAAGAATATTTGCAAAGAAGAGAGGAAGAGGAAATGATCTATCACGAGACAAAGATGAAGAACATTATCTCTCCTAACTTTAATTCTAGTTTTGCAGGTTGCTTTGGAAATACATCACAAGAGCAAGTGGCTGAAGAAAAGAAACCCGAGGTCGAGGAGGTAATTGATGTGACGAAGGAAATGAATGCAGAGAACCTCACAAAGATTGCTGACAAAGAAATAATGGCGAATCTGAAACAGGTGGGTTCAGAGGTAAAGGTGATTGAAAAGGAAGTTGTGAAAGTTGTGGAGGTTGAAAAACCTTGCACAAAGTGCACAAAACCTTATGAGCAATGTGTTGAGAAATATCAAATCATAAGCGAACTAACTGTGCATAACGGAAATTTTGGATACGATTATCGCATAATGAAAGAGGCTTATGATAAGATGAAAGGCACTCATTGTAATGTTGAAAAAGCTAATTTAGAACAAGGTACCACAATAAGAATGTTAAAAGCAACGGTAATTGAAAAACAAGAAGCAATTAACATGTTTACAAAGACCAATGCTGAAACAAGACAAGAACTTCAAGATATGAAAATAGAAACTGAACGGGTTAGGCAACTTTTGCTCAGTTATACGACTAACACTTATGTCATCGATCACATTCTTCCTACGATTAAGCCGGAGGAAAATGTTGAAAAACCAAAAGGTATGAAGCGTAAAGAGTACAACAATGTTCCACCTCCATTACTTGCAAGTTATTGTCATAAGAAAGTGGATGGGATTAAGAAGGCAACCAATATAACACTTTTATCAGAAACAAATGCTAAGTTGCCTGAGAACATTGATGTAGTCTGCACGAATTCAAATGATGACAGTGAAGCAGTCGTGAAAAATATGGTTGAAAATGTTTTGGGAAATGGTTCTAATGATGGCAGCTTTGAGAGCGCCAACTCAAGTTTGAACAGTTCTGAATCACAATCTGAAAATGACGATACATCATCGGAAAATAGCCTAAGTAATGATCCTAACGTTGTGATGTACAAAGTTAAGGACTCTGATAGACTATATTTCGACGATAGTTTTTCGATTTGTAATGTGAAAGAAGATCAAATCAATAAATTGTTCAAACTTGTTGAAGTATCATCAGATGATCTTGAGAAGAATGAAAACAAGTTTTACTCAAAATCCAAGAAAGTTTATAACAACTACCGAAGGAATGGTGGTGACTTTCTTGAGAACATGAGAGCGGGTTTGGGTTTGGAGGTAGAAGATGAACCGAAAAAGAAACAAAAGTCACCATTTCACGAATATAAGAATAAAAATATGAAACTTGTGTTTGAGACTAACACGGTTCAGGAAGAAAATTTGATTTGAAAGCAATTAAATAATGAGTTTAAGAAGGAAAAGGAGCTTCGTGATAAGGCTAAATCCTCAAGTGGAGTAAAACCCACAAATGGACATTCTGCTGATACTTGGACTTGCTTTAAATGCATTGGTCACATTGCTCGGAAGTGTCCGAAATCAAAGCCTGTGTATCACCGAAGAAAGACAGTTTCAGATGATGAGAAACTTAAGCGCCCAGAGATTGTAAAGCCAATCACAATCTTAAAACGAAATAACGTTTCTAACATTGAAGTGAAACCTAAAGGTGAATCTAAATTTGAGAAATCAACTTTTGAAAATGGTGAAACTTCTAAATCAAACGAGAACAAAGATTTCAAGAAAGCTCGAATGAAATCTCAAGCTTGGGTTGCAAAGAAAACCTCATCATCATCTGAAAGTGCAAAGTTTGGAACAGTAAAAATTGAAAAAGTCAAACCAACCGATTCAGTCAATATTAAAGAACCTAAAGAAACAAAGACTGATAAAGGGGTTCTTAAAAATGATTTTCCAAAATTGAAAAAGGATCTTCCAAAAGGTAAAAAGGAAGATAAAATTGGAAAGTTTTCAAAGTCGACATTGGACGAAATGTTTGATGACGATTTTGATTACGAATATGATTGTCAATTTGATTACGAAGATGGTTATCCGATTCAACCCAAGACCGGAAAGGCTTGGGTTTCCCTATTTGTGTGAATTTAAATAGTTTCTTTACATGTGCAGGGGCTCCAAAGATCCATCTTGTCAAAATGGTTATGGATAGAGGAGCTTTACATCACATGACCGTGATGCGTGCCTTACTCTTCGATATTAAAGTAATCAATGGAGGGTACATGGGATTCGCGGGTAATCAAAGAGGTAGAATCGTTGTAGAAAGAAAACTATCTAATGGTGTGGTTTCATTTGATAAGGTCAATTATATCACCGAGCTGGAGAACAATCTTCTTAGTATTTCTCAGATCTATGATAAACAGTTTACCACCCATTTCAACGACAAGGAGTGCATGATCATTAAACCAGGCTTTAAGATTCCAGAAGAATGGATTCTCATGCGTGCTCCTCGCGAGAATGATCTTTATGTGCTAGATATGAGTGTTGCTACAACTTCTTCAAAGTTGGCTCAATGTTTCATAACAAAGGCCACAGAGAAAGAGTCAATTCTTTGGCACAGAAAGATGGGTCATATACACCTCAGAAAGATGAATCATCTGGTTCACAATGATTTGGTTGAAGGAGTGAATCTTAGAAGCTTTCACATGACTGATAGTTGTCTGGAATGTAAGAAAGGAAAGTAGTTTAAAAAGTCACATCCTAGAAAGATTGTTAACTCCATCAAGTTGCCGCTCGAAAGACTGCATATGGACCTCTTCGGTCCAGTGAATGTTCGAAGTATATTTTGAGATCTTTATTGTCTTGTCGTCGCCGATGATTATTCAAGATTTTCATGGGTTGTCTTCCAAGAGAGCAAAGATGAAACGTTCGATAATCTCATGATCCTCTTCAGGAAGATTGAAAATTTGTACCATCTCCCTATTAGACGAACCCGAAGTGATAAAGGTACAAAATTCAAGAATGCCCGAATGAAAGAATTTTGCAACGACAAAGGCATCTTACACGAATTCATTGCTCCATACACTCCGCAACAAAATGGAGTAGTTGAGAGGAAGAACAGAACTTTGATAGAAATAGCAAGAACCATGCTTGCTGATTCAAAACTTCCTGTCAGTTTCTGGAGTGAAGCAGTCGCAGCAGCATGCTATACATTGAACAGAGTCTTGACGGTGAAACCTACCAAAAAGACTTGCTTTGAATTTCTAAACCGAAGGAAACCCAATCTGAAGTATTTAGAACCGTTTGGCGCACCTTGTACAGTTATTGATTCATACAGAAAGTTTGGTGCCAAATTGATAGAAGGTTTCTTTGTCGGCTACGCAACTCCACTCAAGAGTGTTTATCTTCCAAGTCTGAGAAGAGTGGTAGAAGTACAGCACGTCGACTATTTTCGATATACAATTCCAATTCAAAGAGCAGGTGATGCTTGGTTGTTCAATTACAGTGAATTGTGGAAATCATTTGACTTGCCAGAAGAGCCTTCTGAAGAAGACATTGCAGTGTTATATTATCTACATCATTCAGCTAATCAAGAGCATATTATCAGACCAATAGTGATTAATCAACCAACTGTTGGATCATCTTCTTCTGGTGCAGGTCCAAGTAATAGCGGTGTTCAAGAAACTAATGCTGAAAAAGAGACACTGGCTACAGAGCCAGTGAATGCTACAGTGGAACCCAATCTTTCTCAAGCACATGATTCCGATTCTGATGAGGCTCCGACGTTTGATGATGATGGAGAATCTTCTTCTGATGAAGAATCTGAGTAGATAACAAGTATGTTGAATCAATCTGCTGGCCCAAGTACTCGAAATGAAGCGTCTTCTAGTGCTCCTACAGTTGAAGTGGTGGTTTATCAAAATATTACTAATCAGTAGAGTACTGTTGATGTTCCTAGTGAAGTGATGCCAAGGACCTATTCATACCACCCATCAGATTCCATAATTGGTGAATTGCAAACTGGCGTAAGAACAAGGAGCCAGATCAACAAAGCTTTGAGTTGTTTCTATACTCGAGTAACTCCAACTCAAGAGTATTGCTATTATTCATGCTTCATATCCCAGATTGAGCCAAAGATGTTTCTGAATCTTTGGGAGATGCAAATTGGGTGCTTGCGATGCAAGAAGAATTATTACAGTTCGAAAAGCTAGGGGTATGGAAGCTTGTTGACCTTCCGGATAATCAAAAGGCGATAGATACTAAATGGGTCTTCAAGTGCAAGCATGATGATCGTGGAATGATAGTGCGTAATAAAGATCGGCTCGTTGTCAAAGGATTCCATCAACAAGAAGGAATTGATTATACAAAGGTATATGCACCAGTTGCAAGATTGGAGTCCATGCGTCATTTTCCCTGCATTCGCTGCTTGGAAAGGATTTAAAATGTATCAATTAAATGTGAAATCAGCTTTTGCTACGAGAGCAAGTGTACGTCGGCCAACCACCGGGTTTTGTCGATCCACTGAACAAAAAGAAAGCCTATCTTGTGGATAAAGCTCTATATGGTTTGCATCAGGCCCCGAGAGCCTGGTAGAGACGTTATCTCAACATCTCGTTGGAAACGGCTTTATTAGAGGAACAGTGGATAGTACGCTATTTACCAGAGAAGTTGGAATCATCTGATTATTGGACAAATTTATGTGGATGACATCATATTTGGTTCGACAAATGACGATCTTTGTAAAGAGTTTGAAAAAATCATGAAGAAGAAATTCGAGTTGTCTTCTATGGGCGAAATGAAATTCTTCCCCAGATTGCAGGTTGATCATTTGCCAAACGGTATTTTCATTCACCAAACCAAGCATGTTCATGATATCTTGAAGAAGTCTGAGATGGATAGCTCGAAGCCGTTATCTACTCCTCTGGCACTCAATCACGGAATTTGCATTGATGAAACCGGAACCAAAGTTGATGATACTCTTTACAGGTCGATGATAGGATCGCTCATGTATCTGACGGCATCTCGCCCGTATATAATGTATCCTACCTGCCTTTGTGCACGTTATCAGTCAAGTCCCAGAATATCTCACATACAGATCGTGAAGCGAATTTTCAGATACTTGAAGGGATGTCCAAGCACCGGCTTGTGGTATCCAAAGAATGACAACTTCGATCTGACGGGATATGCAGACTCTGATTTTGGTGTTGACAAATTGAACTCAAAGTCTACGACGGCCGGTTGCGAGTTCTTCGGAACTCGTTTAGTAACTTAGCAGTTCAAGGAACAAACGACGGTCGCTCTCTACTTGTGAGGCTGAATACATCTCGGCTTCCAGTTGTTGTTCATTGTGTTGTGGATACAAGAACAGATGAGAGACTATGGATTGCAATTTCTTGACACTCCATTATATGTAGACTATGGATTGCAATTTCTTGACACTCCATTATATGTAGACAATAAGGCAATAATATCACTCTCAAACAAAACATATCGAGATTCGATACCACTTTATTCGTGATTGCTAAGAAAAAAGATTGGTACGAATTGAGAAAATCCACACCGATGAACAAAAGCTAATTTTATACCAAACCTTTTACTCTTTCACAGTTTAAATACTTAATGAGGCTTAACGGTATGAAAAATCTGTTGACAGGTGCGGATGCAGAGGTTGAATATGGATCGGACGACGAGTTCTCGTGATCCTCATTGGTTTGTTACTTTTAGGATTAGATTTTCTTAAAAACTAAAATACAAAAATATGTTTTTGATTTTAGGGGGAGAAATGTAACGAGAAAACACAAAAACATATGAAAAACCAAAAAGTACAAAAATATGAAAAAGACAAAAAGAATTTTGTGTCAAAAAGGAAATGATAGTACATCAATGGACTATCACAGAATGCTAAGGATCTGTAAAGTTTAAAAAGTTTAAACAAGTCTTACTGTGGATGTGTCGATAGGCTTTACACGTTCAGTAGATTGTTTCCGGGATATAAATTAAATTTTACAACTGCTTAAACTTGTGGATTAACATCTCTCGGATATATGGACTTAGTACTCTGAAATTTTGTTTGAGAGATTGCCTGATTCTGAGATACGAGGTCTTTATAGATGATTGATATCTGGGGTATTATACAAGTTCTTCTGATTTTGCGGAAGCAATAGCCTAGAACTTCTATAATGCTTTTGCTAAAAACCCTTAAACTGCAATAAAACTGAAAGAATCGAAAGATCTAATCAATTGCAGTGCTTAAAAGATTCCATTTTTGGAACACACCTTAAAGTAGAGCCTTCATCTCTTTGTCGATACGGTGGTATTAACCTGAGCTCTCAAGGCTTTGCATAACCCAGATACAGATATCAATTACGCTATACTCACTTGTAAGATGAAATCTAGGGAATTTTGATACGGGAGTATATCCTAAGATGGGAACCATAGTTAAGTCCTGTTTCATAATTCTAAATAAGATATCTTGGAACAATTGAGAAATTTGTCAAAGTTTAAGTGGACAAACAGATCGACAATCTAGGTAAACAAGTTTAGAACTTAAAGTCATCAAAAGGTCAATGGTACTAGTGATACGTCTCATTAAACTGATATGATCATTAGAGACAAATTCACAAAAATATGTCTGTAAATATGTTTGTACATAGCTTATTTGATTTCAGATTTAAACCCAAAAAGATTTTTAGTGTGTTTTAGCATAAACTTTTAAAAATACAAAAAGATTTTGTTTCTACGTTGTTTTCAACAGCCAATGATGGAAAGCGGATCTTCGGAGTTCGGACTGGTGCTAAGTTGTTGGAATCTTGATGAGAATGGGTTGGGAGCTAATCTGTAAAATCAAAATGCACGAAAAAACGATGAAAAATTCATTAATTTGAAACTTAAATTTGAAGAAAAAATCAGTTTGTTCATAACGGGTCAAACCGAGGTCATTAACTTGGACTCGGCAGACAAATCGGTTAACCAAGGTCATTAACTTGGACTTGGTCAACTGAGTGGATTTTTATAACTGGTAAACATATGAAAGATCAAGGTTCAAATTGAAAAATTTGAAAAAAGTTTGGCTTTAACCAAGTTCGATCGAAGTTACTAAAGTGAAACAGTTTTATTATAGCTTAACTTCGGGCGAAGTTACTTTTTGGTTATTGTTGAAATGTTGTCTAGTTCACCCATACTTGACAGGCTATATATAAACAAGTTCGCTCATAATATCATTTCACCTGATCCTGAACTTCGAGCGAACTTGAGAGCGAATTGTGAGATTTGTAAAATTGCAGAGATTATACCGTTGTGCTGCCCGGTTTGAGACTGATTATAAGTGATTGCCACACTTGTAATCATAGCCGAGGTATATTTTGGACAAATCATCCATGAATTAACCATGTGTGAACTGTTTTGGACCAAACTATTAAAAATCAGTAGTCCTAGGGTTTGAATGAACAAATTGAATGGTTAAATCAGTTAACTATTATGTAATCATCATTAACAAACCTTAAAAACGATCATTTGACCTGTTGAAATGTTGCAGGTTTGTTGGAGATGATGACAAGTTCGCCCGAACTTGTTGAAGATGTTTTGAGACATCTTCGGGCGAAGTTGTCATCGTAATGTATGAATCTTGAAAGTTTTACAAGTTCGCCCGAACTTGTTTAACAAAGATCAAAAACCAGTTAACAATACAAGTTCGCCCGAACTTGTTGAAAATCAGAAAATCACTTGTTTCAAGTACATGTTCGACCGAAGTTGTATGATAATTGAAAAATTGTTATGTTTTGGCATCAGGTTCGCCCGAACGTGATGAATATGTGTTAAATTGTTTGAAAATTGTCAAGATTGATAAGTTTTTGATTGTTTTGTCCGCAGAACATCCAGCTTTCGTTTAACAAGTTTCATAACACTTGTATTTTGCTGGACGACAAGATTTATCCTACCCGGCAGCATTCTTCGAAATCTTAGAGTTATTGGGAAGAATTATGATCACGAAGGCGATTACGGATAAACACGTCGTTTATAGATCACATGTCTACTTTTTCTGGAACGCAGCATCCTACGACGAAGCAAACAAGGTTATAAAGTCTGCAGTACGAGTTGGTAATGAAGATAAGGAGTTTTTGGTCACTGAAGCTGACATTCGAAGGGTTTTAGAGTTCAACAACGATGAAAATGATCCAATAAGCTTCGAGGAAAGGATGGTAAAGGGATGTTTTTACCGGATGAGTTATAAGGGTCATGCAAACGAGCCAACGTTAAAGAAAGGCGGTGTTCCTCTACCGTACAAGCTTCCGATTCATGCTATTATTCACGCTTTCAGTCATAGGAAAGCAGGGCTTGACGATATTCAAGACTATATGGTCTGCATGGTTACTGCGTTGGTGTTAAACAAGAAATTCAACTTTTTGAAAGTAATCTTCAAGTTTATGGTGAAGAATATGGGAAATGATAGGTTGGTGTTGTATCCGAGGTTCGCTCAAATGCTGATTGATGAAAAGTTTAAAGATATTGTGAAAGATCCGAATGATATTCTATATCTGAGCCATACGGATGAAACAACATTGAAGAAGCTAAAGATTTATCAGAAACAAGATTCTGCACTTGTTGGAAAGCCTGTGTTTGGTGCTATTGACAAAGCTGATTATGTCGCGCCACCTGAGAATAAATGGAGAAAGGATGGCAGCGGAGACGAAAATGTAGAGGCTGAGCTATTAAAGACGTTCAAAGAAAAAAGAGGCGATTGGTACATCAAGAGGGTTGTGGTTGTTGAGAAACCTAAATGTAAAAGGGCATCAAAGAAGGTTTATACTATGCTAGTTGATGAGCCTAAAGAAGATCCACAGAATGTTGAAGGATCTAGTGCTGCGGTAAATGTTGAAAGCCAAGATAAAGATGATGATGTTATATCTGCAACTTCTGATAAAGATGATGAATCATCTGAAGATTCTGCTGACGTTAGATTGAAAGAAGCAGAAAAACAAAAAGAAGAAGAAATATTGAAAAAGCTTGGTTAAGATCTTTATAAACCATTTGCTGAAGAAAATTCTGATGAAGAACGCCCCTAGAAGAAATCTAAACACTTAAAGTCAAAGGCTGGAGACACAAAGAAAACAACGGGTTCTCTAAGCACCAGAGGAAAGAAAAGGCCTCAAAGTCGAAGGTATTTGAGTCAGAAAACGAAGAAAGGAGTTACACAAGAACCTCCTGTTTCTAGCCTGCAAGATATTCTGATCATTGAAGCTGAAGTTCCACCAACGATTGTAACACAAGAACCACCAACAGTAATTGAAGTACCTGTTCAGAGTACACCTCTATCAAGTCCAAAGGTTGCAGCAAAGGGTACTCCAAAAGCTACTCCTCCAAGGTCAAAGCAGTCTACTCCTCAAAGTGCCAGAGCTAGAGAGTTTAAAGATGCTTTCGAGGAAATTCCAGATAACATTACTCATCCTGTCATAGCCGAAGATCTATCGCACTGGTTTGAAGATACTCCTGTTGATATGCTAGAGAAAAGAATCAAAGCTTTGGAGGATAAACTGAAACATAATGAAGTCGAGAAAGAAGCCTTGGAAAAGAAAGTGGCGCAGAGTAATGTTGAGAAAGAAATTCTGCAAGATAAAGTCAAGTTTCTCGAAGACGACAGAGGTTATTTGAAAGCGATGGTTGAAAGTTTAAGTACTGCTAATGAATTGTTAAAGAAAGAGATTGCTGAGCTGAGATCTGAACGTGATTAGAATGATAGAAGGTTTGCCAGGTTGCAGAAAGTACTAACTAACAACTTGGGCATTGATTTCAAAGCAGAGTACGAAAGGCTTGATCTACAAGAAGCAAAAGACAAAGCTGCAAAGAGTTGGCAGAACAGGGTAAAGGTAAAGGGGTGATTGATGGTGTTCCTAACCTACAGAGGAGCCAGTGATTGAAAAAATAGTTGAATCAGAAAAAGCTCCTGAATCAGAGATAGTTCTTGAAGATGTTCCTGAACAGAATGTTGAATCAATTAAAGCTTCTGAATTAGAGAAAGATGATGACGAGGAAGATGATGAAAAAGACGACGACCCTGCAGGTGATGATACAAAAGATGATTCAGATCATGATGGTGATGATAATGATGATCAGGGGGCGTTGGTCTAAAGATCGATTCTGCGAAAGTTCATTATGAGTTTGATTTTGAATCTTTGATCAACGATGATGTGAATATGGAAGATGATCAAAGTAAGGGGGAGCATACAGAGCAGACAGGGCCTAAAGATGTTGATGTTCCCGATGCAATTGTTGCTATGCCGGTTACTCTGTACATGAAAAGCCATTGATGATCATGTGAGTATAGAGGAAGGGGAATTTGTTCATATTACACCAAGGAAGAATTGGTCAGAATGTTTGAGGTTGATATAGATTCGTTCGAATTCGATTTTGAAGAAGAATTAGTGAACATAAAGACGTTTGAACCGAAAGAGTATGCATACAAGCGTGTTGCTGAAGCTGATGATTACGATCGTGTTATATTCGAAGATTCTTCTGATGATGAAACTGAAAAGTATTCGAACATCAACACTGACAAGTTTCCGACAATTGAAGAGCTTATGAGTCAGATCGATGTGGGTTTGTTGAAACAGAAGATCGATGAAGTGGTAAAGGAAGGCAATGTTCCGAAACATTAAACGAAAGAACAGATTGCTGAAGTAAAGAAGTCGTGGTTCAAGGAAATGCCAAAGGAAAGAAAATTCAAGCGACCACTGGCGTTCTTCACATGAGACAAAGATAAATCTCTGGGAGATATTCTGAGTTGGGGGTGGATAAGAGAACTTGACGTACATGCTATTAAGAGAGAGCTTGGTGTACAGTACTTCAAACATCTTGCAGATATAAAGACGTTACCATTATGGGATGTTGAAGAGTTGGTGCAAACAATAAATATCAGTCTGCAGATGAAATTCAATGAACATAGGCTCTGGATGGTTATAATGTTTGAAGCGTCAAGGGGTTTTGAGTTGTGGAAGCCGTTCATTCCAAAACGAAGAATCAAGATTAACAATAAGACAGGGGAAAAGGATATTACATTGGTGATGAAACGTCTGAGAGCAATGAAGAATATGCCACTAAATCCTATTGAACAAGATTTTCATCCTTACTTCTTGTGGTGGCAAACGGATCCAGAAACTTGCGAAGCATTGATTGTGCTACGAGCAGACGAGACATGGGATATCACAAAAGAACAAAGTCCAGAATGTATTGAACGCAGAAGGATTTGGGGTTTGTGGAGAACTATTCGTATACTAGACCCGATGTGGCTAGTCAACTGCTCGAAAGAAGATGTGAAGTGTTTGTCCTTCAACAAGATATGTTTCAACAAACGTGAAGAAGTCTATGCAAAGCAATAGCAAGGTGTGATTAATATTTGCTATGCACATGGTATTAATTCAGGTCATATGTGGGAATCGAGATGGAGAGAGTTGGAAAGAGAAGAGTTCTTAAAAGAGGAAAAGCGTCTAGAAAAGGTACACGAAAGGGGTAGAGAGGCATGAATCTGACGATTTCAGTTTATGAAGTGGGCACCTCCTACTGACCAAACGCCTATTCCGAAGCAAGAGCGACGATGTAAACCGTACAAGAACTTTTTCGGAAGATGTTGAAGATTGAAGTCTGATCAAGACTGCGACAATATCCAAGGGGGAGTTTGTTGATACATGATGTCTATTGTCTAGGTCTTGGATCGAGTCTGTATGTTTAGAGCTTAAACTGTTAGAACTTGTGAGTTATTTATATGTAATACACAAGTTTGGCCAAACTTGTGTGAGGATAGACCAAGTTCGCCCGAACTTGATCCAGCCAGGGCACACTTCGCCCGAACTTGTTGGTCCATATATAGGTTATAGGTTGTCTTGGATTCTCATTATAAGATTTTACGACTTTGATGGCGAAGCTCTACCGGTTTGGAAATCACATTGTAATAAGTTTGGACATTAATAAACCGACCTTTATACAATAAATCTTGTGTATTGGATTAACAAGTCACATAATTTCCGCTTATGTTGGACTTTAGATACAAATTAGGTTCCTTGACAGTGGAGGAGCGATCCTAACACATTCCAACATGATTGAAAGTCCTTTCTATTGTGAGTCTTTAACGATAATTACATTTTTCGTTTCATTTTAATCTATAAAACATATCATATGTTTCCTATATACATGACCACACACTCCCGCACAATCCGTGTTATTACTCGATCTTCAACTGCTTACGTCTTTTGATGATGATGATCCATAATTCTGTGCAACCTGCAGTCATCACATACGTTCACATTGTTAGTATCTGGGACATTCTATAATCTAAAGTGTATAGCTATAGAATCACGTCGCATTTTATCCTCATGTAGATTCCATCTAATTATCCTTCTGAATCCGAGCATTTCATATCAGAGTCTAACCTTCGATAAGTCTAAAATAATATACCTACACTTCATTTCATTCTCAAAAACAATTCGGTTAACATCGTAGATTCTTATATATATTATCACCATATTTATCTTCGCCCAAGTTTCATATTGGAAACGTATGGTGTAATAACACATGTACAAAACACCTAATCCAACTCTTTCGTGTATGAAGGACCTACTACGAACATGCATACCTCCCTACCCCAACTCTTACACACGTCTTACATGCTCACATAACTATTAAACAAATACCAAGAACAACATCTATGCGTAAAATTCTCATACATACTAGTCTACACTTATATTCATATCTAAACACGTTTAGCTATGGTTTCCACATTACACTATATCATGTGCATACAATAACATCTTACTGGTAAGACTTAGCCATATCATATCAAAACCACATTTAAGTATATTAGTGTACATGCCACGTCTTCGTACATGTTCCCAAAGGTTTATGTTCTTACCCGAACCCCCACAAAACTTAATAATAGGCTTGGGGTATCTTTGGGAAGCTTATCGGGGCCTTGGACGTAAGGAAAAATGAGAAAAACGTGAAAAACGAGTTTATGACGTCGAACACGCATAGACAACAAGATAAGGCGTCGGCTGCAACAGGGCAGGGCATTGCTGACGCCTATTCTGCAGCTCAAAGTTGATTTTCATTTTTTGTTCGTTCTGGCCACTAGTCACATATGCAGAAAGTTCCAAGACGTAAAATAACAATATTCAAGCCCCCTATCCTTCTATACTTAACCCCAAGATCAAACCAACTACCACATCTCGCCATGATACTGTCTATGTTTTGACCCATTTGATCTCACCTAGCATTTTCCATTACGTTTGAAATATAAACAACTTACTACAACATTTCTTACCCCATTTACTTGCATTTCATACCCATTCCTACATGACTCAAAACACTCATGCAAATAAACTTAATTTATATACTAAGAAGTGAGTTTCGAAATTCACTTACCTTAAGCGTTCGTTTCGTATATGCTTCCTTGCATCCTTCCCTAGCCATCCATGCTTCCACCCACCTTGACACGATCCTATACTTTCACGCCATTATGGTTACCACATTATGAGTATACACACACGTTCTAAATTACATTCATTTCACATTCATGTTCTATATTGACCTTTACTAGTCAAATACCAACAAGACAATGCATAGGATAGCAAATCACATCTTTTCATTCCATATAATTCTTTATGTCGTCACATATAACACTTATTCATATAACATGTACCTTACGATTTCCCTAACATTACATTTGTGGCCAAATGCCTTACTATGCTATTTATGCACACTTGACTTTTTAGAAAGTTAACTTATCATTTTATGAAATATCAACTTAAGCTCATATATCCTCAACATTATAGTAGATTATACTACAGACATCATACACATTTCATACTCATGTAGTTACACGCATATTACTACATGGTCACTTGGTTACATATATACACATGAATAATCGTTTTCATTCATACTAGCATTTTCCATGATACTTCAATTATCAAATGACCCATATTTAGCTATCCCAACATCATTTCTTTCTAGAATCTTATGTACTTCGCATTTACTTCTTAATCAAAATTAGACAATTACTCAAACATATGGTGAGCATTATACCACTCAAACACAAGGTACAAGTTCCTAGTGTGTCATACTAATAAATCTCATTTTCCACATGAACTTCATCTAATAATACATTCCTCATGTTAGTGTACTACCAAATACACCATTATCATCTTCTATGCATATCTATCCACTACTTATATACACTTTCATATATTAATGTCATTTAGACATTTCATCAAGCACTTGGTGGGCGTACTACTTTTTAAGCATGTTGTACAAGTATTCATGCTTATATTACTATTTCTTGCTTTCATTTATCAAATACAACTAAACATCCATTAATTTCATATCATCGTCAACTTGTCTAATAATAATTCATCACATGAAACATACTACATAAAAAAATACACAAATATTGAACATGAATGATTCACCCATATCTTCATCCTTACTACTACAAGTGGGTTTCACCCAAAACATCAAATGACATCAAAATCTTGTATAATTCCTGTTGCATATGGTGATTCTAACATATATTCAGGCTCAATTCATATTAATTCGTGACTTCATCATAACCCACTTCATACAAAATTTACCAAATTAAATCTTACAACTTACCAAGTGATTGTTAGGGCTAGATGATGTTATTTCTTCATTCATGCAAGAGGTTGGGTTCCAATTCCATGATTAATTTCTTGTAGTTGTTTAAGAGTTCTCTTACTCTCTCTCTCATGTATGTCGACACACACACACATAAGAATACACACATTAAACTCCTGCAGTTTCTATTTGTGATACCCATGACGAAACCAGGTACACCTTAATTGGTCCTAAAATTTAAGCATGATTAAAACAATAACTGCGCGTAAATTTTGCAAACTTGCATGACTTGTGTGCTATTCTAAACAATGTTTGTTATGTCTCTGAGGAATCCGAGAGCACGCCATGGTCAACATGACACTATTAAGGACCAACGATGTGTGGTTGGTGTCCTTGGCCTTTAACAACGCGTTAAATGGGGACTTGACGTTTAACAGTGCATTAAATATTCGATCATGATTATTAGGCCAACGATAGGGCCCTTTATGATTATGAGTTCATGAAACATCTTGACTATGTGTCATAGACTAGGACATAAGATTAGAAGCAAAGCGGAGCTCGGGCAGGCGGTACCCGATTAGGGAAACGCTTTGTTTTAAGAGCAACGAAAGACAAACCAAACATGCAAAGAATGGTCGATCAAGCTTAAAAACACTTAAACTACCCTAATACGAGACTTTTATGATTAAAACATAACCGGGTCCGGATTTCGAGACGATTATGCTCTGTTTTTAAAACCGAGTCTTTTGACACTAAGAACGCGAAAAACGTAGCCTGTTTCGCAAATCGAAGACGCGTACGGGACCTGAAAACAAACCTAAACGCTAAACCGAAGATAAACATCATCTTTTAACACGTTTAACGAAGCACGAAAAAGCATAAGGTAGGGTAGGGGTACCCCACATGTGAACCACCCCCCTTATTTTAATGATTTTTTTCTTTTACTTTCACTTGAAATCACACCAAAATTCTGCTATTTTTCAACCTTTCTCAGCTAATCTAATAAGAAACACCAATCAAAGGTATAAACCTTGTTTCTTATAGTTTTAACCATGATTTCTTGATTAAGCATGAATTATAACCTAAAAACCCTTTTTAATCCATGATTTTGGAAGGTTTAAACAAGTCTCTAGGCTGAATAAAAACACCTTGTGAATTCCCTGGTGTTATATGGCATCCATGATCACAAATCTTTGGGTTTTGATACCCTAATCAACACCTATTCGACAAAAATCGCATAACTATTCAATTAACCGAAAAACAATGAAACAAAGCTTGATTGATCTTAGTTCTAGCATATTTGGATTATACTTGATGTGTAGGTACTAAATATAGCACCCACACACTTCTGGATTCACAAGGAACACTTGGAATCAAAGCCTACGCTAAGTATAACATCCGAAAACCAAATCTAGGATATGCAGAAACTTGTTATGTTTATAACTTGGTCCGTGATACTTGGATTCAGCTGAAATCTTGTGTGGTGATGTAGGATATTGACTGGAGTGTCCACGTAAAATATTAGAATTTTTTGAATTTTATATGATTTTTGGTGAATTTTTGACTGTTTTACCAAAACAAATCAAGAAAAAAAAGAAATTCTAAACAGGGTCAATAAATCACTATATTTTTCAGAAATATCTCATATTTTTTTGATAACCGGAAAGCACCGAAACGAAATAAAAAATATCTCATATTTTTCTGAGAATCCTATACATGTAGGATATGTTCTGGAGTTTTTTGGGAATTTTTAGACCACAGATGATAGTTAATGTTAATTATCCGGTTAAATATTGTTTTACAAAGAATTTATTTAAATAGTTAAATGACTAAATAAATTCCCAAATTATTTTTCCCAAAATCTACGGATTTTTACTGATTTGTACAAAAATTTACAGATTTTTATTCAAAGTGTGGATTAAACGGGAATTTATGGAAGTAAAAACGGGTTATTTTAAAATAAATTCAACAGTTTACCGTATTTCGAACCTGCCGGAACCGAGAACTGGCCAAACCCGACTAGTAATATATTTGGAACACCGGGACTATTCCGGGAAATTCTAGGGCGGATTGGCCCTAGGGGTGTGTCCTAGGCCATGTCGGGAGAATCCCCGACGGCGGGAATGGAAACTCAAAATTGGGTAATTTAAGACTCCCCAAATACCCAAACTTCCTTAATGAAAAGTTAATCATTCCTAAATAACAACGTGTTGGCACTATTGGTATTCGTACCATTATCCTAACATGTTAAACTACTGACTTTGGCTGGCACGTGAAACGGTGCTCGGAAGCCATACTGAAAACTAATACTACCCTGACATCCACCACCATACCAGTGTCCTATAGACTCAATCCGGAGTGAAAACTCCTGACCGAATCCAAGTTATGACCATTACCAACTTAGATACTGATTTAAGTCCATACTTGCATGATTGCTATTAAAGTTGATCCAGTTACTTGATCACCCACTTGTTAAGTCTACTACTTCACGGTGAGTTTTCACTTCCCCACTTTTGAATTTTTACTATTTTCTGCGGACTTGCATGTTACAAACTGTGTTAATTACACCAACTTGTCAGTGAGTTTCACTCCCCCACTTTTAAACTGTTTTACTGTTTCCTGGGGTGACTTCCATGTTACCAACTGTGTTAATTGCACCAACTTATGATGTGAATTACCTAACACACGAATAATTCCCAACTAGTGCACGTGATTAACGTAAGCTGTGGGAAGTGGATAGTACTATTGGTCTGACAAACCCAGTTGCTGCGACCGGACTGTATCCCGGCAACAGGCAACTGCACGCGTCCTAAACTCAGTTATGTTATTAGGTATAACTACATCTGGGGCGTTGGACTACATGTGACGCAGTGGATGGGCTGAGGTGTCAAACGTGACACGGCCTGGTGTGCTGAGGTGTCGAACGTGACACGTCACAGTTATAACAGTCAAGGTTTCATGGGTGCATACTCGTGTAATTCCATCTGTAATTTTGACCTGTGCAATTAAATTTGTTAACACGTATTGTTACACAACAACTAAACCAGTGGAACTCACGCAGCGTTTAGTTGACCCTTTTCAAAACTAACATGCATTTCAGGAAAAACTAAACAGGAATAAGGCTTGTGCGTATGGAAGGGCTTGTATAGTAGATGGTAGCAGAATAAAAGCGTGTTGTAACCGATGACTCCCTCTTTTTATGATATCATGTTTTGTTAAATTATGGGGAATTACCATGTGTTTGCCTCACCCTGCAATTGTCTTCCGCTGAGAGTCGGGGTGTGACAGAAGATGGTATCAGAGCTATTGGTTATAGCAAACTAGGTATCTTTAAAGAACCTAGACTATAGTCCTAAGTTAGTCTCCCCACACTGAGAACCTCTAGAGACAGAGTAGTGTGGCTACTACTAGGACAGCTTTGTGGGGCAAATAAATTATTGTGGTCCGGAACACAATAATTTATCTGCTTATACTTGGGAGTTTTGGGAACGTCACTGAGGTAGGACGGGAATCCGTCTACTAACGTCACCAACCACAAATAATTTTTAAAATCTTAAAATCAAAACTGTGTGCAATACGTGCTTATGTGGATATTTGTGGAATGTTGAGTTCGATTACTCCGGTTAGTCAAATCAGCGTTGTATGTGGTTTTCTTTCTACAGGTATCATGTCGCATCATTCGACTCTCCAGACTACTTCTCATACGGAGACCGATCCTGAGGAGGATCCGCTGCTACCCCCTTGACATCGAGCAACGAGCCAGATCCTTCTGGTTACAGTTGTGGTCCTTACCCACCCAGACCTCGTACTAGTCGCGAGGGAGAGGTCTCGAGCGCCTACCGTTCTCCATCTTATCATCCGACTAGCTCCTCGGAGCATAGTCGTACCCCAGACATTGCTATCCAGTTAGACCGATCCCCGGAGCCCTACTCCCGCTATGGAGCATTAGGAATGGGAGCCGGTTGCACCCCGCTTACCTTCACCAGAGACTTCCCTCTGATCCTTATACTCCTTCCACCCCGAGTACTTATTTACCATCTTCACCTAGCTCCCATGAGATACCCAGCTTTGGCCTCCGACAGACGGCTCGTCGGAGGGTACTTATACCTGTACCTGTGTTCACACCACCAGTTTCTCCTATCTGTTCGAGACCGGTACCTATAGAGACCCAACAACACTTTACTGCCCGTTCCCTTACACCCCCTAGAGAGGGCCTTTCTCCTTTTCACACTTACGAGTGAGGTGGCCCTTCTCGCCCGGTTAGAGAGTCTACACCCCCTGTGTGGGGCATACCAGTTGCTCCTCAGGAGACAGCTGCTCCCATCACGGAGAACAGTTTGATGGGGTATTTGTTCAAGCAGATCTCCTTGCTACGGATGGCACGGGATGAGGATGAGCAGCATAGGAGAGCGATGGGAGATTACTTGATCGTCTTACAACAGGCGATCATTGCATTACAGCAGGGTATGGGTTATGTTCATCAGCACAAGGATCATTTTCGGGCGATGTTGTATGGATGTATCAGTACTATCATAGATGGGAGATTACTTGATCGTCTTACAACAGGCGATCATTGCATTACAGCAGGGTATGGGTTATGTTCATCAGCACCAGTATCATTTTCGGGTGATGTTGTATGGATGTATCAGTACTATCATAGACTGGTGGCAGGGTTTGTAGGTTTGACGTGTTGGTTGTGGCGATCTTAGTATGGTTTCTTTCATAGTGTAGACAGACACGATGTATCTTTTGCCCATCCTACCAAGCACTGGGTTATACCCATGTCGAGGTGGTGATGTAGTCGTAGTATTTCTCTGTTTTGTAGTTCATGTTTTCTTTGGTATGACTTATGTGCGTCACTTTGGTGACCTGTTTTGACAGCACATTTAAGCAGCGCTTATGGGTTAAGTGTATGTGCAAATTTTGACAGTTATATGATGACGGATATATATATATATATATATATATATATATGATGTTTTTGGGTTATGCATGTTGTGAACTATGTGTGTGATGAAATTGTGTGATATGTGACGATTAACTATGTGACATTGATGCATACATATCTATTGTTTATAATAGAATGGCCCCAAAATGTGCACCACAGATGACTGAGGCGGAAATCGCGCAGAAGATAGTGCAACAGCTTTAGGCAGTTATCCTTACGATCGTGGCGCAGGTTAGCGCCGGTATCAATGCTAACCCGTAATCCAACCCGCAAACTGGACCGGTAGGTCGAAACAATAACCAAAACAATGTTCAAAACAATGGTAGGCCGGTTTGCACATATAAGCACTTCATGGAATGCAAACCGATGGAATTAAATGGAACTGAAGGACCGAATGGTTGGTGAAATGGATAGAGAAGTCGGAATCAATACTGAATATAAGTAATTGTCCCGGTGATTGCGCAGTTAAGTATACAACTTGCACCTTTATCGACCATTCTTTAAACTGGTGGAACACCATCGTTCAAACTCGCGGTCAGGACGCGATTAATGTTATGACTTGGGATGATCTTAAGATACTGATGAGGGAAAGGTTCTGCCCAACCCATGAAATTTAGAAGCTCGAACATGAGTTTTGGAACCTGCAGATGCAAGGTGCCGACCATGCAGGTTATACAAACCGTTTCAATGAACTAGCACGCATATTTCCAGACCTGGTATGACCGGAGCCCAAGAGGATCGGAAGGTATATCTGGGGACTGGCCCCAGAAGTGAGGAGTATTGTTAACTCAGTGGAACACCTGACCATGCACGGTGTGGTAGCCAGGTCAGGCACTGTTACATTTGACATGGTGAGACGCAAGATTCTGACGATGCCTGGAGAGCAGGCCATACGGTAGAGAGAAGCCCCCGAAAGTAGTCGAGCAGGGGCAACGGCAACAAAGAGAGGGAGAGCAACTAACCAGAGCTACGCCATGACTACCCCAATGGGTAACTCTAGTAATTACAAAGGAAACGCCCCAAAGTGCAACAAGTGTGCTTTCCACCACTATGGCGCATGCCAAACCATGATATGTTCGAAGTGTAATAGGAAAGGACGTTATGCCCGGAACTGTAAGATGTCCGTGGAACCAAATCCCAAACCCACCCGTTTCCAACCCCCTAGGCCTCAACCTCTTCAACAGCGACTCCAACAACCTACACCACATGTTACCTACCCCCGTACGTGCTTCAGATGTGGTAGTACGAAGCATTTTCAGCGAAATTGCCGAAGTTCAATTAGCAGGCGGCAGGAAGGAATACACAGAACCAAGCATCTACTTCGAATGCAGCTCGAGGTCATGCCTTTGTCATGGGGTCTAGTGACGCACACCAGGATCCCAATGTGGTTTCAGATACGTTCCTCGTTTCGGATCAATTTGCGTTGGTGTTATTTGATACGGGAGCAGATAGAAGTTATGTTTCGATTGCATTTTTGCCATTATTTAATATGCCTGCTATTGATTTAAAACAACCCTATACCGTCGAACTTGCTAATGGGAAACCGATCATTAGTCACCAACTCATTTATAACTGCCCTATAACCCTTAACGGTTACTAATTTACTATCGATCTTTTACCCATAGAATTGGGTAGTTTTGACATCGTCGTAGGAATGGACTGGCTGTCCAGCCATCGTGCAGAAGTGTTGTGTGAACAAAAGGTTGTGAAGATTCCTTTATCCCCGACGAATGCAATCATGGTGCAGGGAGAGAAGTTAGGTACCATGCTAAACCTCATATCTCACCTTAAGGCATTGAAGTATATACGACGGGGATGTGACGTGTTTTTAGCCAGCGTCACAGTGAAGGAACCAGCCGAGAAGCATATTGAAGACATCCCGGTAGTATATGAATACCCGGATGTATTCCTGTAGGAATTGCCCGGATTTGCCGCCTCACCCGGCAAGTCGAGTTTCGCATCGACCTAATACTAGGATCAGCACCCATTGCCAAAGCCCCATATCGTCTTGCACCGTCCGAGATCCAAGAACTATCAACGCAGCTGCAGGAGCTACTTGATCGTGGTTTTATCCGTCCTAGTTATTCCTCTTGGGGAGCCCCAGTCTTGTTTGACAAGAAAAAGGATTGTAGCTTCCGAATGTGCATTGACTACCGAGAGTTGAATAAGGTCACTATTAAGAATCGTTAGCCTCTTCCAAGGATCGATGATCTTTTTGATCAGCTACAAGGAGCCCGATATTTTTCTAAGATAGATCTTCGGTCAGGTTACCATCAAGTGAAGGTCCAAGAGAATGATATTCCTAAGACAACGTTTCGAACTCGTTATGGGCACTATGAGTTCCTAGTTATGCCCTTTGGGTTAACCAACGCACCCGCGGTGTTCATGGACCTCATGAACCGAGTGTGTAAACCATACCTTGACAAATTTGTCATTGTCTTCATCGACGATATCCTAATCTACTCCAAAAGCATGGACGAGCACGAGCATCACTTACGTGCTATTTTGGAGATACTACGGAGTGAACAATTGTACGCTAAATTGTCTAAGTGCGACTTTTGGTTGCAAGCCATGCAATTTTTAGGACATGTGGTGGATCGACACGGAATCCACGTGGACCCAAGCAAGATCGAAGCAATCAAGAATTGGCCGGCGCCGAAATCTCCAAAATAAATACGCCAATTCTTGGGACTGGCAGGGTATTACCGCCGCTTCATCGAGAATTTCTCAAGTATCGCCCAATCGCTAACCGCTTTGACGCAAAAGGACAGGAAGTATGAATGGGGTGAAGATCAGGAAACCACGTTCCAGCTGTTAAAGAAAAAGTTATGCGAGGCCCCAATCCTGACATTGCCCGAAGGAAACGATGACTTCGTCGTATATTGTGACGCATGATGACAAGGGCTCGGATGTGTCCTTATGCAAAGAAATAAAGTTATTGCGTAAGCTTCCAGACAACTAAAGGTGCATGAAAAGAATCACACGACGCATGATTTGGAACTAGGCGCCGTTATATTTGCACTAAAGATTTGGAGACATTACTTATATGTTACCAAGTGTACTATATATATGGATCACAAAAGCCTCCAACATATCTTCGACCAAAAGGAATTGAACATGAGGCACCGTAGACGGGTAGAATTGTTAAACGATTATGACTGTGAGATAAAGTACCACCCGGGGAAAGCTAATGTGGTAGCGGATGCGCTAAGTAGGAAAGATCGAATTAAACCCCTCCGAATGAGAGCCTTGGGAATGATTGTGCAGACGAGCCTGATAGAGCAAATTCGGAACGCGCAGATGCAAACCTTGGAGGAAAGCCAGTTACCCGGTGAAGGATTGCATGGGAATGAGAAAAGTTTTGTGAGGAAAACGGACGAGGTGTTATATTTCAAGAATCGAGTGTGGATTCCTACAAGTCCGGAGCTGAGACAATTAATCATGGACGAGGCTCATAAATTGAAATATTCGATTCACCCTGGTTCAGACAAGATGTACCACGACCTTAAAGAGTTTTATTGGTGGCCGGAAATGAAAAATGACGTGGCCGAATATGTAAGCCAATGCTTGACCTGTGTGCGAGTCAAGGCAGAATATCAGAAACCCTCGGGAATGTTACAACAACCCAAGATACCTTAGTGGAAATGGGAACAAATCACGATGGATTTTGTGGCCCATCTCCCAAGGACGCCTCATGGGCATGACGTAATTTGGGTAATTGTCGACCGATTGGCCAAATCCGCACATTTTATTCTGATCCATACCACTTATAAAACCGACCAGTTGGCTGAAATCTACACTAACGAAATAGTAGCTAGACATGGTGTCCCGATTGCTATTATTTCTGATCGAGACAACCATTTTACCTCGCGGTATTGGCAGAAGCTACAAGAAGCTTTGGGGACGTGGATCGATCTAAGTACTGCTTACCATCCCAAACCGACGGCCAATCAGAATGTACCATCCAGACACTAAAGGACTTGCTTCGTGCTTGCGTCCTGGACTTCGGAGGAAGTTGGGACAAACATCTTCCATTAGTGGAATTTTCTTATAACAACAGTTACCACAGTAGCATCCAGGCAGCCCCTTACGAGGCACTTTATGGTCGAAAGTGTCGATCACCACTTTGTTGGGCCGTAGTGGATGACATCCAACTGACGGGATCCGAGTTAGTCCAAGAAACGACTGATAAGGTCCAACAGATTCAGAATCGTCTGAAAGCCGCTCAGAGTCGGCAAAAGAACTGGGCTGACGTATGTAGGAAACCATTATCATTCAAAGTGGGTGAACGGGTATTGTTAAAAGTATCGCCATGGAAAGGCGTTATCCGATTTGGAAAGACTGGAAAGTTAGCTCCATGATACATTGGACCCTACGAGATCCTAGAAAAAGTAGGTCCCGTAGCATATCGGTTGAAGCTACCAACCGAGCATAGTGTCATTCATAATGTCTTCCACATTTCAAACCTCAAGAAGTGCCTTTCGGGCAAGGCCACCCAGATACAATTGGACGACATACACGTTGATGATAAACTCCACTTCGTGGAAGAGCCAATAGAAATAGTTGATGGCAGAGTTAAGCAATTAAGGCACAACAAGATTTCACTGGTTAAAGTCTGGTGGAACTCGAAACAGGGACCTGAATATACCTGGGAACGGAAGGATGATTTCCGTAGAAAATATCCTCACCTTTTCCCCTAGCTAGACATGGTAAATTTCGGGGACGAAATTTCTTAACCAGGGGAGACTGTGATACCCATGACGAAATCAGGTACACCTTAATTGGTCCTAAACTTTAAGCATGATTAAAACAATAACTGCGCGTAAATTTTGCAAACTTGCATGACTTGTGTGCTATGCTAAACAATGTTTGTTATGTCTTGAAGGAATCCGAGAGCACGTCATGGTCAACATGACACTATTAAGGACCAACGATGTGAGGTTGGTGTCCTTGGCCTTTAACAACGCGTTAAACGGGGACTTGACGTTTAACAGTGCAATATTCGATCATGATTATTAGGCCAACGATAGGGCCCTTTATGATTCTGAGTTCACGAAACATCTTGACTGGGCGTCATAGACTATGACATAATATTAGAAGCAAAGCGGAGCTCGGGCACGCAAAACGAGGCGGTACCCGGTTAGGGAAACGCTTTGTTTTAAGAGCAACGAAAGACAAACCAAACATGCAAAGAACAGTCGATCAAGCTTAAAACACTTAAACTACCCTAATATGAGACTTTTATGATTAAAACGTAACCGGGTCCGGATTTCGAGACGGTTATGCTCTGTTTTTAAAACCGAATCTTTTGACACTAAGAACGTGAAAAACGAAGCCTGCTTTGCAAATCGAAGACGTGTACGGGACCCGAAAACGAACCTAAACGCTAAACCAAAGATAAACTTTATCTTTTAACACGTTTAACGAAGCACGACAAATCATAAGGTGGGGTAGGGGTACCCCACATGTGAACCGCCCCCTTATTTTAATGATTTTTTCTTTTAATTTCACTTGAAATCACAGCAAAATTCTGCTATCTTTCAACCTTTCTCAGCTGATGAAACAAGAAACAACACCAAATCAAAGGTATAAACCTTGTTTCTTATAGTTTTAACCATGATTTCTTGATTAAGCATGAATTATAACCTAAAAACCCTTTTTAGTCCATGATTTTGGAAGGTTTAAACAAGTCTCTGGGCTGAATAAGAACACCTTGTGAATTCCCTGGTGTTATATGGCATCCATGATCACAAATCTTTGGGTTTTGATACCCTAATCAACACCTATTCGACAAAAATCGCATAACTATTCAATTAACCGAAAAACAATGAAACAAAGCTTGATTGATCTAAGTTCTCACATATTTGGATTGTACTTGATGTGTAGGTACTGAATATAGCACCCACACACTTCTGGATTCACAAGGAACGCTTGGAATCGAAGCCTACGCTAGGTATGACATCCGAAAACCAATCTAGGATAGACATAAACTTGTTTTGTTTATAACTTGGTCCGTGATACTTAGATTGAGCTGAAATTTTACGGTATTGAAAGGAGTGTCCACGTAAAATTTTAGGATATTAACAGGAGTGTCCACATAAAATTTTATAATTTTTGGAATTTTATACGATTGTTTGGCGAAATTTTGACTGTTTTAACAAAAAATATCTAGAAAAAAATACTAAACAGGGTCAATAAATCACCAAATTTTTCATGAACACTAAGAAACATATATAAAAAGTACTGGGAAGTTTCAGAGTCCATTCATTGAGTTTTGATTCGGGTTAAAAATTCACGTTTTTGGGAGTTTTCGGTAGCCGGAAACGCACTGAAACGAAATCAGAAAAATCTAAAATTTTTTTGAGAATTTCTTGGACATGTAAGGGATGTTCTAGAATGTTTTGAGAATTTTTAGACCATGGATGATAATTAATGATAATTATTTGTTTAAATACTATTTTACAAAGAATTTATTTAAATAGTTAAAATGACTAAATAAATTCCCAAATTATTTTTCCCATAATCTACAGATTTTTACTGTTTTGTATAAAAATTTAAAGATTTTTATTCAAAGTATGGATTAAACGGGAATTTATGGAATTAAAAACAGGTCATTTTAAAATAAATTCGTCAGTTTACCGTATAACGAACCTGCCGGAACCGGGAACTGACCAAACCCGACTAGTACTATATTTGGAACACCGGAAGTATTTCGAGAAATTCCAGGGCGGATTGGGCCCTAGGGGTGTGTCCTAGGCCAGTTCGGGAGAATCCTCGACGGCGGGAATGGAAACTCAAAATTGGGCAACTTAGACTCCCCAAATACCCAAACTTCCTTAATGAAAAGTTAATCATTCTTAAATAACAACGTGTTGGCACTATTGATATTCCCTTACCATTATCTGAGAACGTTAAACTACTGACTTTGGCTGTCACGCGAAACGGTGCTCGGAAGCCAAACTGAAAACTAATACTACCCGAACATCCACCACCATACAAGTGTCCTATAGACTCAATCCGGAGTGAAAACTCCTGACCGAATCCAAGTTATAACCATTACCAACTTAGATACTGATTTGAGTCCATACTTGCATGATTGCTATTAAAGTTGATCCAGTTACTTGATCACCCGCTTGTTAAGACTACTACTTCACGGTGAGTTTTCACTTCCCCACTTTTGAATTGTTTTACTGCTTTCTGGGGACTTGCATGTTAAAAAGTGTGTTAATTACACCAACTTGTGAGTGAGTTTCACTTCCCCACTTTTAAACTGTTTTTCTGTTTTCTGGGGTGACTTGCATGTTACCAACTGTGTTAATTGCACCAACTTATGATGTGAATTACCTAACACACGAATAATCCCCAACTAGCGCACGTGATTAACGTAAGCCGTGGGCAGTAGATAGTACTATTGGTCTGACAAACCAAGTTGCTGCGACCAGAATGTATCCTGGCAACAGGCAACTACACGTGTCCTAAACTCGGTTATGTTGTTAGGCATAACTACATCTGGGGTGTTGGACTGCACGTGACGCAGTGGATGGGCTGAGGTGTCGAACGTGACACGGCCTGGTGTGCTGAGGTGTCGAACGTGACACGGCACAGTTATAACAGTCAAGGTTTCATGGGCACATACTCGTGTATTTCCATCTGTAATTTTGACCTGTGCAATTAAATTTGTTAACACATATTGGTACACCACAACTAAACCAGTGAAACTCACGCAGCGTTTAGCTGACCCTTTTCAACACTAACATGCATTTCAGGAAAACTGAACAGGAATAAGGCTTGTGCGTATGAAGGGCTTGTGTAGCAGATGGTAGCAGAATAAAAGCGATAGTGGCTTGTAGTACTTTACTTAAACATATGGTTTGTAATATGATAATTAAGTGTGTTGTAACCGATGACTGCATCTTGTTATGATATCATGTTTTTTTTAAATTATGGGGAATTACCATGTGTCTGCCGCACCCTGCAATTGTCTTCCACTACGAGTCGGGTGTGACACCATTTAATTATAACCTCAATCTAAAACCTTCAACTTTAGTCCCTCTTGTTAGCTACTTGGTCACTAATGACACAACCTTCTTTCCTTTGTAGTTTTATTAAGCATTTAACTAGGTTAAGTAACCTAGTTATTTTATTTCATAGTATAAAAATGGACACATACTAGCGAATTTAACAATTCGAGTTTTGGGGCGTTACAAGTCTACCCCCCTTAAAAGAGGTTTCGTCCCCTAAACCTTGCTTATTCCTACTTGACCAATTATACGCTTACCTTTTTATCTATTCATTCAAGATGCTCACTTAAGACGAAAACACACGTGACTCATTAAAGACGTAGTATTCACCTACAATCATAAGTATCTGTATTGTTCTTGTCTTCTTAATAAAGTGTTGGACCTTCATACATTTACCATTCATAGTGGATCGACCTATTTCCATGTCACACTCGTATCATACATGATATTCCATTCTAGCATTAGACCCACGAGTTATCGTGAGTTTACCTCGGTATTCTATTATTAGCATTTGTTTTTGAATAACTTCATTGGCACATGGTAATTATACCATCTGCATACCCATATTACTAATACTCATTTAGGGTTAACATTATCACTAGGTAGTTATTATTTCATTCTCGTTTATCTTTCTTGAGCGACCCACTACTTTTCATTATGAATGTTCCTTCTAATTATCTTCATATCCACATGAGAGCTGAACGTATGATTATATGCATACCTTAAACATTCAATTATCTATTACAACTACAACAAAACTACTATTTTCATTCCTACTTATTCGTACTCGACATGAGAATTAAGTATCATTCTACTTCTGCTATCATTACAGGTACCCTGTACACCCTTAGGTTATATTCTGCATCATTTTCTCATGTCACTTTTATTTGCTAGTTTGTTGGTTTCATGAATTACTTACCAGACACTAACATTCATACTGCTCAATAACATTAAGTCCGAGTTGAAATTCATTCCTTGGTTGACCTATAAGAGTCAAACCTTCCTTACCATGTTACGTTTGTGCTACCATTAGTTTGTACTAGAGTACTTATTCAACCCATAACTTCCTATCTAACATTCACATATTAAACAATTCACCCACCTTATTGCCTTGGCGCAATACTACGACCCGCGAAAACGGATAGGTCTACTTCACATATTAAACAATTCACTCACCATCTCTAGATTGATTTCATTCATCGATGTAATGAGCTCCCGCTCGTTAGCATCCTTTCAACAGTTCTACTACTTTCGTTACGCCAAGGATTCCACCATTCTCATCTATACCATTAATGGTTAGCACATTTCATTTCATATTTTCGTTCTACATGGTGTTTATTCACCCATAATTATTTCACAACTTTCTCGTCCTTATGCTATACAGTACCTTATATTTCATTTTCTATTTGAAAATTTTCTACAGCTTGACCTTGAAAAGATCAGACTGCAAGTTTCTTATTTACTAACTATTGAAGTACGCGATTGTAGTTTCCTTTGATTTGGGCATACTTACAAAACATTGTTTTGCCGAATAATTAGACTTATGTTGGTGCACATATGTCTATTGCCTACGTCTAGGATGAGTATGTTGTATAGATAGGGTTTCACAGCGTCAAATGTTTTACGATAAAGTTTTTGTTTCAGTTTTAGAATTTTCGAACGAAAATTCTAGAGGATTTTTCGCATGAAAATTTCGTGCGAAAATACCTTGTGTCCCAGTCACTTGGTGCTATCTTGTCAAGCCTATAAATAGGTGACTTGGGATGTTAGTCTAGCATGCTGTTTTTGGAGATCAGAGGCGAAGCCCTGCTCATTTGTGTCTGTGATTTGTTCAACGTTGATTAATACAAGATTTAGACGTGTTAAACAGTAATCCTTACTCTTGTCGATTGTTTGTTCACTCGGTTAACAATGAATTCTGCCTCTGTTAGCTGAGCAAATCACACCGTTAGCTCACGAGTTAGGTCCGATCCTACCCTCACAAGTGGTATCAGAGTCTTGAGGTCTGATTTGAGAACAAACAACCAAGTTTCAGCTGGATTCAACCTTCAAAGTTCAAGATTCATCCATTGAAGAACTCTACTTCTACCTTTTCTTGGAACTTCATCTAGATCTAAGGGATTTCATGGACAAATTGGACTGTTTTTAGTATGATGTGTTGAAATCGATTCTAAACAAATCACTGAAACATACAAACCTAAAATTCATCAAAATCATCCTTGAAATTGCTGAAAACGTGAAATTGTGAACAAGTGCTCGAAGTAGATAAGAATTTTCGCACGAAATTCTATATTTCGTACGAAAATAAAGTGTTAAAATCTTTAGAAGTTTAAAATATTAGTATTTGAAATTATCGCACGAAATTACTTTTCGTACGAAAGCCAAGGTTTCGCACGAAAATCAGTCTCATATTTTCGTACAAAAATTTCTTATCAATCCTTGATTTTTAGTTTGCATCAGTCTAACCTCTTCTAATCTGTTTTCCTGTTAAAAGTATTTTTCACAACGCGTTTGCCACACAAGCAGTCACAACCTCCGTAGCAGCTCAGAATATGAATCTCGAAAACGAAACGGGAACCACTACAAAGCCTCTGAACTCATGAACATAGAAAGATTACGAAAGTTGGAGTGAGAGGTTCAAGAACTGGGTTCAGGCAACGAATTTTAATTGCTGGTTTGCAATTGAAACCAAATACGAAGCTCCGCTTAACGAACTAGGTCTTGAAAAGACCTTAGCTCGTTTGTCTGATGAAGAACGAGATAAATACGTTAATGAGAAAAAAGATGATGAATCTTCTACAACAAGCCATAAAAGAAGATATCTTGGTTCTCCTTCAATATGAGCACGATTGAGGGCACAAGGAAGTACTCAGCTCAGAAAAGGAAAGAAAGCTTTGTTGAACAAAGAATTTTAAGTTTTCAATCTCATTCAAGGCGAAACAATGAAACAGCTCATAGAAAGATACTTCCATCTGGTAGTGCAAATGAAGCGAATGGGAATTGTTAAAACAAATGAAGAGTTAGTCGATAAATTGGCAGATTCGCTACCAGAAGGAGAATGGGCCACATATCTAACCATCCTGAAGAATGGAGCAGAGTAAGACAATCTTAGTTTGCCAAGATTTATCAAGAAATTAGAAGGGCATGAATTAGAGATGCAGAAAACGGGAAAAAGCAAAAAAGTCAAACTCGCAACAGGATGTAGGTCTGTACTACAAAGGAAATCCAAATACACCTGTTCAGAGCCCCAAGATTCGAACAGCTTTTAGTGCCAATTCTAATGCTAGCCCATCTTCCAATCAATCAAGCGGATTTCAGTTATTTGCTTCATTCAATCCAAATAATCACCAAAGGCAACAATCATCTCAAAGCTCCAATCAACCACACAACAACCAGCAAAATCAATCCAACTCCTACCAGCGAATCTTGCAATGTAATATTGCAGTAAACCTCAAGAATGCTCAAGACTTCAATGAGCAAACCGCTAAGAAACACATGGTATTACTTGCAGCAGTTCTGGAATCTTATGAAAGTTTAGTAGCTGGGAGAATCAAAAATCCGGAAATGACAAAAGAAGATTATGATCAGATTGATCCGAAAGAAATGGAGTTGATAGATATTATGTGGTGTATGGCATCAGTGGTTCGCAGAGCTAAGCGCTTCATGGAAATCACAGGGAGAGATGATATAAGAGGCCTGGATGGAAAACTTGGATTTGACAAATCCAAGGTTACATGCTTCAAATGTAGGGAGAAAGGACACTTCAAACGTGAATGTCCAAATCGCGAAGTAAAGGGAAATCATAATCCATTTGGAGATGATTACTACAAGAAGATGATTTACCATCGACCACAGCCCGAGAAAAGAATGGTGCAAATCAAAGACAGATCATCGAACACAAAAGATAAAGCTCTCGTGGTCACGCAAGAAGATGAAGGGTTCAACTGGAACAAATTCATTACAAAGAAAGAAAGTCATGCTCTACTAGCCGAAATTATGAATTAGCCTGAATCATCAGAAGAAGTCTTAGAAGAAGAAATGGAAGTTCTCACAGACTATTTCAGATCATCAGTAGAAGAGGAAGAATGTCTGAGAGGTACTCCTAAACCTTGTTTGTCTGACACAATTCTTAAAACTTTTGCACGTAGTTTTGAGACAAGACACCAAGAAGAAATCTGTAGTGAAACAGAAGCAGAATGCGTGGAAGTAATTGATGTAACCAAGCTTGTAACACTAGAGAGCTTAACTGATATTGCCAACAAAGCGCTTATGGCCAACACAAAAGAGGTAGACAGTGTGGGAGAACAAGTAGAAAAGGTTGAAACAGTAATAGAAACAACCAAATCTCAAACTATCGAAATGGTCGGCACATGCTTAAAATGTGACAAAGCATGTGAAGAAAGTGTTGAAAAAGAAAAAGATTTTAAATAACTTAAATCATACAATGATAAGTTATCATATGATTATAACACTGTAAAAGAATCATATGATAAACTCAGCAGGACCATTCGACAGTATGAGAAAGCAATCAAAGAAAATGACAAAACACTTTCAATGCTCAAAGCAACTGTGATGGACAAACAAATGGCCATTAATATTCACATTAACACAATTGCTGAACTGAAAAGTGAACTTGAGAAAACTAAAATTGAAGCTGAACGGGTTAACAAGTTGTTAATCAGTTATTTTACCGGTATGTATGTCACTGATCACATTCTTCCGAAAAATGAAAACAGCAAAGAGGGTAAGAAGAATGATAAAATCCAAGGAAAATGTTACGATCATGTTCCACCACCCATGTAGAATAGCTATGCTAAGAAACATCCTGATGGGGTGGAAAAGGCGCTGAACTTAAAATTGCTCACTGAAAAGAGTAATGAGCTGCCTGAGGATATTGATGTAACTTATTCAAAATCTGAAAAGGAATGTGAATCTGATATGGTGACCAAAGTGGTTGAAAATGTTTTCAAAAATGAGTCTGACAGCACAGTTTATGAGAGTGCTGAGTCAAACAATGAGAAGTCTGAGTCTAGTTAACTTTCTGGAAGTGAGAAAAGTTTTCATGAAAATTTTATCTCAGCATTAAATAATTGTTTAAATGATCATCCTAATGTAGTAATCTACAAACTGAAAGGATCAGATAAACTATATACTGATGATGATTTACCAATCCAGAATGTTAACTTAGAACGTGTTGATAAATTCTTTAAACTCGTGGAACTCAACACATCTGCTCTTGAAAAGAAAGCTGTCGGTTTTTATTCAAACAAAAGAGGTCTAACAAACTCGTTCATCTAAGAGGAAGAAATTATACTGAGAACAAAAGGGATGGGTTAGGGTTTGAAAAGAAGAAAACTAAAAACAAATCTCGAAGACAAAATTTCATCTTGAGTTTGTTTTTGGAACAAGAACTGTTGATGAAAAAGAAATCATTAACAAACAAACCAACGATGAGTTTAAAAAGGAAAAGGAGCTTCGTGAACACGCTTTGGAACACACTGTTGGAAACGACAGTAGAACATGTTACAAATGTAACAAAGTTAGTCATATTGCACGACTATTTTCTCAAAATCATCCAAAGCCTGTTCATGGACAAAAGAGGTTTACAGTAGATGAGAAGAAAAAGGGGCAAGAGTTTGTGCCCACAAAGATTTTGAAAAGAAATGATAATTCTAATCTTAATGAGAAACCAACAGTTAAAACCTTTTCAAATTATGAAGTTGGTGAAACATCAAAGAGAAATGAAAAGAAGGAATCAAATCTTTACATCAAAAAGCAATTTTCTAAGGCAAAAACCTGGGTAGCCAAAACATCTTCTGTGATCACAAAATCAACCAATGATCTAGTCAAACCAAAAGGTAAGATAGATTCAAAGACTGGACAATGGGTTGAGGCGAAGAAAGAAATCAAAACTGCCAATGTTCCAAAGGTCGACATTGCCATCCCACCCAAGACCGAAAGGGCTTGGGTCTCTCTCTTTAAGTAATATGTTTTTCATTTGTGCAGGGGCTTCCGAGGTCTATCATTTCAAAGTGGATTAGGGACTGTGGAGCTTCAAGGCACATCAGCTTTGCTGTACAAAGCTATCAGGGGAGGTTATGTTGGGTTTGTTGGAACACAAGGCGGCAGGATCGTGGGAGAAGGTGTTCTTACAAACGGAGTAGTATCATTTGACAAAGTGAACTTTTGCTAAGCTTGAGAACAATTTATTGAGCATATCACAGATCTTTGATAAGAAGTTCACAACTCATTTCAACGACAAAGAATGCCTTATTCTTAAACCGGGCTTCATAATTCCCGAAGAGTGGATCCTCATGTGTGCTCCTCATGAAAAGCGATTTATACATCAAAGGAAGGTCAGTGTTTCGTATCAAAAGCCACTAAAAAGGAATCAATTCTATGGCACAGAAAAATGGGTCACATTCACCTCCGGAAGATGAACTTTTTGGTGCACAACGACTTAGTGGAAGGGGTAAATCTCAAAAGTTTTCATATGTCAGATGATTGTCTTAGCTGCAAAAAGGGGAAACAACATAAGAAATCACACCCGAGAAAGCTTCTTAACTCGATCAAGCTTCCACTGGAAAGGCTACACATGGATCTCATTGGACCAGTTAATGTGAAAAGTATTACTGGAGATCTTTACTGCCTTGTTGTCACTGATGACTATTCAAGGTTCTTGTGGGTTTTCTTTCAAGAGAGCAAGAATGAAACATTTGAAAATTTGATGATCTTATTTCGAAAGATTGAAAATCTTTACCATTTGCCTATCAAGAGAATCAGTAGTGACAATGGTACTAAGTTTAAGAACAACAAAATGCTCAAATTCTGCAACGCCAAGGGTATTCATCATGAGTTCAGTGCCCCCTATACCCCACAACAAAATGGAATAGCAGAACGAAAGAACAGAACGTTAATCGAAACTGCACGAACAATGCTTGCTGATTCGAAATTGCATATTAGCTTTTGGAGCGAAGCTGTTGCCTTTGCATGTTACACCCTTAATCGATTAATGACTGTCAAGCCACATAAAAGACATGCTTCGAACTTCTTAACCAACGAAAGCCTGATCTAAAGTTTTTGGAACATTTTGGATCATCGTGTACTGTATTGGACTAGAAAGGAAAATTTGGAGCCATTTAGAAGGATTCTTCGTAGGTTATGCAATTCCACAAAAGAGAGTCTATCTTCCAAGCATGAATCAGGTCGTCATTGCTCAACATGTTCATTGCGAGAGATACATAATGCCTATGCAAAAACCTGGAGTTCCTTGGCTGTTCAATTACGAAGTGTTGTGGAATTCATTTGACCTGCTAGAAGAACCATCCGAGGAAGAACTTCTCTTGTTATTTCAACAACATCAGATATCTAACCAATAGCAAGTTACAGGACCATTGGTGATTTCTCCACCAACAACAAATTCCTCTGAACCAGGTCCGAGGAACACTCAGACAGAACCTGTAGTCACACCAGTTTAGAATATTCCGGAACCATCTTCTGTTCAGCCAACAAATACAGATCCTGAAAGAACAACTACCTTTGATGATGGGGGATCCAGTTCTGATGAAGGATCTGAAGAGATTACAAGTTATCTTAACACTCAAGCAGGAGAAATCAGTGCAAGAAATGAGGCTACTTATTTAGAACAAGTTGCTGATCAAAATGTCACAAATTTGGAAAGCACAGTGAATGTTCCAGGCGAAGTTATATCGACATCTGTTTCCTACCATCCGTCAGATAACATCATTGGAGAACTACAAGCTGGCGTGAAAACACGAAATCAGCTCAATAAGGATCTAAGTTGTTTTTATTCTAAAGTTGTTCCACTTCAAACTAGATTTTCTCATAGTTGTTTTGTTTCTCAAGTTGAACCATGTAACTATAGAGATGCTCTTAAAGATGAAAGTTGGGTGGAAGCAATGCAGGAAGAGTTGTTGCAATTCCAGAAACTTGGAGTCTGGGAACTTGTTAATCTACCACCAAAGCAGAAAAAGATAAACACTCGGTGGGTTTTCAAGTGCAAAAGAGATGATAGAGGAACAGTTATGCGCAACAAAGCTCGGCTCGTAGTCCAAGGTTTTCATCAGCAAGAAGGGATAGACTACAACAAAGTCTATGCCCCAGTTACTCGTCTTGAAGCTATCCGCATTTTCCTGGCATTTGCCTCTTGGAAAGGTTTTAAAGTGTATCAGTTGGATGTCAAGTCTGCTTTCCTATACGGTAAAGTAAAAGAGGAAGTGTATGTCGGACAACCACTGGGGTTTGTCGATCCGATACACAAGGATAAGCTCTAGCTACTGAACAAAGCACTGTATGGTGTACATCAGGCCCAAAGAGCCTGGTACAAGACGCTTTCCAAACGTCTTCTGGCTAACCGCTTCACCAGGGGAACAGTAGATAGTACCCTCTTTACCAATGAATTGACGGACATCTGATTATTGTGCAAATCTATGTGGATGATATCATCTTTGGATCGACAAATGAACAGCTGTGTAAGGACTTTGAGAAAGTCATGAAAGAAAAATTTGAAATCAGTGCTATGGGAGAGATGAAATTCTTTTTGGGGCGTCAGGTTGAACAACTGCCAGATGGTATTTTCATTCATCAAACGAAGTATGTTCTTGACGTGTTGGAGAGATTTGACATGAAAGGAACTAAACCCGCATCTACCCTTTTAGCCACAAACCATGACATTTGTCCCGATGAATTTGGAGAAAGAGTCGAAGAAACATTTTATCGCTCCATGATCGGATCCTTGATGTATCTCACAGCTTCGAGGCCAGATATCATGTATCCCACATGACTTTGCACCAGATATCAGTCAAACCCAAAGGAATCACATTTGTTGATCGTCAAAAGAATCATGCACCTTAAAGGATGTCCAAGCACCGGCTTGTGGTATCCACGTCATGACGACTTCAACCTTGCGAGTTACTCTGGCTCTGATTTTGGTTGCTGCAAGCTGAATGCTAAATCTACAACGATCGGCTGCCAGTTCTTCGGAACTCGTTTGGTAACGTGGCAATGCAAGAAACAGACCGCGGTCATGCTCTCTACTTGTGAAGCTGAATATGTTTCAGCATCTAGTTATTGTTCACAAATATTGTGGATACAACAACAGCTAAGAGACTTCGGACTGTAATTTCTTGATACGCCTATATATGTAGATAACAAGGCGGCTATTGATATCACAGTCAATCCTTGTCAACACTCACGCACTAAACATATTGAGATTCGATACCACTTTATCCGTGACTCTCACGAGAAAAGGTTGGTATGAATTGAGAAAATTCACACTGATGACCAAAAAACAGATTTTTATACCAAAGCTTTTGACAGAGCAAGATTTCGAAATCTTTCAAAAGTAAATGATTTAAAGAATCTGACATCAGGGGATGTTTATGAGGTTGAATTTGAGGATGACGATGTCGTGATATGATCCCCACCGGTAAGTCACATGTTTTTCTGTAAATATTTTTCATGCTTTCTTAAAAAAAATCCAAAAAAATATGTTTTTGATTTTAGGGGGAGAAAAAGTTGTGGAAAATACAAAAACATTGAAAAATTTGAAAAAAGAAATTAACAAAAAAAATTGAAAAATCTTTAAAAAATACAAAAACATTAAAAAATCAGAAAGAGTTTGTGTATAAGGGAGATGATAGTACATCAGTGGACTGTTACAGTATGCTAAACAAATGCATCGTTTAAAAGTGTCTAAACAGGTCATTCTAAGGATGTGCCAGTAGGCTTCACACGTTAAGTAAACTGCTTTCGGGATATAAACCTAAAAGGATAAACTGGTAAATCTGTGGCTTAACATCTCTCGGATATATGGACTTGGTACTCCGAAATTTCGTTTGAGAGATTGCGAGATTCTTAGATATTAGGTCTTTATATTTAGTTGATATCTGGGTATTATACGAGTTCTTCAGATTTTGCATCAGCAATGGCCTAGAACTTGTATAATACTTTCGCATTATTCACCCCAAAACTGCATAAAAAATGAAAAAAATGTCATAAAAAGATACGACATTCGACAGTACAAAAATCAAAAGATTCCCAAGAGGAACACCACCTAAAGTCGAGCCTTCATCTCTTTCTCTGTTCGGAAGTACTAACCTGAGCTCTCAAGGTTTCGCATTTCACCCCTTTATAGATATCAGTTAGATATATTCACCTGTGAGATGAAATCTAGGGAATCTCGATGCGGGAGTACATTTTGAGGTGGGAAACACAGATTAGGCCATGTTGATAAAAATTACCTAACATATCTTGAAGCAGTTGAGAAACGTGTAGAGGTTTAAGTGGATTAGTATACTGACAATCTAAAAGAAATCTATTTAAGAGCTTAAAAGTTTTATCTAGAGCAACTGTACTGGTAATGTGTCTCAATAAACTGATATGATCCTCTAACACAAACTCGCCAAAAATATGTATGTAAATATGTTGGTACATATTAATTTAAGCATCTTTAGTTTAAGAAATGTTATAAAAAAATTCAAAAAGATTTTATATTCTACTTTAGTTCTTTGACTTCCGGTGATGGAAAACTGATCTTCAAAGTCGAAAGCGACTGAATGCTGAAAGAAAGCTAAGAAACCATAGGCTGGGAGCTAATCTGGAAACAAAGTCTGATTTAAAATGTTCAAAAGATCATTAATTTGAATCTTAAAATCAACAAAAATATCAGTTTTGGTCAAAACGCGGTCAACTAAGGTCATTAACTTGGACTTGGTAACCAAATCAGTTATCTAAGGTCATTAATTTGGACTTGGTCAACTAAGTGGACGTTTCAAACTGAAATCACAACGAAAAAGATAGAGAACTGGTAAGATTAGAGAATTTTCGCACGGAAATTTTACTTAAATAATTTCCGCACAAAAATTTCAGATGAAATTTCCGCACGAAAATTTTCAGTTATATAAATAGTTTTCATGCGAAAATTCTTATAACCTCCTCTTTGTCAACACAATTTCTCTCTGGGCGATTCTCGAGAAACACTCATTCTACTCACATTCTTTCACGTTTATCACATTAGGGAGGTTGATTAGCACACCTCTTATAATGGTGAAGGTAATAACCTCGAACTAGAATTGTAACTTTGAAGATCTTGGACTAAATCGGACATAAACGTATCTAGGTTAAAACAAGCTGGTAAAACTCAAAATTGAAAATATAAAACTCATTATCGTCACCTTTAGCTTAGATTCACCAGTTCAATTTCTTGAAAACGACAAATTTAAAATCGGTTCAAGTTTGAAGGTTTGAGTCGGGGACGACGAGAATTTTCGCACGAAAATCCTTAGAAATTTTCGCACGGAAATTTCTATCAATTGTTAAAACTGTCATACACTTGATACAGATTTTCGCACGTTAATCTGCGAAAATCTATTTAGGATATTTTTCGCACAAAAATTTGAGCTTGTGTGTTTATTTTTGAAAATTTTTGTCTAACTTTTTCGCATCTCTCTGTTTCACAAGAAATTGAGTTTCATCCCATGCATAATTCATGCTGCGTTATTAATAAAGAGGTGCCGGAATTTGCTCCGTTCTCACAGTACTTCGAGTTTATGGAACGGCTACCTGTATTTCATGCTCTCACGCATAAACATGATGTGTATGCATCACACATTGACCGTTTCTGGGATGCAGCTGTAACATTCGTCGTAAAACGGGTTTCAAAACCCGCTTCGTTTAATAATCAAATATTCGGTTAAAAGTTCGTTGCGTATTTATTGTGCCGGTTATTTTAAATAATACACAATTAATGAATATTTTAGAGTTTAAAAACCATAATTAATAAATAATAATAATAAAATTAAATAAAAGAACAGAACAGCGTAGCCGGGTCTCGAAGGTCTACCGCGTACACACATACACATCACACCACTCCGCCACCCACATATTTGTGTTTAATACTTAAACAAATAATACTTATGGTAAAACCGAAAATCAAACCTGTAACTCAGCAAAACCCAGAACCCGTAATCGCCGGCAAAAAAAAACGAAGACTCCGCAAATGTTGCTGTTTTCCTTTGACTGAAACGCGTAAACTGATTTCGACGTCAGTTATAACCGTTGTTTAACACTCAATTTAGTCAAAACCGTTTCCTTTGAGAATTGAAATCCTTGACCGCGAATTTTGGCCTCTAATTCGAAACCAATCGGCTTGTCCCCCTTATAAATACCCACCCAAACTCCTTGTAAACATTTCGCTCAGAACTGCACTCTCTTCCTGAAGCTTTAATCCTTTCAAAGCACGTCGCCGGAGATTTTCGCACTCGCCGGAATATCACCGGAAAACCGAAGCTTTACTCCTAATCGGTATAATTCTCAACTCTTTTTGTAATCCATTATTCAGCATGTATTAATCTTAATCAGTCAACCAGATTTTTGTTTTAAACAATTTTCGGTCGGGTTATAAGTTCTGTGTTTTTAAAATGAAGAAGATGAAGTTTAAGATGTATAGTAATATAAATAAAAACGGGTATTTAACCAGGTTAGACACACAGTCCAGCGGTGAACTGTGTGCAATTACAAAGCACACGTCCCGAGTTCGAATCGCACATGTTTCCGATTTTCTGAAATAAAGCCAACACTTTTTAAACCTATTCAGATCAATTCACAGTATATATATAAAATGAATATAATCCAGTGTTTATGCAGATTAGGCACACAGCCCAACTGGTTGGGCTGTGTGCACTCGAACCACAGATCCCGAGTTCGAGTCCGGGTTCTGTAATCAGTTTCGGCCATATTAAAAACCTTTTTAATAAAAACTAAATAAGGTTAAAGCTAGTTTGTATATATATATAATTAAAATAGAGAATATTTCGGGTTAGACACGTAGCTCAGTTGGTAGAGCTGCGTGCACGTATACGAGAGGTCACGGGTTCGAACCTCACTCGCCGCCTGAATTTCATGCTATCCGACCGGTCAGACCCGGTCAGACCTGACAAGGTCAACATTTTTTTAAAAATCTGTTTTCTTATTTTTACTTATTAAGGTTTAAAAATTATTTAAAAATACTTAAAAATAAGATTTCTAAGGTTAAAAAATTTGCAATAAAATCATAAAAATAAATCTAAAAATCTCATTAAGAGCACTAATTAAAAATATTAATCTCAAATAAAATTATTTATTTATCGAATTATTTCGTTATTATTTAGGTTAGTTTTCCCTCGTCGGTTGAATCATAAATTCGTGCGCATTCATCATTATCAAGGAACGCACCCACTGTGAGTGAATCTCTACCAATTTCCCGTTTTAATCATGTTTTGGGGTGTATCATGTGTCATACTATTCTTTTATTTTATTTAAACACTTGTGCATACATCATATCCGTGATCAAATGTGTATTGATTGTTGTGTGAATTATATGTAGATTAAATTTATCATTTCAGTGCACGCATTTCATTAGGTCCATCAGTTCCCCGTGGGATACGGGTTGAGCATCATGAGCCTCATTAGATCGGCTCCGTTTGATTGAGCCTTGATCTCAAATACATCATCATTCATGTCATATATTCATCCAAAGTGGTTTGTGATTGTTTACATATATATGTTTGCTCACATGTGATTAATGCACGAATTTTCTTTAATAAATAAAACAAGAAATTAGTTAAAATGTTTTATCAAGGTTCACTCGACAACTTTTGTTGACCCAAAATCTCCCCTGTTTTACACATGATACATGTGATCCAGCCGAGACAGGAAACACTTAGGATGGCCTAGAAGAATAAACAAGTTTATACTTTGGAATAAATATATAGTTTCATTTTCCTTTGTAATTGTATGAATTTTGTTTTTGGATATTTAAGTTTGTAATTTGAATTTAATAAATATGAAACATCTTAGTAAATATCATGAGCTTTGGTGATAACCCAATTATGCCCTGACTTTTATTCCGCTGCGGGTCGGGGTGTGACAGATTGGTATCAGAGCTTGTGACTATAGGGATATAGGATAGGTTATTAGACCCTTGGAGCCTATACTATAGTTGATTAAATTTTTAATTGTTTATGCGTTACATGCAAAATTCATGATGTTTATATGTTTCATGTTTATTTTCACACCCAAAGTTATGCAAGCACGCTCACAAATACATGTTATTATGCAATGCTCTCATAATTCATATCCTCATAACATATCATATCTATGAGAGCACACACCTCACGATTTCCATGATTTTTGCAATGATTTTGTATTTTTCAAATCACATCAAAGTGAGTTTTCACGACGGGCATGTAGTAACTGGAAGGGTACAAGTACCGGTAGTCGGAACGTCCTGTCTAGGCTTGGCATTCGTATAAATCCAAAATAAAGGACCAGTTTGCCTACCTGGGGACTAACGATGAGAGTACGAAGGACCTATTAGGCCAAAGCATGCTATACCAAACGTCATGTGAACTAACCCCACTTTGAGCTGTCATTGTGTCTACACCTGGACACCCTCCTACCATACATCTCGCAATCATGTTTTACGATTTTCATTCGGGTGATGCGAGTGTTAACCCGCCGACACCAATGTGAATCCTACCAAGCCCAATAGTCATGGGGGCCCACATGACTACACAGGCAATGGTATGGGGGACATTTGGAGGCCCAAACATGAGCAAACCCAAGACATCCTATGGATGTAGTTAAATTATTGTCAGTTATGTTGTTTTTCATTCTTTTTACGACACATGACACCTAGAAAATTCTTAAACTCACAATCTTCCTATATATGTTCCTGTAGATGTCGGCTAGGCAATTACGTGGAGGTAGAAAGTCAGGAAAGTCAAACGAACGCTTGGCCACACAAATCGCTAAACAAATGGCCGCTGTACTTCCTGACATCGTGCTTCAAGTTCAACAAGCTCTCACCGCTAATCCCATCAACCCTCCCAACAAAGAAGACCAGAGCGTCGCTAACCCTCCTTCCAAAACCCCCAAGTGCACCTACAAACACTTCAAATCCTGCGATCCCCCAAAATATGAAGGGACCGAAGGTGTTACCGCCCTCCTTCACTTGTTTGAAGAAATGGAAAACACTTTCCTCAATTGCGATTGTCCCTAGGACCATAAGGTACGTTATGCAACTGGAAGACTGTTTGGGGTAGCCCTTACCTGGTGGAACACGGAAAAGGGTAAGCGAGGTGTTGAATATGCCATGGCCTTAACATGGGAAGAGTTAAGGGAACTCATGACAAGACGCTTCTGTCCAAGAAGCGAGATCAAAAAGCTGGAAGACGAATTCCACGCACTGAAACAAAAGGAAGGAGACCACACTTCATATAATAAGAGATTTCTTGAGTTGAACCAGATGATCCCCAATTTGTTCACCCCCTTGTACCGCTTAGTCGAACACTACATTCGAGGCCTCCCCTCGAAAATCCAAGATTCGGTTTTAAGCACTTAGCCTACAACACTTGAAGCCGCAATGGAGTTAGTTACAGAACTCACTGAGAATTGCATTCGAAATGGAAAATTCAAAGATGAGAAGAAGAAAGCACCCATTGAGACCCCAACTCCGAACCACCTCGTCTCATCCTCGAAGTTTGCTGGTAAGAGGAAGCGAAATAGCAAAAATTTTGCTGTCACTCAAACCAACCCTCCTATCACTGCTGCACCAATCACCCAAATTGCTCCTCCAATTGCACCATTCAAAAAGACATATACTGGCACACACCCAAAATGCAACCGCTGTCAATACCATCACCCTCCCGAAAATCCTTGCCAACATTGCACAAGTTGTGGTCGTGCGGGTCACACCATCCAAACCTGCCGTACCCTTCAACGAATGAACCGCAATCAACCTCCAACCCAAACCCAAAATCAGATAGTGGGCCAAGCCCAACAACCCTTACTTCTACCACCTGCACAACACGCGGCCCAACCTTACTACCAACCCAACTACCCCATGATGCAACCCATGCGAGCTTGTTTCAACTATGGGGACCCAAACCACTTCAGGAACACTTGTCCACGCCTAGTGAACATCATCCATGCCTAAGCTCAAGCGAATCCGGTAAACCAAGCTAACCAAGCTCCTCCACCTGCCAGAGGAAGAGATTTCAATATCAATGCTAACCAAGCCAGGGCTGACAACAACGTGGTCAACGGTACGTTTCTCATCAATGATAGTTATGCATCCATATTATTCGATACTGGTGCGGATAAGAGCTTTGTGTCCTTAGAATTTGAACCTATCCTCGACCAACCTCGTGTTAATCTCATGGAATCTCTAACGGTGGAAGTTGCTGACGGAAAACCCACTTCATTAAACTCTATTATACGCAATTGTACTCTCACTCTAAACGATCACGATTTTCCAATTGACCTCATTCCTATGAAGTTGGGAAGTTTCGATGTTATAATCGGTATGGACTGGCTCAGCCAGCATCATGCTGAAGTGGTGTGCCACGAAAAATTCCTTCACATTCCTCTTGCAGACGGTCAGACACTACGTATTTTTGGGAAACCCCTTCGAAAGGACTCAAATTAATGTCCTGCCTTCAAGCCCGAAGATATCTCCGCAAGAACTATGTCACATTCCTAACTCACATCGTCAAGAAGGGAAACAAGGAGAGGAAACTCGAAGATATCCCAATTGTGAAGGAATCCCCACAAGTCTTTCCCGACGACATTTCAGGACTTCCTCCTATGAGAGAAGTCGAATTTCGCATCGATCTTGTACCTGGCGCTACACCAGTCGCAAAATCTCCTTATAGGTTAGCCCCATCCGAGATGCAAGAACTGGCCAGTCAACTGCAAGAGCTGACTGACAAAGGATTCATACGTCCTAGCTCATCGCCTTGGGGTGCACCTGTCCTTTTTGTGAAGAAGAAAGATGGAACGTTTCGCATGTGCATTGATTATAGAGAACTCAACAAGTTGACGGTTAAAAATCGCTATCCACTGCCTCGCATTGATGACCTCCTAGACCAACTTCAAGGCGCCACCTACTTTTCAAAAATCGACCTTCGTTCTGGTTATCATCAGCTTAGAGTGCGAGAAGAAGATATCCCAAAAACCGCCTTCCGGAGTCGTTATGGTCATTACGAGTTCATGGTCATGCCCTTCGGTTTAACCAACGCCCCCGCTGTCTTCATGGATTTAATGAATAGGGTATGCAAACCCTACCTCGACCGTTTCGTCATAGTCTTCATCGACGACGTCCTTATCTACTCCAAGTCTAAATCCGATCATGAGCGACACCTTCGACTCATCCTCACACTCTTAAGGACTGAAAAGCTTTACGCTAAGTTCTCAAAATGCGAATTCTGGTTAGGAGAAGTACAATTCCTTGGTCATGTTGTCAATGACAAGGGAATTCATGTCGATCCTTCAAAAATCAAGGCAGTACAGGAATGGCAAGCGCCACGTACCCCTACCGAAGTTAGGTCATTTCTTGGCTTGGCTGGTTACTATCGACACTTCATTGCCAACTTTTCCCGTATCGCTGTACCACTCACAGCCTTGACTCATAAAGGAAAACCCTTCACATGGGGACCTAAGCAAGAGGATACCTTCCAAACTCTAAAGCAAAAACTTTGTGACGCACCTATCCTCACACTCCCTGAGGATTGCGATGACTTTGTGGTATATTGCGACGCATCAGGGCAAGGGCTAGGCTATGTATTGATGCAAAGAGGAAAAGTGATAGCCTATGCCTCTAGCAACTCAAGGTTCATGAGAAGAATTACACCACCCACGACCTGGAACTTGGAGCCGTTGTGTTCGCTCTCAAGATATGGAGACATTACCTCTACGGTACCAAGTGTGAAATATACACTGACCATAAGAGTCTCCAACATATCTTCAACCAGAACGAGTTGAATATGAGGCAACGGAGATGGGTCGAACTTCTCAACGACTACGACTGTGAAATTCGGTATCATCCTGGCAAGGCAAACGTGGTGGCCGATGCGTTCAGTCGAAAAGGTTATGCGAACTCCATTCGTCTTCTATGTTCGCAAATCATAACCGACATCAAAGATCGAATCCGGGCAGCTCAACATGTTTCTGTAACAGAAAATGACGTACGCGATGAGCTGTCATGTGGAGCTGAACTGAAAATCGAAACCAAATCCGACGGTATTCTATACTATTTAAACCGCATATGGATTCCTGATCGTGATAACCTTCGTGATTTCCTCATGAATGAGGCGCACAAAACACGATACTCTGTACACCCAGGAGCCGACAAGATGTATCAAGACCTACGATCACCTACTGGTGGCCTGGCATGAAAAAGGATATCGCTGTTTTTGTTTCCAAGTGCCTTACCTGTTCCAAAGTAAAAGCTGAACATCAAAGACCTTCAGGACTTCTAGTCCAACCCGAAATACCTGTATGGAAGTGGGAAAACATAACCATGGATTTCATTACCGGGTTACCTCGCACCTCCAGTGGGTATGACACCATATGGGTAATAATCGATCGTCTTACAAAGTCATCTCACTTCATTCCGATTCGCGAGGACTTCAAGAACGAGAAGTTAGCTCGTATCTACATCAGCGAGATCGTAAGCCGTCATGGTGTACCATTAAGCATCATTTCAGACCGTGATGGTCGTTTCACTTCACGAACATGGCGAGCCATACAAACCGCTTTGGGTACACGATTAGACCTCAGTACCGCTTTTCATCCTCAAACTGATGGTCAATCTGAACGCACCATCCAAACCCTTGAAGACATGCTGCGAGCATGTGTCATAGACTTCAAAGGGAACTGGGACACTCACCTACCATTAGTTTAATTTTCGTACAACAATAGCTATCATTCAAGTATCAGCATGGCTCCTTTCGAAGCTTTATATGGTCGTAAGTGCCGATCTCCAGTATGTTGGCACGAAATTGGGAAGCGCAAATCACCGGACCAGAATTAATTCAAGAAACAACCGACAAGATCCATCAAATTTGAAACAATCTTCTAGCGGCTCAAAGTCGTCAAAAGAGTTATGCTGACAAATGACGAAAGCCCTTGGAATTTGGCATTGGTGATCAAGTACTTTTAAAAGTATCACCGTGGAAGGGAATGGTTCGTTTTGGCCAGAAGGGCAAGCTAGCACCACGCTACGTAGGACCTTTCAAGATACTCGAGAGAGTAGGTCCTGTAGCATACAAGCTTGACCTACCAGAAGAGCTCAACAGAATTCATCCCACATTCCACGTATCAAACTTGAAAAAGTGTTTCGCCGATGAAAACCTCCATATTCCTCTAGAAGACTTTCAAGTCAATGAATCGATGCACTTCGTTGAAAGACCAGTAGAAATCATGGATTTCGGAGAGAAGCGTTTAAGGCGAAGTTGTATTCCAATTGTCAGGGTACGTTGGGAGTCAAAGCGAGGACCCGAGTTTACTTGGGAACGTGAAGACTCAATGCGCGAAAAATACCCGCATCTTTTTCCGGTTACCACTACTGCTTAAATTTTGGGACAAAATTTCTAAAAGTAGGGGATACTGTAACATTCGTCGTAAAACGGGTTTCAAAACCCGCTTCGTTTAATAATCAAATATTCTGTTAAAAGTTCGTTGCGTATTTATTGTGCCGGTTATTTTAAATAATACATAATTAATAAATATTTTAGAGTTTAAAAACCATAATTAATAAATAATAATAATAAAATTAAATAAAAGAACAGAACAGGGTAGCCGGGTCTCGAACCCGGGTCTACCGCGTACACACACACACATCACACCACTCCGCCACCCACATATTTGTGTTTAATACTTAAACAAATAATACTTATGGTAAAACCGAAAATCAAACCTGTAACTCAGCAAAACCCAGAACCCGAAATCGCCGGCAAAAAAAACGAAGACTCCGCAAATGTTGCTGTTTTCCCTTGACTGAAACGCGTAAACTGATTTCGACATCAGTTATAACCGTTGTTTAACACTCAATTTAGTCAAAACCGTTTCCTTTGAGAATTGAAATCCTTGACCGCGAATTTTGGCCTCTAATTCGAAACCAATCGGCCTGTCCCCCTTATAAATACCCACCCAAACTCCTTGTAAACATTTCGCTCAGAACCGCACTCTCTTCCTGAAGCTTTATTCCTTTCAAAGCACGTCGCCGGAGATTTTCGCACTCGCCGGAATATCACCGGAAAACCGAAGCTTTACTCCTAATCGGTATAATTCTCAACTCTTTTTGTAATCCATTATTCAGCATGTATTAATCTTAATCAGTCAATTAGATTTTTGTTTCAAACAATTTTCGGTCGGGTTATAAGTTCTGTGTTTTTAAAATGAAGAAGATGAAGTTTAAGATGTATACTAATATAAATAAAAACGGGTATTTAACCGGGTTAGACACACAGTCCAGCGGTGGACTGTGTGCAATTACAAAGCACACGTCCCGAGTTCGAATCACACATGTTTCCGATTTTCTGAAATAAAGCCAACACTTTTTAAACCTATTCAGATCAATTCACAGTATATATATAAAATGAATATAATCCAGTGTTTATGCAGATTAGACACACAGCCCAACTGGTTGGGCTGTGTGCACTCGAACCACAGATCCCGAGTTCGAGTCCGGGTTCTGTAATCAGTTTCGGCCATATTAAAACCTTTTAATAAAAACTAAATAAGGTTAAAGCTAGTTAGTATATATATATAATTAAAACAGAGAATATTTCGGGTTAGACACGTAGCTCAGTTGGTAGAGCTGTGTGCACGTATACGAGAGGTCACGGGTTCGAACCTCACTCGCCGCCTGAATTTCATGCTGTCCGACCGGTCAGACCGGTCAGACCTGACAAGGTCAACATTTTTAAAAAAATCTGTTTTCTTATTTTTACTTATTAAGGTTTAAAATTATTTAAAAATACTTAAAAATAAGATTTCTAAGGTTAAAAAATTTGCAATAAAATCATAAAAATAAATCTAAAAATCTCATTAAGAGCACTAATTAAAAATATTAATCTCAAATAAAATTATTTATTTATCGAATTATTTCGTTATTATTTAGGTTTGAATCATAAATTCGTGCGCATTCATCATTATCAACGAACGCACCCACTGTGAGTGAATCTCTACCAATTCCCCGTTTTAATCATGTTTTGGGGTGTATCATGTGTCGTACTATTCTTTTATTTTATTTAAACACTTGTGCATACATCATATCCGTGATCAAATGTGTATTGATTGTTGTGTGAATTATATGTAGATTAAATTTATCATTTCAGTGCACGCATTTTATTAGGCCCATCAGTTCCCCGTGGGATACGGGTTGAGCATCAGGAGCCTCATTAGATCAGCTCCGTTTGATTGAGCCTTGATCTCAAATACATCATCATTCATGTCATATATTTATCCAAAGTGGTTTGTGATTGTTTACATATATATGTTTGCTCACATGTGATTAATGCACGAATTTTCTTTAATAAATAAAACAAGAAATAGGTAAAATGTTTTATCAAGGTTCACTCGCCAACTTTTGTTGACCCAAAATCTCCCCTGTTTTACACATGATACAGGTGATCCAGCCGAGACAGGAAACACTTAGGATGGCCTAGAAGAATAAACAAGTTTATGCTTTGGAATAAATATATAGTTTCATTTTCCTTTGTAATTGTATGAATTTTGGATTTTGGATATTTAAGTTTGTAATTTGAATTTAATAAATATGAAACATCTTAATAAATATCATGAGCTTCAGTGATAACCCAATTATGCCCCGACTTTTATTCCGCTGCGGGTGGGGGTGTGACAGCAGCAGTGTTACAACCATAACCAAGGGCTATCAAATCAGCAGTAAGAATTGGAAAAAATGATATTGAAGTGACTATTACAGAATATCTTATTCGAGAAGTTTTGCAGCTGAAAGACAATAGTAGAGATCCTACAGGGTTTACAGCAAGGATGGTCAAAGGATCTTTCATTCGAATGGGGTATAATGGTTACGTCAATTCTGCGCCATTCAAAATCAACAGACTAGGTCTACCCTACAGATTTCTAGCTCACTGTGTTACTCGCTCCTTGAGTCCCAGAAAAGGGGGATGGGACGATTTGGTTGATTATCATATGTGCATGATGGTGGCACTTATTCTGAACAATCCATACAACTTCAGCAAATTGATCTTTGAGCAGATGGTCATGAATTTGAGAAAAGGGTCAATTTCTGCAGTATCCCAGATTCATTCAGATGTTTCTCAACCATTTACACCCTAATCTGGAAAAGAAGAAAGATGATCTGCTGGAATTAGAGCACATGTCACCGTCAGATATTCACAATATCAGCAACTATCGAAAGGGAGGAAAAGCACCGGCTTTCAAGCTAGTTTTTGGTACATTTGTGAATAAAGATTATGTTACCCCTCCAGAAGGAAAATGGAGAAACGAGGGGAGCGGAGATGAGAGTGAAGAATCAAATATGATGGAAGATTTTATCGAGAAGAAAAGTACATGGTTTATCAAAGCCGAGGGTGAGAAAAGTAAGGGACAGTATGGTCGTCAAAAGGCTCCAACTACCTCTACTACATCGAAACGCAAGAAAGCCTTGAAAACTTCATCTTCTGCACCAAAACGTCAAAAGAAGCAGCCCATTGTTGCTACAGGATTGATTGATGAACCTGATACTGAAGTGGTACAAGTTGGAAAAACAACTCATGTTGAAGAGTCTGTTAAAGATACCACAGCCGAGGTTGAAAGAATGGTTGTTGGTGGTTCTGAAGCTGGTGGTGGTGATGATGAAGGGCTATCATCCAGTACCGATTCTGAGGGTAGGAGAGAGGCAGAAAGAAAAGATAGAGAAAAGAAGGAGTTAGAAAGAATAGAAAGAGAGAAAAGAATTGCTGAAGAGAAGAAACAATAGGCTATTGGAGATGATGATACAACATATGAGCCATCTAGGTCTGAGGAAGAGGTTACAATGGTTAAGCCCACTAAAAGGCCAGCCGCTAAACGAGTTATGAGGGCTATGTTGAAAAAGCTTGACTCTGCTGCAGGAAAACTAAGGATCAAGTTGAAGACTAAAACTGCAGATCCTCTGGATCAAGTTGAAGACTTTTGATACGGGATTTGATGATTTCAATCTTGACTTTGGAGATTTGCCAGGAGGGAAAACCTTTACCGTTGACAAAGTATATGAAGGTAGATTGGGAGAATTACAGGCTGAGTTAAAGAATGCTGAGGAACGCATCAAGGTCCTTGAGTCGGACAGGGATAGTATCATGGAGATTCTGAGGATTGTTACTGATGATAATGACAAATTTATGCACGCATCTCAGAAAGTTACTACATACGAGGAACGAATCAGAGTGTCAGAGAATGAGAGAAAATTTTGAAGGCGACTCTCAAGAGCTATGAAACAAAAATGAAAGAATGATTAAGAAGATGGATGAGTACGAGGCTGAGAGAACTTCAAACAACAGGCATATTGAGCTGATGAAGAAAAATTCTTGTTAGAACACTTGGGATTTCTCTAGCAGATGAGAGCGAGCAGATTGAAAGAGAGGAAGCTAGACAGAGAGTGGCAGAGAAAGAACAAGCTGCTAAGGAAATTTATGATGCTGAAGGCAAAGGGAAAAAGAAGATAGAGGGTTTATTTGTTGAGAAAGAATCAGAGCCTGAGGTTATCATGTCTGAAGAGCCAGCGATTGATCAAGCTGTGCCGGAAGCTGAATCAGTGCCAGTATGTCTTGACATGGTTATTTACAAGCCTCCTCCTCCAAGGTTTATCATGGTTAGGTTGCCTGGAGATTTAGAGATTGATTATTCAGGGCTTCCTGAGAAACATCGCAAGTTTATGGAAAAGAAGCAAGAAAAGAAGCGTTAGATGGATCAAGAAATTGAGGATGAAGTTGAGTCTTACTTCGAGGATGTAGAGGTTGATAGTGGTGTTAGTGGTAGAAAGGATGATAAGGATGTTGGTGAATCTGGGGTTCATGTATCTGATGATGTTATTAATGAAAATTTGGATATTTCTGTGTACTTGATCGACTCTGCTAATCAACATTCTGCAGATATATTTCAGGGGAGTCCAGTAATTTGGATCAAGGCTCAGGGCAAACAGGAATCCTCACAGCGACTTCATCATCGTCTGTTCCTGTTATGCCTAAACCAAGAATATTCTATCTAGAGCACGATGTGGAAGAAGGGGAATATGTGCATAACTTCTCAAAGGCAGAGCTAGCAGAACTGTATGGTGTAAATGAAGAATCATTTGTGTTTGATTTTGAAGATGATCTGAATAACACTAGTGTCGAGCCTAATGACTATGTGTTCCAGCCCGTTCCAGATGCTTAAGATTAAGATTATGTGGTTATCGAAGATTGGGATTCTGATGGTTCTGATGACAATGATGCTACGTATGTCGGAGAGGGTACATAAGTCTTCCCAACCTTTGCATAAATGTTCACATCTGAGAATGAGGAGTTGTTAAAGAGTAAAGTTGAAGAGGCTGTAAAGTCTGGTGCAGTATCTCAACATATGACTAAGGAAGAGATTACTGAGATGAATAAGAAATGGTTCAAAGATCTTCCGGTTGAGCATAAGTTCCTACGTCCTTTGGCTTTCTTTACTAGAGATCCTGGTGCTTCATTAGGAGATATTATCAGCTGGGGATGGATTGAAGAAATGGATGTGTATGCTATCAAGAGGGAATTTAGGGTTCAGTATTTCAAACAATTGAAAGATATCAAGACATTGCCTTATTGGGATGTGACGGAGTTGACACAATGCAAATTATTCAACCTCAAAATCAAGTTTCATGATCTGGAGTTGTGGAAGGTGATAAAGTACGAAGCAAAACACAACTTTCCACTGTGGAAGCCACATTATCCAAGAAAAGTAACGAAGATTGATCCAGTTACTCAAGAGAAAGATGTTACTTTGATTGTCAAGCAACCACGTGCAATGAAGAATATGCCTCTCAAGAAAATGGAACAAGACTTCTACAAGATCTTTAAGTGGTGGCATTATGATTCTAGTACAGGGGAGGCTGTTATTTATGTTGAACCCGATGAAGACTTTTGGAAGATTACTGAAGATTTATCAGATTCTGTCATTGCTCACAAGCGTATCTATGGGTTATTGAGAGGGATTCGTGTGTTGGATCCTATGTCGTTGGTTAACTGTTCGAAGAAAGATATTGAACGTCTATTCTTTGTGAAGATCAGTTATGAAGATAAGGATGAAGCTCAAGCTCTGCAATTCTAAAAGATTGTTAATGTGTGTTATGCTCATGATATTCATTTAGGTAAAACGTGGAACACGTCATGGAGAGAGCTTGAAGCAAAAGAGAAGAAAATGAAGATAAAAAGGAGACAAGGATTGAAGAAAGATGGAAGCTAGCATCTCGAGAAAGATTCAAGTTTGGCAACACATACAATCGACCTCCTCCTACAGATCAAACTCCTATTCCTTCTGAGGAGCGTCGAAAGCCTCCTAAGCGCTTTTTCAGTTAATCAAGTCAAAAGTCTTTGAAGAATTTTTGAAGAAAAGTTTTGAAGACCATCCAAGACTGCGGCAACATCCAAAGGCGAGTCTGTTGGTGCACATATGTCTACTGCCTACGTCTAGGATAAGTCTGTTGTATAGATAGGGTTTCGCAGCGTCAAATGTTTTACGATAAAGTTTTTGTTTCAGTTTTAGAATTTTTGCATGAAAATTCTACAGATTTTCGCACGAAAATTTCGTGGGAAAATACCTTGTGTCCCAGTCACTTGGTGCTATCTTGTCAAGCCTATAAATAGGTGACTTGGGATGTTAGTCTATCATGCTGTTTTTGGAGATCATAGGCGAAGCCCTGCTCATTTGTGTCTGTAATCTATTCAACATTAATTAATACAAGATTCAGACGTGTTAAACAGTAATCCTTACTCTTGTCGATTGTTTGTTCACTCGGTTAACAATGAATTCCGCCTCTGTTAGCTAAGCAAATCACACTGGTAGCTCACGAGTTGGGTCCGATCCTACACTCACAACTTACTTCATGTATCAGACCTCTCGTGTTATTTTATTATACTTGTATTGTAATTATCAATTCAATTTCGGTCGACTTTTCAAAAAGTCAATCTGTAAAACATTCCTATTTAAATTTAAAATATTATTTACAACCTATATTCTCATAGGTTCATAAATGCGTCACGTGTATATATACACACACATTCTTTTAGTGAAGCAACCTACCTAACCTAACAACGTTACCGACACTAAGGTTTGTACTTACCTTAGTCAGGGAGAGGAACACATTTCATCCTTCGTTTCCGTCCATTCTTAGACACTTGAGGACCATTTCTATCTTCGTCGTTTTTTTAATCTTGTTCTTAAGGTCTTTATTAGAGTTTACATAATGATCCAATTCCTATCACTTAACCTTCTTTCATTTCACTTCTGTACTTTCCTAAGGACACAATCCTTCATTCTTGTCTTTCATTCTTATTTGTTCGATCCCTGGTTACTTACGGATTCAAACTTTTCATTCCTATTTGGTCGACTCATGCTTGCCTATGGATTCGAGCCTTGCATTCGTACTTGGTCGATCCGTACTTGCCTACGGATTCGAACCTTCCATTCTTATTTGGTCGGTCCATACTTGTCTACGGATTCAAACCTTTTATTCTTACTTGGTCGATCCGTACTTGCCTACAGATTCGAACCTTTCATATTTATATAATGTTCTCATTTACTTGAGAACCTTGCAACTCCTTTCACCCACACAATCATTTACTTTCCAATTCTACCGATCATACATGTGATGATTATCATGTCCTCACAAGTTTCATATGCTTCTTGCGCACTGGCCAGGCACGCAATCCACATAATAGCCTCGTGTTATATAATCATCACCTTATGCTCGGAGAAGTGGGTTTCAATTTGTGCCTTATCTATAAAACCTTACCAAGGCAACATCAACGCCTTTCGTTTAACATTCACCCTCCCGCGTGAGATTTTCCCAACACGGGTACTCATTTTTATTAAAAATATGTACCTGAGGTCTAACAATCCAATTTCATGCTTTGGTTTCTGCTCTGGACCGCATCCTTGAATCATCCTTCTTAATTACCAAAGCTCACCTTACACAATACAACACAGTTCGTTTCTTCATTGAAACGTACGTATACATACTTACACCCGGTTCTACCTTCGGGTCTTGATCGAGTCTCAAATTGTACGGGCTCCTAGTCATAAGAGCACACGGGTTTAAGTTCAAGTACTTACCTTTTTTGTACTCAGTTTCACTCAAACCAGGGCTCTTATACCAACTTGTAAGACCCTAACACGCTTAAACCGAAAAGACACAGCAGAATTACGTATCGTAAAATTTCTTTTATTAAAACATTCAAACATGATTGAAAGTCCTTTCTATTGTGAGTCTTTAACGATAATTACATTTTTCGTATATAATATGTTTACTATGTACATGACCACACACTCTCGCACAATCCGTGTTATGACTCGATCTTCAACCGCTTATGTCTCCTGATGATGATGATCGTAATTCTGTGCCACCTGCAGTCATCACATACGTTCACATTCTTAGTACTTGGGACATTATATTATATAATCTAAATTGTATAACTAAAGAATCACGTCGTATTTTATCCTCATGTAGATTCCATCTAGTTATCCTTCTGAATTCGAGTATTTCATCTTAGAGTCTAACCTTCGATGAGCCTAAACTAATATACCTGCACTTCATTTCATTCTCAAAAACAATTCGGTTAACATCGTAAATTCTTATATATATTATCACCATATTTATCTTCTTACGAGTCTCAATCATTGGAAACGTATGGTATAATAAAACATGTACAAAACACATAATCCAACTCTTTCGTGTATGAAGGACCTACTACGAACATGCATACCTCCCTACCCTAACTCTTACATACGTCTTACATGCTCACATAACCTTTAAACAAATCTCAATCACAACATCTCGTAAAATTCTCATACATACTAGTCTACACGTATATTCATATCTAAACACGTTTAGCTACCACATTACACTATATCATGTGTATACAATAAAATCTTACTTATATATCTTAGCCAGATCATATCAAAACGACATTTAAATATGTTAGTGTACAGGCCACGTCTTCGTGCATGTTCCCATAGGTTTCCGTTCTTACCCAAACCCCACAAAACTTTATAATAGACTTGGGGTACCTTTGGGAAGCTTATCGGGGCCTTGGAAGCAAGGAAAAATGAGAAAACGCGAAAAAACGAGTTTCCGACATTGGACCCGTGTAGACAACAAGATAAGGCGTCGGCTGCAACAGGGCAGGGCGTCGGCTGCAACAGGGCAGGGCGTTGTCGACGCCTAACCTAGCATCGCCGACGCCTCCTCTGCAGGTCAAACGCTAATTTCCATATTTTGTTCGTTCTTCCCACTAGTTGCATATCCCGAAAGTTCCAAGACGTATAGTAATAATATTCAAGCCTCCTATCCTTCTATTACTTAACCCCAAGATCAAACCAACTACCACATCTCGCCATGATACTTTCTATGTTTTGACCCGTTTGATCTCACCTAGCATTTTCCATTACGTTTGAACTATAAACAACTTACTACAACAGTTCTTACTCCATTTACTTGTATTTCATACCCATTCCTACATGACTCACAACACTTATACAAACAAACTTCATTTATATACTAAGAAGTGAGTTTCAGATTCACTTACCTTAAGCGTCCGTTTCGTACAAGCTTCCTCGCATCCTTCCCGTTAGCCATCCATGCTTCCACCCACATTGACACCATTCTATAATTTCACCCCATTATGGTTACCACATTATTAGCATACACACACGTTCTAAATTACATTCATTTCACATTCATGTTCTATATTGACCTTTACTAGTCAAATACCAACAACACAATGCATAGGATAGCGAATAACATCTTTTCATTCCACATAATTCTTTATGTATTCACATATAACACTTATTCATACAGCATGTACCTTACGATTTCCCTAACATTACATTTGTGGCCAAATGCCTTACTATGCTATTCATGCACAATTGACTTTTTAGAAAGTCAAGTGTCCATTATATTAATTATTAACTTAAGCTCATGCATCCTCAACATTATAGTAGATTATACTACGGACATCACACACATTTCATACTCATGTAGTAACACCGAAGGGGTATGGTCCCAAAAACCATGTGCCGGCGTAGGAGACCATACCACCAGAACAATGCGAATCAAGAACTGTAGGTCCGTTGTAGGATCGTTCAGGTCCTAATGTGGAAAACCTAAGGTAAACGTGCGGAATCCGTTTGCATAGGCGACATTATAGACAAGTTCTTTACTAATTAATCATTGTTTCATTAATGAGTAAATGTTACAACTCCTGGAAACACTTGGACAGAGCTTCGCCGTCCAGGTTACAAAACCTCTGAATGTTACAAATGAAATCACAAGACACATATATATAGGGTTACAAGTTCGCTTGAATTGTGTCATGGACAAGTTCGGGCGAACTTGTCCTAGCTATGACAAGTTCGGGTGAACTTGTCCTAGGCATGACAAGTTCTGGCGAACTAATCCCTAGACATACATAAACTTCGACATTTCGCTCCTAAATACAGACTCGACTTTATACGATGACGTAGGCAACAGACATATACATCAACAGACTCCCCCTTGGATGTTGCCGTAGTCATCAGTCTTCAATTAAATTCCAGAGTCTTTAATATTCTCTTGATCTTTATTTCTTTAATAACTTTAACTTCCTTGATCTTCATATCTTCTTCAATCCTATTCTCTTTTCTTGAGCTTGTCTTGATAAAACTTTAATCACCATGCTCCCCCTTGCTTTGAGCTTTCTGTTATCTTCAATTAACGTGTTTTATCCTACTCCCCTTTAAAATCTATTTTCTGTTTCAAAGTTCTTCAAACATTCAAAATAAACACTTCAGATTCAAACTTTGAAATTTCTAACCAAAAACATTTCAAATTTTAATCATCTTTATTAGTTTTAAACCCACTCAGTTAATCAAGTCCAAATTAATGACCTTGAATATCTTATCTATGAATCGAGTTCAATCTTAATGATTTTTAATAAACATCTTGACACTAAACTGATTCATTTATTCAAATGTAAGTTTCAAATTAATGAACTTTTTAAACTTTAAAAAGTTTTTAGATTTTGTTCAGCAACTCTAGACTTTGAAAATCAGCTTTTCATCATCAGTGGTCGAAACTAAAAGACAATATAATCTTTTTGTTTTTATGAAATGAATATCAAACACTAAGTATGTACAAACATATTTTCAAACATATTTTTGTTGAGTTTATGTTAAAGGATCACATCAGTTTTATGAAACATATCACAAGTACCGTTGACCTTTTCATGACACAAAGTTTTAAACAACTTTACCTAGATTGTCGATATGTTTGCCCACTTAAACTTCGACACATTTCTCAATTGTTCAAAGATATGTTAGGTAGATTTATGAAACTTGACTTAACTATGGTTCCCATCTCAGAATATACTCCCGTATCAAGATTCCCTAGATTTCATTTTACATGTGAGTAAAGCATAATTAATATCTGTGTCTGGTTATGCGAAGCCTTGAGAGCTCAGGTTAATAACACCGTATCAACAAAGAGATGAAGGCTCGACTTTAAGGTGTTCTTCCAATTAGGGAATCTTTTGACTACAATTGATTAGATCTTTCGATTCTTTCAATTTAGCTGCAGTTTAGGGGATTTTAGCAAAAGCATTATAGAAGTTCTAGGCCATTGCTTCTGCAAAATTAGAAGAACTAGTATAATACCCCAGATATCAATCATCTATAAAGACCTCGTATCTCAGAATCAGGCAATATCTCAAACGAAATTTCGCAGTACTAAGTCCATATATCCGAGAGACGTTAATCCACAAGTTAAGCAGTTGTAAAATTTAGTTTATATCCTGGAAACAATCTATTGAACGTGTAAAGCTTATCGACACATCCACAGTAAGACTTGTTTAAACTTTTTTAAACTTCACAAATCCTTAGCATACTATGATAGTCCACTGATGTACTATCATTTCCTTTTTGACACAAAACTCTTTTTGTCTTTTTCATGTTTTTGTACTTTTTGTATTTAATATGTTTTTGGATTTTCTAAAGAAAAAAATTTTCTCCCCCTAAAATTCAAAAGCATATTTTTTTAAATTTTTTATCTATAGAAAAACATTGATCAACTGATGAGAATTACTTCAATTCTCCATCCATTACTACTTCACAAATTTCTTTTAAATCCTCTCCCCCTCATGATGACAAAAACCTTGACAACTTTGTGTTTATAAAACATTTATATCCATGAATTTTGTCTTTTCAACAGTGAGGGTTCTGTGAAATTTTTCAAATTTTCTTCAAAAAATTGTAAAATTTTCAAGTAATGTGTTTTCAAAAAATTCTCCATTCTCAGTAATTTGTTTTTTCCTCAGAAATTACTGCAGAAGATTCAAACAATTAGTCTAATAATGACACTCAAGCATTTTTAGCCTTAGGCGTTGTTTCTTCAACCTTAATTTTGACTTTCGTTTCACAATCAGGTTTATTTTGGACTTTCTCAAGTTTCGAAAAGTCCTCTAAACTTTCAAGTTTCACTGATTGTATAACTTCTTTTTCTTTCACCAACCATGTTTGATTTTTCGTTAAAGCTTTGGTAAAATTCAATGTTAACACTTTTTGTTCATTACTATTCGAGGATTCACCAGTTTCAAAATTTGAAAACTTAGTAATAACTGGTTTCACCTTGTTTGTAGTTTCTATACATTGTTTCCAAACCTGAGTTGGTATTTTCAAATCTTCAGAATTTTTCTTATCAATATGAACAGGTTTAAGATTAATTTGTAAACATTTTCTAGCAATGTGTCCCTTTATCCCACATTTGTGACACAACCTGTTATCATATCGATCTTTTTTATCAAACCATACAATCAAATTGTAACATTGATTTGATGTGTGGTAACCATCTTTCCTATTTCTTCTATAAGCATGATTTGACGTTGAAGCACTGCGGTCCGACCTGCACCACTTATTTTCAAATTTTTGTGAATTTTTATAATGATTGGATGATCGTACCGATGAACTTTTATGTTTCTTTTGAAAATTTTTAGAATTTTAAAACTTTGTTTTTCCTTTTGTTTTCGTTCTCCATTCTGCTTAAAAGGTTTTTGCGTTGAGCATTCACCTTTTTCAGTAGATTGTAGAACAATTTCTTGAAATTTTTCTTTTAGTTTTAAAAATATTTCATTTTTATCCTTTTTAACATTTTCATCATCGATATCATCATCATAATCCTCATTATGACATCGTCATAATTTTTGACATTGTCACTTATTAGAATTTTCTTTTTATTTTCATTGATCGATTTTGGATATATCTGATCTAGAATCAATGACGAGGTCAAAAAACCTTTCAACTTCTTTTCTAAATCAATAGCTTTATTTTTAGCATTCTCAACTTCATTTTCAAGTTGAGTTATTTCTCAAGATGAGAATTTATTGCTTTTTGATTTTCAATATTAATTTTTTCAAAACCAAATTTTTCATTTTCTAAAATTTTTATTTGATTTTGAAACTCTTTTACAATTTTTACTTTTTCATTTTCTAATTTTTTTATTTTATTTTCAAAAAAACTTTTCATTTTCTTTTAACATTTTATTTTCTATTGTCAAACTCTCCAGATTGGTCAAGAGTTTGACATTATCTGCCAGATAATCATTCAGGTCTTCATCATAGACTGGGCCTATTGATTTAGAACTTGAAAACTCATTTGTAGATATACTTGAAACTTGTTCTTCACAATTCTTCGCAATAACACTTCTTTATCTCTTTATCTTATCATTTAAACTTTGTGATTCCAAATCGTTTCCTTGATCACTGATTATGCCTGCAAAAGATTGACAAACGTCAGGATTATTAAAACTTTGACAAGCATTTTCATCTTCAGATTTAATCTCAGACTCACATTCCTTCTTTAGTTTTAAAACTTTCAAATTCTCAATTACAGGAATGTGATCGCAATGTCGCTTATAAATTCATAAAGATGATTGATGTCAAATCTAAGTTTCTTTTTGATTCTTTCACAAAATCAACCCATTCTAACGGTAATGCATCTTCCAATTTCGAAAACTTTGCTTCAAGACTGAGATAACACCCATTATAACAAGTTAAATACCTATTCATGGCAGAAAAACGTTGTACTAGCTGATGTATAGATTCATTCTTTTTGCATTTAAACATTTCAAATCTTTCTTCCCAAATGGCCATACATTTATCATGATTCAAATCAGAAGACAATTCTTCCCAATCATTCATCTTTTCATAATTAATATTTCTCATTTCCAACGACAAATTTAGTTTTCAAAGAGTTTATGCAAAATTTGACTTTTTAGTCGACAATTTTAACATATCGGTTCACTAAAACGTTAAAAAAAATTTCGAAAGTTGTTTTTACCAGATTAGAGCTTTAAACTCGTCTCGTCGATACGAACTCAACGATGTATAATGTCCGAGACGTTTTTTTTTAGAACCTTAACTTCGCTCGAACTTGTAGTGTATAACTTCGCGCGAAGTTGTTCACTTTTGGACAAGTTCGGCCGAACTTGTACACTTCTTGACAGGTTCGGGTGAACTTGTTCAAACTTTTCACTTTTGGACAAGTTCGGGCGAACTTATACAAATTTGTATAACTTCGAGCGAACTTGTTTAATAAGTTCGTGCAAAATGAGTTTCCAAAACTTGATTTTTTGTAAATTTCGACATGATTTTGATCGCTTTTAGCTCTGATCTTTTCAAAGGTTATAGTATGATGGAGTTTACATATTATACTTGAAAATCAGTCCATTTTATCCGTGTAATGTTCAAGAAAAGTTTAAAAAGAAAGAAATGAGTAGAAGATGTGATGTTCTAAGTCCAATGTCTTCAAATTAGTCCAATCCTGCTCTGATACCACTTGTAGGTCCGTTGTACAGATCGTTCAGGTCCTGATTTGGCAAACCTAAGTTAAACGTGCGGAATCCATTTACAAAGGCGACATTGTAGACAAGTTCTTTACTATTTAATCATTGTTTCATTAATGAGTAAACGTTACAACTCCTGGAAACACTTGGACAGAGCTTCGCCGTCCAGGTTACAAAACCTCTGAATGTTACAAATGGAATCACAAGACACATGTATATAGGGTTAAAAGTTCGCTTGAACTGTGTCATGGACAAGTTCGGGCGAACTTGTCCTAGCTATGACAAGTTCGGGCGAACTTGTCCTAGGCATGACAAGTTTGGGCGAACTTATCCCTAGACATACATAAACTTCGACATTTCGCGCCTAAATACAGACTCGACTTTATACGATGACGTAGGCAACAGACATATGCATCAACAAGAACAAAGACCTTGCGCCTGTCGCGCAACGGTATGGTAATCATGAGAATACAATTCTTATCAATTACGCATATCAAAAATAGCAAGAAGCAACATAACTTTATTTAACATCCTTGCGCCACACCGCGCAAGGGGATAGTTAAGCTTGAGTTAGGAATGTTTGTGAATTCTCAAGTCTGGTTCACAGACATCTTCGCACAGTGATAAAACAGGATCTGAAGGGAATCTTTTCTATTATAACAAATTGTACACGTGGCTGAGGATCAAGGCTCCACCATTGTAGATCTTCTAGAAGCATTAAATGCTCATCGTGTAGGTCTCTATTCGGTTATAACCGAATGCGCCGTGGCAGCATCTGGGACGTCGATCTCTAAAGCACGATGTCAGCATCATCCTCATACAGATCAATAAACCACTTTCCACGTGGCATCTCCCCAGCCGCCGATCCACTCGCGATCTGTGTGCAAGGATGGGGACATAACGGCAAACAGTGTAGAAGATTCCATTAACTTTACGTTATATTTTGGCGCCCAAACATTCGGCTATAAATGGAAGACTTGAGGTACAAGTTATTCATTCACTCTCACTTCACTTGACTTACACTTCATCTTCTCCGGTCATGGAGAGAACCCCCATTCTCCCAGTGGCGAGGCTGACGACGTTGCCAATTTTGCAGTGATTCCCGGCGAAGCTCAGCTTATTGACGATCCAGCAAGAGATTAACCATTTTATGTAGAAACCATGTCCTCAGATCTAGATTGATTCCAGTCAATTTCGGTCTGGTGTTTCTTCATTAACGCCCGCTGATTTTTTCTTTTTCTTTATCTTTTGTTTTTGTTTCTACGTCATCAGTTTCCATGGCCGATGGTCCATCGAATTATCCACAAGGTCCTCGATCTGAAGTCAGGAACGTTGTTCATGGTTCTCGGATCAATGGACAAGTGGAAGAGGATTTCTCTGACAAAGCTGATGGTCATCATGACCCTGGTCGTGTGAACATTCCAGTAACTCCGGGGATTCCAACTGAAGTTTCGTCTGTTCAAATCGCTTAAGTGTTACCACTAGGTGAAACTCCGATGTCTTGGTATGTTAAGTCTCAAAGTGCTTTGAATGCAACTTATGCATAGCTATGTGCACACACCAGCACACAAGCGCCACAGGTCCAACAACTCAGGTGCATGTTCAGCCTACACCTCTAGTATTGAGTTATGATTCGCCAACGCCAGTGAGCGTGCACCATCGCACATCTCTGCAGAAGAAACAGAAATGCATTCTCAGTCTAGAACAAGGTTCGAATCTACACACTCCGGAACCATACGTCGCGAGTATCAAGATGAACAAAATTCTCAGAAGCGGGCATCGGTACATTCACGATTGGGACCACGTCCATCTCAAGGGAGAGATACTGAGCGTGACGAATATGACAAAACTTATGAGGAAGGAGATAGTGTGAGTGTGTCAAGTCGTCTCCAGAGAGATCATGCTGATTATAATACAAAGTCACGCACAATTATAATCCTGAGGCGGAGCATGATTATAATTTGGTATACAGGCCAACAGAGGCTGCTGAACAATCAAAGTTTGTGAAAGAAATTGTGTTAGCTCTGCTTGATCGCGCAAAGTTACCATCTGATGTGGGAAAGTTCAATGGTATGTCAGATCCAAATGATCACATGCGCTTATTGTAACATTACGTGTTTTTATGTCCAATTATATTCTGACACGTGTCCTAGTAATCCTCGTATGTCGTATGGTAAAACAGGAGGGACCAATGTTGTTGAAACGCTAAATTATAATCTCCTTATGTTGAGGAATGAAGTTGAAGGACTAATAGTGGAAAATGACAAAACTTAGCTTCTGGAAGGCGGTTGTGGACCGCAAGGCTAAACCCATATGGTCCGTAACCATTTGTTATACTGTGGGTGCCAGAGGTCCTTACGGACCGCAAGGCTTACCCCTTACGGTCCGCAAGGACCTGCCAGCGAGCAGAAACATGGCAGAGCCATGTTCTGCCACCTTTGTCACATTTTCCACCTTCTCTCTGGTCTTGCCACGACTTGGGACACTTGTTTACGTCCAGGGATGTCTCCTAACACCTGGCATGACCTCATGAGACTTCCTCATGTATAAATAGGCCCCTTTGGTTGCTTAGTTCCTTGCTCATTCCTCTCTAAACTCCTCAAGTTCACATAGAGAAGTTCCAGGCCATATTGGAGCATTCATCTGAGTTTCTAGCAACCTCTGGACCTTGTGTAAGTGCTCCATTTCGTCCTAAGTTATTTTCATTAGGCTTAAAGCCAAGGTCAAAGTCTTGTCGTAAAAACGCCTTGACTTTGAGCTAAGACCATGACGGTCCAGCCATTGATCGTAACAAATATGGCTACGTGACCGTAAGTAGGTAGGTGTTAATCCCTTAAAAGGGCACCTCCTAATTACCACGAATTCTTGACTAATTGACGGGTCAAAGTTAAAGTCAACAAAAGTCAACGGGTCAGTTTTGAAATTAATTCATAATAGTGTTATAAAATATGTTTCGTCACTTAAATAACTTGGTAATAATAACTAGAACATGTGTAAACATGTCGGGCGCGTCAAGTCTCGGTCTAGAATCGATTCGCAACCGAAAGTCGCGAAGTTTGACTTCTGCCTTGACTTTCGACTCTGACCCGATATAGCCACTTAGGCTACTGGCTTTAGGTCATTTTAGAACCATTTTTAAGTATAGTATAACCTCCTAAGGTTACACTACATGGTTCATTAGCAATCTCAGTTTATATGCAAGCGCCGCTAATTTACTTAAACTTTTTCAAAAAGGTCCTTTTTGTGTAAATCAAGATTTTAAACCTATGAACAAGTTACCTACTGATGTAATATCACATTTAGGATTAATTGGGATATTAATTCAGATTATGAACTGAGTTGATACATGAGATTCGCATAATTCCGATAAAGGACCAAAATACTCTTTTTCCGCATAAAATGGTTTTAACTAAACTTTTCATAAACAAATCTTTTGCCTAATGTTATAATATGATAAATAACATTTATGGCAATATAAAACAGGTCATGACTTCAGTTTACCTAAAATATCGAATTTAACAGCATTTATCGACTTTTACGCCTTTTCGGCCCATAACTATGAGCCAAGACTTGTTACCTAATGATTTATAAACATATTTTCAACAACTTTACAGTAAGAACAAGTCTCGAACTCAGAATCCCAATTATGACCTCAAGGCTATGTGTGAAGTGACTAAAATGCCCTTACGGGACATAGTTTGGTTTAAAACTATCAAGGACACATATACTTGATATCCTACTAATATAACATCATAAAAAATTATATATTTATAGAATGATTATGACCTTGACATCAGATCTACCATAAACATCTTTTATAAACTATAAAATGACCAAAATGCCCTTATGAGACAAAATTCGGTTTTATTATCATTAAGGGCATACATATTGATATCTTACTGATATCAAATCATATTTTAAAACATATTAGCATATGGAACTTTTATATGAATCCTTCGGTTACCCGGTTTCGCTTATACGCTTACGGTTAAGCATACGTAACTAGTTTACATAATTTAACCGAAACGGGTTTAACCTTGTCAATTTCTTATCAAAATCCAGAATGTTATTGGTACCCAAATTATACAAGTCTTGTATTTGTCGGGACTAATTAACCTTCTATTCCGGTCACCACTTTATCTATCGTATCGTACCGTACTTTTTTTTACGTAAGACTAGCCGGTTCAAGTCTAAGACTTAACTAAGGACCTGTTAGCATTCTAATTTGGTTAATAATACCATCATTCCAGACTAAACGCCTTCCCGGTTAAATTGTGCATGTACTTGTCTTTAATTTGCAGCTGAGTTTTTGGATTTCTTGAAGACTTTAGCTAGTTCAATACTCTTGACCTATTTTCCTATACGGCCTTAGGATACGGTAAACTATTACCGTTTGGTCGGGTATGGAAATCATGTTTTGTCCAGTTGTGATAATTAACTAAATTACATATCTGGTTTAAATCTGTTTTGTCTGAAACTCAAACATTGGGGGTGGGCTTGACCGTGTCTGGGATATCCTTGGCTCACTAAAGTTATAGTGGCCACGACTTAAGCATTGGTGTAGGCATACATCGGTAACTGCTATTATTATTATCTGCTTTCTGTGTGAAAGTTCAGAAGTGGTGTGTCAGTCGATCATGTCTCGGTTTCTGTACTGGGCCCCATATGTAAAAGACAGACATGTAAAATTGTATACAAGGTCAATTGTACTGTCCCAATTTATTTATAAAAATGTGCCTAGTGCACCTAAAACCATTTCGAATGGATTTTCAAAATGAGTCAGTTGATTGTATTTACCAGTGTAAACTGACGTATTTTCAAAAGATTAAGTTACAGGTACAAGTACGAAATAGGCCGGAAGCTACGGGGCATTAATACTAAGGAGTTGCGACCTTATAGTTGTGCCTGTAGAGTCTGTTATCCTTTTGTGTATATTTATTTCTGATCCGTCTATAGATCTTATTACAAGCATTGTATGTATTTGTATTTCGAACACTTGGACAATTATGGTTTGTAATAGTTATATTTTACTCCAAGACTTCCACTGTGTTGCTCTGTGTTTTATTGGTTATGATGATATCAACTGTACGTCATAATACTCCCCACCGGGCCCACCGGGATACACGTGGAAATCAGGGTGTGACACTTATTTACCAACGCAAATCTTATTGGAGGTTGGACACTCCCTATGTGGTGCCATCTATTTGTCCAGAATTTTACAGGCATTGCGCGCTTATGGTTCGATAATCTACCAACAGGTAAACTTACTTTCTAGAATGATCTCAAGGATAAATTCTTAACTCACTTTAGCCAGCAACGGCGATATGTCAGAGACTCCTAAGATGTTATGAACATCTGGCGGAGAGATGACAAAAGTTTGGAAAATTTTATTACTCGTTATAACAAAGAAGTCCTTGAGATCGGCGATGTGCACGAAGATCTGATTCGCGCACAGTTCAAATGTGTTGTCTGGTGTGATGAAATGATAAAGGTTTTGTCAGGGAGCGTGGGTGTCCAGAAAAGTTGGGAAATACTTATGGCAACAGCCAAGGTTTACGCTTAGACCGAGTGCAACTTGAGCTCTAATAGACCTACGTTACCTCAGTATCGTCCACATGATATGAGTAGGAACAATGGCCGAAAGAATAAGAAAAATTGGAAAGAATCAAATCAGAATTCTTATTCCCCTTATTCGCCGATTGATGCTCGCGCAACAATCAACAAGATCACCACTCAAAAAGCGATTAAATAGGAAAACCGAGAAAGACAGTGGACACCTTTGAAGTATCTGGCGGAGGTGCTTAGCATGGAGAATCATCAGTTTAAGCAGCCACAACCTATGTAACATAAAAAAGGTCAGGATCCAAATCTTTTTTGTGATTACCATAAGGATACTGGACACACCACAGACAATTGTATCACCTTACGCACTGAAATTGAAAAGGCATTAAAGAGTGGGAAACGCACCCATTTGCTTAAAAATGTGCGTAAAGAAGTTCGTCAGATTACTCGTGGGGATGGAGGTCCTAGTAATAAGAAGATGAACAGGTTTCTATGGTACAAGGTGGTCAACCGCGCAAGCGTAATAAAAAAACGGGGTCATAGTGAAACTTGGCATGAGCAACAAGTGATATTTCCAATTGTTATTGGGGGACCACAAGAAGAACTAGGGGTGTGCACAGTTTGGTTTGGTAATTAGCATTATCCGTAACCGTAACCGAAGTCATCGCTTAATCAGTTCGGTTAATTCGGTTAATTTGTCAGTTTTCGGTTCGGTTAATTTTCAATTAATAGCCAATTCAAACAAGGGCTAAATTTTTTGCCTAGAAATTCATGTAATGGAGGTATAAATACATGAAATAGATGTATAAAAACATGAAATGGGTGTATAAATAAATGAAATGGAGGTATAAATGCATGAAATAGATGTGTAAATACATGAAATGGAGGTATAAGTAAATGAAATGAAGGTATAAATAAATGAAATGGAGGTATTATTACATGAAATGAAAGTATAAAACATGAACTAGATGTGTAAAAGCTAGAAATATCGGTTTGGTTAATTTCGGTTAACCGATGGGAAAAAAATTATCCGTTAACCGACTTTCGGTTAATTCGGTTTTGGTTAATTTCGGTTCGGTTTTGTCAGTTTTTGGTTCGGTTTCGGTTAACGGTTCGGTTATTGCACACCCCTAAGAAGACCGACCGGTTGTGATAACGGTATATCAGACATTATCGCATTGATTATGTGTTTATTGACCCATGAAGTTCTATGGGCAGCATTATTGATGAACAATGTTTTGAGCAATTAGACCCAGAAGACAAGGCGCGCTTAGAACAAGTAGACTTTCCGTTAACCGGTTTCTACAATGAAGCCGTTTTTCCGCTGGGACAAATTTCTTTCCCTGTTACACTTTCAGATGGGAGGCATACGCGCAATGTCCTAGTTTACTTCATGGTCATGCTAGCCAATCACGTCATGACGTGTTAATTGGTCGTCGCGCACAAAGGAAGTTCAGTATGATTACATCTACCCCACACGCTGCTTGTGGTTTTCTAACAGAAACTGGTGTGGCAATTATGTACTCATGGAAGGAAGTCATGTCTATTGATGATGAACCACCAGTAAAAATAACAAAGCAATCTTCATCTGAACCAGATAAATGGGTACTAAATAGTAAGTATCCAGAGCAAACAGTCCTGTTGGGACCTGCCATTTCGCCAATGGTCCGCGCAAGGCTTAAACAACTTTAATTTCAAAACATGGATACTTTTGCATGGTCACCAGCGGACATGACTGGTGTACCATGATATGTAGTGGAACATTGGTTGAATACTTTTACTTCAGTAGAACCAGTTGTTCAGGAAAAGCGCAGTCTAGGCCCAGAAAAGACTCGCGCGATGAATGAGCAAGTTTCTGAGCTGCTTCAAGCTGGTATTTTACGCGAAGTCCGATATCAGACATGGGTTGCTAACCAAGTAATGGTCCAAAAGCATAATGGCGGTTGGTGCATGTGTGTCGATTTTAAGGATCTTAACAAAGCATGCCCAAAAGATTGTTACTCTCTCCCAGAGATTGACAATAAGGTAGATTCTTTAGCTTCTTTTCGCTAGGGATTGTTATAAAGGCTACCATCAAGTCCAAATGAAAAAGGAAGACGAGGATAAAACAACTTTTCGCACGGAGAAATGTATTTTTTGTTACACAAAAATGCCTTTTGGTCTCCGCAATGCGGGAGCTACGTATCAACGATTAATGGATATGGTTTTTGGAGATGATATCAGCGTAACAGTTGAAGTCTATACTGATGACCTAGTCATTATGAGCCCTAATGAAGAATTAATGCTCAAGAACATTCAGCGCACTTTCGAGTCCTTACGAAGGGTTAATCTAAAGTTAAATCCATGAAAGTGCTCATTCGGAATGGAAGAAGGAAAATTCGTGGGTTTCATTGTCATTAAGAATGGCTTAAAGTTAATCCCGAAAAGGTGGAAGCCATTCCGCGCATGTCATCACCATCGACTATCAAGGAAATGCAAAGGTTGGCTGGTCGATTGGCCGCGCTTAATCGGTTTTTGGCAAATCACGTTGCTACATCTTTCCCTTTCATTAGCACATTGCGCAATTTTGTCAAAAAGAATCAGTTTCAGTGGACCCCATAAGCAGAAAAAGCTTTTCAACAAATAAAAGAGTGCTTGATCCAGCTGCCAACTCTTACAGCTCAACGGAAAGAAGAACCTCTGGTATTGTACCTATCGGCGTTCGATATTGCAGTTGGCGCAGTTTTGTTAGTCGAACGTGACGGTGTTCAAACACCGATCTATTATGTCAGCAAGATGCTAACTGACCCAATGGAAAAACTTGTATTAGCATTGGTGCATGCCTTGCGCCGTTTGCGCAGGTGTTTTCTGGCCATATAATCACAGTCCTTACAAATTATCATCTGGGTCAAATTTTATCCAAACCTGATGTTGCTGGCCAATTGGCAAAATGGTCTATTGAATTAGGGGGGGGGGGGGGGCACAACATTATTTATAAGCCGCGCCGACCATCAAAGGCCAAATCTTAGCCGATTTTGTTACTGAAGTACTAAGTGATAAGATTCAAGAATGCGAAGCTATTCAAACTCGAGTTCCAATTACAGATGATAGCGTATGGATTCTACATACTGATGGTGCGTCTATTGATGACAGTGCAGGGGCTGGTCTTCGCCTAATCAACCCCGACAATCATGAATTTACATATGCCATCCAATTGGATTTCAAAAGTACCAACAACAAAGAAGAATATGAGGCTTTCCTCACCGGTCTTTGTTTGGCGATCAAGATAGGTGCGAAAATTGTAGAGGCACATGTTGACTCCTTGTTAGTCGCGGGGAAAATTAACGGCCTCTACAATGCGATGGGTGAAACAATGGCCCTATATCTTGAACAGGCAAAGTCCTTAATTGCCAAGTTTCAGACATTGAAAGTAGTTCATATTAACCGTAGTGAAAATATGCACGCGGACGCGCTCAGCAAACTGGCAGCCACAAGTTTCAAACATCTCGCTAAAGAAGTATGCATTGAGTCTCATACCCCAACCGCGTAAAACAACAATCCATGGCGGAAACGTCGGGGTCACGTAACAGGAATATTGTTTCACAACCATGATACTTAAAGTTTTGTATTATTGAATTTAATTGTTTACATTTTCTTGGATTAAACGGAAAACATAACATAAATTAAACTGTCTTTCATGATTTTAAGTCACTAAGGCCCAAGTGCGCCCTAAGTGTTCAACATCAAACATTCACTCCTGAAACATATGTGAAAGTAAGTACGTTAGAATAAAAATGCCTGTGAGTAACATAAGTTTTATGTTGAAGATTTATGGCTTTGTATTTTAAAAGAAATATTTAACTAAAAAGTATCCATGAACCTTTACAAAGATGTTTTCTTTTTATAAAATCATATGAAAATCAAATGATTTGAAAGAAATGATGCATGGTTAAGTAAATAGCCAAATGAAAATAACATGTATAAAATATGATATGTCTTGTATAAAAGACGTCGTTTTTGTGTAAAAGATGTCATGTCTTGTTTTTGTTCGAAGTGATTTAGATAACGCTACGACGTGTAATATAATAAAAGCTCTTATATATAGGAAGTACCAGAGGCGTATCCATCATGCTTTTTATCATATGACACATGCCTCATTATCTAAGTCACTTACTAAAACCAATGTCTTGTATAAACAAATGCTATGTGTAAACAATGTCTTGTGTAAGCAGATGTCATGTATAAACAATGTCTTGTGTAAATCAAATGTCGTGTATAAACCAATGTCTTGTACGGTAAACAAAATTGTCTTTGCTTAAACCATAGGAAATAATGTCTTCAATAGCCAAAATGTCTTGTATAAAACAATGTATTTGAATAAATAAAGGTTTTGTTTAAATCAAAAGTTAAGTCATATAAACCATTGCTTTTATTGTAAAAACATATATTAGGATTGTTGGCGAATACATTCAAGCCATGTTGACTGTCGGATAGACCCTTATAAAGACAAAGGTCTATCAGTGTTCATCGTATTATGTCGTTACCTAGGGTTCACTTCCAAACAAACCTAGGATGCGGGAACGGGATTGTCAATCCTATGGTACCATTACATACTACCGGTCGGCGTGATCAATGTTAATGAATGTATCATTGTAGATTCAACATACCATATGTCATGAACAATGTAAGCGTGTTATGAAAAATGTTTTGAAACCATGCACTAGGTATGCTAAGTAAACATACGAAGCAACATGTCTTTGAAATAATGTACTTGGTATGCTAGGTAAACATACGAAGCAAAAGTGTATTTGAAATCAATGTGCTAGGCATGCTAGCTAAACATACGAAGCAAAAGTGTGTTTGAAATCAATGTGCTAGGCATGCTAGGTAAACATACGAAGCAAAAGTGTATTCAAAATCAATGTGCTAGGCATGCTAGGTAAACATACGAAGCAAAAGTGTATTTGAAATCAATGTTCTAGGCATGCTACGTAAACATGGCATGCTTGGAAAACATACGAAGCAAAAATGCAATTGAAATCATGTACTATATGTACGATGAAATCAAAGCATGTATAATGTCATGAAAACAAAAAGAGTAAACTGCCGTTTTGGTCCCTGAGGTTTGGGTAGTTTTGCTACTTTAGTCCAAATCTCAAACATTTTTCATCTGGGTCCCTATGGTTTTAGTTTTATTGCTATTTTGGTCCAAAAGTGATATTTATCTTCTAAATTCCTGCTATTTTATACTTTTCCGCAGGGGCAAAATGGTCATTTTAAGAAGGGTTTGAGTTTTATTTATTTAAGCATTAATATATATATATATATATATATATATATATATATATATATATATATATATATATAATATTAATGCTTAAAATGACCATTTTGCCCTAAGGAACAGGACAAAATAGTAGATTTTAGAAGGCAAATATCATTTTTGGACCTAAATGGCAATAAAACTAAAACCACAGGGACCCAAATGCAAAAGGTTTGAGATTTGGACTAAAGTGGAAAACTACCCAAACCTCAGGGACCAAAATGGCAGTTTACTCTAACAAGAAAGTAGTGACAGACACATACGAATCACCCCAAAACATTTGAAAAACGTACAAGAGGGGACTATGTACTCACTTGGGATTGCGTATAAGTCTGGTATAAAAGATCAAACAAAGCTTGGAGGATCAAGGATTCAAGTGGCTCCTAATATCGGATAACTATGTTAATAAGTCGGGACTTTAATTGGTGGATCAGATAGAATGAAGTTTTATAAATCAAATGAGTGTTGGAACTCATATGGCATGATTTAATAAACTTAACATTCTGATTTGAAGACGATCCTAAGTGCTTTTGACCTGTTATGACTCGTTAAGGTAGTTTTCGCTACTTTAACGTGTCATTCACGTAAACGCGTATCATGTCCTATGATAAGTCTTAAATGCCCAAACATATTTGAAAATGTTATAACATCAGTTTATATGTCAAAAATTTGATTACATATGCTTAAAATGAATTTATGCGCAAAAGGGCATTTTGGTCATTTTTAAGAGCATAAGAACGGCTTATCATAACACTAACCAAACGACGTGACCATAAGGTATAACCTCAGTAGGTATTCCCTATGCAACTATGGTCACATACAAATGTTTGGTCGGATTCGAAAGTCAAAGCGGTGGTCAAGACCGCTCGACATACGACCCTAAATAAGCACTAAACTAGAAGTGACGAGTTAGACATGTCAATACATATCTAACTAAGTTGCAAAACTGATTTGGTATCGACATTTAGTGTTTTGATACCCGAAAATAGTTCCATCGTAAAATGCACATAATGTGCATTTTTCACCAAAACTTTGACTCGTCATTTCGACTAGTAAACGTGGTAATCAAAAGGTCCAATAGCGAGGGATTATAACCTTCGTGATTACGATCACGTTGCAAAGTTCATTTGAACTTGACCAAATATGGTCAGAACTGAAAGTCAAATAGAAAGTCAACTGTTTGACTTTTAGCTCAAAATAAGCTAAAATAAATGCAATAGACTAAGGAAGAGGACTTACTTGTGTTAGGAACACTATAAGAACTTAGTTAGGAGGCCTCCAAAAGCTGGAAGCAAGCTCCAAGAGAGTGGGAGAAAGAAGATGAAAATGAACAAGTTGGAAGTGAAGAAATCACTTGCTATTTATAGTGTTCTTGGGCTCAAAGGAACAATACAAGTGTCCCTTGATGTGTCATGATCTTAGGAGAGTGTTAACACTTGTCATTTGCAGGTACAAAGCTAGAAATTTCGTGAACTTGGAGGCCAAGGATTTGAAGGAGAAGCTGCCATATTGTAGCCAAAATTCTGCTGTAGTGGGCACCCCTTACGGACCATAAGGGGTGTATGCATACGGTCTGTAAGGCTTGGCTTGTGGGCCAAGTTTTGCTTTATGGCAGAAATGGCCCCTAGACTTGTATTGTTGCGTTTTGTTACTTTTAACCCCTTTTAACCTAATATTTAGGTTATATAAAGGTGTTAAGGCATATGTAACTTGGATTTTGCCCAGAAATGTCATGGATATCGATTCGTTCGGTTGTACAGTTACGCGTTTTGCAAAATTACGTAAAATGCTTTACCGAACACGAAAACGACCGAAATGGTGCAACAATTGAAATTTTGCATTCTTACCAATAAAATACAAGATTTTATTGAATACAAGAATTTTTGGATGTCTACATTGTGTTCGTATATTGAATACGAGAATCGGCAGACTTTCGTAGTTTGTCGCAAATAGTCCTTGAGCTTGAATAAGCATGTTTTTGCCATACCGAACCCTTCAAAACTTATTTCTAAGTTATGTAAAGGGTATTTAGAGTATGTTTAGCTTATGTCTTTGTCCCGGAGTGTATGTCGTGTTAAACTGATTACGTTTGCGTACCGGTTTATAATTTCACTTCCAGAAAAGGTTTGAAAGATCGAAATTGAACAAAGATTGAAAATGAACGAATGTCATAAATTTATACAAATCTTGGAAATAAAACACAAGGTTTCATTGACTATGAAATTGTTTAGAGTTGTACAATGATTGAAAGACACAAATGTCACAGTCTCCCCTACTTTAGGAAATTTCGTCCTGGAATTGAACTAGAGGAAACTTCTGAGAATAGATATGGATATTTCGCCTTCATTTGATCCTCTCGTTCCCAAGTAAATTAAGTGCCACGTTTGGATTCCCAGTGAACTTTAACAATCGGTATGCGTTTATGTTTGAGCTTCTTGACTTCATGGTCCAATATTTCCACATGTTTCTCGACAAAGTGCATCGTGCTATCAACACGAATTTCATCATGAGGGATGTGGAGGTTTTCATCAGCAAAACACTTTTTCAAATTGGACATGTGGAAAGCCGGATGAACATTTCCAAGTTCAGGAGGCAGCTCAAGTTTGTAGGCTACCTTTCCGATCCTCTCAACAATCTTAAATGGTCCCATATCGAGGTGCAAAATTTCCTTTCTTTCCAAATCTGACCATGCCTTTCCAAGGGGATACCTTGAGAATGACATGATCACCGACTTGGACTTCCAAGGGCTTGCGTCGTTTGTCTGCATTACTCTTTTGACGGCTTCTAGCTGTCAGAAGGTTATCGCGGATTTTCTTGACTTTGTCTGTGGTTTGTAGAATGAGTTCAGGTCCGGTGAGCTGAGGTTCTCCAATCTCATTTCAGTAGATAGGTGAACGACATTTTCGACTGTATAGAGCTTCGAAAGGTGCCATGTTAATGCTTGAGTGATAACTTATGTTGTAGTAGAATTCGATCAATGGTAGTTGCAAATCCCAACTACCACCAAAGTCGATCACACAAGCTCTAAGCATATCCTCTGGTATTAGGATTGTCCTTTCGGATTGTCCATCCTTTTGAGGATGATAAGCAGTGCAAGTTGGCACCAAAATGAGAAGGCCCGCATGTAATTCACGAAGTCTTAGGCAAAGGCGCATACACCATTAAGCGTTTGGATGGATCAGACGTCCCTAGGACATGGAACGTGCAACAATTACGTAGATGTTATATGTAATCTTAGCATCTTTTATATGCACCGGATTTACGCCTTATCAATATGAGTTGCAAAAGACTGCTACTTACAATTTTCCTTATTTCTATGTAATCTTAACGACTTGATAGTACATGGCCTTTGCGCCTTATCTTTAAATACAACAGTCGTTACTTACATTACGCCATTTTTTTCTTTTATACTTTGTTACAAATGCGTGATACCATTTTGGGTATACACAAAAACATTATGGTATAATACAAATCTCATGAACATTATGCATGCCTGCGAAATAATTGCGCAACTCGGCATAGAAGTGGGAACATAACTGGTTCACATGAGTTTTATAACCAAACTTTAGTTGTTCTACCTAGATAAAATTGGTTAACTCACCTAAATATTGTAACAAGAAAAGAAAACACTTATATAACTTTAACATCGACATACGATCAAAAAGTTTCCATTAAAAACACCAGGTATATGTACAATCAGTGAGGCCTCGCCTCATACACCTACATACCACCACATCAGATACTCTTAAACTTTTGCATAAACCAATAAACCAACAGGAAATTCTATCAACTATTCTTCCGCATCTTTATCGCCTCCGCGCCAGCAGGATCATCATGAAAGATATCCTTTAAACGACGACAAAGTCGTCATGCTGAGGGCTGCATCAACCAAGTCCATCACCGACAGCTGCAAGTGGTCGTATTCTTTTTTCGCTGAGGCAAAGGCTGTACTCTGTCTACACCATGAGTTGCGGCACGACTTGTGTCCCAGTTTATATCCAAAGCACTTGTAACATGGTGGGTGCATTCAGCATAGCCGTGCGCGTACCCATCATGGCGGGCTGTAACCATCAGTTTCGCCACCGCAGGTCCAACTCCACGAAGTTCAGTATAGAATTGGCAATCTACATAATACAAAGGAAGATGATGAGTTTTCAAAAGTTTCAAAAACAAGTAACAAGTTGCGGAACTTACGTTCACAATTCCATATTGTTGCATCCAAAGCACATTGTTGATCAATGGTTCGACTATACTCTCGGCAGTGATACGAGCTGTTCCGGAGGCTTCAAGCTTCTGCTCAGCGAGTTCCGCACGCTTTTTGTTCGCGCCGATCTCCACTTCATATAATTGAATTTTTCTTCATTTTCAGATAAGCGGCGAGACATCTCAGCTTTTTCCACCTGCGCAAGCTGTAATTCTTTCTTTGCAGCATCACGTTCCGCTGTGGCTTGTTCCTACTCAAACAGTAAAGAGGTAATTTCAACAATCTCTTTATTTCGTAAGACAAGAGTTGCGGTAGTCTCTACCTCTTCTGTTCGTTGTGCTCTCGGTGGGACCGGGCTTCATCGGCCGCAGCAACTGCATCCGCCTTCTCTTTCTTTAGTTTCTCAATCTATGCCTTGAGGTTGACTGTTCGGAGGGTTATTTTCTCGTTGTTATCCCTCTCGTAGGCTTCTTTCCATAGCCTGCGCTCTTCGGCAAGAGTGGCAGCTTCGGCTTCCGACTTCTTCTTCCAACCCAAGACTGACCATTCTTCAGTCTTCTACAAGTCTTCAAATTTAGCCTTTTCGGCTTCAAATTCTTCTTCCTGAAAAGCCATCTTCTCTTGCTCAGCCAATGTCTTTTTCTTCAAGACCTCAAAGTTTTCCCGTTCTCTATGCATACTGCGCCATTCTCGTACAATCTTGTGAGTAGTGGATACGGACGTCGCTGTCTATTGTAGATATGAACAGTATATGCTCGTTCACTTGCTCCTCTTCAACCTTCACCTCCACCGGAGGAAAGGCACCTTTAAACCACTCTCTACAAACTTGCCAGTTGGAAAAGTTGTCACCCTGTTTCAGTTTCCAAACTGGCACATAAAGATCCGACACGTGCTTTTCTGTAAAAGAGTGATAATAATAGTCACCCGGCGTCTCATCCGGGTGAACCGGTGACTCTTTCTCTGAGGTTTCAAACTCAGGGGTATTGGAACGCTTCTCATGACCCTCTTTCGAAGGCTTGATGGGGTCAGATTGAACGGAGGCAGAAGCAGCAGTAGGCTGCTCGCCAGCAGCAACACCAATTTTTTTCGTTTTCTTAGGGCGGAGTGGCAGCCACAACCTCAGGAGACACTGGTTTGGTCAAATCAATTCCAGGTGTCTCCGTTTCAACTCCATCAGTCTTCTCACTCTCTAAAGTTACCTTACTAAATTCAGGGGGAGGGGATGGGGCGCGCTCATTAGAAAACGATGGTAATGCCTCCTTTGCTTGAACTGATGCGCCAGTTTTTTCTGCATAAAATTAACAGGGCATTAGAACTATGACGCATAACTAGAAGAAGCTTACCAGGAGAAAATTTTGATGCAAGCACATCTAAGTTTCCCTTCTTCCCAATTCTCTTTTGCGGAATCTTCTTCGCAGGTTGCGCGCCAGTAGCACTTTCTGTGGTTTACTTTTCTTTGATTTCTCTTGAATCAAGGACTTCGGGGCTTGAGTCCAGATCGATGGGATCATTTGGGTTCTGCGCAGGAATGTCCACCGTCTCTTGAGGCTCGGCCTTAGGTGTCTTCAAACCGACAGACGCAAGTCCTTCTAGAGAATCAGAGACAACTACATAATCGCACCAAGTATCGGATACGAAGCGCATACCTTTCTTTGCCTCTGCCTTGGGTGCATCGGCCTTCTTGGTTACGCTAGCAACAGCACCTACGCGCTTTTTCTTCTTTGAATTCGGGCCTATGCCAAATTTACTAAGTCACCTAATCAACCAAACGAAATATAAGCAAGGAGTTATATTGCAATATTACCCGAGCACAACATAAGCAAAGAATAATATTACAATACTACTCAGGTAAAATACGGGTTTAAGTGCTTACCAACATCTTGCACAGGCTGCGCTTGAAGGTCTTCGTCCTTAGGAAGTTCAAAATTCCAAAGAATTTGTTGGTACCAAGATGGTTCTGCCGGATCCAATGCACGCTGGTCATTTTTCTCTTTGTCTCTCCTGTATGAGACAACATACAAAGTAGTCCCTCCGAAAAGCACAAGAATAAGCAAAAAAGCTCAATATGCGCCACAAAGGGTTCAAGATTAGAAGTTAAAATTTACTTACTATCATCTCCTTCCATATACACTGGTTTATCATGACATTCCGCTTTCCAATGCAAGCTCATACCAGCAGCAACCAGTGCTCGCTCAAGTAGTGGAATGGTTGGAACTTCCTTTAAGATCTTGGTACCACACCTCATTGACAGGAATAGACATTGTTTCCAAGGGTATATCCTTAGCACCTTGGAAGGTCATTTTTAAGGGAGCACCCAAGACTTGATGAAAAAGAATTTTTGTTTCCAATCATAATAAGATTTTGGAGGAGTGAGCAACAGTTTCTTTGCTGGAAGCCATTGTTAAATTGAATAAAAGCCCAAGGACAGTGAAGTTGATAGAAAACTCGGAAGCGATTGACTGTCGGTACAATATCCATTGATCGACACAGAAATTTAAAATGTTTGATTCTCACCATCCCCATTGGATTTAGTTGAGAAATAGGGAACCGATAGTGGTCAAGAAGGTCTACAAAGAGCTTCGTAACTGGTAGACGGAAGTTACCATCGGCAAAATACTCCTAAAAAGGGTGATATAGCCGGCCTACGCATGTGCCGCCATTTGACCTTTTTTGGGGTATTGAGCACCCCAACTCAGTGGAAACTTGAAGCTCGTAACAAGCTTGTTAAAGGTCTTACGACCATTTCAAAGGCGGCAACGCCGGAGGAACTTCTTCTATCGGAATCTCAGGTTTATCACTGGTAGACATGACGATTTTTGGGAAGAAATAAGATTTCAAGGTTACTAAGAATAGAAAGAGAGCAAATAGGGAAATTTCAAAGAACCATTTTGAACAAGTGATTGAAGATGAAGCAGCGATTGGGTATATATACCCATCGCATTTAACACAATAGGAAATCGTGCAGCCCCTTTTTCGTCGAAAATCGAAACCCTAGAGGGCACGTGGGGGACAGGTACAAGAGTAACGATTTTCACGCGTGCATGACACTCACGTCGCCGTAGAACAATTAATGCAGGACGGCTGACACTGTTGACAGCTTGTCACACAGCCGTCAGACGTCACCTTTGCACAATTCTTTTCACTAACTACTCTCACTAACCCACCTGCCATTTGTAAGCTTTTTGAAATTTAAAATTTAAAAAAGCCTTATCCACAAGCAGGAGATATCTTCACCATGAAGTTTTGTTACCTTATGCTAAAAAATCTGGCATATATACTCTTGAAAAGCTAAGTGCACACTCAGTTTTATAGTCCAGTGCTCCACCTACTTGCCATTTGCGCATAGGAGCAACACTAGACTGGGGGGGGTTGAAGGGGTATGGTCCCAAAAACCCTACGCCGGCGCAGGAGACCATACCACCAGAATAATGCAAATCAAGAACCAAGACCTTGCACTTGTCGCACAATGGTATGGTAATCATGAGAATACAGTTATTATCAATTACGCGTATTAAAAAGAGCAAGAAGCAACATAACTTCATTTAACATGCTTGCGCCACACTACGCAAGGGGACAGTTAAGCTTGAGTTAGGAATGTTTGTGAATTCTCAAGTCTGATTCACAGACATCTTCGCGCGGGTCTTTTAGAAGCATTAAATGCTCATCGTGCAGGTCTCTATTCGGTTAAAACCGAATGTGACGTGGCAGCATTTGGGACGTCGATCTCTAAAGCACGATGTCAACATCATCCTCATGCAGATCGAGAATAAACCACTTTCCACGTGGCATCTCCCCAGTCGTCGACCAACTCACGATCCGTGTGCATGGATGGGGACATAACTGCAAACGGTGAAGAAGATTTCGTTAACTATCCGTTATATTTTGGCGCCCAAACTTTCGTCTATAAATAGCAGACTTGAGGTACAAGTTATTCATTCAATCTCACTTCACTTGACGTACATTTCATCTTCTCGGATCATTGTACTGATTCTCACGCCGGAGGGTGGTCACGGAGAGAACCCCATTCTCCCCATGGCGAGGCTGACGGCGTTTTCTGTTTTGCAATGATCCCCAGCGAAGCTCAGCTAATTGACGATCCATCAAGAGATTAAGCATTTTATGCGGAAACCATGTCCTCAGATCTAGATTGATTCCGGTCAATTATGGTCTGGTGTTTCTTCAAACACGCATATAATTACATGGTCAGTTAGTTACATATATACACATGAATAATCATTTTCATTCACACTAGCATTTTCCATGATACTTTAATTATCAAATGACCCATATTTAGCTATCCAACAGGGGCGAACTTGTAGCGTTATAGGGTAGCTTCCGCTACCCATCGACGATACGGCGGTAGTGTAAATTTTGGAAAAATTTGAAGTTTTTTTCGATTTCGTTACCCCTTTTATATGAAACATTGCCCCTATAAAGATTTTCTAGATTCGCCACTGCTATCCAACATCATTTCTTTTTAGAATCTTATGTACTTCGCATTTACTTCTTAATTAAAATTAGGCAATTACTCAAACATATGGTGAGCATTATACCACTCATAAATCTCATTTTCCACATGAACTTCATCTAATAATACATTCCTCATGTTAGTTTACAACCAAATACACCATTATCACCGTCTATGCATATCTATCTACTACTTATGTACACTTTCACATATTAATGCCAATTAGACACTTCATCAAATACTTGGTGGGCGCTATACTTTTTAAGCATGTTGTACAAGTATTTCATGCTTATATTACTTTTCTTGCTTTCATTCATCATATACAACTAAACATCCATTAATTTCATATCATAGTCAACTTGTATAATAATAATTCATCACATGAAACATACTACACAAAAAATGGCACAAATATTGAACTTTGATGATTCACCCATATCATCATCCTTATTACTACAAGTGGATTTCACCCAAAACATCAAATGACATCAAAATCTTGTATAATTCATGTTGCATGTGGTGATCCTAACATATATTCATGCGCAATTCATACTAATTCGTGACTTCATCATAATCCACTTCATACAAAATTTACCGAATTAAATCATACAACTTACCAAGTGTTTGTTAGGGCTAAATGATGTTATTTCTTCATTCATGCAAGAGGTTGGGTTACAATTCCATGATTAATTTCTTGTAGTTGTTTAAGAGTTATCTTGGTCTCTCTCATGTATGTTGACACACACACACACTAAACTCATACACTTTCTATTTAATTATAACTTCAACCTAAAACCTTCATCTTTAGTCCTTCTTGTTAGCTACTTGGTCACTAATGACACAACCTTCTTTCCTTAGTAGTTTTATTAAGCATTTAACTAGGTTAAGTAAACTAGTTATTTTGTTTCATACTATAAAACATGGACACATACTAGCGAATTTAACAATTCGAGTTTTGGGGCGTTACAGAAACCTAGTGCAGATCTCTATCCTTCTACTAGCAAGTGGTACGGTGGCGCCGAGTGGACTCCGACCGCCATTAGAGGAGATGGTCAGGTGATTGCAAGTGTGAATACACAACTTAGTGTGTGTATTACGGTAACCAACGGATTTAGTAGTCAATCTGTTTCGTATAAGTAAACTACTGAATGAAGATTACGTCGATTTGGGTTTTGATGGTGGGATTTAGTGAAGGTGGCCGCATGTGGTTGTTATGGTGGAGGTGGATGGTGATATGGTGGTTGTAGGTGGTGGAAGAAGAGGTGATGGTGGGTAAGGGCCCATAGGCTTTATTTTAATTAATTTTGTTAGTTAATGGTGGGGCCATAAGATTTTAAATGTTTAAATAAAATAATCTTTTAGTGTTTGATTTTTATTTTTTAGCAAGGGTATTTTTGTCATTTTACATCTAAGTAACTGAGAAAACTAACCCCCATCAGGGATCATCCGAGAACGAATTTGCAAAACTTGTAGACTATAGCTGTAATTTTAAAAATGTGGGGACTATATGTGAAATTTGTGCGAACCACAGGAACTATCCAGACACTTTTCTCTTTATAATATCATTGCATCATAACATAATTAGGTAATATAAAATTTAATGTTTTCATTAAACGTTTTGTTAATATTAGTTTGTATTTATTGTTAGACTGCCTGTAGTGGGCATGGTTAAGGGGCGTGGGGATCCAACTTATTCGGATGGTCCTTGCACACCATCGCCTAGGCATGAATGGATCTTTTGGTCAAGGTATGGCCACGACGGAGAAAGATGCATGTAAGTTTGATATTTTTTTTCAACCAATTAAAATTCAACACATTAACTCACTCATTTACATAATTCACTATTACATATCTTTCATGGGGTGAGTGTGGATGCCTCTCCTAATATGACGTTAAAGTAACACCTAGTAAACTGTAACCTGTGGATAATACTTTTCATTCATATTCACTCCGCCACTATAGATTTTGTTACGAATCATGTCAATTTTTAGACCCAAGACTCATGAATGGTGTAAAGTATATATTGACTTATTGTTGATTCAGTTGCAAGACAATGAATAAGATCAAACCACAATTCACTTCTAACCCAAACAACGTGTATTTTTAAGTAATTAAAAAATCAATCACATTGCTTATTAAATAATAAACTAAATCTCGCACCACCATGATATTGGGTAGTTGTGGTCTTCATACATTTATGAGAGTTCACCTTTGCTTCACATTGCAACTTTAAGTGTTAATAAAATAATATATTCGGTTGGATGCAAAAGTATATTCTGTGATATTACGTAAACAATCTCATAGATACAGCCTTTTAAAATTTCTAGCGTGATGTTATGTAAACAATCTCATAGATACATTGTTTTAAAATTTCTAGCAAAGTTTAAATATGCTATGTATATATTTAAAATGAAGCGGAGACGTATATGTCCTAGAAGAATAAAAGGGGCTTTAGTAAACGTAACAACAATGCACATGACTCGCAAACCCTAGAAATAACAAAATTCTAGAGCTTAGATGACCGATGGTTACTAGTGAGCCGTTTTCGTTTACAAAGGACATGGTGTGATAGTAAAACGTTTTCCTTCTATCCGAAAAGTGGATGATTCAAATACTGTAGCTTAAGAAGTATTTTGCCTAGAGAATCTAGGAGTTGTTTGAAAAAAAACTAATGAGTCTTTTTCTAATTTACACTATTAATTATGCGGAGACTTTAGTTATTAAACATGACTATTCTTTTAATTTATATCAGTTACTTGTGTCACGAATAAGATATTCATTAGGTTGATGTGAATGATTTATTTTTATGTTAACTGTCATTTTCGTCTCTATGATTTGTTCAATTATGCTAGTTCAGGTTAAATTTTAAATTTATACCATCTTCGTCCATGACATTCCTGAAACATGTCAGTTCCGTCCAAAAAAACATTAGGTAACTGCCATTTTCGTTCCTATGGTTTTTTCAATTATTCAATTTAACCTTAGTTTTTTTTGGATGAAATTGACATGTTTTAAGAAATTTGGCCTAGACTGGTGTAACTGAACAAACCACATGGACGGAAATATGAAAAATGACATTTAACTCTTAATTTACATGGTGGTTTGACCAACATATTTGCATGGCTCAACTCAGAGGCGGAACCAGAACGTTAACTCAGAGGTGTCCCAAAAAAATCACCGTGCAACGGTTGCGGTTGCAACTGGTAAAAGCAAAGTTAGCTTCACTACCCGATAAACTAAAGGACAAGAACTATGTTGCCTGTTCTTGTTTGGATGAGCATTGATCAGCGTCTGGCCCTTACACTCAGGTCGACGTTTCGTTTCCTTCCAAGACTCCACTGCCGCGCTTTGAAACTTCAAAAGGGTTATTAACTTATTTTATATTTTGGACTAACATATAAACTGTTTTGGGCTTATTATTAACATATAAAACTAGGGATTGATTGACCAAGTTCAAAAATATATAGGGATTTAAAGTTCCTAGCCTGTTTTATTTTAAATATATTAAGAATTACAGGGACTAATATTGTACAATATCAAAACTTTCAAAATTAAATAAAACAAACACCCGGTCTTCAGTTCATCTTCTCCGACTATTCTGGCTGAGTTCCGGCAACTTCGGAATAGTTCGATCCCCTCGTGTTTAGCTCGTTTTTCTTGCACTAAAGTTTATCTCCACTCTTTTTCTAATCGATATCGCTAGTATTATCTCGAAAAAATATATATAAATATACATTACCGACACGAAGTTGAGCCCTGTCCCGTGCTACGGCTCGTAAAGAGCTAGGTCCGCCCTGCCTCAACTCTAGACTTGATTGCTTATGAAAACTTTATATAGTTTTAAACAAGCTTCTAAAGTTTGGTTTCCTAATTATCATAAGTTCTTATGTCTTTGGAATTGTGCAATGTGTTTTACACACACCTTATCCTTGTGCACATTGTTGATAATGTTGCAACTCAACCTTCCCATTTGTGGCTGAAATGATATTTTCAGTTTATACTAAAGAATCTAGGTACTTTTGAGTTAAATATCAGACGTCTAGGTTAAGTTTGTTGACTACAGTCATCATTTCACTCAACAACGATATATTCTTAATCTTTTAACTGTACTAGCTAGTTTGAGATAATTAATACAAGTCATCTACACACATTTCTCTAGATGAGTAGCTATATATACATTATTCGGTTGCTATGGATGATTCGTTTCTATATCGCGATACAATTGCTGCTCTATAGGTTTTAGACCGTTCACTACTATATGCAGTCACTACTATATGCCGGTAAATAGGGTCTAGGAATGTAAACTCTAACTAGGAGAAACCTATTCGAAGTGCAATTTTGGCTCCTTTTTATAACCTACATATAACCTATAAAACACAATTTCTTTCACTAATCAATTTCATGTCTTTTTTCTAACCACCTAATAGAAATTAATTTTTAAAGAAGTTGAAACTCTTCACTGGTTAAGAAAAACTTGTAAAGAGCAATGGGCCGGGGCGATATATGTTCATATGCCGATCTTTTCTTCTTCCATTAATATATATTACAAAAGTCTGAATCTCAAGTTTTACAAATAATCAATCAAATATAGACTAAAAACTTCTTCTTTTCTTCTTTCTTTACTTTTGTAATTTCTTTACTTTGTAAGATGGCGAGACACAGAGTGCGATTGAGTATTTTAGCCAAGAATGTCATGATGTGGTAATGAGCAGCTCAAAAGTTTTAGTGGTACCATGTATAGGTGATAAAACGCCCAGGGGTTCAAAAGTTTTAGTGGTACCATGTATAGGTGATAAAACGCCCAAATATATTCTGAAAAACGGTTCTACTAGATTTTCATGTTTTAGAATGTGTAATTGCACTACATATATTAATTTATAACGATTCGAGAAACCGTATCGTGTATGACCAAATTTTTATTTGACTTTGATTTTTAGCTCACGTATTTAAGAAAACTGAGAAAATGTAACTCTCGGTGGTGTTTTTTTTTTTATTTTTTACTTTAGTTTTTGTTTTTAGGTTTTTTATTTTTATGTATGTGATCATTCTCAACTTTTAGCATTGACATCTGCACTCCCTTAACTTTATAAAATGTAATTTTGATCATCTCGAGTTTTACGTACCTATTTTTATCCACGTATCGGTATAAATTCAAATTGGTTTTATGTTTTGACCTAACATTTTTTTTTCAAAAATAAGTCGGGTGCTAATCTTATATACATTTTCAGTTGATCTACATTTTGGTGTTGAATTATTCTATAAAACTTTAGTATTAAATAACTAAAACACATTAAATGTTGTGTCTTAAGAACAAAAACACATTAAATGTTTTCTAAAAAAATAAAATATAAAAATAAGTATTGATGCTTAAATATTATATAACATTAAATGTTAGTTGTAAATAACTAATATACACTAAATGTTGTTTTTTTAACGCCTTAATTTTTTGTCATTAGGATTTGAACCCTTTTGATATTATTGAAAATTATTTGATCTTTAGAAAATAGAATACACTAAATGGTAGTTCTAAATAACTAATAATAAAAGTTCTTTTTTCATTTTTCATTGTGCGCCATATGAGTTGAATAATAATAACAACTAGTAAATTTCCCGCATGAAGCGGCGGGTCCAAGTGTAAAGTAACTTGGATTTGTACCATCAAGATCTAAATTGTTTTTTAACAAAAGTTGCCTCAACATGTAAATAAACTGAACATGTACAAAAAATTAAGCATTTGACTTGACTTATTTGCGAAATAAATTCACGTCGAACACCAACTTGAACCTATGCCGACGTGTCAAACAAAAAAGTACAAAATGAGCTTTTTAAGTTAAAAATGGTACCGCGCGTTGCTGGACGCCGAAACGTAAAGTAAGTCGAATTTATACGATCTAACGAAACATATTATATTTGCCCGACTTGTTTTGAAACAAAATTTATGCTAAAACGTAGAACAACTGAAAACGTACATAAAAAAACACAAAGACATATTATATTTGAGCCAACCGATTTTCAAAAAAAAACATAATAAACTTGAATTTATGCCAACACGTAAATAAAAATAAGCATGTAAAAATGATTGTAAAATTTTTAGAAAACTAAAGGATTGTAAGTAACAATACTAAATATTGGAGGATAAAGGTTAAAAAAATCAAAAATATACTAAAAGAATAAAAAACAAATAAAGAAAACCAAAAAATGGCCCATGTGAAGTTAATGAATATGCAACTTCATATTATAATTATATTAGTAAATTTCCCCGCGCGTTGCGGCGAGTCCAAATGTAAAGTAGTTCGGATTTATACCGTTAAGTAGAGATGAGGAAATGGTATTGAGTACCGGTACCCATTTTTGGGGATTTTTCGTTACCAGTTGGTGCCGAACTCATCCTACCGTCAAGTCCCGAATCGTTTCTAAACAAAATTTATGTCAAACCGTAGATAAACTGAAGATGTACACAAAAGAATCATGTAAACTTATTATATTTGACCCGACTTATTAGCAAAAGAAGCACGTAAAACTCAATTACATAGATAAATTGAAGATGTACATAAAAGAATCACGTAAACTTATTATATTTGAACCAACTTATTAGCAAAAGAAGCACGTAAAACTCAATTACAAAGTATTTAAAAAGTGAAGGGATTGTAAGTGTCAATGCTGAAAGTTAAAGGGTAAATATATAAAAACATAAAAATGTCACAAAAGATGTTTTAAAGTATAACAACAAAATTTTAAAATTTTATATAACAACAAAAATATAACAATAAAATTTTATATTTTATATTTTTTTCAATTCTTCGTATTTTTTATTTTTATCTATATTTTAAAGCGGCCACAAAGCATGGGTAACTACTCACTACTAACTTATTTTGTTACCTTTAAACTTTAATAAACTTACTATACGCCTATAAACTGCCATACATTTTACACATGTTAGATCCTTGTCGCAACACGCGAGTGAAAAACCAACCAGTAAATACAAAAAATGTATGTTAAAACGTTCCTATTCTTAAACTTAAAATAATGTATGATAAGAAACTTAGTTGACAAAAGACAACTAAACTAGAGTGTGCCCTAATCAACCCCGTAACATTGAAAGAGTGCCTGACAAGAGGTCACCCCCCTCCTTACTCTCTATAAAAGTCCCAATTTGTTGCATCCATCTTCCACAACCCATTACTAACTGAATCAAACCTTTTATTCATAATAAATCCTAATCTCTACACCAACCCTTCTGAAAAATCTTTCTAACCATCCCATCAGTCACCATGAAGATTATGCAAACAATCTTCATGGTAGCCATCACCTTCACCATTACCTCTACCATCACCACCACCTCCCCAACATCTCCGACAACCACAAGACCGTATACAAGGCCCATTAGCCGGTTCCTTGCGGACAAACAACCAAACCCTAGAGCCGCAGATCACTGCAACAAAGACGACGAGATTTGTTATGTTTTGGAAGGTAAAAACTCGACTTGTTGTAACAACAAGTGCATGGATTTGAGTGAGGATAAACATAACTGTGGAGCCTGCAAGAAGAAGTGCAAGTTTACGAACTCGTGTTGCGATGGAGAGTGTGTGAATTTGGCTTATGATAAGAGGCATTGTGGGTCGTGTGGCAACAAGTGTATGCCTGGTGGTTATTGCATATATGGTCTCTGCAACTATGCTTAATTGGTTAAGTTCATATTATTCTTCGATCTGGATATTGTTTCGGTCGCTTATTAATTCATGCATGTGTGCAGTTAATAATTATTAATGTTTATTTCTCATGGTCAACATGAAAAGTGTTGTTTATTCATACTTCATACTTGTAAATATATCGTCTGATTACTTAAATTCCCATTGCAAAATTTTGTAATTTTGCTCGTCTTTATATTGTAGATTTTAGTGTTTGTTTTTGTGATAATTTGTCATTAGAAAACAAGGAGTATCATAGACGGTTACCGTAGACAATCCGTTGGTAAATGTAGTTATCAACGACTATCCGCACGATGGAAAACGGTTGGTTTTTGTTATTTACGCTTTATTCATATCCAATTCTTATATATATCTCTTTCTCTTTTCTACACACTCAAAAAAAATATAGATAGGGTTAATCCTCTGAATATAGAGGTTATATTTTATAAATCTTTCTCTATTATAGAGATTTTAATGTAGTTGTGTTCTTGTTGCTTTCTTTATTTTTACTCAGTATTATATAGAATATATGAATACATAGTTTTCATATTATAAAACAACGAGTGAGTTGCATCTTAAGTATTTTTTTGATTATGTGTGCGTCACAATTGAGCGGTATTTTGGGCGTGGAATTAGAGATACTGGCGTGCAATTGTTGTTCAATCTTTGCTTTATTCCAACTTTGAGATTCTACCATGAAAATTGCTCGGCTATATATAAACACGTAATTTCTTGTAAAACACCTTTGGTGCTGTAAACTTTTACACAACTTTAAGAATCATAAACTAATACCCCGTGGTGCATTGACAAAGGCAAAACCTTTAAACACCTAGATTTATGACAGGAAGATTCTGGGTTCAAGTCTAATAGCGAACAAAAATTCAAAGAAATTAAGCGTTAAATAAAAGAAAGAATCATAAACTAATATTGGAATTTTTATTCTTTGAATTTGTTGAAATCTTACTCAAATAGCTCTCGAATTACCATTATGTTGGTGTAGATTTTGTGTCCGCTGATGTGCGAATAGTTTAGATAGTGTTCTACGCTGATAATGTAATAGTTTGTAAATGGTCAAACGAACGTGTATATACCCGCTCGTTTGAAGTGGTCAAACGAAAGGGTTATTTGTTTGACCGTGTGTGTTTGCAGTGAAGGGGGTGTGGCTATAAATACCAACCCTTGGTCATTTGCAACACTTGAAGGTTTTAGACTTGGGGAGAGGTCACCACTTGGTCTCTCCCCGGATGTATGCTCTTTCGGTATAGTTTGGCTAGCGTATTATTGTGCCATTTTTGTAAAGTCATGCTACCGAATTTATACAAGAAAGTTGTTTTTATCCGTCTCTAATCTTTCCGTCTTTGAGCTTAATCACACATTAATCACGATTTCGATTCGAAACATGAACTTACACATTAAATTGGTTATTATTGAGTAATTCAATGTAATATATGTGCGCGCGTCTCTATCTATATATCTCAATCTCAATACATATAGCCATTTAGAGCGGTTCATATCAAAAATCATAAGGTTAGGAATGAATATGCTCAATTGATTTTAAATATGGAGTGTTGAGATTAGATTGGAAAAATAGTTACTCAAAACTATAGCAATTGTATACTCGTATTAAAGATAAAAAAAATGTTTGATTTTATAGTATATATATATATATATATATATATATATATATATATATATATATATATATATATTTTAAATGGCATATAAAAAATTATAAGAAACTTGCATGTGATTTACATGTGCTATATCTAGATTTAGGGGTTGTTTGGTAACTTCTGAATGGTTAAGTGTTGAAGCAGTAAGAGGTCTGAACCATTAAGTGCTGAACCAGTAAGAGGACTGAACCATTAAGTGCTGAACCATTAATAGGTCTAAACCATTAAGATCCAGTATAATGCTTAACCGTTCAGAGGTAAATATCTAACCAAATCAGATTAGAGGTCTAACCATTCAGACTCTGTATAATACTTAACCATTCAGAGGCAAATGTCTGAACCATTCAGACATCTGCTCACGAAACAAACAGTCTGAACCATTAAGTGCTGAACCAGTAAGAGATCTGAACCATTAAGAGCCTCATTAAGAGGTAAACAAACAGCCTCTTAGTTCTTGTTGTGTTTAACCTGCTGTTATGCTACTTGTGGTGGGCCAAGCCCAGTAACCATCTTGAGCCTAATAGTTCCTGATAAAGAGAATTGGTACCAGATTAGTAGATAATCGGAAGTTAAGAAGAGTAATTGGCTAACACCTAATGTTTTTATTAAGGAAACTTAACTCAAAAACTTGAAAATTACAATCCCTACCAATTAGATTGGTATATATAGCTAACATATCGTGTTATACTATAACTAGGATTCCTATTAATTAATTACATGATAATCATCTAATACACATCCTAACCTAACATGTATAGGATACTTAGATAACAATCCACTAATTAATTAATATATTTAATTAATCCAGTCGTCCCTTCATGCACAAGGCCATAGGTTCGACTCAGAATTCCCAACATTCACTCCCTGAATTTCTGAGTCACATACGGGATACGGGAGGTCTTCAACGGCAAGTAGATCCAACATCTCCTTGAACTTGATTTTAGCCAGTGCCTTTGTCAATATATCCGCTCTTTGCTCGTTGCAAGATGGACGCTCAACGACCACTTTGTTGTTTTCAACACACTCCCGAATAAAGTGAAATCGAGACTTTATGTGCTTGCTTTGATTATGGAACATCGGATTTTTTACTAAGGCAAACGCTAAAGTATTATCCACTTTTAACATTACTTTCCGCGGTGGTCTTCCAGTAACTTCACTAATCAATTCTCGCAACCAAATAGCTTGACAAGCTGCTGAACTAGCTGCCATGTATTCAGCTTCACATGATGATAACGCCACTGTTCTTTGTTTCTGTGAACACCAAGTAATTGGTGCAGAACCATAATAAAACATGTGTCCCGTTGTACTCCGACCATCATTATCATCAATATTGCTACTATCACTGTACCCACATAGGACGCCTTCAGCTTTTCTCGGATAAGAAATCCCGTAGCTCGCAATTCCCTTCAAATATCGGAGTATTTGTTTAATAGCTACCGCATGACTCTGTCTTGGACTATGCATGTACCGACTAACAATGCCAACTGAATAACCGAGATCCGGACGTGCCTGAAGTAAATAACGCAAACACCCAACTATTTTTCTATAATTGGTTGCTTCAACTTTTGCTTCGTCTTCGGCTTTCGTCAACTTTAAATTCGGGTCCATTGGAACAAGAACTGAAATACACTCGTGCATCCTCGCTTCCTTTAAAATCTTCCAGGCATATGCTTCCTGTTTGATTTTAATTTCATTCGCGCCTTGTGAAACTTCGATACCCAAATAATAAGTTAGTTTTCCAAGATCAGACATATCAAACTGTTTCGCCATCTCTTTCTTGAACTCATTAATAATAGACAAACTTGAACTTGTAACGAATAAGTCATCAACATACACGGCTAAGATTAGTAAAGAATTACCCAAATCTTTCGGTACACGGCTTGTTCTTTAGAACATCAATGGAATTTTAACGCCTTCAACATTGAATCTAGCTCAATATTCCAAGCCCTCGGTGCTTGTCTTAACCCGTACAACGCTTTAAAAAGCTTGTAAGCTTTGTGACTTTCTTTCGGTTTAACGAATCCTTCCGGTTGAAGTACATACACATCTTCCTCCAGATCACCATTTAAAAACACCATTTTTACATCAAAAGGGTGTATTTCCCAACCCTCCACGGCTGCAAGAGAAATAAGAAACCGGATCGTCTCGATTCGTGCAACCGGTGCAAAAACCTCATCAAAATCAATACCTTGTCTCTGTACGTACCCTTTTGCTACAAGTCTTGCTTTGTATTTATTAATTGTTCCATCCGCATTCTTTTTTATTTTGAAAACCCACTTTAAACCGATTGTTTTAACGACTTTGGTAACTCCACAAGTTTCCATGTTCGGTTTCATTCAATCGAATTAATTTCTTCTCGCATTTCTTTAACCCATTCCCCCTTATTTTGCTTCACCAAAATTAGTCGGTTCGTCATCGGTTAAAAGCAATTCGCACGTATTTAATTCGTAGTCACTATATTTTATAGGTAAAATAGAATGATGAGTGGAACGCCTGACCTGTAATTCATCTTCTGGGCTGCTTTGGGCAGTTTCTGAGCTGCTCTGGGTAGTATTTGGGCTGTTCTGGGTAGTTTCTAGGCTACTCTGAGCTGATTCTGGGTTGTTCTGAGTTGATTCTGGGCTGTCCTGAGCTGTCTCTGACATCATTGGGCTTGAATTTATCAACCCAAATCCCGTATCAATCACACTACCCCAGTAAATGATAAAATAACCCGGTTCGGTTTCACTTCCTGTATGACTTTCAGTACTTTTATTCCACTTCCACCCCTTGTTTCGTCAAATTTCACGTGTCTATTTACCACAATTTGTCGAGTTCTCGGATCATATAAACGGTACCCTTTGGACTCGGGTTCACTTCCAAGATGCACCAAAATATCAGACCGATCATCGAGCTTTTAAATATCCGTTTCGACTTTTGCAAAAGCAATACAACCAGAAACTTTAACATATTCTAAATTAGGTTGTTTACCTTTGTATTTTTCATACGGAGTAGCTCCCACCAATGTACGCGTAGGAGACCGGTTAATTAAATAAGTTGCATGTCTGACTGCTTCACCCCATAAATAGTTCGGAACCTTCATTGCTTTCATAATACTCCGAACCATCTCCACAAGTGTTCGGTTCCTACGATCAACCACGCCGTTTTGTTGTGGTGTATAAGGGGTTGTCAAGTGTCTTGTAACGCCCTCTTCATCGCAAAAATGATTAAACGCCCGGGAAGTAAACTCTCCACCTCTAACGGTTCGTAAGGTTTTTAGCATATGACAAGTCTTTTTTTCCACCACCGCCTTAAAATATTTTATTGTTTCGAATGCTTTACTTTTCTCCTTTAACAAATACGACCACATATATCATTAGAAATAAAATATAACGATTACCATTTATCGTCGATGGGGAAATTGGTCCACATATATCACTGTGGACTAATTCAAGTGTTTGTGATGCTCGAAAATTCGCCTACTTTGGGAACGGTTTTCGCGTTTGTTTTCCAACCATACATGCTTCGCACACCTTATTCTCATGACGAATCTTTGGAACTCCTAAAACCATCCTATTTATTTGCTCCAAGGTCTTGAAACTAGCATGCCCGAGTCTCGCATGCCATAACCACGAATCTTCACTGATTTTTGCCATAGGACAAACGGGAGTGCCAACTTTCAATTTCACCTTGTACAAACGTTTTTTCGAATGAGCCACTCGCATCAGTAATTTTCCACCACTATCAAACATCGTTAGAAAATTAGCTTTCATTCGAATTTTCCATCCAAATTCGGTTGCTTGACCCAAACTCATCACATTACTCTGCAAATTTGGGATATAATAAATATCGGTCAAAGGTTTTTGTTCACCGGTTTTACCTACAAATATAATCGATCCTTTTCCTTTAATCGTCACACGCGAACCGTCACCAAACTTCACGCTTCCGGTTATTCGCTCATTTAGCTCTGCAAAATAATAACTCCAGTTACCCGTCATGTGGTTGCTGGCTCCATTATCAAGGTACCGAACAACTTTTTTCGCTAGAATCAGCTTCAAATTTCTTTGGCAAAACCTTTTCTTCGTTTAAAAAGATAGATTCTTGATCGGTCTTCATCATAAAAAATGTTCCATCAACCTCATTATTCCGTTCCTCAGCGTGTGCCATGTTCGCCTCATTATTTTTTAATCGATCTAGACATCTTGAAACAAAGTGTCCATATTTGTCACACCGGTAACACTTTATTCCCGATAAATCACACTTTTTATACTTTTGCTTTCCGTTGTCTTGGGTTTTATTTTCTTCTTTTTGACCTTGGTTTTGGGTGTTATCCCGACCATGGCCACGCCCTCGCGACGAATAAGATCCTCGACCTCGACCTCTACAAGAATCACGTCCACGGCTAGAAGAGGATTCAGATATAGAAAACATTAACTTACCCGAATTGTTATCCCGACCATGGCCACGCCCTCGCGTTATGTTCTTCTTTGATCCTTTCTTCATTAGCTTTTAGTCTGCCAACCACATCTTCATACCCGACCGTCTTCATGTCCAAAACTTGTTCAAGCGAGGCCACAATGTGAATAAAACGCCTTGGCAGACTAGTAAATAATTTCTTGAGTAATTTTCGTTCTTCAATCTTTTCTCCCAGTGTAGCCGCCTTAGACGCAATAGACGACAACTTTGAGGCATACTCATCAATCGTTTCGGTTTCCCTCATCTTCAAACCATCGGATTCAGTTATTAAGGTTTGAAGTCTTGCTTCTTTCACACGTTTCGCACCGAGATTTCTTGACTGAATTACTTCCCACATCTCCTTTGCTCACTTCAAATTCCCGATCTGTGAAATTTGTTCCTCCGGTATCGATTGAAATAAAAAGCCTTTGCCAGGTTATTTTTCTTTACATCATCGGAACCTGGATCAATCACATCCCAAACTCCATGAATCCTAAAAGTAACCTCCATACGCATGCTCCAGATCGTATAATTCGTTGAAGTTAACATCGGAAACTGAAACGAACCGGGATTCGTTTCCTTTATTGGAGCATTCAAACATTCACCACAACCATCGTTCATTTCTTTCGCTGGCTATAGGTTTTAGTAGACCCCGGTGAATCAATTTTACTAATACAACCCTTTTAACGCTGTTGTAATTGATTTGTTTTTCGATTCCTGTCGATAACGTCGTAGGACAATCAACGATTTCCCGTTTCCAACCTACTATAATCGATGATTAACCAAGACAATCAACAGTTAAAAACTGTTTCCAATCTGGTCAAATCTGAATAGAAAAACAATTCGTTTATTTTATACCAAAGTAAAATTAATACCAATGTTACTGTACCAATCAGAGGAATTTAAAGATTTTTTTTAACCAAATAATAGGATTGATACTGTACCAAAAAGAAAACAATTACTTGGTAGTTGTCATGTGCTCCACTTGGCGAATTGCAATTCAATGAAACAAATATGGATAGTCGCTGTTTCACTTTCAATCACCACAAAAGAGAATAAATTTCAGCGGTAATGTAGGTAACGGAATCGCCGAGCACCCCTTGTTGAAAATAATTTAATCAAACAGTAAATTAATATAAACTTCATTAATTACTGAGTTATTGGCCAAACTAGTTTGTTCCAACACGAGCAAACTGATAAAAGAAAGGTAGAAGAAGACTGTCCCGTTATCGGACGAATTAAAGAACACGCAAAATTAAAACCAAGCTAGCGATAAGAAAGGCGATCTTTTGAACTGCACAGATAATTCCTGTCCTTAAAGGATTTTACGCGCGCGTACTGTTGTGAGTTGCAGCGTAAACTCCCAGGATTTAATACAGAACTTATCTGGTATTCCAACAACAATGGAAACCAGAAAAACGCAGAAGCTGGAGAAGAAACTTGAGAGGCTGCGAAAATATGTGTGTTGAATGAGTAGCAGGAGCCCTTTATTTATAGTATGTGATCACAACAGAGAATGAGAAAAACAGGGAATGAGATAACCCTCCAGAACCTAATTCAGTTGCTAGAGATAACCCACACGAATTCGAATTGCTAGAGAAAACCCCCACTTTTTTGAATTCACCTCTATCCCAATCTTATCTCCTTCGATCCACAGATCTGATGCACCTGAACCGGACCCTAGCTAAAAATAAAAGCTCCTCGGCTCCTAGCGACGATGCGCGTTCGAAGTGCAAAGTGCACCTCAAACGCGCCCATTCGCGAGCTCGCGGCTCGGCTCAGCTTGGCGCGCGTGTGGGCTTTACCCACTTCTCAACCCATCTAACACTTTGATGGCCCATAAGGGGTAATCCCTTATAAGCCACTCAAATTTCACTTGCCTCACCAATGGGGGATGGAGGAAATATACCAACTTGTATGTTCTCCTTTAGTATTTCCAACAATCCCCCACCAAGTTGGAATGTTTCCTTTCACTTAGACAGATGATGTCACTAGGTGTCACGGAGATTAAACCCAATTTATGTTGATAAACAAGAAGAGACAGGTTTGATGGTGTCCTATGGAATTAAACCATTAACCGGATAGCCCCCTTCGGTTTACCGCCACACATCACAGGCCGAATTTGCGTTCTCACTGAGCGCGAATATAGTCGTGCGTTATAGATCCTTTTCATGACCCTTTAGAAGACAAACCACTTATCTTCACTTGAGGCGGCACCACCCCTAGATCATATAGGCAAAGTTTTACATCATCCACGTTGCTTGGATGCCTCCAAAACTTTGTTAAGAGCATTAGCTCACCCTTGTTCTCGGCAATGACATACTATTGTTAGGAAACTTTATATGTATGATTAAAGTATTGAAGAAAAATGAAGAAAGCGAGTCTGATCAATCTGATCAGATCTGATGAAGAAGAAGTCAAAGGATCAAGACAACGGAAGAAACATGATCATAGGCCATAAGAAGTAGCATTTGAATCAGATCTGATGAGAATATCTTTGTCTAAGTGTTCGAATATAGGATCAGAAAAAATCTGATCAAATCTGATGAAACCTCATCAGATTCTGATCAGAAGTCATCAGAAATCTGATGACCAATCTTAATGTCCACTTGCAGTTGAAGATAAGGTAATTCAATTGAAGGACATTTATGATACAAGTGGAAGTAGTAAGCATGACATATGAAACGACCTGCCACGATAAACACTTGCATGAATAAACAATTGTGTGTTAATGCCAATTGTTCTCTATAAATAGAGATCACCAAACCGAAGATCGATGGAGCAGAGCATTGCAAGTAGTACAACTTACATACTCCATTGCCCTTCACTCCCACAGAATTCTTAAGCATTGTTTAGTATTAGAAATAACTTTTCATTATCTTTTGTAACCTTTCAAAAGTGATATAAACTTGAAAATTCTGTATCTCTGTTTCTTACAAGTTGATTTCTAATTCCGCACATTATTTTCATATAAAGTTGAAATCAACTTGCCATTTTATGTCAAAGCATTGTTATCTGGGATCAACAATTGGTATCAGAGCAGATTGAATAAAACATGTTCAAATCGATCAATTACTCGAGTATCTTTGTTAATACTCTGTTTTTCAAAAAAAGGTTAAAAAAACTTTGACTAAAAATGGCAAACTTTCAGTCTTGGAACAGTGCATTCAACATGGGTTCTATGTCAAAGCCTCGGACGTTAGTCAGGGAGGAGTACCCCCAATGGAAAATCAGGATGATCAATTTCCTTAATGGACATGATCGAGCTCTGTTTCAATCCATTGTGTGTGGCCCACGTATACCACGTGTTGAAATACCTGGTGTTCCAGCATCTGATGACTCACCAGAAATCTCTGCTTCCTGGGCTCCCAAACAAGAGAAAAATTGGAGCCCAGAAGACAGGAAACTGGTAGAAACAGATGAGAGGGCCAAATCACTTCTGATTATGGCACTTCCAAACGACATATTCTCTTATGTTGATGCATGCTCATCTGAAAAAGAAATATGGGATCAACTTGAAAATCTTTGTGAAGGAGGAGACAAAATGAAAAGAAACATGAGAACAAATCATGTCTCTGCTTTTGAAAGGTTTAAATGTTTACCAAATGAAACACTCACTGATGCTTACAATAGATTGACAAAATTTTAAATGACCTAAAAAAGAATGGAGTTGAAAAAAAAATGATGAAAGAAATGTAAAATTTCTTAATGCTTTACCCAGAGAATGGCAAAATCTTGCCATGACCATAGCCTCCACACTGGAGCTAGGAAATCTAAACCTACATGATCTATATAGTATTCTACTCCCAAGAGAGCAACAAATCATTGAAAACTCAAAGCAATATGGTGGACCTATAGCCTTAATATCAAACTCGCAAAGATCAATCACACCTGATCTACAACCCTCTAACCCACAAAACCAAGTTTTAGCATCAGAAAATTCTGAAAATCCATCAGATTTTTCTGCATTTGCTGAAACAATAGCATTGCTCACCAAAACCTTTGAGCAAAGATTGAAGGGAGGAAGTTCCAGAATTCAGAGAAGTGATAAAGGAAAGATGGAAGCAAGATCCAAGGAAAGAAGAGCAGAAAGCAAGTCGGAAGTGGTATGCTATAGATGCAAACAAAAGGGTCACTATGCTTCAGAATGTAAGAACAAAAAGTTAAAAGATCCAGCTTATTATGAAAAGAAGCTAGAAGAAGCCAAGAAACAACAACAACAACAACAACAAGTCAGCATGATTGCAGGGACAGATACCTGGATGACTGATGACTCATCAGATGATGGTGAGGAAGAAATGACCAACTTTTGTCTAATGGCAAAACTTGACAATGAGGCATCAGAATTCAATGTAAGTCAAAATGATCAAGAACTTCAAAATCAAATAAACAAATTATTGGAAGATTTTCAAAAATTACAAGAGAAATACTTGATAGAAACAAAGAAATCTGATGAACTCAAAGACATGTTGAAACATTGTCAAGAAAAAGAATTTTTTTTACATGAAGAAAATTTGATCAAAGACACAAAAATCAGTTTTTATGAAAAAGAGAGAAAATTTTTGTATGAAGAAATTCATAAAAATAAGGTAAATGTAAAGAGTTTTCAACAAGCAAAAGATTTCATTGACTACATTGAAACAACGTCAAAAAATCAGGGTGAAGGATTGGGTTATAGAAAAACAACAAAAGATAATTCTACAGTGTTTGTAAAAGCTTCAGATAAACCACAAACAGTTTTTGACAATGAATCAAATTTATTAGAGGAAATTGACTTCATGTCATATAGTTCTGAGTCAAGTCCAGAATCAAAGAAGGTCTGCTCTAAAAAAATTAAGGACAAAACAAGATCATACAAAGGAAAAAACTCAAAGGATCTTAAAAGAAAAGGGTAAAAACATTTTTCAAAAATCTCAGAAAAATGGGCTTTCATAAAAAATCATTCGATCAGATATCTCTAACAAGGTGGGATGTATGTGTGCTGATATTCTGAAAATACTCAGCATCTGAACAAAAACCAAAAATCTGTCAGTGGTTCAGCATTGGACAGAAATTTTATTAGATCTGATCAGATGGCAACGAATATGATAAAGAAAGCTAATCAGTCAGAATCAACAGACTCTGACAGATCAAGATCAACAGATGATGAAGGAAAACTATTATATGTTATGTACTCATCTGATAAAGTACCCAAGAAAGTCTGGGTACCAAAAAATCACTAACCTCTTCATTATAGGACCATCATGTGAGCTGATTTGGTACTGCGATTCAGGAAGCTCCAAGCACATGACTGGGGATAGGAGCTTACTTAGCAACTATGTAGAAAAGCTAGGTAAATTTGTAAATTTTGGTAATGGAGTCAAGGGTAGGGTGAAAGGTTATGGAAGCATAACATATGGTACAATAACAATAGAGAAAGTGGCACATGTAGAAGGATTAAAATACAACCTTCTAAGCTGTGGTAAGTTTTGTGACAAAGGATTTAAGGTAACTTTTCTACCTGATACTTGCTTATTAATAGGTCTTGAAGATGATAAAATTTTTATCAAAGGAAAAAGAATAAAAAGATCAATTTACTTCTTTGACTTCGACAACAAAATTGAAGAACCTCAATTTTGTTTATTTACAAAAGAAATAAAGGAAACAGTTGGTTATCGCATAAAAGACTGGCTCATATAAATTTTAAAACTTTAAACAAATTAGCAAGCAAGTGTCTGGTAAAAGGATTACCTTCTATTACTTCAAGAAAAGACAAAGTTTGTGAAGCATCTGAGTTGGGAAAGTCAAAAAGAGGCTCACACAAAACTGTGGTAGAATCTTCTATTTCTGAAAATCTTGAACTTTTACACATGGACCTCTGTGGACCAATAAGCACTTAAAGTTTTCCAGGAAAGAAATACATCTTAGTCATTGTTGATGACTATTCAAGGTACACATGGGTGGAATTTTTGAGGCAAAAGAGTGAAACACCAGATCTGATCATAAATTTTGTTAAGAAAATTGAAAATCTGTTGAAATTAACTATAAGAAAAATCAGATCTGACAATGGGACAGAATTCAAAAATGCAAAACTTGAGAACTTCATAACAGAAACTGGAATATCTCATGATTTTTCTGCTCCAAGAACCCCACAACAAAATGGGGTTGTTGAAAGGAGAAACAGAACTTTGGTAGAAGCAGCATGAACAATGCTTGCATATGCCAAACTGCCAACCTATTTTTGGGCTGAAGCAGTAGCAAATGCATGTTTCACACAAAACAAAAATATCATCAACAAAAGACATCAGAAAACACCTTTCCACATCATAAACAAAAGGGTACCAAGTGTCAAATTTTTACATACCTTTGGATGTAGGTGTTTTATTTTTAATGATTTTGATAGTTTAGAAAAATTTGACAGAAAAGCTGAAAAAGGAATTTTTCTTGGATACTCTTTCTCTTCAAAAGCTTACAGAGTATTTGTTTTAAATAGCAGAACAATCAGAGAAAGTTTGTGTGTCTCTTTTGATGATTCATCGGAAACAGGAATTTCTGATGATATCATAACTTTCTCACAAAGAGAAAATTCTACAAATAATGAACACCTATTGACAGAACTAACAAACGAACTGCTTGGGTATGACTGGGAGGGAGATTATGGAAATTTACCAGAAAACCATTCACACTCTAACTCTACAGAAAATTTAGAGCCATCAGATGAAATACAAGGAATGACAAATCAGGCATCAGATACTACATCAGAAAATCAAGAAAAACAAATGTCTGAAGTCTCAGGCTCAGAACAGATCATCAATCTGGAGGAAGCGGAAAGTTCTTCACAAAATCCATCACTAGTTTCAACAAATATAGCTACAAGTGGAAGATGGATAAAGGGTCACTCAACAGAAAATATCATAGGAAACCCTCAAGATGGTGTTAAAATAAGATTAGCAACTGTTCATGAATGTCTCCATGCTGGCTTCTTAAGTTTAACTGAACAAAAAACAACAATTGAAGCGCTCAAGGATCCAGACTGGGTTCAAGCAATGCAAGAAGAACTTGATCAGTTTGAAAAAAGTCAAGTGTGGAACCTAGTACCTAGACCAAATGGCAAATCTGTCATGGGGTTAAAATGGATATTTAGAAACAAATCTGATGAACAAGGTATAATAACAAGGAACAAAGCAAGGTTAGTAGTAAAAGGGTATAGTCAACAAGAAGGAATTGACTATGATGAAACATTTGCACCAGTAGCAAGACTGGAGGCAGTCAGAATCTTCCTTGCTTATGCAGCTTCAAAAGGTTTCAAAGTTTATCAGATGGATGTAAAGTCTGCTTTTCTGAATGGTAAGATTGATCAAGAAGTATATATGCAACAACAAGAAGGCTTTGTTGATCCTAAATTTCCAAAACATGTTTATAAACTGAAGAAAGCCTTGTATGGGTTGAAACAAGCTCCAAGAGCATGGTATAAAACTATTTCAAACTTTTTAATCCAATCAGGTTTCACCAAAGGTACTATAGACACAACTTTGTTTCTCAAAACACACAAAGGACACATTTTGTTGGTACAAATATATGTTGATGACATAATATTTGGATCAACCAACTCAAAACATTGTAAGAAGTTTGAAAAATTGATGACAAGCAATTTTGAAATGAGCATGATGGGAGAATTAAACTTCTTTTTAGGTCTCCAAGTAAAACAAGAATTTGATGGAAAATTTTTGAATCAATCAAAATATGTTAAAACCATTTTAAAGAAATATTCATTAGAAAATTGCTCATCATCAAAAACTCCTATGGCCACAGGAAACAAGTTAGATTCTGATCCCGATGGTGCAAATGTAGATCTTAAAACCTACAGGGGAATGATTGGATCACTCCTATATTTAACAGCCAGAAAACCTGACATAATGTTTTCAACATGTTTCTGGCTAGATATCAATGTAATCCCAAAGAATCTCATTTAAAAGCAGTAAAAAGGGTTTTTAAGTATCTAAAAGACACATCTGACCATGGCTTATGGTATCCTAAGGGAACTAGTTTAGACCTAATTGCATATTCAGACGCAGATCATGCAGGTTGTAAACTGGACAGAAAAAGCACATCAGGTGCTTGTCAGATGCTTGGAGAAAAGCTTGTATGTTGGGCAAGTAAGAAACAAAACTGTGTTTCCACCTCTACAGCTGAAGCAGAATATGTAGCAGCAGCAAGCTGTTGTTCACAAGTTTTGTGGATGCAAACACAACTCAAAGATTATGGAGTGAATCTGACAAAAATACCAATCATGTGTGACTCTAAGAGTGCAATAGCAATAACTTTAAATCCAGTTCATCACTCACGAACAAAACACATTTATGTCAGGTATCATTTCATAAAAGATCATGTGGAAAAAGGAAATATATAAATGTATTTTGTTCCAATAGAAAATCAGTTTGCTGATATTTTTTCAAAACCTTTGGATGAGAAAAGACATAATTATTTAATCAGCAAATTGGGAATGATAAACAAGAAATACGATGAAGCTACTCAATCCACAATATTTGATAATTGAACGAGCTCTAATAAATTAATCGGAAATCTGATAAAAATCTTGATCAGAAATCTGATAAAAATCTGGATCAGAATTCTGTCAAACTGAATTTGATTATCCCATCAGAAATCTGTTCAATTCGTTAGAAGCAATGAATTTTTTCTTTGTTTTCAACAGAAAAATGCCACCTTCATATAACTCCTTTGTACCATGCATGAAGACATAACTTGTACATATATTTTTATTTTTATAGCTTCTTTCATATTTTTTTACTTGGGAATATCCAATGAATAAGGAAGGTATATGTCACAAAGATAACTCCCCAAGTTTTCATTTTTCTCTTATCTATTTTATTTTATTTACCCCCATCACATCAACTTCACACGCTTACTCAGCACGGTTAAAGGAAAGAGAGGGTACACCTATCGTCTCAACAGAAAAATTGAAGACCAGGGTGTCGCCTATTCATAAATGAGGAGGGAGAATATGGCCACTTTTAGTTCTAAACGAATCTGACACCATATCTCCAAGTAGAGTAGAATTGGTACAATCAAGATCTTAACCAGTGAAAACATTTAAGGCATGTACTTATTGTCTTTAAATAGACACACACTTACTCATACACTTTCACCTGAAAACCTTTTGAAATACTCGTCTTCTTCATATAACACACACAACCACCATGGAAAGAATTGAGAGCAATCGATTCCCTCTGCCTTATTTCCAAAGGCACAATGCAAGAGTAAGGATGAACGTAGATGATCCTAGATATGTAAACTGCTCCACCATTCTGAACATGCTACTTAGCAGTCCAACAGCTTTTGCTCTCTCCATACACGTTCAAGTGTTTCCAGAAATTCTTCAAGAGTTTTGGAATTCTGCACGGCTGGTTGTAGATGATGGTAAGCTGACCACCATTGCAGGGAGGGTGATGGGCGACAGGCTCATTTGCTTAAATGAGCAAACTATTAGGGAAGTTCTCTTGCTAAGAGATGACTATCCTCCAACCACCATCTCCTTGGAAGATAAGCAGGTTACCTTGGCCATGATGGATACCATGATCCTCAAGGAAGGGTTCCCATCTTCAAAAGCGGGTTCATTGAACCCTGGTAGTTTCTGGTAACCCGGTTTGCCTTTTGCTTTACAAGGACAGCCTCGAGTTGGTATGAGATTACTCAAAGGATAATGGATCCTTTCCATGCCTTAGTAAATCATCTCCCATACAACTACTCAGCCTATCTGATGAATGACTTTAGGGCCAATTTACGTGGAGGTCGTCCTTTCCTCATCTACCCAAGGTTCTTGATGAAAGTAATAACCTCTCAACTGGACTTTGGAGGAGTTCCTGCATCATATGTCAGAGCAAGAACGCTTGTTCAGGAGGAACAACACATTGCTACCCTCATACCAACAGACGACAACACAGGGCATGAAACACCTCTCTGGGAAATGGTGCGGATCATGTATGGAGATGGAGACTTTGGAGATGACTATCCAAGCGATGAAGAGATAGTTTAATTGTTCTTTGTTTTTCTTTTTAGGAGTTTTTTTTTTATTTCTTGTACTTAACTACTTATGTATTTTGTTGATATCTATTTTGTTTTGGTTGAGGGGGAATTTCTGATGAGATTAAGTAATCAGGAGAAATTTCTGATGAGATCAGGAATCTAGGGGGAATTTCTGATGAGATTGAGAAATCAGGAGAAATTTCTGATGAGATCAGGAATCCATGGGGAATTTCTGATGAGATTGAGAAATCAGGAGAAATTTCTGATGAGATCAGGAATATAGGGGGAATTTCTGATGAGATTGAGAAATCAGGGGAAATTTCGGATGAGATAAGGAATCCAAGGGGATTTTTTTGATGAGTTTAGGAATCCAAGGGGAATTTCTGTTAACCTTAACATTTCAAAGAATTTCTAATAAAATCATAAAATGTCTCACATAAGATCACAATTTTCTGGAACTACTGATGTTTTAAAAGGAATCCTTGAAAATTTTTGTCAAAAGAATGAAACGTTTCAAAACAAGAAGGTCAAATCAAGGGAGATGATGTTAGGTTGATTAAAACAATTTTTATTTTCTTTTCCAAATGCAACATCTTTTTCTTGTTTCAAATGTAACATCTTTTTCTTGTTTCAAATGCAATAACTTTTTCTTGATTCAAATACAACTCTTTCTTATTTTTCTGAAAAAACGAGGATCAACTTTTTCTGATGAAAGTCTGACCACATCTAAGACCTCAATTAACATGCAACATTTTTTTCTACTATCATCAGAAAATCTGATCATTTTTATTAGAAATCTAATCATATTTATCAGAAATATGATCATCTTCATTAGAAAATCTGATCATATTTATCAGAAATCTGATCATCCTCATCAGAAAATATGTTCATTTTCAGCAAAATTCTTAATCATTGACAATCACAAAAACATGTCATTTTAATAAGAAAAACACTCGTAATAATCGATCATCAGAAAATCTGATTATTTTTAATCAGAAAAATCTGATCTTTTTTTTTAAGAATGATCACTGAGCAACTTTATCAGAAAATAGGATTTAAAGACTCTCCAAACAAATGTAAGTGTCTCAGTCTACTAAAAAAACTGTTGTCTATCTACTTGAACAGAAAGCCAACAGAACTCCACTTACCAATCTGTTGAAGAATAAGTCAACAGAAATCAGAAGATCCAAAGTTTTGAGCTTTTGGCTTACAGAAAAGAGGGAAGATAGAATCTTGCAAAAGTGAAGATTGGCGGTTAGCAGCAAGAAAGAAAATAAGTTGACCACTCTTCAAAAACGTGGACCCAGTTGTGCAAGTGGACCACTCTTCAAAAACGTGGACCTACTTGTGTAAAAGTGAAGATTGGCGGTTAGCTAGCACCAATAGAAGAAAAGATAAAATCAATTCTTTCAAAAACAGTTTTCTTTAGATAACCCAAAGGTGTCAGCATTAAACATATAATTAATGGGTTATTAACACAGTTAATCATCAATCATGTGGGACAATAAAAGCCTATATAAACCAACCCAATTCACAATCTCTCACATTCACTTCCAAAAGTTTCAAGCTCTCAAAATTCCAAACCCTAAAAATCACAACTTTGTTTCTGCAAACCAAAAACCTCAAATCACAACATCATGTCTTCTTCCGGCTCCATGAACCTCAACATCCCAGCTGTGGAAAATGAAGTTCCTCTTGTCAAAAAATCAAATGGCTAGACACAGAGAAAAAGAACAACCTAGATCTCAACACTGATCATGAGCCGCATGATGAAAGGGTTAGAATTCTTGTAGAGTTTCTGATCAATTGTCCTATAAAGTATGCTTTAACAGGAGGCTATGAAGTTCCACAACAAATCCTGCAGCAAACAGTGCATACAACAGAGAAGTCAGGAACAGAATTAACTGCACATGTGTGGGGCAATATTAGAATCACTGTCAATGAAGAAAGCATCATAAGATGGTTGGAGATACCGGAAAAACAAGAATATCACATCCCTCCAGTCAAAGAAGAACTCTTGGCGGTATTCAGAAACCTTGTGTACAAGGCCCCAATCACTCTAATTAGCGAATTCAAAAGAAAGGGACTGCCAGGACTTTGGCAAGTCTTTATGGATATAATCAACAACTGTCTCACATGGAAGATAGGAGGTGCTGATCAAACAACTATTCCGATATTGAACATCATGTATGGGCTGATAAAGGGTGAAGATGTAGATTATGCCAAAGAGATATTTTCACTGCTGAAAACCAGCATATTCACCCATAAAGGAAGAACAACAACACATCTTCCACATGCAAGATTTTGGTCAATCATCATAACAAAAGTGTTTGTTGAAAGAAAAATGGAAGTCCCTACTCATGACATAGTGTGGAAACCAGTGGTAATGACTCCATGGACTGCTGCAGCAAGTGCTTGGGCCCATCCCAGTGACCTTCCTCCTCTGCCTCAAAGTATGATGAAGGTGATTCCTGCAGACTCACCTTTTATCAAAAGGCATGAAGAATTGATCACACCAACAGAACCAGATGATTGTGGATCAAGAAGGGTGACTACATCATCTGCTGGTGACAAAAATATTGCTAAGGAGTATGGAACAAATGAAGAATCTGATGAAGTCTCATCCACTAAAGATGAAGCAACTAATTCAGATTCAATGCTAGCTGGAGAAGGTCAACAACATGATACTCTTGAAACAGGTGCACATCTTGAATCAAACCCTGAACTTAATTTTACAAAACCAACTTCTGATGAAACCTCATGAGAATCAGTTGAGGCTGATTTTGAAATAAGAACAAGAGTACCTAATATTGAAGCCCAATTGGGTGTGGCTCTGAGTATCAACTCCGAATCTGATGAGGAGGAGGTTGAAACTGCAACAAGTGGAGAACATCCACTTCATCAGGGATAACTTTTGGATACTTTGTGTTATCCTAGAACTCAAGGAGAACATTCCCAAAGAACTGTTCAAGGATCTGAGGAAATCCAGGAAATGCCTGTGGTGCATGAATCTGGTAGGAATCCTATAAATTGGTCTTATGATCAAGACATGGGATTTCCTGAAACAGCAAGAAATGTGTTTTCTGCTGGTGTGTCAGAAGGAACATCTGTTGTTCCGAATAACCCACCTACAACCAATCTTGAATCAACATTGGAAAAGGTGATGGAGGATGTAATGAATCAGGAGAGAAAGTCTTCTCTTGAAGGAAAACTGGATAATCTGTTGAATGAAATGAAGTAACAGAAGTCTGACATTAGAAATCTGTCAGAATCTGTTGAATCCATCAGAAAGCAATCAGAAGCAAACACAGATAAACTGAATAAACTGCAAGAATCACTAGTCACCTCTCAAGATGTGAAGAAGATCTCTCATGAATTTCAGAAACTAGCTTAGGAATTCAGAGCTATGAAAGAAGAGATGAAAGAACTTGTGAAGACAATAGGAAATGCTGAATCAAAAACTGCAGCACTGAATATGTCAAGTATTGCAGAAAACTTCACAAAAATGGAAGAAAAGCTGATGGAAGTTGAGAAGAACAATGATCTGATGGTACATTTATTAAAAGAACAAATGCAGAATTGGAGCAAAAGCATAACAGAACTACAAGGGCAGATGGCAAGCATCAGAGAAGAAACTGCCATTAACACAAAGCTGACTAAAGATGTAAAAGATCTATTAAAGAGACTCTATGTTAATATTGCACAAGCAATAAAGACAAGCCTGCCAGATTTGTTGAAACAGATTCCTGAGGGAAGAAAAATGTCTGGTACAACCCAAAAGGATGCACTCAAACACACTGCAACTGCATCAGCAAAACCTCTTTTCAGAATACCAGCTCCTATACCAACTAAACCAAAAGATTCAACTAAATCACCACAAATAACAATGAGTTCTTTCCCTCTTCTACCTCATCCTACCTCCATCTCTAGAGAAAAAGCCTTGATCTTACACCCTTCAACACAAACTCAATCATCACCTCAATCAGCACCAATTCAATCAAGAACAACTCAACCACCACTACAACAATCTCAAACTCAACCATCATTAAGAACAAGAGCTCAACGCTTAACTTAGTCCTCATCCAGAGACAAAAAGAAAGGAAAAGAAATTGCTGAGCCCACTCTTTCAAGTCAAACTGAATTCAGCAAACAATGTATATCTGGAGGGAAAAGGAAATGGGAAGAAAGTGGTCATACTTCCTCAAAGAAGCCTACTGTGATTCCAACAGAAGATCCAAACATTGCAAGAATTATACAAACCGTAGATGATCATGAAGTACTCTTTCTAGAGGTTGTTTTGAAGGAATATTAAGACGATGAACCTCTTCCTAACAAGATGGACCCAATCACCAAAAATGCCCTCACAATGAGAGGTAATAGACAAGAAGGATGTCTCTGGGGGAAATACAGAAATGCCATCAAGAGTGTACATATCACAGACAAATCAGTCAAAACTCGTCTCAAAGGTGTATGGCATCAAAACATGTATCACATCAGGAGAGAAGATGGTGAAGAACAACAGGTCCTTGACAGCCAAATCATGGAGCGTCTGCACCCACTGGATATAGTTAAGCTAAGAAGAATGTATGCACAAGAATCATTGAGAAAAAGAGAAAACAAAAAAGCACTTCATAGCTTCTCAGAACGTGGAATGGAGATAGCAACCAACATATGCCGAGTAGATTTTGATCTATTCCTTCGGTACAAACACTTGGTCAATGGCAAACCACTGATCACAGCACCAAACACTGAAATCCCTGAAGCAATGAAGGATGCCAGAACAGGTAGCATTGTTGAAACACCTGAGCTAGCAGTGATCTATAAAGACGAAGAAGGGAGAAAACTATTCAAACTTAATGAAATATGTAAGTTTTCAAACAGAACTTTAACTTACATTAAAGAGATCATGAGGAAAAAGTAGGAATAGAAGAAGGATAAGAAGAAAGAGCACTTGGTGAAACAGATTGAAGATATCATTGATGACTGGATTCAAGATAGGGAGTACGTAAAAACCATGTATAAGGAATGCAAGCAACCAATCCCTCAGAAGTGGAAGCCCAGCATGAAAGATTTTTATTATTGAATTAGTCAATACAATGATTACTATGGTCGAACAAGTTTTCTTTGAATTGTTTGTTTGAAATTTGCTTAAATGGTTGTTTTTGTTTTATCTTGCAAGTTCTTGGTTGTATGTTCTTCATTTTACTTACAATACTTAGGGGGAAATTGTTAGGAAACTTTATATGTATGATTAAAGTATTGAAGAAAAATGAAGAAAGAGAGTCTGATCAATCTGATTAGATCTGATGAAAAAGAAGTCAAAGGATCAAGACAATGGAAGAAACATGATCATAGGCCATAAGAAGTAGCATTTGAATCAGATCTGATGAGAATATCTTTGTCTAAGTGTTCGAAGATAGGATCAGAAAAGATCTGATCAAATCTGATGAAACCTCATCAGATTCTGATCAGAAGTCATTAGAAATCTGATGACCAATCATAATGTCCACTTGCAGTTGAAGATAAGGTAATTCAGTTGAAGGACATTTATGATACAAGTGGAAGTAGTAAGAATGACATACAAAACGACCTACCACGATAAACACTTGCATGAATAAACAATTGTGTGTTCATGCCAATTGTTCTCTATAAATAGAGATCACCAAACCGAAGATCAATGGAGCAGAGCATTGCAAGTATTAAAACTTACATACTCCATTGCCCTTCACTCCCACAGAATTCTTATGCATTGTTTTGTATTAGAAAATAACTTTTCAGTCATCTTTTGTAACCTTTCAAAAGTGATATAAACTTGAAAATTCTGTATCTCTGTTTCTTACAAGTTGATTTCTAATTCTGCACATTATTTTCATATAAAGTTGAAATCAACTTGCCATTTTAAGTCAAAGCATTGTTATCTGGGATCAACAACTATCATACCTCACATGGATCTATCAAAATTGATAGTACCTTCTATCGTTAAGTGACTTCGTTTTTACCCGTTAAACTTGAGAAATAGGAGCACTAAGTTCAAGTTGGGTTTCCATCACTAACGATTCTATAGTGATTTTAGACCCATGTCTCTCGCGGTAGTCACAACCAAATCTCTCGTCAAAGGTTTAGTAAACGGATCAACCAAGTTCCTACTCGTCTTGACATAGACAACCTTGATGGTACCACTTTCAAGCAGTTATCTCACATAATTGTGCCGAAGACCTATGTGTCTTGACCTCCCATTATACACTGTGTTGTATACTTTAGATAGTGTGGCCTCACTATCACACTACATGGGAATGGATGGCATTGGAACATCCCATAGACGGATGTCAGTAAGAAGATCTCTAATCCACTCTGCTTCCTTACCAGCCACAGCTAGTGCTATGAACTCAGCTTCCATAGTTGAGTGGGCAATACACGTATGTTTCTTACTCGCCCCAGAAATTGTTCCTCCTGCTAGAGTGTAAATCCACCCACTTGTAGATTTTGAATCACTGGTGTGATCAATCCAGCTTGCATCTTCGAGTATTCTGGAAGAATACGTGTATGTCAGTTCTAAGTTACTGGTCCTTTTCAGGTATCCAAGTACTCTACCCACTGCCTTTCAGTGTTCTGTCCCTGGTTTGACAGTATACTGACTTAGTTTGCTTACAGCAAAAGGAATGTCAGGACGAGTGCAATGTGTTGCATACATCATACTTCCAATAGCACTCGCGTACTCTAGTTGAGCCACCGCTCTCCCAGAGTTCACATTAAGTTTCACACTTGGATCGAATGGGGTATTAAACTCTTTAATGTTTAAGTGTTGAAACTTAGTCAGATTTCTCTCTATGTAATGAGATTGACTTAGAGAAATATGACTTTAAGTTCTTTTCACCTTGATCCCAAGAATGGTATCAACTTCTCCTAGATCTTTCATCTTAAAGTTCAAGGACAAATATTTCTTAGTTTCAGAAATACCTTCAAGGTGAGTGCCAATGATCAACATATCATCAACATAGAGACAAATCACGACTGTATAACCGAGTTCGCATTTAGTATAAATACATCTATCAGCACTATTGTGTCGAAACCCAAAAGCAGTCACAGTGGTATCAAATCTCTCATGCCACTGTCTAGGAGCTTGCTTCAAACCATATAGAGATTTATAAGTCTACACACTTTGTTCTCTTGTCCGGTGCTATAAACTTCTTATTCTTTGATGAAATAAAATTTCCCTTTTGCCCAGATCCTCCAGCAACATAATTCACACTCGATCCAACTTTACCTCTTTTGTCCCTATTGCGCATTTCCTCCTCAATTCAGAGGTGCTTCAACAGTTCATCCAAAGAGTAGTCCTTAGACTTGTGCATCATTCTCTTTGAGAAATCTTTCCAATTAGGAGGCAGTTTTGCAATAATGACCCCTACTTGATATATTTCTGGTAGCGGAATAGAAAGTGCGGTCAATTTGTAAACAAGAACATGGAGTTCGTGCACATGCTCCAGGATTGACTTGTCATCAACCATTTGAAAGTCTAAGTACTTGGAAATAAGGTATTTTGTTAGTACCTTCTTCATGAGCCTTGTACTTATCTTCCAAAGCTTTCCACAATTCTCTAGCACTTGTTACCGGCGTGTACAAGTCATAGAGAGGATCCGAAAGAGAATTTTTGATGTGGCCAAGGCAAAGATCTTCAGCTTCCTTATGAACAAGTCTTTGCTTTGCCAAACCTTGATCCGAGACCTCTCCAGCCTCAAGAGGAGGGTCTTCAGGGATTGCGGGCAAGTTTGGATCAAGATATAGTAGAGTTTCAGCACAACTAGCATGAACTTAACCTTGTCCGCCCAATGGGTATAGTTCTGACCATCGAATTTGTCCAACTTGACAAACTCTTGATTCATGAATCCCAGATTAGCTGTTGGTAGTTCAAAGTCCATTAGTTCTGTTGATTAAACACAAATTAAAATCCTCTAAGATTGTTGAAACTAATTTAATCAAACAGTAAATTAATATAAACTATATTAGTTATCGAGTTATTGGCCAAACGAGTTTGTTCCAACTCGAGCAAACTGATTTAAGAAAGGTAGAAGAAGACTGTCCCGTTATCAGACGAATTAAAGAACACACAAAATTAAAACCAACCTGGCGATAAGAAAGGTGATCTTTTGAACAGCATGGATGATTCCAGTCCTTAAAGGATTTTACGCGCTCGTATTGTTGTGAGCTGCAGCGTAAACTCCCAGGATTTAATGCAGAACTTATCCAGTATTCCAACAACAATGGAAACTAGAAAAACGCAAAAGCTGGAGAAGAAACTTGAGAGGCTGCGAAAATATGTGTGTTGAATGGGTAGCAGGAGGCCTTTATTTATAGTTTGTGATCACAACAGAGAATGAGAAAAACAGGGAATGTAAACCCTCCATAACCCAATTCAGTTGCTGGAGATAACCCACACGAATTCGAATTGCTAGAGATAACCCCTACTGTTCGAATTCACCTCTATCCCAATCTTATCTCATTCGATCCACAGATATGATGCACCTGAACCGGACTCTAGCTAAAAATAAAAGCTCCTCAGCTCCTAGCGACGATGCGTACGTGCGAAGTGCAAAGTGCGCCTCAAACGCGCCTATTCGCGAGCTCGAGGCTTGGCGCGCGTGTGGGCTTTACCCACTTCTCAACCCATCTAACACTTTGATGGCCCGTAAGGGGTAATCCCTAATAAGCCACTTCACTTGCCTCACCAATGTGGGATGGAGGAAACATACCAACTTGTATGTTCTCCTTTAATATATCCAACACCCCTTTGATAGTTGTTCCTCACCTTCGATCCTGTACTCAATCGGAGGCGTCAGATTTTTGAATTCCGATCACGTTACGCAGCAACAGCAGCCAATTTCATGCCACTGTTCCTCTCTTTCTGATCAGAATAACTTTGATCTGGTTTTCCGATCAACACAGTTCCGGTAGTCGTTCCCGTAAATTCAACCGATCGCCCTTCAATCATAGGTTCAGTCGTTCCCTGTTAACCACCCCCATCGCTCGCAGGTATGGAAACTGTATGAGTCAATCAACCTCTTGTTTCACTGGTTGATTAACTATCGCAGGTCCCTTTTTTCGATCTGACTGTTCCGCTCTGATACCAATTAAAGGGAATAGGTACCAGATTAGTAGATAATCGGAAGTTAAGAAGAGTAGTTGGCTAACACCCAATGTTTATTATCAAGGAAACTTAACTCAAAACCTTGCAAATTACAATCCCTACCAATTAGATTGGTATATATAGCTAACCTATCGCGTTATACTATAACTAGGAGTTCTATTAATTAATTACATGATAATCATCTAATACACATCCTAACCCAACATGTATAGGATACTTAGATAACAAACCACTAATTAATTAATATATTTAATTAATCCAGTCCTCCCTTCACGCACAAGGCCACAGGTTCGACTCGGAATTCCCAACACCTGAGCCTTCTCCATTCGTAACCATTTCCATGTCAAAGTCCGAAAGATTCCTAAACCCAGTTTTACAACCATGTTTTAGTACTACACCCGTATAAAGTTGCACACAATCGTTTTTGTTTTGCTAGAACACAAAATTATATTAACCGAATTAGTTTTATTTTCTAAAAAATAACCAGTTATAGTATTTAACGGTTTTACCTGGTGAAAATCTATAACCGATATAAACCGAATAGGTTAATAATAACCAATTGATCTATTATCGGTAAAAAAATCTGTTTTTTATATGTTTTTTGAAGAAATTGAAAAAAATAAGAAAACAATTATTTGCTTAATAGAAACTCAATAAAAATTTTTATTTGTTTTTAATTTTTATAATTAACAATACATAATTTTCGTTAAAGAAAACATTAAAAAATATGAATACATATTATTTTTTGATATATATCCATCATCCATCTTCATCGTCTTTGTTAGGTGTTTATGGCTAGCCTTCCAGATTAATTGAGCATACTGACTTGCAATGCTATCCAAAGTGGAGATGGATTGAGCGTTTGGAAACGTACTACAATATTGCATCAAGCCATTTGATTATTGTTTGACATTTCACATATATCAAGTTTTGACCAAATCTCTTGGTTCCTCATTGTTGGTTTTAACAGTTACGTTACTTTACTCGAGGAAGCACCAACTTCGGAAGAACTTTGAGCCCTAGAGCTAGCTATTTGAGATATTGATGGTGTTGAATCTTGCTTTTTTTTAAGTGGTTTTACATTTTCTTAACGTTTTCCGCTTTTGATATATATATATATATATATATAGCATGGGTGTGATTAAACCAATACATCCAATACATGTTTATACAACCTTTGGGGGGTTGGGGGTGGGGGATGGTAAGAAAAACCAAGATCAAACGACCAGTTTTCTTTTTTATAAATTTGGACCAGTTAATTGTTATTGTCGCAAAAGAAACCCAGTTAAAAACCTGTGTCTCTCTAAAATTGGTAATTCGGTATCTTACGGTTATTTATAAGCCTAACCGGGTTTTAATGTATCGGTTAATAACCGTATCCGGTTATAATACAGGCTTTTTTGTGCACCTCACCCTTTGACTCTGTTCATTGCAAAATTAGTTCAAAGTTGAGAATTATATAAACAACTAGATGTAAGCCCCACCGCTTTTATCTCAAGAGCTATCTGGAAGTTGTTGGTTATATAGGTGAATTCATCTATGCGTAATCTGGATGAAAACCTCAAGTTAAATCTAAAATGATTTTCTCCTATAATATACCCTAATACATTGATCCTACTGACCCCATTTGTGCCCCATGCTTTTGGTTTTCTCCAACTGCAACTGTGTGACCTTTTCCTTAGTCTTTGGTTATACTCTCAACTTCCTGCACATAAGTAAATTAACGACCATATATTTCAATTACTTTTTTTAGGGTTGGGTAATATTGCATTCAAATAGTGAGGCATTTAGTGAACAATATGCATTCATTACTAATCCGATTGATAATTATTATAGTTGCATCAATAAATAAGAACTAACCACTGAGATCTCAAGATAAAGGCCTCAATTGGTGAATTCAGAAACATCTTCAGTGTTGACTATTTTACCAGTACACCTAAAGATGGATTCATGTTATAAACAAAACAGAACAATTGGGCAATGCCAAAATCAAATGCTAACCATAATCAATAAACAAAATAGCACAACCATAAAAACGAACCATTTTGGCTGGTTTGCCAGACCCATCCAACCAGCCTTACACACCCAACTCCGCTGGTTTGGTTCACTTTTTTTTTTTTCCAAAAACCGTACTTATCATATCTACCCAACAAAAAAAATAAATTAGACCATGTGTTATGGGGGCTTTGTTGAGGGCTTGAGTGAGAAAAAAGTGATGCCATGTGGCGCCACATAGATGACACGTACACACTTTTTTTTCACCTCTTACACCACCAAAAGGATGTAATGGAGGGGCTTGGTTGATGATGTCTAATTATTGATATGTTAAAAAGTTTACATTTGTTTATAAATTAAAAATATGTAACTATATATTTAAAAATGCATTTAATAATACGAATTGAATTATATGTTCAGGATTTAAGTTATATAAGTGAAATAGAGTAGCAATATATTTTAGGGTAAATTACACTTTTCGTCCTTTATGTTTGTATCAAATTGCAATGGATAGCCTTTAACTTCAACTAGTCGTTTACCCGCGCGATGCTGCGGGGTCGAAAATTTACAACGTGATACTCGTTTATATTAGTTGATCAATCCTCCTGTAATATCATGTATAATACTTCTTTCATTTTCTAATTCATACAAAGTTAAAGCACAAAATCCATTAACATACATATGTTTTCATACACATATAGTTCCTTCATCACGTAAGACTTCCCGATATACAACATTTGAGGTGTATACTCCGTCTTGTCCAAAATCTTTGGCAGGATGTATCAATACCTTTGTATTTTCGCGTGATATCTCTCTTGACAATGCCACGTAAACTTGACCATGTGAAAATACAGAATCCGGTTCGACGGTCCAACCGTGTTTTACTTTTCTAGTGCATGATAGATAATATTTCTGCATGAGTTTGTTTATTCTTGTTCTCTAAACTTAAAGATTTGAAAGGGCCTCTTCGAAAGCTGAATTTTACACAAGGTAATCTTATGCAAAAAACTGAGAAATTGAGATTGGAATTGGGTAGAATTCAACAATGTTTGGCATGATAGATAATATTTGAAGGCTTATAAAGCTGCCCTTCTTGATAAAGAATTGTTCTTGAAGCATCGTGCTATGGTTGAATGGCTTAAGCATGGTGACCAGAATTCTAATAATTTTTCAAGAGTATCAAAAGTAATAAGGTTTCTCATGTTTTTCCGATTTCTGATATTAATGGCAATCGTTTTTATGACCAAAATGTTAGGGATGCTTCTGTCAACTTTTTTGCTAATTTGTTGGGTAAGAAACAGAATGTGCAGGGGTGCTTGATTGCACAAGTATGTATGGTTTAGTAAAAAATGTGCCTAGACATGCTTTTATTCTTTGGTTGGCTTTCAAATGTAGGCTTCTTACGCATGATCGAATGGCCAAGTGGGGCTTAAAAGATGATTTAAAATGTGTTTTCTGTAAGAGCTGTATGGAAATTTACCACTGTCTTGTTTGTCAAAATCTCCTTCAATAATTTTAAGAAAGAGTTAATAATCCACTAATTGGCACCTGAAAGGAAAAGCCAAGAGATGGTACCTGCCATTCTCCTTTAAAAAGAAAGTTCTTTTTACCTTTATGCAACAATATTAACGTAGTTCAAAACGTAATAATATACAACGCAGTTTCGAAAGTTAAAAAATATGGATACATGTGAAAAAATCAATTTAGTGGTTGCTAATTTGCTGTAAATCAAAATAGACTAAAATTTAGAATCCTAATAGAAAAATGGCATGCTGCTATCCAAGCTTTATAAGTCAACTGATATTGAACCATAATATACTAATATTTAGAATCCTCATAGAAAAGGTTGAAGCATCAAAACATAATTGTTGATGCACTATTGTGTCCTCACTTGTCGAATAGGCTAGATTGAGCGTGTGTTGAATATTGTATAGGTTAGAATCGAACACACGACCGAAATACGGAGATTATAGTGTTAAAGAGAACAAGTCCGCCAGAACTTGACCTGTATTGGTCAAGTTCGAACTTGACCTGTATTGGTCAAGTTCGCTCGAACTTGATGTGACTTTAGTCAAGTTCGCCCGAACTTGACTACGGCACATCCGGGCGAACTTGTCTCCCTATATATATGTGTGTGTTCATTTGCTACTTGAGTTTTTTGTCATCCCTACGGGGAGGTGCTACCGGATTCTCTCCAGGAACTCCGGCAGCTGGACTTATAAAGATGTATGCTCTTTCGGTAAGAATGAAGACTTCTGCTGCATTCTACTTCTACTCCATTCTTAATAACATTCTACCGAAACTGTTATATAAGTTTATGCACTAACTTCCTCTAGAACCGCCTGATCACGGACCTTCAATTGGTATCAGAGCTACGGTTATCACCTACGCTCATGAATTTGGACGTTTATAGACATTAGGAGGGGTCTTGGACGTAAAACTTTAAATAAACATACAATCCATGGATGAAAAGTAAAATTGAACGGATAGGATTGTTAGAAATTGATTTTCGACCAGATCTATGGTGCATTCATCTTGAATTTCGAAGAAATAAGGATTCTGAATCGAAAAATGTGAAAAAGACTGATTTGGTGGACCAAGTTCGCCCTAACTTGACAATGATTTTCAATATTTCTCATCAAATTCGCCCGAACTTGACTGATTTTCATTGAAATTAAGCACAAGTTCACTCGAACTTGTCTATTTCATGCAAGTTCGGCCGAACTTGGTTGTGGCCAACCAAGTTCGCCCGAACTTGTTGCAAACTGACTACGTTCGCCCGAACTTGTCACATACTGACTAAGTTCGCCCGTACTTGTCATACAAGTTCGCCCGAACTTGTCAAGAAGCCTAAAAAAAGGCATGTAAAAATTTTGTTGATCGTATTGATGGGATGAGTGTCCAGAAAAAAATTTGGCGATAGAAATTTTTTCGAGTTTTCGAAGACCGAACCGGGATGTTCGGGGACACCGTCTAGAGCTTCAGAGTACAGATTTGGTGATACGGTCACAAAATTTTGACTAGTAATGGGCCTAAACGTTAAATCCGCATTTGTTAATAACTGAAAATTTCGGATTTTAGGGGGAATTTCAGTGAAAATTTCAGTATGGTCAGAATTTGCGAAAATGAGGGGGAATAAAATTTTTTCAAAATGTGAAGATTCCGGCATTTTTGAAATTCATGACTATTGCAACATTATCCGGGTGGTTACCGATTGTAGATTATCGGGAAATGCAGAGGATCGAGATTCATCGGGTGATCACAGGAAGTTCCGAGTTTTCAGTTCATGATACAGAGTGATGCTTAAGGGTTAGAGTCCAGATCTCCGATGAAGGAACAGTTAGCTGGATTAGTAGTCGTTAGTACCAGTGAGGAACTGAGTACGTTCAAAACGTTCGGTGATGATCTTAGGAATTAATGACTAGCTCCGCAGACGAATGGTTTCAAAATTACCAAGGAAATCTGATGATAACCTTTGGTGGCCATTATTTTTAGTCTTCAAGAAGATGAATCATTCTTCTCTTTGGACTAACCGCCGTTGGATGATGATGTTTGAAGATTAAGTGGTGCTGGTCTACCAGAGATAGCTATATATCTGGCATTGTGACTGAAGAGGAGGAATGTGATTTTGATTACGGACGTATGTTTCTCAGATTCGATGTGTTACCAGATTATCTGTTTCCGATGAAGATTTGATGATTGAGCAGATTACCGATTTCCTGATCAAATCTTTCTGAAGGGTGCTTAACTATGATTACGGAAATCGGGATTTTAGATTTTCGAGAGTATTCGTTGATTTGAAGTTTTCCGATGTGGTGATTCGAAGTTTCTATCAATTGCCGGTTGAGTTTTTGATATTTTAGGAGTGTGCGGAATAAACTCTCGATGCTCAATGCTTATTCAAAAACCAAACTCGGATGTGGTTATCGTCGAAATGGAGAAGCTGCTGCATTGATTAGCTTCAAGTTGGTGGTTATTCAAGAAAATTTGTTGGTCAAGCAAATCAGAGGAGATCGGAAACCATGCAACCAAAGATCTGAACTGGAGATTTCAGCGGAATTGAAAGTTGTTAATGTAAACCCGGATCATCAATTATGGGGGAATTTGTTGACGCGTCTCGACGACATCGACAGACATCTTCATTGAAGTTGCAGAATATTCAAACACGGCTCAAAGTTTTGAAGTTCAAGATCAAGCTTCGACAGTAACGAACAAGGGGGGATCTCTTGATGCACTATTGTGTTCATCACTTGTCGAATAGGCTAGATTGAGCGTGTGTTGAATATTGTATAGGTTAGAATCGAACACACGACCGAAATACGGAGATTATAGTGTTAAAGAGAACAAGTTCTCCCGAACTTGACCTGTATTGGTCAAGTTCGCTCGAATTTGATGTAACTTTAGTCAAGTTCGCCAGAACTTCAGGACAAGTTCTGGCGAACTTGACTATGGCACATCAAGTAGAACTTGTCTCCCTATCTATATGTGTGTGTTCATTTGTTACTTGAGTTTTTACCATCCCTACGGGGAGGTGCTGCCGGATTCTCTCCAGGAACTCCGGCAGCTGGACTTATAATGATGTATACTCTTTCGGTATGAATGAAGACTTCCGTTGCATTCTACTTCTACTCCATTCTTAATAACATTCTACCGAAACTGTTATATAAGTTTATGCACTAACTTCGTCTAGAACCGGCTGATCACGGACCTTCAATTGGTATTAGAGCTACGGTTATCACCTACGCTCATGAATTTGGACGTTTATGGACATTAGTAGGGGTTTTGGACGTAAAACTTAAAATTAACATACAATCCACTGATAAAAAGTAAAATTGAACGGATAGGATTGTTAGAAATTGATTTTCGACTAGATCTATGGTGGATTCATCTTGAAATTCGAAGAAATAAGGATTCTGGATCGAAAAATGTGAAAGAGGCTGATTTGGTGGACCAAGTTCACCCGAACTTGACAATGATTTTCAAGATTTCTCATCAAGTTCGCCCGAACTTGACTGATTTTCATTGAAATTAAGCACAAGTTCACTCGAACTTGTCTATTTCATGCAAGTTCGCCTGAACTTGTCACAAACTGACTAAGTTCGCCCGAACTTGTCACATACTGACTAAGTTCGCCCGTACTTGTCATACAAGTTCGCCCGAACTTGTCAAGAAGCCTAAAAAAAGACATGTAAAAATTTTGTTGATCGTATTGATGGGATGAGTGTCAGAAAAATATTTGGCGACAGAAATTTTTTTCGAGTTTTCGAAGACCGAACCGGGATGTTCGGGGACACCGTCTAGAGCTTCAAAGTACAGATTTGGTGATACGGTCACAAAATTTTAAAGATAACGGGAGAGTCATTGATACCAGTGCCGAATGTTGATCATTTGGGTGTCGTGACTAGTAATGGGCCTAAACGTTAAATACGCATTTGTTAATAACTGAAAATTCAGGATTTCAGGGGGAATTTAAGTGAAAATTTCAGTATGGTCAGAATTTGCAAAAATGAGGGGGAATAAAAATTTTTCAATATTTGAAGATTTTGGTATTTTTGAAATTCGTGACTACTGCAACAGTATCCGGGTGGTTACCGATTGCTGATTATCGGGAAATGCAGAGGATCGAGATTTATCGAGTGATCACAGGAAGTTCCGAGTTTTTAGTTCATGATACAGAGTGATGCTTAAGGGTTAGAGTCCTGATCTCCGGTGAAGGAACAGTTAGCTGGATTAGCAGTCGTTAGTACCAGTGAGGAACTGAGGACGTTCAAAACGTTCGGTGATGATCTTAGGAATTAATGACTAGCTCCGCAGACGGATGGTTTCAAAATTACCAAGGAAATCTGATGATAACCTTTGGTGGCCATTATTTTTAGTCTTCAAGCAGATGAATCATTCTTCTCTTTGGACTAACCGCCGTTGGATGATGATGTTTGATGATTAAGTGGCACTGGTCTACCAGAGATAGCTATATATCTGGCATTGTGACTGAAGAGGAAGAATGTGTTTTGATTACGGACGTATGTTTCTCAGATTCGATGTGTTACCAGATTATCTGTTTCCGATGAAGATTTGCTGATTGAGCAGATTACCGATTTGCTGATCAAATCTTTCTGAAGGGTCGGAAATCGGGATTTCAGATTTCCGATGCGGTGATTCGAAGTTTCTATCAATTGCCGGTTGAGTTTTTGATATTTTAGGAGTGTGCGAAATAAACTCTCGATGCTCAACGCTTATTCAAAAACTGAACTCGGATGTGGTTATCTTCTAAACGGAGAAGCTGCTGCATTGATTAGCTTCAAGTGGGTGGTTATTCAAGAAAATTTGTCGGCCAAGGAAATCAGAGGAGATCGGAACCGTGCAACCAAAGATCTGAACTGGAGATTTCAACGGAATTGAAAGTTGTTAATGCAAACCCGGATCATCAATTAAGGGGGAATTTGTTGACGCGTCTCGACGACATCGACAGACATCTTGATTGAAGTTGCAGAAAACACGGCTCAAAGTTTTGAAGTTCAAGATCACGCTTCGACAGTAACGAACAAGGGGGAATCTGTTGATGCACTATTGTGTTCGTCACTTGTCGAATAGGCTAGATTGAGCGTGTGTTGAATATTGTATAGGTTAGAATCGAACACACGACCGAAATACGGAGATTAAAGTGTTAAAGAGAACAAGTTCGCCCGAACTTGACCTGTATTGGTCAAGTTCGCTCGAACTTGATGTGACTTTAGTCAAGCTCGCCCGAACTTGTCCTGTGAAGGACAAGTTCGCCCGAACTTGACTATGGCACATCCGGGCGAACTTGTCTCCCTATATATATGTGTGTGTTCATTTGTTACTTGAGTTTTTGCCATCCCTATATACTTAATGAAACAAAAAAAAAAAGGTTTTGGCCAAATAAAAAAGCACCAAGCCTATTATTTATTAAAAAAAAGAGGCAGGTACAAGTACTGGAGTGCTTCGAATCTATTTTTTCTTTAGGAGAAGGGTCTGAACCTAAGAAAATCATCTATAAGGTATGTTTGTAGTCTTACAGAGGTCGGGCCGGTTTGACATGTACGAACCTTTTGCACAGCCCTGGTGGCTGATGTCTTGGAGGGTGGAATGGTGGTGGTTACAAAAGATAAGGCGAGGTGTAAAAGGTCAATCATGTCATCAGCTCTTATGTTCACTGGTGGAGGTGGATCAGTGGTGGAGATAGAAGATGGTCAACCTAAACAATGACCGTTTGTTTGAGGCAAGATTCAACAAATCACCTAAATGATCTTCTTTCAAAATACCCTACCCAACGATCATAAAATTATGATTTAAACACACAAGAAAGATACCTTTAGTCCGCAGTTAAGAACACCTACTAAACAATGGCATGTTTTCTTTCAGTTTCGGTTTTCAATTGATGTATGTATCTATTGTTTTCTCTTTCTATTGGAATTTGTCTAAGATTTGAACTTTGTTGGTTGACAGTTATCACTACAAAAGACATTGGTCTATTGACTCGAGTCAACACAACGGAAATTCCAGTAGAAGCTACCATGAAGAAACTCATGCATGAAAGAGCCGACACCGTGAACGCCAAGAAGATGACAACGTTTATGAAGATGGAACGGAATATATAAATAATCACAACCCGGAAACTTATTCTGATGGAGACTGCTTGGACAGGAAGAGGCACGGTGATCGTTCAGAAATAGACACCAGGAAAAAGAGTAAATCGAGAGATCATCATAGGAGAACTCCTGTCTCTCGTGGCAGTAGTTCTGATGAAGATTTATACACACATGTTCACACTAAATGGAAGTCACGACACAGAAAGAACATCTCAGAATCATCTAAAGATGCGAAAATCGAGCCTAGTGAAGGCGACTTATTAAGACAGAAAACAAATCCACCCGTCGAAGATTGCGATGAGGTGGGCTACCAAGAATCTAAGAAAGCTGAGGGCCGTAGAGAGCATTGGCCCAGGTCACATGAAAGTGCAGACAAAAATGACACAAGTGACAGTTGGCAGCCGCACATTGAACATGATTATGATTATGAGATAACTGATGGTAGGAAACGGAAAGACAAGAGAATAAATCATGAAACACCTTCCAGTAGTGTTGTGGAAGACACATCAAAAGAAATGCAGCTTAGTCATGAGCGTGACGACGGAACAAGGGAGAAGAGAAAACGAATTTGAGAAAAGTAGGTCTAGACTGACAAAACTGACTGACCAGACTGGAACTGGCTATGTTCGGTTTGGTTTGCGGCTGTAGAGTTTGTGAATTAACTTGAACATATAATTACTTTTCAAATCTTTGATGATGTCGTTTTATGTTTATTTTCATATAAATTAGAATATTCCAAGTTCAATTTTGACAACTTTTACTTATAAACGGGCCCCATTGGTGGGGCGTAAAAGTTGATACAGACCGTATTGGTCCTATCACTGTCACATCAATCATTTCTTGTCCGGAAAAAAAGTGACTCGGGCAGTATTTGTGGGCGAAAAAAGTGACATGGACCATATCAGCGGGGGAAAGAAGTGATATGACCCGTACCACACTATCACTTCTGGTGCTAGCAACCTAATTTAACTTAATATTAGCACAATCACGTTACTTTGAAGCAAGTCAGATTACTTACCTTACCGGAGATGTCTTAGGGGTGGTCGATCTACACAAAAATGTCAATTGCATGATGAGACGAGTCAACGGAGCTTGCCAGAACTTAGCCAAAACCCTATATGAACTTCTTGGCTTTCCGTGTGATGCCGTTCTAGAATTTCAACCACCATCTCCATCAATCTATCACCTTTTATCCAACAACCGCCGGTAATATGTGAGCCCTAACATCGCCACCGTTGCTCTGTTTAAATCTTGCCTCAAACAAACGGCTAATGTGACTTATAAATCCATCGCGCATAATCATCTGAGATGATGGTTTTCGCCCTGTTCATGGCGTAACCCTACAACCGCTGATGAAGACCTACAATCACAAATCCTCAAATGCTAAATTTAAACAGAACGAATACATAAACAAAATGGTGAAATCAGAATGTATCATGAAGACTCAAAGTAAAAACACTGAACAAATACCTAAGACAGTTAAACACTGTGTAGATTGCTGGAACAAATTTTTGATGATGTACAATCATAGATCCTTCTTGGAGATCCTACAAAATCAAAACCTGGTTATGTTGTAGGCGATGAAGCTTTCAAAAGTTGAACCAAAAGCTAACGTACAAATCGGATAATCAAGTAAGGTGAGAGCAGATGTCGTCACACCCATTCAACGCATAGTTGTCGAGACGTTTTCCCACCTATAATCGATTCATTATAATCCTTAAAGCTCTTAATCCGAAAAGAAAATTACTCAATATAGTTTCTCAATGCTAATGTCGCAACAACTGTGAAAACATCAATAACATACACAGGTTGAATCTTGTAAACAATAGATATATAATAACTTATAAAATAGTTCAATTAATATATTTAAAGTTAATGGGAAACTATTTAAACTGGACACAATAAATTCCGAGCCAACTCGGTCAGGTTTGAAAAGCGATCTAAAGCAAAACAAACAAGCCAATTTGCTACTATATATCAACCCAAGGTGCAACTTAATGTAGCCGAGAGGCCAAAAAATCAAACATATTTTAACCAAAAGGACCAAAAATGCAAGTAAAAAGCTTGTTACTTCTCTTGAACGTTTACCTTGGCTTTTATAGAGAGATTGTTTCATAAAAAGTTTGTTATTCCCACCGAGTGGAACACCAACAAAATGCATGACATTCATTGCAGATTTTTGACAGAAACATATTTCAATTTTATTTTTTTCATTTCATTAAATAATTCAAGTGCTTAATTTGAACCAGCTTATTGAACAACAATAAGTTACAAACTTACTATTTTTTAAACCAATTTGACCAGCAAACTTTTGCAGAGATGAAAGTGCATTGTTGTTCATATTGGTTAGGCTAGAGATGATGCCTTCAACAAGTTTTTTCAGCGAGACTGGTTCGAAAAATACATTACGGGAACGGTGCTTGTAGATCTTGAGCCAACTGAGTATCAAGAGGTGCGAACTTAACCAGACACCCAACAGTTCTTTCACCAGGAACAACTCATTAGCAGGAAGAAGACATTACCATGAACATCATACTTTAAAAGATAGAAACACCAATCAAATACTTTCGCTGGTTATACTTAATCAATAAACAAACGAATCTAAAGTATACATCATTCAAGTAAACAGAACAACTATACATGCCATATTTCAACAAAAATCAACCCTGAAAACAACAAAGAAGCGTAAAGGAAATCGTAAAGTCTTAATCTCGAATTTTATAAAAAAAACAGTCATAATCTCGAATTTTATAAAAAAAACAGTTTTAATCTAGAATTTCATAACAAAAAAGACAATGAAACCCTAAAACACAACAAAGAGACGTAAGGAAATCGTAATAATACAAATTTGACTTTATTACCTAGGTAAAAACCGAGTGGCTGCGGCTTTCGAACTCGCACCAGAACTTCAGATTTCTTCATGGGTTCTTTATCGTCACAAGTGGTTCATCCGCCGATGGCTTCACCTTCGTCTGAACCCTACGAAGGGTGTTTTCCAGCGGAGGGTGACTGGATTTCTCTCTCCATGCGATTTTGACCGTACTTTCTGGGTCAGCCTCTTTTGTTCATTTCTGTCACCAGTGTTACTCCGGCCGCCATGTACGGCAGAGATGATGTATGAAAACATGCTGAAATCGTCCCTTGAGAGAGAAAAAGACTCAGATCTGAGCTTAAAAATCAACAAAAACGTAATAGTGGATGCGAAAAACTCAGAACCATACCTGTATCTATTACCGGTTAGTGTTAGATAAACCCCTGAACAACAATTTCTGGAACATTAACGATGTTGAGAGAAGATGCCATAAACCCTAGATCTACAATGTCACACCCCAACCGATGGCGGAAACATCGAGGCGGGACGAAATAGATTGCTCATTGCTCATAAAACTAATAGTGACAATAATTAATTAAACCAGATTTCATTTCATACTTAGATTGTCATACATTACAAGAAAAATTCAAATACAACCATATAAATAACAAAATTTGATACAACAATAATAAACCTAACGTCTATGTGTGTATCTAGTCTCGACGCTACTTCATTTTCATAGCATCATCTTCATCAACCTGTAACATGTTTTAAAATACGAGTTCAATGCAAAAGCAAGGGCGCGTATACAAGTTTGAGAATAGCATACGTATAAGCATAAGTTTAAACAAATCCACATGGCAACTAAGTTTACATACGAGCATATACAAGGCATGCGATATTTCTAGTCAACCCTCTGTTTACGCAACTAGTATAAATAATTCAACATGACCACTCGTTCGCAGGCGGTGCGTTACTCCTATAACGCCATACATGTCAAATGGAGGCTCAAAATAAGCTAATGACTATGGTATCATATACGTTCGGTCCTAGTATAAGCATAACATATGTATCAAAGTGTTCATGTATAATGGATTGTTCGTGCAAGTAATAAAGCATAAGTTTTGTGTGGTTTTTGATATGTAAACATGTTACACCCCAAAAGTGGTAAACGTAAAAGGGGGTTCGAGTATACTCACGGTTTTGCAAGCGTTCCGATTAGCAAAGTCCGTGAAGAGTTGTTTGTGTTGCGGGATGAACACCGGGTTATCCTACAATAGGAAACGTAGGTGTGAGTATTCGGGTGATTAAGGAAGATTCGGGATTCGGAACAATGCACACAAAGTAAAGTATACGAAAATACCCACTAAGGTCTAGCACTCGTTTTGACACTATGGGAACCCATTAGGGTTTATGTGATTTCATACGTTACACACCTATTAGAGTCATAACGAGGAACTAAACACTATAGTGGTTAAACCTATTAGCTTGACATATGACAATTTAGTCATCATCAAGGGTTTGGTTTAAGTATGTTATATTATAGTCCATATGTATATATACCTAGTTATATAATCATGTAGGAGGTGGGAGGATGAACCATCCACTTAGGTACCTCTTAGTGTCATGTAATTCAAGTAGGAGGTGGGAGGATTAACCATCCACTTTGGGACCTCGTATGATGTTCACCACTACACAAGTTACCATAGGTAACAAGGAGGGTCTTAGAACAAGAACAATAAGAATGAAATAAAAGTATAACTAACCTAGGAAAAACATAAAGTAGTATGTGGATTTCTATGAAGGATAGCTCAAGCTAGTCCAAATACCACACATTCAACAAGAGTAACTTGGACACTACTTGTGGGTGTAAACTCTAGTTAAAACAGAAAGTTTGTGAGGTTTTAACCTGTAGTTTGACATGTCTCAACCTTGTTTTTAAGCCTAACGAACCACTAGTAGTGTTGTAAGCATTCGGACATAGGTTTGAGATGAGTTAGACTCAAGTTAAACAAGTTTTGACAAAGTTTGAATCAAAACAGAAAGTTCCTTGCACTTCAACCTCAAATATGAAGGAGTTCCATCTAGGTTTTCCATGGAAAAACCTAAGGAAACAATCCTAGAGGTGTCCCAAGTGCTAAGAGAGAAAGAACAATGAAAAAGATGAAGTGGAAGTGAGCTAGAACTCACTTTGAAAACCTTGAAGGTTCTGCCCAAATTCTGAGATTAGCAACTGATTTGAAGTGATTAGAGAGTGAGTTTAGAGTGTTTGTAAAGTGGAGGAAGTGTGGAGGTAGTGTGGGTTTTATAGTTGAGGATTAGGGTTAGTTAGGTGGGCATTTAGTGCAAGAAGCACAATCCTTGTGCTTAAAAATTGACCAACCATGAGCCGGATAATGTTTCTGCCGAAATGGGAGACTGGGGGGCGCGACCAGAAAGGGTCTGGGCGGTCGCGGCCGGCGAGTAGCCGGGATAAGTTTCTTTTTTGTCAATTTAGGTCCCTGAAGTTTATATTTGATGGTTTGGGGGCGTTTTAAGCATAAAAGACATAGTATAAGGTTTATTTACGTAACGTAAGCATAATATTAAATGTATTAATATGTATGATTAAGTATATGAATCGTGTATAAGTATCGTATGCTGCATGTATGTCACGTATTTGTAAGTTTGTCACGTTCCCAAGTATCAAGCATGAATGTTTGAATGTGTATATGTATAAAATGATTACGAATAAGTATAACACGAATGAGAATAACAATATGAGTTATCATTATGATTCAAGTCTTGGTTTACAATGATTACAAAGATTACAACGAAAGAACGAATACAAGATACAAAGGTTTCTAAAAATAGAAATACAACACGAGCTTTCTAAATATGGAAAGTATGAAAACGTTGGGCGTTACAGTCTCCCCTCTTTTAGGAAATTTCGTCCCGAAATTTAGGAAGATGCAACGAAGAGATGCGGATACTTAGTCTTTATATCACTCTCAAGTTCTCAAGTAAATTCAGCGCCACGCTTACCTTCCCATCGAACCTTGACGATAGGAATTCGACTGCGCCTTAATTGCTTGATTCCTGGGTCCATGATTTCAACTGGTTTCTCCACAAAATGCAAGGTCTCATTGATTTGAGGATCTTCGAGTGGAACTTGGAGTCCTTCTTCAGCTAAACACTTCTTTAGGTTTGAAACATGAAAGATAGGATGAACGTTGTTGAGTGCTTGAGGAAGATCCAGACGATACGCTACCTTGCCAATCCTCCCGAGAATCTTGAAAGGACCCACATAGCGAGGAGCGAGCTTGCCTTTCTTACCAAATCGAACAACACCTTTCCAAGGGGATACCTTGAGAAGTACGTTATCACCCACGTTGAATTCCAATGGTTTGCGTCTTCTGTTGGCATAACTCTTTTGTCGGCTTCGAGCTTTGAGGAGGTTATCACGGATTTGTAAGGTCTTGTCCGTGGTCTCTTGTATCAGTTCAGGACCGGTGATTTGGACGTCTCCGATCTCGTGCCAACAAATAGGCGAACGGCACTTACGACCATACAATGCTTCAAATGGAGCCAATTGAATATTTGCGTGATAACTATTATTGTACGAAAATTCTACCAATGGTAAGTGCGAATCTCAGTTGCCGCCAAAATCGATTACGCATGACCGAAGCATATCCTCTAAGGTTTGGATAGTACGCTCAGTTTGACCGTCAAATTGAGGATGGAAAGCGGTGCTAAGGTTAAGACGAGTGCCAAGGGCAGATTGAAATGTTTGCCAAATGCGGGAGGTGAAACGAGCATCGCGATTGGAAATGATGTCAACGGGAGTACCATGACGACTAATGATTTCATCCGTGTAGATACGAGCCAATTTCTCGACTTTGTAATCTTCACGAATGGCAAGGAAATGAGCGGATTTGGCCAATCGGTCAATGATAACCCATATACTGTCATGACCAGACGAAGTACGAGGAAGCTTAGTAATGAAATTTATAGCAATGCTCTCCCATTTCCAGACGGGAATTTCTGGTTGTTCGAGTAAGCCAGAGGGGCGTTGATATTCAGCTTTCACCTTGAAACAGGTAAGACACTTTGAGACATAAAGAGCGATATCTTTCTTCATCCCAGGCCACCAATAGGATGCACGAAGATCATGGTACATCTTGTCAGCGCCAGGATGAATGGAGTATCAGGATTTGTGGGCTTCATCCATCAAGGTGGTTCGAAGGTTAAGACGATTGGAATCCAAATGCGATCATGGTAGTAAAGGATACCATCGGGTTTAGCTACGAGTGGGTTTTCGACTCCACAATTTAACTCGCTATCGAGGTTACCCTCGTTAATGACGATAAATTGCGCTTGGCGAATTAGCTCATGAAGTTTTCCCATGATTTGGTGAGAACGAACACTCTTGACATGAGTTTTATGACTTAGTGCATCGGCTACAACATTCGCCTTGCCAGGATGGTAGCGAATGTCACAGTCGTAGTCGTTTAACAATTCTACCCAACGACGTTGACGCATGTTGAGTTCCTTTTGATCAAAGATATGTTGAAGGCTCTTGTGGTCAGTGAAGACCGTACACTTAGTACCATAAAGGTAGTGTCGCCAAATCTTTAATGCAAAAACAACGGCACCAAGTTCAAGGTCGTGCGTAGTGTAGTTTTTCTCATGTATTTTGAGTTGTCTCGACGCGTAAGCGATAACCTTGTCTCGTTGCATAAGAACGCAACCAAGACCTTGGTTTGAGGCATCACAATACACGACGAAATCATCGTTTCCATTGGGAAGTGCAAGGATAGGAGCATTACAGAGCATGCCTTTGAGGGTTTGAAAAGACTCCTCTTGTTCGGGACCCCAAACAAAAGGTTTATCTTTTTTAGTCAACGACGTTAAAGGCACGGCAATCTTGGAGAAGTTCGAGATGAAACGGCGATAATAACCAGCTAGGCCAAGGAACGAACGAATTTCAGAAGGCGATTTAGGTGCAATCCAATTCTTCACAGCTTCTACCTTTGCGGGGTCAACATGAATACCGAGTTCATTGACGGTGTGACCAAGAAATTGAACCTCTCTTAGCCAAAATTCACACTTGGAGAATTTGACATAAAGGTGTTCGGTACGCAAAAGCTGAAGGATAAGTTGCAAATGTCGCCCATTTTCTTCTTTCGTTTTGGAATAGATGAGAATATCATCAATGAATACGATTACGAAACGATCGAGGAAGGGTTTACACACGCGGTTCATGAGATCCATAAACACTGCAGGCGCGTTAGTCAAACCAAAAGGCATGACCACGAACTCATAGTGTCCATAACGTGTGCGAAAGGCAGTCTTAGGTACATCTCCCTCGAAAACTCGAAGTTGATGGTAGCCAGAACGGAGGTCGATTTTCGAGAAACAAGTCGCACCTTGAAGTTGATCAAAGAGATCGTCAATACGAGGAAGTGGGTATCGGTTCTTGAGTGTAAGTTTATTGAGTTCACGATAGTCAATGCACATCCGAAAGACCCATCTTTCTTCTTGACGAACAAAACGGGAGCGCCCCAAGGGGAAGTACTAGGGCGTATAAAGCCTTTATCAAGAAGCTCTTGAAGTTGGCTAGATAGCTCGTGCATCTCCGAGGGTGCTAAACGACAAGGAGCTTTCGCAACCGGAGTTACGCCAGGTATGAGGTCAACAGATCGAGGAGGCGGACCAGGAAGATCCTCTGGAAAGATATCAGGGAAATCGCAAACAACAGGAACGTCGCTCACGCTCGGGCCTTTGTCTTTCTTTTCCACAACATGGGCCAGAAAGGCAAAGTACTCCTTGCGCAAATATTTGTTTACTTGGATGCACGACATAAGCTTAAGACCATTAGAAGGTTTCTCGCCATAGACGTGCAAGGAATCGTTGCTAGGAAGGGGAAGACGAATGAACTTTTCCGAACAAACAACTTCGGCACGAACTCGCTTAAGCCAATCCATGCCTACTATGACATCGAAACTACCCATTTGCAAGGTCGATCGAAAACGTATGATCGTTTAGAATCAAGGAGAAATTAGAAAGAATAGAATCAACAGAGACGGCCTTACCATTTGTGACTTCGACAGCGAAAGGATTAGGCAATTTGAACGTACGCACTTAAGTAAATGTTCAAATTCAGTTGAAACAAAACTTTTATTGGCGCCGGTATCAAATAGACATGAAGCATAAACATGGTTAACAAGGAACGTACCAGTGATAACGTCGTTTGAACTTTGAGCCTGAGCGTTGGTGAAGGCAAATGCTCTTCCGCTTGCCGGTTGAGGCTGTTGCTGCTGGTTAACTTTGCGCTGAGGGCAAACGTTGGCAAGATGGCTCGGGTCACCGCACTTAAAACATGCTCGCCCAAGAGCATTTTGAGGTTGGGTTTGAGGTTGAGCAAGGTTAGGCATGAGGGCTTGAGTTTGGGTGTTTTGGGGTTGCGGGAAGTTGCGGCAACAGTTAGCAAAGTGTCCAAACCTTTGACATTGGGCACCCTTACGGCATGGGGTACCAGTGGGGTGATTGCGTAAATAGGTCGTACACTGGGGGTGAGACCCAACGTAGCCCTGCCTTGGCTGATCAAGGTTAGCAGGAGTGATGGCTGCAACGGCCCGGATGGGTTGAGGGTTCGGCGGAGTAACAACCGCGCAATTTTGACTAGAAGCCTTCCGCTTCTTGTTCTTGGGGTTGTTGTTTCTAGGGCTTTTGGGTGAGGGTTCAACGGTGGTAGGTTCGGCGGTGGCTTGGTGCGCGCTTTTCAGCGAGGCCTTTGCGGCATTCTTGCGCTCGACTTGGTTGCTGTTAAGGCGAGCAGCCAAGCGGTAGGTTTCCTCGATAGTCGCTGGGAAAGAAGCTTCCACGAGGTTCATGAAAGAATCGGGTAGGCAATGGATGTACTTGTTGATAGCCTTCTCAGTGGTATCAACTTGGGTGGGGCAAAGGATACCAAGCTGCTTGAAGCGTTGGGTTAAACCATCATTATCATCCCCATTTTGCTTAAGGTACCAGAACTCTTGTTCTAGCTTCCTAAGCTCATGTGGAGGGCAGAACTCGTACCTCATGATCTTCTTCATTTCGGCCCATGGTAACGCGTGGGCGGCATCGTCCCCTCTTGTGCTACGTTCGGAGGTCCGCCACTCGAGAGCTCTCGAGCGGAATACCCCCGTGGCGTTTTGGGTGCGCAAGTCATCGGGGCAGCCACTTTGGCGGAATGTGATCTCCATGACTTCAAACCAAGTCAACAGGGCGGTCGCACCATCATTACCAGAGGTTTGCAGGAAACGAACTGTTTGAAGAGGAATTGTGACTTAGGCTTTTCAACCTTGGAGTCCACGGAGCCGTGTAGCGATTCGGTGTTGGATTGGATTTTGCTGACTATGTCGGGTATAACTCGGGCCATTTGGTCGGCCATTTGCTCAGCGACGAGGTTCACGAGTTCTTGCTTGGAGATAGAGCGGTAACTCTTCTTGGCCTTCTTGTGGTCATCGGATGAGTTGGGAGAAGACATCTAGGGTTGAAATAGAAAGGAAAAGGATGAGACTTGATCATAATGTAAAAATAAGTTTTGCATGTATAAGCATGGATAGTTCACGTATGTTACATGTATTTAACGGGTATTCAACATGTATTCAATAAGCATAATCACGTATAAATGCGTATAAAGAGTATAAATTTAGTTGGTTCACGAGGGTTATTATTGTTTTTGATTGCGATAAACGTGCGAATTGTATAACGGTTTCAAATGAATAAGGTAAAAAGTATAAAATCACATAAAAATTGAGATAACATAAAAGATTGGCTCAATAAAACATGGGATTGTTTCGGGTAGAGAAACGTCGACTAGTCCAAAGTGATTCGTAAGATCTTTCGAGTTAGGGAACATGCTTTGGCCTAATAGGTAAAATTCTCGTCGAGAAGCGATTAATGGTATTTTACCCTTCTAGTTACTACATGTCCCTAATCGATCGAAAATACGAGACTTTGGCGAGATTGAAAATCAAGGAACGGGACTAGTTGACAAGGTGCGGGTTTCACCCCTAACTTGACAACATCGTACCCTAAGTGTGGTTTGCTTCTTACTAAACGAGGAGCATATTCCGAGTCGTTTGTAAGAGCCACTAGAGTATGAAATGGAAGTCTTCCATCAAGGTGTGGATGTCACTCCTAACTTGATGGCGTAACTTCGTGAAAAATCGAATACGCGGAACGAGGGATTTCACCAAAAATTGTAAGTCATTAGACCTATCTTGGTGCAAATCGCCTCGTTTGCATCACGAGTGTCTTCAAGTGTATTTGTGTAAAATGTCTTAGGAAAGACATTATGTATGTATTAAGACCAAAAGATAAGGAAAGAAGCAATAAGGAAGAATAAAGTTTTAAGCATGATAATAGAATGGTCAAAACGGACACTTAAACTATAGACTAGGTCGAACATGGCAATTCTACCTAATTCCCTATATTTATAGCTCTGATACCAATCTGTCACACCCCAACCGATGGCGGAAACATCGAGGTGGGACGAAATAGATTGCTCATTGCTCATAAAACTAATAGTGACAATAATTAATTAAACCGGATTTCATTTCATACTTAGATTGTCATACATTACAAGAAAAACTCAAATACAACCATATAAATGACAAAATTTGATACAACAATAATAAACCTAACGTCTATGTGTGTATCTAGTCTCGACGCTACTTCATTTTCATAGCATCATCTTCATCAACCTGTAACATGTTTTAAAATACGAGTTCAATGCAAAAGCAAGGGCGAGTATACAAGTTTGAGAATAGCATACAGCATAAGTTTAAACAAATCCACATGGCAACTAAGTTTACATACGAGCATATACAAGGCATGCGATATTTCTAGTCAACCCTCAGTTTACGCAACTAGTATAAATAATTCAACATGACCACTCGTTCGCAGGCGGTGCGTTACTCCTATAGCGCCATACATGTCAAATGGAGGCTCAAAATAAGCTAATGACTATGGTATCATATACGTTCGGTCCTAGTATAAGCATAACATATGTATCAAAGTGTTCATGTATAATGGATTGTTCGTGCAAGTAATAAAGCATAAGTTTTGTGTGGTTTTTTATATGTAAACATGTTACACCCCAAAAGTGGTAAACGTAAAAAGGGGTTCGAGTATACTCACGGTTTTGCAAGCGTTCCGATTAGCAAAGTCCGTGAAGATTTGTTTGTGTTGCGGGATGAACACCGGGTTATCCTACAATAGGAAACGTAGGTGTGAGTATTCGGGTGATTAAGGAAGATTCGGGATTCGGAACATGCACACAAAGTAAAATATACGAAATACCCACTAAGGTCTAGCATCGTTTTGACACTATGGGAACCCATTAGGGTTTATGTGATTTCATACGTTACACACCTATTAGAGTCATAACGAGGAACTAAACACTATAGTGGTTAAACCTATTAGCTTGACATATCATTATTTAGTCATCATCAAGGGTTTGGTTTAAGTATGTTATATAGTCCATATGTATATATACCTAGTTATATAATCATGTAGGAGGTGGGAGGATGAACCATCCACTTAGGTATCTCTTAGTGTCATGTAATTCAAGTAGGAGGTGGGAGGATTAACCATCCACATTGGGACCTCCTATGATGTTCACTACTACACAAGTTACCATAGGGAACAAGGAGGGTCTTAGAACAAGAACAATAAGAATGAAATAAAAGTATAACTAACCTAGGAAAAACATCAAGTAGTGTGTGGATTTCTATGAAGGATAGCCCAAGCTAGTCCAAATATCACACATTCAACAAGATTAACTTGGACACTACTTGTGGGTGTAAACCCTGGTTAAAACAGAAAGTTTGTGAGGTTTTAACCTCTAGTTTGACATGTCTCAACCTTGTTTTTAAGCCTAACCAACCACTAGTAGTGTTGTAAGCATTCGGACATAAGTGTGAGATGAGTTACACTCAAGTTAAACAAGTTTTTACAAAGTTTGAATCAAAACAGAAAGTTCCTTGCACTTCAACCTCAAATATGAAGGAGTTCCATCTAGGTTTTTCATGGAAAAACCTAAGGAAACAATCCTAGAGGTGTCCCAAGTGCTAAGAGATAAAGAACAATGAAAAAGATGAAGTGGAAGCAAGAACTCACTTTGAAAACCTTGAAGGTTCTGCCCGAATTCTGAGATTAGCAACTGATTTGAAGTGATTAGAGAGTGAGTTTAGAGTGTTTGTAAAGTGGAGGTAGTGTGGGTTTTATAGTTGAGGATTAGGGTTAGTTAGGTGGGCATTTAGTGCAAGAAGCACAATCCTTGTGCTTAAAAATTGACCAACCATGAGCTGGATAATGTTTCTGCCGAAATGGGAGACTGGGGGGCGCGACCAGAAAGGGCCTGGGCGGTCGTGGCCGGAGAGTAGCTGGGATAAGTTTCTTTTTTGGCAATTTAGGTCCCTGAAGTTTATATTTGATGGTTTGGGGGCGTTTTAAGCATAAAAGACATAGTATAAGGTTTATTTACGTAACGTAAGCATAATAATAAGTATTAATATGTAAGATTAAGTATATGAATCGTGTATAAGTGTCGTATGCTGCATGTATGTCACGTATTTGTAAGTTTGTCACGTTCCCAAGTACCAAGCATGAACGTTTGAATGTGTATATGTATAAAATGATTACGAATAAGTATAACACAAATGAGAATAACAATATGAGTTTTCATTATGATTCAAGTCTCGGTTTACAATGATTACAAAGATTAGAACGAAAGAACGAATACAAGATACAAAGCTTTCCAAAAATAGAAATACAACACGAGCTTTCTAAATATGGAAAGGATGAAAACGCTGGGCGTTACATACAAAATCGCTTGGAGAGAGAAATGGAGAGAGAAAAGGATGGGTTATTGGGTTGTGTAATGAGATTTGAAAAGTGTGCGTTAGGAATGAGCGGGATGAATGAAATATTGGCCTCCCAAGGGTATTATTGGAAAGTTAATTCAATTTTGATATTGATGTGCTTAAAACACTTGTACATCATGCATGAAAAGAGTTTTAAGAAGGTGGCAAATTACCTTAAGTAGTCCTTTGGATATATATGTTATATATAGTATAGATAATTACAGTCGAAGTCCTTTATTTGTAAAAACTATTACACTGTACATCCTTAAACACTAACCATTTTAAAATTTTCAGTTAAATAAGGCATGTGCTTTGGACATGAGGGTAATTTAGTCTTTTAATCTATTCAAGGACTATTTGTGTAATTAAGAGGTTGATTTGGTCCTACACTTAAATAAAATAAAAAAAAATAATAATTTAACAGAAACAAGAAAACAGATCTTTAGTTAACAATTAATAAAAACAACCTAGGAATACATCTATGTTCTTTAACAAAATGCTCATAAATTAAATTTCATTTTCTTAAAGTTGTATCTTCAAAACAAAAATAATGATACAAAATCCACTTTTGGCCTAATACATTTTCTTAAAGTTAACAATTACCAAATTACCCTCATGTGAAAGGCACATGACTTATTTAACTGAAAATTTTAACATGGTTAGTGTTAAAGGACGTACAGTGTAAAGTTTTTACAAATAAAGGACTTTGACTGTAATTATTAAAGTTAAAGGCTATCCATTGCAATTTGATACAAACATAAAGAACAAAAAATGTAATTTACACTGTATTTTAAAACCTTTAACCTCTTAAAATCTTATATTAAAAATACATTTAATAACAAGGGGTGTTTATACAGGAACTTAAGTTGACATGTATGAAATACAGGGAGTATAGGGATAGAGAATGTACACAATACACACTTCTTATATTTCTGTTTTTCATTTGTTCACTCATCTTCTTCATTTTCTAGGGTTTCAACCCCATAAGCCACCGCGAGAAATAATCAGATCCAGACCAAATTGTTGAAGGTTTCTTTGTTTTTTTAATGAAAAAACGGTCAAAAGCTCACATATTCCCCGCCCCACGCCTGCGGACAACACTACGGCGGTGCCCCACGCCCCCAACCATGTCGGGGTGTGGCGGTGTGCACTCCGGTAGAGCGACTGACGTGGCACAGCCAAGCCCCAAACAACGCTCGGTAACACACAACCTTACACCCATTCAAGACACGTTAAATTTCACATATACCTATATCATTAAGTAACAGTTAAATTATGCCTATCATATCCTTTTACCTTGTTCTCATCACACTTCAAACTCTTATAATCTAATTACTTAAATAAAAGAAGGTGATAAATGTCCCATGATAATGGGTATATTTGATCTCATGATATGTAGTGAAAGGCGCCAAATGCACGCCACACGCCTACGCTACAAAGGGTTGGAGCTAAACATGTTAGGTTCAACGACGCTGACCCATTTAATATTGCTATTCTTAAAGAACAACTTAGCAATACAAAAAAAATTCCTTTAACCTCTGGTAACATATATATTAACTAATTTACAGGATGTCAAGTCTGTTATTTAAAAGTGTATTAAAAAGCAATGTTTATAAGTGTATCACATTGAATGATTAGATTCAGAATGAAAAGAATACCTGGTACCTGAAACCGGAACCGAGGATCAAGAGCAATGGGATTATGGACCCCTGTAAATCTGTAGATATAAAAAAGAAATTAACCTTAGAACGTAAAACCCTAAAATATGCAGTTTAATTTCAAACCAAACACATACAATGATCCAATTACCTGAAACAAAGCTGTGAGACGTGCGAGAGGTGCCGTACATGTTTTCCTAAAAGTACCGGCAACAGCTCCAGCGAGAAGCTGCGATAGGGTTAAAATCTACGTAGACTGTGGTTGACGTGACGGAGGAGACCGCGACACCGTCCCCGCTACCGTAAAATATGCAAGAAATACTTGTTTCAAATCACTTACAAAAACATGTAAAAACTACAAGGATTCATTCTTAGTTCAATTTACACCCCTAAACAACAATTATCGGACATACATACATAAGTTTCATCAACAAAGACAATCAGAACCACACAACATCAATGCACATTGTGAATTAAATCAATAACACAATAGGGATAAAGATTAAACCTTTGATTGAACAATTATGTGGGGAGAATCTTCCAGAAACCATTAAATCGGAAACCCCAAAACTGTTTCCTTAGATTAGAGTAGACTGATTATTGATTTAGGTTCAGTGATTTCATGATACCAATCCAGTTCAACCTAGCAGTTAGCCGGGATGATCAAAGCAAGAAAGATCCGTTTGCCGAAAATTGTAGGCTCTGGAGAAATCTTCTCATTAGATAGAAAGTGAATCTATTTCTCTCTTTTCCTCTGTATATGTCAAATGAGGGTTTGCTAGTTTTACGAAACCACCAAAGATATTCAGAGAATGAAGATGTTAAAAATTGATAGAGGTTGATTCACCGAACTATCAATTGAGGTATGTATTTCTGTATATTTGATTACAATGAAAAGTATTGAATTTATACACAAATCCGTAATCTAAACATGGGTGATAGCAGCTGACTACTAGCTGTCATTGATTTGCTGTTGATTAGCTGGATGGCTGGATGTCCGGCTGTTGATTAGCTGCTGCATCAAGTCCTGCTGTTGATTTGCTGCGGTTATCTCCAAGGTCAGACTTTCCTTTCTAACACTCCCCCTCAAGTTGAATAGTTGGATTTCCAAAATTCAACTTGCCCAAACAATCATTGAGAATTTTTTCGTTAACTGCTTTTGTTAGAATGTCAGCAAGCTGATCCTTTGATCGAACGAATGGTAATTCAATCGTACCATCTTCCAATTTTTCTTTGATGAAATTCCTATCAACTTCCACGTGTTTTGTTCGATCATGTTGAACTGGGTTTTCTGAAATCTGAATTGCAGCTTTATTATCACACATAATCTTACTTGTTTCTTTTGGCGGAAAACCAATCTCAGCTAAGAGTCTCCGCATCCACATGGCTTCTGTTAAACCTCGAGTTATGCCTCTAAATTCAGCTTCTGCACTTGAAAGAGCAACCACTTTTTGTTTTTTACTCCTCCAAGTGACAAGATTCCCACCAACTAGAGCGAAGTAGCCTGCTGTTGACCTCCGACTTCCCTTATCTCCTGCCCAGTCTGCATCAGTATAGACTTGAACATTTAGGTGTCCATGTGATTGAAACAGGACTCCATGACCTATTGTTCCTTTGAGATATCTAATGATTCTCCAAACTGCTTCCATATGTGACTGTTGAGGTTGGTGCATGAACTGACTTACTACCCCTACAGCATAGGCGATGTCTGGACGAGTGTGTGAGAGATATATTAGTTTTCCCACCAGCCGTTGGTATCTTTCTTTATTTGCTAATTTTGCTCCTTCTTCCATGTAAAGTTTTTGGTTTACACTCATAGGAGTATCTGCCGGTTTGCAATCGATCATTCCAATTTCTGCCAACAGGTCTAAGACATACTTCTTTTGACTAATGAAGATTCCTTGTTTCGACCTTAGTACTTCAATACCGAGGAAATACTTAAGTCTGCCCAAATCTTTCATTTCAAATTCAGCAAACAAGTTTTCTTTGAGTTTTACCATTTCTTCTTTATCGTTCCCTGTAATGATCATATCATCTACATAGATAATTAGACAGGTTACGAATTTTCCTCTTTTTTTGAGAAACAAAGTATGATCAGCATTACTTTGTTTATATCCAAATTTTTTCATAGCTACCGTAAATCTGCCAAACCAGGCCCGGGGAGACTGCTTCAAACCATAAAGGGATTTCTTCAGACGGCAAACTTCTCCAGTTTTGAAATCTTTTGTGAATCCTGGAGGAGCTTCCATAAATACCTCTTCGTCTAGGTCCCCGTGTAAGAAGGCATTTTTTACATCAAACTGTTGAAGTGGCCACCCTTCATTTGCAGCTATCGAGAAAAGGACCCTGATTGTGTTCATTTTTGCAACCGGGGAGAATGTTTCAGCATAGTCAATCCCATGTGTCTGAGTATACCCCTTTGCTACCAGTCGGGCTTTATATCTTTCAATTTTACCATCTGGTTTATACTTAATCGTATAGACCCAACGACACCCCACGGATTTCTTTCCCAACGGAAGAGTACACTTTTCCCATGTATTGTTCTTGGTTAGGGCTTCCATTTCTGTGTTCATTGCTTCCTTCCAATGTTTAGATTTTAAGGCTTGATCCACGTTTGTAGGAGTTTCTTCGGAATAAACAGATGAGATAAATGCTTTGGCTTCCTTAGTGAAGTTTCCATCGGCCACACTAGCTATAGGATAACTAGATCTTCTTGGTTCTTTTTCAGGAGAATACCGTTTCGGAGGAACCCCTCTGTTTGTTCTAGGGGGTAACACATATCTCGATGGTGGTTCTTCTTGTCTGGATTCATCTGCCTGCAAATTTTCAGTTTGTTCTGTGGCAGTTTCATGGTTAGAAGTATTGGTGTCCTCAAAGTCATTAGAAACTTCAAAAATACCACCAGACTGAATAGGATGAGTATCACTTACCTCGGACACCAGGTTAGGAGGAACATTAGGACCGTCAGTGGCACTGAGATTGGGTTCTGGTGACTCTGTGGTTGGTGACTCTGTAGTTGGTACATAGGGAACATATTCCAACCAGCTTAGTGTGTCTGAACATTCCTTCTCCCCCTGACCACTGAGTTGGGAATTGTAGTAATACTCGGTTTCAAGAAAGTCACAGTTCATTGTGGTGAACATATGACGTGTTTTTGGATTATAACATCTGTATCCCTTTTGATTCATTCCATACCCGACAAAGACACATTTTACAGCACAAGGGTCAAGTTTGGTTCGATCTGATTTAGGTATGTGAACAAAGGAAGTACATCCAAAGATTCGTGGTTGAAGGGTGAGAACTGAGGGTAGTTTGAAGAATTTTGAAAGGGTGTGTAACGGAGTGTTAAGCTTTAGGATTTTTGTTGGGAGTCGGTTGAGAAGATAGGTAGCAGTAGCAAGGGCTTCAGGCCAAAAGTATTTCGGGACCTGGGATTCAATCAGGAGGGCTCGTGTCATTTCTAGCAAAATGCGATTTTTCCTTTCGGCGACACCGTTTTGTTCTGGGGTGTTTGGGCATGTAGTTTGGTGGATTATTCCCTTGTCTTGGAAAAAGGATTTAAACAAGGTATTAACAAACTCACCGCCATTATCAGATCGGAATATTTGGATGTTTGTTTGAAATTGGGTTTGAATCATGGCGTAAAACATAGTGAATTTTTCAAATACTTCGGATTTGTTTTTCAAAAAATAAACCCAGGTCATTCGGGTACAATCATCAACGAACATCACAAAGTACCGAAGGTCTTGCCCCCCAAGAACTGGGGCAGGACCCCATACGTCAGAATGGATTAATGAAAATGGCAAAGCAGCCTTAGTGTTATTGGGTTTAAAAGTTTTTCTATGGCTTTTTGCTAAAACACATGTTTCACAATGTGACATAGAATTAACTGGAAATAGTTTCGGAAATAAAATATGCGAATAACTTGCAGAAGGATGACCTAATCTTCGGTGCCATAGCCAAGCTTCCCGTTCCGATGTCCCATGAGTCAGCATCACAGCACCACTTTGAGTCACCTCATCCACATAGTACAACCCTTGATTTTCAGTGCCACGCCCAATGATCACTCCCGTCCTGATATCCTGTAAAATACAAAACGTAGGGTACATTAGGACAATACAGTTGAGTTCCTTCGTGACATGGCTGATGGAAAGCAGCTTATGTGATAACGAAGGAAATTAGAGATTTTTATTGTGGGTGAAATCTCAATAGTTCCTCCCGATTTTACATCCATTATTCCTCCGTTTGCCGTTTGAATATGTGTTTTTTCTGGTTTGGTTGTTGAAATAATATCCGATAGCTCATAAGTCATCGTATCGGTTGCGCCACAATCAAAAATCCATAGTTTTTGTTTTTGATGTTCGTGGGCCATATTGGCTTCTCCCTTATTTCCAGGGACTGTTTGTGTAATATTTGTTTTTAACTTTGACCGAGGGACTATATGTGGTGTTCGTGCATTATCTTCTTCTTCTTCACTTATGTATGACTTAGGGTTTGAGGGTTGCGCCCCAAACCCTTTACCTGTTGTTTCTTCTTCATCAGCTTTGGCCACTCCGCCGAAGCCCGATCTGTTCCGGCTTTCATCTTTGGGAGCATCTCGGTTACCGGCGCCGGATGACTTTCCTTTTTCTGTAGTCTTCGTGCCTCTCTTCTGACCATCAGACCACCATTCCGGATATCCGACGAGTTTGAAACATTGTTCCCGGGTATGTTTCATCATCCCGCAATGATCACACTTGAGGTGAGATTTGTCGTCTTTACTTGTTCCGATTCTTTTTTTCACCGGTTCGTCGGTAACCCTTTGACGCAAGCCCTAGTCCGTCAATTTCCGAGGCCATTAGACCCACTGTGATACCCTGTGCGTCATTGAGAGGTGTTCCCAGAATATTCTGGTGAGCGGCCTCCTTGCGGACAGTAGAGTATGCAGTTTCTACGGTTGGAAGGGGCTCTAACCGGAGTATTTCCCTTTTTATAGGATCATATTTCCGGTTGAGAGCGTTTAGAAACTGGAACAGTTTCTGTTCCGACCTGATTTTGTGATACGCTTAGATATCGGCTGGGCAGGTCATAGGGTTTGGGTCAATCCGATCAATTTCTCCCATACTCCTTGGAGTATAATCCACAATTCTTCTAGGGAGAGATTGTTCTGTTTGATTTCATTCGCCTTGACATGTAGGTTGAAAGTTTGGAGCTTGTCACGCCCACTGCTATATGTTATAGCTAGGGCATCCCACAGCGATTTTGCTGTTGGGAATTCGGTTAGATTGCTGGCAAGGGTTGGTTCGATGTTCTGTATAAGCCATGAGAAGACGACTAGGTCGTCTTGTTCCCATTGCTCATATTGCTCGCTGGTTTGGTTTGGTGGGTTGGTTGATAGATGATTTAGAAAGGCTTTTGATTTACCGCCTATGGCTACCCTCATCATCCGGGTCCATAAGGCGTAATTCTGACTGTTGAGCTTGAGGTTTATTTGAAGATTATCGGATAGTTTTGGGTTTTGGTTTTGTGGGTTAAGGCCATTCTTGAGCAGATTGGCGATTTGAATGGATAAATCTTCTCCCAAGTTACCGGCTTCGGCCATGGCAGCTTGGTTGAGAGGATGATTTGGTTTTGGGTGAGCAAGGTAGATGATGAACAGGTCACGAACGACACTGCTCTGATACCATGTTAAAAATTGATAGAGGTTGATTCACCGAACTATCAATTGAGGTATGTATTTCTGTATATTTGATTACAATGAAAAGTATTGAATTTATACACAAATCCGTAATCTAAACATGGGTGATAGCAGCTGACTACTAGCTGTCATTGATTTGCTGTTGATTAGCTGGATGGCTGGATGTCCGGCTGTTGATTAGCTGCTGCATCAAGTCCTGCTGTTGATTTGCTGTGGTTATCTCCAAGGTCAGACTTTCCTTTCTAACAGAAGACACCTTATGGCCACGTGTTCAATGCACAAAGGTTACAAATAACAAAGCACCCAATGCAAGTGGCAAGTGTATAAATCATAGATAAAGCAAAGGGTACAAGAGGGTAACGCCTAAAGCTGTTGTAAATTTGTAATATATATGAAATAACAAATTAACAAATGTGTGTAGGAGTGCTTCAATGATAAAGTGAGAGAAAAGATATATGGTTATGAAGTTACATACACAACTTATATTCCACACTTAGAGCAAGTATTACAATACCGACATGTGTTTTGCGATACCATATTAAACCGGATAATTACTCAAATTGAATCACAATGTAAGTACTAGCTCTTGATACTTTATATCCTTTGACTAACATCATAATAAATCGAATATCATCATCTTCATCATCATCATACTCAGTATATCCCACGAATAGGAAAGCTAAGATAGGGTGTGAGGAGGGTAAGATATAGACAGCCTTACCTCTACCCCGTAGGATAGAGAAACTTCTTCCGATGAGACCCCCGACTCGATTGTAGTTTTTTATCAAGCCTTGGACATAAGGCATATAACACTTAGCAATCGGGACAAAGACTGATTGGTGCATGATTAACCGTCTGTTGCTTTTAACGTTAATTTCATGAAATTAGTAAAATACCGTTAAAATTAGTGCAATTTCACTTTTGTCCCCTAAGCGCCTACACATATATACATTATATGTGTACATGACCGCAAGCGAGCGTCGATAAATCGAATAATTATTCAAATTGAATCAGAATGTAACACACCACTTTCCAAACCCTAAATTTTCTAGGTATCTTCAACTTCTATTATTTTCTAACATTTTTTTTAAAAGCTACAAAATTTATTCACCAAAATAATTCAAGAATGCAAGGCATCAAGAAACTAACTTTCAAACAGAATACACTAAAACAAAACAAACATCAAGACAAACAAACCACAACCCAGAGACCAACACAACACAGACCTAGAACCAACTCTAACCAATACTACACAAACTAAATAATCTCCAGTTGTCCGACGCCATGCTTAATTAAAGCCCTTGACCGGTTCCCAATCCACAGAAAACCAAACTCCACCACCTTATCTTCTGGCGGCGCCTTTCAACTAAAATTAGCATCGTTAATATGAACTATTATTTTTTTTAAACTAAATTATCAACTTCGTCAACTCAAAAACAATTACCACATTTATAGATAGATTATATTATTTAACATACGTTTACTATTAAAAAACAATTACTACATTTAGATAGGTTATATTATTTAACATACGTTTACTAATAAGAAAGACGATAAAAAAAGTACAAGTTGTCGTATTTTAATCTCATAAATGCAAGTGAATTTTACAAGTCAATTCTAGTGAGATCTTTTAAAAGTATTGTTGATGCATATTTGTGTGGATGCGGCTCAGTTCGGTTCGGTTTGGCTCGGCTCAGTTCGGTTTGGTTCGAGACCAAAAACAACGGCGTTCCTCTGTCGTACGACCCGATGTTCGCGATACAGAACGAAGATGATATGTGATGACATCATCATGATGATGTCATGATGATGCAATATGATGATCCAATATGTGATGTCACTGGCCCATTTAATATTAAAGTCCAATCAACAACCCTACCAAAAAGAAAAACTTTTTAACCGACAATATCCTTGTACAGCCGCCACCCATGTTCTATCTTTTTCCTTTCGATGGACATTATCCAGATCCAAAAATATTCAGCCACAAACAACTTTTCTAGCCGCCATCAACATATGATCTGCCGACATCAACCGCAAAACATCATCCTGCTGCCATCATTCTCCATCTTCTGCCACTATAGGAGACCACATCAAACAATCACAGCCATCACCATTATCAGAACCGACGAAGAATGGTTCTTCGCATGACAAACGACGAACAAGGTTCTTCGTGTCTTGGTTCAAACGACGAAAATCGTGTTACATGGACTTAAATCGGCGAAGCATGGTGGAAGCCTGATTGTTCGTGGGAGTGGATGTTTGTGGGACTGGTTGTTCGTGGGACTGTTTGTTTGTAGGAAGCATGATTGACGAAGAAGCATTCTTCGTTTGAAAGATGTTCTTCGTGGGACCTGATGCGAAGAAACCCTAGTGTTTCTTCAACAGCCGCCATCATCTTCAAGAGCACAACCCACTGTTCATTTTCAGATCTGAGCAAAAACTCCTCAAACATGATAATAGATGATGAAAACTTAATGTGAAACATAAAATCTGACCCTCATGTATGGTTTATTTCATCATAAACCCGTCCAGATCTGGGTTTTTCTTCATGTTTACACAACTTTACATCTTGAACAAAAACCCACAAAAATCACAAATCAAGAGCTCATGTGATTTAGCAAACCGTTAGATTCACTAAATCGGGTACCATGGCTCTGATACCAATTGTAAGTTCATGTTTCAGATCGAAACCGTGATTAATGTGTGATTAAGCTCAAAGACGGAAAGATTAGAGACGAATAAAAACAACTTTCTTGTATAAATTCGGTAGCATGACTTTACAAAAACGGCACAATAATGAGCTAGCCAAACTATACCGAAAGAGCATACATCCAGGGAGAGACCAAGTGGTGATCTCTCCCCAAGTCTAAAACCTTCAAGTGTTGCAAATGACCAAGGGTTGGTATTTATAGCCACACCCCCTTCACTTACAAACACACACGGTCAAACAAATAACCCTTTCGTTTGACCACTTCAAACGAGCGGGTCTATACACGTTCGTTTGACTGTTTACAAACTATTATATTGTCAACGTAGAACACTATCTAAACTATTCGCACAGCAGCGGACACAAAATCTGCACCAACAAATTCCCCCTTGTCCGTTGCTGTCGAATGCTGAAAATGCAACTGCAATCAATCTTCAATCAAGTATCTGTTGAAGACAGATTCTTCGACCAGATTCCCCCTTGACTGATGATTCAGGCACGCAGATCCTTTACTTGAGTCTTCACATCCAAACCAAACCCTTGAGGCTTCTTTGAACAGATTCCCCCTTGGCCGATGTCCTCGCAAGGCAAAATTGATTGATCTTCTGCTGATCTTCCAATACTACAACCGGCATTTGATAAGGGTTCCATTCTTTAACAAACTACATCAAGTCTTGATCTTGTCGTAAAAACTCAAATCCATTTCAAGGCATACTACATTAGTAAAGTCTTCTGGTGAACTATCTTCTGTAAACCATCTTTGTGGAATCGACCAAGTAATGCACTACGGATCTTCAGCATCAATACTCAGGATGTCAGCTTGACCAAGTACATCGTTTGCGAATTCAACTAATTGAATTACACCCAGATCCCTGTAAAAACCAGACGAAAACATCAAACCCAAAACCGGATCCTGTCGATTCCCACTCAACTAACTTCATCCGCATTAAGTTCCAGCAATCTCCTTCCAACAAGTGTCATTGCTTTGATCCACTCGATCCAAAAACCCAATCGGCATCTGATAGAGTCGGAATCCACACTTGCCAATCTTGAACTATCAGTTCTCATAAGGATTCCCCAGGTGTTTAGTGAACAGCGTTTTGGAAATACTGTCGACTTTAGATACCTATATGTTTCCGTGCAAAACATTCCACGCAGACCCTTAGATGTCACCAGAAAATAACAAACGTTACAACCTGTGATTGCGTTTAGAAATTTACTGAAGAAATCGACAAAATGAAACATTTTTTATCCTCCCATTTCTTTGGTAAAATCTCTAAACCTTAACAAATTCCCTCCTCTGAGCAGAACTGTCGTCAACTTCACTTAAACAAATTCGCTTCACAAAACAGAATTTGTTTAAATTTTCTCGGTTTTACGAAAAATTATGAAAGCTGCTTTCTTCTTTGCATATTCTAGTTGATAAATAAAGTCCTCTGGCCCCGTAGGATCCGACTAGTATCCCCCAAAGTTCTGCTAACACCTAATTCGTAAACTTCCATCATAGGCATAACTCTTCGACCTTGTGAACTCGTTAGGACCGTTCTTGGCACTCCAGGTTCCTTCAATCGTTACCAAATGCGAGAATATGACAACTAAAAAACACTTCCGAACATTTAAGAACACCGATAATAATTAAATTTCACGTGCGGAAATAAATGTAGCGTTTTTGGCCCATAATAGTCAAGTCACCAAACCCGATGTTTAAATCGGTAACTGTGACTACCCCACATTTTTTTAAATATCATTTGTTTTCATCATCTCGAACTTATCCAGCGCGCTCCTGAATACGTACGAATTTGACGTTGAAGCTTGGTTCAATCAAACTTCACGAACACCCGGTCCACCTTACAAATCAGTTAAAATAAAACGCTAGCTCAATCATGTAGCAATAATGCAAAATCCATTAATTTGATCATGTAAATCAAAATATGAGACCCATATTATGCATTTTGTTTTAAGCTATGCATGGCCAATACCAATTAATATTTATCTACAAATAGACCTAGTAGATAATTATGACCAAATTAATTGTTACCAAAACGAGTGGGCCCAATGTAATGTGATATGAATGTCTAATTTCCACAAGCATATCCTCAATTAAAGTGTAGTCTGATAATTCATGAAAATGTAAATTGAAAAAGTTGAAAAAATTAATTGTTACCAAAACGAGTGGGCCCAATGTAGTGTGATATTAATGTCTAAATGTCTAATTTCCACAAGCATATCCTCAATTAAAGTGTAGTCTGATAATTCATGAAGTCAAATGTAAATTGAAAGTTGAAGATGGCCCACTACAGTTGCAAACTAAACTTCAATTCAATTTATATGAACTAAAAGTTGAAGATGGCTCACTATCAGAGCTTTCACTCTTTTTCTTGTTGAAAATCAAGCATTTTGATGGATTTTGAGTAAAGTTAAGTTAAATTTTAGAAAGAAAAAGTGATCTAAAATTTGGATAACAACTAGTTGGTTGCAGAAATTTTTTATAGAAACCTTGTTAGAACCTATGAAGACATGTTAAAATACGGTTTTTGTTAAAAATTTCTAGCAAAAATCTTGTTCTCCATCTTCTCCGGTGAAGCGTTTGACCGGAAAAGTCACCGGAAAAGGTTGGTGAGATAAGGTGTACAAAAGAATACCCTGGGTAATAGGTGGTTTCAAATATTTTCTTTTTAACTAAAATTAGCAAACAAGTTCTTTTCTTTTTAAAATTTCAGAAAAAAGAATTTTGCTATAAAAAGAAAAAGCTTACCTAACATCTCACGAAGAACACCTCCTAAGAAGAATGTTCCCAACGAAGAACTACAAACACCCCACAAACAATAGTTCTTCGTGAACTTTGTCTCAAAGTCTTCTCCAACTTTTAGCTTTGGGAAACCTCTTGACCCACGAAGAACCATCATCAATATTAAAAAAAATAAAAAATTTCATACCCACGAAACATATAATTCTTCGTCCATTTAGTTCTTTTTGTGGACTACTTTTGGCCCAACAAACTTTTATTATTTTGAGCTTAGTCTTATTTTTTTGGGTGGGATCATGTATTTTCGTAGGCTTTTGAGGTGGTTAATTTGTGGACATCTAGTTTTCACATAAGGTTTTTGTTTTGTTTATTTTATTTATTTTTTATTATTTTTTAAATTCTTTTAAACTTGACAATCTTGTGTTTTAACAAAGTCTTCACAAGCAAACGATTTAAAATTAATACAAATCCTTGGGATTGGGGTACTAGTTCAAGTACAAGCCAAGATCCATAACAACCTTGCTCCGCAACCTCATGGGTAAAATCTTTAATGCCTCAACATACGACCATGATTACCGCTAATCAATGGGCGTGTCTCACAAATCAAAATCAAAGTAAACCTGACATGTCTTGGGTTCAGTCTCTTATGCCGTCAAATGATCTTCCACCACCAAAACTCGATTACTTGGCTAAACCTTCTAGCAATTGTGACCGGACTACACAGTTGGGAAACGCCAGTCAAACAAGAAGTGCGTTTTATGCTAAAATTGTCAAGAATGTAAATGATGGTGATTCTTCGAGAAATGATGACAATTCGAACAACGACTGGAGTTCAGACGAAGAATGTTCAAGTTCAAGTAAGAATAAATCAGAAGGTGTATCGAGTGGAGTTGTTTATTCTGAGGCAGATGGATTTATCTCTGAGAGTGAATTAAGTCAGGTAAGTGTCGAAAACTCTACTTGCTCTAAGTGTGTCAATTGCAATAAATGTTCTGAACTAGAAGATAAATTGTTTGAGTCAGAATGTAAATTTGAATTGACATTTAATCACAATCAACACTTGATTGTCGATCTTAAAAATGTAAAGTGGCTAACATTTTTCTGAAAAGTCATGAAAAAGATTTCAAAAATGTAATTGGAACTTTAAAGAAAGATCTTTCCGAGGCAACAAAAACTGTTTCAAGAAAACAAATCGCAATTAACAATTACATAACCATGCTCGAGGAAACAAAGAAAGAATTGGCATGTGCTAAGTGTGAAAGTGAGGCGATCCAGGTTAAATTAGATAGCTATTAAAACTCTCGATATGTTCTGGATCACATCATTGACATACAGAAAAAGAAAGAGGATGTCACGTGCATCGGGTATAAGAAGTGTCATCCCCCATTCAGACACAATTATACAAAGATGCCTGATGAGGAGGATAAGCCTCATTTTGAGCTGTCAGTTTCATTAAACATTGAGGAATTCGCTGTTGGGCTTGGATACCAAAAGGACGTATCCTCCAATCAAGCTCAATCAACAAATTTCAAAAATTCATCAACCGTACAGAATCAAGATCCTCCAATCATTGTTGAGGATTATGATAGTTCGGATGATGAGTCGGATGAGGACAAACCTAAGCAGTCAGATACGGTAGCAAAAGAGGAAAATATACCTCTCGAAAATAACATTCTTTGTGATCCACCCACAAAACCGTCACTATGACTGATACGGTCAAGTCTGTTGAATCTTCATCCACGGGTTGTGAAGGCGTGAACTTGCTTTACACGTTGATTGGTTCTGATAAAATAATTCAGATAAAGATTTCCCAATCAAAAATGTCAATCAATCCTTGATTGATAAAGTTTTTGAGGATTCTACTAGTAAGTTTTTGGGAAAGTCGAGCCCAAGAGTTGTAGTAACTCAGTGTGCTCCTATCCCAAAATCCGAAGTTAGAAAGAAATACGGGAATAAAAAATTGCAAGCACAAAACAATCAACGAAAGCAAAATCACGCTAACCAAGGAAAGGGAAAAGGCAAACAAAGCCAAAACAAGAAGAAGATTCAGAAGATAAACTTCGTGAAATCCCGAAGGACTGATAAAATTGAATCCTTTGAAAACAAATCCAACATAGAGTTTGTTAAACAAAGTAAAATTTTGAAAAGAAACAATCAGAACAACTACACACAACACACAAACTGTTGTGATGTAGGACCAAGTACCTCAAGATCACGAAGTTCATCATCAAGCTATCACAATTATGATACTCCGAGATTTGTTGAGCGGAGATCATGTTTTGAATGTGGTGAGTATGGACACATTGTCAAGAACTGTCCATATCTCACAAAGGGAAAAGCAAAAGTTGATGCCCCCGTGGTAACAATTACCATACAAGATCTGTTTCACCAAAACAGGACCCTCGTCTTATTAAACAACGAGAAATGAAACAGAAAAAGAAACAAAGAAAAAAATTTGAAAAGGCTTTAAAACCAGAGGTTGTCCAAATACAGTCGGTAAAACCAAATGTTAAAATTGAGAAACAAAAACAGATTTGGAAACCAAAACCAGTAATTGTTTTAGGGGGAGCACAATCCATTCTGAATTATCGGGAAACCGAAGTGACAATTCTAGATGATGTCGGACGACCCAAGTCAACGAAGGCTTGGGTCCCCCTCTCCAACTAATCTCTGAATGAGTATGCAGGATGTTCCAGGAGGAACTATTGATAGTCTTAGGATTGTTGATAGTGGAGTGTCCATGCACAAGATCGGCGACATAAGGCTCCAAAACATTGTTACATCTAGGAGAATATTGTTGCCTTTGATGGAGAGAGAAAAATAAAAGAAGACAAAATGTCCGATGAATGAAGAAAATTATTATGAAAGAAATTGATAGCTTCGACAAGAAAATTCATGAGCAATAAATTGTTTGTTTAAGGCTTAGATTGGGCCAACATGATAGATTCAAACGAAGTGTGCGCGCCTGCAGCACGTGTGAAGCTTTTTGAAAATTTATGGCTTAATCTTCCACAAGAAGTTCAAAGTCTAAGTCGAACGTGCAGTGTACATTTCTCCACGGTGTGATTGAAGAAAATGTGTTTGTTGAACAAACCAACCGGGTGTGCGGATGCCTTGGCGTGGATTGAATAACCGTACACTACTTCTCAAGGAGAAAGACGAAGACCTTTGCTGGTGCAAGAGTATGTGGAAGACATCATGTATGGACCGTCCAAAGATGATGTGTACAAGCTTTCCCACATGCTCCCTTATATCTTACCAGCCGGACCTGAAGGTTTCTGTTCTTATTGATGTAGAGAAAATTATCGGAAGTAGCTACAAAATCGACCTTGAAATCCACACCGGGTGGATATCCAGTTGGGAGCGCACACAGATTCCTGGCAATGCACGTAGAAATTGCAGAATTACGGTTTTAAATTTCTAATCTCTCCTATCTTTGTCGATATTTAACCTGCTTCAAGGATTACTGAAATCTCATACAGCACTCCAGATCACACATTAATCTCGAATATCACCTCATACGTGATTGTTTCAGTATGAAACCCATCAATGTTGTTTTGGTCCGCACCGATTACCAACGTGCCAACTCATTTTTCCAAAATTTGATAAATCATTTTTTATTAAATTAATTTTGGTAAACGACATCGAGGTAACACATGAGTTAATCCACATCGGGAAATCGTTTTTGTGAACATTTTTCTTGAAGAAAATCCAAAAGATGTTATTTAAAAGTTTAAATTTACTTTTTGCATTTTAGGGGGAGTAAATTAAATTAGAAAATTACAAAAACCTTGAAAAACATCAAAAATGAGTTTCCTGGCGAGAAAAAGAGAAAATGATAGTAAATTAGTGGTCTGTCAAAATCTCTTTGTACTTAAAATGAAAAACGATAAGTAGCTCTATATTCGATGTATCGGTAGGCTCACAATCATTTTAAGGTGTGCAGGGCGATATAAACATAATCACTGAAGACAGTGTGGGAACCATTCATTGGCATATGGTCTTGGTACCGAAATTTTGTTTGATATTATGCCAAGGTTCTGAAATGTGTGGTGCTTATGCTGTTTATCATCTGGGTATCATGGTTGAATCTTTTACCGAAAAATAACGGGGACGCAAGTCAAGAACTTCCATGATACCATACATACGTGTAAATATTGCATACGACCATCAATAAGTGATAATCATATCACATCCACCAAAACGAATAAGTGATAAAATATCACAGCTTATTGCGGGTGTCAAGTTTGTCTCTTTGTCGGTACGATGGTATTAACCTGTTCACGAACTTGCATCTGTGCCCTGCATGCATTCGAAAATCAAGTTCCTCATCAATAAGTGTGTCACACCCTGACCCGCAGCGGAAATGGTAGTCGGGGCATGATTGGGTTTTCATCAAAGCTCATGACATTTATTATAAAGTTTCATATTATTATTTCTCTTTAAAGAAGAAGTTACAATTAAACATACAAGCTCAACATGATCAAATACATTTTCATTCAATTTACAAACTAAAGTATCCATTAAACAAAAATCATACAATTACAAAGGAAAACAAAACTAAACGTTCATTCCAAAGCATTAACTTGTTTATTCTTCTAGGCCATCCTACGTGTTTCTTTTCTATCATGTGTAAAAATAGGGTTTTGGGTCAACAAAAGTTGGCGAGTGAATCTTATGAAAACATTTGAACGAATTTGTTATATTGGTTATAAAAAGGTGCATAACCACATATGAGTAAACGTAAATGTAAACTTAATCACAAACACATAATATCAAATAATGCACACGCACATACCAAATGATGAACAATGAGATCAAGGCTCAATCAAACGGAACCGATCTAATGAGGCACCTGATGCTCAACTCGTTTCCCACGAGGAACTGATGGGCCTAATGAATGATTTGCACACAACTTGACAAAAATATAAACACACATCACAACAAACAATATTTACATCATAAGTTTAGATCATATAATGGTAATAGCACAAGTTTGAATAAACGAAATAATTAAAGCGACACATGCTACACCCCATGAATAAAAAGGGGGATTTGTAAGAATTCACTCACAGTGGGTGCGTTTTTAGATGACGATGAATGCGCACGATTTTTCGATTCAACCGACGAGGGAAAAACTAACCTAAATAATAACGAAATGATTCGATAATTAAATAAATTTTATTTGAGATTAATATTTTCAATTAGTTCTCTTAATGGGATTTTTAGATTTATTTTTGTGTGTTAAATGAAATTTTCTAACCTAAAAAAAATCTTATTTTTAAGTATTTTTAAATAATTTTTCAATTAAATAAATAAAAAAAGGGGGTTGACTTGTCAGGTCTGACCGGGTTTGACCGGTCAGACAGTCTTTTATTGAGGCCGTGCGCGGGGATCGAACTCGGGACCTCTCGTTCGCGTGCACGCAGCTCTACCAACTGAGCTACGTGTCTAACCCGAGAGTATCTGTTTTTTTTAATTATTCTTATAGTCTTGCTGAGTTCAACCAGAATGGATTTGTTTTAAAAAGGTTTTTTTTAGAATCAACATCGGTTTTATCCCCTGAGACTCGAACCCTCGCTGCTATATTTACTTGCACCCAGCCCAACCAGTTGGGCTGGGTGTCTAACCCGTTTGATCTATGATTTTTATTATATTTATATTCTGTTTACATTAATTCAGAAATCATTTAATTAAAAAGGTTTTAAAATCACTTAAACCGGTGTGCACAACCCCCGCCTCGAACTCGCGACGTGCATAATGTTTTTGCACACAGTCCACCACTGGACTGTGTGTCTAACCCGGTTATTATTCCGGTTTTTATTATATTTAAACACTTATCACAATTCGTCTTCTTCATACATTTAAATTTCAGAACACCCGCTCAGTGATTTGGTTTGTTAAATCAAAATGTTTCTTTACTGATTAACAAAATAATAGATAGGAAATGAAAGTAAGTCGAATGATAATACAAAGGGCGGTGATGTTGAATGTTTCCGGCGAGATTCCAACGGCTGAGGTCCACTCCGGCGAAGTGCAGAAAAGAAAAACAGAGAGTTTTGAGTGGAACTTCGAAAGAAAATGAGCGAGATATTGAGGTGTGAAGCATCGATATATATAGTGTGGATACTCAATCATGAGATTTCGGTTTCAAGACCCAAATTTATGGGTTTTTAAATTTCCAGTTGACCTTAGTTGATTTCGCATTTTGAACTTGAATTTTCGGTTGCATTTTTGTAAACGGTTAAGCGTTTTCAACAAGAATAATCGCGAATTACTGGTTGTTGATTTTCTCAGTTACTGATTTGGTCAACTGATTTGCAGGTTTAACATCAAATGAATATATAAAAGTTAATCGTTATGGGTTTTAAACCAAGTAGTGCGTGTAGCTCAGCGGTAAATATGGTGTGTGTAGAGTTTGTGGATTCGGTGGGGACCCGAGTTCGAAACCCGGCTACCCCTCTATTGTATTATATTTTTTTTGACCTTTTTATTCTTTTATTTAATTAAAATATTTATTATCTAATTTATTTATTTATGAAAACTATATTTTATAAAATGAAAAAAAAATGCGTAGCCAATCTTTTAATAAATTCAATTTTTTTTTTCAAACGGAGTTGGTTTTTGACATCCGTTTTTTGACGGATGTTACAGTATCCCTTACTTTTAGAAATTTCGTCCCGAAATTTAAGTAGTTGTGATATGTTTGACTCGAAGGGAGGGTGTTTAAATTGGACAATTACATGTTCAGAAGAGGGTGAGAGTTTAATTTTTTTGTTTATTTGAGGCGGTAACGTTCCTAGTAAGGGTGGTATACCCTGCTACAGGAATCGCTGTTTGATGCCTAAAGTATGAAAATGCGGAACATGGATAAACAGAGTTGATTGACTAGGTATGATCTCACGCATAAGAGTTTTGAGGGAATTGATACGCTTGAAAATATAAGGTTATATCATAAAACAAAACTTCAACCATGATGATACTAAAACCTACACAGAACCTCTCATGACTGCCTGACAATGCCTTTGATCCTTTGGCAAGAATACTTATATATAGGAAGTACCAGTGGCGTATCCACCATATTCTTGTCAAATTTTCATTGGCTTTGTCAGTAAGTTATGATTAGTTCTATGTGACTCTAAAATTCTACAAACCATAAACAAACACAACAGCCAAAGCTTGAGTCTCAAATCTGAATGAATACATGACTGAATGATGACAGTACCTCTCTCGTTTGTTATGATGAAGGGGTCAGTCTATGTAAAAGTGAGACACAACCCAACTTCTTTAAATGATGAGATCGAGATACGTCGAGGTGTATGATGATATGAAAAATCAATGAGTAAAGGTATAAAACAAAACCGTAATATCAATTTGCATTATAATTCTTGGATACATAAATTCCCAATTTATAACTGGGGCACGAAAGGATTGAGATAACATAGAGAACACATTAAAACTAGACCGTTGGAGTTGAGTCTTGATTATTGGTGAGGGAAGGCTAGTTGAGTGGTTCGTTTGGGCCGTTATTATCCTCAACAGGATTAGCGTTGATGTTGTAAGCTCTTCCTCTTGCTGGTGGTGGAGCTGGGTTTGCTTGGTTAACTGGGTTTGCTTGAGCATGGGTGTTTATGATGTTAACCAATCGAGGGCACGTGTTTCTAAAGTGGATAGGGTTCGCCACAATTAAAACAAGATCGAACATATGGAAACATGGGGTATTGGGGTTGTTGATATGTTTGGATCATGTTTTGGGTAGGGGTGAAGCTTGGTTTTGAGGGGCGCGACAAGTCTTGCTCAAATGACCATAACGCCCACAATTGGCACACAGTCGACAAGGTATGGTAGATGGATGGTGATAAAAACAGGTGTTGCATTGAGGGTGAGGTCCAATGTAAGGTTTCTTATTTGGGTAAGTAGAGTTGAGTGCTACTTGAGTGATTGGGATAGCTTGGAGGGGTACGGCTTGTGAAGCTGGTTGATTGCCTTGGGTGATAGCGAAATTTTGCCCATCTCGTTTTCTTTTAGGAGTGGTTTGAGAAGAGGATTCGGTCTGGGTTGGGTTTGAGGTTTCGGTTGATGCTTTATCCTTCTTCTTCTCCTCCGCGAAGTCTTTATTCCGTATGCGGTTTTCGGTGAGCTCTGTAGCTAACTCCATTGCTGCTTCTAAAGTTGCAGGTGTGGTACTTATTACAGGGTCTTAAATTTTTGAAGGAAGACCTCGAATGTAGTGCTCGATTAAACGGTAGAGGGGAGTGAACAAGTTGGGGACCATCTGATTCAACTCAAGGAATCTCTTGTTGTATGTGGTGTGGTCGCCCTCCTTTTGTTTCAAAGAGTAGAACTCATCTTCTAGTTTCTTGATTTCGCTTCTTGGACAGAAACGTCTTGTCATGATTTCCCTCAACTCTTCCCAAGTCAAGTTCATAGTATCCTCAGCACCTCGCTTAACTTTCTCTGTATTCCACCATGTAAGTGCTACTCCGAACAAACGAACGGTAGCATATCGCACCTTGCGATCATCGGGGCAGTCGCAATTGAGAAAAGTGTTTTCCATTTCCTCAAACCAATGGAGGAGAGCGGTGACACCTTCAGTCCCTTCGTATTTTGGAGGATCGCAGGATTTGAAATGCTTGAAGGTGCATTTAGTGGCATTTGGGGGAGGATTGACAACGTTTTGAACTTCTTGGTTGATTGGATTGACGGGATTAGCGGTAAGGGCTTGTTGAACTTGAACTACGATGTTGGGGATTACGGCAACCATTTGTTGAGCGATTTGGGCAGCCATGCGCTCGCGGGATTTTCCTGATCTCATACTCCTACGAGAGAGACTAGAAGACATCTACAAGGAATACGTATCGAGAGTATGAATTTGACGTTTTAGGTGTCATGTGTTGTACTTAGAAATGAACATTCACAAAAACAAATGAATAAAATAAATTTACTACATCCATAGGATGTCTTTCGCTTTGCTCATGTTTGGGCTTCCATATGTCCCCTTACTTGGCCTTGGTAGTCATGTGGGCCCCCCATGACTACTAGGCTTTGGTAGGGTTCATATTGGTGTTGGCCTGTTAACACTTGCGCCACCCGAATGAAAATCGTAAAACATGACAGCAAAGTATAGGTCGGAGGGTGTCCTGGTATAGACACAATGACAACTCAAAGTAGGTTTAGTTCGAACGACGTTTGGGGTGGCATGCTTTGGCCTAATAGGTCCTTCATACTCTTATCGTTAGTCCCCAGGTAGGCAAACTGGTCCGTTATATTGGATTTATACGAATGCCAACCTAGACAGGACGTTCCGACTACCGGTACTTGTACCCTTACAGTTACTACATGCCCGTCGTAGAACTCACTTTGATTAGATTGAAAAACGAAAATTGCGACGAAATCTTGAATAAGGGAAATATGAGGATGATTTGAATATATGAACATTGAAATATGCGTGATGAATGTATATGTAAGCATGTTATGTTTGACAACAAGTATAACTCATTTAGTATCGCACAAAATGATAGTGGAAGTGTTTGCATGCATTTGTGTGTGTAATAAATACGAAACAAATAAACATCATGAGTTTGTATGTAACCACATAAACAATTAAAATCTAATCAACTATAGTATAGGCTCTAAGGGTCTAATAACCTATCCTATATCCCTATAGTCAAAAGCTCTGATACCAATCTGTCACACCCTGACCCGCATCGGAAATGGTAGTCGGGGCATGATTGGGTTTTCATCAAAGCTCATGACATTTATTATAAAGTTTCATATTTATTATTTCTCTTTAAAGAAGAAGTTACAATTAAACATACAAGCTCAACATGATCAAATACATTTTCATTCAATTTACAAACTAAAGTATCCATTAAACAAAAATCATACAATTACAAAGGAAAACAAAACTAAACGTTCATTCCAAAGCATTAACTTGTTTATTCTTCTAGGCCATCCCACGTGTTTCTTTTCTCAACTGGATCACCTGTATCATGTGTAAAAATAGGGTTTTGGGTCAACAAAAGTTGGCGAGTGAATCTTATGAAAACATTTGAACGAATTTGTTATATTGGTTATAAAAAGGTGCATAACCACATATGAGTAAACGTAAACGTAAACTTAATCACAAACACATAATATCAAATAATGCACACGCACACACCAAATGATGAACAATGAGATCAAGGCTCAATCAAACGGAGCCGATCTAATGAGGCATCTGATGCTCAACTCGTCTCCCACGAGGAACTGATGGGCCTAATGAATGATTTGTACGCAACTTGACAAAAATATAAACACACATCACAACAAACAATATTTACATCACAAGTTTAGATCATATAATGGTAATAGCACAAGTTTGAATAAACGAAATAATTAAAGCGACGCATGATACACCCCAAAACATGAATAAAAAGGGGGATTTGTAAGAATTCACTCACAGTGGGTGCGTTTTTTGATGACGATGAATGCGCATGATTTTTCGATTCAACCGACGAGGGAAAATGTAACCTAAATAATAACGAAATGATTCGATAATTAAATAAATTTTATTTGAGATTAATATTTTCAATTAGTGTCTTAATGGGATTTTTAGATTAATTTTTATGTGTTAAATGAAATTTTCTAACTTTAAAAAAATCTTATTTTTAAGTATTTTTAAATAATTTTTCAATTAAATAAATAAATAAAAAAGGGGGTTGACTTGTCACGTCTGACCGGGTTTGACCGGTCAGACAGTCTTTTATTCAGGTTGTGCGCGTGCACGCAGCTCTACCTACTGAGCTACGTGTCTAACCCGAGAGTATCTGTTTTTTTAATTATTCTTATAGTCTTGCTGAGTTCAACCAAAATGGATTTGTTTTAAAAAGGTTTTTTTTTCTAGAATCAACACCGGTTTTATCCCCCTGAGACTCGAACCCTCGCTGCTATATTTACTTGCACCCAGCCCAACTAGTTGGGCTGGGTGTCTAACCCGTTTGATCTATGATTTTTATTATATTTATATTCTGTTTACATTAATTCAGAAAATCATTTAATTAAAAAGGTTTTAAAATCACTTAAACCGGTGTGCACAACCCGCCTCGAACCCGCGACGTGCATAATGTTTTTGCACACAGTCCACCACTGGACTGTGTGTCTAACCCGGTTATTATTCCGGTTTTTATTATATTTAAACACTTATCACAATTCGTCTTCTTCATACATTTAAATTTCAGAACACCCGCTCAGTGATTTGGTTTGTTAAATCAAAATGTTTCTTTACTGATTAACAAAATAATAGATAGGAAATGAAAGTAAGTCGAATGATAATACAAAGGGCGGTGATGTTGAATGTTTCCGGCGAGATTCCGACGGCTGAGGTCCACTCCGGCGAAGTGCAGAAAAGAAAAACAGAGAGTTTTGAGTGGAACTTCGAAAGAAAATGAGCGAGATATTGAGGTGTGAAGCATCGATATATATAGCGTGGATAATCAATCATGAGATTTCGGTTTCAAGACCCAAATTTATGGGTTTTTAAATTTCCAGTTGACCTTAGTTGATTTCGCATTTTGAACTTAAATTTTCGGTTGCATTTTTGTAAACGGTTAAGCGTTTTCAACAAGAATAATTGCAAATAACTGGTTGTTGATTTTGTCAGTTACTGATTTGGTCAACTGATTTGCAGGTTTAACATCAAATGAATATATAAAAGTTAATCGTTATGGGTTTTAAACCAAGTAGTGCGTGTAGCTCAGCGGTGAATATGGTGTGTGTAGAGTTTGTGGTTCGGTGGGGACCCGGGTTCGAAAGCCGGCTACCCCTCTATTGTATTATATTTTTTTTGACCTTTTTATTCTTTTATTTAATTAAAATATTTATTATCTAATTTATTTATTTATGAAAACTATATTTTATAAAATGAAAAAAAAATGCGTAGCGAATCTTTTAATAAATTCAAAATTTTTTTTCAAACGGAGCGGGTTTTTGACATCCGTTTTTTGACGGATGTTACAAAGTGATTCTATCACATAGGGCTTTTTTTCATCCAAAAATAAGTGAGTATCTCACATCATATACGTTAAAACAGATGATAAGCGGTATACTCGTCGGTAAGACGAACTCTTGTGCATGTCTTGATACGGGAATGTGTCGTGAAGAGGATGAACACCGACTGGTAGGTATAAATCATACATTAAATCATATCTTTCAAACGTGATTACATCTGATAAATTGAGCTTATGTGGACAACAATACCGATAATTGTTATAGGATACTTATCTAAATGCTAATTAATCGAACAACAAGTGTGTTTTGGCATGACCGTACACTGATATGATTCTCTTACCCTCGAAATTTGCAAAAAGAATGTTTGTAAATATTTATCTGTTGCTTTCCGTCTTTACATTTGAAAAATGAAAAATACCAAAAAGATATTTTAGGTGAGTTTTAATATAAATTTTATAAAAGCCAAAAAGATTTTGCTTTTAGTTAATTTTTGATTGATCGATGTTGGAACTCGAGTCGATCCTATCTAAAATCCCGATTGTAAGCCGGAAAACAATTGCATCTTCATAAATGGTCAAAGTTGAAAAGTTTTGAAAGTTAAAAGATTAAAACCGAACAATTTTAAAACATTCAAATTGTTGTCGGTTGGTAGTTGAATGATAGTTGGTCCCCTGTGTGTCATTTGCTTATTTTGTTTAAAATCAATCCTTCGTGAAGTTTTCAAATGAAAATTCTCTAAGGTTGATTAAATCCCTAGCGGTTATTCTCATTGCGTGTTTAGCTTTGTAGTGTGTGCAGATGTGGCATTCAAGCAAGCTAAAGGAAAATAGAATGTGTTTGAAGAAATGTTATGGGAGTAAAGACATAACATGAATGAAAGCCATGGATCAAGAAGATCAATTTGTAGCTGACCACTCATCAACTCCTCAAGGATCTAAAGATTTCAAGATCAACGTCTCACGAGCTACATTCAAGGGGGAGTTTGTTGATGCACCTCCTGACTGTGACAAGTGAAGACATCTAAAGATCCGACAGTGTGAAGAACGAACCATCACGAGCAACATCCAAGGGGGAGTTTATTGATGCATATTTGTGTGGATGCGGCTCAGTTCGGTTTGGTTTGGCTCGGTTCAGTTTGGTTCGAGACCAAAAACAACGGCGTTCCTTCGTCGTACAACCCGATGTTCGCGATACAGAACGAAGATGATATATGATGACATCATCATGATGATGTCATGATGATGCAATATGATGATGCAATATGTGATGTCATGGCTATACATCAAACATGTCTATGAAGAAATCATGTATTTTCGTGCATGTGTGCATGAACTTCCAACGAAGAACCTTGTGATCATCACTAAAAATAGTTCTTCGTAGTTATTATCCACGAAGGACCAATCCTTCGTGGAGATATATGTTGTTCGTGGGTCAGGACACGAAGAACCTCATTCTTCATGGGCCTAGCCTGTTCTTCGTGGGACAGTAGGTTTGTTCGTGGGTGTCAGCTGGGTCATGGCCTATAAATACCCACATATGTTATTTGGGTTCTGTAAGAGTGTAGAGTGAGAGATAAGCAGTTTGTAAAGAGTGTATGTACTGGCCTTGGTAATGTTTTGTGTCTGTAGCTTGTTCTTAGCTAACGGTAGTCTGTACGGTCTTTGTTTTGTTGTTTGTAAAGTTTTGGTCGAGTCGGCCAAGTCAAGATATCCTCCTATCTTGACTTAGCATGACGTTTAGCTTATTGGTGTTGTAAAGCAGCTACATGTTGCATTCTGTTAGTCGTTAGTGTTTGTTGTCTTTTTGAACAGTTAGATGATATGTTTCTGATATAGGTCCCTACGAAGAACCCCGGCTTCTTCGTAGGAATGATCATCAACGAACACTCATGGTTCGTTGTCACTATGAGCCACGAAGAATCATTCTTCGTTGGCTGAGTTGTTCGTAGGTGAGTCCAACGAAGAACCATTCTTCGTTGGACAGTGTATTGTTCGTTGGACTGCTGGTTCTTTGTAGCCATGCAGTCCTGTAGGCCTATATATACAGAACCATATCTCACAGTTTCACTAAGAGAGTCCCTAGAGAATTTACACTGTGTCTATGTGTATGTACTGATTCTCTTCCTGTTAATCAAAGATAGTGAATCTTTTGGTTACCTTGTGTTTGCTTATACATTGTTTTGCTACAGTTTGCATTCACAATTGGATTCCGCACTTGTGTGTGTGTTAACAAACAAGGAAGTAGGTTATCTTGATCCTCCAAGTGGACCTACAAGTGGTATAAGAGCTTTGGCTCTCTTCCTTGTTCAAAACCGAAGAAAATCTTGTATGTGAGCTTGTTTGTGAAGTGTTCTTGAAGGATTTTTGAACTTGAAAGCTAGAAAACTTAGTTTTTCCAGAAATATTGCTCAAAAGTCTGTGTTAAACTTGATATTTGAAGATAATCTTTCTTAAAACTTGACTAAAACAAGTGTAGACATGTTAAGGTTTAGTTTTTCTTAAGAATTTCGGTCAAAGTTTGTGCTCGGCAAATTTTCCGGCAAAGGTTCACCGAAAAACTCACTGGAAAAGTTAGTAGGAAAACAAACCACTGGACAATAGGTTGTTTGAAATCTTGTCTTTTTTTTTTCTAAAACTGGAAACAAAATCTTTGCTTTATTCTCTGTCATAAAAATGATGTTTCTATTTTAAGAAAAAGTTCACCAACCAAATCCCTACGAAGATTCATTGACTACGAAGAATTCAGTATCTACGAACCATCTTCTGCGAACAATAACTCAACGAAGAATAATCTTTCGTTGATTCCTCTCTGACGAAGAATCCTTACTTTTCGTTGATCTAGTCTCCAACGAAGAATCAGTTCTTCGTTGGACACTAATTCTTCGTAGACCACATTGTTCGTAGATACTCATTCTTCGTAGAATCAGATTCTTCGTTGAAAGTGTGCTAAATTTTTCACAGAGAGTTTATAACTTGCTCAAATTTAACAACTTTGAATTTTTAAGTTAATAGTTTGTTTTAACTAATCAAAATGAGCTCAAATCCTTGGGATTGGGGCAGTACGAGCAGTACAAGTCAAGGTACTTCACAATCAAGCCCCGACATGTCATGGGTCAAAGGACTTATGCCTCAACAAGCCTCAGTGATTACCGCTAGTCAGTCGGCCTGTGTCGCAAACCAAAACCAAAGCGTTCAAACCTTACTGATAAGCGAAAGTGAAGCTGGTAGTAACAATCGTCCACCCAAACTGAATCATATGAATGATTATCCCGCATGGAAAGGATGTTTTCATACATATGTCCTTGGTCAAAACACTGAATTATGGACATGCTTTACCACGCCTTACAATGTCACACTTGAAGAAGCTGGTTTTAACCCAACTACTTTGGCAAGCATGATCGAATTGGATAAGAAGGCTTATGACCTTGAGAAGAAGTCCTTTGCAATTCTCACACAAGCTCTTCAAAAATATATTTATCATCAGTTCATCTATTGTACTTCCACCAAGAATCTGTGGGATACATTGGAAGCAAGAGGTGAGGGAAATGCAGCTACACGAAAAGTTCGGCACGACTTGCTGAAGAAGGAGTTTGAAGGTTTCCTGTTTACGGAAAATGAGGCACTAAATGATATGACAACTCGATTCTATCACTTGCCAAGTGAAATGTACTCATATCATGTGAATGCATCTCAACAGGAAATAGTATCAAGGTTTGCTGATGCGTTGCCACCAAAGTGGGGTCAATTCATAGATTTGCTCAAACACATTGGAGTGTTAAATACAATTACAATCTATGAATTTATTCAAAAGTTAGAAAACAAGGATGAAGAGGAAATTCGAAAAGGAAAAAGGGTTCCAGTTCCTCAGAATCCTGAAATGTATTTTGGCGGCAGGTGTTGGTACTTCTTCACAACGGAAATTACAAACGAAATTTGTATCAAATGCAAATTCGTTCATGCAACCACCACCAAAACCAGATCAATCAACCCAATCATATAGTCAAGGATTTGATCCCAGTGCCTTCTTACCAAAACCTCAAGATTTTGGTGCTCAACAAGTAACACAACAAGTCTGTTATGGAAACAATTTCCAATCTCAAAGTCCCAACACTGGTTAGATTTGATACCTCACATCTTTCCAAGGTAAGTGTAGAAGTTGCTAAGGAACACATGGAACTTCTAAACACCATGGTTAGTGCTTATTGTGGTTTGGTGGCTGGTCAAATTGGAAACATTAATTTGACAAATGAGGACTACCAACAAATCGACAAAGACGAGATGGATCTTACGGATATCAAATGGGCTTTTGCAAGTGCAGTTCGAAAGGCAAAGGATTATATGGCTAGAACAGGGAGAACAAGTCTGGAAAGCAAAAAGGATACTAAGTGCGGCTTTGATAAGGATGCCGTTACTTGTTTCAATTGTGGTGAGAAAGGGCATTTCAAACGAGAATGCACAAGACCTACAAAGCAAGGAAACCAAAACCCTTTCAGAAATCAAACTGCATCCAACACCACCCAAGTCAATAATGAAAGAGGAATAGTGGCTGTTAACAACCCAAATCAAGCAGGGTCTTCCAATACAAACCGAGCATTGGTGGTACTAGCTGATGAAGGATGTGACTGGTCCGTTCAACTGGGTGATGGTAATCAAGGGGGTACTGCCTGCTATGCCAAAGTCATCAATCATGTGCAATCGGTCCAAAGGGATGAAGCTTCTGAAGATGATGACAGTTCAGTTACAGCGGTTCTTCAGATGAAGAAAGTTCAAGTGTTAGAGGGTATAGTTCGGATCTTGAAGTAAAATTGGATATTGATGCTGAGGTTGAGGGTCTGGTGAAAGAAGCTGAGAAGCCGAACAACCAGAAATCGGTGCTAGTCAAGAAGGCTGAAGTTGCAGCAAGGGAAGTTGAAAAGCTGTTCAACAAGGATGGATTGTTCTCTTGCAACACCGCATTTATGGCGAATGTGTTAGTCTCAACAAGTCAGGTACAATCTGATACTACTCAAGTCTGCAATGATTGCTTTGTTCAAAAACAGAAGTTTGAAACAACAAATCTTCATAATCACAATTTAGTAATTGAACTGTTAAAATGCAAAGAAGCTAACTTGGCCTTAACAAGAACGAAAAGGATTTCAAAGATGTAATTGACACTTTAAAAAGAAGCGTTTCTGAGTTAACCAAAACTGTTTTAAACAAACAAAAGAGTATTAATAACTATATTAATATCATTGAAGAAACCAAAAAGGAGTTAGCAATTGCAAAATGTGAATATGAAGCGATCAAGCTCAAACTGGAAAGTTACTCAAATTCCCAGTATGTGCTTGATCACATCATCGATGTTCAAAAGCTAAAAGGAAATGTGACATGCATCGGATATCAGTCGTGTCCGCCCCTTTAGGACACAACTATTCCAAGATGCCCGGTGAAGAGGAAATGCCTCGATTTGAACCTTCTGTACCACTCAATCCTGATGAGTTTGAAGCAGGATTAGGGTTCAAATTAGATGAGGTTTCAAGTGAAATCAAGCAGTCTGATAATTCATCCTCTGAACAAAGTCCTCCAGTAGTTGAGGATGCCGACATCAGACGATGAATCAGACATGATCGATCAAGACCAATCTCTTGACAATAAGAAGAGAGTGGAAATTCTAGCTGAGAATCACATCTTACGTGATCTTCCCACTCCAGCTGTTAAGCCTGTTGTTAAACAAGAGATTGATCCTGCTAAGTCAGTTGAAGCGCTTATTGCTACCTTTGAAAGTAACAGTCTGCTCTATACGTTGGTTGATGATGAGAGAGTTTACTCAAACAAGGACTTCCCTATCAGAAATGTCAATCCAACCTTGATTGATCAAGTTTTTGAAAACTCAACAAATAAGTTTTTGGGAAAGAAAAGTTCAAATGTTATCGTAACTCAATGCGAAAAATTACCTCTCAAACCTCAACAACCAACGGCTTTCAAAGAAAAGCAACAAGAAAATGGAGTCGATAACTCTAAGGTCTCAAAACCTAAGGGCAATTGGAAATCGACTCGAAACAAAAAGAAGCAAAAGGATGTAAAATTTGTGAGTTCTACGGGTACTGATAAAATCGAGACGTTTGAAAACTTATCTAACACGGTTTTTGTTAACAAAGTCAAGATTTTGAAACGAAATGCACAAAACAATTACACCCAACATACCAACGGGTGTGATGGTGAACCAAGTACCTCACGGCCAACAAGTTCTACATCCATCTCAGAAAAATTCATCTCCTAAGTTTGTTGAGAGAAGATCGTGTTTTAGATGTGGTGAGTTCATAAAAAATTGTACAAACTCACCAAAACCAAGTTTGTGGATAATGCTCCACCTGGGAAATATCGCTACGACGACGGTATCCCCTAAACAAGATAAACGAGTCGTTAAAGAATAAGAAGCTAAACAAAAACGGAAAAATGTTAAAGCTCTTGAAAAAGCATTAAAACCAGAAATTGTTAAAAGGGAACCAAGTCCATCAAATATGTCAAACCAGAATTTTCAAAATCTGTAAATAATATAAATAAATCTGGTAAGTCACAAAAGTCATCTTGGAAACATAGGTTGGATACAATCTCAGGGGAGGTATTTCATTTCCAAATCATCAAGAAATTGAAATTACATTTCTTGATGATAAGGGGCGACCCAAGACCACTAAGGCTTGGGTCCCCATCTCCAGCTACTTGTGTAACCACATGTGCAGGGTGCTTCAGGAGGAACTATTAACATTCATTGGATCGTTGATAGTGGAGCATCTAGGCACATGACAGGCGATCTTAGACTTCTGTATGATGTGAAAAACATTAAAGAGGAGGATATGTCGCTTTTGCTGGAGATAAAGGTGGATACATCACTGGAGAGGGTATGATCTCTAATGGTGTGGTGAGTTTCGACAAGATCAATTATGTGCAACAAATTGATCACAATCTTCTTAGTGTGTCTCAAATTTGCGACAAGAAGTTTACCGTGCATTTTGATGATGCTGGCTGTTATGTGTTGAAACCCGCTTTTAAAATCCCAAAGGAATGGATTCTTCTTTTGGCTCCGAGGATAAATGACTTGTAAATCCTTGATATGAGCCAAGCAATTACGACAACTGCACAAGTTACTTGTTTCGTTTCTAAAGATACCGAGAAGGAGTCTATCTCATGGCACAGACGGATGGGACATATTCACTTGAGGAAGATGAACCATCTGGTAAAGAACAATCTTGTGAATGGTGTGCCTGTCAAAAACTTTCATCTTCAAGACGTCTGCGTATCATGCCAGAAAGGAAAGCAAGTGAAGAAATCACACCCTGTCAAGAAAGTCAATACTGTTAACATGCCACTGGAACGTCTTCATATGGACCTTTTCGGACCTATGAAACACAAGACAACCTTTGGTGATGCTTACTGCTTGGTAGTTATGGATGACTACTCAAAATTTTCATGGATAGCGGTGATGGCACACAAAAGCGAGACAACAGATATTCTCAAGAATCTCTTTACCCTCATTGAAAATTGGTACAACTTGAAGATAAGAAGGATTCGAAGCGACAATGGCACTGAGTTTAAGAACAGGGTTATGGATGAGTATTGTGTTTCTAAAGGTATTTTGCATGAATACAGTTCTTGCTATACTTCTCAACAGAACGGTGTTGCTGAAAGGAAAAATCGAACGCTTATAGAAACCGCTAGAACTATGTTAGTGGAATCACAACTTCCAGTTCAATTTAGGGGGGGGGGGCTGTGGCAACTGCGTGTTATACACTAAACAGGGTTCTTACAGTGAAGAGACATGGTAAAACTTGCTTTGAACTACTGCATCGACGGAAACCTGATGTGTCGTATTTGGAACCTTTTGGAGCTCCATGCACTGTGATTGAACCGGATTGTAAGTTTGGGGCAAAGGCAATTGAAGGTTTCTTTCTTGGGTATGCCACTCCAAATTTTAGAGTCTGGAATTTATCTACTTGGAAGATAGAAGAATGGGGGTGAAGTTAAGGTTTAAAGATACACTGAGTCTGTTAAGGCTCCGGGAGATCCGTGGATGTTTGACTATGATGGTCTTTTTGGTTCCTTTAATCTGCCAACCTTTGATGAAGCTTCTGCAGCAGCACAGATGTTATTAGAAACTGATACTGCGATTGATTTGTCTTTGGTGAGACCTGTTATTGTTACTCCTCAAGCTTCGGGATCGGTTAACAATATTGGTCAAAATGAGGTGTTTGAAGTTGCAACTGACTACAACGTTTCGTCTGAAGATGAAGAATTTCACGATGCAAATGAAGCTACATCAGCTCCTGTTCAAGGTGTCTCTGAAGGTGCTTCTGTGGATAACAATGTAGGTACTGGTGAAGGTAATGCTTCGACGTCTTTGGCGATGCCAGATATTGATTTGGTAGTTGATTTGAACTTCAACAATTTGGGTATCAATGCTCGTGTTCATAATGTGCTAGAAACTCGAATTCATAATACTCATCCTCAGCAGAATATGATAGGAAATGTTCAAAGCGGTGTGCAGACATGTAACCAGCTGAGAAACAATCAGAACGCGGGATTGTATGCAGCTATTAGAGAATCCGGGGAGCAAAACGATTGGTCTTTCGCATGCTATGTTTGCCAAGTAGAACCAAAGTCTTAGCAAGAAACATTGAAGGAAGATTCATGGGTGGAAGCCATGCAGGAAGAACTTCAACAGTTCCAGAAATTGGGAGTATGGAAACTGGTTGACAGACCTGAGAACTACAAGAAGATTGGTACAATATGGGTGTTCAAGTGCAAACGGGATGACCGAGGTGTTGTTGTCGTAACAAAGCAAGATTGGTTGTTCAGGGCTTTGCACAGGTAGAAGGCATTGATTATAATGAAGTTTATGCACCAGTGGCACGTCTTGAGGCAATAAAGATTTTATTGGCTTATGCGTCCTACAAGAAGTTCACTGTGTATCAAATGGATGTGAAAAGTACATTTCTTCATGGTGTCGTTGAAGAAGAGGTATATGTTGAGCAACCTCCTGGTTTTGAAGATCCAATGCATCCTGATAAGGTTTGGCTTCTAAACAAGGCGTTGTATGGTCTTCATCAAGCTCCGAGGGCTTGGTATGAGACTTTGTCTTCGTATCTTCTCAAGAATGGTTTTCGAAGAGGTTTAATCGACTGCACTCTTTTCATCAAGGAAAGGGGTGAGGATTTGTTGCTGGTTCAAGTGTATGTGGATGATATCATTTTCGGGTCTACAAATGATGATATTTGAAAAGAATTCGAACGGGTGATGCAAGAGAAATTCGAGATGAGCGCAATGGAGAAATGAACTTTTTCTTAGGTTTGCAGGTACATCAATCTAAGGAAGGGATCTTCATTCATCAGACAAAGTACGTCGGGGATATTCTCAAGCGATTCCAGATGGAAGATTCAAAGCTCGCTGGAACTCCATTAGCTCAGAATCATGGGATTATTCCTGAGGGGTCGGGTGATAGTATGGATCCATCTCTTTATCGTGCAATGATCGGATCTCTCATGTATCTCACAGCATCAAGACCTGATATTATGTATCTGACATGCCTACTTGCTCGTTATCAATCAAGTCCAAAGTCTTCTCACTTCATCGCTGTCAAGAGGATTTTTTGTTATCTGAAGGGATGTCCAGACACTGGTCTTTGGTATCCTAAGGATGATAATTTCGGGTTGATCGCTTTCAGTGATTCGGATCACGGTGGCTGCAAAATTGATGCAAAATCAACATCGGCAGGATGTCAGTTTCTGGGAAATTGTTTAGTCACATGGCAATGCAAAAAGCAAACCTGTGTAGCTACCTCAACTTGTGAAGCTGAGTATATTGCAGCTTCCAGTTGCTGTTCCCAGGTTTTATGGATCTAATAGCAGATGCGCGACTACGGTTTTAAATTTCTAACTACTCCTATTCATGTTGATAATGAGGCCGCTTTACACATTACCCGTAATCCTGTGCAGCACTCGAAAACAAAACACATCGACATTAAGTATCATTTCATACGAGATTGTTATGAAAAGAGACTTATCGATGTTGTTAAAATCCACACTAATCACCAACGTGCCGACTTATTTACAAAAGCTTTTGATAAATCTCGATTTGACTATTTGCTTTTGATAAATGGCATTAAGGTGAAACCCGAGTAAATCATCATCGACTAATCGTGTTTGTAAATATTTTCTTAAAAACATCAAAAAGACAAAAAGGTTTTCAATTTATTTATCTTTCTGCTTTTTAGGGGGAGAAAATTTCAAGAAAATACAAAAACATGAGTAAATCTCAAAAATACAAAAATATGTCTTTCTTTTATTTACTTTCTGCATTTAAGGGGGAGAAAAATTCAGAAAAACACAAAAACAATAGAAAATTGAAAATCCAAAATGAATTTCTTGGAAAGCTAAGAGAAGTTGATGATACACCGGTGGTTAGTCAAGTGCGGTCAAAAATGTAAAGTGAAATGATAACTAGCTTTACTAACGATGTACCGGTAGACTCACAATCAGACTAAAACGTGCAGGTTGATATAAACTTAACAAACCGAAAGTCAGGTGGAAACCATTCATTGGCATATGGTCTTGGTACCGAAATTTCGTTTGATAGTATGCCAAGGTTCTGATATGCGTGGTGCTTATGCTGTTTATCATCTGGGTATCATGGTTGAATCTTTTACCGAAAAATAATGGGGACGCAAGTCAAGAACTTCCATGATACCATACATACGTGTAAATATTGCATACGACCATCAATAAGTGATAATCATATCACATCCATCAAATCGAATAAGTGATAAAATATCACAGTTTATTGCGGGTGTCAAGTTCGTCTCTTTGTTGGTACGATGGTACTAACCTGTTCACGGACTTGCACCTGTGCCCTGCATGCATTTGAAAATCAAGTTCCTCATCAATAAGTGATTCTATCACATAGGGCTTGTTTTCATCCAAAAATAAGTGAGTATCTCACATCATATACGTTTAAACAGATGATAAGCGGTATACTCGCCGGTAAGACGAATTCTTGTGCATGTCTTGATACGGGATTGTGTCGTGAAGTGGATGAACACCGGCTAGTAGGTATAAATCATATAATGTGATTACATCTGATAAGTTGAGTTTATGTGGACAACAATATCGGTAATCTAAGTAACTCCTTATCAAAAGTAAAATGAATTTAGAAAATCGTGCTTGACCAAACCGTAAGCTGGTATGATTCTCTTACCTTGAAACTCGTAAAAGATGTTTAAGTAGTGTATAGTGTAGTTCGTAGTTATTTAACATAGGTTGCTTTATTTTAGATATTTTAGTCCTTTCGTTAATTTTCGTTTAGTCGATCTTGAAGCTCGAATGGTTTCTACCGTTGAAGTCCTAAAATTAGCCTTGCTTAAACAATACAACTTCATAAAGGTCACAACGCTTTTTGATAAGCCCAAAGATGTTCAAATTTTGTTCAGTTAAAACAACTTCATAAGATTGGTACTGGTGATCGACGAAGAATCCAGCTCGACGAAGAATCAGATCAACGAAGAATAGATTCTTTGTTGAAGTGAGTTGGGCCAAAATGTTGAGTCCAGTATCTGATTGTTCGTCGGCCCAAATTGTTTTCTTCGTAGAGACCCTCGACGAAGAATGATTCTTCATCGAGCGAATTGATTGTTCGTCGAACAAAGAAGGTTCGTCGAAGAGGCGGTTAAATAGAAGTGGATAAAAGGCATGGCCATTCACCAAACCCCATCACTTTTCAAAATCACCTTTTTCACCATTCCCTTTTCTCTCAAAGTTACTGTTCATCTTCTTCTTTCTTCATTGTGAAGAAATCCTAAACAACCTTGAAACTTTTGATTTTTGTTCCTGATTAAACACAAATCTAAGGTAGATTTCGTGTTTGTTAACAAGTGTATCATAATGTTTCGGTTTTTAGGATCACAAACAAGATCATTCACTTGAATTCATTAAAAGTCATGAGTAACCCTCATTGTTTGTAATAAATATAAACTTGTAATCGGTTGGTCTATAAATGTTATTGACTTGGTGTTCTAACAATAGATGCATTCAGTTTGTGAAATACATGAATGAGTTTTACATGAACTAAGAAGTTTTTGGGTTTGTACCAAGAATGTTGGTAAAAGTTAATGAACTGAGTGTTTTGATCTTGTTTGTCATGGAGTTTTAACCATTTGGATGTTTGTCTCTGACATGAAATTGATTGTGACGAAGAATCCCCTCGGCAAAGAATCATAGTCAACGAAGAATGGTTTCTTCATTGACCATGATTGTTCGCTGGCATGTTGTAGACGAAGAATCACAGTCAACAAAGAATGGATTCTTTGTTGACCAGGATTGTTCGTTGGTAAGATGTGGATGAAGAATCACAGTCAACGAAGAATGGATTCTTCGTTGAACATGATTGTTCGTTGGCTATACATAATTGTTCGTCCAAACTCTTGTTCGTAGGTGATTCTTCGTGGAAAGAACAATATTCATAGTGAACAAAGAAATGTTCGTTGGAACACTTTGAGTTCACAGTAAATTCATATCTTCACACAGCTAACATGTTATGAGCCTGCTTTCATCATTTTATGTATCTTTCTTCACATTGTGGGTATCTTTTGTATAGATTGGCTCCTAAAGGTCAAAAGAGAAAGCCCGCTACGAAGAAGGAAGATAAAAGTGAGGTATATCGGAATCTCGACATAATATGGTCGCATACTTGGATCCGGAAAACAAACTCGCTGATTATGCTGGAATCATGAATTGGCTAAGGGAATCAAGGATCAATCACGCCATTACTCATCAAACTGTTATATACAAGTTCCTGATCAAAGCATTTTGGGATTCAGCGAAAGTTGAAGAGGTTGATGGAAATGAAGTTATAAGAGGACGTGTAAGCAATCAAGATGTTATTGTTTCACCTGAGATTATCAACACGGTATTAAAGCTTCGTGATGACCCTGATGCGCCACACTCAGTTCCGATAATGTGTCAAAGAGGTTGTTTGCTACGTATGAAGTGTAATGGAAATATATTTGGCAATCAGTTTAACAAGTCGGGCTTACCTCTTCGTTACAAGTTTCTGTTACATGTGCTGATACTATGCTTGAGCAATCGATGAAGCGGTTATGATATGGCGAATCCAGACTTAGTTGGGTTGATGGTGGCTTTGGTGCTGAACAAACCGTTTAGCATATTTATGTATATTTTCTCCAACATGAAAGAAAACTTATCCAGAACAGGAGCCGTTACAACGGGAAGCAAATTCTGGATGTATCCCAGATTTCTGCAGATGGTGTTAAATGCTCAACATACCGATATACCTAGAGAGGATAATGAAGTTTTGAAAATGGAACTAATGACAGAACGTTCATTAAAGGTGTTTAAAGGATACGCTGCAAAAAGTTACAAGGAAAGCGATCCTCCTTGAAGGTTATTTGGATTTCTGGAAAAAGACTCATACGTAGCACCGAAGAATGACAAGTGGCGACACGATGATAGCGACTCTGACAACGAAGAGCCTACTTTAAGAAAGATGCTTGAAGATAGGTATGGGAAGAAGAGTGATGATGATGATAGTGATGATGGTAATGACGGTGGTGATGGCGGTGATAGTGGTGATAGTGGTGCTGCGCCAACCGGTGTTGATTTAGGAAAGCAACCGGAAAGTGCCACAGATGTAGAAGAGGAAGATAATCCTCCAGAACCTGGTTATGAATATTACCTTGACGATCGTGGTGTTCGACGGATTAGAAGGATTAGCACTGAAAGAACTGAAACTGACCCGGATTATGTGCCTTCTGATACTGAATCTGAGAAGGCTCGAAAGAAACAAGTTGCTATTCGTCGGAAGAAAAAGAGTCGGAAAACAGTTGGTTCTTCATCAGTTCAAACAGAATCTGTTCCACAACCTGATACCTCCACAAGGCCAATACCAGAAGAAGTTTTCACTGCCGAGGATATTGAAGCCTTGGTAGCTTCTCCTGGTAGGTCATCGGGAACTGCAACTGCTACAGTTAGTCCACATCAACCTCCTCCCCAGTTTACAGCTCCTGCTGCTACTCAAGCTGCTCGTGAAAGAACTCGCAAGCAAAGTTCATAATCTCTTGATGAAAGGTTTACAAGAATGTTTGAAAGCGAGCGATCTAGATTTCTTTCTTACAACTTCAAGCAGCACATACTCAGATAGATAGACACATGGACTTTATGTCTGCTACAAGGAATGACTCCATTAAGCAACGATTGGAGATCAACACCCTGACTGAGACTGTTAAGAAGCAACAAGTATAGATCAATCAGTTGAGAGCTGAAAATGCTCAATTGCGAGCTGCTGATGTAGAAAGGTCTACTCGGTTACAGCAAATGCGCGCAGCTGACAACACTCGGGGTATAGAGATGAACAGGATGAAAGAACGGAGCACTGAGTTACTACATTCTAGTGAGAGGCTCTCTGGGAAGTACACAGAGATAACCAACTGGTATGACACGAGAAACAAGACCATAGCTGAGCATGGAAGACAAATGACTGCTAGCTATGAAATGACATGAAAACGGGTCAACACATTGTGGGCTGATAGATGTAAGACACAGGAGGTTCTACAAAAGCGAGATCATGATAATGAAGATCCAGGAAATCCTGATGTGTCTGCTTCGTCTGCTCAACCAGAAGGTTCTGCGTCTACCACAGCTGGTGCTTCAAGTTCTGTTCAAGTTGTTGCCGGCTCTGGAAGTGTTCAAGAAGCCTTGGACAACATAGATTTGCAGATTGTTCTTGTGTAAGATCAAGATGATGTGGTTGTTGCTGAAGTTTCAAAGGTTGATCAAGTTATTTCTGCTTCTGTTGGTTTTGATGTGCCACCGCTACAGTCTTTACATCCTATTACAGGTGAGGAGTTAGAGGAAGGGGAGTTTGTTTCTGAACTCTCGCATGAACGGATTTTGAAACTCAAAGAATTGAAAGAGGTAGATGAAGCTACCATTGATGAAATTCCAAGTGAACCAGAGGTAGAAAATGTCGAAAGGTTGGAAGAAATTGTGTTTGAGGGAGACATTGGAAAGTCGAAGTATGTTCGTGATGATGGGTCTGTGTTTGAGCCATTTGACAGTGACTGGCTTCGTGAGAATGTAGATGATATCGATGAAAAGTTGAAAAGTAGAGATACATCTGACATTCCAGCTGATTCTTTTGAAGAATGGCGGAAGCAATTTTGAAGGGGTATGGTCCCAAAAACCTTGCGCCAATCAAGGAAACCATACCCATTAGTAACTTCTAAGAAAACTGCGTGCAGACTTCTTTGCCAAAATAAGATTTATTAGAACTCTGCGCCAAATATCCAAGAGAGGAAAGCGTCATTTAACTACCTTGCACGGGCTCGCGCAAGGTTCAAAGTTAACCTTGAACACTCTTTGGATAAATGCTTCATTTACTACCTTGCGCGGGCTCGCGTAAGGTTCAAAGTTAACCTTGAACACTCTTTGGATAAATGCTTCATTTACTACCTTGCGCGGGCTCGCGTAAGGTTCAAAGTTAACCTTGAACATTCTCGTTTAATAATGCTTCATTTAACTACCTTGCGCGGGCTCGCGCAAGGTTCAAAGTTAACCTTGAACATTCTCGTTTGATAATGCTTCATTTAACTACCTTGCGCGGGCTCGCGCAAGGTTCAAAGTTAACCTTGAACATTCTCGTTTGATAATGCTTCATTTAACTACCTTGGCGCTGGCTCGCGCAAGGTTCAAAGTTAACCTTGAACATTCTCATTGGATAATGCTTCATGCACAAACCTTACGTAGATATTTATATCAAAGCAAGCATCCACCAAACGTTGCGCTAAGCAGCAAGGAGAAGAAGGAAGATCAGTTAACTAACTTGCGCTTCTCGCGCAAGGAAACAGTAAATCTTGAGAAACTTTCCCTTAACAAAATCCTTGACTTAGTGCAGAAACAAAGGGAATCTTTTCTGTTGTAACAGAATGTACATGTGGCGAATAATAGATGGGTAACAGCTGTGAAACCTTCTAGAAGCCATTAACACCCAATCGTGCAAGCATCTCTTCGGTTATAACCAATTGCCACATGGTAGCATCTGGATGGCTGAGGAAGATCACGGTGATGGCATGCTCACATTTATAAGATGTAGTGATCTCATGTTGACACGTGGCACCTCCCTAACCGCTGATGAGCCCACGATCCGTGTGCATTAACGGATCGCCAACAAACGTTAACGGAATAGCAAAAGATTCCGTTAAAGTTAACAATCTCTCTTTTTGGCGCCAAACACCGGTTATAAATAAGTAAATTGGAGTTCAAGGAAAGATATTCTCACTCTCAACTACTCTCTCACTTACAATACTTACTTCCGACTACTTGTAGTTATTCTCACGCCGGAGGGTGGTCACGGAGAGAACCCCCTTCTCCCCGTGGCGAGCTAACGGTGTTCAGTTTTGCAGGATTAGCAGAAGTATTGTATTAATCATCATCCATCGTGAAACCAAACGGAGGGTTAACCCTTTTATGCAGAGCCCATTCCATAGATCTACTTAGATTCCGGTCTAGTTGATCTAGGGTTTCTTCAAGTTTCTTGCAAAGGCGAAAAGGCCATCTCCTCCTCCTGCTCAAGTTGATTACTTTAAGTACCAGAAGGATCAGCCTTATGGAAGGATCCTGAGTTGGATGTTTGTGAAGGACATTCACTGTATGGCGGTGAAAAGAGAACACAGAATCCAGTACTTCAATTCTTTGCTGAGCATTTTAACTTTTCCTTTTTATGATGTTGCGGCGCTATCCAAGTTAAAGCTGATCAACGGATCCAACTACGAAGGAGCATCGTTGTTTGCAAAGAATATCAGAATTGAGCGAAGACGAGGTTGGAAGGATGAATGTACAAGCCTCAGTTTCCAATGCATGAGCAGATAAAGTATACATTGGATCCAGATACTAACACAGCTCATTACAAGCTTATGTACCAGCCGGTGAAAGCTTAGGAGAAGATTCCTCTCATGCCCATGCCTCAAGATTTTCTTGGAAACATGAAGCTGTGGTGCTACGACTCCAACACTAAAGAAGCGGTTATTGTGTTCAAGAACAATGAAGACAACTTCCGTATGCTTGATCCGATGTGGATCGTGAATATGTCATCCCGCGACATCAAGACCCTCCTTCAACATGATATCTTCTATGAAGACAAGGACGAGTACCAAGCATTGCTATTTCAACGCGTCGCTTGTTTCGGTTTCTACCGAGGCATTCATGCTGGAAGCTCATGGACCGAGGCGCACAAAGAATGAAGACCGAAGACCAAGCTATAGACAAGGGGGAGTTTGTTGGTACAATTTTGTGTCTGTAGCTTGTTCTTAGATAACGGTAGTCTGTACGGTCTTTGTTTTGTTGTCTGTAAAGTTTTGGTCGAGTCGGCCAAGTCAAGATATCCTCCTATCTTGACTTAGCACGACGTTTAGCTTATTGGTGTTGTAAAGCAGCTGCATGTTGCAGTCTGTTAGTTGTTAGTGTTTGTTGTCTTTGTGAACAGTTAGATGATATGTTTCTGATATAGGTCCCTACGAAGAACCCCTGCTTCTTCGTAGGAATGATCATCAATGAACACTCATGGTTCATTGTCACTATGAGCCACGAATAATCATTCTTCGTTGGCTGAGTTGTTCGTAGGTGAGTCCAACGAAGAACCATTCTTCGTTGGATAGTGTATAGTCCGTTGGACTGCTGGTTCTTCGTAGCCATGCAGTCATGTAGGCTATATATACAGAACCTTATCTCACATTTTCACTAAGAGAGTCCTTATAGAGTTTACACTGTGTGTATGTGTATGTACTGATTCTCTTCCTGTTAATCAAAGATAGTGAATCTTTTGGTTACCTTGTGTTTGCTTATACATTGTTTTGCTACGGTTTGCATTCACACTTGGATTTCGCACTTGTGTGTGTGTTAACAAACAAGGAAGTAGGTTATCTTGATCCTTCAAGTGGACCTACAACTGGGTCTCTCAACTAATCAATATAGTGAATCTTTAAAGTGATATCTTGTGTTATATTGGTTGTGCTCTTGCTTTGGTTTGCATACACACTTTGATTCCGCACTCATGTATGTGTTAGACAACAAGGAAGTAGGTTAATCTTGATCCTACAAGTGGACCTACAAGTATCTTATCGGTAACAAATAATTAATCCTAATTAATTAGTCTCTAAGATTCTAATGGTTCACTAACTTAGCCCTGACCTACCCGTCTCTACCAATGACCTGTCTGGCTACAATTCACTAAATCATACTTCTCGACTCTAAGAAATGAATATTAGTATGATTAATGCGTGTATGTTCGGCTGGGCTAGCAGTTGTTGGCCTAAGCGTGTTTATTAATAAAGCTTTTATTGGCCGCGAAAAAAAAATAACGATTTATTGATAAAGATTGTGGCTTCAAGATAAGCAAACACGTTTAATGCACAATCACTTTTATATAGATAATTGTAAAAATGATTATTAGTAAGATTATATTAATAGAGATCGTATAGCTTTATGATAAGCTAACACGTTTAATACACAAATCACTTTTATATAGAGAATTGTAAATACCATCTAGTATGGCTCTTAATATTTTTGCTGATTTAGTGGGTGAAAAAGAGCTATGTCCGAGGGGTTAACTAAGTATTAGATTTGGTAAGTACTTGTTTTCTAAGTTATTAGTTTAATATAAATAGATGTGTTAGTGTAAATAATTTTTAATTGTTTTTGTTCTGGTTTGATATTAATAAAGAAGAAAGAGTCATCGTTAAGCTGATCACACAAATTGTGTGTGTTCAACTGTTTTGATCCGATCGATTACTTCCAGCATGATAACCTCAAATATCAAGTTAATTTGTCTCAGTTTGTATATTCAGCTTCTTCTAGTTACTTTGCTGGAAGCTTTGTGTTAGTAAAGCATATATTTTGCCGTATAAAAAAATACATATTTCATGACTTCAAGTTAAAAGAAAAGGTAAAAGCAATTACGTGAGTCACGTACTTTTTATGGTTATTTAGGTACTTTAACGTATTGTTTGAATGTGTTTGAGACAACTTATTTTAAACAATAAACAACTTATTTTTAAACAATAAAATTAAACTAATATTATTCGAATGAACACTTTGGGATGAATATAAAATCTCTTATTCATAAATACTCTACAACCTATCAACTTTTTTTTACTAAAACTTATTACATTTCCATCATGCATGTAATAAAATGAACTGAATAACTTTCTAAAAAAAATAAAAATAATTAAACGTCCGCAACACTTATATCACGTCCAACAAACCTCAACGCTTGAACAAGTGTTTCTCTAAATCTTGTTAAATTCAATCTCAAATCTTGTTTATCTAAATACATTTCTCGTGCAGCGTCATATCCACCTTTCCCCGCTACAGACGCGGTATCTTGAAGCACCGGATGATCCAGACCGTACACGTCAGCCAACGAACTCTCATCCGGTTCCATCATATACTCCAAATACCTCAAACCCATACCCGGACCCGGTTCGCTGTAAAACGAATCCACGTCCCACTGAAACCCTAGAGGTCTCACTTGTACCATAACAGCCCCATCAGGCAAAAATATCTCATTAGCAAGCCCTGCCCCATGCACCCCCACCATAACACTGCAGGAGTTTATCACATGAGAAAATTTCTCAACGTTTGACATTTCTTTTGCTGAGCTGGCAATGATCACTTGAAACCCTAATTCTTCCATCATGTTTACCATTTCTTCTTGGTTTAAGAATTTTCTAGTGGTTTGGCGGGAAATGAGGAGTAATACCGGCGGGTTTGGTGTGTTGAAAACGCTTTGCGTTTTTAATCTGTATGTTTGTCTGATGAATGTCCGGAAATCTGGCATTGAATTATGATCGCTTGGATTTTTTGGGGTGTTTATGCCGAGGAACTTGTGGAATTTTAAGCCAGTTATGGCTCCTGGAAAGCAGTGGACACTGGTGTCCAATGTTGGATTTATTATTTCATGATTTGACAGGCGCGTGAACACGCGCCTATATTTTTTAATAAATGAGGGTTTATAGTCCACAACTATGAAGTGGACCCGCGATCTGAACATGCGAGATGTTATGAATAATGGTATTAGGTTTTCGTTGAATTCGTGGAATATGTTGCCAGTGTATCCGCCCGAGGAGAAGATAATGGCAGGGTGTTGGTGGGTGTGATCGCAAGTAGGCGGTGTTAGGTCGGTGGTTGTGATGGTTACAGGAGTAATGTCGTTCATAACGTAGGGGTTTCCTTGCATGGCGTATGGCCGGATGACTGTAGTCGTATTTGTGGCGGCTAGTGATGACGGGAGGTGTACTTGCATTGTGCTCATGTTTATTCTAACAGGTTTGTTGGCGACACAAACAAGCGACCATGGACTGTTGTCGCAAGCAAAGCCTGTTGAATAAAGATTTGTTCGATCTTCACCTGTTACAAATATAAAAATGTGTAAATATGGTGGTGTTCGACACGTACCAAGGTCTGCGCATTTATATAATAGTTTATACATTTTTGTGATACAATTAAAATTAAATAATACAAGAAATTGGTCTATCAATAATGCGAATCATGTGTATAATTATATTCTAATAACATGAAAAGTTGACATTCAAGCTTGTCTTTCTAAAATAGGTTTTTTATATGTAGGTTTCCTCACCGGCATTCCATCTGTAAGCACATGAGCATAAACTGGCAAAAAATCTCTAATACACCTACACAAAGTAAACTCAAATTGTTTTATCTTTTACTAATTAACGTCATGCTTTGAGTAATCATATGCAAGTCGGCTGTTTTTATTAAAACAAATATCATAAATAATATACATACACACACAGAAGAGGGTTCAGTTACAACCCCATGTAAAAGCTAATAAATTGAATTCTCGATTCTTACTACACATTTGTTATTTTAATAAGTGGATGCGATTATATGTCATCTTTGAATGTAACAAGATTTAAAGTTAATGTAGCATTTAGTTTATTGGTTTGTAAGTTTCTAGCTCCTCTCACATACCCATATAAGTATATATTATAATAAAATCTGAAAATAGTTTATCCTTTAACTTGGATTTGTTATGTTGACAAGATATAAAGCTTTAGACGTAATTAAACAACAAATGGAACGTCAAAAAGTAAATAAATAAGTAAATGATATAGATATGTATAGCTTAAAGCATTAGGTTGATTGAGAAACTTGAAAAACATTCTGAACCACACATTTTTCCCTAAACGTTTCGTAATATAAACATATGTATAATTTAAAATTGACTATATACATAAGTGTATAATTCAGAATTTGACAATATACATATCTGTATGTAATCAATTTTAAACTATACATATGTGTATATTACGAAAAGTTTATAGATCGAAAAATGTGTGGTTCAGAATGTTTCTTAATTTCTCAATATGGTAGACTTTTTTTAAGATTCCTACCCTATATATAAGTTTTGTCATTTATTACTAATTTTTATATATATATTTGAACTGCTAAGCTTTTTCTTTCACTTAAATCCTATACTAAATTGCACCTTTAAAAATTGAACATTAGCTTCCTCACAAGAGGTAATTCCTCTTGATTAATAGGCCAAAGTCTAAGTGGCATTACTAATTTATATGGTTTCTTCAAACACATAATATGTTACATCTATCTTATTCAGTTGATCTTAAAGAGAGCCAAAAGTCGTGGAACTAGATGGCCATTTTTGGTGGTCCACCTACAAAAATTCTAATTTTTGAATGTACCAAAATGAATGAGCATCGTGGAATTTTCATCATTTGATCTTTACGTTTTGTGGATTACAAAATATAGAAGCTAAATTTAGTCAAGCTCACCCATATACTGAGGTGACCTATAACATTGAAAGATTTTTAAATAATAATGGAAGTTTGAAAAACATCAAATCACAAAACAGTTGTATTCAAAATTCCATCCTGAAAAATATATATGGTTGATCAATTTGAAAGAAGATAAACTTGACTTTGGCCATCAGAGATTCATACTTAGTATTTGATATACTTAAAAGAGTATTGTTTGTATAATATATGCAGATGGAACTTGATTGAACTCTCCAAAAATGTAAATGAATTAATAAAAAGGATATAAAAAACAAGAAATTAATAAGGGAACTTATGAGGATCAGACTGGAATATATGCATTAATTCCATTGGATTATTTGAATGATGATCGTGTTGCACGAATAATTTTCAGGTTATTATCTAGGTGATCGTCGGTGTGTGAGAGAAAAAGAGAGACCTTCTACTAGTATTGCTAAAAGATGTTGTAGAGATTGGTGTTGATCATCTTTCTTAACTGCAGTGCTCATATGATCAGCCTTCCCTTCTGATAAAATTTGCCTCCCTGTAACTGCTTTTTTAAATTGGTAAACAGTAAACACAACAATATCCATTACCACAAAATAACAGGAAATAAGTGATGATCAATCTAAAAACATAACTTACTTTTTATTTGTTGAGATGGGGTAGCCTTGAAGTTGAATAATGCAATGTAAATCAAATGAAAAAGAAAAAAGACACAAAGTGTTTGAGTTGCAAACAGAAGTAGCCTCCCTCCTTTTCCCTTCTCCATTTACCCAAGACCTGTCTCTTTCTGGACTATTGTTTTTTGTGTTGATTTCCATACAGTACTACTCCCTTCATATATATAATCTTGCATATATGGTGCAATCACCTCAAAAGATAGAAGACTTTTTCCTTCTTTCTTTTTTTTATTCTTTATTTTTTCAAACACATGGGATTACAACTCAACAAATTGTTTATTTTCTCTAAGTTTTTTGTTAGCAAAAAACCTTAAAAATGATTTAAATTCAATTAGTCTCCCTATGCATTGTGACACTTGTTTTACATCGAAGTTCTATGACAATTGTTTTCTTAGTTTGGTATTAATCGTTAATTTGCGCAACGTATGATCAGTGGCGAAGCTTGCCCTCGAAAACCGGGGGTGGGGGCGAAAAACGTATATACCCAAAAATTTGCATACAAAAACTACATATATAAAACTACTGAGCGAAAAATTAGGGGGTGCGGCCCCCCCACTTATCCTGCGCCCCTGCGTAGAATCAAACACATTTTTTACTTTAATAAATCACCTATCTTTTTTATAGATAAGGGTCGTCATACGCACGCCACAGAGAATTTAATCTTACACAGTTTTCTAACGATCAATTAAAGTTTAGGGCTTGCGTTGCACCCCTATTTTTAAATGACCGTTTGAGGATTCGTCAAACGGTTGTTTGAAGGACAAGGCTTGTATCATTCCCCTATCTTTAAATGGCCTTTCGAGTGTGATTGGTGGCATTTGATTAGTAGAGTCCTAAATAAAACATTAGAAAATTTGTTTATAACATTTTTGTACTGTTTCGGATTGAAGTTGCTTATTTTAAACTGTTTGTTGTTCAATAGTTTAAAGTCCATAAGTAATTTTAGTAAGCAAGGCATACAAAAGCGGTATATATTTATTAAATTTTGAAAATGGAATTTAATCTTGAATTAGATCCATATTTCACACTTAAAATTGTGGTAGTGGAATTCGATCAGATAACACGGTTTAAGACTTTGATATATAGTCAACTTTCATAACGTGTGGAATAACAAATATTAATCTTCCACCATACATAAAGAAAAGTTGATCACCAAGTTTTTGACTACCAAGATATCTTTATTATATAATTAAGCACATTACTATTAAAATATTGAGAACTTTATAGACTTTAAAAACATAGGAAAAGGGACTTCACACTTATATAAAAATGTATCTTCGTGTAATTACTAGTTATATGACTTGAGCTGCAAACAGATTCACATTTAAACACACCTTTGCAATCCATACATGACGCCCAGATTTAATAACCCGCTGTACACATGGATCCTGGTCCCAGGTGGTTGCTAAAGGGCTCTGTCGCATCTAAAAGTGTCGCCTCTAATGTCCTAGTTTCTTGTAGTGATATCAACATCTTTTTGGGGTTAATATGTGTTCATATAAATCAAATATGTTTACTTAGTTGCCGGGTATCTGATCATGTGTATGTTCCGGACCCAACGGCCGTACTTAATTATAAATACGGATTAAAAGGCTAGTGGATGCATGTGCGGTTCTCATGAAACTATGAAGGGGGTTTATTTATTTATATTTAAAAGAAAATTAAACTGTGTAGTTACCCAAACCTAAAATAAAATTGCATATCTCTTGTCTATTAACTAATAAAATAAAAAATTCACCCATTTTAATTTAATATATGAAAATTAACTTATGTAATGACAATTTTACCCTTAGTTTTACTAAACTTTAGAAAACTGCATATTCACTCATTCTTTTACTACTTTTTTATCTTTTTTCGCTACTAGCGTCTTTTACTAAGTTATTCTTTTTCATTATTTTTTCTCACGAGCTAGAGTAAAAATCATAAAAAAAATACGAGAGACAATCATCTAAACAAAAAATAAAATACCAAAACGTTAATCCATTACGATACCAAAAAAAATCATACCAAAAAAATAACCAAAAAAATTTCATAACAATATCAAAAAATGCAAAATACAAAAGCCAAAGTTTTGACCATATGGTACCATAAAGTAAATTGCTCAATTTTGATTTGTTATTTTCACAAGTTTTTGTTCCTTTTCCCTATTTAGTAGTTAATGGTTGATTTTAGGATACCGTCATTTTCTATGATTTTATTCTTTACTGGCCTTCTGGGCGGCCGTTTGATAGAAGGCGGGTAATCTTCTCCTCGGCATCTACGTGCACCCATTGATCCTTTGTAGGCATGAGAGCAACTTCTAGAGCATAAGCCGATTTAGATTTCTCAATAGTGAAGTAAGAATCAACAAACTTCTTACAATTTACATCCCTTGTGAAAGCAATAAAAACAGCTACATGCAAACATGGAATACATTTAACTTGCCTAACCCGACAAGTGCATGTTCGCTCATCAAGTAAAACCTCCCAACGCTTTCGCTGCATTTCACTTCGACTCGAATTTTACTACCTCTACAAACTTCGTACTCACCCAAATTCTACACACAACATAGAAAAAATATCAATAAGTTCATACAAATTTTAATCTAAAATATTTAATGAGTAACAAAAAACATACACTAACCTTAGAGATTCAGTTATGATAACTCTTAGTTTTCGGTACTAATCTACCCTTTCATTTCTTTAGAATGCGTCTATTTTTGTTAAATCGTATCATAATCTTCTCCCTCATGGAATCTAAAAGGTCAAGAACCAGTTTATAACGTATTCACCAATCCAAACATTAGACGCCTCTAATATGTTGTTGGTAATGTAATCATATTTGGATATTGCACCAAAACTTGGATCAAAACCATATTTTATTGTGATTCTCATTGATATATGCAAGTGTATCTTTATTCATTTCACCAATTTATATTAAGCATCTTTCATACTTAGTAACATTAAAAGTCCTTACAACTCACCATAAAGTTCTAGTTGGGGTGGGTTAAGGGGTTTAAGTTTTTAGGCGTGGCAGTGGCAGTGTTGGGGTGGGTTAGGGGTTTAAGTTTTTTAGTATTAATGCACTTGTTTAGTACTTATTTATTTTTATTATTTTTTTAATCATATACATATCATATATATTAAAAATAGTGAATTTTAACAAAAAAAAATGTGTGCTTTTAGGCTTCTTAGATAGTTTTTTTGTTTTCTCATTTAAACTAGTTTTCTCATAATCATATATATATATATATATATGGATCGGTTCAAATGAAAATCATCCTTAGTTACGAGAAACGCGAGAAGCACTCTCCACCAATCAGATCATGCCACATATACACTATTATTTTAAATTTTAAATGTTATTTTGGTAATTTACTCAAAATATAATGTCTTCTTTCTCTCTCTCTTTAAAGTGTTATCAGATTTTTTCTTCCATTAAAATGTCATATTTATTCTCTCTCTCTCTTAAAATCTAAAAAAAATGTTTTTTGGTAAAAAAATCTATTATACATAGTATTAATATGCTATGTCGGTGCTTCTTTAGGATTGGTCAATTTTACTTTCTTTTTCCAAAGTAAAATTTTGTTAAGTTGCAACTTTTAATTAGTAATTATTGCGTATTGTGAAGTAAGAAATATAGGTTGGTTTGATATGGTTGGTTTTGGTACAAAGAAAAATAATTAAATAATTTTTTCTTTTACTTTTCATTTTTATACCCCACACTATATATATGTGATACAAGTTTTTAATGATTTTACTAATTTGGTTTTTTTAATATGTTTGTTAGCTTTCTTAAATAAGCGAATACGTAGTTTGCTTAATATTTCGGTATTGTAAACATACGAGAGTCGGGCCGATACCGTGACGAATCGAATCGAATTCCCGCCACGGAGCGCGTGTAATCCCACTAGTTTTTTTATAAAAAAGTTTAAAACCGTAAAATAATTTGCCGTAAAAAATGTTTTAAAAACCGGGTCGTAAAAAAAGTTTTTATACCGGCGCGTAAAAAGAGTTTAAACTCGCCCGTAAAAAAGGTTTAAACGGGCGCGTAAAAAAACTTTTATATCGGCGTGTAAAAAAAGTTTAAAACGCGTAAAAAAAGTTTAAAACCGGGACGAAAAAAAGTTCAAAACCGGCGCGCAAAAAAGTTTAAAATCGGCGCGTAAAAAGTTTAAAACCGGCGCGTATAAAAAGTTTTAAACCGTGCGTAAAAAGTTTAAAACCGCGCGTAAAATTTTTTTTATACCGGGGCGTAATAAAAATTTAAAACCGCGCGTAAAAAAAGTTCTAAACCGGCGCGTAAAAAAGTTCAAAACCGTGCGTAAAAAAGTTTTAAACCGCGCGCAAAAAAAACTTAAAACCGGCGCGCAAAAAAAGTTTTTAAACCTACGTGCAAAAAAAGTAAATAACCGCGCGTAAAAAAAGCTAAAACCGCGCGTAAAAAAATTAACTGAGAAATTAAAATTCATATTTAAAACAAAATTAATAATTCAAGTTTAAAAAAACTAACTGAGAATTAAAATAAAAAATTATATGAGAATTAAAAGAACGCTGTTGAATGTTTTTTTAAAAACTTGTAGTGCAAAATTATTAAACGTTAACGAATGAAATAGAAAATCTCAATAAACACATAAGGCAAATATAGCTTGCATTTTATAAAGAAAATTATGTCATAATTAGGGAAAATAGAGGAAAAAGAAATAGATATTATTTTCGATAATTTTGTATTTTCTAATAAACATATAAGACAAATATAGATTGCATTTTATAAAGAACATTATGTCATAATTAGTGAAAACAAAGCAAATAGAAATAGATATAATTTTTGATAGTATTGTATTTTCTAAATTACGTAATACTTTTGGTGTTTTAATTTGTAACTTAAGAAACTTTTCTCAATTTTAAATATTAAAAATATATAAAAGAGAATAAATGTGAGAGATATTATTAGACATATTAATGATGATGTAATACGATGTATTTTAGACATAAGACAGAGGTTATATGACATTGAGAGAAAAAGACTAGAATACCCTTTTGAATTAAATTGATTATAGGTGATGTGTTAAAATTTTATTGGATGGAAGGAGTTTTCATGATTATCGCAACTAGTAGTGGTTCCTGCTTAAACCAGCACATATATATATATATATATATATATAGGGATTGGGTAAAATGAGAACCAACTTGAGTTATGAGAACCGTAGATACCAATATTAACCATTGATCAAATGTGTTTTAATTAATAAGATTTTTGTTTTTAGTGAGATAAGGGCTAATTGGTTTTTTACTATGACTATTAATTAGTGGTCTTATTAATGATTATGCTTTAATTAATAAGGTTGTTCTTTAATAAAAAAAAAATTAAAAAAATTGAGGTAAATTTTTACATTGCAAATTAATTACTAAAAAAATAAAAAAATAAACTAAAATAAATAAGCGAAGTCATTGTTAGTAAATAATACTAGTTTTTATCTTTTTTCGCTACTAGCGTCTTTTACTAAGTTATTTTTTTATTATTTTGTCTCACGAGCTAGAATAAAAATCATAAAAAATACGAGTGACAATCATCTAAACAAAAAACGAAACACCAAAACGTTAATTCATTACGGTATCAACAAAATCATCCCAAAAAAATAACCATAAAAATTTCATAACAATATCCAAAAATGCAAAATACAAATGCCAAAGTTTTGACCATATGGTACCATAAAGTAAATTGCTCAATTTTGATTAGTTATTTTCACAAGCTTTTGTTCCTTTTTCCCATTTACTAGTTGATGGTTGATTTTGGGATACCATCATTTTCTATGGTTTTATTCTTTATTGGCCTTCTGGGCAGCCGTTTGATAGTAGGCGAGTAATCATCTCCTCGGTATCTACATGCACCCATTGATCATTTGTAGGCATGAGAGCAACTTCTAGAGCATAAGCCGATTTAAATTTCTCAATAGTGAAGTAAGAATCAACAAACTTCTTCCAAAAATAGCTGCATGCAAACATGGAATACATTTAACTTGCCTGACCCGATAAGTGCATGTTCGCTCATCAAGTACAACCTCCCAACGCTTTCGCTGCGTTTCACTTCGACTCGAATTTTACTATCTCTACAAACTTCGTACTCTCACAAATTCTACATACAACATAGAAAAAATATCAATAAGTTCATATAAATTTTAATCTAAAATATTTGATGAGTAATAAAAAAACATACCTAACCTTAGAGATTCAGTTATGATAACTGTTAGTATTCGGTACTAATCTACCCTTTCATTTCTTTTGAATACGTCTATTTTTCTAAATCGTACCATAAACTTCTCCCTCGTGGAACCTAAAAGGTCAATAACCAGCTTATAACGTAATTCACCAATCCAAACATTAGACGCCTCTATTATGTTGTTGATAATGTAATCACACTTGGATATTGTACCAAACTTGGATCAAAACAATATTTTATTGTGATTCTCATTGATATATGCAAGTGCATCTTTACTCACTTCACTAATTTATATTAAGCATCTTTCATACTTAGTAATGTTAAAAGTCCTTACAGCTCTCCATAAAATTCTAGTTGGGGTGGGTTAAAGGGTGGGGGTTTAGGTTTTTGGGGGTGCAATGGAAGTGTGGGGGTGGGTTAGGGGTTTAAGTTTTTTAGTATTAATGTACTTGTGTAGTACTTATTTATTTTTATTTTTTTAATTATACACACACACACACATATAATATATATATATATTTATATATATATATATATATATATATATATTAAAAATATTGAATTTGAAAAAAAAATTGTGTGTTTTTTAGTCTTTTTACCTAGTTTTTGGGTTTTCTTATTTAAACTGGTTTTCTCATGATCCAATATATATATATATATATATATATATATATATATATATATATATATATATATATATAGGATTCGGTTCAAGAGAAAACCAATCCCAGTTGCGAGAACGATGAGAACTCCTATCATCCAATAGCTTATTTACACATCACCAATAACCAAATTAAATCAAAAGGGTATTTTAGTATTTTACTTCTCATATCACATCTTTTCTCTCTATTATATTTAAAAGCCAACATGTCACATATTTTCTCTCTCTTCTATTTAAAACCCAACATGTCATATCTTTTCTCTTTCTTCTATTTAAAATTCGACATAAGACATCTATTGAGTCGTGATTTTTGGGTGAGTTCGTTTGGTAAGATCCTCAAATTTCGTAACCCGAAATCGGGGTGTCGGGGGCGTAAAAAGATGTTTGGCGTAAAAAAAATTTGTAAAAAAATACGTAAAAAGTTTATGTAAAAAAGTTTTTTTGTAAAAATAAAATGTTTTTATTTGCGTAAAATATTTTTTTGTAAAAAAGTTTAAACTCGTAAATTTTTTTTAAAAGTTTAGAACCACGCTTAAAAAAAGTTTAAACCCGCACGTAAAAGTTTAAAACCGGCGCGTAAAAAAAGTTTAAAACCGCGTGTAAAATAACTTTTATACCGGCGCGTAAAAAATTTTTGAACCGACGCGTAAAAAAAAATTTAAACCATCGCGTATAGAAAGTTTAAAACCGCGCATAAAAAAGGTTGAAAACCGACGCGTAAAAAAAGTTTAAAACCGGCGCGTAAAAAATGTTTAAAACCGACGCGTAAAAAAAGTTTAAAACCATGCGTAAAAAAGTTTTTATAAAATGGCGCGTAAAAAAATTTGAACCCGCGCGTAAATTTTTTTGAAACCGCGCGTAAAGAAAGTTTAAAAAGGGCGTGTAAAGAGAATTTTAAACCGTCACGTTAAAAAGTTTAAAACCGCGCGAACAAAGGTCCGACGCGTAATGAAAGTTTAAAATGGGCATGAGAAAAGTTTGAACCCGGGCGTAAAAAAAATCTGAACCCGTGCATAAAAATGTTCAAAACGCCGCGCAAAAAAAGTTTGAACCCCTATGTAAAATAATTTTCTTACTGAATGATTCAAAAAAACATTAATTAAATTACAAACATTTAATTAAAGCACAATGATTACAACTTTAATTACCAATTATTAAAGAGCTTAGTAAAACTACCAATTTACCCTTATCCCACAAAAAACAAAAATTCATCAATTAAAGCACAAAAATTACAACTACTTTATTGTCTTTTAATCTCATACATTAAAACACTTTTGATCAATGGCTTATATTGGTTTCTACGGTTTTCACAACTCAAGGTGGTTCTCATTTTACCCATGCCCTATATATATATATATATATATATATATATATATATATATATATATATAAATTTTCCATTATTCGTTTGTGAATTTAAGAAATACCGAAACGTCATGTATTTTAAAAAATAAAGTTTCTACGGAAATACGAGGCGTCACAGTCTCCCCTACTTTAGGAAATTTAGTCCCAAAATTTATTTAAGATGAAGACTCTAGAAAAGATGGCATTTCGAAGTATGTGTGGGTATAACCGAGGATATATTGCGAGTGATCAAAGTTTGTATTTAATAGTAGAGAATCACCGAATTTCTCATGGCATGTTTTCACGAAGTTTGGTAATATGATAGGATCACTTATATATATGAAGTACCAGCAAAGTATCCACCATGTTCATATCATATTACGTTCGTTTCGCTAATCGATGCCAGGTTACGTTCCGTGTCACCAACAGGTTTTATTACCGTATTACAAGGGAGGATGATAACGTTTAGGAATTTAAGTACATAAATATGATTGTATTTAAGTATGAGAGAGGTTATAAGTATGAGTATGATTAAAATGAGATATTTAGTTGTTGGGATTGAACCTGTACAAAGGAACAGATGATATAAAGCCAAATTACTCTATCAGCAGATTCGTCCTTCTATTAGTACTTAGAACCTCTGATTACCTAAACTCTGCCTTCTAAAGACTGGTACCTTTACAACATCTGCCTTCACAAAAGCCAAAGGTCTGACAGAAGAAAGGAAGCAATGCTTAGCCATCAGAGTTTAGCCATCAGTTTTAAACTTTTTTGTTAGCAAAAACGTTAAAAATGATTTAAATTCAATTAGTCTCCCTATGCATTGTGACACTTGTTTTACATCGAAGTTCTGTGACAGTTGTTTTCTTAGTTTGGTATTAATCGTTAATTTGCGCAACGTATGATCAGTGGCGAAGCTTGCCCTCGAAAACCGGGGGTGGGAGCGAAAACGTATATACCCAAAAATTTGCATACAAAAACTACATATATAAAACTACTGAGCGAAAAATTAGGGGGTGCGGGCCCCCCCCCCCCCCCCACTTATCCTGCGCCCCTGCGTAGAATCAAACACATTTTTTACTTTTATAAATCACCCATCTTTTTTATAGATAAAGGGTCGTCATACGCACGCCACAGACAATCTAATCTTACACAGACGATCAATTAAAGTTTAGGGCTTGCGTTGCACCCCTATTTTTAAATGACCGTTTGAGGATTCGTCAAACGGCTGTTTGAAGGACAAGGCTTGTATCATTCCCCTATCTTTAAATGGCCTTTCGAGTGTGATTGGTGGCATTTGATTAGTAGAGTCCTAAATAAAACATTAGAAAATTTGTTTATAACATTTTTGTACTGTTTCGGATTGAAGTTGCTTATTTTAAACTGTTTGTTGTTCAATAGTTTAAAGTCCATAAGTAATTTTAGTAAGCAAGGCATACAAAAGCGGTATATATTTATTAAATTTTGAAAATGGAATTTAATCTTGAATTAGATCCATATTTCACACTTAAAATTGTGGTAGTGGAATTCGATCAGATAACACGGTTTAAGACTTTGATATATAGTCAACTTTCATAACGTGTGGAATAACAAATATTAATCTTCCACCATACATAAAGAAAAGTTGATCACCAAGTTTTTGACTACCAAGATATCTTTATTATATAATTAAGCACATTACTATTAAAATATTGAGAACTTTATAGACTTTAAAAACATAGGAAAAGGGACTTCACACTTATATAAAAATGTATCTTCGTGTAATTACTGGTTATATGACTTGAGCTGCAAACAGATTCACATTTAAACACACCTTTGCAATCCATATATGACGCCCAGATTTAATAACCCGCTGTACACATGGATCCTGGTCCCAGGTGGTTGCTAAAGGGCTCTGTCGCATCTAAAAGTGTCGCCTCTAATGTCCTAGTTTCTTGTAGTGATATCAACATCTTTTTGGGGTTAATATGTGTTCATATAAATCAAATATGTTTAGATAGTTGCCGGGTATCTGATCATGTGTATGTTCCGGACCCAACGGCCGTACTTAATTATAAATACGGATTAAAAGGCTAGTAGATGCATGTGCGGTTCTCATGAAACTATGAAGGGGGTTTATTTATTTATATTTAAAAGAAAATTAAACTGTGTAGTTACCCAAACCTAAAATAAAATTGCATATCTCTTGTCTATTAACTAATAAAATAAAAAATTCACCCATTTTAATTTAATATATTAAAATTAACTTATGTAATGACAATTTTACCCTTAGTTTTACTAAACTTTAGAAAACTGCATATTTACTCATTCTTTTACTACTTTTTTATCTTTTTTCGCTACTAGCGTCTTTTACTAAGTTATTCTTTTTCATTATTTTTTCTCACGAGCTAGAGTAAAAATCATAAAAAAAATACGAGTGACAATCATCTAAACAAAAAACAAAATACCAAAACGTTAATCCATTACGGTACCAAAAAAAATCATCCCAAAAAAATAACCACAAAAATTTCATAACAATATCAAAAAATACAAAATACAAAAGCCAAAGTTTTGACCATATGGTACCATAAAGTAAATTGCTCAATTTTGATTTGTTATTTTCACAAGTTTTTGTTCCTTTTCCCTATTTAGTAGTTAATGGTTGATTTTAGGATACCGTCATTTTCTATGATTTTATTCTTTACTGGCCTTCTGGGCGGCCGTTTGATAGAAGGCGGGTAATCTTCTCCTCGGCATCTACGTGCACCCATTGATCCTTTGTAGGCATGAGAGCAACTTCTAGAGCATAAGCCGATTTAGATTTCTCAATAGTGAAGTAAGAATCAACAAACTTCTTACAATTTACATCCCTTGTGAAAGCAATAAAAACAGCTACATGTAAACATGGAATACATTTAACTTGCCTAACCCGACAAGTGCATGTTCGCTCATCAAGTAAAACCTCCCAACGCTTTCGCTGCATTTCACTTCGACTCGAATTTTACTACCTCTACAAACTTCGTACTCACCCAAATTCTACACACAACATAGAAAAAATATCAATAAGTTCATACAAATTTTAATCTAAAATATTTAATGAGTAACAAAAAACATACACTAACCTTAGAGATTCAGTTATGATAACTCTTAGTTTTCGGTACTAATCTACCCTTTCATTTCTTTAGAATGCGTCTATTTTTGTTAAATCCTATCATAATCTTCTCCCTCATGGAATCTAAAAGGTCAAGAACCAGTTTATAACGTATTCACCAATCCAAACATTAGACGCCTTTAATATGTTGTTGGTAATGTAATCATATTTGGATATTGCACCAAAACTTGGATCAAAACCATATTTTATTGTGATTCTCATTGATATATGCAAGTGTATCTTTATTCATTTCACCAATTTATATTAAGCATCTTTCATACTTAGTAACATTAAAAGTCCTTACAGCTCACCATAAAGTTCTAGTTGGGGTGGGTTAAAGGGTGGGGGGTTTAGGTTTTAGGCGTGGCAGTGGCAGTGTTGGGGTGGGTTAGGGGTTTAAGTTTTTTAGTATTAATGCACTTGTTTAGTACTTATTTATTTTTATTATTTTTTAATCATATACATATACATATATATTAAAAATAGTGAATTTTAACAAAAAAAAATGTGTGCTTTTAGGCTTCTTAGCTAGTTTTTTTGTTTTCTCATTTAAACTGGTTTTCTCATAATCATATATATATATATATATGGATCGGTTCAAATGAAAACCATCACTAGTTACGAGAAACGCGAGAACCACTCTCCACCAATCAGATCATGCCACATATACACTATTATTTTAAATTTTAAATGTTATTTTGGTAATTTACTCAAAATATCATGTCTTCTTTCTCTCTCTCTTTAAAGTGTTATCAGACTTTTCCTTCCATTAAAATGTCATATTTACTCTCTCTCTCTCTCTTAAAATCTAAAAAAAAAATGTTTTTTGGTAAAAAAATTTTATTATACATAATATTAATATGCTATGTCGGTGCTTCTTTAGGATTGGTCAATTTTACTTTCTTTTTCCAAAGTAAAATTTTGTTAAGTTGCAACTTTTAATTAGTAATTATTGTGTATTGTGAAGTAAGAAATATAGGTTAGTTTGATATGGTTGGTTTTGGTACAAAGAAAAATAATTAAATAATTTTTTCTTTTACTTTTCATTTTTATACCCCAAACTATATATGTGATACAAGTTTTTAATGATTTTACTAATTTGGTTTTTTTAATATGTTTGTTAGCTTTCTTAAATAAGCGAATACGTAGTTTGCTTAATATTTCGGTATTGTAAACATACGAGAGTCAGGCCGATACCGTGACGAATCGAATCGAATTCCCGCCACGGAGCGCGTGTAATCCCACTCGTTTTTTTATAAAAAAGTTTAAAACCGTAAAAAAATTTGCCGTAAAAAAATGTTTTAAAAACCGGGTCGTAAAAAAAGTTTTTATACCGGCGCGTAAAAAGAGTTTAAACTCGCCCGTAAAAAAGGTTTAAACGGGCGCGTAAAAAAACTTTTATACCGGCGTGTAAAAAAAGTTTAAAACGCGCGTAAAAAAAGTTTAAAACCGGGACGTAAAAAAAGTTCAAAACCGGCGCGCAAAAAAGTTTAAAATCGACGCGTAAAAAGTTTAAAACCGGGGCGCAAAAATAGTTTAAAACCTGGCGTAAAAAAATTTAAAACCGGCGCGTATAAAAAGTTTTAAACCGTGCGTAAAAAAGTTTAAAACCGCGCGTAAAAATTTTTTTTATGCCGGGGCGTAATAAAAATTTAAAACCGCGCGTAAAAAAAGTTCTAAACCGGCGCGTAAAAAAAATCAAAACCGTGCGTAAAAAAGTTTTAAACCGCGCGCAAAAAAAACTTAAAACCGGCGCAAAAAAAGTTTTTAAACCTACGTGCAAAAAAAGGCTTTAAACCGCGCGTAAAAAAGTTTAAAAAGAGGCGCAAAAAAGTAAATAACCGCGCGTAAAAAAATTAACAGAGAAATTAAAATTCATATTTAAAACAAAATTAATAATTCAAGTTTAAAAAAATTAAATGAGAATTAAAATAAAAAATTATAAGAATTAAAAGAACGCTGTTGAATGTTTTTTTAAAAACTTGTAGTGCAAAATTATTAAACGTTAACGAATGAAATAGAAAATCTCAATAAACACATAAGGCAAATAAAGCTTGCATTTTATAAAGAAAATTATGTCATAATTAGGGAAAATAGAGGAAAAAGAAATAGATATTATTTTCGATAATTTTGTATTTTCTAATAAACATATAAGACAAATATAGATTGCATTTTATAAAGAACATTATGTTATAATTAGTGAAAATAAAGCAAATAGAAATAGATATAATTTTTGATAGTATTGTATTTTCTAAATTACGTAATACTTTTGGTGTTTTAATTTGTAACTTAAGAAACTTTTCTCAATTTTAAATATTAAAAATATATAAAAGAGAATAAATGTGAGAGATATTATTAGACATATTAATGATGATGTAATACGATGTATTTCAGACATAAGGCAGAGGTTATATGACATTGAGAGAAAAAGACTAGAATACCCTTTTGAATTAAATTGATTATAGGTGATGTGTTAAAATTTTATTGGATGGAAGGAGTTTTCATGATTCTCGCAACTAGTAGTGGTTCCTGCTTAAACCAGATCATATATATATATATATATATATATATATATATAGGGATTGGGTAAAATGAGAACCAACTTGAGTTATGAGAACCGTAGATACCAATATTAACCATTGATCAAATGTGTTTTAATTAATAAGATTTTTGTTTTTAGTGAGATAAGGGCTAATTGGTTTTTTACTATGACTATTAATTAGTGGTCTTATTAATGATTATGCTTTAATTAATAAGGTTGTTCTTTAATAAAAAAAATTTAAAAAAATTGAGGTAAATTTTTACATTGCAAATTAATTACTAAAAAAATAAAAAAATAAACTAAAATAAATAAGCGAAGTCATTGTTAGTAAATAATACTAGTTTTTATCTTTTTTCGCTACTAGCGTCTTTTACTAAGTTATTTTTTTATTATTTTGTCTCACGAGCTAGAATAAAAATCATAAAAAATACGAGTGACAATCATCTAAACAAAAAACGAAACACCAAAACGTTAATTCATTACGGTATCAACAAAATCATCCCAAAAAAATAACCATAAAAATTTCATAACAATATCCAAAAATGCAAAATACAAATGCCAAAGTTTTGACCATATGGTACCATAAAGTAAATTGCTCAATTTTGATTAGTTATTTTCACAAGCTTTTGTTCCTTTTTCCCATTTACTAGTTGATGGTTGATTTTGGGATATCATCATTTTCTATGGTTTTATTCTTTATTGGCCTTCTGGGCAGCCGTTTGATAGTAGGCGAGTAATCATCTCCCCGGTATCTACATGCACCCATTGATCATTTGTAGGCATGAGAGCAACTTCTAGAGCATAAGCCGATTTAAATTTCTCAATAGTGAAGTAAGAATCAACAAACTTCTTCCAAAAATAGCTGCATGCAAACATGGAATACATTTAACTTGCCTGACCCGACAAGTGCATGTTCGCTCATCAAGTACAACCTCCCAACGCTTTCGCTGCGTTTCACTTCGACTCGAATTTTACTACCTCTACAAACTTCGTACTCTCACAAATTCTACATACAACATAGAAAAAATATCAATAAGTTCATACAAATTTTAATCTAAAATATTTGATGAGTAATAAAAAAACATACCTAACCTTAGAGATTCAGTTATGATAACTGTTAGTATTCGTTACTAATCTACCCTTTCATTTCTTTTGAATACGTCTATTTTTCTAAATCGTACCATAAACTTCTCCCTCGTGGAACCTAAAAGGTCAAGAACCAGCTTATAACGTAATTCACCAATCCAAACATTAGACGCCTCTATTATGTTGTTGATAATGTAATCACACTTGGATATTGTACCAAACTTGGATCAAAACAATATTTTATTGTGATTCTCATTGATATATGCAAGTGCATCTTTACTCACTTCACCAATTTATATTAAGCATCTTTCATACTTAGTAATTTTAAAAGTCCTTACAGCGCTCCATAAAATTCTAGTTGGGGTGGGTTAAAGGGTGGGGGGTTTAGGTTTTTTGGGATGCAATGGAAGTGTGGGGGTAGGTTAGGGGTTTAAGTTTTTTAGTATTAATGTACTTGTGTAGTACTTATTTATTTTTATTTTTTTAATTATACACACACACACACACACACACATATATATATATTAAAAATATTGAATTTTAACAAAAAAATTTGAAAAAAAAATTGTGTTTTTTAGTCTTTTTACCTAGTTTTTGGGTTTTCTTATTTAAACTGGTTTTCTCATGATCCAATATATATATATATATATATATATATAGGATTCGGTTCAAGAGAAAACCAATCCCAGTTGCGAGAACGATGAGAACTCCTATCATCCAATAGCTTATTTACACATCACCAATAACCAAATTAAATCAAAAGGGTATTTTAGTATTTTACTTCTCATATCACATATTTTCTCTCTATTATATTTAAAAGTCAACATGTTACATATTTTCTCTCTCTTCTATTTAAAATCCAACATGTCATATCTTTTCTCTCTCTTCTATTTAAAATTCGACATAAGACATCTATTGAGTCGTGATTTTTGGGTGAAAATTTCGTAACCCGAAATCGGGCGGGGGCGTAAAAAGATGTTTGGCGTAAAAAAATTTTTGTAAAAAAGTTTTTGAAAAAAAAAACGTAAAAAGTTTATGTAAAAAAGTTTTTTTGTAAAAATAAAATGTTTTTGTTTGCGTAAAAAATTTTTTTGTAAAAAAGTTTAAACTCGTAAAATTTTTTTTTAAAGTTTAGAACCATGCTTAAAAAAAGTTTAAACCCGCACGTAAAAAAGTTTAAAACCGCGCGTAAAATAACTTTTATACCGGCGCGTAAAAAATTTTTGGACCGACGCGTAAAAAAAAATTTAAACCATCGCGTATAGAAAGTTTAAAACCGCACATAAAAAAGGTTGAAAACCGACGCGTAAAAAAAGTTAAAACCGGTGCGTAAAAAATGTTTAAAACCGACGCGTAAAAAAGTTTAAAACTATGCGTAAAAAAGGTTTTATAAAACGGCGCGTAAAAAAATTTGAACCCGTGCGTAAAATTTTTTGAAACCGCGCGTAAAGAGAATTTTAAACCGACACATTAAAAAGTTTAAAACCGCGCGAACAAAGGTCCGATGCGTAATGATAGTTTAAAATGGGCATGAGAAAAGTTTGAACCCGTGCGTAAAAAAAGTCTTAACCCGCGCATAAAAATGTTCAAAACGCCGCGCAAAAAAACTTTGAACCCGTATGTAAAATAATTTTCTTACTGAATGATTCAAAAAACATTAATTAAATTACAAACATTTAATTAAAGCACAATGATTACAACTTTAATTACCAATTATTAAAGAGCTTAGTAAAACTACCAATTTACCCTTATCCCACAAAAAACAAAAATTCATCAATTAAAGCACAATAATTACAACTACTTTATTGTCTTTTAATCTCATACATTAAAACACTTTTGATCAATGGCTTATATTGGTTTCTACGGTTCTCACAACTCAAGGTGGTTCTCATTTTACCCATGCCCTATATATATATATATATATATATATATATATATATATAGAATTTAAGAAATACCGAAACATCATGTATTTTAAAAAATAAAGTTCCTACGGAAATACGAGGCGTCACAGTCTCCCTTACTTTAGGAAATTTAGTCCCAAAATTTATTAAGATGAAGACTCTAGAAAAGATGGCATTTCGAAGTATGTGTGGGTATACCCGAGGATATATTGCGAGTGATCAAAGTTTGTATTTAATTGTAGAGAATCACCGAATTTCTCATGGCATGTTTTCACGAAGTTTGGTAATATGATAGGAGCACTTATATATATGAAGTACCAGCAAAGTATCCACCATGTTCATATCATATCACGTTCGTTTCGCTAATTGATGCCAGGTTACGTTCCGTGTCACCAACAGGGTTTATTACCGTATTACAAGGGAGGATGATAATGTTTAGGAATTTAAGTAAATAAGTATGATTGTATTTAAGTATGAGAGAGGTTATAAGTATGAGTATGATTAAAATGAGATATTTAGTTGTTGGGATTGAACCTGTACAAAGGAACAGATGATATAAAGCCAAATTACTCTATCAGCAGATTCGTCCTTCTAGAACCTCTGATTACCTAAACTCTACCTTCTAAAGACTGGTACCTTTACAACATCTGCCTTCACAAAAGCCAAAGGTATGACAGAAGAAAGGAAGCAATGCTTAGCCATCAGAGTTTAGCATATTTGTTTTTAATTCCAATGTAACAGTGCTTTTGTAGTAACATATGTTAGGGATCAGTGTTTAGATAGTTTGTTATTATTGTTAGATGTCACTATCAACCATGACTTCATCAAAGATGCTCAGAGGTTAGATAGTTAGTATAAATAGCAGTGTCGATGTAATAGTACAATTCGTCTTCTTAAAAAGATCTTTACACCAATCATCTTCTTCCACTGTACTATTAACTTATTTGCAATAGGCTGAGGGGGAGTTTGTGAATCACATGCAAAGTTTACATACTTGAAAGCATGATGATGATGAAAACAAACGACCTTTACTTGTAGTAAAAGTTTTCCATTCTATTCCGTTGCATTACCTTTGAAAACTTCAATCATATTTCCATTCTTAAAACAAAAACTACAAGTAAATCAAACTCAGATCCTAACAATTGGTATCAGAGCTTGGTCAATCAAAATTTGATTAATATCAATTTGATTTGAAATATCAGCTCTTCCTGCTAATTAGTTTGATAGTTTTACTTGAATACAGAGTTTTATTACGTTCAAAGTTTTTAAAACACAAATCTGTTGTAAACAAACAGAAATGGCTCAAAACACACAGGATTCCAACATTGGATCCATGTTTAAACCACCAATGTTGAAACGAAATATGGCAACGTCGGATGGGTCACATCCTGGCTCAGCAAAACACCGGCTGTTGACGATCTGTTGTATATGGACCACATATTCCAATGGTTCCCAGCACAGAGGATCCCAATTAATCAAGTGCCAAAAAGTCCTGAAAATTACTATGAGCAAGACTTCCAAAAAATAGAGTTGGATGCAAAAGCGTTTAGCATCGTTGCTTCCGCGCTACCCAACGAAGGCTATGCTGGATTGCTCCACTGTAGTAGTGCAAAAGAGTTATGGGATGCACCAAAAGAACAGTTCCGTGGGACTGAGGAGGTGAGGAGCATGACGATTTACGAAAAGTCGGCGATGCTAAAAGGTTTATCCTTATTAGTCAGAGAGGTGAGGGGCACGACGATTTACGAAAAGTCGGCGATGAATCGGCGGTAGTAACCCGCCAATCCGAGGAAGGAACGGGGACGAATTCTTTGGAGTATTCCAACTCTTTACAGCTTCAATTTTGGCAGGATCGACGTGGATTCCTTGTTCATTGACGACGTGACCGAGAAATTGAACTTCATTAAGCCAAAATTCACATTTTTGGAAGGATCGACGTGGTTTCCTTGGAAAAGTTCGAGAACTAAACGAAGATGTCGCGCGTGTTCAGCTCTCGACTTCGAGTAAATAAGAATATCATCGATGAAAACGATGACGAAATGATCCAAGAAGGCTTTGCACACACGGTTCATCAAATCCATGAAGACCGCAGACGCGTTTGTGAGTCCAAAAGGCATGACCACGAATTCAAAATGGCCATAGCGAGTACGACAGGCGGTTTTCGGAACGTCTTGCGCATGAACACGTAGCTGGTGATATCCGAAACGTAAATCAATCTGTTTTAAGCATGTTTTTAGGGTTTTTGCACAATTATTATTTTAAGCAAGCGTTAAAGTTTTCGGACCAATTATGGTGTCCCTGGTTTCGTCCTAAGTATCAAGAATTCGTATCATCACACGTAATCACAACAAGTATCATGATATTCATGTCATGTCCGAATTACCGCGGACTTGTACTGGTCAAAGTTTACCGAAATTTTTCACAGTTGTCACAGATGTGTACATACATATACATACATTTATATTTCTAACGAAAATTGGGCAGAGTTTCCTCTTTTTATAGACGATCCCGACAATACGAATTGTCGATATAAATCTTAAAACTCAACAATACACGAATCATTATGCGAATATATAATTCTATGTATAATTAACTACAACTTGTAGGGTTCGGCTCCGCGATTTAAAACGCTATATAAATATGAAACGCTATCATTAATTTTTATGTCGTTATATTTTTAAAACTCGACGGTTTCAATGACAATATATATATATATATAGATCTTTCGATTTCCGATTTAAAACGCCACTTTTATTTTGTAAATCTAATACTTACACATTTATAATGTCATCTCGTTTATAAATCGGTTCGGTTTCTAAAGGTCGACTTCACTTTTAGACAATATATATATATATATATATATATATATATATATATATACAAAACAATATGAATGAATATGTGTAATTATGTTACCAAGCTCGTGTCGACGTAGCTAACAGCGTGGACCAGTTGATTGGGTTGACCAAATCTGACCACGTTGATAGCGTCGAAGCTGAACCCGAACAGGGACTGAGCGTGAATCCAACCCAAAGCTGAGCTGAAACGAACCTGACCCGGAGCAAACCTGAACCAAATCGGAATCGTAAATCTGCGTTGATTCGTTCTAGGTTTTGACCCGCACCAAACAGATCCAAGACCCGAGATGGAACCGGGTTGAAACGAACACCCAACTCGCAACCTAAAACTAGGACCGGACCGATGCAAACTGACCCAACCGGAACAAACTGGAGCTCGAAACTGAACCATAGTCGCCGTGACCCGAACAAGAACATAACCGCTGCCGCCATAGATGACAGAGCCACTGCCGTCTTCGTTCCGCCGTCTCCCTCTTTCTTCTCTCCCTCTCTCTTTCTCTCTAGCTATCTCTCTCTCTCAACCAGCCCTTATCGCCGTGCGCCGCCACCTGATAGTGGTGGCCGGCCGTTAACCCGACGAGGGAAAGGACAGGGGTTGTGGTGGGTGTCACGTCGGAGGAAGAGGGTGGATAGAAGAGGGCAATGGGTATTGGTGGTGGTTTAAGGCGGGGAAAAGGAGGTGGAGGTAGGTTGAAGGGTTGCGGTTTGCGTGTGGCCGGATATTGGCGCCGGAGCTTCGGCTCCGGTGGCCGGAATCGCGAGGGGGACAGGAGGGGGTGTGTGTGCAGCTTAGTGTGTGAGTGTGTGTGTTGTTTTAAGTAGGGTAGGTTTAGTTAGGGTTTTAGCTAGTTACGAGGGTTTTTGAGCGGCCCGGTGGCGACTGCGAGAACTGTTTTCGGACCCGATCGTCATAGAATAACGTAAAATATTATTATTTTAATCTTATTTAATTTCGATTTACAAAAAAATAAAGTAGGTAATGATAAGTGAGGTGTTCTTTGTCAGTTCAATAGAGAACCAATCCCAGTTGCGAGAACCATGAGAACTCCTATAATCCAATAACATATTTACACATCACCCATAACCAAATTAAATCAAAAGGTATTTTAGTATTTTACTTCTCATATCACATCTTTTCTCTCTCTTCTATTTAAAAGTCAACATGTCACATCTTGTCACATCTTTCCTCTTTCTTCTATTTAAAACTCAACATGTCACATCTTTTCTCTCTCTTATTTAAAATTCAACATGAGACACGATTGAGTCGTGATTTTTGGGTGAATTCGTTTGGTAAGATTCTCAAATTTCGTAAACCCGAAATCGGGGTGTCGGGGGCGTAAAAAGATGTTTGGCGTAAAAAAAATTGTAAAAAAGTTTTTGTAAAAAAGTTTTTTGTAAATAAAATATTTTTGTTTGGCATAAAACATTTTTTGTTTTTTTGTAAAGTTTAAAACCACGCGTAAAAAAGTTTAAACCCGCGCGTAAACTAAGTTTAAAACCGGCGCGTAAAAAAATTTAAAACCGGCGCGTAAAAAAAGTTTAAAACCGCGCGTAAAAAAAGTTTTAACCCGCGCGTGTAAAAAGTTTGAAACCGCGCGTAAAAAGAATTTAAGACCGTCGCGTAAAGAGAAGTTTTAAACCGTCGTGTAAAGAGAAGTTTTAAACCGGCGCGTAAAAAAAGTTTAAAACCGGCGTGTAAAAAAATTTTAAAATCGGGCGTAAAAAAAGTTTGAACCCGCGCGTAAAAAAAAGTCTGAACCCGTGCGTAAAAATGTTTAAAACCGGCACACAAAAAAGTTTGAACTCCTACGTAAAATAATTTTCTTACTGCATGATTCAAAAGTAACATTATTAAATCACAAACATTATTTAAAGCACAATGATTACAATTTCAATTAACAATTTTAGTAAAAATACCAATTTACCCTTATCCCATTAAAAACAAAAACTCATTAACTAATGATTACAATTACTTTATTGTCGTTTAATCTCATCCATTAAAACACTTTTGATCAATGGCTTATATTGGTTCTTATAGTTCTCACAATTTAAGGTGATTCTCATTATATATATATATATATATATATATATATATATATAGGGAGAGGATCATGAGAAGACTAGATATAAATGAGAAAAGTAGAAAATAACTAAAAGAGCCAAAACAAAGCATAAAAAACATACATTTTTTTACAATTTTTTTATAAAAAATCGCTGCTTTTTATGTATAAAAACTTTTTTTTTAAAAAAGACTTGTACTGCACATATGCACTATATGTGTACTACACATGTGTATTATATGTATATGTTGCACATGTGTATTATATGTTTTTTTAAGTTTTTTTATATATTATATATAGCAATTTTTATAAAAATAAAAAAAAAATTAATATGTTTTTTTGGCTTTTTTAGTTAGTTTTTTGGTTTCCTCATTTAAACTAATTTTCTCATGATCCATTATATATATATATATATAGCTAGGATCATGTGAGAAGCACTATGGTAATAGAGAAACTTAAGAAGCATTCTGGACCATCTATTTTTTTTAATCTTTTCGTAATATACACATATGTATATAGTCAATTTTAAACCATACATATGTGTATATTACGAAAAGCTTAGAGAAATGTGTGGTCCATAATGCTTCTTAAGTTTCTCAAATAAGAGCATTCACAGTCAACCCTCCTTCTCCATCTTTATAATTACACTAAAAATACTACATTTTCTTTCTCCTTTTAATTAAATATTTTTTTTCTATTTTTATCATTACATTTTCTCTCTCATTCACTCACAACCACTTGCACCGACTTAAAAATATAGAGGCTCATTTTCTCTCTCCTTCAAATTTACTAGTGAACAATAATTTTTTCTCTTTTTTCTCTCTCATCTACTCACAACAATTTACAACCACTTTAAAAAACATAGAGACTCTACTCACATACATTTAGAGGCTCCATTGAGAATGCTCTAAGGTGGACTTCTCTTAGGATCCCTATATATATATATATATATATATATATATATATATATATATTTATTGAGATTCCTGTAAAAAACCAAAATTGTAAGAAAGGTAAGAAAGAATCTCAGCCATTAGATCTTTCCCTATCTATTTTTTAGATCAAGGCTATAATGGTAATTTTATTAATAATTCTAATTAAGGATACAATTAATGTGTAGTTATTTTAGGAATTCCAATTTTGAATTTTATATGATTATACATAAAGATTAATTCGTAGGTATAAAATTCATATCAAAATTTTATTTAATTCGCTGGTATAAAACACCATACGAATTCCAAAAGACACCACAACTTGAATCCAGTATAGTCTTTTGAAAGTATAAAACACCATTCAGATTCTAAAAACACCATGACTTGAATTTGTAATATAGTCATGGTGTTTTTTTAATATCTGGAATGATTGCATTGCACATTATGTGTATTATGTGTGGTGTTTTACTACTATAATTCCCGTAGATCTTCTTCATATGGTGTTTTAAACCTGTATTCATGGTGTTTTATACCTGCATTCTTATAGGTGTTCTTCGGACGGTGTTTTACACCTGCATTCATGGTGTTTTATACCTGCACTCTAGTAGTTGTTCTTTGCATTGTGTTTTACACCTGCATTCATGGTGTTTTACATCTACATTTTAGGTTAATGTTCTCGTACAGTATTTAAACCTGCATTTCAGTAGGTTAAACTATACGTAATTTTTTTTCTCTAAATAAGTATAGCACTATGGTACTCACCTTAAAGATAAAAAAACACTCATTATTATTGTGTAATTTAAAAGAAAAGTTACATATAAAAAGTTATTGGCTTTTAAAAAAGACGGGTGAGAAGTTGCATGTGCATTAATGTTAGTTTCTTAATTTAAAATCTTGAATTTACTTTTATACCCTTAATCTATAAAACTAATTAATTTAATTGTTACACTATTTACAAGATTATCATCAAGATCTCAACCATTAGATTAAAGATCTAATGGTTTAGGTTCTTTCTTACCCTTCTCACAAAAACATCTTTTTTACAATAACCTTACCCTATATATATATATATATATATATATATATATATATATATATATTAAACGACGACTTCGCTTTATTTATTTTAGTTTATTTTATTCATTTTCTGGGGATTTATTTGCAATTTAAACATTACCTCAATTTTTAAAATTTTTTAATTAAAGAAAAATCTTATTAATTAAGGCAAAATCATTAATGAGACCAATCATTAATGACTATAGTGAAAAGACCAATTAGACCTTATCTCAATAAAAGCAAGAATCTTATTAATTAAAGGATAACCATTACTCTGCTTTATTGTCTTTTAGTCTCATTCATCAAAACACATTTGATCAATTGTTAATATTGGTTTCCTATGGTTCTCACAACTTAAGGTGGTTCTCTTTTTACCCAATCCATATATATAACGGTTAGGTTCATTTGAGAACAATCCTTTGGATTGGGAACACTAGTTAATTAATCCTAGCCCTTAATTATCAATACCAAAGTGTAAATCAATTGTCAAGATTTGATGATAAAAATACACTAGTGTATTTTACGATTTGATAATGTTAATCAATGGATGAGATTTGTTTACTCAGTTCACAAATACACTAGGTTCACTCTAGAACCCCACCACATATATATATATATATATATATATATATATATATATATATATAGGGAGAGGATTATGAGAAAACTACTTAAATGTGAGAAAACTAGAAAACTAACTAAAAAAGCCAAAAAACATAAAAAACATACAATTTTTTTTACAATTTTTTTTATAAAAAATCGTTTAATGTGAGAAAGACCGTTAGGAACCACCATTTATTGCGAGAACCAATGTGAACATAACCGAAAATACAATCTAACCCCCCCCCCCCCCCAAAAAAAAATTATTTTTTTTAAAAAATCGCTATATTTCGTTAATAATAAAAATAATTTCAAGTAACAATTATTCATGCAAATGTGCATTGTATCATTTCTCTGACAAATTCCGTAACACATTACCAATATTAGACAATTGCACATGTGCATCTATATGTATCAACATGACTAAAGGTGTTTTGGTACACTACTTTGAATACACTTTCCTGTTCATCTATTATACCATCCATAATACATTACCATTACCTCCTACTATCCATAATACAACACCATTGCCTTCTACATCTATAATACAATACCATTACCAATATTTTCACTTTATTACATGTATATCAACACCCTTTAAACCATCCAATCAACATATTACATCATAAAGTGACAAATATAACCAAACAATCAACCACTAGATATAACTAATCAAAAAACATCTATATTGCGCTACTTCATTATTCAAAATCACAAACATTTTGTACCAAAACACGTTGTATCATGGTTATACATAATGATGCACATGTGCATTTTTAATATTGGTAATGTAAAAAGTAGTGATGGTATTGTAAATGAAAGTGCAATTGTCTACTACTGATAATGTATTACGGAATTTGTCGAAGTAATTATACATATGCACATGTGCATCAATAATTGTTACTCGAAAAAAAATTGGTAACGAAATATAGCAATTTTATTAAAAAAAATATAAAAATTTTTTTTGAGTGTTTTTTGATTTTTTTTAAAGATTTTTTGTGTTCACATTGGTTCTCGCAATAAAAGTGGTTCTCGCATGAACCCTGCCCTATATATATATAGGGAGAGAATCATGAGAAAACTATATATAAATGAGAAAACTAAAAAACTAACTAAAAAAAGCCTAAAAACATACCAATTTTATTTAATAAAAAAATCGCTACTTTTTATGTATAAAAAAAGCTTTTTTTAAAAAAAAAAAAAACTTATTTTCAATATACGTAAAAATACAATTTTAAAACTTTAAAATTCAACGATTGGCTTGGCATGCCACCTAGCTCGAGCTTAACATTTCAGTTGTATATGATAAACTAGCTAAGCCAAGCTGGATCATCATCATCATCATACTCAGTAAATCCCACCAATAGCAAAGCTAAGGTAAGGTCTGAAGAGGGTAAGATGTAGACAACCTTACCTCTACCCTGTAAGAATAGAGAGGCTGATTCTATTGAGTCTCTCGGCTAATAGTAATTTTGCATCAAGCCTTGGACAAAAGGCACATAACACTCGGTGTTACACCCCAACAGATGGCGGAAACATCGAGGCGGGACGAAAAAGATTGCTCATTGCTCACAATACTAATAGCGACAAAAATTAATTAAACCGGATTTCATTTCATACGTAAATTGTCATACAATACAAGGGTAAATCAAATACAACAATAACAAAAGACAAAATTCGATACAACAATAATAAACCTAACGTCTATGTGTGTATCTAGCATCATTGCTACTTTGGTTTCATACCATCATCTTCATCAACCTGTAACATATTTTAAAATGAAGTTCAATGCAAAAGCAAAGGCGAGTACACAAGTTTGGTGATACATAGCATAAGTATAAAAAGTATAACTCAAATCCACATGTTAATCGTATGCAAGGTAAATGCTAATCATGCAACACTAGATCAAACCCGAGTTTCCACAAGAATAATGAGCTTCCCTCGTCCCAAAAGCAACGAGACTAAAAAGTATGAATAAGCTTAACATAATCTCGACGGGTGGTGTGCTACTCCTATAGCGCTATATATGTCAAGTTGGGCTAGCTAAGTTAATGATTAAGCATGTATGAATCTAGCATGTATTTAAGCATAACAAGTATCATGTATTAACGGATTGAGCATGTAAAGCATAAGTTGTGATTCTGTATTTTGATAGGTAAACATGTTACAACCCAAAAAGTGAGAAAGCGGTAAATGGGTCAAGTGTACTCACGGTTTTGCAAAAGTGTTCCACTTAGAGAAATCCCGCGAGCTTGTTTGTTGGTTAAGGATTGGCACCTTGTCCTTCTACACGAAGAACATAGGTATGAGTACGGTGATTAACAGGAGATTCGGAATATGAGCATGAATGAAAGAATAACGAATAATATAGTATGTAGATATAAAAGTAGCCACCAAGGTCTAGCACTCGTTTTTGACACGATGATAACCCATAAAGGTTTGATGTGATTTCATAGGTTTGAAACCTATTAGAATCGTAACGAGGGACTACACACTTTGGTGATAAACTTAAAACTTGACAAGTGATTAGTTAGTCATTATCAAGGGTTCGCTTTTAGGTTCATTATAATTTAGTCCATAGATATATACATAATAGTATGCTACAACTAACAAGGATAATCATAGAAGTCATGTAGAAGGTAGGAGGTAAGAAACCATCCGTTTAGGAACCTCGTATAAGTTCACCACATCACAAGTTGTCATAGGCAACAAGGAGGGTCAAGAACGATATTAACAACAAGAATGTAAATGTATGTTATCACTATACCAAGTAGCCAAGCAAACTACAACCTGGTGAGCCGGCGTCGACACACGTCGAAGGCTAGACGGGGTTGTGTCACTTTCAATCTAGCAAAGTAACTTGGGATAGTGATGAGAAATTATCAAATGATGTGTGGACTTAGAGTTATGATAGCCCAAGCTAACCAAGGTAGTCACACATGAACAAGTTCAAGACTTGCATCACTTGTGAGCTTAAAGCTCTTTGAAAACAGAAAGTTGTCTAAACACTCTTATTTACATGTATAACAACCTAGGTTAGGCTTCGTAATCATATAGTTGATTAGAAGCTCAAGAACACAAGGTTGAATGAGGAAAACACAAGTTTTGAAAAGGTTTTAATCACATCAAAAACTTTCAGCCTACTTTGGAGTCTGTTTGGTGAATACCCAGGTCTGGAAATGCCATGGCAAGTCTGTGGGATCAAACCTAAGACTGATCCAAGGAAGTGGGAAGAAGAATCGAGTGATTTCGTTAAGATATGAGCAAGTTATGTGTACACCCCAACCGATGGCGAAAACATCGGGGTAGTGGCACTAGGCGAATCAGATTGATCAAGAGATCCCATAACGATCGTTTTAAAGACAATAATCAACATTCAACATCCCATACTATCAAACTCATAAAATCTTTAAACAACCTTTACATATCAAGCAAATCCCATAAACATAACATCCGATTCGATCTCCTCTAGATTTATTACATGATTTTCTAAAACAAAACCTAAACTAAGCATCCAAAGCAATAATCCTCAGTCTGCCACATATGTTAAAATAAACGTCAATACAATTAAGCAAATGTGAGCATACAGGTTTTGCGTACGTAATAGATATAAAAGCGTTTAGCATAAATCGCAAGACATACGTAAGAGATGTGAACTATGTAACTACTAGATTCAAGTAAACCAACAAACTGCGATTGATCGAGGCATGCGAACAAGTGTCCACATCCTAAAAGAGAAAGTAAATGCGATGCGAGCCTTAACAACCCCGGGCCTCCGGGTGGCGGGTCAACCTCTAGTATACTATCATGTTAAGGGTGGCGTACAAACAATCAAGCAATACATACAATTCAACAGATTACGTCTAATCATGTAACAGCGGGTTGCGAATAAGCATTTGAGATTCGTGTGATGTGTTTTGATATAGGAACATATGTGACACCCAAAAGTGCGTTTAAGCGTAAAAGGGGTTCAAGTATACTCACTGTGGGTGCATTTTAGGAGAGATTCAGGATCTAAGATGAGTTAAGGAGAGTGTCGGATCAGCCTGTAAGCGAACAGAAGTGCATCAGTCTTCCAAAATGCTTAAATGGTTAAGTTTGGATTGGGCAGAGGACAAGTTCGGGCGAACTTGTGAAAACCTGAGGAGTTATGTGGTAAGTTCGGGCGAACTTGTCTAATTTCTAAAGAAATTATACATGTTCGGGCGAACTTGTAAGGTTTGCTAACTAAGGAAGACAAGTTCGGGCGAACTTGTCTAATTCTCTTGATGATTTGACAGAGTTCGGGCGAACTTGTGCCATTTTTGAAAATTTGACGTGGGAGACCAAGTTCGGGCGAACTTAGTCACAAATATGGTGACAAGTTAGAGCGAACTTGGTGTATTTCGAGCGAACTTGTTGGTTTTGGCATCCAAATCATGCGTTTTTGCATCGTTTGCTGAGGAAATCGAGTGTTCATCCCTCCAACCCTAAGCCACTGAGTAAAACTTAGGCTAGAGAGGTCTTTTGGAGCGAGTTTAGCCATTTTACGGAAACTCGGGCTAATCCGGGCGAACTTAATGGTTCGTACGGGTTAGTCCAGCTTGTGTAAAGTGACGATTTCGTCCTTGTGCTTCCAGATCTGAGATCTTGCTTAACAACGCCTCGTTCCACTCCAAAATGAACGAAACATAAGTCATTTAGTCCGAATATTGTGTAAAAATCAATATTTTTTAAAGGTTTTACTCATATCTAAGCATAGATCTGAGTGAAAAACAGAACTTTTATGGAAAAAGATGAAGATTTTCGTAAACAGAATAGTTTTGATGAAAACGAAGGCAAGGCCTTGTGCAAAATCGTTGTAAAGCGTTGTTGAACGTTGTTGTAGTTGAAATCGGGTTGGATCTTACTTAGAAAACAAAGGGTTTCGGGTTTGGGGAGCTCCGGGCGAACTTGCAGCAAGTTCAAATGAGATAATGGAGCTGAGTATTTACAGGTGAGCTGAGAAATGAGAAGGCAAACATCAAGTTCGGGCGAACTTGTGTGTTTCTTGAGTTTTGAGGACAAATCCGGGCTGACTTGCGCCTGATGAAGAGTTTATAAAGCTTTGGCAAGTTCGGCCGAACTTGACCTATGGGCCAAGTTTTGTTCGATTATTTCACGTTAAGGGTTTGTTTGGCGATTCGGTTCGTATTAGATAGTTATATTAAGCGTTATAATTGATATAATAGTGTGATTTACTGATTCGAATAAGCGAGAGCGATGTGATAGCGAGTGTAATTATAATCATAAACACACATAACACATAAATAACATAAAACCACATAATTAACTATGATTTGCGATGCGATGAGATACGCGATGCGATGGCACAAGTGTTTATTAAACAATAATCCACTCGGGTCGTATAGTAGCATGACTACTTGTGATTGCAATTAGATTAGCGATGCGTTTTAATAATCGATTAGATGCGATATAACTGCAATTCAACATAATTTAATTAACATAACTTTCTTATAAACGAATCTCGGGAAATTGATAGATACAACGAAAATAAAAGAAAAAGATAACGACGAAGATTGGAGTTGTTACAGTCTCCCCTACTTTAGGAAATTTTGTCCTGAAATTCAAGTAGTGGCTGTAACAATTAGATGCAGATACCTAGCCTTCATGTCACTTTCCAATTCCCAAGTGAACTCGGCACCGCATTTGCCTTCCCATCGGACCTTCACGATAGGGATGCGAGAGCGCCGTAGTTTCTTGGTTTCTCGGTCCATGATTTCGACAGGCTTCTCCACGAAATGGAGAGTCTCGTTGATTTGCAAATCTTCGAGAGGTACATGGAGGTTCTCTTCAGCTAGGCATTTCTTGAGGTTCAATAGGTGGAAAGTTGGATGTATGTTATTAAGTTCCACTGGTAGTTCTAGTCGATAGGCTACCTTGCCGATTCTTTCAAGAATCTTAAAGGGTCCTACGTATCGTGGCGCTAGTTTTCCCTTCTTCCCGAAGCGGATCACTCCCTTCCAAGGTGCAACCTTTAGGAGAACGTGATCTCCCACTTCGAACTATAGGGGCTTGCAGCGTTTTTCGGTGTAACTCTTTTGGCGACTCCAAGCTTTCAAGAGATTGTCTCTGATCTGGAGGATTTTGTCTGTCGTTTCTTGAATCAGCTCAGGACCGGTGATTTGTGCTTCTCCGATCTCGTGCCATGCAATAGGCGATCGACATTTTCTTCCATACAGTGCCTCAAAAGGAGCCATTTGTATGCTAGTGTGATAACTATTATTGTACGAGTTCAATTAAAGGTAAATGCGTATCCCAGTTACCACCAAAATCTATGATGCACGCACAAAGCATGTCTTCGAGGGTGCGCATCGTGCGCTTAGTCTGACCGTTGGTTTGCGGATGAAAAGCGGTACTGAGATTAAGAGTAGTGCCGAGAGCGGATTGAAAAGTCTCCCAGAGACGTGAGGTAAAGCGGCGGTCGCGGTCAGAGATGATGTCACGAGGCGTCCCGTGTCGACATATGACTTCGTCGGTATAGATTCGTGCTAACCTCTCTACCTTAAAGTCTTCTCGTATAGCAATAAAGTGCGTTGACTTAGTAAGACGATCAACGATAACCCAAATGCTATCGTGACCAGAGGACATGCGAGGGAGTTTCGTAATAAAGTTCATAGCTATACTCTCCCCTTCCATATTGGGATTTCAGGTTGTTCGAGCAAGTCAGAGGGTCTTTGATGTTCGGCTTTAACTTTCGAACAAGTTAAGCAATTTGAGATGTATACGACGATATCCTTTTTCATGCCCGGCCACCAATACTTAGGACGAAGGTCCTAGTACATCTTGTCGGCTCCGGGATGAATGGAGTATCGAGATTTATGAGCTTCGGTCATTAGCAATTCATGAAGATTATCACGGCTAGGAATCCAAATACGATCGAGATAGTAATAAATACCATTTGGTTTAACAACAAGTTGAGTTTCGGCACCACCTTTCATTTCTTCATGTAGGGTATTCTCGTTAAAACAAGCAAACTGGGCGGAGCAAATCATAATTTCGAGATCATTCAAAGCTTGAGAGTCACGAACACTATACACATAACTTCGTCGACTGAGAGCATCGGCTACGACATTTGCATTGCCGGGATGGTAACGTATCTCGCAATCGTAGTCGTTGAGAAGTTCAACCCGTTTGCGTTGGCGCATGTTCAGTTCCTTTTGATTAAAGATATGTTGTAAGCTCTTATGGTCGGTGAAGACAGTACACTTTGTACCGTAAAGGTAGTGTCGCCATATCTCTAATGCAAAAACAACTGCACCGAGTTCGAGATCGTGGGTTATGTAGTTCTTCTCGTGGATCTTGAGTTGTCGAGATGCATACGCGATAACCTTGTCTTGTTGCATGAGAACACAACCGAGACCAAGATTAGAGGCATCGCAATAAACAACGAAATCGTCGTTTCCGTCGGGTAGGGCGAGTACGGGAGCATTGCATAGCATACGCTTGAGAGTTTGAGAGGCTTCCTCTTGTTTGGAATCCCAAACGAAAGGCTTGTCCTTATGAGTTAAAGCGGTAAGTAGAACGATGATTTTTGAAAAGTCGGCGATGAATCGACGGTAGTAACCTGCCAATCCAAGAAATGAACGGATTTCAGATGCATTCTTCGGTGTAATCCCACTCTTGACATCTTCAATTTTAGCAGGGTCGACGTGAATTCCTTGACTGTTAACGATGTGGCCGAGAAATTGGACTTCTTCGAGCCAGAATTCACATTTAGAGAACTTAGCATAAAGACGATTACCTTGGAGAAGTTCGAGAACTAAACGAAGATGGCGCGCATGTTCGGCTCTCGACTTCGAATAAATATAAGGATGTCATCGATAAACACAATGACGAAGCGATCCAAGAAAGCTTTACACACACGGTTCATCAAATCCATGAAGACCGCGGGTGCATTTGTGAGACCACAAGGCCTGACCACGAATTCGAAATGGCCATAACGAGTACGAAAGGCGGTTTTTGGAATATCTTCTTCCAACACGCGTAACTGGTGATAACCGGAACGTAAATCAATCTTAGAGAAACAAGTAGCACCTTAAAGCTGATCAAATAAGTCGTCGATTCGAGGAAGAGGGTTGCGGTTCTTTATCGTGAGTTTGTTAAGTTCACGATAATCGATGAACATTCGGAACGTCCCCTCTTTCTTTTTCACAAAAAGAATGGGTGCGCCCCAAGGTAAAGTGCTCGGGTGTATGAAACCTTTATCAATAAGCTCTTGAAGTTGGCTAGATAGCTCGCGCATTTCCGAGGGTGCGAGATGATAAGGAGCTTTAGCGACATGAGTAGCACCGGGAATTAAATCGATACGGAATTCAACATCACGAGTAGGGGGTAAACCGGGTAAATCATCGGGAAAGACCTTAGGAAATTCACGAACAATGGGGACGTCTGTGAAGGTTTTCTTTTCTTTCTCCGGGTTCACGATATGGGCGAGGAAAGCAACACATTACTTTCGCAAACATTTGTGTGCTCGAGTACAAGACAAAAGCAGCAACTTCTTTGAGGGAGTTTCACCGTAAACATGGAGTTGATCACCATTTGAGAGAGGAAAGCAAATCATTTTATCAAAGCATACAACTTCAGCATGATTCTCACGAAGAAAATACATGCCTACTATGATGTCGAAGCTACCTAACTGCATAGGTATGAGATTGATCGAGAAAGCATGGTTGTTGAGATTGAGAGTACAACCACGTAGGACGAAGTTAACGGCAACGGTTTTTCCGGTGGCGACTTCCACATCGAAAGTCTTCGGGAGTTTAGCGCGTTTACATTTTAAAACCTTTTCGAATTCTAACGATACAAAACAATTATCGGCACCAGTATCATATAAACATGAAGCAGAAATACCATTAACGAGAAACATACCGTTGACAACATTGTTGTCATTCTGAGCCTGGCGATGATTGAGATTGAAGGCTCGTCCACGTGCAGCCTGTGGTTGTTGCTGCTGAGGCTGTGGCTGCTGCTGCTGTTCCTGCTTCACAAGTTTGTTTGGGCAGACATTACTGAAGTGATTTAGGTCTCCTCACGTGTAACAAGCACGTGCCTTTGGCGCTTGCTGCTGATTGGCCTGAGGAGGAGCTGGTAAAGCTGGTGCTGCTGGGGCTTGAGGAGCTGACTGACGAGGGCCTGAACGGCAACTGACAGTAAAGTGGTTGTAGATGTTGCAGTTGGTACAGAAACGGAAATTGCCTCCAACTGCATGATGATAAGTGCACTTTGAGCACAAAGGATGAGGACCAGTATACGCACGCTTTGCCGGCGGTGAGTTCGGTGCGGCTGACTAAAGTGGCTGAGGGTTTGCTGGAGTAGTAAGGGCAAAGTTCTTGCTCGGGTTTTCCCTTTTGCGACCACGGCGACTGTTCTTTAACTCTCGAGGCTAATCGATAGGGGCTGCCCTTTCGGTGATAGCTTGGTTTGCAACCTTGCTGGTCTTGAAATTGTTGGTGCATATATCTGTTGCCTACGTCATTATGTATCGAGTCTGAGTGAATAGGGCTTAATCTATTAGAATCTAGGCATAATTATGTGAGTTAGAGGCTAAGTTCGCTCGAGATGGATTTGAGAAGTCAAGTTCGGCCGAACTTGACTAAGTCAAGTTCGCCCGAACTTCATCCCATATCCAGCGAACTTGTGAACCTATAAATAGGTGCCTTGATGATTCATTTGTAAAGTGGAGAGATTTTGGCACAGAGACAACGAAGCTCTGTCGGATCCGGTTCTCGAATGTATTGAACTTTAGATCAATGAAAACAACATTTAAATGAGTAATTCTTGTTATTTGGTTAACTTGTCATTAGTTTCCACCTAATCGGACAATAGATAACAAATATAGGTTCCCGTGCTAATTGTGGACGTTCCTACAAGTGGTATCAGAGCCTGGACACCTAAATTTGCTAGAATCAAGACAAGAATTTCTCTATTTCATCTCCATTCTATCATTTTTCTTCACATTTTCACATTTTTAAAGAATTCATGGATAGAATTGGTTAATTTTTGAATATGTCATGTAAAATACACTTGTGATAAACCCCTGATAGTTTGGACATCAAATTCAAATGTTTTGATATCAAAAAGTTGAAAAAACCATGTTTTGGAAACAAGTTTCAGCCGAACTTAACATCAAGTTCGACCGAACTTGAGTAAAATCTCACTGATTTTAATCAAGTTCGACCGAACTTGATAGATTTTTCAAGATTTTTGTAATAAGTTCAACCAAACTTGAAAGAAATTCTAATGGTTTTGGTCAAGTTCGACCGAACTTGATCAAATTTCATTGAATTTTTGCCACAAGTTCGCCCGAACTTGAGAATAGTCTTGATAATTCACATAAGTTCGACCGAACTTACTGGTTTCTTAAGATCTTTTTACAAGTCTGCTCGAAGTGAAATAATTCTCAAAATTCACATCAAGTTCGACCGAACTTGAGGTATTTGTGATAACATTTGAAATCATCTCATCTAAGTTCGACCGAACTTGTGAAAACTTGAAATCAAAAGCTGATTTTCTCACAAGTTCGACCGAACTTGTCTGTTTCTTATCAAATTTCGAGTGTTTTTTATCGTATTACCAGATAAGTCTTCAGATTGTCAAAATGTAAGATTTCCATAACGTGTTCGTCTCTCAAATGGCTTCTTCATCAAACGCTAATGTTCTTGCGGCAAATCAGATGAACATCGACAATGAAATGGGTACTACGTCGAAACCGCTAAAGCTAATGAGCATGGATGAATTTGAAGGATGGAAGGAAAAGTTTGTGAACTGGATACAAGCAAATCAATTCAACAGCTGGGTTGCGGTTGAGGATGGTTACAAATGGCCAAAGGATGAGCGTGACCAAGATCTTCCGCTGAACAAATTTTCAAATACCGACAAAGATAACTATGTTGCAGAGAAGAAAATGATCAGCTTGATACAACAATCAGTAAAGGAAGACATCTTAATTCTTTTACCAGAATATGACACTTCGCAAGAATTATGGAATTCTCTGTGTGAAAAATTCAAAGGAAGTGATGAAATGATCAAAAGCAAAAAGGCTTTAATCAAGAAAGAATTCGAGATCTTCACGATGATTGTGAAACAATGAAGCAGATGATCGATAGATACTGTCACCTCATGGTCCAGATGCGGAGACATGATATCAAAAGATCTAATGAAGAGCAAATTGAGAAGTTGGCCGATGCACTTCCAGAAGGAGAATGGACAACATATCTGACGATTCTGAAGAATAGTCCATCTTGGAAACATTTCAAGTTGTCATCCTTCATAGACAAATTGGAAGGACATGAAATGGAATTGATGAAGATTGCAAAATCAAAGAATGCTAATGTTGTTCAAGATGTCGGTGTCTATTATAAAGGAGGTAGAAAATTCAAACAACATTTAGTGCAAATACAAATTCTTCTCCAAGTCAAAGTTCTCCATATGCTGGATATACAAGTGCAAGTTCAAGTTCATCATTCCAAAATCAGACAAACCAAGCTAGTTCTGATTCAAAAGTTTTCCAATGCAACAATACAGTTGATTTGAAGAATGTATTTCCAGAAAAGGTGGCTAAACAACACATAGCACTTCTTGCTACTATTCTCGAATTATATGAAAGTCTCGTTGCTAGAAAGATCGGTAATCCAGATATGACCGCCAAGGATTATGATCAGGTGGACGAAGAAGAGTTGGAGTTGATGGATATTAAGTGGAGTTTGGCATCTATCATCAGAAGAGTTTCTAAATTTGTGACACCCACTGGAAGGGATATTGGTAATTCAAACAACAAACTTGGATTTGGCAAGTCTAAAGTCACATGTTTCAGATGTCGACAAAAAGGACACTTCAAACGAGAATGCAGCAATCAAGAAGTAAGTGGAAACCAAAATCCTTTCGGCAGCAAAATGAGTACTACAAGAAAGCTCTTCAATACAATCCATATCCAAAGAGAACACAAGTCAAAGTAGAAGATAAATCTGCAAAGAAAGCCGAACAAGCTCTTGTTGCTGATCATGAAGAAGATGGTTTTGACTGGAACAAATACATCGGAAAAAAACTGGTGTTGCTATGATAGCAGAGTTAGTGGATGAATCTGATACATCATTTGTCGATGCTGCTTTGGAAAATGCAATTCTGGAAGGTTATAGGCAGAGAGCTGAGGAAGAAGAATTAGCTTACCTTGAGATGCAAAGGCAATAAGCTTTAAAATCAGAGGCAGAAAAGGTAAAAGCTGAGGTAAAAATTTATGAAAAAGAAGTTGTGAAAATTGTGGAGGTTGAAAAACCTTGCACAAAGTGCATGTTGGGATTGAAACTCTTCACACATAGCAATGCTTGTAGATCCAAAAATGATGTCATCCACATAAATTTGGACAAGCATCAAATCTTTTCCTTTCCATTTTAAGAATAGGGTTTTATCTATTTTACCTCTAGTAAACCCTATGGATAAGAGAAAAGTGGATAGAGTTTCGCACCAGGCTCTTGGTGCTTGCTTCAAGCCATACAATGCTTTGTTGAGCTTGTAGACATGATCAGGATGGAATGCATCTTCAAAACCTGGAGGTTGACAGACATACACCTCTTCTTTGATTTTCCCACACAAAAATGCACTCTTTATATCCATTTGATACACCTTTATGTTGTGGTTAGCAGCAAAAGCTAAGAACAGACGAATAGCTTCCAACCTTGCTACAGGAGCAAAAGTCTCATCATAGTCTATACCTTCTTCCTGTCTGTAGTCTTGAACCACGAGCCTTGCTTTGTTTTTGACAACAATACCCCTTTCATCAGTTTTGTTCTTGAAGACCCACTTTGTGCCAAATGGACTTACATCTTTTGGCAGTGGCACAAGCTCACAAACTTGTTGTCTCTTGAACTGAAGGAGTTCTTCTTGCATGGCTTCTACCCAGCTGTTGTCATTCAGTGCCTCTTGGTACTTAACTGGCTGTGTGAGTGATAGAAAACCCAAGCAATAAGACAAATATTTTGGGATTGGCTCCGTGTGAGCACCCCAGATTTGATGTTGCCAATAACTTGATCTGATGGATGGCTTTTGAGATAAATCAAATCACCTTGGTAATGAACAATAGCATTTTGAGGTGATGGCTGCAAATGTGTATCATCTGAGCTAACCTCTGCTGGTGAATTTGAAGTGTCAGCTGCTGATGGAAATGGAGGTGGTGGTATTGGGGGTATAGAGGTAACATTCTGATGATTTTGTTGCCCAATTGTAGGACTTTTATCAACAGATGTTTGATTTTGTGAACTGGCAGAGGTTTGAGGATCAACCACTGTTGACCCAGAAGTGGCAGAGTTTACACAAGAGCTTGTGGCACCTGATCCTCTGTTGGAAGAATTGACTTTTGTTTGTGGAAGCACACAGTCAAATTCTTGATCTTGATCTTCTCCAGATGATTGTGGTGTACCTGCATTGTCTAGCTTGATAGAAACATCAGCAAATGTGAATTTATCTAAATCAAAAAGCTCTGCAGGATTTGCTGGGATTTTTAGTGATGAAACTTCATTGAACTTCACATTCAAAGTTTCTTCAACACACTTGGTCCTAGAGTTAAAAACTCTGTAGGCTTTAGCAGTGGTTGAGTATCCCAGAAAATAACCACAGTCAATCTTGGCTGCAAACTTAGATATAGAATCTTTTAAGTTCAAAATGAAACATGGACAGCCAAAAACTTTAAAATAGGAAATCATAGGTTTGATTTTATACAAAATCTCATAGGCAGTCTTTTGATGCCTCGGGTTAATCAAAACTCTGTTTTGAACATAGCAAGCAGTGTTTACAGCCTCTACCCAGAAGGACATGGGTAAACCAGAGTCTGCAAGCATAGTTCTTGCTGATTCAATTAAAGTTCTATTTTTCTTTTCAACCACCCCATTTTGCTCTGGAGTTCTTGGAATGCTATATTGTCTAACAATTCCTTTTGACTCACAAAAAGCATCCAACTCCCTATTTTTAAACTCTGTTCCATTGTCACTCCTAAAGATTTGTATTGGAAGATCAAACTTCTTTTCTACTTGTTTAACAAAGTTTTGCAAAATGACTGCAGTTTCATCCTTAGAGTGGAGAAAGAAGGCTCATGTAAACCTAGAGAAATCATCAACTATTACTAGGCAATACCTTTTGTGTTTTAAGCTCATGATTTACACTGGGCCAAACAAGTCCATGTGAAGCAATTGTAAACACTGGCTTGTTTTGGACTCTTCAATTGATTTGAAAGAACTTTTATGTTGTTTTCCTTTCCAGCAGGAAACACAATGTTCTTCACAAGAAAATTGCTTGTGAGGCAAACCTCTTACAAGACTTTGTCTTGAGATTGTGGTGATAGTTTTAAGATTTGTGTGTCCAAGTCTTTGATGCCATAACTCAGTCTCTTTGCTAGAAGCAATGGAGAATAAGCATGTTCCGGACATAGGATTATCTTTTAACATATCTACCATATACACATTCCCACTTCTGTGTGCAGTGAGTTGAGCTTTGCTCTCAGCAATGATTTGATCAATCTTTTTAACAACCTCTGGTCAATTTGACAAGTTTTCTTGGTGAAGAAGGATCCATACCCTCTGTCACTCATTTGTGAGACACTCAGCATGTTAATTTCAGATTGTCAATTAAGTTCATATTTTCAAACTTGAGTTTCCCAGCCAGAACCGACCCAGACCCTAAAACCTTTCCCTTTGTGTTATTACCAAAAAATATATCACCCCCATGAGCCATGAAGTCCTTGAGAAGGGCTCTACATCCTGTCATGTGCCTGGAACCTCTACTATCTACATACCATAAGCTATCAAGTCAAGTAGAGGGTCCCTGCACATCAAGTAAGTAGATCAGTTAAGGTAGGTCTCCAAAGCCAAAATGGCTTTGGATGGGGTCACAGATGGTCCAGTCTCAAGTCTAGGACAATGGTCAGTGGTTTGGATATTTTCTTGTAACATCTGCTCTCGACCATTTCCTGTCAGATGATTGTATCCATAGGGATGCCTATTCACTCTTTGCTTTGAAGGCTTTTTTTGTCCTTCATAAGTAAGAGGAACCCTTTTGTAGGCTGGTTGGCCATACCCTCTTGGAAATGAGTTTGATGGTGGGGTTGTACCTCTCTAGGAACAGAGGTTTTGTTTAATGCTTTTGTAATAGATGATTCAATTGGTTCAAAACTCTGCTTGGATTTTTTTCCAGCAGAACTTGAACCTTCTCTTTTTAGTGCTTTTGCCTTGATCTCTTTTACCTTTTGCTCATAGTTTTTGAGATAGGCACACTCTTGAGTTAAATGATTTGTTTTGTTGCAGATGGTGCATCTTGAAGAATTTTTTACAACACAAGTTTTGTTAATGTCATAGGCTTTTAAAAGAAAACAATCTGCAGCCACATGATTTCTTTTTTCATAAAATTCACAAAACAAGTTTTTAATCTTTACACTTCTTTTCCTATCAGACTTTTTATCAGCAGTGGTTGTGACCTATGCAGGTACATCTTTGATAGGGATCACCAATGCTTTTGGGGGTTTAATACCATCAGAGGTTGTAAAATCCATTGGCTTAAAGTTTTCTAAAATATCACATTCATCTGACCAGGTTGGTTAAACTGATATTTTTCAATTTCTTTATCTTTTGTTGAAACCTTTGATTTTTCCAAAACAATTTTGTTTCAAGATTTATCTGTGATTTTTATTTCTTCACCAGCCAAATTTGTTGGGACTATTTCAACCAACTCAGAATCAATTTCAGCAACATTTTTCTCATTTTGGTCATAGGTTCTAAAACCTACACAAAACTTAATGTTGCTCTTGATCTGAGCATCAAACAGAATCTCATAACCTTTACAGGACTCAACCCATTTTTCACAAGTGATTTGGGTTTCTTCTAACTCCTTTTTACAAACTTGGTATTTTTTCTACCATATTTTGGAGTTAGTCCATGGTTATGCTTGATTCATGTCTCAGGCTACTCATTTCAAAATCTTTTTCACTTAACTTTGATTTTAACTCTTTAATCAGTTTTTCAAAATTAAGTTTATGTTCTAAAATTTTGCTCCTCAGGTTTTCATTCACCTGCTTAATGTTAGCAAAAGCAATGATGCATTTGTCAGAACATAGATCTTTAAGGATCTGAGGTGATACCTTTGTAGTAGCCATGAGAGCACAATCACACCCATCTTCACACACATCAACATTCCATGGGTCAGCAGGAGAGTTCTTTTCCTTATCAGCAGCATTTTTCTTTTCTTCACTTGAAACCACTGTTTCATCACAAACTTGAACTTCATCAGTTTTTGACACTAAATCCACAGATTCAACACCTTCAGCAATTGTCTCTAAGGCCATTAAACAAAATTCTTGTTCAACATCATTTTTGGACATTAAATCAAAGTTCTCATTAGTCAAATCCTCAGGCAAGCAACTCCAGTTAACATAACTTTGTGTGAAAAAGCACTGTTGACCAACCTCTGCTGGACTAGCAAGTGGTTTGAGCATGTTGAGTGATAATGGGTGCTTGTTGTACATGCACTTGAGGATGTGATGGTGCCTGAACATATTGAATTTATGGAGCAGCGGATTGAACATAATGCACTGGAACAGTAGTAGCAGGATGTGCAAAGTGGGCAGTGTTTTGAACATGATGAGCAGGGGTATATTGGGAATAATGAGCAGTGTTTTGTGTGTGCTGAGGTCTAGGGCCAGGATGAGTCACTATTGGTCCAGAATTTTGAGACTTGCATTCTCTGGCAAAGTGTCCTAACCTATTACACTTATAACACTTGACTTTTGATTTATCCAGCCCAACCTTCAACCCCCCATGCAATCCTGGAAATTTCCTACTAGTTTTCTTATAGAATTTACTAGCACTAACACTCAATAGGGCCAGTTGGTGCAAAATATCCATTTCTTCAAGATTAGAAGGTTCAAAGTGTTGCAAGTCATTCAGCTCAAAGGATGGATTGTCAGAGGTTTGGCTTTCCCCACTAGCAGTGAAAGCATAGTTGGGTGCATATGTTTCAGATCCAAAGTTCCCACCAGAAGTAATATCTATATAGTGACCATAACTTTGGTCCTTACTGCTGCCAGATCCCTCTTCTTGGCCAAAAAGAGCTGTGTTACCCAATGAGTAATCATCAGACATTTTGCCAGAATCTTGCAACTTATTTTTCTGGTTTAACTCTCTCTCATAAGTGAGGAGTATCCCATGAAGTTGTGTCAACTACATTTCTTTAAACCCAACAGATTTTCATGTTACATAAGCTACAGTCTCCCACTTATCTGGTAACGATCTAAGGAAATGACTACTGACAGTCGAATTAGGAAAAACCACGTTAACCAGTCTAAGTTCACTGATGAGACAGTTGTAATGTTCGAACTGTTGTGTTAGAGACTCTCCTTTCAAGTGAAAAAACGTTTCATTCTGCTGATTTAGAACTTCTCTGTTACTTTCTATCACTTCCTCAGTCCCACCGAATTGCTCTTTTAGTGCATCCCATAACTCCTTTGTACTATTGCAATGGAGTAGACCAGCATAAATCTCATTGGGTAAGGCCGAAGCAACTATGCTAAATGCCTTAGCATACAATTCAATTTTCTGGAAATCCTGCTCCGAAAAGTTTTCAGGATTTTTTGGCACTTGTTTAGTTGGATCCTCTGTGCTTGGAACCATCAGAACGTGAGTTCCATAAGCAACAGATCTCCAGCAACCGGTGTTTTGCTAAGCAAGGATATGACCCATTCGTCGTTGCCAAATGAAATATTCATTTCTTTGAGCATCGGCGGTTTGAATAAGGATCCAGAATTGGCATCCTGTGTGTTTTGAGACATTTTCAGTTGATTTTACACAGATTCTGTTTTAAAAACTTTGAACGTAACAAAACTCTGTTTATCAAGCAAAAACAACCAAACTAATAGCAGAGAGCTGATCTGTTCGAATCAAATCGATTGTTAGATCGAATTTGATGAATCAAGCTCTGATACCAATTGTTAGGATCTGAGCTTGAATTACTTGTAGTTTTTGTTTCAAAAATGGAAAATGATTGAGTTTAAAAGAGATTTGCAGCGGAAATAAATGGAAGACTTTACTATAAGCAACGGTTGTTTGTTTTCATCATCATCATGCTTTCAAGTTGGTAAACTCACATGTGATTCACAAACTCTCCCTCAGCCTTTGCAATTGAAGTTTGGTAGTAAGAAAATGCAGAGAAGATGATATGTGAAAGTTGATATTTTGATAGACAAGTTAAACTATTACACAAGTTACCTATTTATACTAAACTATCTAACCACTGAGCATCTTTGATGACGTCAGGGTTGATAGTGACAGGAAACTAAATGTAACTAACTACAAACGCTGCTAATACTAACTATCAGTGCTTAGCACTATTACATTGATGATCTATCTAATGACTAAGCTCTGATCTCTATCCTCTGATCCTTGTAACACTGGCAGACCTTTGCAACAATGTAAAGTCAGATGATAGGAGAGCAGTCTTTAGGGAAAGCAGTGTATGTACAACAGAGGTTGTAACCTCTGATAGTTTAACCAAAGCTCGGATAGTGTTATTTGGCTTTGTATCATCTGTTCCTTTCATAGGGTTCAATCCCAACAGTGCGCAAGTCCTTGTGAACCATGTCTTGAAAAAGTCAAAGTCATAAGAGAATTGACTGTACAAAACGAGAACTTTCTTTATGATTACAGAACCATAAAAGAAGCTTATGACAAAATATCAAGCAAATATAAATATGTTGAAAACACTAATCGTGAGCTAAATGCTAATGTTAAAATGTTAAATGCAACTGTAATTGAAAAACAAAAGGCAAGGAACATGTACATTAATACAATTGCTGAGACAAAGCGTGAGCTTCACGACATAAAGATAGAAACGGACAGGGTAAGACAGCTTCTAAAGAGCTACACCACAAACGCATATGTCATTGATCACATTTTACCTACGATTAAGTCGGAGGAAAATGGTGATAAATCAAAACGTAAAGAATACGGAAGTGTTCCTCCACCACTTCTTGCGAATTATTCCTGCAAGAAAGATGATGAGATTGAAAAGGCATCTAATTTACTCATTTTGTCAGAAAAGAAAAATAAATTGCCTGAGAACATTGACGTAGACTTTACAAAATCAAACAATGACAATGAAGCGGTGGTAAAAAATGTGGTTAAAAAGGTGTTGGGAAATGATTCTGATGATGACAGCTCTGAAAGTAACAAATCATGTTTGAAAAACTCGGAATCACATTCTGAAGATGACGATACATCATCAGAACATGATCTAAGTGATGATCCTAATATTGTCATGTACAAGATTAAGGAATCTGATAGATTATACTTCGATGATAGTTTTCCGATTCGGAACGTGAAAGAGGATCAACTTGATAAATTTTTCAAACTTCTAGAAGTTTCATCAGATGATATTAAGAAAAACAAGAAAAGATTTTACTCAAAACCCAAAAGGAATGCTAACAATTATCGAAAGTTTGGTGGTGATTTTCCTGAGAACAGGAGAGCAGGATTGGGTTTGGAAGAAAATGAAGATGAACCGAGAAGGAACCAGAAGTCGCCATTTCATGAATATAAAGGTAAACACATGAAGTTTGTGTATGGGACGAATACGGTTCAAGAAGAAGGTATGATCGGTAAGAAATCGAATGATGAATTCAAGAAAGAAAAGGAACTTTGGACAAGGCTAAGACCAAGTGCACAAGTGGAGTAAAATTCACTAGTGGAAATCATTCTGATAATCGAACTTGCTTTAAATGCAATAATGTTGGTCCCATTGCTCGCAAGTGTCTGAATCTAAAGCCTGTGTTTCCTCGAAGTAAAACCAAATAAAAAAATGTAAAGCATAAACAACTAGAGATTGTGAAAAATGTCACAGAATCAAATAAAAACTATGAATCTAAATGCGAAGTGAAACCTAAAAATGTGTCAAAGTTTGAAAACTCAACATTTGAAAAAGGTGAAACTTCAAGGTTTAATGAAATCAAAGATTCTAGGTTCTATATCAAGAAAGCAAGAAGCAAACTACAATCATGGGTTGCTAAGAAAAGGCTTTCATCATCAGAAAAACAAAAGCCTGTTGCTGACAAAACTGAAAATGTCAAATTAACCGAGTTAGTAATCAAACGAACGAATAAAGAAAAGGTAAAAACGTTTTCAGAATCGACGTCGGAAGAAATGTTTGATGGTGATTTTGATTATGATGAAGCGTTAGAATATGGTTATGATGCTTATCATGTCAAACCCAAAACCAAAAAGGTTTGGGTTTCCTTATTCAAATAGTTGCTTTGTTGTGTAGGAGTCCCAAGATCCAATCTATCAAAGTTTGATACAGGATAGCGGAGCTCCATGAGTTTTTAACTTATCTAGAAAGTCATATTCCTTGATGGTTTTTGAAATTACAAGTGGTTGAAAATAGAAAAATTTAAAAATTTGAGAAAATCCACACCGTTGAAAAGAACACTGATTGTTATATTGAAAAATCATTTAAAATTTTGATTTCCTACAAGTGATTCTTACAAGTGGTTTCTACAAGTTGATGTTATCAAAGTTTAATGATTTGTTCTGCTGACAGGTGATGATGCAGAAAATGAAAACAAAAGGATCGGACGACGAGGACTCGGGATCCTCATTGGTTTGTTACATTTTTAGAAGAATTTCTTAAAACCTAAAATCCAAAAATATGTTTTTGATTTTAGGGGGAGTAAGAAAATTTGAAAATTTTTAGAAAAATCAAAAACATATGAAAAAGTTGAAAATTAAAAAACATTAAAAAATTCAAAATGTACAAAAACATTGAAAAAGACAAAAAGAATTTGTTTGTCAAAAAGGAAATGATAGTACATCAGTGGGCTATCACAGTATGCTAAAGAATTGTAAAGTTTAAAAGTGATAAACAAGTCTTATTGTGGATGAGTAGATAGACTTTACATGTTCAGTAAATTGTTTCTGAGATATAAACTAAATTTAGCAACTGCTTAATCTTGTGGATTAACATATCTTGGATATATGGACTTAGTACTCCGAAATTTCGATTGAAAGATTGCCTGATTCTGAGATTCGAGGTCTTTATAGATAGTTGATATATGGGGTATTATACAAGTTCTTCTGATTTTGCGGAAGCAATAGCCTAGAACTTCTATAATACTTTTGCTAAACCTAAATTAGCATTCAAAATTTGAAAATAATCGAAAGATCTAATCATTTGCAATGCTTAAAAGATTCCTTAAGTGGAACACACCTAAAGACGAGCCTTCATTTCTTTGTTTGTACGGTAGTACTAACTTGAGCTCTCAAGGTCTCGCATTAACCTAAAGACAGATATCAAATTTACACTATATTCACCTGTAAGATGAAATCTATGGAATCTGGATTCGGGTGTATATTCAAGAAGTGGGAAACACAGTTAAGTCAAGTTTCTTAAATCATATCTTAACATATCTTGGAACAGTTGAGAACGTGATAAAGTTTAAGTGGACAAACATATCGACAATCTAGGTAACTTAAAGTCTCAAAAAGGTCAACGTTACTAGTGATATGTCTCAAACAAACTGATATGATCCTTAGACACGAATTCACAAAAAATGTCTGTAAATATGCTTGTAAATAGCTTACTTTACTTGTTAAAAGTTTTTGTAAATACTTTACTTGCTCTTCAAAATAAAAATCAAAAAGATTTTAAGTGTGTTTTAGCATAAACTTTCTAAAATACAAAAAGATTTTGTTTCTACATTGTTTTCAACGAGCCAATGTTGGAGAACGGATCTTCGAAGTCTGGTAAGAAAATCTAATAAATGTTTAAAAATTCACTAATTTGAAACTTTAAAATCCGATTGTTCATAACGGGTTTTCAAACAGAGGTCATTAATTTGGACTTGGTTGATATGTTTGGTTAATCAAGGTCATTAACTTGGACTTGATCAAATAAGTGGATTTTTACAAATCAAATAATAAAAATATGAATATTGAAGGTCTTAAATGTAAAATGTATTCAAGGTCATTAAGTTGAACTTGAATCAATTAACGTTTTTTAAAAGATGAAGTGAAGATTAAAGTTTGAAATGTTGATGGTACAAGATTTCAAAACAGCGTATCTGAAATGTTTATTTGAATGTAAGAATTCATTTAGACAGGTAGTAAAGTTTGAGGGGGAGCTGGATAAAAATCTGTTCAAAGATTTCAGAAAGCTCAAAGCTAGGGGGAGTTTGAAGTCTAAAGATCAAAGCAAAGGGGAGTCTGAGATTAAAGCTTAAAGCTAGAGGGAGCAAGTTGATTAAAAGTTTGATCAAGACAAAGCTCAAAGAAAGAGAAAGAGGATATAAAGATCATGATGAAGAAAGATTCTATTACAAAAATCAAGATGATAAAGTTCATTCAAGAACTAAAGATCAGAAGACTCAGAAGATTTTAAAAGACAAAATGACTGTGGAAACATCCAAGGGGGAGTCTGTTGGTGCATATGTTTGTTGCCTACGTCATTATGTATCGAGACTGAGTGAATAGGGCTTAATATGTTAGAATCTAGGCATAATTATGTGAGTCAGAGGCTAAGTTCGCTCGAGATGGATTTGAGAAGTCAAGCTCGGCCGAACTTGACTAAGTCAAGTTCGCCCGAACTTCATCCAATATCCAGCGAACTTGTGAACCTATAAATAGGTGCCTTGGTGATTCATTTGTAAGGTGGAGAGATTTTGGCACAGAGACGGCGAAGCTCTGTCGGATCCGGTTCTTGAATGTATTGAACTTTAGATCAATGAAAACAACATTTAAATGAGTAATTCTTGTTATTTGGTTAACTTGTCATTAGTTTCTGCCTAATCGGATAATAGATAACAAATTTAGGTTCCCGTGCTAATCGTGGATGTTCCTACAGAAATAACCAGACTGAACTCGTTTGTCTTTGATCTCTACGGCTAGCTGGTAGGTTTCCTCGATAGTAGCAGGGCGTGTTGCTTGCACAAAGTCTGCGACGCAATCATGCAGAGCATTGAGGTATTTCTTGATTGCTTTCTCGGTCGTGTCAACTTGACCGGGACAGATAATGCTCAACTGCTTGAAACGAGCTGTTAGACCAGCGTTGTCGGGACCGTCTTGTTTGATATTCCAGAACTTATTCTCCAGCTTTTGAATCTCATGTGGAGGATAAAACTCTTTCACCATGATTTCCTTGAGTTCCTCCCAAGAGAGTCCGTAGGCTTTGTCGTTCCCGCGCTTGTTACGCTCGACCGTCCACCAATCGAGAGCCCTCGATTGGAATACGCCGGTGGCGTTGATCGTGCGCGGAGCCTCGGGACATCCACTCTGGCGGAAGGTAACCTCGATGGAATCGAACCGGTGGAACATAGCACTTGGTCCTTCAGTGCCAGAGAAAGTAAATGGTACACATGCTTTGAACTGCTTAAAGCTGAAGGAAGTCTTGGGCGTGTCGGCTTTGGAATCGACCGATGAATTGCTGCTAGCGGCATGAATCTCACTGACGATCTGTGGGATCACCTTAGCCATTTCCTTGGCTACAAGAGAGGCGATGCGTTTGTCAGCGTTGTTGTAATGAGTGGTGCGGCGAGTGTGAGATCCCATTGATGCCATCTACATAAAGGATTTGATTGGATGAGATTCGATTATAATAGGTTTATGTTTAAAATATTATTATTATTATTATTCATGCAAGGCACAAAATCACATAAACACCTAGGCAATTAAACACGTAGGCAGGCAAACACGTAGGTACATAAGCACATAGGACATAAGCACGTAGGCACAGAATTCACTTAAACATACACTTTGCACATATTCACCTTCTTATAAGTAAAGCGTAGCGCGTTCGAGATGCGATATATAAGCGAGATATAAGCGTGTAATACCGTGCATGAGGCACACATGTCCTCATAGGCGTAAGCGAGTTGAGCGATTAGTTTTGTTGGTGAATTAATTAGTGTTTTAGATTACGAGAGTTGTGCGAGTTGTGCATGCGTTTATAAAGCGAAGAACGATAAAGCGAGAAATCGATAATACAAGAAATCGATAAAGCGAGAAATCGAATACGCGAAAATTCTCATTATTTAAACACATAAATAGTAATAAACCCGATGATGCGTAAATCGACGATATAGGCTTAAATCAATTGGGAGCATCCTGGGTTTTGAGACAGTGACTACCCAAAGCGGTTCGAGAATCCTATGAGTTCAGACACACGATGTGGCCTAATAGACAAATGCTCTCGCCGTACCACGGTTAACGGCATTTATCTTCCAGTTACGTCGTGTTCCGAGTCATCGAATTAGTCAAGACTTTAGTGAGATTGAAAATCGAGGAGCGGAACTAGTTATTAAGATGCGGGTTTCACCCCTAACTCTACAACTTCATTCCTAGTTGTGGTTACGCTCACCGATCAAATCGGGAGTTTCACTAGATAGAAATGGAAACTTTCGCCAAGGTTTGGATATCACTCCTAACTCAACGAAGGCATCTCGTGCGATAGAGATTGCGCAGAGTGAGTGATCTCATTGAAAGTTCTCGGTTTTCACACCTAATCTCGACTTGATCACTCGTCTTGTGTGATACGAGCGTTTCCAAGCGTGTATTGTGGTAGCTTTAGGAAAAGCGTTGTTTAAAAGTTCAATCCGAAGGTTTCTGATCAAGTTCGGGCGAACTTGGCATCTGCCTGATGTCAAGTTCTAGCGGACTTGATCATTCCTAAGAGAACTTGTTTGTTGTTGAGAGGGGACAGGCAAGTTCGAGCGAACCTGGTCAAGTCTGGGCCAACCTGGTCAAGTCCGGGCGAACTTGGTCAAGTCCGGGCGAACTTGATCAAGTTCGGGCGAACTTGATCAATTTCGAGCAAACTTGTCACCCCAAGTTCGGGCGGATTTGTTTGTTCGTATGAGTTTTTGGCATTAATCGTTGCGTAACAGTCAAATTTAGTATTCTAACTATAGACTAGGCTAAACATGGCAGTTCTACCTAATTTCCTATAGTTATGGGATCTAATACCAATCTGTCACACCCCAAACGATGGCGGAAACATCGGGTAGTGGCACTAGGCGAATCAGATTGATCAAGAGATCCCATAACGATCGTTTTAAAGACAATAATCAACATTCAACATCCCATACTATCAAACTCATAAAATCTTTAAACAACCATTACATATCAAACAAATCCCTTAAACATAACATCCGATTCGATCTCCCCTAGATTTATCACATGATTTTCTAAAACAAAACCTAAACTAAGCATCCAAAGCAATAATCCTCAACCTGCCACATATGTTAAAATAAACGTCAATACAATTAGGTAAAGGTGAGCATACAGGTTTTGTATACGTAATAGATATAAAAGCGTTTAGCATACACCGCATGACATACGTAAGAGATGTAAACTATGTAACTACTAGATTCAAGTAAACCAACAAACCGCGATTGATCGAGGCATGCGAACAAGTGTCCACATCTTAAAAGAGAAATTAAATGCGAAATAATAATGCGAGCCTTAACAACCCCGGGCCTCCGGGTGGCGGGTCAACCTCTAGTATACTATCATGTTAAGGGTGGCGTACAAGCAATCCAGCAATAGATACAATTCAACAAATTTCACGTATAATCATGTAACAACGTGTTGCGAATAAGCATTTGAGATTCGTGTGATGTGATTTGATATAGGAACATATGTGACACCCAAAAGTGCGTTTAAGCGTAAAAAGGGTTCAAGTATACTCACTATGGTGCGTTTTAGGAGAGATTCGGGATCTGAGACGAGTTGTGGAGAGTGCCGGATCAGCCTGTAAGCGAACAAAAGTGCATCGAAATGCTGAAACGTTAATTTTGGATTAGGCAGAGGACAAGTTCGGACGAACTTGTATGTTTCCATACAAGTTCGGGCAAACTTGTGAAAACCTGAGGAGTTATGAGGCAAGTTCGGGCGAACTTGTCTAATTTCTTAAGAAATTATACAAGTTCGGGCGAACTAGTAAGGTTTGCTAACTGGGGAAGACAAGTACGGGCGAACTTGTCTAATTCTCTTGAGAATTGGACAAAGTTCGGGCGAACGTGTGCCATTTTTGAAGATTTGACGTGGGAGACCAAGTTCGGGCAAACTTAGTCACCAATCTGGTGACAAGTTCGAGCGAACTTGGTGTATTTCAAGTGAACTTGATGGTTTTGGCATCCAAATCATGCGTTTTTGCGTCGTTTGCTGAGGAAATCGAGTGTTCATCCCTCCAACCTTAAGCCACTAAGTAAAACTTAGACTAGAGAGGTCTTTTGGAGCGAGTTTAGACATTTTACAGAAACTCGGGCTAATCCGGGCGAACTTGATGGTTCGTACGGGTTAGTCCAGCTTGTGTAAAGTGACGATTTCGTCCTTGTGCTTTCGGATCTGAGATCTTGCTTGACAACGCCTCGTTCCACTCCAAAGTGAACGAAACATACGTCATTTAGTCCGAATATTGTGTAAAAATCAATGTTTTTAAAGGTTTTACTCAGATCTAAGCATAGATCTGAGTGAAAAACATAAGTTTTATGGAAAAAGATGAAGATTTTCTTAAACAGAAGAGATTTGATGAAAACGAAGGTAAGGCCTTGTGCAAAATCGTTGTAAAGCGTTGTTGAACGTTGTTATAGTTGAAATCGGGTTGAATCTTACGTAGAAAACAAAGGGTTTCGGGTTTGGGGAGCTCCAGGCAAACTTACAGCAAGTTCAAATAAGAGAACGGAGCTGAGTATATATAGGTGAGCTGAGAAATGACTGGGAAGACATCAAGTTCGGGCGAACATGTTACAAGTTCGAGCGAACTTGTGTGTTTCTTGAGTTTTGAGGACAAGTCCGGGCAGACTTGCGCCTTGAAGAGTTTATGAATCTTAGGCAAGTTCGGGCGAACTTGTGGCATACAAGTTCGGCCGAACTTGACCTATAGGCCAAGTTTTGTTCGATTATTTCGCGTTAAGGGTTCGTTTGGCGATTCAGTTCGTATTAGATAGTTATATTAAGCGTTATAATTGATATAATAGTGCGATTTAGTGATTCGAATAAGCGAGAGCGATGCGATAGCGAGTGTAATTATAATCATAAACACATATAACACATAAATAACACAAAACCACATAACTAACTGCGATTTGCGAGGCGAGGAGATCAGCGATGCGATGGCACAAGTGTTTATTAAACAATAATCCACTTGGCTCGTATATTAGCTTGACTACTTGTGATTGCGATTAGATTAGCGATGCATTTTAATAATCGATTAGATGCGATATAATTGTAATTCAACATAATTTAATTATCATAACTTTCTTATAAACGAATCTCTAGATTATAATTGATAGATACAACGGAAATAAAAGAAAAAGATAACGACGAAAATTGGAGTTGTTACATTATGCTCACTTTAGTGGAAGAGGTAAAATCTGCTCGAACTTGAAGATTATCAACTGATTTGGGGAGGTTTGAGAGAGATTTGAGGGTGATGAAAGTGTGAAAATGCTTGGATTAGAGGTGGTATTTATAGGGAAGAGTTAGGAGGTTTTTGGAGGTGATTAAAGGAGGTTTAGAGGTGATTGGGTGAGAGTTGGATGGTGGGATCCGTGCTAAATCGCGAGCCAGAAACAATTCTGCCCGCCTAGAGTCCCTTACGGACCGTATGGGACTTCCCATGCGGTCCGTAAGGACCTGGTCAGGGCAAAAAAATTTATTTTTGTTACTTTGTTGATTGGTGACGAGTTTAAGTGCCATTTTATGACATTTTAAGAATATCTAAGGTATCTTAGGGACAAGGGACATGTCCTAAGATGCATATAAGTACAACATGAATAAAATCGACTATATGTATCGCGTATAAAGTGTGTATTATGCATAGATGTCACATTTTTGCAATCATGCTCAAGTTTTCATGTACGAAGCATCAAGGGTATGTATGTATAACAAGTATTGTGATAAAAGTACATTCCATTATGATTCAAGTCTCGATTACAAGGTTTACAACGAAAGAACGAATACAAGTACACAAGTTTCCAAAAATAGAATTACAAACGACGCTTTCTAATTGTGGAAAGTATGAAAAAGCGAGGCGTTACAGTCTCCACTCCTTTAGGAAATTTCATCCCGAAATTTAGGAAGATGCAACGAAGAGATGCGGATACTTGGTCTTCATATCACTCTCGAGTTCCCAAGTAAATTCAGCGCCACGTTTTCCTTCCCATCGAACCTTAACGATAGGGATGCGACTGCGCCTCAATTGCTTGATTCCTTGGTCCATGATTTCCACGGGTTTTTCCACAAATTGCAATGTCTCATTGATTTGAAGATCTTCGAGTGGAACTTGAAGTCCTTCTTCAGCTAGACATTTCTTGAGATTCGAAACATGAAAAACTGGATGAACATTGTTGAGCGCTTGACGTAGGTCCAGTCGATATGCCACCTTGCCAATCCTTTCGAGAATCTTGAAAGGAGCATGTAGCGAGGAGCGAGTTTGCCTTTCTTACCAAAACGAACAACACCCTTCCAAGGGGATACCTTGAGAAGTACTTGATCATCAACATTAAATTCCAAAGGTTTGCGTCTCTTGTCTGTGTAACTCTTTTGACGACTTCGAGCTTTGAGGAGGTTATCATGGATTTGTAGTATCTTGTCTGTTGTATCTTGTATTAGTTCGGGACCAGTGATCTGAACATCTCCAATCTCGTGCCAACAAATAGGAGAATGACACTTACGACCATACAATGCTTCAAATGGAGCCATTTGAATACTGGCGCGATAACTATTATTGTATGAGATTCTTCCAAGGGTAAGTGCGAATCCCAATTGCCGCCAAAATCGATTACGCAAGAACGAAGCATATCTTCCAAAGTTTGGATTGTACGCTCGGTTTGACAATCAGACTGCGGGTGAAAAGCGGTGCTAAGGTTAAGACGAGTGCCAGGGGCGGATTGAAACGTTTGCCAAAGGCGAGAGGTGAAACGAGTGTCACAATCAGAGATAATATCGAGAGGAGTACCATGACGACTGATGATTTCCTTCGTGTAGATACGAGCTAATTTCTCGACCTTGTAATCTTCATGAATGGCTAAAAAGTGCACGGATTTGGTCAAACGATCAATGATGACACAAATGTTGTCATGACCAGAAGAAGTACAAGGCAACTTGGTGTTGAAATCCATAGCAATACTTTCCCATTTCTAGACAGGAATTTCTGGTTGTTCGAGCAAGCCACAGGGGCGTTGATGTTCAGCTTTCACCTTGGAACAAGTAAGACACTTCGAGAGGTAAAGAGCGATATCTTTCTTCATCCCAGGCCACCAATAAGATGCACGAAGATCATGGTACATTTTATCAGCGCCAGGATGAATGGAGTATCGGGATTTGTGGGCTTCATCCATCAAGGTGTTTTGAAGGTTGAGACGACCAGGAATCCAAATGCGATCATAGAAGTAAAGGATATCATCGGGCTTAGCTTCGAGTGGGTTTTTAACTCCACAATTCAACTCGTTATTGAGGTTACCCTCGTTAATGACGGTAAATTGTGCTTGGCGAATTAACTCGTGAAGTTTTCCCACGATTTGGTAGCAACGAACACTCTTAACATGAGTCTTACGACTGAGTGCATCGACCAAAACATTCGCCTTACCAGGGTGGTAGCGAATGTCACAGTCATAGTCGTTTAACAATTCTACCCAATGACGTTGACGCATGTTGAGTTCCTTTTGATCAAAGATATGTTGGAGGCTCTTGTGGTCGGTGAAGACCGTACACTTTGTACCATAAAGGTAGTGTCGCCAAATCTTTAATGCAAAAACAACTACACCAAGTTCAAGGTCGTGCGTAGTATAGTTTTTCTCATGAATTTTGAGTTGTCTCGACGCGTAGGTGATCACCTTGTCTCGTTGCATAAGGACGCAACCAAGACCTTGGTTTGAAGCATCGCAATACACGACGAAATCGTCCTTTCCATCAGGGAGTGTGAGGATAAGAGCATTAGAAAGCATGTCCTTGAGAGTTTGAAAGGACTCCTCTTGTTCAGTCCCCAAACAAAAGGTTTATCTTTTTGGGTCAAAGACGTTAAAGGAACAACGATCTTGGAGAAGTTCGAGATGAAGCAACGATAATAACCAGCTAGGCCAAGGAACAAACGAATTTCAGAAGGAGATTTAGGTGCAATCCAATTCTTCACAGTTTCTATCTTTCTGGGGTCAACATGAATACCGAGTTCATTGACGGTCTGACCAAGGAATTGAACCTCTTTTAGCCAAAATTCACATTTGGAGAATTTGGCATAAAGACGTTCGGTACGCAAAAGCTGAAGGATAAGTTGAAAATGTCGCCCATGTTCTTCTTTCGTCTTGGAGTAGATGAGAATATCGTCGATGAATACGATTACGAAACGATCGAGAAAAGGCTTACACACGCGGTAAATTAAATCCATAAACACTGCAGGCGCGTTAGTCAAACCAAAAGGCATGACCACGAACTCATAATGTCCATATCGTGTGCAAAAGGCGGTTTTAAGTACATCTTATTCGAGAACTCAAAGTTGATGATAGCCGGAATGAAGATCGATTTTCTAGAAACAAGTCGCACCTTGAAGCTGATCGAAGAGGTCATCTATGCAAGGAAGAGGATATCGGTTTTTGACAGTAAGCTTGTTGAGCTCACGATAATCGATGCACATCCGAAAGGATCCATCCTTCTTCTTGATGAACAAAACGGGAGTGCCCCAAGGAGAAGTACTAGGGCGTATAAAGCCTTTATCAAGAAGCTCTTGAAGTTGGCTCGATAGCTCTTGCGTTTGTGAGGGTGCTAAACGATAGGGAGCCTTCGCAACAGGAGTTGCGCCAGGGATGAGGTCAATACGAAAATCAACAGAACGAGGAGGCGGAGGACCAGGAAGATCCTCAGGGAAGACGTCAGGAAATTGACAAACGATAGGAACATCACTTATGCTTGGGCCTTTGTCTTTCTTTTCCACAACATGGGCGAGAAAGGCAAAGTACTCCTTTCGTAAGTACTTGTTCGCTTGAATTCACGACATGAGCTTGAGATCTTTAGAAGGTTTATCGCCATAGACGTGCAACGAATCATCGTTAGGAAGTGGAAGGCGTATAAATTTTTCCGAACAAACAACTTCAGCACGAACTCGCGTAAGCCAGTCCATGCCTACTATGATGTCAAAACTTCCCATTTGCATAAGTATGAGGTCGATGGAGAACGTTTGGTCGTTAAGAATCAAAGAACACCCAGAAAGAATAGAATCGACATAGATGGTCTTACCATTAGCGACTTCGACGGCGAAAGGATTAGGAAATTTGGAATATTCGCACTTAAGTAATGGTTCAAATTCGACAGACACAAAACTTTTATGGGCACCAGTATCAAATAGACATGAAGCATAAATATGGTTGACAAGGAACGTACCAGTGATGACGTCATTGAAGCTTTGAGGCTGGGCAGAGGTAAGCATGAAAGCTCGTCCTTTAGCAGGCTGAGGTTGCTGCCGTTGTTGAGGTTAATGCTATTGGTTGAGTTGGGGACAAACGTTGGCGAGATGGTTGAGATCGCCACACTTGTAACATGCTCGCACAGGAGCAGTCTGACATTGAGGTTGAGGTTGGTTGGGACCTAAGGCTTGATCTTGGGTGGTTCTGAGGGGTTGACGACAACGGTCGGTGAAATGCCCAAACCTGTTACAGTTCGCGCATTTGTGACACGGGGCAGTTGCAAGATGGTGGTAGGTGCACCGTTCACACCTGGGCCAAGTCCCGGTGTAGTTTCTCTTGGGTGGTTCGGTGTTTGGGGTAGAGGATATGGAGTTCAATGGTGTTGGGTTAGGCGGAGTAACGACCGCACAATTTTGAACAGAAGCCTTCCGCTTCTTGTTCCTGTTGTTGTTTTTCTTGGCTTGAGGGGGTGAGGGTTCAGCAGTGGTGGTATTGGTGGTAGCTTGGTGCACGCTCTTCGTGGAGACCTTGTCATAGACTCCATGGAGAATGTAGTTGTGGTTGAGCTCGATAGCGATGCTATAAGCATCTTCGATGGTTTTGGGGCTTGCGGCGGCTACATGGTTGATCAACTCAGGGGAGAGGCAACAAATAAACTTGGCGATCGCCTTGGGAACAGTATCCACTTGTCCAGGACAAAAGATACTCAGTTGTTTGAAGCGTACGACCAGTACTTCAGCGTCGCTCCCCTTTTGGGCAAGATTCCAGAATTCGTTTTCAAGTTTCTGGGTCTCGTGAGGGGGTCAGAATTGGTCCCTCATAAGCTGCCTTAGCTCTTCCCAAGGTAACGTGTGCGCTGCTTCATTGCCACGTTTGTTTCTCTTAGTGGTTCACCACTCGAGGGCTCTCTCACGAAAGACCTCTGTGGTGTTTAAGGTTCGGAGCTCATCAGGGCATCCACTTTGCAAAAAGGTGAGTTCGATCGCGTCGAACCAGTTCATAATGGCAGTAGCGCCATCATTACCAGTGAATTCCATGGGCATACAAGCCATGAACTGCTTGAACTGGAACGTTGCTTTGGGACGTTCCACCTTTGAGTCAACAGAGGATTTAGGGGTTTCATGGATGGTTTGGATTTGGATCATGATGTTCGGGATAATCTTAGCCATCTGCTCGGCCATTTGGTCCGCGACTAACCCTGCAAGTTCCTACTTGGAGATAGAGTCCCCATGGTTGTTTGAACCCTTCTTGGAACCCTTGGATTTCTTTGAAGAACTTGGAGAAGACATCTAGGGTTGAGATAGAAAGGAAAAGGATGAGACTTGATCATAATGTAAGAAAATACGTTTTGCATGTATAAGCATGGATATTTCACGTATGTTGCATGTATTTGACGAGTATTCGACAAGTATTTAACAAGTATAATCACGTATGAATGCGCGTATAAGGAGAGTAAATTTAGTTTGTTCACGAGGATTATTATTGTTTTTTATTGCGAGAGACGTGCGAATTGTGTAATGGTTCGAAACGAATAAGGTAACAAGTATAAAAATCACATAAAAGTGGAGATAACATAAAAGATTGGCTCAATAAAACATGGGATTGTTTTGGGTAGAGAAACGTCGACTATTCCAAAGTGATTTGTAAGATCTTTCGAGTTAGGGAACATGCTTTGATCTAATAGGTAAAACGCTCTCGTTGAGAAGCGATTAATGACATTTTACCCTTCCAGTTACTACATGTCCCTAGTCGATCGAAAATTCAAGAATTTGGCGAGAATGAAAATCGAGGAACGGGACTTAATCGACAAGGTGCGGGTTTCACCCCTAACTTGACGATTTCGTACCCTAAGTGTGGTTGTTTCTTACTAAACGAGTAGCATATTCCGATTCCTTTGTAAGATCCACTAGAGTATGAAATGGAAGTTTTCCATCAAGATGTGGATATACTCCTAACTTGATGGCGTAACTTCGTGAAAATCGAATACGCGAAATGATGGATTTCACCAAAAATTTTAAGTCATTGGACCTATCTTGTTTCAAATCGCCTCGTTTACATCATGAGTGTCTTCAAGTTTATTGTGTAAATGTCTTAGGAAAGGCGTTATGTAAGTATTAAGACCAAAAGAAAGGAAGGAGCAATGTAGGAAGAATAAAGTTTTAAGCATGAGACAAGAATGGTCAAAAATGGACACTTAAACTATAGACTAGGTCGAACATGGCAATTCTACCTAATTCCCTATAGTTATGGCTCTGATACCAATCTGTCACACCCCAACCGATGGCGGAAACATCGAGGCGGGACGAAAAAGATTGCTCATTGCTCACAATACTAATAACGACAATAATTAATTAAACCGGATTTCATTTCATACGAAAATTGTCATACAATACAATGCTAAATCAAATACAACAAAAACAAAAGACAAAATTCGATACAACAATAATAAACCTAACGTCTATATGTATCTAGCATCATCGCTACTTTGGTTTCATAGCATCATCTTCATCAACCTGTAACATGTTTTAAAATAAAGTTCAATGCAAAAGCAAAGGCAAGTACACAAGTTTGTTGATACATAGCATAAGTATAAAAAGTATAACTCAAATCCACATGTTAATCGTATGCAAGGTAAATGCTAATTATGCAACACTAGATCAAACCCGAGTTTCCAAAAGTATAATGAGCTTCCCTCTTCACAAAAGCAACGAGACTAAAAAGTATGAATAAGCTTAACATAACCCCGACGGGTGGTGTACTACTCCTATAGCGCTATATATGTCAAGTTGGGCTAGCTAAGTTAATGATTAAGCATGTATGAATCTAGCATGTATCTAAGCATAGCAAGTATCATGTATTAACAGATTGAGCATGTAAAGCATAAGTTGTGATTTCTATATTTTGATAGGTAAACATGTTACAACCCAAAAAGTGAGAAAGCGGTAAATGGGTCGAGTGTACTCACGGTTTTGCAAAAGTGTTCCACTTAGAGAAATCCCGCGAGCTCGTTTGTTGGTTAAAGATTGGCACCTTGTCCTTCTACACAAAGAACAGAGGTATGAGTATGGTGATTAACGGAGATTCGGAATATGAGCATGAATTAGAGAATAACGAATAATAAAGTATGTAGATATAAAAGTAGCCACCAAGGTCTAGCACTCGTTTTTGACCCAATGATAACCCATAAAGGTTTGATGTGATTTAATAGGTTTGAACCTATTAGAATTGTAACGAGGGACAACACACTTTGGTGATAAACTTAGTAATTTGACAAGTGATTAGTTAGTCACTATTGAAGGTTCGGTTTTAGGTTCATTATAATTTAGTCCATAGATATATACATAATAGTATGCTACAACTAACAAGGATAATCATAGAAATCATGTAGGAGGTAGGAGGTAAGAAACCATCCGTTTAGGAACCTCGTATAAGTTCACCACTTCACAAGTTGTCATAGACAACAAAGAGGGTCAATAATGATATTAACAACAAGGATGTAAATGTATGTTATCACTATAACAAGTAGCCAAGCAAACTACAACCCGGTGAGCCGGCGTCAACACACGTCGAAGGCTAGACGGGGTTGTGTCACTTTCAATCTAGCAAACTAACTTGGGATAATGATGAGAAATCATCAAGTGATGTGTGGACTTAGAGTTAGGATAACCCAAGCTAACAGAGGTAGTCACACATGAACAAGTTCAAGACTTGCATCACTTGTGAGCTTAAAGCTCTTTGAAAACAGAAAGTTTGGCACTCTTATTTACATGTATAACAACCTAGGTTAGGCTCCTTAATCATATAGTTGATTAGAAGCTCAAGAACACAAGGTTGAATGAGGAAAACACAAGTTTTGAAAAGGTTTTAATCACATCAGAAACTTTTAGCCTACTTTGGAGTCTGTTTGGTGAATACTCAGGTCTGGAAATGCCATGGCAAGTCTGTGGGATCAAACCTAAGACTGATCCAAGGAAGTGGGAAGAAGAATCGAGTGATTTCGTTAAGAAATGAGCAAGTTATGCTCACTTTAGTGGAAGAGGTACAATCTGCTCGAACTTAAAGATTATCAACTGATTTGGGGAGGTTTGAGAGAGATTTGAGGGTGATAAAAGTGTGAAAATGCTTGGATTAGAGGTGGTATTTATAGGAAAAAGTTAGAAGGTTTTTGGAGGTGATTAGAGGAGGTTTAGAGGTGATTGGATGAGAGTTGGATGGTGGATTCGTGCTAAATCGCGAGCCAAAAACAATTCTGCCCGCCCAGAGTCCCTTGTGGACCGTATGGGACTTCCCATATGGTCCGTTAGGACCTAGTCAGGGCAAAAATTATTTTTGTTGCTTTGTTGATTGGTGACGGGTTTAAGTGCTATTTTATGACATTTTAAGAATATCTAAGGTATCTTAAGGACAAGGGACATGTCCTAAGATTTATATAAGTACAACATGAATAAAATCGAGTATATGTATCGCGTATAAAGTGTGTATTATGCATAGATGTCACGTTTTTGCAATCATGCTCACGTTTTCGTGTACGAAGCATCAAGGGTATGTATGTATAACAAGTATTGTGATAAAAGTACATTCCATTATGATTCAAGTCTCGATTACAAGGATTACAACGAAAAAACAAATACAAGTACACAGGTTTCCAAAAAGAATTACAAACGACGCTGTCTAATTATGGAAAGTATGAAAAAGCGAGGCGTTACACTCGGCAATTCAGACAAAGTGCATGTACTCCCTTGTCTTTCAGCTATCAACGCCACCACGTGATGCATGATTAACCATCCCCCTCTTTTAACATCATTTTCATGAAATTAGTAAAATAACGTTAAAATTAGTGCACTTTCACTTTTGTTCACGAGCGCCCACACATATACATTATATGCGCATACCACAAGCAGGACGATTACATTTAATTAAAATCAAGCTCATTTAATTAAAATCAAACGTGAACCCAGCCTGACTTGGCTTAGACCAGTTAATTTATAGCCATAAAACAACATACATTTATATTTAGGTTGATATAACTTTAAGACTAGAAGGTATGGTGGCGTAGAGAAAGGGGTGGGGGGCAAGCCCCTTCACATCCTAAATACCACCTCGTCAATCATTTTGTGGGGTATTGCCCAAGCCACAAGGTAGGGATGTTTAAAAAGTTCGTGAATCGAAGCTCGCTTGATATAGCTCAATTTGAAACTGAGCCGATCCAGCTCGACTCTGTTAGAAAACGAGCCTATCTAGGCTCGGCTCGTAACGAGCCGGATTGGCTCGGTTTGGCCCGCTTGTTAGCTCGACTCAGCTTAGCTCGGATATTTTACTTGTAATATATTTTATTTTTATATGCATTGTAATATATTACAAAAAAAATTGAATGTCATTTACATGTATTTAGGAGTGTAATTATTTTATTTGGCATATATGAAGGTTAATTACAAGAATAAACTAACATTGTATTTCGTTGAAATTTAAAAGTTATTTTGTGTTGTTAAACTTGATTTTTGCTTTAACGTATTAGATTGAATATATTTGAAATATGTTTTTTTGAACTATTTAATAATATTTTAGACCACCTGAATTTTGAGAGATGTGTTTTAATTTTTCTTTTTAAAACCGAGTCTAACCAAGCAAAGGCGATCCAGCTCGGTTTAAAACCAAGTTGAGCCCGAGCTTAGATTTTTAGCTCGGTTTCGAATCAAAGCCGAGCCGAGCCCGAGTTTGCCCTTGCTCGGCTCGGCTCGGCTCATGAATAGCCCTACCCAAAGGCAAGAATCCCATAGGCGTAGGGCCGGTTGACCATGTGTTGACCGATTAGTTCCTTTTATTTTTGAAAAAGCTGGCCTTTACAACGACTAGGTTTTAAAAAAATTTTCCTTGACTATATTCTTCTACCAATCTATAAACCTGTATCTCCACACAAACAACTTCTATCTTCCTAAGATTGAAAAGGGTCAGCTCTACTTCTTCCAAAGAAAGACTTTGCTTCAAGTCCACACGCTTTGGTGTTAATGCCATGTTTATTTTACGAATGGGCCAGGTGATGTGCTAGAGGGTTGATTTCAGTTACACAAAAACGTATTTGGTCATAATTTTATGTTAATTTCATGTATAAAATGATTTGTACACCAGTGGCCCTTAATGGGCCTTGGTATATGTTAGTGACCGCTTTTGTGTTACACATTGTCATAATAGATCACGATTTATCTTGTACTATATTAGATCACAATGTCATAATAGATCACGCTATTGTGTTACAAAGGGACCATTCGGGCGATTAACTCTGTATTTTTCTTTTGTACACTGTTAATTTCATATCATCATGTTGTTAGTACATATGCACCACTGACGTTGAAACCATATGACATATAAGGTTATACCTAGCTTTGTTCCACTGGATGCACTTGTCAACAAACGATTATTTTTCAAAGCTAGAAATAAAATTACGTCAATGACGTACAATATAGGTTTGCAAGGCCGGCCCCGAACTTTTTCAAAGCTAGTGTTATGTATGTAGTTTTCGTATGGAAATTTTTAGGTTTATACGTTTTCGACCCCCGGTTTTATAATTTCTTTAGGTATATACGTTTTCGACCCCCCCCCCCCCCGATCGGAAATATCAAGCTTCGCCACTGATCTCATATTCATTGCCTTTGCGATAATTAGCCACCTCTGAATACATACATGTAGGAGTACACTCGAGTCACACATTGTTGGTTCACAAATATAAGTATTTTTCTTATGTCTTATCCATTGTTTTTGTCTACATGGGTGTTTTAATAGTTATGAGGTACTTTTGAAAAGTTTTTCGTTAATTGAATCAAAATTGGTTGGATAAGTATAAAAAAAATGTTCGTGTCTGCATGGTTTGATTAAAATCTGAATTATTAAGACCATAAAACTAATAGGGTATAGAGCTAACATACAATGTTAAAGAAAAAGCTTGGTTGTTCCAAGCATCAAAACAAATTACTCTACTTCAGTTTAATACGAGGTAATGTTTTTATTGAAGTTCTAGATCTATGGGAACCTAACTGGTTAAATAACAAGAAAGTCTTCAATATGTGGTTATCATCTTAGCACAAGTTACGGTTTGCCATATGTTTGTTTACTTCGAGAGTATTTGTATACATGTCAACCAATTCCATTGGTTTCGATAGATATCTTTTGTCAAAAGCATGATTTATCATCAACATTATTAGACCAAAATGATGATATTGACTATGATTTAGAAGTATAAATGTTAATGCTTTAATGTCCGGTCAAAAGCTAGAAAAAGAAAAGTTGGATAAGCAAGCTAAAAGTTGTTCTCTATCGAAGCACAACGATCTTTGAAGAGCCTACTGCTCAAAAAAATACTCGTGTACAACCAAATCTAAAAGATTGCCATCACCAACATATCATACGCACCATACGAGATCATCATATTTGAATGGTGTGTATAAATTATGTCAGTGGTGTTAGTATAGCTAGATCCTATATTTTTCATTTCATATTAGTTATATGATATTAAAGTAAATGAGTGGGTCTGAATTAATTAAATCCTCTTTTTTGTGTTATTTACTTGTCCTAATGCGGCATCAATTATTTCTTTTTCTTGCCTAACAGGACAGCTATATATTTATTACAATTAATCAAACAAAAGGAGCGATAGGGAAGCTTAAACCATAAAGCTAAATTGAACGCATTCTCTTCTTGATTGCGATAATGACATATTTTTTTACTATGGTTCTCCAACTGACTTATGGTTAATGACTACAAACAAAACCTGATAGTGATTAAGCTAATAAACAATCATATCATATTAACTAGTTTAGAGATTAAATAATATTATTGACATACGAGTAATGTTACAAAACCCTAATAACTTTACCTAAAGTTTACCTAACTCCTCAAAAATTTGACACATATATAATATATTTTCATAGGTGACATTTTTCATTTTTGCATGTCGCAATCAAAAATTTTAGGTTAGAGTTTATACGTATTGAAATTATGCATTCATTACGAAGAGTGTCTATTTGTTTATAAATCCCTTATCCTTGAGTAATATATATAACAATTTGATGTATAAAAAATAGCTAAATATCTTGATGTATGAAAACACTATCTATAAATTATCATATTATATTTCGCTAATTTGTAATTTTCTTTAATAACCAGAAAAATAATAAAATCTATATATTTTTTGGTCTTCTTATAAGGTTCTGCATAAAAATCATAATTTTGTTAGTCATACTCGCAATTTGTATTAGTTACATGTGGACGGTGAATTTTAAATGGCGGGGGATTTAAATACTACAATAAAGGTATGTAGAACATGGAGGGGCTTTGATTTTCTAGGATTGTAATCGAACTAAACGAATACGAACATGATCATATCCGTGTTAGTTTGTTAAGGAAATTAGTATGTTCGTGAACTGTTCACAAACGCATACCGAACATAAGTTTATGTTCGTGTTAGTTCATTAAGGAAATTCAGTTGTTCGCGAACGGTTCGTGAACACTGGTCTCGAACACAAATGAATGCAGACGAACTTGAAAATAAAAAATAAAAACATTGTTAACCTTAAACATTGGACATAAGTAATTAAACACAACTATCAGTTTATAAATCAAAAAACAAGAAGTCTACTACTACCACCAAACGATGAATTCAACACAATTATCCTAAAAACGTCTTCAATGTCCAAATTATAGCTAACTTAGAAAAAAGCAGGGTTTCAAGTTTTGAATATGTTTAGATAACATATTCATACATATTCAAGTTTTGAATGTCCAAATTTATTTACTTTTAATTAATATAATCAAACGAAGGTAACCAAATATATTACCGAACATTCACGAACGGAGTTGAACGAACGAGACTTTTGTTCGTGTTCGTTCGCTAAGCTAACCAAACAAAAATTTTTGTTCGTGTTCGTTCGTTAAGCTAATCGAACGAACATAAACGAACTTCCCGCCGAGCGGTTCACGAACTGTTAACTAAACGTTCGGTTCTTTTACAACCTTATGTATGAGTATGTCCGTTGAAAAGTTACCAAGTCTAAGTCTAGTGTAACAACCCAAATTGACGAGGGTCGTTATGCTATGTGTTATACTTGAACATTTGAGTTTATTAGCTAGACCGAAAATTTATCAGAGGCGGCCTCATCAGATAAAGAAGGTGTATGTGTCTAGTCATGTCTATGCGACGAACGCAACACAGGTCGAGAATCGTTATGACACTCCTGATGAGTCCAAGGCATGACGAAACCAGTGACCCACATAAAGAGCAGGATGGATTGGCTTATCCCTAGGCAACATGGGACACCACACAGGGATCAACCGAAAACTTCGTGACAAAGTGATATCAGAGCAGGTCGATTCTCGTGTACATTAGAACGTGACTCTTAAATAGAATGTTGTTAAATTTAGTGACTCGTTCGGACACTAAGTTTGTATGTGTTTTAATGGGTCCTAACTTGCCCATTAGAATCACAAACAAGGAGTCCAGAACTAAGATAATATAACCTAAGTCCTTAATATCTAACCATAATCCGGTTAGTATTAAGAATTCGATTAAGTATATAATATATATATATAAGTATTTTATATAATATAGTCCATCATGTAATGTCATATAAGTCAAGCATGGAGATATGAATAACCTCATAGTATGATTCACCAAAGCACAAGGTAATCAACTTAGTTGATGACCTAGTTGGTTATGAATGAAATAAAATAAAGAATAAATAACTAATCAAGAAGTCAAGTAAGATCAATCCGGGTGTTCCATACCTATCATGGCAAATGTTAGATGTGTGGCGGGGTTGTGTTACTTTGGATCTAGTATACTACTTGAAATTACTACTAAAACAAGTGACGTAATGGAACAAGTTTGGAAAGCTAAGGATTTCATGTTCACACATTCACCTAAACACAAGTCTTTCAACATTGAAGGTTGAAAGCTTGGACGGTTTCAACACTTTTGTCGTCATTGCGACTTTTTGGGCAGAATGTTGTGGAGGTTTTAAGCCTTATTTCTTGTGGAAATCAACCAAAACACAAACACATAACTATTAGTTTAGTTAGGAACAAGGTTGGTGTAAGTGTCCATAAGCAAGATTCATAAGAAATAAAAAGATAAATTAGAGCAGAACTTTATGCTACGTTAGACCTCAAATATGGTGAGGTTCCACCTTAGTTTGCCATGGAAAACTTGTGGAAACCTTCCTAGAGGTTTTCCAAGTAGTTTGAGAGAAGATTAGAAGAAGAAATGTGAAGAAAAGTGAGTGAAAACTCACTTAGAACACTTGAAAGTATTCTTCATTGCTTGGAATTCTTGAGAGGATTAGAGAGTTTGGGAGTAGATTAGTGTGTGGAAATTTTGGAGGTGGTAGAGGCTTGTATTTAAGTGGAGATTATGGTTTGAGGTATTGAAGGTGGAATGTGATTGGAGGAGAAAGGAGGCGGAGAAGGGTGAAATATGATTTGCTTAAAAAATGGTGGAAGGTGATTGGAGGAGAAAGGATGTGAAAAAACTTTTGGTTTTGCTCACTTTTAGTCCCTACAATATGTGACTAGATATTTTATGTTGTTTTCTTGTATTTTTACTTGTTTATAGGTATCCAAAGTGTATTTTAAGTCTCGATTTTGCGTATAAACACGTATTTAAAGATTGATTGCATATATAACACAAATATGAAAAGTAACATGTATGAATATTAAAGTGAATTCCCATTTATGATCAAAGTCTCGAGATTGAAACGAAATACGAATTACAATGTTTCTAAAAATAGAATTATGAATACAAGTTTCTAAATAAGGAAAGTACAGGAAATGTGAAGCGTTACAAAACGAGGATCGAAACAGAAAACTCTGTGACATTAGGCACACAATAGATATAAAGGGCATTTTATATCAATTAAGGATCTCTTCTGGTCATGGTCGATGTAGGATTGAAGCACCCTAAGCAAATCTCACGTTGCCTGTGGACATAAGAGATTCTAGTTCATAAGGCATCATCATCATTATACTTAGTAAATTGCACCCATAGCAAAGCTAAGGTAGGGTCTGAGGAGGGTAAGATGTAGATAACCTTACCTCTACCCCGTAGGAATAGAGAGGCTGCTTCCAATGAGACCCCCAGCTCGATAGTAGTTTTGCATCAAGCCTTGGACATAAGGCACACAACACTTAGCAATTGAGACAAATGCCGATTAGTTCATAAGGCATGCCATGCCCAAAATATCACAAACGCAATCTGGCTTAATGCAAGTGGATGAGAGGAAGAAAAACTCCACAACTAAGCATGCTATATGATTGAGTTATCAAGATCGTGAGCTTATAAGAAGTCTCCACTTGGCAACAAAAAATAAATCCGTGAGCTTTTCGTTGGCAAAATGAAAAATATTTGTGCTACGCGAGGTCAGATGTTACAATTGGTATTAGAGCCACTCATTTACCATTCGGGATGATAAGGTAGGCCTTGTCAAGGATGATGAGTCTTCGAGGGTGTTCGAAGGGGACGCCTTAGGCAAATTCCACATACCTGGTGGTGCGGCAAACGTCATCGACGACGATGAGTCCATTGGGGAAGGGGGTAATTATAACATTCAAGGAAAATACCAAATCGGTCATGGACATGAGAAATTCTTGGTTCATATGGCATGTCACGCTTCAAATAGCACTAATGTGTTTTTAGGGTTAATGCAAATGGATGAGAGGAGAACTTCAAAAATAAGTGTGCTCAGGTGGAAATAGTGTCATTATGGATGACATAGTAGGAAGTCTCCACTTGGGCAACCAAAATAAATCCCTGAGCTCTTTGTTGGTAAAGCGGACTATGGGGTACTAGAGGCCTCGGTAAAAAAATGTCTAGGAAACTAGGTTGTGGTAAAGACTTCAATGAGGTTTACCTTTTGGACAACAACCTCATTGACAAATCACCAATGCTTACCTCAGCGACAAGGTAGAAATTTAATCATCACCAACTAGTACTCAATCGCGCCCACTTAAAAATGATGTCAACGTTCCCTTTCAATCGTTGTTTTTTTAATTAAATTAATGAAAATGTTTAATAATTTCATGTAAATCAAAATATGTGATACAGTATTGATATATATGTCGTGGTTTAGTCAAAAGAAAGTTAATTTTGTTCGCTTAAGTACCTATACGAGCACAAGTAAATAAGATCATATCCTTTGGGAAGTTGTGTTAAGTGTTTACTTAATAATATAAGTATGTAAGCAAATCTAGTTTTTAACTGCTTTTGAGAAACTTGATTTGCATGTCAAAGATTTTGATTTAGAAATCAGATTTAGGAAAAGCAACTCTCTCCGGATATCAGGTTTTAAGTTTCACACCAAACTCGTTAGGTTAATTAGACATTACATAGACATGGTCTTGGGATTAATTTGTTGAAATGATAATTGAAGACAAGTTAATTAACACTAAATCGTACAATCCAATTACCCAATTATAAATGTCAAATACACCCCTTAGTTACCAAACTGCTCACGATGCAAGGAAACCAAATGCGAATGATAAAAGACAGATAATAGAAACATAAACAATTCATTAAATCAACCAAACACAAGTTATTCCAAAATATCTAATAAAGAAGAAATCCAAAAACATAAACCAAACAAAGTTTTAGTGTTATCCTTAACAAACTGTTTACCCAAAGAAAGTTACAAGAGAATTAGCTGCTCATCGGTATAACTAAATCTTGAATGTTATTATTGCAAATCTTAAAATCATGAATTGGTGTGTTGGAGGATGATAGAACGCCTTAGGTTTACCCTTTAGATGCCTAAAAATTGATGGGGAATGAATGATTTTCGTTTGAGAGGCTTATGGTTATATAATGTGTCAAAACCCTAATTTCGTAATAAACCACCATTATGCCGCACATTACGCCTCGGAGGGTATAAATTGTGCCCTCACTTCACAAAAATCCCAGTTAGCCTCTGATTTATGCTCGTGCTTGCGCCTTGCTTCATCCTTGGTCCTAAATTACGCCGACATTGGCGAAATTTACGTCCTTGGATATTTTTCGCCTTTCAATGAATTCAGCTCGCTGAAACAATTAAGATTCATATATTATGGCTCTCGTAACTCAATTCTAGCCCATGATATACCCATTTGAAGTTTTGACTTTTTTCTATCAACCATTCCTGCTTAGTTTTTGCTTCAGGTTTCGGGTTCTCAATCAAACTATTAAAGAATACTTTCGAAACCTATATTCACCCGAACATCATATCCAGACTTTCTTTTGTTCTTCATATCTTCGATCTTCATTCCTTCCATATGCTTTCAAATTCTCGTTTAGCTCCCAAAAATCCTCTAAGCTCCAGGTATCCACACATTAGACGATCCTCAAAGTAAACTGGTGATATATAATTAAACAATTATAACAAAAATATTAAACATGTTAAAACTGAGTCAACTACCCTCATATCAGATATCAAATGTTTATATACAACATCAACCTATCTAGCTAGAAGAAGGAAAGACGAGGGTGGTTGTCCTAATTGGATTTAGGGAATTATGGTTCTAAACGTCTCAAACATTCACGCATGCTCAACCTACTTCTCAACTGACTTGTCTTGTTAGGACTTGATCGTACTTGGTGGTTGCCCCCTGAAACTTGGCATGTTGCGTTAGGAGATTTGTCACATCGTTCAATTTCTAGCTTCGCCTATAGCTCCTCCTCCCATGTATATTACTCCTCGTGCAACACATGTTTTTTAAGGTAAACATCTATAGATATTAAAAATTGTGCATATGGCCAACACTTTATTGGTTTCCAAAGTTAACGACCTTGTAAGAAACATATCTCCACAAAGGATCCGGTGTTGTAATTCTTGTGGAAATAAGATCATGTCATGGATGTTGAGTGATCTCAACACCGAACACATGACTCTTCTTTCGGCTTAACACTTTGCTCCCAATAATAAAGAGATAACCCTGAATGATCCTATTGCTAGTCTTGCAATTGTGGACCATCGGTTGTCAAGCACGGGCCCAACATTTAATTTAAGTTTTTTATCGATGCATATAATATAATCAATACTATTAAGAAATAATTTATTTGAAAAACTGTATACACATTAATTCGTATGCTTCAAAGCAATCTTTAATTTACAACAATCAAATATTCTATTTAGTAGCAATATTCAACCTTTTAATGTATGCTAATATTCTAAACTTCATAACTTTAAACCCTCTGAAAAACTTAACTTATTAAGCGTTCGCAACATCTTTATGATGTCCAATAAACCCTAACGCTTCAACTAACGTCGCTCTAAATCTGTTTAAATTCAATCTCAAATCTTGTTTATTTAAATACATCTCACGGGCCGCCGTGTAGCCACCCTTAGCCGCTACAGATGCTGCATCCACAACCACTGGGTGATCAAGACCATACACGTCAGCCAGCGAACTCTCCTCCGGTTCGATCCTATACTCCAAATACTTCAAACCCATTCCCGGACCTGGTTCACTATAAAATGCATCAACTCCATACTGAAACCCTAGTGGTCTAACTTGTATCATAACGGCTCCATCAGGCAAAAATAGCTCGTTGGCTAGACCGGCTCCATGAGCCCCCATCATAACACTGCATGAGTTTATCACATGTGAAAATTTCTCAACGTTGGACATTATTTTGTCCGAGCTAGCAATGATCACTCGAAACCCTAATTCTTCCATCATCTTTACCATCTTGTCTTGATTTAAGAACTTTCTTGTTCTTTGGCGGGAAATTAGAAGTAATATGGGCGGGTTTTGCATACCGAAAACGCTTTTGTTTTTTAGTTTATATGTTTGTCTAATGAAATGTCTGAAGTCCGCCATTGAATAGTAACCCTGTTATTAGATAGAATATACATATTAGATAGGTTTTTGTAATAATGTTTATCGAAACATATGATCCAATTAAGGGGTTTTTTTTTGTAGTTTAATACATTATACTAGGAAAAAGTTCATTTCCTACGAAAATTTCGGACACATTTATGAAGTACAGATATTTTGACACATTTTCGAAGAAAAAAAACTCTAAATTTGCAAAAGAAGAACAATGCGTCGGAAAAACATAGCAAAATTCCGACAAAATTCCAACAAAAATTATAGCAAATAATATTATTTAAAATTTAGTTGGAAATGCGTCAGAGATATTTACTTTATTAATTTTGAATCAATAAAAATCATAGAAAGGGTGTTTTCTAACGGTGATACCTGTGGATTTTCGGATGAGTTCAACCCTAGAAATTTATGAAATTTCAAACCGGTTATAGCTCCAGGAAAGCAATGCACGCTAGAATCCTCGGCCGTGTTTATGATTTCATGGCCCGATATGCGTGGGAACACACGCCTATATTTTTGAATAAACGAAGGCTTGTAATCGACGACAACAAAGTGTACACGCGATCTTAAAAGGCGAGTGGTGATGAACAAAGGAATAATGTTTTCGTTAAACTCGTGGAATAGGTTTCCGGTGTATCCGCCTGTAGAAAAGATCACAGCAGGGTGTTCATGGTTGTGGTCACAAGTAGGCCGTGGTGGCGCAGCAGTTGTGATGGTCACCGGAGTAATGTAGTTCATAACGTAGGGGCTTTCTTGCATGGAATATGGGCGGATAATTGTGGTGGTGTTATAAGCAGCATTTGATGGTTGAAGGTGTACATGCATTGTACTCATATCTATTTTGACCAGTTTGTTTGTGACACAAACTATTGACCATGAAGTGTTATCACATGCAAAGCCTGTTGAGTCAAGTTTGGTTCGATCTTCACCTGTTTCAAACATAAATAAAATGTTTAAACTTAAGGACTAGGTGGCCGAATTTTCATACATAAATTCGTTATGGTTTGATACATAATAAAAACAAGTCTACTTTTTTTACTTTTTACAAAAGAAAAATCCTATCTTTGTATGATAAAGTCTCTTAGTATATTGAAAAATACTCAGAAGTTAAAGTAACTAAACTTTGTATGTTAAAAGACTATATTGATAACTTTTAAATTGATTAATATAATATGGCATAAATATTTTTTTTTTTTTTTGAATGCAACTTATTACACATGGATCAATTTTAAAAGTTTTTAGAGAATAAAATCATAACTACTAGAAAACTACATATTTTTCTATAAATGTTTCCCACAAAATCCTAAAAATTTACAACAAATTTAACTGTCATAAAATAGACAGTTTTCTAGTAGTGAACATGCATTTTAGACAAGTAACTACACAAAAATTCAGTGACTTTTTTGAAACTTTTATATGGACTTTAATATACCCAAACCCTTTTTACTGAATTTTATATTAACTCTTAAAACGACAATTTGAATTAAATTATCATGTTATACAATATGCGATTAAGTTATCATACATAACTTATTTACAATTTTAGAATTATGGCCTGCAAATCTAAAATATTGTTATGGATCTACCGAACATTCCAAAGTAATTATAATAAGGTTGATATGGTTCAATCAAGAATATGGCCCATGTGTACATATAATAATAGTGCAATAACATAAGGAGTTGACATTCTAACTTGTCTTTACAGTGGGCTTTTTGTGTTTCGTACGACTGAAACCTTTTCCGCAAAAACACTCCATCTGTAAGCATATGAATATGTATCGCAATATCGTAAACCAATTAAGGTGTTGTAAATGACTTGAATTGCAATATTTTGTGCACATGGTCAAAAAGAGAGACATTATGTTATTTGTCATTAAAAATTAATATGATTTAGACTTTATTCAAGACTACAAGGGACGGCCATATTTTCTTCTCTGGTCCAGTTCATAGATAAGGACAACCAATTGATGGTCCAACCTATGAAAATCTAACGTACATGACCAGCAGTTAGCTAGCTAGTGCTACGATCAAAATGGACAAAATAAATTGCCCAGTTTGGGTGTAGACCAACCAAATTTTAGCGCTGTGGACGATTTGAGTAATTTTGTTTTTGTCTTAAATCGTTAGTTTATATTAAAATTTTATGGTGAAATTTTTATGAAAAAATAATGTTGTATAAAAAAATTATGATCGTTTAAAAAATAGGAGTGGAATATACATGTGCCTTGCATGTTAAAAGAAAGTCAACAAATAGGAATTTTCCAAGATAACCTTATTATATATATATATTAATTTGAAAAATGAATGGTCAAATCATTTGTCGGTTTGGAATTACCCAATAGTATACTATGCAACATTTTTAAGCATATAGAAGTTGTAACTTGTGCTTTGAGAGTTTTAAAAAAAATTGATTTTTTTTACTTTTTAACTCAAAACTTTTTGATTATTTACTTTTAACACAAAACTATTTGATTTTATTTACTTTTAACCCTAAAACTTTTCATTTTTACTTTTAATCTAAAACTATTTGATTTTTTTTTACTTTTAACCCCAAAACTTTTCATCTTTTGCAATTTAACATCACAACTACTTTACTTTGAACTTTGGTCCTTTATACTTTTCATTTCTTGAAAAATTATCGTTTTAGGTTTCGTTCTAAATTTTGCGAGTTAACACGATGCACCGTGTGTGATTAAACGTTTGTACGTCGTCTATTTTTTCCCGTTTGACAGGTTCATTAAAATGCGCGGGTCCTAGATCGACTTATTTATTCTTTTTATATGTTTTACGTTTCGCTTTAATTTCTTCACATTAACACGCCGCAACTTCATTGTTGGTGATCGCTGACAGTAGTGTGGCATTGGTGTTCGCCCCTGCCGCAACGCGGGGGTGCTTATCAAATGCCAAGAAGCTATTTATCCTGGAAAAATATTCATGTTTCCATAGTATTATTGAAAGGAAGGTTATAGAGATTTAGACACGGTGGCTATACTGTATAAGAAATATAAGTTGAAGCTTATACCCCCCATATTTAATTAAGTCTATTAATTTTTTTTATCGGGAAATTGTTGAATTTTAGGTTTTGTCACAAATAATCAGTATATTTTATTCTCTCAAAATGATTGGGTTGGCCCTAGATTCAGGGTATTAGTGGTACATATGGTATATGCAAACGCCAAATTTAATTTAAAACATCAGAATTTGATGTTTTAAACAAGAACACAACTAAACATGCAAAGTAAAACCTAGCTTGAGATACAAGTAGGTTCCCCTAAATTTATGCATGTGTGTGTAGAGAGAGAGAGAGACAGAGACCTCCTACTAGTCTTGTTAAAAGATATTGCAAAGACTGATTATGATCATCCTTAATCTTAACTTCAGAACTCACATCCTTCTTCATTTCAGAACTCACATACTTGTTAACTTCAGAACTCAAATCAGGCTTTGAGTCTAACAAGATTTGCCTTCCTGTAACTACAATATCCACTGGAATTCAACCTCAATTAATATAAGTAATTAGCTAGCATGAATTGATTATAACAGTATATGTATACGTAAACAGTTATGAGAAGAAGAAAACTTACATTTTATTTGTTGAGATGGAGTACCCTTAAAGGTGAGCTCCGTGTAAAGCAAGTGGAAAAGAAAAAAAGCACAAAGTATTTGAGTTGCATATAGAACTAGCCTCCCTCGTATCCCCTTCTCTGATTTACCAACCCTCATCTCTTTTTGGACCATTTTTGGTTTTGTTCCTTAGAATCATCTCCTATCACGTATATATATATATATACACACACAATCTTGCATGCGTTTACCGTTGACCTCAGAATATAACTTATACGTCTTACTATTATCTTTTTTCAAAGGAATAATAACCAAAATGACCATTTTGTACACACTTTTCATTTAAAACAAACAACCCAATGTCTCGTCACATGGATTACGAGATATTGGGTTGGTTTGTGCGATCTGAGTAAATTTGGGTCATTTTTAGAGAAGAGTTGTACAACATGATCATTTTCGTAAATACCCATTTTCTTAAAAAATATGAAATGACAAGTAAACACCAATAATTTTGGCTAATGACCTCTAATTCAAGTAGTAGGAGAGCTTGAGTTCTTCTATGAAGACTCAAGTTCAATTCCCACTTGGTGCAAAAAGGAGCGAGGCATTGGTGGGCAATGATAGGAGACCCAGGGAAACCTGGGTTCGATCCTTGAGCCAAACGGGTTTTACTGGTAATTTCACTGTCGTGCCTACGGACGGGTGGGTTATCGGGTTTTCTCCGGAAGTGGTGGTGGACGACTCGGGTTACTCTCGGAGTACTCCGTTTGTCCAATGGTTGCCCCGAAAGTACTCGGAATTGATTTATTAGCCGTTAAAAAAAAACACCAATAACTTTGGTTTGGCGGTATTCTAGTTGTATTTAAGATAATTCTTTTTGGGTTGGTGTAGCGGTATTCTGGTTGTATTTAAGATAATTCTTTTTGGGTTCATATTTATATAATAATAAAACAAAAGGTCGGTTGCAAGAGCCACCGCCTTTGTTTATATATAATCGATCTTTGCGTAAACAGAAATAATTTGGCATTGTGTTTCGTGTCCCAAAATGAAGAAGTGGTCAATAGTTCGATCCGTGTCCCCTTCATTTTCCAAATAGTGTTTTAAATTCATTTGATGATATACTCACATTTAACCATAAGCTTTTTCTCCATACAATACTCATATTTGACTTGCTAAAACTAATTAGTTAAACATAATTTTAAATTTATTTATTTTATATATCATAAAAACAAAAGTTGGTCCTGTATTTTTTGAATTGAAACCTACACCTTTTATTCTTTAAGTAAGTTACATCATCTTTAACTTGACACCGCAATGTCCAACGGATTATTATCTTTTTATTATTTATGTTTAACCACGTTAATGCCTAAATTACTTTTAAGACTTTACATCCCTATCTAAATTACTTCCATGACTCTACATCGCAGCGATCGAAACATACTCTTTTTATCTATGTCTAATTACGTTAATGTCGCAAACGTAACAAGGGTGACAAAGTCAAAAACGCATAATGTCACATATAGACATCACGCATTAATGTTATCATCGTACACCGTAGCCACAATGCTTATATAGGTTACACCGAGTTAGATCGGATACATCGAAACACTTTATATGGTTAATGCATCACATAACATGTTGACATCTATAAAAAAACTAAGATGTTGCCGCCGCAACGCGCGGCTATGGCAACAATCTAGTGTCCTAATAAAAAACAAAAGGTAAAAAGTGGATGCATATGAGTTTACCGTTAAAAAGACTAGCTAATTAGTTATTTTCTATTTTTGGGTGATTGTCCCATTAAAGTTACACCTATATCTTTTTTATTTAAATTAACCCATCGTTTTCTTATATCTAAAAGATTCAACATTACAAAGGCAAAACCTTTAAACACCTAATGGTTTGAGAGAGAGATGTTTTGGGTTAAAATCTTACATACAACAGGTATTAAAAGAAATTTGTCGTTTAAAAAAAAGACTCGACATAAAGTTTACCAACAACGCTCTCCCTTTAAGTAGCAAGTCAGAAACAATGGATAATTAAGTTCAAATGCCTCCCTAATACACAGTTTTCCTACCTTTTTATATTATTTGAGAAACTAACTTTTTTTTTTGCTTTGTTTATTACTTTATATTTAATATCTGAAAATCCTAACACTCTCTTTGACCGTCTAACTAGGGCTAACTTTATAGAAATGTAATCAAATTTGTAAAGTGTTTCAATTAAGTAACTCAAGTTTTTTTTTGTATCTCTAAAGTCATTGAACTTTCATTTGATGTTCTAATCCTATGTATTTATCAGGTTAACAGGTTAGGTTTCACTATTTTATTTTTAACTTGATACAAAACTATTTTGTGATTCTTATTATATATAATTAAATATAAAAGAGAACACTTAAATTATGCACCAAACCTTCCGATCATATCTACTGTCCCTTGGCTTTTTTTTCAACTCTGTCTTCCCCACCGTCAAAATTTTAAGCACATGTGCTTCAATTTCACATGGAACCTTTACATCAATTAGCATAAGATCAGAGATTAACAAAACATCTACCACCGGATGTGACTCTACGGAATAAATTCTGGCAATGAAGCCTTCAAAATTTCAGACGAAACTGTTTGCCGGAGTATAGATTCCGATATTACGATTTCCGGCACGGGTAAGAGAAGGAAATTTGAACGCTAGAGGATAGTAATTTTCGTTTTCAGTGTCGCTCGCACCATGATATTGACAGGAATTTATTGGAGAATGTAGGTTCATATCTGCTAGAGGATGATGATTTTCAGTTTGTAATCGACGATTCACTCTCACATTTGATGTTTTAAAGTTCAAAATTGGTGTAAATCTTTGATTCTTTTATACACAACCATTGGAAAAAAATTTAAAAAAATGATAACCTGGTGACCCGGTAATTACACACTATTAGAACATAAAATTAAAGTTTAGTCGCTTTTTGAGAGAAAAAAAAATGTTTAGATTACTTAATTGAAACAATTAAAAAACTCAGTTAAATTTTGACATTTTCCCTTCTAATTAAAACCATCTTTCTCATATGGTTCTTTTCTATTTGATTTGTCTATTTGAGTGAATTGCAAAATAGTCACTATACTATTAAAAGAGTTACTCTTTAGTCCCTTCAGAAAGAGTTTATTACCTAGTTCCTCCTAGTAAGAGTTCACATACACTAAATAAACATCCACTACTATGTATACTTCCATTGTATTATTGGTTGTCAATTTCCGCTTTCTCTATGTGTTTTTTAATCTACCAACACTACAAACAAACCTATCAATTTTACATACTTTTTAATGTATATCGACATGTTTAAAAATGTGTGGTTATGATCTTGTATTGGTTTTTATCGTCGCGAACTGTTTCTGAATCTCCATGCTTATAAATGTTGAGAAACTAGTTCAAAGTTTAAAAGAAACATTGTTACACGGATCATGTTTACGGTTGAACCCAACCTAAATTAAAAATTCCACTAGAACTTGCATACGATAAGAAGCTGAAAATCATGTCAGGCATAGAGACCCAAACATAATTCACATAGTTGTGTGTTGAAAACAGTCTTTACAAGGTTTGACCCAAATTCATTTAGACACAACCAAAAATATAAGAATTTTATGTTATGTTCCTGTTGTGTCAAAAACATTCATACAAACCTGGTTTAAAATATATCTACATGTGTGGAGAAAATATCCAGGTCTTAAATAAAGTAGTACTTTGATTTTTATTTTTATTTTTTTGAACGGCAAATTTGGATCACTGACGACCATTAGAGTATCATCGTGCCACCAGCGGAACCACCCGATCATATCTATCTCTACTAGTCATAATGCCAATACAACAATTCAGAAGAAAAGTTTACAATTTATACCAATTCAGGAGGAAAGTTTACATTTAATACGTGAAATTAGTACATCTAAAACAAACCTACCAATCATTTTGAATTTAACTTTTAATCTCATTTATTATCTCAACTTAAATTGATCTTTAATTGTAACTATACAAGTTGGAAAATACGTTATAATGAGCTTTACATATTGTCAACATTTATAATTAACTTGGAAGTAACATGGTTACAATGTAGTTTTCAAATATAAAGACAAGTTTGACCTTCCTTCCTGTATAGCAAAGTTAATTGACTGATTCCAAGATCTTTTAAGTATTTCTGTAAGCATGGAATAAACTATGTATAAAAAGTCAAATTGTGTTTATGATCTGAAACAAGAGAATGTGACTTTGAAAGTGTTATAACTATTCCACATCTTGTATATTACTTTAAGTCACACAATTTACTCAATAGATTAACTATTATAATGCAATAGGTTATGATGGTGTTAAATGGTCTTTGGTATTGTTTGTGGGTCTTTGGTATTCCATAGTTTTACCTAACTAATTTTTTTTTTCACATACTTGTCCAAAATACAAACTTAAAAAAATTACAAAATGTCTATCTAACGTCCATTTTACTATTAAAATTTTATTTTAGTATAAAATATTAAACCGACTTTCGTTTTAACTACCCATTATAAAGTTTTATAAAATAAATAGGTCGACTTAAACGATAGCGAAGCTTGAATGAAAAATCAAAGGGGATGAGGTGACTTTCAAAATCCAATATGTTACAATACAAAAAGAAAATTTTCTGAAATTCTTCACAAAATTAACACTAAGAAACAAAAAAAGACAGGAGTAAGAGGAGACTCAAAAAATCTAAATCAGCGGACGGGACTCTTAAAATCCAATGTTTTCCACTATAAAAACAAAAATTTCAGAATTTTTTGGTAACATTAACAATACAAAGCGAAAAAAACTGAAGGGGGGGGGGGGGGTCACCCTCTGTCCCCTATGAAGCTTTGTCCCAGGACCTAAGAATCTATTTAAGCTAAAAATGTCTAAACGTGTTTATGAGTTCGACTAAAAATTAACCCTAACATGTATAGACTCAACGAAAATTTAAACATTCTCACACATCATGTGTTATGAGTATTAGTTATACTGAAGGTTAAGTGCTGAAACCAGTAAGAAATCTGAATCATTAAGTGCTGAACCAGTAAGAAGTCTGAATGACTAAGAGTCACCGTCCAGAGGAAAATGTCTGACCAATTCAGATAAGAGGCTTAACCATTCAGACTCTGTATAATGCTTAACCATTCAAAGGCAAATGTGTAAATCATTCAGACATATGCTTGCGAAACAAACACTTTGAACTCTTAAGTGTTGAACCAGTAAAAAGTCTAAACCATTAAAAGTCGAAACAAACAACCCCTAAATCATTCGAATATTTTAAATGTATTTTGAGTATTACCTATCATTTGGACGTTATATTGTCAACGGTATCTCTCCACATGTATGCACCGCTTGGAAATGATACAAAATATTTATCAACTCTTAACGTTCACATTTACAAATTAAACAATATTTTCTAGTTGCATGTGCGCCTTCCATGAATTATGAAGAGCATGGGTTACGTAAATAACCACTTAAAATATACCATTCGTTTCATTTCGATCCTTGCGTGTATGAAACATGTTGCAAAATGGTTCTTTTTTTTCTTTTTCTTTTTTTTTTAATCTGTGAAAACGTTTGATAGTCATCAACAAGATTTATAAAAAAAAAATATCTAGACATGTTGAATATGATCTCCGATTTGATTCACGTGTCGGTATCATTTCTTTAGTTTCGACAATATATCAGTTTTCAAAGGGCCGGCTAAGCCGGGCAACACAATGAGGCCCAAATATCCAAAGAGTCCGGAAAGCTTTATAAAAAGGTTATATGTTATACGTACAATAAATACTTTCTATCATCTCATAAAAACGAATTTATTCAAATTCGAATTTTTAATCGAATTTGAATTCGGATTTTAACTCGCATATGAATTTAATGAAATATGAACAATGTGCATATATGATTTTGTTTTATTGTCGGATGCACTTGTAAACATTAGTATTTGCATCATTTCTTCAATCAATATACATAGCTACTATTTATTTAATGTGGAATTAATATAAAAAGACAAAAAATCATTCAAGTTGTATACAAGCTGCTATTTAATTAATATGGAATTAACAGAAAAGACAAGAAAAAAAGATTGAAAAGGTTTGGAGAGAATCGAACTAGGCCCTTATATACCAACAACCCATTTTTATTAGTTTCAGAAATAAAATTTAACCTTGAAAGTTGAAACAAACAAATGCAAAACGCTGGAATCCGAACTGTAGACCTCATGATATAATTCAAGACGCCTACCAATTTAGCTATAGCATAAACACACAAACAAACTTGATATACAACTTTCAAACTAAATGCGACACTTTGTTTAAATAGGCTTATATAACACCCGTATACTTGCGTAATATTGCGACACTATGGTTAGAAAGGCTTACATAACACCCATACTTGCGTAATATAACATACACTTTGTCATTACAAAAAATTAATACACACATGGGCGTTAACTTTCCTTTTTAACAATTTTTTTTTCAGTTAACGGTTCTCTGCTTGGTTGATTTTTCTATTAATCATTGGTGTTAGCAACATATAGTTAATTAACCTTCAACTAACTAGTACCAGTGACAAGTTAGGATTGTTTCCACCGAAGTGTGGTTACTTAATTAATTTGTTTAGATTAATATGGATTCAACCAACTAATAATTATATATATATTAACCAGGTTAGTTTAACACAGGTTAAAGAATTTAAACTATATAAACACTTCTTGTAAATGCAAACTAAAGACGGATACATTTATATACAATTTGACATAAATAACTTAATATAAAGACGATGTAGGCTGGTATTATAAAATTCATCAGAGAAACATGTAATCAAACTATCCTTGAAAATGATACAAAAATAAATATATTATATAATACTTATTATTGTATTTACGTATTGCATTACATTTAATGAGAAATACAGTTATAATTCGCACATCGGAAATATACATACATATATTTCTTGGTAATGCCACATACAATTAGAACATAAATAATACCAATTGCAAAGATAATAATAATAAGAAATAAAACAATAATAATTTTTGTAACATGAATAGTAACAATTTACAAAGTTATTTTGATTAAATGTATTCTTTGAATTTGACGATCTCGAAGTAAATAATTTTAGTTGTCGCATGAATTCTTTGAAAATAAGATATTTAAATTTAATTATTTGGTTTTAATTTAAACTGATTTTTTATTTGTTTATTTCATTCTTTAAACATTCTTCTCCTTTCATTATAACCCCTAGCGACACTTATATACGTTTAATAGGTGTTTGACATTAGATAAAATGATTAAGTTTAAACACAAGCTATTTATTCATATGGTTAATTACTTATTTATTAATTAATAGATTAAGATTAAGTTTAAATATATTGATATTATCCTTACCATCATTGATTATATTTTATCATTAATTAATAATTATATATTAAAAGACGGAAAAACAAAAGAATAAATTGATTCAATGAATGAAACGTGTCGTTTATTGGTTTACTTTATTATATTATATAAAATATAGATTTCTTATGTCATATCTATATATATCCACCTACCTAATGAAATCTTAATTGGTGAATGGTGATGTGCATAAACCATCGCAATGGCCTTTGTTGTATTGTAGATCTAGCTAGAATGTCTACTTTAGTGATTTTGGATACTTAATTTTCATTGGATATTATAATAAAGAGTCCTTTGGCATTAGCTAAAGAATAAATTATATACGTACATTATATATTACAAAAGATAAGACGTTACGATTTAGGTTTAGTATATTATATTTCTAGGGTTAGGATACAATAGAAATTTGTATCACTAGGAAGGATAGAAAATAATTTTGTCCATCCATTTAGTAATCAAGGGTTAAGATTAAATGAATTAAATTGAATAAAAAAAAGAAGGCGCGTGGGTTTTGTAGAGGCATTCTAGTCAATCCAAGGTAATAGTTTCTCTCTCCTCAAATTCTCCCTCATTTTTAAACGTTAATAACTTTTTCATACGACATTATTTTTTATAAAAATTGCACCAAAAAAATGAGCGTTTTTTTATCTTTAAAACGAGTATGCTATCGCTATATTTCGAAAAAAATTTCGATAACCCAGATGCGTAAAACGCAATGAACAAAAAACACAGTGAACGAATAGTTAAAAAAACACAGTGAGCGAACCAAAGCAGATGCAGCATCTGTAATATGCAAAACACAGTGAACGAACAGTTAAAAAACAATCTGTAAACTATAAAACGCAGTGAACGAGCGAACCAAACAGTTAACTATAAAACGCAGTGAACAAACAGTTAACTGTAAACCGCAGTGAACGAACAGTTAAACTATAAAACGCAAAACTACAGTTAGCGGCGAACACTGCAGCTAAAAAAATGTAAAACGCATCAACAACACAACATTGCAGTAAAAAAATAGCAACGCAAACTGCAGTTAAAAAAAAGTAAAACGCAGCAACACGCGGACCCGGTTTTTCGGAACTGCATTCGTGTCTGCAGGACGTGCAGGTGCACACGAGTTCGACTAAATTCTGGTTCCAATTTGCACCTCCCCCTGCGCACCCGCGCGTAGGACTTATGGTAAAACATGCCATAAAGTTTTGTTGGTTAGGCAAAGGTTTCACCTTATAAATAACCTTATACTTTGTCTCCACACCAATGTGGGACAAGTGGTTTACCATTGTAACATTTGTCAAAAACGGGTTTCCAAACCCCCTCCGTTTTGTAATCGAATATCAAGTTATAAATGTCACGTTGTGTATTTATGGTTATTTTGGTTTTTAATGATACATAATTAATAAACAAACTAAACTATAAAAATTATATTTGATAAAATGTGAAAACAAAATAAACAAAAAAGAAATGTTGCTGCCGGGACTCGAACCCGGGTCAGCTGGTTTACAACTTCAAAGATTAACACACACATCACCACTCCGCCACTTGTTTGTTTTCTGTCATCTTTAGGAAACAAATAGATTTTATGGACTAAGGTAAATCAATCGATTTTACCAATTGTAACTGAAATCGGTTATCAAACACCCAAAGTCGATCTGGATACTCGCGATTCAACGAGTATAACCGATAAACTGACGATTCCAATCAATGCTGCCGTGAATGTAACTTGAATTCGGAAGTGGATCGGTTTAATAACCGAAAGTTTTCAATTCTCGGATTACTTCAATCCTAGACCCCTCCTACGACTCAAAACACTCTGCAAGACTTTCAATTACATTTCCGCAACCTTACAGTCCACCGGAGAAGCTTAAATCAACTCGCCGGAAAAATTCTGCAAGTCGCCGGAAAACCGGGACTTACATCCACACGGTATTTCCTTCGACTCTTTCTGTTTCAATCATGTGATTAATCGGTCACTAACACAACTCCACCATCAGAATCGATCCTAGTCAACGTTTGTCGAAAATCCTACCTTCGCCGGAAAACTCCTGAAACTTCCGGAAACACACCGGGAACTGGTATGATCTTCCAAACTTCTGTTAAACTTTGTTTAAGTGCCTCAACTTTTTAAATAATCGAACAAAGCTGTTAATTGGTTTCAACAGCCGGAGTTCACTTTCAGAACCGACGAACCTCTGCCGGAATTCTGTGAACAACATTAATCGGTACATCTTTTTCCCCAAACTCTCTCCATTCTTTACTTTTAAATTACTTAGAATGTTTGAAAAGCGTATATGTCATGAATCGGTCATAACAGTCGGAATATGTTTTCTAGGTAAAATCAACGAAGAAGATGAAGACGCAATATAACATAAGACTAATAAAAATCGATAAAATGAACGGGTTAGACACACAGTCCAGCGGTGGACTGTGTGCAAAATACACACGCATGTCCCGAGTTCGATCCCTGATACACGCACTCCTTATGTAATAAAATGCCTTTTTGTTTAAAACTAAACCGGGTTAACTCTGTTAGTTGTTAAGTATAATAAAAACCGAGATAATAACCAGGTTAGACACACAGTCCAGCGGTGGACTGTGTGCAACACTAAGTCGCACGTCACGAGTTCGAAACCCGTTACTGGCACCGGTTTATTGAATTAAAATGTTTTTGAAATTAAAAGAATTTTGGTTAAACTGAATTAGTATATAAATATAATTGAAAACAAGATTATTTCGGGTTAGACACGTAGCTCAGTTGGTAGAGCTGCGTGCACGCGTACGGGAGGTCTCGGGTTCGAGCCTCACCTGGCGCAAACAATTTCACTGACCGAACCGGTCAACAAGTCAACAAGTCAACGGTCAACGGTCAACGCAAAATAAACAAATTTTTTTTTATATTTTTATTTATTTAATTTAATTTAAAAATCAATTAAAAATACTTAAAAATAACATTTTTAAAGATAGAAAATAGCCTTAAACTCACAAAAATATATCTAAAAATTCCATTAAAATCCTTAATAAAATCCACTCATTTACCATATTTTTCCGTTATTATTTAGGTTAGTAATTCTCGTTGTTCAACTCTCCCGACTCGTGCGCATCTCATCATCTCCATTCAAACGCACCCAATGTGAGTGAACCTTTACAAAATCCCCGTTTAATCACGTTTTGGGGTGTATCATGTGTCTTGTTATATATATTATATTTAAAGCATTGTGCATACATCATATCATGAACATGTGTACTCAGTTTGTTTCAACTGTTATGTAGTTATTGTTAGATGCAATTTATTATTTTCAGTACATGCAATTTCATAGGCCGCCGCTCCCCATTACATTATGAGCGTTGAGCATGTTCCCCATTTCATTATGAGCGTGAACCTGGCGTGCCCACATACGATCGGCTCCGTTTGATTGAGCCTTGATCGCACAGACATTTTCATTTTCAGTACATGCAATACGATCGGCTCCGTTTGATTGAGCCTTGATCGCACAGTTTCATTTATGTTATTTATCGTATGATGTTGGTATGTTTATGTATGCTATCATATGTTATTGTATGATATAGTTATGATTGCTATTTGCCACTGCTTGATTATTTACATCTGCTCATTATGATTATGCACAATTTTTCATTGATAAACTAACAAGTAAATCAATAATAAATGTTTATCTAATAAGGTTCACTCGCCAACTTATGTTGACCCAAAAACCCCCATTTTTACACATGATACAGGTGAGCCAGCTGCAGTCAGGAACACATAGGATTGGACTAGAAGAATAAAATGATTTAGAGTTTGTGATTGTTATGTTTGGTTTATTATCTTTGTATTGTATGGACATGTTTGGATATTTGGAAATGTAACTTTGACTTTAATAAATATGAAACATATTAGTAAATATCATAAGCTTTGGTGATAACCCAATTATGCCCCGACTCTTATTCCGCTGCGGGTCGGGGTGTGACAACCATTTTGGAATATTCATTCAAACACACTTAACTTCCAACATTATTATCATATAGTTTCATTTCTAGTTCAACAAACCATCATAAAACACAATGGACTAAAAAAATAAAATAAATTGTTTTTTTTTCTAAAAAGCAATGAATTAAAACACAAAACAAAGTTAATTTCTAAAACGCAGTTGATTAAAAATATAATAGAAAGTGTACTTTCTAAAACTAATGGATTAAATCACAAAAGAAATATGTCTTTTGTAAAACGCAATTGACAAAAAAAAGTGTGTTTTTTCATTATTTTGTAAAACGAAATGGACAAAAAACACCAAAAAAAAATGTTTTTCATTCTTTTGTAAAACGCAATGGATAAAAAACAGTTTTTTTTTCATTATTTTGTAAAACGCAATGGACAAAAACACCAAAAAAGTGTGTTTTTCATTCTTTTGTAAAACGCAATGGATAAAAAACAGTTTTTTTCATTATTTTGTAAAACGCAATGGACAAAAAACACCCAAAAATTGTGTTTTTTTCATTATTTTGTAAAACATAATGGATAAAAAACAGTTTTTATTCATTATTTTGTAAAACGCAATGGACAAAAAACACCCAAAGATTGTGTTTTTTCATTCTTTTGTAAAACGCAATGGATAAAACCAGTGTTTCTTTATTATTTTGTAAAACGCAATGGACCAAAAACACCCAAAAAGTGTGTTTTTTCATTCTCTTGTAAAACACAATTTTAAATGAAAGTCTAAACTGAAAGGTATTTTGCAATTTTTCTTTGAGACATTTTGTCAAACACCTGGTGTGCAACATTTTATTAATGAATTCTCAATGAAATTGGAACTAATGATGTTGCCCAAACGCATGAATACATCAAGAGAAAGAGTAGAATCATAGATATATTCACTTTGAATTCAAAAATGTTTGAGAAATTTGAGAAGAAGAGTACCTGTTTTAAAGAAAACTCATGTTCTTTCGCATCATGTTAAATTGAAAAAAAAAAGAAATTATAGAATCATAAACTGGGTTTTCTTCAAAGAAATCGAAGAACACGTTGATTGAGTGTTCGAACCATTCATTGATGAAGAAAAATTGCACCGTGATGTATAATTCTAGAGAGAGAAAAGGCATGAAATGTTGAAGATGGTGGGTTTTGAACATCTGGGTTTTGAAGATACAAAGAAGGGAAATAGAAAGATACTTCATATCCTTCCTACCCAAAACATACTTCCTATTTGATCCTCTCCCTATATTTCTATCTTGTTAATGCATATGTTGTTTTATGAGCTTGTTCGATCTTTCCTGAAGGGGTATGTTCTCAAATCTTGCGCGAGTATTTATAATACACACACGCAAAGGGCCATACCTAGACTTAGTAAAATAATTCATAATGATCGTTAGATTGTGTGTGCAAGCTCTCGACGACGCACCAAACAAAACGAAAACTAATACAGGTACAAATAGTACAGATGGCAGGAGCTGTAGCCAATCAGCTTGCACCAGACCCTGATTAGGAAATTCCCACGATGACAACTCGTGTAGGAGACAAGAAGTACAACAAGACAGTGGCGTGGAACCAATCAAGTTGCGTCGTTCACTACTCCATGATTTTCACTCACACCTGGTGACAGACTCGACAACAAGGACAACCGCGAGGCCTCATGGCTCTAATCACCGTGTGCCAATGTCTCTATACTCTGCAAAAACTAACGGTCATGTCAGAGGAGGCAAAAAGGATATTCCTTTTTGGAGACGTCTGACCCAAGGCCCATCAGCCCATCTCCTTCTCCACATTCTTCGGCTATAAATACCAGCATCAACCATAGGTTTAGGGATCAGCTCTCTCCCTCTTACTTTTAACACACATACTCGTTTACTCTTCTTTAACGAAATTTATTCTCATGTCGAAGGGTGGTTACAAAGAGAACCCCCCAACCTCTCCTCCTTGTAACAAGTCTTACAATGTTTTGTTTTGCAGATAACAATTGGATCATCATCGAGGAAAGATTCAGAATTTACCTATATTTGACGAGACTATTCCCACAAGGTTAAATCCCTAGGAATTAGACTTGGTGTTTCTTCATTGGCTCCCACCAATATTATCCTTTTTCTTTCCTTTATGTCCATCCTCATGGCTGATCAGGGAACTCCTTTCCTACATTTCAGTTCAAGCTCTCAGCATGCCCCAGGTACGGATAACACGCACATCCAAACCCCACATGTCGACGGGTACACCGAAGGGAATTACACAGACGGTAGGGTTACACACGCGTACAATAGTGCTGCTCGAGCAAGCCCGCAAAGTACCCCAACGGCGCAAAATGCGGACCCCTCCGCCCAGATCGCTTCATTACTTCCAGATGGGGAGACTCTCGCCTCCTGGTTCATGAAATCACAAGCTATACTAATTGTAGTATACACGCAACTGTGCACGCAAGCACCCACTAACACACAACAAAACCCAATGGTGCAGCTAAGTCCAAGAATTCCAGATTGCACCTCTGCCGCGTGATCGCGTGCCGGCGGGGGGAAATCAACATCCAAACGATGAACTGTATTATGATAGCAGCACCATGCGTGACACAAGATCCCACACCAGAAGGCAGGCCGAGGCGCAGCACGAGCAAATCCGCAAAAGAACTCCCATCCAAAACTGTCTTGGTCCCCGCCGTATCGCCCATGACGAATGAGATACATACACAGGGATGTCTAGCCCGATGTACAGACAGGGAGACAGTTCAAGTATCTTCAACATAATGGAAGAGAACCATCGGTCATACAAACCAAGCCTACGCACGATGTATAATTCGGCCGCTAAACTCGACTTCAGTCTAGTTCAACGACCAATTGCTGCAGAAGACTCCAAGTTCATTGCCGACATCACTTTGGCCCCACTAGAAAAAAAAAAGCTCTCGCCGAATGTGGGATAAGTTTAGCGGGCCGTCAGACCCAGACGACCACATCCGCTTGTTCTCAAGTGCAGGTATGGTCAAGTGCAAGACACACCCGATGTGGTGTCATTTTTTTCATTCAAACCTTCACAGGCGTAGCGCACACATAGTTTGATATTTTACAGACGTGCAATAATAACCAGGATCATAGCCGACGTGGCAAGAAGGGTAGAAACACGCCCTGGAAAAGCTCCCAACCCAGCAATTACGAATGAGAGAAATACAACTCAAATAATGATGCGCGAGTAACGATCAATGGAATCAGTAACATAAAGAACGCCAAGCAAGAAAACAGAGAGAAGTAGTAGACTCCGCTCACAAAGACTCCACTCGAGATCCTGAGCATAGAGAACCATCAATTCAAACTAGCGCAGCCAATGCGCAACAAAAAAAAGGTCAAGACCCAAATCTTTACTATGATTGCCAGAAAGACTCGAAAAAAGCCTTAAAAAGTAGCAAGCTCACACATCTAGTGCAAAACATGCACAAGGAGATGAGGCAAATCACCCGCATGACGAGGGACCGAGTAAGAAGAAGATCCACCACATGATCCAGAGCGGGCAAAGATGCAAAAGAAATCAAAAGAAACGCCAAAAAAATGACAATTGGCGCGGGCAACAAGTGGTTTTCCCGGTGGTACCTGGCGGACCACGTGACAAATGTACTATTATTATCACTGGCGATAGAGGCCACTACATGACAGATTATGTCTTCATTGATCTTGGAAGCACAACATATATCATCTACGAGCAATGTAACGTCCTGCTTTTTCATACTTTCCATATTTAGATAGCTCGTTTTGTAATGCTATTTTTGAAAACTTTGTGATCTTGTATTCGTTCTTTCGTTATAATCATTGTAAAATCCGAGACTTGGGTCATAATGAAATTCGTATTTTATTTCTATTCATGTTATACTCATATTCAATTTCAACTTTATAATCCAAAACTTTGATCGTAACGAAATTCATACTTTATATATATTTGTCTTACATGCATTTTTGTTCGTTAAATACATGTTTAAACACAATCCAATAATTGTTATACGTGCAAATCCTCATGCATATACTCTCGATACTTAAATTATACTTACATACATGTTTAAAATACCAAGTTTTAGCTTAAAATGTGTGAAAAACCAAAGTTCAGGGACTAAAGTGAAAATCTGCCCAAAATAGGGCGTAGCGCTACGCATAGCCCTAACCCCTTAGGGCTACGCGCTAGTCTAGCCCCTGAATCCGCAGAAAGTTGTTTAAGAGCTGCCGATTGGCCATCTTCTCCACCTCCACCTTAACCCAATCACCTTGAAACCTTCATTTAACACAAAACCCTAATCCTTCACTATAAAACCAAGCCTCCACTATACCATTTTCACTTTTCAAACTCATTCCCACTCTCAAAACACTCTCAAATCTGTTGCAAACATTAGAATTGGCAGATTGTTCTAAGTGCTAAAGTAAGCACTTTACTTCATCTTCTTCATGTTTCTTCACTCCTTCTTCCTCTACAAAGCTTGGAATGCATCTAGGGATGTTTCCACAGGTTTTCCATGGAAAACCAAGGTGGAACAATACCATTTTGAGGATCAAACTTTCTGTTTTCGAAGAAGAACCTATAAAACTTTCTTTAATCTTGAGTTTTCTTCAAACAAACCTATGTTCCTATGCTCCTAAATCAAGTCTCTGATTAGTGAGCTTAAACAAGATTGTTACATACAAATCAGAGGTGTTTTATCCCTCAACATTTTCTGTTTTATCAAGGGTTTTAACCCACAAGTGTTGAACAAGTCTTGAGCTTGTGTAAGTGTGATTACTTGGAAAGCTTGGGCTATCCTACTATCAATCCACTCCTCACTTGATGATTTCACCTTGCTATCCTAAGTGGCTTGCTAGCCTTAAAGATGACTTAGCCCCGTTTAACTGCCGACACTTAGTTAACTCTTTCCATGTCGGAAGTGGAAACCGGGTTGATGATTCTTGGTCACTTGGTATAGTGAGAGATTGTAAGTTCTTTGTTTACTTATGTTCTTGACCCTCCTTGTTGTCTATGACAACTTGTGTAGTGGTGAACTTTACATGAGGTTTCTAAATGAAAGATTTATCTTCCTACCTCTTACATGACTTCTGTGACATCCTTGTTGGACTTATGATGTAATATATATCTATTTCTAATCTATATAAATACCTAAAAACCGAACCCTTGATGATAACCAAATAGCTATTCCTCAAGTTACTAAGTTTAATCACCTAAGTGTTTAGTTCCTCGTTACGATTCTAATAGGTGTTAACCTATGAAATCATATTAACCCTTATGGGTTCTCATAGTGTCAAAAACGAGTTCGAGACCTAGGTGACTATCTTCTTGTATACATACTTTGTTATACTTTATGTTCCAATTTTCGAATCTTCCGTTAATCATCCATACTCATACACCTATGTTTCCTCTTGCAGGATAACTCGGTGTTCCTCCATCAATCATCAACCCTTCACGGACTTGTCAAACGGAAAGCTTGCAAAACTGTGACTATACTTAAACCCCTTTTTTCGTTGACCACTTTTAGGGTGTAACATGTTCAACTATGAAAACTTACACTTAAATCTTATTCTTAATGCACAAACATTCCTTATACATGCTTGCATACTTGACTACTTGATACATTAAACTTGGGGTTATACATTTTGTGCTAGACTTATCATTAACTTTGTACGAGCCTATCCTTGACATATATAGCGCTATAGGATTAACGCACCGCCTGTAAACTTTGGGTTATGTCATGAGCTTATTTCGTTCATCATTGGTTTGATTAGTTAAACACATGCCAACTTTATTGTTTATCTTGTTTCAATAGCTTGCCATGTGGAATTGTTTAAACTCATTTTATGCTACGTACGTATGAAAACTAGTATACTCGTTTTTTGCTTTTGCATTGAACTTTATTTTGAACTTGTTACAGGTTGAGGAGGACGATGCAATGAAATTGAAGTAGCGATGATGCTAGATACCCATATAGACGCCTTAGGTTTATTTATGTTGTATCAATTTTGTTCTTATTGTTATTTGAAATTCCATGTATTGTAATGACAATTTATGCTATGAAATGAAAGCGGTTTTGATTTAGTTATTGTCACAAATAGCGTTATGAGCAACAAGCAATCTATTTCGTCCTGACTCGATGTTTCCGCCATCAGTTGGTGTGACAGATTTGGTATCAGAGCCATAACTATAGGGAATTAGGTAAAATTACCATGTTCGACCTAGTCTATAGTTTAAGTGTCCCATTTTTGACCATTCTTGTATCATGCTAAAAATATTATTCTTCCTACCTTGCTTCTTCCTCTTCTTTTTGGTCTTAATACTTACATAATGTCTTTCCTAAGACGTTTACACAATACACTTTGAAGACTTGAAGACACTCGTAATGCAAACGAGGCGATTTGCACCAGGATAGGCCCAATGGCCCATAATTTTTGGCGAAATCCCTCAATCCGCGTATTCGATTTTTCACGAAGTTACGCCATCAAGTTAGGATTGATATCCACATCTTGATGGAAAACTTCCAATTCAATTCTAGTGGACCCTCGTCAAAGTGTCGAAATTAATTTTGACCCGACGAGTACCAACCACACTTAGGGTACGAAATCGTCAAGTTAGGGGTGAAACCCGCACCTTGTCGATTAAGTCCCGTTCTTCGATTTTCAATCTCGCCAAAGTCTCGAATTTTTGATCGACTAGGGACATGTAGTAACTGGAAGGGTAAAATACCATTAATCGTTTCTCGACGAGAGTATTTTACCTATTAGGCCAAAGCATGTTCCCTAACTCGAAAGATCTTACGAATCACTTTGGAATAGTCAAAGTTTCTTTACCCGAAAACATTCCAATGTTTTACTAAGCCTATATTTTATGTTATCTCAATTTTTATGTGCTTTTATACTTGTTACCTCGTTCAATTCAAAACCGTTACAAAATTTGCACGTCTCTCGTAATAAAAAACAATAATAATCCTCGTGAACAAACTAAATTTATACTCTTTATACGCATACGTACGTGATTATACTTGTTGAATACTTCTCAAATTCAAAGGAATTTTTGACCACTTTGGTCTAATCAAAGTTCTGTTTTGGAACAATTCAAGTTTTAATCATACCTTCGTCTCACTATTGTCAATCTTATGCTTAACACGATACCACATTTCCCTTTCGAATTTCAAATTATTTTAAGGTTTTACACAAATCATACTAAACCTTTTCATACACTTATACGTATTTACATGCATAATTTCAAAAACGTCACCAACTAGATTTACATTTCTCAAAATCTCAAAATGGAGACATATCGTTAAGATGGGAGTGGTTCATTACCTTGACGATTAACTCCACTCCTCCCTTCCCTAAACGACCTCACCAACGGGTTAGGGGTGATTCCCAGGTGATCGTTACCAACCCACTTTTTGGAAACTTTATTGCACAAACCACAAGTTCAATTTGTATGCCTAAATCTTTTATCAAATTGACAAAATCCCTACTTATGCGAAATTCAAAAATCTATTACTTTATCAAACGTATTTATAATCCCATAATCTGTTTCATATAAATCTTGTACACAAAATACTTAGTCACCCCATAAAACGTTTTGTTTCTCAATTTTCGAAATTTGATGGAATGCTACCTAACGACTTAATCGGACTAATAAATCTCTTGCCACAAATTTCATACTCGACGTAATCACTAAAACACGATCACATTAAATCATTGCACTAAGGACGTTCATTCACAATCGGAAATCAAACCAACCTTTCTCACAAGCCTGTAAGATCTTATAGATATTGTAAGATTGCTTTACTAAAACTCTTTTCAAAATCAATAAATTATTCTGCTAAAAACACTTTTCAACGATCATTAAATCAAGTATCCTAAATTTCTTCACGTTTTCACAAGAATCTCCAAATTTCAAATTTCTTATTTTAATGCAAGATCCTTTAAAGGGTGCAACTTACTATTACCTTTTCATACACCGCTCAATACGTCATTTAAATTTTAAAAACACGTGGCAAGAAAACTTCTTAGGGACCAACAACCTTCAACTTACGTAAATCCTTTTAAAAAAAACAAGAGTAGCATTTCGTTCATTTTCAAAGTACACCTCGCATAACCAATAGAATACTTTACGTACTTTCGACATTCACAAACTAGATTCTACGTTCTAAGTCAAGCTCAAACCTATTTTGATTCGATAAACTCAAAGTTTTGTTCAAACAACTATACATGCGTATCCTCGCACATGATTTCGTCAAAATCTCACAACAATTTTGTTTATATCATTCGTTTTTACATACTCAAATTCCCAAACGTTGTATACGCTTAAATTTGTTGTGTTCAATCCATGCCGTACACGCAATCGTCGTCATTTATACCTATTGATATTCATACATATACACATAATCATATTTATGCTCATACGTTTTATCATTCATGCTTATACTTATATTCACATTCATACTCATACACCTTATATTTATGCTTATGCTTATACTCATACTTATGCACATACTTATGTTCATACTCATATTCATACATTCGTACCTAACTTAAACATGACCCGAGGGGTTCGCTCACGTTGGCCACATACTTATCTAAAACATGAATATGCTTAAATACTAGATTCTTATACCATTTGTGAAAACCATAATTCATACACAACTAGTACGAGCTATGTGGATCATGCAACGATCAATATAATCGCGGGTGCACACGGGATTATAGTGATAGGCGCATGAGAATCATAGAGTGTACTATTGTGCATGGTAGGACACGGAACGTAACATGACACTAAATACGAAGCAGACATGGCATTGTTAAAACATGGTGGATACGCCGCTGGTAGTTCCTATATATAAGTGTTTCACCATGTTACCAAACCTTCGTAAAATGTGCCATGATAAATTTTGTGTTTTACAGACCATATTTAGACCTAATATCCGATTATCCACGACGAGACATCATCCCTAACGCAACATGTTCGTTTGTTCAATACACATGTCATTCTTATACTCGTGTTCGTTTATTAAATCAATCATTCACTCTTATGCCTCCATTATTCCCCGTTATCCTTATCTCCTAGACAACCTCGGTTACCATTAATTGGTTTAAACATTCAAACTCCAAAATACTTTCTTGTTTTAAAATTTATCTCCCATTCTTATTTATGTGCAAACACATTTAGTTGGCCACTACCTCGGAAACTGTTTTATTTTACCTAGCTTTCTTGTCTCCCATCAATAAATAATTTTCTACAAAAACCGAGATTGATGAATGCTCTTCAAAACCAATAAGACTTCCTTACAATCCACGGAGCAACCACACTTTTCATCAAACTGCAAACCGTTTCATACGAAAACTTTCCTGCTTAGATAACATATTTTAAAATATCTTTTCGTTGAACTATTCAAAACTTGTTTAAACTCGCTCGTCTATACACACACATGCACGTTTTGCTTATTCTTGATACCTCAAATCATTTTAGCCAAATAACCTCGTTTTACAAAACCTAACCTTTCGTTCCTCAAACTTCATACTTTTCCATACGTATCCAAACTTCCAAGTCTCGATTCTAGACGACCATTCGTTAGCTAAAATCCTTTTTAAAGTCTTCTTCTTGAATAAATTCCGGGTCGAAATTTCCTAAAGGAGGGGAGACTGTAACGCCCTACTTTTACATACTTTCCATATTTAGAAAGCTCGTTTTGTAATGCTATTTTTGGAAACTTTGTAATCTTATATTCGTTTTTTCATTGTAATCATTGTAAAATCCGAGAGTTGGATCATAATGAAATTCGTAGTTTATTTCTATTCATGTTATACTCATATTCAATTTCAACTTTATAATCCAAAACTTTGATTGTAACGAAATTCGTACTTTATACATATTTGTCTTACATGCGTTTCAGTCGTTAAAAACATGTTTAAACACAAACCAATAATTGTTATACGTGAAAATCCTCATGCATATACTCTTGATACTTAAATTATACTTACGTACGTGTTATATGCTTAAAACATGCCAAAACACCTTAAAATACCAAGTTTTAGCTTAAATGGGTGAAAAACCAAAGTTCAGGGACTAAAGTGAAAATCTGCCCAAAATAGGGCATGGCGCTACGCATAGCCCTAACCCCATAAGGCTACGTGCTACGTCTAGCCCCTGAATCCGCATAAAGTTGTTTAAGAGCTGTAGATTGGCCATCTTCTCCACCTCCACTCTAACCCAATCACATTCAAACCTTCATTTAACACAAAACCCTAATCCCTCACTATAAAACCAAGCCTCCACTCAACCATTTTCACTTTCCAAACTCATTCTCACTCTCAAAGCACTCTCAAATCTATTGCAAACATCAGAATTGGCAGATTATTCTAAGCGTTAAAGTAAGCAATTGTATTCATCTTCTTCATATTTCTTCACTCCTTCTTCCTCTACAAAGCTTGGAATGCATCTAGGGATGTTTCCACAGGTTTTCCATGGAAAATCAAGGTAGAACAATACCATTTTGAGGGTCAAACTTTCTGTTTTGGAAGAAGAACCTATAAAACTTTCTTTAATCTTAAGTCTCCTTCAAACAAACCTATGTTCCTATGCTCCTAAATCAAGTCTATGATTAGGGAGCATAAACAAGGTTGTTACATATAAATCGGAGGTGTTTTATCCCTTCAAACTTTCTGTTTTAACAGGGGTTCTAATCCACAAGTGTTGAACAAGTCTTGAGCTTGTGTAAGTGTGATTACTTGGAAAGCTTGGGCTATCCTACTATCAATCCACTCCTCACTTGATGATTTCACCTTGCTATCCTAAGTGGCTTGCTAGCCTTAAAGATGACTTATCCATGTTTAACCGCTGACACTTAGTTAACTCTTTCCATGTCGTAAGTGGAAACCGGGTTGATGATTCTTGGTCACTTGGTATAGTGAGAGATTGTAAGTTCTTTGTTTACTTATGTTCTTGAAGCTCCTTGTTGTCTATGACAATTTGTGTAGTGGTGAACTTTACATGAGGTTCCTAAATGGAAGATTTATCTTCCTACCTCCTACATGACTTCTATAACATCCTTGTTGGACTTATGATGTAAATACATCTATTATAATCTATATAAATACTAAAAACCGAACCCTTGATGATAACTAAATAGCTATTCATCAAGTTACTAAGTTTAATCACATACGTGTTTAGTTCCTCGTTACGATTCTAATAGGTGTTAACTTATGAAATCATATTAACCCTTATGGGTTCTCATAGTGTCAAAAACGAGTGCTAGACCTAGGTGACTATCTTCTTGTATACATACTTTGTTATACTTTATGTTCCAATTTCCGAATCTTTCAATAATCATCCATACTCATACACCTATGTTTCCTCTTGCAGGATAACTCGGTGTTCCTCCATCAATCATCAACCCTTCACGGACTTGTCAAACGGAAAACTTGCAAAACAGTGAGTATACTTAAACCCCCTTTTTCGTTTACCACTTTTGGGGTGTAACATGTTAAACTATGAAAACTTACACTTAAATCTTATTCTTAGTGCACAAACATTCCTTATACATGCTTGCATACTTGATACATTAAACTTGGGGTTATACGTTTTGTGCTAGACTTATCATTAACTTCGTACGAGCCTATCCTTGACATATATAGCGCTACAGGATTAACGCATCGCCTGTAAACTTTGGGTTATGTCATGAGCTTATTGCGTTTCATCATTTGTTTGATTAGTTAAACACATGCCAACTTTATTGTTTATCTTGTTTCAATAGCTTGCCATGTGGAATTGTTTAAACTCATTTTTATGCTATGTACGTATTGAAACTAGTATACTCGCCTTTGCTTTTGCATTGAACTTTATTTTAAACATGTTACAGGTTGAGGAGGACGATGCTATGAAATTGAAGTAGAGATGATGCTAGATACCCATATATATGTCTTAGGTTTATTTATGTTGTATCTGTTTTGTCCTTGTTGTTATTTGAAATTCCATGTATTGTAATGACAATTTATGCTATGAAATGAAAACGGTTTTGATTTAATTTTTGTCACAACTAACATTATGAGCAACGAGCAATCTATTTCATCTCGCTTCGATGTTTCCGCCATCGGTTGGGGTTTGGGGTGTGACAAGCAATGTTTTAATAAGTTCAATGTTGAGGATAAAGCACGCCTTGAGCCGGTTGTCTACCCGCTTATACGTTTTTGTAATGAAGCCATCTTCCTTTTGGGAGAAATCATCTTTGACTTCACGCTCACCGATGGGAAGGATTTAAGAATTGAGTCAACCACTTTTATGGTAAACCCGGCAAAATCTAGGCACGATATACTTATGGGCACAGATTCACATGGCGATTTTAGCATGATTACATCCACACCCTACTCCACCATCGGTTTCCCAACTGAAACTGGACTAGCGATCATATACGCCAAGAAATAAATCATGATAGTAGAAGATACACGCCTGATAAAAGCTGCATGATCTATGCCGCACACAGATCTAGAACAATGAGTACTGAATCAGGAATATCCTGAACAGGCCATCACGCTAGGCCAAACAATATCTGAAAACATCCGCGCGCACATGAAGCAACTCATTTATAAAAACATAGATATCTTCCCGTGGACCCCCGCCGACACGGTTGGAGTTCCACGTGACATCGTCGATCATCATTTAAACACTTTCCCTTTAGTAGAGCCAGTAGTCCAGAATGTTAGGGCATTTTGTGTATCCATTACTATGCGAATAAGCTAGATAGATTGTGTGTTGAATATTATATAGTTGAGAGTGTGATTTAGTGAATTTAGGAGCGCAAGACATGAACCTGCACAGAAGTCCGACGCGGCCAGGGCACGTAGTGAGAATGTTAGTGCATTTTGTGTGTCCGTTACTATGCGAATAAGCTAGATAGATTGTGAGTTGAATATTATATAGTTGAGAGTGTGATTTAGTGAATTTAGGAGCGGGGAGACATGAACCTGCGCAAAAGTTCGACGCGCGCAGGGCACGTAGTGATGCGTAGGAGCATTTCCTATATATAGTAGTGTCATGTGCTTGGGTTCATAAGTTTGGTAGTTTTTAGTATTGAGAGGAGATGGAACTGTGTGTTCTCTCCCAGAGCTTAGACGATGTATGTTCTTTCGGTATGATTTGGAAGCTATTAAAATTGGGTTGACTAAATGTTATATTGCTGAAAGTTCTACTGAATTAGTATTATCTCTATCCAAACTTCTGTTAAAACACCGAATCCGGTCCATGCAGTGTTATCAGAGCTACGGTACCCATTCAATTGATCTAACCATTAATGGTTTCATCTATGCTCATGATTTGTGTGTTTTAAACGTAAAAGAAAAAAATGGAGATCAATTCATTGATGAAATATCAAATTGAGGATATCATTACATTCAAAATTGATTTTCACACATGTCTATGGTGGTTTCATCATCAAATTCGAAGAGATAAATATTTTGGGTCGAAAAATCGCAAACAATATACTGGAGTACATGAGTGTTGCGTGTGCATCAATAATATTTTCTTCATGACGACGCGCTTAACAAAAGAATAAAACCCCAATGTACAGTGGAGTTGATAGGAAACCCGAAACCTATCCATCGTTGGCTCCACACCTTGGGACCGGTAACAGAACTCAAAATGTTTAATACGTACCATCCCCATGGGACTCACTTGGGAAATATGGAACCAGTAATAACTCAAGACATCGACAAAAAAGCGAGTAATAGGGAATCGAAAATTGCCATCTTGGAAATAGTCGGCAAAAAGGTAATATAGTCGAGCTTAGCCATCAGACGGAAGTATCGCAGACTAGAGATCAGAAAACTGAAGAATGTTTACGATTTGGTTGAAAGCAACTTCATTACACTTCAATGGCGGCAGACCGCCATGAATTTCTTCAACATCGGGTATCACGTCTTCTTGATAAGATGACGTCGACATCGATGTAATAACTAGCAAAAATTAGATTTCAGGCGATAAAGTCAAAACAAGGTTGAAGACGAAGGGAAAGTTGAGAGGAATTTGGAGAGCAGGTGAAGAAAGTGATTATACCATAGCCCTAATCGAATATTTATACCCATAAAATTTAATACGATGGGTAACTGTGCCTGCTACTTGCGGCGCAGGCCCAATCACAAGGAGATACGTTAGGCGGAAAAATGTGGGACAATGGTTCTCACGCATGCGTGGCCGTCACTTTCCTAACACACATATAAAAAGATGCCACTAACACTGTGACGACATCTCTTTCACAGTGTCAGTAGTCACATCAGCCGAACATTCTCACCAAACCTTATCCTCAAGAGATTATCAGTTTTGAATTTCAAACCTCCAAAACAGTGCGCCACCACTTTTCCCTTTCCTTCAAGGAAGCAAATTGCTATGGGCCAACAACAAGAGAAATGCAAATAAGAATAGCATACGCATCATAACAGGATACCAACAAGTAAGTCAAGCTTACGTTAAGTTGCAAAAACAGGAGAAACACTCATTTAGTCCAGAGCTCCACCCACCTACGATCCGCACATGGGAGCAGCACTATACTTGAAGGGGTATGGTCCCGAGACCTGCACGAGTAATTATAACACACGCGCACAAAAGGCCATATCCGGACTTAGCAAAATAATTCATAATGATCATTAGACTGTGCGCGCAAGCACTTGATTGTGAGACAGCTAATACATGTAAAAATCATACAAATGGAAGGAGTTGTAGCCAACCAGGAAATTCCCATGATGGCACACGTGTAGAAGAAAAGAGTACAATAGGATAGTGATGTGGAACCAATCACGTTGCGTCGTTCACTGCTCCATGATCTCCATTCACAACCAGTCACAGACTCGACAACAAGGACAACCACCAGGCCACGTGGCTCCATTCACCGTGCACGAACATCTCTATACTCTTCAAACACTAACGGTCATGTTAGAGGAGACAAAGAGGATATTCCTTGTTGGAGACGTCCGACCCAAGGCCCATCAGCCCATCTCCTTCTCCACATTCTTCAACTACAAATACCAGCCTTCCGTACAGGTTTAAGGATCGGCTCTCTCACTCTCTTAACCTTAATACACACACACACACACTTGTTTACTCTTCTTAAACGATACTTATTCTCACCCAGAGGGTGGTTACAATGAGAACCCCAACCTCTCCTCCTTGTAATGAGTCTTACGGTGTTTTGTTTGCAGATAACAATCAGATCATCATCAAGGAATAATAAGGATTTACCTTATTTTGACGAGTCCATTCCCACAAGGATAAATTCCTAGGATTTAGACTTGGTGTTTTTTCATTCACCTTTTAAGGTTTCCTAACGTAGCATTCACACATTTTATAATTCTCCATGGGTGTTAACTAAGTTTCATATCTACTCTAGTTTCTTCCGAGTCTTCATTCTTTTTTTCACTCATCATCATAACCAGATTTAGCCATCATTTGTTTCTAAATTTCCACATTCAAGTAGTATTTGTTGTTAGCTAAAAATACTAATGAATTTGTTTTCACATTTCAAATAATGTCCAACATGCTCGTTTAGTTGGTTTTATTCGTCCTTGTGACATATTATCTTGAACCCCAATAATGTAGGTTGGTGTTTCTTTGTTGAAATATAGATAAGTTCTTTTTAACCTATTTAATTATGGTTAATAATAACTCGTATGAAGACAAGGTTGGTATCAGTGTGAATTACAACATGATTTTTGTTTTTACAGTTTGTGATTGATCTACAACTCATATGCACGAATCTCGTAGTCACCACCACTACAATATGCCATTTAGTGTGATTTACAACGTTGTTTTTTTTAAAATCAGTGGGGTGGTTCACCTCATCACCTTATTGCTCAAGTTTCATCCCCATGGTCAAACTATGGATAATAGCACGTCACCACTTGTCTACCCAATCATGGTTAACCCTCATCACATGGCTTTACCAGATATGCTACCTCAAATCCTAGTGGCCTTGCTTAATTCTTCTCTACTACTTCTATCAAACTGCCTATGTTGGATGCTCACAACTATTTGTGTACATGAGCCTACTCTAACATGGCATATAACTTAGGCACACTTGTTTCAATAACACTGTTTTCTAGATCAAAAGCAATATGGCGGGGAAATGTGTTTTACTCTTGATTACACGTTTTGGTCATAACTTTTATCCTTTTCAACATTCATCTTTACCACTTAAGATGTTTTGGTTTCAAGTAAAATGACTAAAATTCTAATTTTAGTTAGCAAGTTTAATACTAATAACTAGACTTCCATTGAATTTGATGTGTTTTGTTTAAGTGTGAAAGAGTTTAGAGCATGTTTACCACATTAATGAAGCAACTAATAGATATTGTAAATTAGGTTAAGTCCATTATGCATAAGCCTAGTAGGGTTACGTGATGGGAAAGCAACGATGTTAGTGTAAATGAAATAAGTCAATCTAGATTTGGAAACCATGTTTAGGGTTAAAGGATGCTGAGGTAGCACATGAGGCGCAGAAGGTCTCCGGCGTCGGCGCTTTTTGGGATGGTGCAGTCGAATTTGAGAGGGAAATCCAAAAATAGTGTAGAAGTGTGAGAAGTGATGAGGAAACATAGCCAATTTGGGGATTATCGGAGTAAAGGGAAGTTTGGCAAGAACTTTGTTATCAGAAAAACACTACCTGAAGAAGAGGATATTATGAGGAAAATAGGTATTAATCCTTTAGCTCTGAGATCATAAAGATGATTGTTTATTATGTGTCCCTCATCATACAATGTACACTAGTATATATAGAGACGTGACCTACACAATAATACAAAACCTTGATGGGCTTAAGCCCAATGGCCTTTTGAGTTAGTCATTGAATCCGCATTTGACATTTTTCATCCTGTTTGATGAACATGTCCTATTTATGTTCCCTTGGTGAAATTAAATATTATGTTCTATTTCTACATCATTTTACTCACTTTCTTTTGATTTCCTTACATAAAAACTGATGGTATCTCCAAATTTTTACATTTTGTGCATATGTTAAACCTAATTGCCTTAACCCTAATTAACAATCTCCCTTTTTGTAGCTTTGAGTATGTCATTGAGACCCCATTTAACAAATTCTTCTACTTTATGAACATCTCTTGTTCTTGTTCCTTATGTTCTATTTCTAGATAATCTTTCTCACGTTCTTTTGATTTATTAATTACATAAGAAATATGATGGTAACTCCAAATTTTCACCTTTCCATGCTTATGTTAAGACTCAATTTTATTCTGAAATAAAATCTTTTCAAAGGGAGAATGGTGGATAATTCGACAATACTACAGTACATAATCATTTTGCCACACAGGGGATCCTTTTGTTTTATCATGTCCTCATATGTCTCCACAAATTGACAAGTCCAAACATATGATTCACACAATTAATAGTATGATAGGCACTTTTGGAAAGCATCCCTCCTCTTGAATATTAGGTTAAGGCTCTCCATATGGCTACAACACTTCTTAACATTCTACCTTCCATCTCATTTATAATAGCATACCTTTCACCAACTATTCAAAAAGTCATTGTTTTACTCACAACTTTGAATATTGGATATCTCCGTTACCCATACATGTTTTCCTCCACACAAATTAGCCCTAGAACATCCACCTGTTTTTTCCTTGGTTATCCATCACATTAATGTGACTATCGATGCCTTGATCTTCGCACTAAGATGATTATCATTTCTCATTATGTTAACTTCGATAAATCTTTGTTTTTATTTGCCCATTTACTATCACACAGTAACCGTTATACGACTTCCTAGATTCCTAATTCAGATCATCTCCCATCTCTTGGAAACTTCTTGGGTCTCATATTCATGACAAATCCACCATGGGGGTGCCATATCATTAGATGTCTTACCCCCCCCCCCCCAACCCTCCCTCAACCCAACCATCCACACACCATCCACAACTAAGTTAACAACAACCTCACTAAATCTTATCACCACTCGATCCATGATAACCCCATATACTCATCTTGTTGTTACTCAAGCCCAACATAGTATTCCAAACCAATTGATAAACTTATTCTTCATCTCACCACATCTTCTACTCCTCAATCCCTTCCCTATGTCATATAAAATCCACATTGGTATGTCGCAATGCATGATGAATATAATGCTTTTATTAAAAATGGGACTCTGAGTCTCGTATGGTTAGTCTTTTTATATAAAGGTTTTCTTCATGATGATGGGTCCTTATCTCGATATAATAAAAAAACTCAATTACCAATAATGATTGTGATGAGACATTTAGCATAATTGTCAAGCAACCACCACCCGTATTGTTCTTAGTTTGGTGCTATGTTGCTCTTGGCATACTAGAAGTCCTTTCTTTCTGACTCACTCTACGAGACATTATACCTACACCAGTCTCCAGGTTTGTCGACTCCCGCCACCTAGGTTACATATGCCATCTTCTAAAGTCATTATATGGTCTTAAAAAGGCTCCATGAACCTAGTACTAGTGGTTTTCCACATACATGAGTACTACTGGATTTCGTAACACTTGGTCTACTTTTCACTATTTATTATCGACATGACAATGCCACTGTAAACACCCCCAACTTTGGGTTGTTAAATGGTAAACATGACTTGGGCTTAAAGGAATGAAAGCCCAAGTACATAAAAAGGAAGAGATAAGCCCATGTGGGACATTATATTTATCGTAGCATGATGAAACCTGATAAGGAAATGAAGCATGCTTAACATCTAAATGTTTTGAAAACCGGTAAATACTGGTTGGTAATACAAGTACCGAAACACCGCGATAAATTTGTGAAACGACACAAGAGTTGTACTGGCTAAAAAATCCGGTAACCGGTTTGTATCGTAATTATGGTACCGGCCCAAGGTAATTTATTGTCTGAAACTTGTTTTTTTACGTTATATAATGGCCATCCCCAATTTTTAACCCTAAATCGTTAATGAGGCTAAGAAGCCTTTTGGTCTCCCACACGTAAAACCCATTGATGAAATCAAATTTCAGAAGCCTCATCACTACATCTCTTACGATTGACTAATTGGGTTGATCATGATTTGTATACTCGTATTTAATGTACACATTATTTATTTATAATTTTTAGAAAAGATAGTAACACAATATGTTTATATAAATGATGTAGGAGTTTTGTTAATTGTTATGTAGTATGTTTATGTAATTAATGTTTATATAATTGATGTTTATATAGTATGTTTATATAATTTGGATTATCTTTTGATATGTAATCATGCATGTTTGGACTATTTTTTGAGTTGATGCTGTAATTTTTGGATTTATATAGTTAACTAGTCAACCCGGTTGAAACACCCATTACAATCTTGTTCAACTGGTTGAACCATCTTTAAGCCTAATCTGGCCTGATTTAAAAACCGGTTTTTAAAACGATGCAACATCCGCATTAATTCCTACCTCACACCTTCATCCTAGAGAAAGAAACCGCCAATTATAACGCAAATCTTACGAGTTATACGATTTGATTGGTAGAATTAAGGGGTCAAGGTGATTTGTCCATTTGGGTTGAAAGGAACTCGTTTCAGTTGGGCTTTTTAAGGTTTTGAAGCTCGATCTAAATTCATCTCCGGTTTTAAGGTGGGTATCACGTAAAAAGTCACCTGTTTTTTATGTTAAGCTTGTAACGATGTCATGGATCGATTATAGTGCATTTCCAATGAAAAAGCTAGGATCTTGTTGTTTTACAAGATCGAATCTGCGCACAACCCCTTGTTGCTTCGTTTGGGTTTTCAGGTAGATTTCGCTAAGCCTCCCCCAACAAAATTTAAGTCCAACGAACTATATATTATAAGCTAATGACCAACGAATTGCATGTTCCCAATGATATATAATGACCAACGAATTATCTGTTTATGTGTGATTTGCTAAAACAACACTTTAATGCACTCAATCGAAAATCCATCATTAAAGGCACTTTAGATCATAGGCTTCAATTATATGTCTTATCCGTATCTCGACTCACAGTATATTCTACGCCGATTGGGGAGGTTGTCCGAATATCCGTAGATCTACTTTTAGGTATTGTGTGTGTTTGGGTGATAATCTATTATCTTGGTCCTTTGAGCGTCACACTGTTATCACTAGCTCTAGAGCTGAAGCGGAATACTAAGGAGTTGCAAAAGTTGTTGAAACACATTTGGTATGCAATCTTCTTCTTGAGCATTAGTGTCCTTTATTTTGTGCCTCCGTTGTCTAATGCGACAGTGTTACTGTCGTATAGTTGTTCACTATCCAACATCAATGGACCAAGCATATTGAAATTGGAATATGTTTTGTTCAGGAAAAGTGGCAACGAGTCAGCTTTGTGTTCTTCATGTCCCATCCCCATCCCAATATGATGACATCTTCCATCTCTGTTTACTCATTGTTCCCTCTGTTTTTGAATGTATGTATGTTTTCCTCCAACCCATTCGAAATGTAAGGGTGTAATAAATATTGAAATTTAATGCTAAGCCCATTAGGGTAGAGTATTAGGATGTAGTTTGTCTATTTATATATCTATGTACATTATATGTTGAGAGACAATATATACAATCATATATGTTATATTGATTATAGTCATGTTTATCCTTACGTCTCCATTTACCATTGTTTTAGAAATCTTTGACTAATCGTGTTTTAGTTTCTTTTATCAAGAAATTTTATTTCATGCTAATATGCTATATTAAAACGATTGTCAGTTATGATAGTCAACTTAGCAAACATTATCACTTGACCTTTTGTTATTCCACTACTAACACTTATCATTTATTTGAATCGGCACATTTTGATTTGTAAACGCTACATGTTTTTAGCATGAATATTTTTCAATAATATTATATATTGTTCTTCGGTGATTGTTCATAATTTTGGGGGTGTTTCCATAGATGCTAAATCTGGTTTTCTATGTTTTCTAATAAATTGTTCTGTTTCTTAAATCAGTTTAAACAACACATTCAAACATGTTAATGTGATAACTGTAAAACTTTTGACATCAATGAATGCCCAACTTTTTTTCAAAACCACGTCGTTTTGTTTTCGCTTCACATGTTTATATCCGTCTCAACAAAATGCTAAACGAGATTTTGTTTACTCGTACCATTAACAGTGTCATTCTATCTCTTATTTTCCAAGTTTTCCTTCCTCTTAAATTTTAAATTGAATTAGCCTAATAAATCAATTTCGCACTACTTCGTTAGATTTTGAAGCTACATTCAAACTTGCATACGATATATTACATATGGACTTATGTATTATATGGATTTGACATGTTTATACACAGAGGCGTATTATATGGATTTGACATGTTTATACACAGAGGCGTGTGTTTCCTAAGATAATCTCTATACTTTTTATACTGCAAATAGTATAATAATCTCAAATCCTTTTTACTAAATTACAAAAGAAAATGAAACAAAAGATAAACTACAAGTCAAGATTTTAATATAGTTAAATAAGATAAGTTATGTGAAGAGATTATAGGTTGATGTACTATATGTGATGACTATTCAACTTGGTTGAAAAAGACAAATCAAACACATAGATTATTGCTTCCTTTTTGGCTTATTGCAATAACTTATTTAATACGTTATATGAATTGGCAAATTGCGATATTTGATAAATAAGTTTATAAAATCTAATAGTTCCCTTAACATAAATTATAATAACACTATGCCTAAACCCCAAAACAAACATACACATATGGGCAGAAGTAAGAAATCTCGGCCGGCCAAATCTTAAGTGGTCGTTTTCTTATAATTTGATCTAGAACGTAAAACGATTTTACTGTAAACATCAGCAAGAACTTCAAAGTTCTTATCGGAACACTAGTAGTGTTTTTTTTATTATGTTTTGCATAGAAATATGTTTTGGTTTATTTGACAGCAACCACTTTTCATATTAATATGTTTGGATTCCTTAGTCATCACTTTGTTTCTATATGTATATATATTTTGGTCTATGTATCATTTGTTTATATCTCTTGATTGATTTCATACCCGTTTATTTATTATAACTAATAGTTAATTAGAACTAATAGGGACGCTTGAACCAGAACATAAAAGGTAAATAGGACGCATCCTCTTGTTAAATAGTGATGATGTTTGGAGGTTCTTTATAAATGCATTTCATTAACCCCGAATTGTCATATTGTCACATTTAGGTCAGGCCAATTGTTTCATTGTTTGTTTCGTATAACTTTAAACTAAACACCGAAATATGACTCAACAAAAGATAACCAATTTACAGTTCTACATCCAAGTTTACAAGGGGTGTACCAAAAACTATTGAAACCGATCAAATCGTTCAAACCGAAGCAAATAAGGACGGTTTCATCGGTTAGATTTGTAAACTGAACTGGCCCCGTTAAAGCTTTATTATTTATGATTTTCTCATTTTTTGAAGTTGTGGTTATGTATATGGAGTACAATCAAGAGCGATTTTTATCATTAAAGTCACAAGACACGGCCTTTGTCGGCATGTTTGCCTATGGGTCAAGGTCCCAATTTTTACCCAGCCTTTGTCGGTTCGGGAGATGTCGAATGGCTTACCAGGTCATTTTTCACGCCACCTTATGGAGGATATGGAAGGTGCGTAATGCGTTATTTTTTTACGAGGTGCAGTTCAACGTCATTAGAGTAGTGGAAGGGATTAAAGAGGACTCGTATCTGTGGATAAAGTTTAGAACTAAATTCAGCGGGTTAGTTTGGGAGAGGTGACGAGACTTTAACGTCCGAGATACTATCTTTGTTTCTATTTTATGATTTGAATAAAATAGCCGCCGTTCAAAAAAAAAATATCATTTAAGTTTTCAAGTTAATACTATGGACTTTGGAAAAAAAAATACAAACATCAAAATGGTTTAAACCAATAAACAGGCAAACCGGGGAGTTACCGACCCACCCAACCGAGCTAGTTGAATCGTTGTCTCTCAAAACCACATCTAGTGGTTTGTTTCACAATTTTTGTGTCCGACTCGGGTGCCAACACCTACATCTACAAACATACATAAACTGTAATTCCTAATAAAATCATTGCTCAATGCTACCAACTTACAAGTTGTGACTATGTTAAAGAGTTTATGTTTTATAACACCTTTCCCTAACTCAATCATGAGAGATTTAAGAAAGTGACGAAAATATATAGTAGTGAAGGAAAATATATAAAAATCAGTGTGTGGCTAGCCTACTTGGTAGATGTACATACTACCTAAAGGTGAGGTTCAAGGTTCAAACCTAGGCAAAGAATTATTTTAGAACTATTGGTGTATAGTAGTACAGTAAAGGTAACAACTGTCGTTCAAAATAAATTACTAGGTAAAAATTAATCACTTCAATAAATACGAAGGATACATAAGTTAAGTTATAACTATACCATGAAAGATCCTTGACAGCTTCAGCAATCATACACCTTATCACGAAAAGTAGTGGAATTCTCGAATGTGTACAACAAGAAATTGGCGCATGTGAGTCTGGTCAATCTCAACTGGTCAATCTCAATACGATTTGTCACGAATTTGTACGCTACCAACACTGAGTACATGATCGAAACATAAGACCCAAAAAGGAAGTTGTGATATAGCCAAAGTGTTTTACATCAATGAAAAAACAAAAAAGAACGAATACTAGTGTCAGATCCGAAAACATCAATACCGGTACCCATGTTGTTCGGTCGGAATAACTCGGTTCATAATGGCACTTATACAGTACCACACTCGTTATAGCTTACGATACTTAGAAACACTGTTTTCAATGAAAGTTATGTGAAAACGTCGAGAAAAAAATTACATCTTAAAAAGTTAACTTGTTCATCAGGTATTAACAAAAAAATAAATTATACTTGACTCGTTAGATTTTTAGTAAAACTCAATGTAGATAAAAATAAGCATGTCACAATGGTAGATTTGAAATTTATAAAGTATCATATTGTATTATTAGAATAACAAAAAAAAATATGTAGGTCCCGAGCTCGACCAGGCTCGTTGGTATTTTCTCAATCTCGAACTCGGCTCGGGCTCGGCTCGTTTATTATCTATTAGTTAATGTATTAAACAAAAATAATATAAATAATAGACTTTTTAGGCTCGCGAACTCGATAAGTGAAGTTCAGGCTCGAGCTTGTTTACTAAATAAGCTTATTTTTAGGTTCAAGGTCGGCTTGTAAACAAGCTTAAATAAGGTCGGTCCGATTCGGCTCGTTTACACTAAGGCTCGATAAGGCTCGATGAGCCTAACGAGCATCACATGTGAGGCTCGAGCTCGATAAAACAAAACAACCTTAATATAGGCTCGGGCTTGATAAGGCTCGGCTCGTTTCGAGCTTTTTCTCGAGCCGATCTCAAGTAACCCGCGAGCCGCTTGGCTCGTTCGCACCCCTAGGTCCCTTAATCCTATGGATCTTGACAGAATTGTCTATCTAATCTAGAGTGTGGAATCCTCTAGATCAGATTGTCACAGAAAGGTGTAGAAGTAGAAATCACCACAAACTGATCTTTATTGATTATCTATCAAACTGATTACAATCAATCAAGATCCTGAACACACACAAATGCGTCCAAGGCCTCTAGCTTTCAAGAGTTCTCTCTCAATCTCTCTATAAACTGATTCTCTAGTTATTATGGTGATTAACCTAAATCCTAATGCAAAGCCTTGTTTATATAACACAAGCTTACAACATGGGCTAGGTTAAAGCACATGGGCTGCGGATTGGACAAGCCCAATTCGCCTACCATTCCCCCAATGTGAGTTTGGTTTGGCCCAATCACTACTAACTAACTATTACAAAGCTAAAGCCGCTAACTATTTATCATTTTAGTAATTACAAGATATCCGAAGACCCAAATCTAAAAGTTGTTGTCATAAACATGCACCAACAGACTCCCCCTTAAAAATAGCTTCATAACACAATTTTGTCTTCAGTCATCTTGCATTCTTCATGTAATATTTTCATCGTATTTGGTATTTAGATAGCTTCAGCTTCAATAACTTCTGTCATCAACAGACTCCCCCTAAGCTGATGCATCCAATCACCAAATCTTTAAAATCTTTAGCACTTGAGTAGACTCTCGTTCAGCATTTGCATAGCAATCTTCAAACTTTGTCTACAATGTAGAAAGGAGATTTCTACCATGCATCCAATCGGACTCCTCAACACTAAACCTCACAACGACACATCACTTAACTTCACTTTTCTTCATGTTGCTTCACAGGAACAAATTGCAACTATCTGTATACAAAATAAACACCTCAAGAAACTATAAGTTTTTTTCAACATTGTTTAGCAAATTATTATTAATAAAGAGATGTGAAAACTATATTACAGATAAGCAATTTTCAACTCAACACCCAAAAATATTTGTCCAACACACTAGAACCTACAAGGTCAAAAATTTTAAACTCATCTTATAACACCAGCTCCCCCTATCGGTAACAATTCCTCCACGATCAATTATTTTCCATACATTAAAAAATTTAAAGAACAAGGAAAATCTTTTTGGATTTTTGTATTTTCTGAAAGCAAATAAATAACAAAAAGAAATAACAAAGAAAATAAACACTATGTTTTTGTGAGAATCGCTTGTTAAGAAGATCATATCAGCCAACTCAAACTATTTCACACTTGCAGTTAATTCTTTAAGTTAGTTTACGTGAAACACAGTTCAAGATGATTACCAGTATTGTTTATCAACTTAAACAAAACACATGAACATTTCAATTACCTTTACCTGGTGATATGATTAAGGTAATATTATACTTATGTACTAGCGTGTCCCACTTCAGCACATATCCCCGCGATCAAGGTATGCACAAAGCTTCCCCGTAGTAGGTGAGTATACCGAATTCATCCTTTGTATTTTAAAACGTCAGATAATTTGTGATCAGGTCAGTACTTTGATACAACAAAGAGACCAATATCCAACGAGGGTAAGACAAATACCAAATTATGGTATGATTTATTCACTTTTGCACAATTGAATGACTCCATAGGAGAGCTTTTTCAATTTCTAGGTTTTTGGCATTTTAGCTCTTTTAAGATATCCTGGTTGTGCCTAGGTCAGCATATATCTGGATGCAGCAAAAGGATAACCCTGATATCCGTGGATGAAACAACTGTATAAAGACCTAAAACCTCGAAATTTGGCAATCTCTCAACACAAGTTTTAAGGTTATAAAACCATATGCCACTGATATGTTACCAACTCATACACAATTCTTTATGTTTATATCACCTTGGTAAGTTGATTATTTCATGTTTCTTGCCTACTGGTAAATCATATGATGAAGCTACTATCACATTTAACAATTTCAAATTTAGTTCTAGTGTGACAGTCTAACCTGTTGATGTACTATAATTTTCTTTTTTTACACAGTGATAACCCATTTTATATTTTTTACTTTTTTTATTTTTTGTTTTTTCTATTTTGGAATTTTGTTATTTTTAGCAAAGCAATATTATATTTGCAAAAATTCTTATGAAAAACTGGTTATTCAGGATTCCTCACCCCTTGATTTCGACTAAATGTTCAAAATGAGCCCTGTCAAATGCTTTTGTATAAAATTCTGCTAGGTTATCTAGTGTGTCGACTCTATGCAGTTCAATCAGTTTCTTTTCAGCACAATCCCGTATAAAATGATGACGAATGTCAAAATGTTTTGTTCGACTGTGTTTTATGGGATTAATTACGCATGTTAATTACGCAGGCAGTTCAGGTCCAGTATTACGACGACTAACAAAGTCGCAGATCACCGTGATAATGTCTCAGAAGACAATTATCACTGTTTCCAAAGTTGCCTTTGGATTTAAATACACGAGTTAGTCAATTACGCAGGTCCAGACTGCGTAAATGACAAAAACGCAGAAACTTGTTCTCCAAGCCACTCACCAACAACTCCGAATTTTAGGGATTTGATCAAATCTTTTCAGAAATTGAAAAGATTTCATCTCTTCTTTAACACAAACCTGCAAGATCAAACAACCAAAATCAGCAAATTTTGAGAAAAAACTAAAGAACACGAAGAACAAATCTTCGAATCTTCAAGTTTTTCCAGCCAAAATTCGTCCAAAACAACCTTTTCTGCTTCCTGTTTTCAACCTCCAAACAACCAAAATCTTCAGATTTCTGCAGCAAACAATTCTGAACCGAGCCAATCAAGAGCCTAATGCTCTGATACCAATTGTTGGTCCCTTAATCCTATGGATCTTGACAGAATTGTCTATCTAATCTAGAGTGCGGAATTCTCTAGATCATATTGTCACAGAAAGGTGTAGAAGCAGACATCACCAGAAAATGATCTTTATTGATTATCTATCAAACTGATTACAATCAATCAAGATTCTAAATACACACAAATTCGTCCAAGCTCTCTAGCTTTCATGAATTCTCTCTCAATCTCTCTACGAACTGATTCTCTAGTGATTATGGTGATTACCCTAAATCCAAAATGCAAAGACTTGTTTATGTAACACAAGTTCGCAACATGGTAGGTTAATGCACATGGGTTGCGAATTAGACAATCCCAATTCGCCTACCATTCCCCCAATGTTGGTTTGGTTGGCCCAATCACTATTAACTAACTATTACAAAGCTAAATCCGTTAACTATTTATCGTTTTACTAATTACGAAAAAGACACAAAATTGTAATTGTCTTGGGTCACTTTCGTGGGCATGTCTATAGAAGTTATTCAAAGATAAAGTTGATTAATGAGACTCTTTGGAGCTACGCGATGTCTATTAGATCAGTGCCAATTTGATTCGTTACAATGTCATCATCGAAAGAGAAAATCTAAAAATAAAGTCGCATCATGTACACAACAAAGATAATAAAAAAATAATAATAAAACATTCTATAAAACAAACAAATGATATAAATACCTAACTAAATTTTTTTTCTGACTCAACGTGTCCATTTCATTTCTATGAGATATAAAAAAGAAAAATAAATTAGACAAAACCTTGGGATGGGCATGAAAACAGGATGTCTTCTTTAGAGGTACGAACGCCTAATCAATTGGTTAAGCGATATGTTAATCAATTTTGTGTGTTTACATAATAATAATAATAATAATAATAATAATAATAATAATAATAATAATAATAATAATAATAATAATAATAATAATAATATTATTATTATTATTATTATTATTATTATTATTATTATTATTATTATTATTATTATTATCATTATTATTATTATTATTATTATTATTATTATTATTATTATTATTATTATTATTTGTCATGAGCTTAGCTATAGTGCCTTTCTTTGAGTTCTGATTTCGGCTATCAAACGTTGTTTGGTGGTTACCCCCCCCCCCCCCCTCAAGCCGTCATTTTTGTCTCTCTTTCTCACATTTGTTATCTAACGTTTTTTTAGTATAAGAGTTTTCTTCTTCCTCTCAGGTTTTTGTGTTGTCACTTTTACCTTTCGCCTTTTAGAAAGTTTATATATTATCTATTTGACCCCTCGACTTGTATAAATTACAAAATAGGTGCATTGAAAATAAAAAGAAAATGAATTTAGTAGAAGCCACATATTGGTTCACATGGAACAATAGGAGTCAAAACTGTTTATCCTTTAAAGACACCTAGTTTAAGAAGTTTTGGGTTTAAGTGTTAGAGATAACAGGGTTATATAAATTAACCTAAAAAAAGATAGAGAACTAAACCAATATATTCATATGGATCCAGGGCTGAAGCATAGAAGAGGGGGGGGGGGGGGGGGGGCGACCCTCAACTTTTCGCTCAGTAGTTTTTGGTATGTAGTTTTCGCATAGAAGTTTTTAGGTATATACTTTTTCGACCCCCCGGTTTTATAATTTCTTTAGGTATATACGTTTTCGACCCCCTGGTCGGAAATCTCAAACTTCGGCCACTGTACGGATCAAGCCCATAAAGTGAAATTCTCAAACGCAAAACCGTATTTTTCTTCGGATCTGTACAACCCAACTGAGACGGTATTGTGACCCTCGTAAGTTGACATTGTCCACCAAATCGAACAAGAAAAAAGAAGTCTGAAATCACACTAAAATGAGGTGGTAACATATTTACATATTAGGCTTGGCCATCTATTAGAAGTAAGTAACTGCAACTATTGGGCCTGACCCAAGTTCGAGCCTAGTTACGTCTTCTTTGCTGCAATTAGGTGTCCTTGGTAGTTGGTGGCTTATAAAGGCTTGATGCTTAATGGTGCACAAAAAACCTGAACCCGGACCCGGACCTGAAAAAAACCCGAAACCGGGTATTATAAAACCCAGGTTTTTTATACCCGAACCCGACCTGACCCTACGCATAGTGTCACACCCCAACCGATGGCGGAATCATCGGGGCGCGACACTAGGCGAACCAGATTGATCAAGAGAATCCATAACAACTAATTAAGCGATAATATTTAAAAGGTCCGATTTCCCATACAATCAAACATAAAAATCCTCAATCAGTCATTACAAATATTAATCTCTTAATCAAACATAGTTCGACAACCTAGATTTCTATTATGCGTTTCTAAAGATAAGCCCTAATCCATTCGCAACATAGAATCATCAACCTGTCACATACGTTAAAATAAAAGTCAATACAATTAAGTAAAGGTGAGCATACAAGTTTAATAGCATATAAGTAGAGATAAAGCGTTTAGCATAACCAGAATGTACATGTAGATAAGCAAATCTAAGTAAGCTATTAATAATGATACAAACTAACCAACACGACTGCGAGGTGGAGTATGCGCGATACGTGTTCACAAAAGCGAACACGCACGTAAAGTAAATATGCGAGCCTTAACAACCCCCGAACCAATCGGGTGCTAAGTCCAAACTATAGTACTATCGTTGTTAAGGGTGGTCTGCAGGTCCTCATTATTCACACATAGCAAACAAACATTCAACGATTCACGTATAACATGCGAGAGTGATTAGCGTTAAAAGAGTTTAGCATTGTGTGTAGCGTGTTTTGATATAGAAAACGTATGTAACACCCAAAAGTGTGTTTTAAGCGAAAAAGGGTTCAAGTATACTCACAGCCGGTACTTAACGATGAAACACGAACTGTTGTGGATTGAAGGGAGCGCCGGTTCAGCCTGTACACGCGAACAGAAGTGCATCATCCAAAGTGCTAGAACGGTTGAAGTGTGAAGGTGCAGTAGACAAGTTCGGGCGAACTTGTCTGAGAACCCAGTCAGTTTGACCAACTTCCGGCGAAGTTTGCATTATTTCACAGAATCTTGTACAAGTTCGGGCGAACTTGTCACCTCTACAGAAGTTTAGTACAAGTTCGGACGAACCTGACCTGATTCCTTAGAATCAGTACAAGTTTGGGCGAACTTGATGTTTTTCTTCAGATTTGGTACAAGTTCGGGCGAAGTTGGCACCAATGACAACTTCAAGCGAACTTGTCCATTTTTAGAGCGAACTTGACGGGTTTTGGTCCAAAATCGTGCGTTTTTGCATCGTTTGCTGAGGAAATCAAGTGTCCATCCCTCCAACCTCGAGCTACTGAGCAAAACATAGGTTGGAGAGGTCTTTTAGAGCGAGTTTTAGCCACTTTACAGGAACTGGGGCTAATCCGGGCGAACTTGTCGGTTCATACGGGCTAGTCTAGTTTGTGCAACGTAACGATATCGTCCTTGTGCTTCTAGATCTGAGTTTCTTCCTTGACAACGCCTCGTTCCACTTCATAGTGAATGAAACATACGTCACTTAGTCCGTATTTTGTGTAAAAATCAATGCTTCAAAAGGTTTTGCTCAGATCTAACACTTGGTGAGTCGAAATCATCAACATTTCTAGCTTGGGAAGCCAAAGGTAAGCCCAAATACACTCGTTTAGTGTAGATCTAAGTGAAAAGAAGAAGTTTTTATGGAAAAAGATGAAGGTTTTCATAAATAGAGAAGTTTGGATGAAATCGAAGGTAAACCTTGTGTGAAATCATAGTTGAAAACGTTGTAGTTTGCATAAAACGGGTTGATTCTTACTTGGAAATCAAAGAAATTCGGTTATGGGAGCTATGGGGTGAAGTTAGCAGCAAGGAATGAGAGAATGAGGGTGCTTGGTATTTATAGGGGAGGAGAAAACAAGAGATCAGACATCAAGTTCGGGCGAACTTGTCACAAGTTCGGGCGAACTTGACCTGTTTCTCTTGGTTTGGTCAAGTTTGGGCGAACTTGGCACAGTCCGAAAGATCGGGTTGTTACACATAGGGTAGGGGTCGGGTATGCATTTCTGTTATAAAACCCGAACCCGGAACCGGGTTTTTCAATACCCGGTTCGGGTTTTCCAATACCCTATTCAGGTTTTTCTATTTTTTGTGTTTTTTCAAGTTCTGTACCTTGGTAACGCTATATAGCCGTTAGAAAATGTATTGTTACCATTTTTTGGTTTACATTGTATCTCTATACCCTATAACAAGGGTCTTTGATGTTTGGTTTAACAATAGTGAAGGCATCCAATACCAACCACGGTGACGACATATCAATATGTTAATTTGTTACCTAATTTAGAATTATGTGAACCCTGAACAGTAAGTCAAGACCTATTCCTAAAACGTGGACTCGCTACAACTAAAATGAGTATCATGTTTGTGTTCATAAAAACATACACTAGAATGATGTGGTTATTGTAAATCATTTTTCCTAAATTGTAATATATGTTTGTATGATAAATATATGTGAGGTAAAGGAGGTGTTGAGACCATGTAAGGCCTACAACACACCCAGAACTACATAAATAAATAGTGTGATGTATTATACATGCATGGGCATTGGGGTATTCTAGATCCAAGAATACGTAATGAGATATTAAGGCTTGAGAAACCGTAGTGAGCCCTCCGGTATGGTTTGCCCGGTAGTTGTAACACCCAAAAAACAGACTTGGTAATTAACCAAATTAACTGGGTATGAGCAGGTAAAATACCGCTAGTGGTAAAAGTTAACTCGTAAACAAAATAATTAGGAATGTCCTAACCTAGTTACAAGATTAGTAATTACTAGATGTGTTGGGTGGGTTTTGAACTTTATAAAGCAACTAATAAAGTGCAAGGGGTAAAAGTGAACAAGTAACAAACATGATTAATTAAAAAGCAAAAACAATCATAAAAATATAGACACACACATGTGTGTGTTCGATCTAGAGAGAAAGAAAGAAGGAGGAAGCCTACTTCAACCTAGCAAACACAAAATCAATGGATTGAAGGTGAAATCCAAGTAATTTCCCTTGCATGTTTGATGATTTTAGCTCTCTAGCATCATTTAAACCTAAGGTATATGATGAAATTGTGTATAATGAGTTTTTATGTCAAATGCGTTTTATGATAAGATGAAATTGATGATGAATAGATGTTCATAATCATCATACTTGCTTGTATGTGTGAATTACTTGAACAATTTATGGATTTTGATAAGTATTCTTAAGTGACTAGAAGTGTGTTTTGACATGACAGTTGAGCCCATGAATTTTGTTGATCAAAAGGATGAATTAGCTTATGATAATTGAGAGTTATGTTAACTTGACGCTAGAAAGTGTATGAACTTGTTGAGTTGAAAGATACATGGTGAGTTTGGTTGGAAAATTTAGCTAATATGATGGCCTAAAATGATGCCCATCAAGTGTTTGATAAAATGCCTAATTGAATTTTATTGAACTTGATATTGTATCCATGTATGTGAATTGGTAGTTTGACTTTTAAAAGTCAAACTGACCTAAAGTACATTGAATTGGTAAATGTGGTATAAAAATCCATAAAGGTGATCGTCATGGTATTTGATAACAATATAATCATCTTGTGGATATTATGTGATAGTTTGATCCTTAACAAGCTAGGTGGGAGCTTGGAAAGGAACGCGTCAAATGAGTCAATTGTGCATGGAAGCTTGAACCTACGCAAGGTAAGTAAAGCATACACCTCCTAAAATAGGATGCAATATATGTGATGAAAATATATTAGTTAAGATGTGGTTAGCCAAAATAAATGTTGAGGGGAGACCCCATGGTGTAAACCATGAAACAGGTCAAAACAAGTAAAATTATGATGAATTAGGGTTGGTGATAAATGAAAGTTTGTTAGCACGAGACGCCATGGTGTAAACCATGAAACGGGTCAAAACGAGTCAAATAAAGATGAACTAATTTGGGTGATACATGAAAGTGTGTTAAGACGAGACTCCATGGTGTAAATTATGAAAAGAGTTAAACAAGTAACAATGAATTTTTTGTGACAAATACTTGCTGACGAAAAACAAAATGGGTCAAACAAGTAAAAAAGAATTTTGGTGTTAAACACTTGCTGACGCGAACCAAATGGGTTAAACAAGTAACAATGAACTTTGTGATAAACACTTGATGATGCGAAACAAAATGGTTCAAACAAGTAAAAAATGAATTTTGGGGATAAATAATATAAAGATTGATTTGGATGCTAAAAGGGAGAACCAAGAATGGTCAAATGGGCAACCGGGTCAAATGGCTATGTTGTCACCATTTGAATATCACATTTAATACTTTGTCTTGTTAAGTCTTGTGCTTACAGGTAAGCAATGTATACGAGCACACATTGACATGAATTAGTAATTAGGAATTGCAAGGTATTGATTACGGGTCAATGTTTTGCCCTGCGCCAGGTATGTGTAAAGGATTGTACCTTGGTTAAAGGCTTATGGCCATGCTAAAGATGGTCGAGTCAGATTTAGGTAATAGAGTAATTCAGGTGAGGTATATCTAGTAATTGGGTAAAACGACCTTTAGTGCCAATAACACGATTATATTGCGAAATTACGACCAACTGCATTTTAAATTACTAAAACCATTGGAAACCTTTATGTCCTAAGGGACATAATAAATCTAGATGGGATAACGAGCTAAATGTGTCCGCTGGTTTTCATTTAAACTTATAAAGGTTTTTACAATTTGAAAAATTGCGAAAATTGACTAAAACGTGGATAATGGGCTTGGGGTAAAACGTCGAACCGAAAAAATGATATGGGAACAAACAAGTTCGGACCCAAACATGTTAGTGCATAATGCATAGTTTAGCATAGCACACATGTCAGTGCACAGTTTAGCATAGCGCACATGTTAGTGCACAATTTAGCATAGTGCATAAGTCCGTGCAAAGTGCACAATTTAGTATAGTCCACATATCCGTGCAAAGTGCATAGTTTAGCATAGTGCACAGTTTAGCATAACATGTCAGTTCACAGTATAGTATATTGCACAAGTCCGTGCAGAGTGCACAGTTTAGCATAATGCACAGTGCACCGTTTAGTATAGTGCACAGTGCACATGTAAGTGCATAGTTTAGTATAGTGCACAGGTTCGTGCATAGGGCACAATTTAGCATAGTGCATAGGTCCATGTACAGTGCACGGGTTAGTGCACAGTTTAGCAAAGTCCACAGTGCCTAGTTTGGCATAGTGCACAGGTCAGTGCACAATTTAGCAAAGTGCACACGTAATGCACAGTTTAGCATAGTGCACAAATCACTCATAGTTTAGTAAAGTAACCAGTTCCGCAAAGTGCACACGGGTAAAGTGCACACTCCAGAAAGTCCACACTCCAGAAAGTCCACTTATTAATTGTCGTGGCATGCGACGTCTGAAGGCGTTTCGATTACGATACACGACAGAACCTAAGTCATTCAAAACATTTTATTTAGTCAAGTTTTATCCGTTAACACAAAAGAAATATAAATACTAATTGTTTTTGGTGTTTATGACAGGTTTATAAAAGGGCTGGTATCGGACGGATGGTCAAGCACGTGAAGAACCGAACACTCTTAAACCGCCCCCTCCTTGGGAACATCTTCTCAAAAATATGAAACATGATCAAGTGTGACCAAGTTTTTTGTATAAAACCTTGTTGTCTTTGAGTGTAATTTAATTGTATAAGAACCCATTAAGTTGGTTCGTTTGGGATATCAGTTAAGCTAGACGTGTAAGCTTTAAGTTTAAAAAAAATCTGGACCTAATCCTATGAATATTTCAGATATTCGGTATAAAAACGAGATAGAGTGTTACAAGTGGTATTCAAAGCTTAAGGTTTAAGGATTTAAAGTGTTCAGTTCAAGACTTGGTCGAATGGTCCGGTAAGTTATTATGAACATTAATGGTCTAGCATTGTTGAAAGTGTTGTAAGCAACACCTAGGGCTATCATGTGCACACACGTTACCCTCAAATGGAAAAAGACTGGTATGGTTAGCGAACTACTTGTGTTAACAAATATTATAGAATGTCTTGTATTATAGTACGGGCTCTTATGAATTTTAACGTTGCTAGTCGTCATGAATATTTCTTTGATATGATGGCCGCATCTGAATTTGGCGGGAATCTAATGATCTAACAATGCGATGGTGAAAAGGTCGGAAGTATCACAAGTAGGGTATGCTCACCTATGACCTAAATCAAGATGCCACACAAAATAGAGGTCGAACGACAATGAAATCCCATCAGGGCGAGTATCATCCAGGTGCATATTTTAGTTATGGTATGACCAGTGGTACCCAACATTCACACAGTGAATGACAGTTGCATACGGAAATTTATGGCTTGGGAAAACTGGATAGGATACCTATCCAGGATGACATTCCCAAGAGAAACTGGATGGGTATTACGCATCATTCATAATCATGAATAATAAGATTACAAAAGAGTTTAGGTTTAGAAACATGGAGGAGGGTGATGTAACACCCCCGACCGTGTATAAAACAACCCGCGGTGGAAACGTCGGGGGGTCACGTTACAAATTGTTTCAAACACATGGTATTTAAAGTTTTGTTTTAATGAATTAATAAATTACATTGTCTTGGAATATAAAAAAACATAAACAATTGTTTTTAGATTTTAAGGTTATCTTAGGCTCGAGTCCTTCCTATTTGTAGCATACTTGTGCAACCATCAAATATTAGTACCTGAAACATATGTGAAAATTTTTGTCAACAATGAATGCTGGTGAGTAACATAGGTTTTGTGGTCAAGTTCATGGCTATAATTTGTATTGCAATACCTCGTTCGACTACGAAAGTCGATGAGTGAAAACCTTGTAATCAAATTTGTATTAAATGTGTCTGATATTGCAATATGTTTAACAAACTATAAAAGTTGGTATTAGTAAGTAAACCTTGTAGCCATGAATCTTGACAAAAAGTATTTTTTTTGTAAAACCATGTAAGAGATCGATTTAAAAAGAAAACTTTGTATGGTTTATATATCTTTAATTGTAAACCATTTGTGACTTGTCTAAACCATTTTTTTGTAAACCAATTGTCCATGTTTTATATAAACCAATTGTCTGTTTAATGTATAAACCAATCGTCCTTGTTTTAATTGTATTTGTGTAAACAAGAGTGGTCGTATGGTGAATACATTCAAGCCTGTGTGTTGACTTGACTAACAAACCACCAAAGGGTTTGTCAAATTGTGTTTCACACATTATTGTAACTGTCGTTCCCCAAACACCCCCACAAGCCCCATGAAATTTGAAAACGAGATTGTCAAACCTATGGTATCATAAAGTTAATGAACATACTCGTGTTGTAAATAATGTACCACCAAGTTTCACACATTATTGAAAACATATTGTATATATATAAACCATATGCATTGTTTTTGAAATCTTGAAAATAGCTTGGCATATACGAATCACCCCAAAACATTTAGAAAAGGTAAAATAGGGGAACTATGTACTCACTGGGATTGTGGATGACTTACTTAATCGTCTTTAGCAAAGCTCAGGAGGTTCAATTGTTTCCTAATAATTCGTATAATTATTAGTTAGTGTATATTGTGGCTTAAACGAAAGATCGGAAAGAATGTAGCTTATTAACCAAACGAGTGAAGGATCTCGTATAAAATGGTTTATAAAGCCTTACATTCTGAGGTGATTTGACCCGTTACGACTTGTTAAAATAGTTTAGGCCACTTTAACGGGTCGTATGCGTAATTATGGGTTTGGATGGTCGAATGAGTCCTATGACGAGTACGATATGTCAAACATGTTTACTAATGTTTTATGATCAGCTTATAAGTAAAAAACATTGCCCATGTAACTTTAAAACTTATTTTACGCAAAAAGTGTATTTTTGACCATTTTAAAGTATCTAAAGTTGACTCACCATTTGACTATTCAAACGACATGACCATAAGGTATAAAATCATAGAGTTATTCCCTATATTACTATGGTCATATAAATGGGCTTGGTCGGATCCTAAGGTTGACCGAAGGGGTCAGATTCAAAAGTCAAAGCGAAAAACAAACCGCTCGACTTTCGACTATGGAATTCGCACTAAACTAGAAATGAGCTAGACATGTTAAAACATGTCTAATGATGTTATAAAATTGATTTAGTGTCAAAAATTTTACTTTTAATACTTGAAAACTCCTTCATCATAGAATGCATTTTTGCTTTTATTTCATAAAAGTTTGACTCGTCAGTTCGCCTACTAAACATGATGATCAGAGAGTGTAATCGCAAGGGATTTACACCTTCATTATTATGATCACATAGCAAAGTTCAATTTGAACTTTGACTTGACCAAAATGGTCAGAACCAAAAGTCAAAGCATAAGTCAATTTTCTTGACTTTTGGCTCATAACTAGCCAAGTAAATGAAATAGACTATAAGAAACACTTACTTGTGTTTGGAAAAAGGATTAGAACTTTGGAATGGAGGTCTCAAAGCAAAAGCAAGCTCCAAGAGAGTGATTTAGTAAGAAAGAAAAGAATGGTGTGAAGAGAGTTTGAGAACTCAAGGCTATCTATAGTGATGGAGGATTAAGGAAGTGTTGCCACGTGTTTGATGAGGTGTTAGAGTGTAGCTTAATGTCCTAACAAGTGTCTAAACCAGATGGAATGTGGCAAAATTCGTGCTAGGTGTCAAAGATTGATGATAGGTGGCCAAACTTGGTGATTAAGGCAATTTTTTTGCATCTGGGCACCCATTGCGTTGCGTAGGGCACTCTAACGGCAAAAAAATGCTTTTGACACTTTTGGCCCCTTGACTTGTATTATAACTCGTTTGCCATTTTAACCCTTCTAACACATTGTTTAGGTTATCTAAAGGGTATAAAGGCATATGTAACTTGGATTTTCTTTTGGAAATGTCATGAATATCGTTTTTCTTGATCAAACGATTACGTATTTCGTAAATAAAATATAAATTTTTATTCAACACGAAAACGATCGAAAGTGTACATCGGTTGATTTTTTGAATGTTATAGTCTCCCCTACTTTGGGAAATTTCATCCATAAAAGATGGGGGTACTTTACATTCATTCGATCCTCTCATTCCTAGGTAAAATCTTGGCCATTTTGGATTCACATCGAACTTTAACAATTGGTATTCGGCTATGCTTGAGTTTCTTGACTTCACGGTCCATGATTTCTACAGGTTTCTCGACAAAATGCAGAGTCTCATCAATGCGAATTTCGTCAAGAGGGATGTGGAGGTTTTCATCAGCTAAACACTTTTTCAAGTTGGACAGGTGGAAGGTTGGATGAACATTCCCAAGTTCAAGAGGTAGTTCGAGTTTGTAGGCTACCTTTCCGATCTTTTCAATGATCTTAAATGGTCCCACATATCGAGGAGCTAGTTTACCTTTCTTTCTAAATCTAATCACACCCTTCCAAGGGTATACCTTGAGAAGAATGCAATCACAAATTTGGAATTCCAAAGGTTTACATTTCTTGTCAGCATAACTCTTTTAACGACTTATGGCTGTCAAAAGGTTATTGCGGATTTTCATGATCTTGTATGTTGTTTCTTTAATGAGTTCAGGTCCGGTGATTTGAGCTTCACCAACCTCATTCTAACAGACAGGTGAACGACATTTTCGACCATAAAGGGCCTAAAAAAGAGCCACATTAATGCTCGACTGATAACTATTATTGTGAGAGTTCGATCAAAGGCATATGCAAATCCCAACTACCACCAAAGTCGATCACACAAGCTCTACGCATATCCTCAATTGTTTGGATTGTCCTTTCGATTTGTCCATCAGTCTGATGATGATAAGTGGCGCTTAGATTTAATTTGGTTCCCATGGAAGATTGCATGGTTTTCCAAAAATGAGAAGAGAAACAAGCATCACGATCTGATATGAAGTTCAAAGGAACACCATGATGAGATACTATCTCATCAATATAAATCTTAGCAAGCTTGTCAGCAGAGAAATCATCACGAATTGGAAAAAAGTGTGCTAACTTAGTCAGACGGTCAATGATTGCCCAGATGGCATGATGACCTCTAGAAGAGCGTGGTAATTTAGTGATAAGATCCATATCGATGTTCTACCACTTCCATATCGGAACTTCTGGTTGTTCAAGAAGACTAGAGGGACGTTGATGTTCTGCCTTGACTTAAGACAAGTAAGGCATTTGGACACGTACAAGGCTATGTCTTCCTTCATACCCGGCCACCAATACTGGCGACGAAGATCCATGTACGTTTTGTCGGCACCAGGATGCATAGAATAACAAAACATGTGAACCCCATTAATCAACAAGTTAAGAATATCATGGTTTGGAATACATAAACGATTCAAGAAATAGAGTAGCCCATCATCTTTAGTTTCAAGTTGAAGCTCAAGGTTATGTGGTTGTTCATTACTCATCGTGCCTTGGGTTACACAAGCACGTTGGGCTTGGAAAACACGTTTTTGGATATCCAATTGGACACGAACAAAATGAAGTTTGACACGTTCTTTGCGACTAAGTGCAACGGCTACAACATTCGCCTTATCAGGATGGTAATGAATTTCGCAGTCATAGTCATTCGGGAGTTCGACCCAACCTCGTTGTCTCATGTTCAATTCCTTCTGAATGAATATATGTTGGAGACTCTTGTGGTCCGTGAAAACCACACATTTGGTACCATAAAGGTAGCGTCTCCAAATTTTGAGAGCGAAAATAACTGCACCTAACTCAAGATCATGAGTTATATAGTTCTTTTTGTGGATTTTCAATATTCTTGATGCATAGGCTAGGACCTTGTCTTTTTGCATGAGAACACAGCCAATGCCTAGATTCAAGGCATCACAATATACGATAATGTCGTTGTTGCCATCAGGTAGAGTTGGTGCATTACAAAGTTTTTATTTCAAGGTTTGAAAAGCTTCTTCTTGTTTGGCTCCCCACTCAAAAGGTTTATTCTTTTGAGTTAAAGAAGTGAGGGAACCGCAATCTTGGAGAAGTTGGTGATAAAACGATGGTAGTAACCGGAAAGACCAACAAAAGAACAAACTTCGCTAGGAGTAGTAGGTGTACTCCAATCCCTAATTGTTGTGATTTTGGTGGGGTCTACATGTATACCTTGTTCATTGGCAATTTAGCATAAAGTTGTTCTTTCTTTAGGAGTTCCATCGTTAGACGGAGGTGGTGTTCGTGTTCCGCTCAAGATTTCGAATATATCAAGATGTTATCGATAAAAGCAACGATGAACTTATCTAAGTAAGGTTTACAAACCCTATTCATTAGGTCCATGAAAACGGCAGGAGCATTCGTCAAGCCAAAGAGCATGACAGTGAACTCATACTGGCCGTAGCGAGTGCGAAAAGCAGTCTTGGGAATATCCTCTTCGAGTACATGAAGTTGATGATGCCCAAAACGGAGGCCGATCTTTGAAAAACAAGTAGCACATTGTAGTTGATCGAAAAGATCATCAAAAAGAGGTAGGGGATATCGGTTTTTAATCGTTAGTTTGTTGAGCTCGCGATAATCGATGTACATACGAAAAGTTCCATCCTTCTTCTTCATGTAGTGCAGGAGCGCCCAAGGTGAAAAGCTTGGACAGATAAATCCGTTGTCTGAACGTTCCTGAAGTTGTTTCGACAACTCTTGCATCTCAGACGGTGCAATATGGTATGGTGATTTGGCAATAGGGTTGGCACCAGGTACAAGGTCTGTGCGAAATTCCACTTGGCATACCAGGGGTAAGCCAGGTAGTTCTACAGGAAACACCTCGGGAAAATCCTGAAAAATAGGGATGTCTTGAATACTCTTACTCTTGCCTTTCTCCTCTATGATATGTGCCAAGAAGGCTACATATTTCTTTCGTAGGTATTTATGGGCTTGGGTACACTCATGAGTTTGAGTCTACTAGATGGTTTCCTCCATGAACTTCTAAGACTTCGCCAGATGGAAGAGGTACATGAACAATCTTATCAAAATAGATGACTTTGGCATGGTTTTTGGTTGATGGGAAAAAGATGGTCATTGAGGTTTAGTTGACAATTACAAATAACAGAATTGAGTACAAGAGGTTCGCCACTAGCCATTTCTATCGTTAATGGTTTTCCTAGCTTAGTTTGAGGCTTCAAATGAAAAGGTTCAAAGGCTAAGGATGCAAAACTTTTTTCGACCCCCAATTCAAAAAGAATAGAAGCTGGACGATTATTGACAAGGAACGTACTGTTAACCATATCGTTATTGGCACGAGCCTCATTAGCATTGATGTTAAATGCGCGTCCACGGGCTGGATTTGCATTAACGAGCTTTGGGCAGTTGTTTTTGAAGTGGCCCATCTTGCCACAATTGTAACAAGACCCATGTGGGAAGTGAGGTTGAGCAGGATTTGCTTGTGGTTGAACCAGATTCGGGATAAATTGGTTTGGAACATATCAACAAACATTGGCCAAATGACTGAATCGTCCACATGAGCTACATTGACGACATGGTAATTAATTTTGGTGGTGACCGTTGCATCGATTGCACAAAGGTGCAGTACTAGCATAAGGTTTCCTAGTAGTAGGTTAGGCTGGTTGGTTGAGAGTAGCTTGATTGGTTTGAGCAACAACAACAAAATTCCTTGAAGCCTTGTGCTTCTTGGATTTTCTTGAGGGTTCGACATTTGTTTCTTTTGGTTTCTCCTGGGTAGTTTCTTGTCACCTTTGCGAAAAGTTTCCCTTTCTTTACTTGAGAGTCGGTTAGGGTTGCAGCTAGTTCGATAACCTCCCTAACGGTAGCTGGCTTGCTACAGTAACTATGTCTTGAATGGGGTCAGGTACACCATCAATGTATTTTTCAATGGCCTTATCCAAGGGTGTGACCATGGTGGGACAGAGTAAGCTTAACTCTTCGTATTGCCAGTATAGGCACGATTCTCGCCACTATCTTGCTTGAGATCGTGGAATTCATTCTCAAGTGCCCTCATCTGGCAGAATTCTTTCATCATAAGAGCTCTAAGTTCCTCCTAGGTTTGTGCCATAGCTACATCCGCACCTTGATCTCTCATTATTCCATTCCACCACGTGAGTGCTCTCTTTTGGAAATCACTCGAAGCAAACTCTACCTTACGCTCATTGGAACACTGACAATGGTGGAAAGTGATCTCAATGCTTTCAAGCCATTGTAGGAGCCTAGTAGCTCCCTCAGACCAATAAAACTTGAGGGGTTTAGCCGAGTTGAATTGTTTGTAATTACACAGTGTGGGCACATTGTTGTTGTTATTGTTATTGTTGGCTTGATTGAGTTGGGTCACAAGGTTCGGAAGTATCACTATCATTTGTTGCGCTATCAGAGCCATTATTTCGGCATTTTCGGTGGAGTCACGATGAGGAGGCATTCTATAAGAGAAAGGAATCATGAGAGAAAACGAGTGATATTGATACAGGATAGTCAAAAGAATCGTTAAGACATCGATGAAGCACAAGGATTGTAATCATTTATTCGTTACTTAAAACAAACAAACGACACAGTGACTAATCAAAGTAAAATGGATCTTTGTAATGTATCACAAAGATATGGTTTAGCCTATAAGTGGACACTCACCCCAAGGGTTCCCAGGTAAGAGTGACTGATCCGATTAAGTGGATTTATACGAACACTCTAGCCTTAGAAAGAAAACTCAGGGTACATGCATCCACCCTTCCAGATTGCACTTGCTCTCATTATTTACACCCAACCTTTGATGAGATTTTGAAAACATTTAAAGGCTTAAAAGCCTAAAAGAAAATCACCTAAGGATAGATGATGATTTCTTGTAAAAGTTTTCAAAATTAATTTTTAAGAACGAATTGTGACTTTGTATCGTGTTGCTAATCGCCTAAGGATAGGTGAAGGGTTGTATTAAGAATATAAGCGCGAGTTACCTCACGTTTGGGGTCCTAGGGAGGTTATAGTCTAGGTCAAAAGCATTACTAATAACCAAATTCCCTATAACCATGGCTTTGATACCAATCTGTAACACCCCGACCGCGTATAAAACAACCTGTGGCAGAAACATCGGGGGGTTAACGTTACAAATTGTTTCAAACACATGGTATTTAAGGTTTTGTTTTATTGAATTAATAAATTACATTGTCCTGGAACACAAACAAAACATAAACAATTGTTTTTAGATTTTAAGGTAAACAAAGGCCCAAGTCCTTCCTACGTGTAGCATACTTGTGCAACCATCAAACATTCATACCTGAAACATATGTGAAAATTTTTGTCAACAATGAATGTTGGTGAGTAACATAGGTTTTATGGTCAAGTTCATGACTATAATTTGTATTGCAATACCTCGTCCGACTACGAGAGTCGATGACTGAAAACCTTGTAACCAAATTTTTATTAAATGTGTTTGATATTGCAATATGTTTAACAAACTATAAAAGTTGGTATAAGTAAGAAAACCTTGTAGCCATGAATCTTGACAAAAGTGTTTCTTTTGTAAAACCGTGTAAGAAATCGATTTAAAAAGAAAACTTTGTATAGTTTATATATCTTTAATTGTAATCTATTTATGACTTGTCTAAACCAATAGTTTTTGTTTTGTGTAAACCAAGTGTCGTGTTATGTATAAACCAATCGTCCATGTTATGTATAAACCAATCGTCCTTGTTTTAATTGTCTTTGTTAAACAATTGTGGTCGTGTGGTGAATGCATTCAAGCCTGTGTTGACTCGACTAACAAACCACCAAAGAGTTTTCAAATTGTGATTCATCGTTTCTGTTGTTCCCCAAACATCCCTACAAGCCATAGGAAATTTGGAACAGGATTATCAATCCTATGATACCCTAACATACTACCGGTCGGTTTGGCCAAAGTTAATGAACATACTCGTGTTATGGATAACGTACCACCAAGTTTCATACATTATTGAAAACATATTGTATTGATATATAAACCGTATACATTATTTTTGAAATCTGGAAAATAGCTTGGCACATATGAATCACCCCAAAACATTTAGAAAACATAAAAGAGGGAACTATGTACTCATTTGGATTGTGGATGATTGCTTAATCATGTTTAACAAAGCTCAAGTGGTTCAATTGTTTCCTAATAATTCGGATAATTATTAGTTAGTGTATGTACAAGAACTTGATGTAACCAAGAATGATTTGAGATGAAGTGAAAAGGTAAGTTAAGATGACTGTGGGTGTTCCTCGGGTACCACATCATCCCCAACTTGAAAGGGAATTTCGTTCCGAAATTCGCTGGTCGTATATGTGATAGTTTCAGCAGTTTTGAATAAGTGAGGATACTTGAGCATCATTTGATCCTCACATTCCCACGTGAACTCCGGTCCATGTTTCGAGTTCCAACGAACTCTCACGATCGATATTCTACTATGTTAGCTGACCTTGACTTCCCGGTCCATGATTTCGACAGGTTCCTCGATGAATTGCAACTTATCACCCATCTTTAGTTCCTTGAAATGGACTATAAGTGTTTCGTGTGACAAACACTTATTTAGATTAGATACGTGGAAAGCGTTATGTGCGTTACCAAGTTCATCAGGTAACTTGTGATACCCATGACGAAACCAGGTAGGTACACCTTAATTGGTCATAAACTTAAAGCATGATTAAAACATTAATTGCGCGTAAACCTTGTAAACTTGTATGACTTGTGTGCTATGCTGAACAATTGTTATGATGTCTCGGAGGAATCTGAGAGCACGTCATGGTTAACATGACACTACTAAGGACCAACGATGTGAGGTTGGCATCTTTAGACTTGAACAATGCGTTAAACGGGGACTTGACGTTTAACAGCGCATTAAACCTTTGATGTTGATTATTAGGTTATCGGTAGCATCATTTAGGATTTCGAGTTCTAGGAACAACTTAGTTTTGTGCCATAGACTGTGACATAAGGTTTGAAAATAATCAAAGCCTGGGCACGCAAAACGAAGCAGCTCCCGGTTGGGGAAACGGCTTCGTTCCGGGCATAACATAGGGCAACCAAATGTGCAAGGCATGATCGATCAAGCTTAAAAACACTTAAAAAACGTCATACGAGACTTTTATGATTAAAACGTAACCATGCTCGGGTTTCGAGACGGTTATACCCAATTTTTAAAACCGAGTCTTTTGACAGTAAGAACGCGAAAAACGGAGCCCGTTTCGCAAATCGGAGACGCGTCCGGGACCCGAAAACGGAAGATAAACATCATATTTTTCATGCCAACCGAAGCACGAGGTGTCCCTTGGGACCCACCTCCCAAACCGCCACCCCCCCATTTATATATTAATTTTTTTCTTTTTCATTTTAAACTCCATTTTATTCCAAAATAACTTAACTTTCTCTAAGAAATATGCCATAAACCTCTGATTTCCAGCTGATCTTGAGCATAAACATCACTAATTCAAAGGTATATACCTTGGTCCTTATGATTCTAATCCTGTATCTTTGATTAAACGCGATTTCTAGCCGAAAAACTCAATTTAATCCGAGATTTTTGGAAGTTTAAACATGTTTAGGGGCTGAATAAGAACACCTTGGTATTCCCCTAGTTTTATATGGCAGCCATGGTCACAAATCTTTGGGGTTTGATACCCTAATCAACACCTATTCGACAAAAATCGCTTAACTATTCGATTAACCGAAAAACAATGAAATAAAGCTTGATTGATCTAAGTTCTAGCATATTTGGATTGTAATTGATGTGTAGGTACTGAATATAGCCTTCACACACTTCGGGGATCAAGATAAACATTTGAAATCGGAAGAATCGCTAGGTATGATGTCCGAGAACCAATCTGTGATAGGCAGAAAATTGTTTTGCTTATAACTTGGTCCATGGGTATTGGATTGAGCTAAAATTTGGTATGGTGATGCAGAGTATTAACAGGAGTGTCCACGTATAATTTTAGAATTTTTGGAATTTGCTATGATTTTTGGTGAATTTTGACTCTTTTACCGAAGGAATTTCAGAAATATTACCAAACGAATTTAATAAATCACAAAATTTTACAGAGACACTAGAAAAATATGGGGATTTTTTTGGAAAAATTTGGAGTCCATTGGTTGAGTTTTGTTTTGGGTTAAAAATCCGCGTTTTTGCGAGTTTTCGGTAGCCGGGAACGCACCGAAACCAAATCGGAAAAATCTCAAATTTTTGTGAGAAGTTCCTGGACATGTAAAGGATGTTCAGAAATTGTTTGGGAATTTTTGAACCACTGATGGTATTTAATGATAATTATATGGTTAAATATAGTTTTATAAATAATTCATTTAAATAAGTAAAATGCCAATAATTTCCCAGAAATTTTTCCCATAATCTACAGATTTTTACTGAGTTATATAAAAATTTACAGATTTTTAGTCATATTATAGATTAAATGGGAATTTATAGAATTAAAAATGAGTTATTTTAAATCCATTTCGGCAGTTTACCGTATAACGAAACTGTCAGAACTGGGAACTGACCCGACCCGAAAAATACTATAATTGGAACACCGAGAGTATTCCGGGAGATTCCCGTGCAAATTGGGCACTATGGGTGTGCTCTAAAACAATTCGAGAGAATTCCCGACGGTGAAACTAGAAACTCAAATTTGGGCAACTTAGACTCCCCAAACGCTTAAACTCCCTTGATGAAAAGTTAATAATTCTTAAAGAACCACGTGGTGGCATTATTGGTATTCCCGTATCATTATCCGAACACGTTAAACTACTTTGGATGGCACGCGAAACGGTGCCCGGAAGCCAAATTGAAAACTAATACTACTCTAACGTCCATCACCATACCAGTGTCCTATAGACTCAATCTAGAGTAAAAAGTCCTGACCAGATCCAAGTTATAACCATTACCAACTTAGATACTGATTTGAGTCCATAGTTGCGTGTATGTTATTAAAGTTGATCCAGCTGCTTGATCACTCTTGTGTTGAGACCACTATTTGCACTGTGAGTTTCACTTCCCCACTTTTGAATGGTTTTACTATTTTCTGGGGACTTGCATGTTAAAAAAACTGTGTTGAATACACCAATTTGGGAAGTGAGTTTCACTCCACCACTTTCAACTGTTTTACTGTTTTCTGGAATGACTTGCATGTTACCAAACTGTGTAATTGCACCAACTTGTGAGATGTGAATTATCTAACACACGAACTACCTCCCCTCTACAAGTGATTAGCGTAAGCCATGGGCATTGGATTGTACTATTGGTCTGACAAACCCAGTTGCTCCAGGCAGTGTCTAGGTGACATTGTGTTTCGGTGACTAGGCAACTGCACGCGTCCTGAATTTGGTTATATTGTTAGGCATAACTGCAGGGGAACATTGAACTTTACATGACTCAGTTGTCGGGATGACGTGCCTGTCTTGACACGGTCCTGTGGGAAGTGTCTACGGTGACACGACCCGGTGCGATGATGTGACTGTCTGACACGGAGTGACTATGACAAGTCATAGTTTCACTTGTGTCCTCCTGTAATTCCATCTGTGACTATGACTGTGACAAGTGCAATTAAACGTGTTAATACATACGGTTCCACAACAATTAAACCAATGGAACTCACGCAGCGCTTAGCTGACCATTTTATAAACTAACATGCATTTCAGGGAAAGCGAAGCAAGAGTAAGGAATGTGCGTGTGGATGGCTTTAGTAGTAAACTGTAGCAGAATAAGAGCTGTGATAGCTCGTAGTACTGTACTTGAACTTATGGTGTGTAATATGATACTAATAGTATGTTGTAACCGAGGTTCCCTTTTTATGTGATATCATGTTTTTAAATTATCGGGAATTACCATGTGTCTGCCGCACCCTGCAATTGTCTTCCGCTGCGAGTCGGGGTGTGACATAACTCCTGTCGATAAGCCACCTTATCGAATCTTTTCAAAATCTTGAACAACCCTACATAACGTGGATTGAGCTTGCCTCGTTTCCCAAAATGAACCACGCCCTTCCAGGGTGAGACTTTTAATAGGACACGATCGCCCATGGCCATTCCAAGGGTTTCCTATGCCTGTCGGTGTAGCTTTTCTTGCGATCATGAGCTGCTGCCATACGATTTCTGATTTGATCAATCTTCTCAGAAGTTTCAAGTACGAGTTCTGGGCCTGTGATTTGGCTATCACCAACCTCAGCCCAACAAAGAGGAGATCGGCATTTTCGTCCGTACAACGCTTTGAAAGAGGCTGCCTGAATGCTAGAGTGGTAACTATTGTTGTAAGAAAACTCTACCAAAGGCAAATGTCTTTCCCAACCGTTACCAAAATCGATCACACATGCTCGCAACATGTCTTCAAGCGTCTGAATGGTCCACTCACTTTGACCATCCATTTGAGGATGATAAGCGGTGCTCATGTCTAAACGTGAGCCGAATGATTTGTGTATGGCTTGCCACAAATCAGATACAAAACGTGGGTCTCGATCGGAAATGATGGAAGTCGGCACCCCGTGCCTGGAAACTATTTCGTTCAAGTAAATCCTGGAAAGTTTGGAAAACTTGTCGGTTTCCTTGATCGCAAGGAAATGAGCACACTGGTTAAACGGTCGATGACCACCCAGAGGGTATCGTTTCCATTTTGAGTTTTAGGTAGATTGGTGACGAAATCCATGGAAATCTGTTCCCATTTCCATAGAGGCAGTTCTAGTTGTTGCAGCAAGCCAGACGGTTTTTGGTATTCTACCTTGACCTTCCCGCAAGTCAAGCCTTTGCTCACATATGCTGCTATGTTAGCTTTCATGCCTGGCCACCAGTGCAAGAGTTATAAACCTGATATATCTTATCATAACCAAGATGGATGGAGTATTGAGACTTATGCGCTTCGTCCAACAAAGGTTCTCGTAGATTTCCATATAGCGGGATCCATATTCGCTCCATGAAATAGTGAATATCGTTAGATTTGATTACAAGTTGTTTCTCCATGCCCCGCATGGATTTAGCTTGAAGGTTCTCATCCTTCAAAGCTTCAGTTTGAGCAGAACGAAATTGTTCAAGAAGGTTAGAATGGATAGTAAGTTGTAATGCACGAACGCGTTTACGTTTAGTTTCCTTCTGATTGAGGGCGTCTACTACTACTTTAGCCTTCCTGGATGATACTTGATTGCACAATCATAATTATTCAAGAGTTCAACCCAACGAAGTTGTCGCATGTTTAACTCTTTTTGATCAAAGATGTGTTGAAGGTTCTTATGGTCGGTATAAATAGTGCATTTTAGTACTGTACGGGTATTGTCTCTAGATTTTGAGTGCGAAGACTACAGCCCACAATTCCAAATCATGAGTTGTGTAGTTCTTCTTGTGATTTTTCAACTGTCGGGAAGCATAGGCTATTACTTTCTCACGTTGCATCAAAACACAATCGAGACCTTGAATAGAGGCGTCATAGTACACCATGAGTCATCTATACCTTCAGGTAAAGATAATATTGGAGCACTGCAGAGTTTTTGTTTCAGAAGCTGAAAGGCATTTTCCTGGGTCGCTCTCCACGAGTAAGTAACACCTTTCTGTATCAAGAGTTTGAGCGATTTCGAAATCCCTCAATAAATCTGCGATAGTAACCCGCGAGGCCAAGAAATTGTCGCACCTCCATAGGGGACTTAGGTGCGACTTAGGTGCTGCCCAATTCCCGATAGAATCAATTTTTGATGGATCAACGTGTATTCTAGATTCGTTGACCACGTGACCAAGGAAGTGTACTTCTCGAATCCAGAAGTCGCACTTAGAGAATTTCGTGTAAAGTTGTTCCTTCCTCAGAAGTTCCAAGATAAGACACAAATGTCTCTCATGGTCCTTTTTGCTCTTAAAAAATATTAAGATGTCATCGATAAACACAATGACAAAACCATCAAGATACAGTTTGCACACACGGTTCATAAGATCCATGAAAACCGTCGGTGCGTTGGTTAACCCGAATGGTTTGAACAAGAACTCAACGGTCGGAAGGTTGTTTTGGAAACATCTCCCTCTCGGACTCTCATCTGATAATAAGCAGATCTTAAATCAATTTTAGAGTAAAAGCTTGACCCTTGCAACTGGTCAAACAGATCGTCAATACGAAGAAGAGGGTAACGATTCTTGACTGTCACCTTGTTGAGTTCACAGTAGTCGATACACGTGCGGAAAGACTCGTCTTTCTTCTTTAGAAATAGGACTAGGGCTCCCCACGGCGAAGAACCAGGTCGGATAAATCCCCTATCCAACATTTCTTGAAGTTGGTTGGACAGTTCTTGTAACTCTCTAGGTGTAAGACGATAAGGAGCATGAGCAATCGGAGCTGCTCCATGGGTAAGTTCAATTTGAAATTCCACATGTCCAAGTGGAGGCAGTCCTGGAAGTTCCTCAGGAAAAACATCAGAAAAGTCCCGAACAACTGGTATGTCCTCGATCTTCTTTTCCTCGAGTTGATTATCGGTAACTTGGGATAGAATAGCCGGATGGCACTTTCGTAAGAACTTCTGATCTTTCATTGCTGAAATGATGCCAACCACAACACCACTTCGGTGGCCTCGAACAGACAGGAAATCCCAACATGGAGAGGAATACGAACAATTTTTTCTTTACAGAGAATTTCAGCTCGATGTTTGGCCAACCAATCCATACCAATAACTACATCAAAGCTACCGAGAGTGACGTGAAGGAGGTCAATGTCAAACAATTTACCTAAAAGGTCGAGTTTTCACCCAACGTGAATATGGGATGCTTCAATCGGTTGTCCATCAGCCAAATCTATAATATGCTTGGTTTGAAGAGGGGTTGGAGTCGATCCTCACGTAAATCCAATCGACACCAGAATCGAATAAAACAGAAGCGAAAAGATTGTTCACCAAAAAGGGACCGGTCACAATGTTGTTATCATTCCTGGCGTCACCCGCGCCAATCGTAAACCTCTCCCGCGAGCACCATTTCCGTCGTTGTTTTTATTGTTTTTGTTGTTATTCCCGGTGTTGTTGTTGTTCCCTGCGTTGTTGGCGTTCTGGTTTAATTGCGGGCAACCCATCTTGAAGTGATCCTGACTTCCACACTGAAAGCAGCTCTTTCGATTTCCCTTTTGCCGTTGTGGTTGTTGCCTCTGTTGCTGCTACTGCTATTGTTGTTGTTGTTTCTTTGGGAACGGGGCTCTGCAATCCTTAGCCATGTGACCCACCTTGTCGCATCTTTGACACACTCTAGTACACTGCCCATGGTGATGATAGTTGCACTTATTGCACTTCGGCTGTTTACAAGCTTACAAACCCGTGTTTTGGTTGGAGCCTGATTCTGATTAGTAGAAGAAGACTGGTTGAAGTTGCGGTTGTTGTTTTTGTTGGCCCTCTTCTGTTGCTGACTAGAGTTAGGGGCTTTTTCTGAGTCGTTCGACTTGCATTTGTTGTCGTTTGAGGTGTCATAAACAGTAGAGTTTCACTTGGGTAGCTTCCCCTGCTCAACTACTTGGTCTATGAGACGATGTGCTAAACGGATAACTTGCTGAATCGTAGGAAGGTTAGTTGAAGTTACCAAGCTTTGGATCTCAGGGGCTAAACCTTTGAGGTAAAGCTCGATACATTTGTAGGCAGGCTCGGACATGTTCGGACAAAGACCAGCTAAATCGTTGGACCTCTTCGTGTAAGCCTCGATCTTAGACCTGATCATCTTTAAGTTGTAATACTCCACTTTCAGTTCTTGAATGTTGTCCCTGTGACAGTATTCCTCCCTTATCAGATTCTTGAAATCGTTCCACGGGGTAGCACTGTAGCCGCCAACCCAAGCATTTAAATATGTGTGTTCAACCACGAGAGCGTTGTTACCTTCTAAAGTATCAGTTGCGTACTTGACCCGATGGTTAACTGAGCAATCACACATCTAAAAAACGGACTCTACTTTCTCAATCCAGTGAAGAAGACCCACTGCTCCCTCCGTTCCATTAAAAGAGTGAGGTTTGCAGTCCACGAATGTTTCGAAGGTACAGGCTTGAGATTAAGCAGGTTGTTGTTGCTGTGATGCCAAAGCTTCGGCAACCCGTACATTGATTAGAGCCTGAATCTAGGCCTGAGTCATGTTAGCACCACCGTGTCCACTCATGATTCTACATCTACAAGATACCAATATGAGAAAAATATGTAGCGCTTATTTCCATATACAGTACATGTAGACAAGAAAAGGTAAGAGTATGACTCAAAATTAAGTAGGAGTCCATCATCGCTATAGCCCCTATGGATATCTGAATCCCCAATTATGTCGGATAATGGGTCAGAATCCTCTTACACACGCCAGGTCTCACTGGGACTCACATGCACCCAGAATTATTATTACGACCCGTAATGATAATTCGGTTTGAATGTTCACCCCAATTCCTCCTAAATGTGTCAAAAATCCTCATATTCGAATGTCAAAAGTGGGTGTTGTCAAAATGACAAAGAACACAAATGGTCTAGAGGTAATGTCATACTAAAGATCTGTCATAGCATAAATGAGTTACACATAAAATCATACTATAATGTTGTGTATACGACTATATGCAACACAATGCATATGTATAAACTAGAAAGATAGTGTATACGATAATAACTGATGAACCTTGCAATCTGGAGCGTAGTTTCATGGTCGTTTACGGAACTGATTCAGTTATAGTCTGGTTTTATAGGAACTTTTTAAAACCTAGTTCACCATAAACAGTGGCTCTGATACCAAACTGTCACACCCCCAAATTATCACTTGCGGAGTTTTACCCCGAGGCATGTGACGTGACAGGATTTAGCCACTAATCATGTCGAACTAATAATAATTAATATAAACAAGTCATCATATCCAACAAGAAAAGTGAACTTCAAATTAAACATTTCCAACATAGTATGTGTTCATCGAAAGCAATGTAAACATCTCAACAATTGAAATCATAACGTTTTAAAACATAAAGTATTAATGTTTTCAATCCAGTTTCACGCCCCATGACATTCCAACTCCTTAGATTGCAAGCTCCCATGCAAGAATATATCTAACGACCTGCAAGCATGCAAAAAAAGTGTATAAGATTAAGCCGGCAAGTTCACAGTTTAGTTTAACGTAAAACAAATAGGTGTTTAGTTTAAAGACATGTCATTAATAAACTCGATACCGAAGTGACTGTGTTGTTTGTTTGCCCTCATCAATGCCTATCAACTTTTGCCATGTGTTTAAGGTCCTTAGTTCACCCCCGTCCTTCCAGGTACGGTGTGAGGTTGTCAAGTCTAATAGCGCTATCAACTAATACCTCGTTGCCTCCAAGGTAACTGGTTCGTTAGTAACTCGGGACTTTCATGATAGTGTTGAGTTTATTAACTAACATCAAAACTAAATTACAATAGTTGTAAAAAGTATTCCTCTAAGGAATAGTAGTGTGCCCCCCCCCCCCCCCCGAGACGCATGTTTGTGAAAGAGTAGTGAACTCACCTTAGTTTGCTCGGTAATTGTTAACGTGCTTCTATGCATTAACTGGAAGTTAGGTCCTATATGCAATAAGTGTTGGTAAGTTTACAAGTAGAGTTTGCAATGCCCTAAGTATCCAAACAACTGAGTGTTTTAGTGATCAGATTAATCTGTTTATCATACAGTACTGTGAGGGCATTATTATAGGTTTATGTTTTTCTTGTATCTACGGGTTTTGGGCTAGTTTGGTAGTTAATGGGGCTAGGTCGATATTGGTTGTATACGCATAGGGATTGGGCTTGGCGCAGTTGCATTTAGGTCACCTTATGTAACTGTAAATAAGGTGAACCTAGGTCTAGTATTGGTTATTGGTTCTTAGTACTTGTAATCGATTTTGTGTACTAGACGGTTCTAGAAACCTTGTGGACTTTTGTTAATTATATCAACATTGTTCTTCATTTTCTACATCTTTATTGTTACTTTGCAACTATAGAGGTGTTTGTGATATTCGATTGTAGTATCCTGGACTTACAATTGGTATCAGAGCCAAGAAGTCTTTTGAAGGCTCGGTTTTAGTCGGATATTGCTCGAAGATTGAAGGCTGTTGTTGTTTGCTAATTCGAAGACTTAAAGAAACATAAAAAAGGTTGAATCTTATTCTATCAATTGTTTTTGTTACTTTCTGATCGACTGGCTTTCTTTCTTAGTGTGTTAGCAGGTTATTCAGTTTTATTATAATTGATCAAATTTCCTTCGAAACCCAGTTTGGATGTTTAAAAGTTTATAAAATTAAGTTTTTTCACATTCAAAATTTTTTTGCAGATTTCATCATAAACTGGGTTTTCTATTTGGTTTGGAACACATTAAAAGTTGCTTGCACGTTATTCGGAATTACTGTGGAAAGAGGTCAATTGAACATTTGATTTTGTTCTCTTAGAATCTCGAAAAGTTTGTTACATCGAACACATACTGGATTCCAAAAATAGTTTGGAAGTGTATGGGTCACTTGTGCAGATAAGTGTGCGAAGTGGAGTTTGCGGTTTGGTTGTTTAGTGGACTGTTTCTGGTGTACGGGCCCAATTACTGAGTGTACAACCCAAAGTTTGACAGTGTGCGGTCCAGTAAAGAGGTGTGCCGCTCACAACATAGTGTGCGGGTACCTAATAACATGGTGCTACTATATTTGGGCTTAATTCCGTGTACAGTCCAAAATTGAAGTGGTGAGCGGCCCAGCAAGAGAGTGTGCAACATAAAACTTATTGCGCGGTCTAATTTGAACTTCTTGAAGTGTGCGGGTTCATCATTCAGTTTGTACAGCTAAATTTGAACTTTTTGAATTGTGCGGTTGTTGTTATTGAACTTCTGAACTGTACGGATTTGGACTGTTGGACTGTACGGATTTGGATTGTGCGACCTGAATCGAACAATTTTGACTATTGAATTATGGGACCCATAATACCAACTCAAAATTAACAAACTGTTGAAATCAAATTATCATTTAATTTTCACTAATAGTTTGATTTTTCAGCAATGGAATCTTCTAATCAAGTGTGGTTGAGTGAAAAAGTGGTCAAGAATCAGGATTTGGATAATGTCATTCGAACAAACAACATGATCCCTAGGCTACATCTGGGTGATTCGTTCTCTGAATGGAAATTTCATTTCTCAATACATGAAAATGAAAGATCCTAAGGCCTGGAGATCCATTTGTAGAGGACCAGCAGTGATCACCTATGTGCTTGACGAAGAAAAGGGGAAAACTATTGTTAAACCTGTATTAGCTTACAATGATGAAGACTATGAGAAAGTGGAGATTGATGATAAAGCTTTGGCAATGCTACATACTGCATTGGTGCCAGAAATTGATATCGAGGTTTGTTAAGTTAAATCTACCAAGGAATTGTTGGAATCATTGTTGGCTATGTATGAAGGGAATGAGGAGATGAAAGAGAGTAAAAGGGAGATGTTGACTCAAAGATTCAACATGTTCAATCACTTTCCTAGGGAGGCTCTAGAGAATCAGATTCAAAGGTTCATTGCTTTGATCAGTGAAATAAGGACGCGTGATATGATGCTTGATCAAGAGAACCAAGGATTTGACCCGTATGAGTCTAGCAGAATTGATCTCTTTGCTCAAGTTGTATGATATGGATGACAAACAAAGACTGTACAATCATACCTCGAGCTACAAAAATGCTGGAATTTCATCTAACACAGCTTTGGTTTCACAGCAAGGACCTGGGTCTTTTTAAATGTTTCCCTCAAACACTCAAGCTTCAGTCCTATATCCTACAGAAATTTCCACCTACCTTGGTCACTCGGGTTACACAAATGTGTCTCCTGTTCAAGAAGTGAATCCTGCTCAATCTGCACCAACTCCTACTACCTCCAGTACTGCTTCAAACTTCACACAATCATTCAAAGTTACTAAAGATTTTAAAGACCATATGGCATTTATGGCAGGGGTGATGAATTGTTATAATGCTTTTGTTGCTGGGAAGCTAACTAGAAATCACATCGGAGCAGATGAGCTTCATGAAGTCCATCCTGATGACATCGAAGAAATGGACATTACTTGGCAAACGAACATGGCAGTCTTTCATGCCAAGAATTTTGTTAAGGGAACAAGCAGAAATAGTTAGGAAGCAGCAAATAAAGAGCTTGGGTAGAACAAGTCTAAAATTAGGTGCTTCAACTGTCACGAGCCAGGGCATTTTGCTCGTGAATGCCAACAACCAAGAAGAGAGATATTAGATTCAAATGTAACAGTTACTGTTAGCTCAGCATCAAGACCAACACCAAATGGTGTTGCTTCCCGTCCTACTAACAGTTCAATCTCAGGCGCTCCTGCTAGAAACCAAAACTCCTTTGTTGCAAATTCTAGGAATACTTTGGTGGCTCAAGAAGGAGGAGGATTTGACTAGTCAAATCAGATGGGTGACCTGCAAATCACTAAAGATAATGTGTTTCAAGCCCTCATGGCTCAGATAAGCGACTCCACTCCCTCTGCTTCTGATGTATGTGTAGATATATTTGTTGTACTAAAGCATGTAGGAATAAATTTAGTGGTTACAAAAAGCAAACAGACTCACTCATTATGCAACTGCAATTATCCAAATCTGAACTATATCAGATCAAAAGAAAATTAATGGATATAAGGATATGGTGGAGGCGTAAAAGCGTGATATCCGACAGTTGCAAATTGATTTGAGTTAAGAAAATGTAGGCATCTCCACTTCAAAGAATTATCTGAAAAAACTAGCTGTTGAACTTGATAATTTAAAAATCAACTTTTGAAAACACATAATTTAATTTTAAGAAATTTGATGTGTCAAGTGAAAAAGTTGAGAAAATGATAAATCAACAACTGAAATATGGAAGAAAGGAATTTAGGAATAAAGGGTTGGGATTTGTATGTGTGACACTTCACGTTTTCAATCGTTGTTCAATCTCGATCTTTCAAACCACTTATGGAAGTGAAATCGCAAGCTGCTATCTAAACGTAACTAGTTTAACGCGATGTACGCTCCGTAACAATGACACAAGCTAAACATACCCTAAATATCCTTTACAAAACTTAGAAATTATGACATTTGTGGTGATCCGATCGTGTAACGATTCCAAACGAATTATCAATCAAATGAAATTTTTGTGTTTTATTTACGATATTTGTATTTTTACCATGACAATTGAACGTATTCGATTCTTGCACGATTCCGAACTCTTAAACAACTTCTGGAAGTGAAATCGCAAACTATTACGCAGACATAATCAGTTTAACACGACGTACACTCCGGAACAATGACATAAGCTAAACATACCCTAAATACCCTTTACATAACTTAGAAATAAGTTTTGAGGGCTTCGGTATGGCAAAAACAAGTTTATTCAAGCTCAGGGGCTATTTTGCAAATTCTATGAAACTATGCCGATTCGCGTATATCCTTATCCGGAACATGTACGCACATCCAAAAATTTTTGTAATCATTAAAATCTTGCATTTTAGTGATTGGAATGTGAAAATATCATTCGTTGCGCTTTTACAGTCATTTGCGCGTTCGTTACGATTTTCGTCGTAATTAACCGAAAACCGCAACCGTACGACCGAACAAACCGACCCCCAGCACATTTGTTAACATATTTCAAGTTACCTATGTTTATTCGTCCTTATGGAGCTTAAAAATGGGGTTAACGGGTGTTAAAAGTGCCAAAACGCGACGAAAACTAGTTCATGGGTCATTTCTACCAATTTTGAAACTTCTGCCCCTGCAAGGGCCTTACGGACCGTAAGGCAAAACCCCATACGGTCCGTAAGGGGTCCCCAGCTCAGAAACTTCTTAAATTCAAGCTGGAAGCTTCTTGTTAACTTCCTTGGCCATCAAGTCGCGATCTATGCCACCTTTAACCTGCATTAGACACCTGGAGGGACACTAATCCATGCCTTAACACCTGGATCAACACTTGGCATGATTTGGGAGCTCCAAGATTAGTATAAATAGGCTTGATCTTCACCATTTCAATTTGCTCATTTCCATCTTTCTTCTCTCTAAACTCTAAATGGAGTTGCTACCTATTTAGGAGGCCTCCCATCTGAGTTTTTCTAGTAATCTTGGTTTCCTTGAGTACAAGTAAGTGTTCTATGCTAGCCTTGTTATTTATTTTAGCTTCTTATGAGCTAAATGTCAAACAATTGACTTTCTGTTTGACTTTCAGTTCTCACCATAATTGGTCAAAAGCATAGTCCAATTGAAATGTGCAACGTGATCATAATCACGAAGGTTATAATCCCTTGCAATTATACCTACTGATTACCACGTTTACTAGTTGTAGTGACGAGTCAAAGTTTCGGTCAATAATGCACAAAATGCGCGTTATATGACGGAACTATTTTTGGGTATCAAAACCCAAAACATTTTTATAACTTAGGTTAGACATGTTTGACATGTCTAACTCATCACTTTTAGTTTAGTGCTTATTTAGGGTCGTAAGTCGAGCGGTCTTGACCACCGCTTTGACTTTCGAATCCGACCCATTTGGTCGATCTTAGGATCCGATCAAACACATAATTGTGACCATAGTTGTATAGGGAATAACCCTCTGAGGTTTACCTTATGGTCACGTCGTTTGGTTAGTATTATGTTAAGTCACTAGTTACGCCTTTATAAATGACCAAAACGCCCTTTTTGCGCATAAATCAACTTTAAGCATATGTGACCAATGTTTTGACATAAAAACTGATGTTGCAACTATATTAAACTTATTTTGGTATATTAGACTTATCATAACACATATCTAACTATCCGAACACGTTTCTACGTAAATGGCACGTTAAAGTAGCGTGAACTACCTTAACGAGTCATAACGGGTCAAAAGCACGTAGGAATCCTTTTCAAATCAGAATGTAAACTTTGTTAAACCATTTCATATGAGTACCAACACTCATTTGGTTTATAAGACTTCATTCTATCCAATCCGCCGATTAAGGTGCCGATATTTACATAGTTATCCGATTTTAGGACTCGTTTGATTTCTCGGACATTTGAGCTTGTTTAATCTTTGATTCAAGGTTATTTGCAACCCAAGTGAGTACATAGCTCCCCTCTTCTATGTTTTTCAAATATTTTAGGGTGATTCATATGTGCTAAATTGTTTTCAAGTTTTCATATTACAAAAGCTATGGTTTATATAAACACGACTATTTCAATAATGTGAACGAACTTGTTGGTGTGTTTTATACATGACACGAATGACATCCATTAGCTTTGTCCAAGCCGACCAGTAGTAAGTTATGGTACCATAGGACTGACAATCCCGTTACCAAGGTTCCCGGTGTTTGTGGGGAAGTTTGGGGAACGACCGAAACTGTTTACTTTAACAAACCCTTTGGTGGTTTGTTATTGCAATTTAAAGATACCCTTTGGTGGTATAGACGAGTCAACACAGCTTTGAATGTATTCACCAAAACGACCAAAAGTTTTCACAATTAAAACAAGGATGATTTGTTACACGGACGATGCACAATTGGTTTATGACACGAACAATGGACGAATGGTTTATGACACGAACAATGGACGATTGGTTTATGGTAAGTAATTTAGATAACGGTACGTGTGTAATGTGATAAAAGCATGGTGGATACGCCACTGGTACTTCCTATATATAAGTGCTTTTATGGTCATACATTCATGGCGTTATTTGCATCACTTGAAACAAAGGGTTTCAAACAATGACACACAATGATTTTCAATTAAAATATAAACCATACAAAGTTTCTTCAAGATGATTTACTACTCGAATTTACAAAACAAATGTTTTTTGTCAAGATTCATGGCTACAGGTCTTTTATAAACTATAACTAACTTGTTTTAGTAGGTTAGTTATCATTGCAATACCAAATACCGTTTTATAACAAGGTTTTCAATTATCGACTCTAGTAGTCTGACGAGGTATTGCAATACATTTTCAAGGCCATGATTTGACACACTCACAAAACCAATGTACTCGTCGGCACAATTTTGTTGACTCGTTTTCACATATGTTTCAGGAAACCAAGTTTGATGTCGATGCATGCTAATGTAGGATCGGACGTGGACTTAGTGTCTTAAAATATGAAAAACAATAGTTTGTTTAGTTTGTTTTAAAATTCCAAGACAATGTAACTATGAAATTTCAATAATCAATAAAAAATAACATTAATTACCACGTGTTATTGAAACAATCTGTTAACGTGACTCCCCGATGTTTCCGCCACAGTTTGTTATTTTTACGCGGTCGGGATGTTACAGAAAAAAGTTCTGAAGGGTTCGGTATGGCAAAAACAAGTTTATTCAAGCTCAGGGGTTAATTTGCAAATTCTGCGAAACTATGCCGTTACGCGTATTTCTTAGTACGAAACACGTACACACATCCAAAAAATTTTGTAATCATTAAAATCTTGTAATTTAGTAAAAAGAATGCAAAAATACCATTCGTTACGCAATTACGGTCATTTTCACGTTCGTTACAACTTTCGCCGTAATTAACCAAAAACCGCAACCGTACAACCGAACGAACGTACATCTATAAAATTTTTGAACATATTTCAAGTCTCCTATGCTTTATAACCCTTATAGAGATTAGAAATTAGGTTAACGGGTGTTAAAAATATCGAAACGTGACAAAACGAGTTCAGGGGCCTTTTATGCCATTTTTCAAAACTTCTGCCCCTGCAAGGGCCTTACGAACTGTAAGGCCTAAACCCATATGGTCCGTAAGGGGTACCCAGCTCAGCAGAATCACAACAGCAACCTGGCAGCTTCTTGTTCATTTGCTTGGACACCATGAACTCGAATTTGCCACCTTCTAACCTGCATTTGACACTTGTTAAACCCCTCCTAGGATCATGACACCTTGTTAAATACTTGGAGCGCTACCACTTGTGGAGGCCTCCCATCTGAGTATTCTTCATCCTAGAACACAAGTAAGTGTTCTTCCTAGTCTTGTTAATTTATTTTAGCTTATTTTGAACAAAAAGTCAAACAGTTTGACTTTCTGTTTGACTTTCTGTTTGACTTTCGGTTCTGATCATTTTCATCAAAGTTCAATTGAACTTTGCAACATGATCGTAATCATGAAGGTTATGATCCATAGCGATCACGCCTACTGATTATCACATTTATTAGTCGAAGTGACGAGTCAATGTTTCGGTCAAAATGCGCATTATGGGCATTTTACGACGGAACTATTTTCGGGTAAGTTTTGATACCAAAACATTTTTATAAATTAGTTAGAAATGTTTTGACATGTCTAACTCATCACTTTTAGTTTTGTGCTTATTTAGGGTCGTAAGTCGAGCGGTCCTTACCACCGCTTTGACTTTCGAATCCGACCGTTTGGTCGATCTTAGGATCCGATCAAACACATATTTGTGACCATAGTTGTATAGGGAATAACCCTCTGAGGTTATACCTTATGGTCACGTCGTTTGGTTAGTGTTATGTTAAGTCGCCTATTATGCCTTTATAAATTACCAAAATACCCGTTTTGCGCATAAATCGATTTTAAGCCTATGTAACCAATGTTTTGCCATATACACTGATGTTATGACATTATTAAACATTTTTTGGCATATGAGACTTATCATAACACATATCTAACTATCCGAACATATATTTACGTAAATGACCCGTTAAAGTAGCGTAAACTACCTTAACGAGTCATAACGGGTCAAAAACACTTAGGTTTCATTTCAAATCAGAATGTAGACTTTGTTAAACCATTTCATATGAGTTCCAACACTCATTTGGTTTACAAGACCTCATTCTATTTGATCCACCGATTAAACTCACGACATTTACATAGTTACCCGATTTTTAGGACACGCTTAAATTCTCGGACTCTTGAGTTTGTTTGATCATTGATAACAAAGCACATATTAGCAATCCCAAGTGAGTACATAGTCCCCTCTTTTACAATTTCAAATGTTTTGGGGTGATACATATGTGCTTAAGACTACTTTCGCGTTTTCATGACACTACATATGCTTTGATTACATAGTACATATAGTATATGATTTTATTTGCATTTTGCTTCGTATGTTGACTTAGCATATGATTTCAAAGACACATTACATGGTATATTAACTTAGTATACCTACACATGGTTTCAAAGACAATTTTACTTCGTATGTTGACTTAGCATACCTAGTACACAATTTCAAGACATTTTTCTTAGTATATTGACTTAGTATGCCAAGTACATGATTTCTAAACATTTTCATAACATGCTTACATTGTTCAAGACATATTGGTGCGATGAATATACAATGATACATTCATTAACAACGATGTCGACCGGTAGTATGTAATGGTACCATAGGTTTGACACCCCATTTCCTGCTTTCTAGTCATTTGAAGGTATTCATTGAGGAATGACAGAATCTGATGAACATTAATAGACCTTTGTTTTTATAATGGTTTATCCGATAGTCCACAAGGCTTGAATGTATTCGCCAACAATCCTTATATATGTTTTACAATAAAAGCAATGATTTATAAGATATAAGTTTTGGATTTAAACAAAGCCTTTGTTTATTCAAAGACACTGTTTTATACACAACAAGTTGGTTTACTAAATGCATTGATTTATACAAAGACATTTGATTACACAAGACGCTCGATGATACAAGACATTTGGTTTACACATGACCTTGTTTTAAACAAGACATTGGTAACAATAATGATTGGATTATAACAAGGACGGTTGGTTTATAACAAGGACGATTGGTTTATAACAAAGACATTGGTTTATACATGACATTTGGTTTACACATTACTTTGGTTTATACAAGACATGACATTGGTTTATACAAGATATGACATTTTTACATAAGACAAAATGGTTATTAAGTTAACCATGCATCCTTTCTTTTATATAATTTGATTTTCATATGATTTCATAAAAGAAATATTTCTATAGTGGTTCATGGCTATTTTTGTATTAATCAAACTTTTCTTTAAAACATTCAAAGCCATGAATCATCATTACAAAAACCTATGTTACTCACAGGCATTTTTATGATGACGTACCTATTTTCACATATGTTTCAGGTTTACTTTTGTGATAATTGTCGCCGCATGCTACACATAGGATGGACTTGGGCTTTAGTGACTTTAAAACTTGAAAGACATTTTCATATCCATTATTCCAAGACAATGTAATTCGATAATTCAATAAAACAAAACTTTAAGTACCATGTGTTGTGAAACAATTTGTAACGTGACTCCCCAAGTGTTTCTGCCGCATGTGTTGTATTACGCGATTTGGGGTGTTATAGATTCGTATCATAGCTCATGGTTATAGGGAATTAGGTTTTTAGTAATGCTTTGACCTAGTCTATAACCTTCCTAGTACCCTAACGTGAGTTTACTTGTGTTTAGATTCTTAATACAATACCATCACCTATTCTTAGGTGAATACCAAAACAAAAACACAAATTTCAAAATGATTTTGAAAATCAATCGTCTATTTTTGGATGATTCGCTTTTGGCTTAATGCTTTTAAAGTTTTCAAAATCTCGTCAATGTTTGGGTTTTATTAATGTGAACACGTGCAATCCGGAAGGGTGAGTGCCTGTACCTTGAGTTTTCTGTCTAAGGCTAGAGTGTTCGTACAAATCTGCATTATCAGACCAGTCACTCTTACCTGGGAACTCTAGGGATGAGTGTCCACTTATAGGCTTAAGCATGTCTTCGCGACACATTAATATGACCCATTTACTTTGATTAGTCACCGTGTCATTTGTTTGTTTTAAATAACGAACAAACGATTACAATCCTTATGCGTCGTCAATATTTATAACATTAATATTTTAATATACTTTATCAATCTAATTCGCTCTCTCATATATTTCCCCTCTCTTATAGAATGTCTCCTCGTGGAAACACTACTCAAGACGCCGAAATGGCGGCTTTAATTGCGCAGCCGCTATACTTCCGAACCTTGTGACCCAACTAAATCAAGCTTGCAATAATAACAATGACAACATTGCACCTGCTTAGTGCAACTATAAACAATTTTTTTTCCGCCAAACCACTCAAGTTTTCAGGGTCTGAGGGAGCTACTGGGCTCCTACAATGGTTCGAAAGTATCGAAAGTACTTTTCGTTATATGCAGTGTCCTAGTGAACGCAAGGTAGAGTTTGCTTCGAGTGTCTTTCAAAAGAGAGCACTTACATGGTGGAATGGTGTGAAAAGAGACAGGGGTGCCGAGGTGGTAATGGCTCAAACGTGGGAAGAGCTTCGAGCTCTCATGATGCAAGAATTCTGCCCACGTCATGAACAAAGGGCACTTGAGAATGAGTTCCATGATCTTAAACATGATAGTGGAGAACAACATGCCTAAACTGACTGATTGGAGGAGCTAAGTTTGTTGTGTCCTGCGATGGTTACGCCTTTGGACAAGGCAATCAAAAAGTACATTGATGGCCTGCCTGACCCTGTTCAGGACATTGTTACTGGTAGCAACCCTACCAGCGTTCGACAGGCTATCGAACTCTCTGCTACCCTGACTGAGTCTCAAATAAAAAAGGGTAAACTTTTCCTTAAAGTCGATAAGAAACCATCTGATGAGACTATACAAGAAATACCAAAGGACCCTAAAAATGAACCCTCAAAAATATCAAAGAAGCGTAAGGCTTCGCAAAACTTCGTTGAAGTTACTCAGAACAATTAAGTTGCTCCCAGCCAACCAGCACAACCCCCTGCCACGAAACCATGCAATGGAACCGTACCTTTGTGCAACCAATGTAACCTTCACTATCATGCCAATATCCATTGTCGAAAAGGATCAAACTGTGGGCGTTTTAGACATACGGCTAACACTTGTCGTATTGCTGCTACACAAAACAAAATTGTTAACAAACCTGCTCATGAAAGTGCTCTTAATGCTGGAGTTAACGAGCCTCGTGCCAACAACGATGCAGTTATTAACAATTAGAAGTGTACATTTTGATTTCTTTTTGTTAACCAAGACTCATATACACTTTTTCAATTATTATGTAGTGAAATTTTAATTATAAACTAATGTGCTTGTATGTGTAATGTGTGTCAGTATATCAAATTACTAAACTTTCATTCTTTACGAAATTGAACGACTCTCGTAATGTATCTCATTGTGATCATACAATCTTCACTAAACCTATGAAACTATCCATCCGTGAAACACGTGAGACGCACACACTATTCAAATTTTAGAAACAAAGCATTTTCTTTGACCATATCCATAACCCACCCCACTTGGCAAGATAAGCTATGCGGGTTATTCAACGAGTTAAGTAATTATGGGTGCACACATAGTTATGAAATCCGATGCATGGAAACCATAGTAAGTCCTGTTAAGTGTAATAACATATGTTAGTGTCACACCCCGATTTCCACGTGTATTCCGGTGGGCCCGATGGGGAGTATCATGACGTACAGTTAATATCATCATGACCAATTACAACACAGAGCAACACAACGGAAGGCTTGGAGTAAAATATAAACTATTGCAAACCATAAAGTGTCCAAGAGTTCGAAACACAAATATACATCAAGGCTTGTAATAAGATCCACATGCGGATCGGAAATAAACATACACAAATGATAACAGACTCTACAGGCTTAACTCTAAGGTCGCAACTCCTTAATGTCAACGCCCCACAGCTTCCGGCCTATTTCATACTTGTACCTGCATTTTAATCTTTGAAAATACGTCAGTTTACACTAGTAAACACACTCAACCGACTCATTAAATCCTTTCGAAAATGGTTTTAGGTGAACTTAGCACATTTTAATAAATAACTTGGGATAGTACAAATGACCTTGTATACAGATTTACACGTCAGACTTTTACATATGGAGTCCGGTACAGAAACCGAGACCTGATCGAGTGACACACCACTCTGAACTTTCACATAGAAAGCAGATAGCAATTACCCAGTGTATGCCTACACGCCATGCTATATTGTCGTGGCCACTAGCACTTTAGTGAGCCAAGGATATCCCGGACACGGTCAAGTCCACTCCCAATGTTTTAGTTTCAGACAAAACAGATCAAAACGGGTTATGTAAGATTTTAGTTAATTATCACAACTGGATAAAACATGATCCCACACCCGACCAATCGGCAATAATTTACCGTATCCCAAGCCCGTATAGGGAAAATAAGTTAAGGGTATTTACATAAGTCTTCGGAAAGTCAGAACTCAGCCGCAGATCAAAGCAAGTACATGTACAATTTACCCAAAGGCGTTCAGTCTGGAGTGATGGTAATTAATAACCAATATTAGAATGCTAACGGGTCCTTAATTAAGTCTTAGACTTGGACCGGTTAGTCTTACGCTAAAATAAGATACGGTGCGATACACTAGATTAAGCGGTGACCGCAATAGGATGTTAGTTGGACCCGACAAGTATATAAACTTGTCTAATATGGGTAAACCAACAACATTCCAGATTTTGATAGAGAAATGACAAAGTTAAACCCGTTTCGGTTTAAGTACGTAAATTAGCTACGCAAGCTTAACCGAACGCACATAGGCGAAACCGGGTAACCGAGAGAGTCATATACGAGTTCCATATGGATATATGTTTAAAATATGTTATAAAATCAGTAGCTTTGCAAAAGATAGGCCCGAGGTATATTTAAACCGAATTATGCCTTACAAGGGTATTTTGGTCATTATAAGGTTTATAAAAGATGTTTAAAATAAATCTTATGTCACGACCTTTATAAATCTGTAAAAATACTTATTTTATAATGTTATAACTGTAGGATTTCAAATATATGTGTGTTTGACGGTTTTGAAATAACTTATGTCCCGTAAGGGCATTTTAGTAATTTCAAACATAGCTTTGAAGCCGAAATTGGGATTCCGAGTTTGGGACTTGTACTTACTGTTAAGATATTGGAAATAAGTTTATAAATCGATAGGTAACAAGTCTTGGCTCATAGTTATGGTTTTAAACCATACTACGCGCCTAAAAGGCGTAAGAGTCGATAAATGCCATTATATTCAATGTATAAGATAACTTGAGGTTAGGACCTGTTTTCTATACCACAATATGTCATTTAACTTATTACATCAGTAGGTTTAAGTTCTGTTTACAAAAAGATTGATTTAAGTCCTTTTTTCGTAAAAAGGGTAGTTTGGTCATTTTCTTGGCATTTAGCGAATCTTAGACCTTCATTCAGGTCGTAATCTGAATAAACATCCCAATACCTACTTATTATATTATATAAGTAAGCACTTCGTTTTGATGATAAAACTATGTTTAATCTTTCTAAAATGCCAAAAAGGGCTTTTTAGTCCTTTTTGTTATAAACGCATTCTTTTATAAGAACTCAGATTCTAATCAGATTCTTGACATCAACATAATCAAATTATGTTTTCAAATCATTTATGTCTTATATTTACATGCATGGGTGTTTAAAATCATGATTGCACAAAAAGGATCTTTTTGCAAAAGTTTAAAGAATTTTATGGAACTTTGTAATAAACTCAGATTTCTAAGGAATCGAGTGATGAAACTTTAGATGGTCATTCTTATTATAATCATGGTCAAATGGTCAAAAGTCAGTAGCAAAGGTGGCTTGAAACGGTTCAGAACCAAAAGTCAACAAAAATCAACTGTTGCGACTTTTGGCTACAAACCGAGCCTAGACCAAAATTTGACGAGCCGAATCCGTAGACATATGTTCTAAAACTTATTTTTAGGTTGTAAGTGCATCAAAACATATTTTAAAACATCTAAATCATTAGTTATGATTTTTATAAAAACTGGATGGTTTGACTTTTAGTTTGACTCACCAATTGGTCAAGAATTCGTGGTAATCTAGAGATGCCCTCGTGAGGGATTTTCACCTCCATCATTACAATCACGTAGGAACTTTCATTATGCACAATGGCTAGGTATTCACGGAATTAGAACAAAGTCAAGGCGTTTTTACGACGAGACTTTGTTCTAAGCTAAAAGCTATATAAAAACAACTTAGCACGAATTGTAAACTTACAATAGGTCCAAATATATGCTAGGAACGAATTGGAATGCCTGGAATTGCTCAGAAGCTCCTCAAGCATGAAATTTATGCACTTGGTGATGAAAAGTGTGAAGAACACTAAAAATTCATCAATTATAATGCCAAGGGATGATCTCAGAGGGTCACCAGATGTAATATGTCGAGATTAGGCATCCTAGGACGTGTCAAACATGCAAGAAACGCAACAAAAACGTTCAGAGGTGCCACGCTTCTGTTCGCTGGCACTGCCATACGGACCGTATGGCATGTGTCTTGCGGTCCGCATGGCACCTTGTCAAACACAAAAACTTTGACTGCCTTGCGGACTGTATGGCTACTGCCTTGCAGACTGTATGGCTACTGCCTTGCGGTCTGCAAGGGGTTCCCAGAACATGAAAATTGCCATTTTTCACCTTTGACACCTAGACTTCGTTTCGAAGCATAATTGAAGATAAGATAAGTGATTCGACAACCTTGGTCCCTCCCGTTTGGCACACGGTACACAAGGATTACCGGGACACGTGTCAGAAAAATATTGAACGTAAAAACACGTAGTGTTATAGTTAGGATCTGAGTTTGATTTACTTGTAGTTTTTGTTTCAAGAATGGAAATGTGATTGAAGTTTTTAAAGTAAATGCAGCGGAATAGAATGGAAAACTTTTACGACAGGTAAAGGTCATTTGTTTTCATCATCATCATGCTTTCAAGTATGTAAACTTTGCATGTGATTCACAAACTCCCCCTCAGCTTATTGCAATCGTTTGATAGTACAGAAAATGGAAGAAGATGATTGGTGTAAAGATCTTTTTGGAAGACGAATTTAACTGTTACATCGATACTACTATTTATACCAACTATCTAACCTCTGAGCATCTTTGATGACGTCAGGGTTGATAGTGACATCTAACAAGAAAATAACTAACTAGAAACACTGATCACTAACATCTGTTAGTGCAAAAGCACTGTTACATTGAAATAGAAAAACAAATAAACTAAACTCTGATGGCTAAGCTCTGCTTCCTTTCTTCTGTCGGACCTTTGATAAATGGTGTAGCAGATGTTGTGCAGGTATCAGACTTTTGAAGGCAGAGTTTAGGCGATCAGTGGTTCTAAACTCTGATAGTATTGACCAAACCGTGGATAGAGTATTTTGGCTTTACATCATATGTTCCTTTGTACAGGTTCAATCCCAACAATCTCCCCCTAGAACAGATGATGTCAAAAGTACCTTTTATTCTTGGTCTTTATTCCTCAATAGGAGATCTCTGATTTGGCCTTTAAACTGTAATTTGAAATTCAGAGACTCATCATCATCATCATCTTTTCCAGCACCAGATCTAAGAGTTCTTGAAGGTCTTCTACACACAGCTCATATGCACCCTCCATATTCATCTTGGTAGCTGTGCCATCAGACTTGAGCAGAGTTAATTCATGGGAGTTTTTATCAACTTTCCACTTTATAATTTTTGGGTCTGATGGCTTTCTATGATGGAAAGTTAGTTGAGGTGGGTAGCATTGTTTGTTGTGCCATAAGAGACAGATCTTCTGCAAGCTTTTGACTGGTCTCATCGGTATGGAAGTCAATCATATTTTGGATCCCTTCCTTTATGTGCTCATACACTCTCTTGTCTTCTTCTACCATTTCCATTTGCCTTTTTCTTTGATTCAAGGCCAAAAGAGATATAGCAGATGTTTCAGATGGTTTTGAAGAGTGTTGAGTCTGTTGAGTTGTATCCTCTATTGGATATTATGGCTTCTTTGGCAATGACGGATCAGTTTTTCTTCTCTTTTCAAGTGATCTATATGTATCAATTACCTTAACCTCTGTCCACCTCATGATTTGGTTCTTTGACCCATAATTAGCAGCAATCAATTCTTCCTTCATTCTCCTTGTCTTCAAATTCTTTTCAGGCACTTTCTTATATTTGTTCCAATCTGGAGGAGTTGGCTTTTTGAGAGGATCTTTCAGCATTTCTTGCATTCTTTGCACATCTTCTTCCAACTCTCTCACAGTCTAATCTTTAAATTGTGCCCTTGTTGCCTTGTACAACTTGGTTTCCAAGATGTGATTGATGTAATCTTCTTTCAGGCTTTATCTTCTCTTTCTGACAGATGTTTGCTCAAATATCTTGCATAGTCTTCTATTCTTCTGACTTTGCTCAAGAGATATTGCCAGTAATTTTGAATTACTCTGTCAAACTTTCCCTTGGTATCCCTTCTTGTGATATCCTCAGCTTGTTTGACTTTAAGCTTCTTGTATTCTTCTAAGTTTTTAGGATTGGGATAACCTTTCAGGGATGGAAATTCCCTTTTGTCTAGATCTTCTTATGTAAAGAAGGATTTGATTTCTGGCTTGAGAGCTTGTAAGTCCAGTGGGAATTGAGTACCATGAGGCTTTATAGAAATTTGAGAAGAATGAGGTTTGACAACTACTGTGGTGGATACAGGTTTTGAAGACACAGGTATAGGAGAAGGTATGATCTGGTCATCAAATACAACATTTGTGATTTCTCCTTTTGAAGCTAAAATTTGGTGATTGTGGTTATGAAATATTTGTGGGTATGGGTAGAGATGTGGTGGATGTAGGAATTATGACCATTGCAGTGGTTTGATTAACATTTGTTATAACTTCTGTTGTATCAGAAGATGTTGACACAATAGTTGTTGTAACATCTGTTGGGATTTGTTTATCAACTGCTTTTGAAGAAAGAGGTGTAATTGTTTTTGAGTGAGCAGAGGATATGGTTGGGATAGCAGATGTCTTAGAGGGAATGGATGTTGCTGTTGATTGCTTTGTTTTTCTAACAGGCATCTTCTTTGTTGAGGACCCAACATTTTCCTTTTCTTTTGCAGGGCTATCTTTTTCTCCACCAAAGCTCTGCTCTCAACCATTACCCTTTTCTCTGTGTTCTCCTTTTCTCTTGCAAAGATGTTATTTGTTTCATCAATCTTTTTAGAACCATCTGGCTTAGGGATAACCACTGTTGGTCGTGCATCTTTGTCATTGAGCTTTAGCACTTCTTTCTTTAAAGGTATCCCCCCTTTTTTGGCATCATCAGTGTTGACCAAGATCACTGTAGGAGGAGAAGTACCAGTGGTTTGAAGGAGATGACCTTGATTGCCTTAATATTTGCAGCAGTGTCCATATACCTGGCATCAACCATGTTTCTAAGCTCTTACATATGATGTTTGTGTTGCATATCAACATAATGTTTTTGTTGTAGAAACAGAGGGTTTAAGGCTTGTTGGAGATCATCAGTGGACATGACAGAGGATTGGCTCTTTGTAGATAACAACTGCTTCAGTAAATCCTTGATTTCATCCACAGAGCTTTCAGTTTTAGTAATTCTCTCCGTCAAATCCTGATATTTTAGATCATGACCTAATTTAATAGGATCATCTGAACTCCTACCAGAAAAGATAGTTTTATCTATGTCATCATGAACAAGAGTTGCAACCCCTGTTTCAAACATAGATGCCCCTTGGTCTTGGAACTGGGGACTTCCCACTGGAGCAGAGGTTACCTTGGTAGCCTCAACAGTGGTTGCCTTCAAAAGGGTCTTATATATGTAACCACTGTCCAATTGAAAACTTGATAGTTTAGCAATTGTAGTAGCTGCTCTTGTTGAATTATCACCAAGGGTTACATGTAACCCAAGGGATGTATCATCTTCAAATGTTGATGGGCTACCAATGTCACACCCCGACCCGCAGCGGAATAGAAGTTGGGGCATGATTGGGTTATCACCAAAGCTCATGATATTTACTAACAAGTTTCATATTTATTAAATTCAAATTAAAATTTCAAATATCCAACAAAATTTCATACAAACACAAATAATAATCTAAATGCTTGTTCCAACGAAATAACTTGATTATTTTTCTAGGCCATCCTAGGTGTTTCTTTCCTCAACTTGATCACCTGTATCATGCGTAAAATAGAGGAAATTTTGGGTCAACAAAAGTTGGCGAGTGAACCTTGATAAAACATTTAAGTAAATCAATTTTATCGTTGTTTAAATAAGATTGTGCATAATCACATGTGAACAAATGTATAATGTAACAAATCACAAACCACATTGAATGAATATATGACATGAATGATGATGTATCTGAGATCAAGGCTCAATCAAACGAGCCGATCTAATGAGGCACCTGATGCTCAACCCGTATCCCACGAGGAACTGATGGGCATAATGAAATGAGTGCACTGAAATGATAAAATGTATCCACATATAAACCACATTACAAGCAATACACATTTGATCACGAAATGATATAAGCACAAGTGTTAAATAAAATTAGGAAATGGTACGACACATGATACACCCCAAAACGTGATTAAAACGGGGAATTTGTAGAGATTCACTCACCTTGGGTGCGTATTCTTGAGTGGTAATGAGAGCGCACGAGTTGCGGATTTAACCGACGGAGAAATACTAACCTAAAAATAATAACGCGATAGTTCGGAAATAAATAGGTTAAAATCTTTTGTTTAAGTTTTTAGATTATTTTTGTGAGTTTTATTTATATGTTAAAACCCTTATAATTACGTGTTTTTTTTAAATATAAACCTTTTTTTAATAAAACCTTGAAATGATAAAAGAAAAGTAAAAACAAAATAGGATAAAAATAGAAATAAACTAAAATAAATAATAATAAAATAATAACAAAAAATGACGGTCTGACACGTGTCAGACCGGTTCGATGGGTGTGGTAAGCATGCGTGTGTACAGATTCGAACTCGAGACCTCACGGTTGCGTGCACGCAGCTCTTCAAACTGAGCTATGTGTCTAACCCGAAAGAATCTAGATTTTTATTATACTTATACACTTCTTAGATTTATTAAATTTAAATTAAATTAAAAAACGATTATATTGGGTCGAACCGGTGATAACCAGGGGACTCGAACCCGAGTCTTGACGGTGTGATGCACCCAGCCCGACCAACTGGGCTGGGTGTCTAACCCGGCTATACATGCATTTATAATATACTTATATACTAGTTAGGTTATACAGAAAAGGTGAATTTCAAAAAGAGATTTAAAGTGTCCGGCCGATGTGTGAGGAGAGTTTCGAACCGGCGCCATGTGTTTGGTTTGCACCTGGCCCAACCAATTGGGCTGGGTGCTTAACCCGATTGTAACCCACTTTGTAAAATATATATAAACACCCCTGCACTTCATCTTCTTCATTCAAACTCTTTTACCCAGAACATCCACCCGCCTAAAACCATTATCCAAATTCCCTTAAACGATTAAATGAGATAATTAAGATAATATTATAACAAGGTATGAAGAAATTCTACCGAATTGATTTAACCGGCGGTGACTGATTTCGGCTCCTGCTGTATTCCGACGAACAGGGACTTCCGGCGAACAGAGGATTCCGGCGACAGAGGGGGAGGGTTATAGAGTGGATGAACGAATTGTAAGACTGAGCGATTTTGGATGAGGGGGCTGCATTCGGTATTTATAGAGTGGTGCTTGGGTTCGGTTTTAGGAAACCGCGTTGGGTGATTGCCATTTATCGCAGAGATGACAGCTATCCTGATCGGAATTTGCCAAAAATAGTTCTCGTGCTAGTTGTCGGAGATCTCAAAAAGAAAGGAAAGGCGCGAAGTTGGATCCGGTTAGTTGCAGGTTTTTCGCTCAGTTTCAAAATATAAGTTTTAAATTTCTAAATTATGCACATCTAGTGTGTGCAGTGTAGTAGTGTTGGTGGTGTGTGTGTGTCCGGGGGAACCCGGGTTCGATTCCCGGTTCATCCATTTTTTTAAAAGCCGTTTTTCTTTAGTTATTTTTATTATCTTTTAGAACTATTATAAATAATTATTAATTAGTTGTTTTATTTTATTAATTATTGGATTATTAATTTGTTTTTAAACACTAATTTATTCCTTATATAAATAAATAACTAAACGCATATACAAAAAAATTCTTTTATTGAACAAAAAGGAGCGAGTTTTCGAAACCCGTTTTACACGGATGTTACGGTATCCCCTACTTTTAGAAATTTCATCCCAAAATTTAAGTAGTGGTTGCAACTGGAAAGAGATGCGGGTATTTTTCGCGCATCGAGTTTTCACGTTCCCAAGTAAACTCAGGCCCTCGTTTTGACTCCCAACGCACCCTGACGATTGGAATACGACTTCGCCGTAAACGCTTCTCACCGAAATCCATGATTTCCACTGGTCTTTCCACGAAGTGCATTGACTCATCAACTTCAATGTCTTCTAGAGGGATATGGAGATTTTCGTCAGCGAGACACTTTTTCAAGTTTGATACGTGGAACGTAGGATGTATTCTGTTGAGTTCTTCTGGTAGGTCAAGCTTGTAGGCTACAGGACCTACTCTTTCGAGTATCTTGAAAGGTCCTACGTAGCGTGGTGCTAGCTTGCCCTTTTGGCCAAAACGAACTACTCCCTTCCACGGTGATACTTTCAAAAGTACTTGCTCACAAACGCCAAATTCCAAGGGCTTTCGTCGTTTGTCAGCATAACTCTTTTGACGACTTTGAGCCGCTAGAAGATTATTTCGAATTTGAAGGATTTTGTCGGTTGTTTCTTGAATCAATTCAGGTCCGGTGATTTGCGCTTCACCAATTTCGTGCCAACATACTGGAGATCGACATTTACGACCATATAAAGCTTCGAAAGGAGCCATGCCGATACTTGAATGATAGCTATTGTTGTACGAAAACTCGACTAACGGTAGATGAGCGTCCCAGTTCCCTTTGAAGTCTATGACACATGCTCGAAGCATGTCTTCAAGGGTTTGGATGGTGCGTTCTGATTGACCATCAGTTTGAGGGTGAAAGGCGGTGCTAAGGTCTAATCGTGTACCCAAAGCGATTTATACGGCTCGCCATGTTCGTGAAGTGAAACGACCATCACGGTCTGAAATGATGCTTAACGGTACACCATGACGGCTTATGATCTCGTTGATGTAGATACGAGCTAACTTCTCGTTCTTGAAGTCCTCGCGAATCGGAATTAAGTGAGCTGATTTTGTAAGACGATCAATGATTACCCATATGGTGTCATACCCACTGGAGGTGCGAGGTAACCCGGTAATGAAGTCCATGGTTATGTTTTCCCACTTCCATACAGGTATTTCGGGTTGGACTAGAAGTCCTGAAGGTCTTTGATGTTCAGCTTTCACTTTGGAACATGTAAGGCACTTGGAAACAAAAACAGCGATATCCTTTTTCATGCCAGGCCACCAGTAGGTGTATCACAGTCTTGATACATCTTATCGGCTCCTTGGTGTACAGAGTATCAAGTTTTGTGCGCCTCATTCTTGAGGAAATCACGAAGGTTGTCGCGATCGGGAATCCATATGCGGCTTAAATAATATAGAACACCGTCGGATTTGGTTTCACTTTTGAGTTCAGCTCCACATGACAGCTCATCGCGTACGTCATTTTCCGTTATAGAGATATGTTGAGCTGCCCGGATTCGATCCTTGATATCGGTTATGATTTGTGAACATAGAAGACGAATAGAGTTCGCATATCCCTTTCGACTGAGCGCATCAGCCACCACGTTTGCCTTGCCAGGATGATACCGAATCTCGCAGTCGTAATCGTTGAGCAGTTCGACCCATCTTCGTTGCCTCATATTCAACTCTTTTTGATTGAAGATATGCTAGAGACTCTTGTGGTCAGTGTATATTTCACACTTGGTACCGTAAAGATAATGTCTCCGTATCTTGAGAGCGAACACACCGGCTCCAAGTTCCAGGTCGTGGGTGGTGTAATTTTTCTCATGAACTTTGAGTTGCCTAGAGGCATAGGCTATCACCTTTCCTCTTTGCATCAATACACAGCCTAGACCTTGCCATGATGCGTCGCAATAAACCACAAAGTCATCGCAACCCTCAGGGAGTGTAAGGATAGGTGCGTCACAAAGCCTTTGCTTTAAAGTTTGGAAGGCCTCCTCTTGCTTAGGTCCCCAAATGAAGGGTTTTCCCTTGTGGGTCAAGGCCGTGAGCGGAACGGCGATACGGGAAAAATTGGCAATGAAGCGTCAGTAATGACCAGCCAAGCCAAGAAATGACCTAACTTCGGTAGGGGTGCGTGGCGCTTGCCATTCTTGTACTGCTTTGATTTTCGAAGGATCGACATGAATCCCTTTTGTCATTGACGACATGACCAAGGAATTGTACTTCTCTTAACCAGAATTCGCATTTTGAGAACTTAGTGTAAAGCTTTTCAGTCCTTAAGAGTGTAAGAATGAGTCGAAGGTGTCGCTCATGATCGGATTTTCACTTGGAGTAGATAAGAATGTCGTCGATGAAGACTATGACGAAACGGTCGAGATAGGGTTTGCATACCCTATTCATCAAATCCATGAAGACAGCGGGGGCGTTGGTTAAACCGAAGGGCATAACCATGAACTCGTAATGACCATAACGAGTTCGGAAGGCAGTTTTTGGAATATCTTCTTCACGCACTCTAAGCTGATGATAACCAGAACGAAGGTCGATTTTGGAAAAACAGGTGGCGCCTTGAAGTTGGTCTAGAAGGTCATCAATACGAGGCAGTGGATAGCGATTCTTAACCGTCAACTTGTTGAGTTCTCTATAATCAATGCACATGCGAAACGTTCCATCTTTCTTCCTCACAAAAAGAACGGGCGCACCCTTAGGCGATGAGCTAGGACGTATGAATCCTTTGTCAGTCAGCTCTTGCAGTTGACTAGCCAACTCTTGCATCTCGGATGGGGCTAACCTATAGGGAGATTTTGTGACCGGTGTAGCGCCAGGGACAAGATCGATTCAAAATTCGACTTCTCGCACAGGAGGAAGTCCTGAAACGTCGTCGGGAAAAACTTGCGGGAATTCTTTCACAATTGGAATATCTTCGAGCTTCCTCTCCTTGCCTTCCTTCTTGATGAAGTGGCTAGAAATGCGACGTAATTCTTGCGAAGATAACTTCGGGCTTGAAGGCATGACATCAATTTGAGCACTTAAGAAAGAGTTTCCCAAAAGATACGTAGTGTCTGCCGTCGGCGAGAGGAATACAAATAAACTTTTCATGGCACACCACTTCAGCGTGATGCTGGCTGAGCCAGTCCATGCCGATGATAACATCGAAACTTCCCAATTTCATAGGAATGAGATCAATTGAAAAATCGTGATCATTTAGGGTGAGAGTACAATCGCGTATAATAGAATTAATGAAGTGGGTTTTCCGTCAGCAACTTCCACCGTCAGAGATTCAACGAGATTATCACGAGGTTGGTCGAGAATAGATTCGAATTCTAAAGACACAAAGCTCTTATCCGCACCAGTATCAAATAATATGGATGCATAACTACCATTTACGAGAAACGTACCGTTGACCACATTGTTGTCAGCCCTGGCTTGGTTGGCGTTGATATTGAAAGCTCTTCCTCTAGCAGGTGGAGGAGCTTGGTTAGCTTGGTTTACCGGGTTTGCTTGAGCTTGGGCATGGATGATGTTCACCAGGCGTGGGCAAGTATTCCTGAAGTGGTTTGGGTCCCCACAATTAAAAAAGGCTCGTATGGATTGCTTCATGGGGTAGTTGGGTTGGTATTAAGGTTGGGCTGTGAGTTGTGCAGGTGGTAAAAGTAAGGGTTGTTGGGCTTGGCCCACCATTTGATTTTGGGTTTAGGTTGGAGGTTGACTGTGGTTTGATCGCTGAAGGGTACGGCAGGTTTGGATTCTGTGACCCGCACGGCCACATCTTGTGCAATGTTGGCAAGGGTTTTCAGGAGGGTGATGGTATTGGCAACGGTTAACCTTTGGGTGTGGGCCAGTGTATGGCCTTTTGAACGGTGTGGCTGGAGGGGCAACTTGGGTGATTGGAGCAGCAGTGATGGGAGGGTTGGTTTGGGTGACAGCAAAGTTCTTGCCATTTCGCTTCCTCTTACCATCAAACTTTGAGGATAAACCTGAGTGGTTTGGAATTGGGGTCTCAATGGGTGTTTTCTTCTTCTCATCTTTAAAATTGTCATTTCTAATGCGATTTTCAGTGAGTTCCGTAGCTAACTCCACTGCGGCTTCAAGTGTTGCAGGCGAAGTGCTTAAAACTGAATCTTGGATTTTCGAGGGGAGGCCTCGAATGTAGTGTTCAATTAAGCGGTATAATGGGGTGAATAGATTGGGAACCATTTGGTTCAACTCAAGAAACCTCTTGTTATAGGAGGTGTGATCCCCTTCTTTTTGCTTTAGAGCATAGAATTCATCTTCAAGCTTCTTGATCTCGATTCTAGGGCAAAAACGTCTTGTCATGACCTCTCTAAATTCTTCCCATGATAAGCCATGGCATCATCTACACCTCGCTTACCTTTTTCTGTGTTCCACCAGGTAAGGGCTACCCCAAACAATCTTCCAGTCGCGTAACGTACCTTACGGTCCTCAGGACAGTCGCAATTGAGAAAGGTGTTTTCCATCTCCTCAAACCAGTGGAGGAGAGCGGTGATACCTTTAGTCCCTTCATATTTTGGGGGATTGCAAGACTTGAAGTGTTTGTAGGTGCATTTAGGGGTTTTGGGAGGAGGGTTGACGACGCTTTGGTCTTCTTGGTTGGGAGGGTTAATGGGATTAGCGGTGAGGGCTTGCTGAACTTGTAGCACGATGTCAAGAAGCACTAAGGCCATTTGTTTAGCAATTTACGTGGCCAAGCGTTCGTTTGACTTTCCTGACCTTCTACCTCCACGTAATTGCCTAGCCGACATCTACAGGAATATATGTAGGGAGATTGTGAGTTTAAGAATTTCCTAGGTGTCATGTGTCGTAAAAAGAATGAAAACAATATAACTGAAAATAATTTAACTACATCCATAGGATGTCTTGTGTTTGCTCATGTTTGGGCCTCCATACCATTGCCTGTGTAGTCATGTGGGCCCCCATGGCTATTGGGCTTGATAGGATTCACATTGGTGTCGGCGGGTTAACACTCGCACCACCCGAATGAATATCGTAAAACATGATTGCGAGATGTATGGTCGGAAGGTGTCCAGGTGTGGACACAATGACAACTCAAAGTGGGGTTAGTTCAAACGACGTTTGGTATAGCATGCTTTGGCCTAATAGGTCCTTCGTACTCTCATCGTTAGTCCCTAGGTAGGCAAACTGGTCCTTTATTTTGGATTTATACGAATGCCAAGCCTAGACAGGACGTTACGACTACCGGTAATCGTACCCTTCCAGTTACTACATGCCCGTCGTGAAAACTCACTTTGATGTGATTTGAAAAATATGAAAACATTGCAAAAATCTTTGAAAAGAAATAATGGAAATTGTGAAATTGTGAGGTGTGTGCTTTCATAGATATGATATGATATGAGGGTATGATCTATGATGAGCATTGCATATTAACATGTACTTGTGAGAATGTTTGCATAATGTTGTGTGTGAATATAAACATGAAACATATAAACATCATGAATTTTGCATGTAACACATAAACAATTTAAATCTAGTCAACTATAGTATAGGCTCTAAAGGTCTAATAACCTATCCTATATCCCTATAGTCACAAGCCCTGATACCAATCTATCACACCCTGACCCGCAGCGGAATAGAAGTTGGGGCATGATTGGGTTATCACCAAAGCTCATGATATTTACTAACAATTTTCATATTTATTAAATTCAAATTAAAATTTCAAATATCCAACAAAATTTCATACAAACACAAATAATAATCTAAATGCTTGTTCCAACGAAATAACTTGATTATTCTTCTAGGCCATCCTAGGTGTTTCTTTCCTCAACTTGATCACCTGTATCATGCGTAAAACAGAGGAAATTTTGGGTCAACAAAAGTTGGCGAGTGAACCTTGATAAAACATTTAAGTAAATCAATTTTATCGTTGTTTAAATAAGATTGTGCATAATCACATGTGAACAAATGTATAATGTAACAAATCACAAACCACATTGAATGAATATATGACATGAATGATGATGTATCTGAGATCAAGGCTCAATCAAACGAGCCGATCTAATGAGGCACCTGATGCTCAACCCGTATCCCACGAGGAACTGATGGGCCTAATGAAATGAGTGCACTGAAATGATAAAATGTATCCACATATAAACCACATTACAAGCAATACACATTTGATCACGAAATGATATAAGCACAAGTGTTAAATAAAATTACGAAATGGTACAACACATGATACACCCCAAAACGTGATTAAAACGGGGTTATAGAGATTCACTCACCTTGGGTGCATATTCTTGAGTGGTAATGAGAGCGCACGAATAAATACTAACCTAAAAATAATAACGCGATAGTTCGTAAGTAAATAGGTTAAAATCTTTTGTTTAAGTTTTTAGATTATTTTTGTGAGTTTTATTTATATGTTAAAACCCTTATAATTATGTGTTTTTTTTAAATATAAACCTTTTTTTAATAAAACCTTGAAATGATAAAAGAAAAGTAAAAACAAAATAGGATAAAAATAGAAATAAACTAAAATAAATAATAATAAAATAAAAAAATAAAATAATAACAAAGAAAGACGGTCTGACACGTGTCAGACCGGTTCGATGGGTGTGGTAAGCATGCGTGTGTACAGATTCGAACTCAAGACCTCACGGTTGCGTGCACGCAGCTCTTCCAACTGAGCTACGTGTGTAACCCGAAAGAATCTAGATTTTTATTATACTTATACACTTCTTAGATTTATTAAATTTTAATTAAATTTAAGAAACGATTATATTGGGTCGAACCGGTGATAACCAGGGGACTCGAACCCGAGTCTTGACGGTGTGATGCACCCAGCCCGACCAACTAGGCTGGGTGTCTAACCCGGCTATACATGCATTTATAATATACTTATATACTAGTTAAGTTATACAGAAAAGGTGAATTTCAAAAAGAGATTTAAAGTGTCCGGCCGGTGTGTGAGGAGAGTTTCGAACCGGCGCCATGTGTTTGGTTTGCACCCGGCCCAACCAGTTGGGCAGGGTGCTTAACCCGATTGTAACCCACTTTGTAAAATATATATAAACACCCCTGCACTTCACCTTCTTCATTCAAACTCTTTTACCCAGAACATCCACCCGTCTAAAACCATTCTCCAAATTCCCTTAAACGATTAAATGAGATAATTAAAATAATATTATAACAAGGTATCAAGAAATTCTACCGAATTGATTTAACCGGCGGTGACTGATTTCGGCTCCTGCTGTATTCCGGCGAACAGGGACTTCCGGCGAACAGAGGATTCAGCGACAGAGGGGGAGGGTTATAGAGTGGAGGAACGAATTGTAAGACTGAGCGATTTTGGATGACGGGGCTGCATTCGTATTTATAGAGCGGTGCTTGGGTTCGGTTTTAGGAAACCGTGTTGGGTGATTGCCACTTATCGCAGAGATGACAGCTATCCTGATCGGAATTTGCCAGAAATAGTTCTTGTGCTAGTTGTCGGAGATCTCAAAAAGAAAGGAAAGGCGCGAAGTTGAATCCGGTTAGTTGCAGGTTTTTCGCTCAGTTTCAAAATATAAGTTTTAAATTTCTAACTTAATGCACATCTAGTGTGTGCAGCGTAGTGGTGTTGGGTGTGTGTGTGTGTCCGGGGGAACCCGGGTTGGATTCCCGGTTCACCCATTTTTTTAAAAGCCGTTTTTCTTTAGTTATTTTTATTATCTTTTAGAACTATTATAAATAATTATTAATTAGTTGTTTTGTTTTATTAATTATTGGATTATTAATTTGTTTTTAAACACTAAATTTATTCCTTATATAAATAAATAACTAAACGCATATACAAAAAAATTCTTTTATTAAACAAAAAGGAGCGAGTTTTCGAAACCCGTTTTACACGGATGTTACAAGCAATGAGTACAGAAGCAGACCCAGTCACTAGTTGGAGTATATTCTCATTGATGGGTTGTTGAGAAGAACTGGTTAGTGTCTGTTCTAGGTCAATTGCATTCAGCAAAGGCAATATTGTTGGTGGGAGTGACTTTGTTGGTGAAGGTTGAGGTGCATAAAGAGACATTGCCCTGGGAGAGGGGCTGTGGAAGATGGAACCAAGTGGATCCAAAGCTTCATAATTTGGTGTCCCTGTGTTTACAACATTTTCCTTTTGTGAGGAAGAATGAGGAGTTTCAAAGCCAGTGTGAGATTCTAACATTTGCTGTGAAGAAGTAGCAGCAATGTTTTTAAGTGATTTTTGTGTTATCACTGGTTAACCTCTAGGATCTCATCTTCCAGAGGGCCCTTTTGGGTTTGGTGGGTTTCTGGAAATTTTTCTTGGTTTCTTTTTGGTGATTGCTGATGTGGGTTTCAGGGCAGTGGTTGCAAAGCCGTGATCACCAGGAGTAGTGGGCTCAGTAGAAGGAGGTTGAGATTGAACATTTTGTTCATTTAAAGCTTGCTCAGCCTCCTCTACATTTGTTTGGAAACTTTATCTTGATTTGTTATTCTAGTAAAAGTTTCATGAGTTAGGCCGCTTGGATTTGTAACAACGTCTTGTTCAACATCAGTATCAGGTAACTGATTTTGAAGATAAACACTCATGAATCGTGGATATATCAGAAAGCTATCCTTTTAACAATATTATTAAAATTTGCCACAAGATCGTTGAACAGTATCCGAGAAAAATTGAAATCTGATCCAGTTAAAATAGCATAGCCCAGATATTGGATGTTCAATGGAATTCATTAAAAGTTGTGGTCTTTGCTGATAGACATGATAAAAGAATGTGAAAGAAGAATCTCATCTCAACAGGAAAACTGAGTTTGAAGATGGTCATACTGATGTGTTGTAAAATACACATATTTATCCCGTTAAAGTGTGTAATTTATGTATAGTTTTATTTGTTTTTATTTAGTTTTTAGTGTTATTTTATATTCTTTTTTGTTTTGCCAGGTCCTGTTGTAAACGAAGCAAAAATGAGTAATAAGGAAATAACCAGCCAGTTGGGCAGAGTAGGGGCCAGTGATTGCCGCTATTTTCCGTGAGTGGACCGAAACCAGCTATCTCTATATTATTAACGGACAGTTGCCTTATAATTTTTGTTGTGGGGTACGCAACCAACCAACAGAAGAAAAATAAAGGGTATTATTAATATTAATCGAGAGGCTAAACTTCTAATAAGGAAATTTGTTTTTAGATTGTGTGTCACGACAAAAAAAGAGCATAAGTAGCATGTGCCATTAGAATTCAACATGATCTACATAATGTTCCTGATTTTCTAATTGTGTCGGCTCGTAGAAGCTGTAGCGGGGATGGAGGCAATTGCAGAAAATATGAGTTAGGATGATAAAAGAGCCCATAGTCCAGCCCATCATCATCGGCAAGTCAAGCCCACTAAACCATCGTTGCAATTTCAAGTTTGATGTGGGCCAATTGAATTATTATAAAGCATGGAAACTTAATATTATTGGACGGCAAGTTGGAGAAGAAAAAAAAGTGTGGCGGCAGGAAGACAAACAAGGGACACAGACAGCAGAATTGAGAGAAATGTTGTGACGGCTGCTACTGCGAACCGAAGACAAGGACGAATCTTTGGAGCAGGATTGATAGAGAGAAGGCTTGGGAGTGACGAAACTTAACTAAAATTTATTGCTTCGGTTAGACCTGTGTTTATTTATTTCCCGGTTTTATTCGAACTTGAATATTATAGACATGTTTTCTGAATCCGTTTGCTTTAATATTATTTGTGTTTCGTTCTTGAATATTATGAGTAGCCAAACTTCTAAACTACTTAGGGTCGATGAACTTGATTATTGTAATGCGTTTTTGACATGATTTTGGCTATTTGATGTGATTTATATAACTTTGCCTTGTGATTGATCTTGATATGGCATGTTGGTGTATTTTGATTGATTTTAGTTGATGAATTCAGCGGTTTAGGCATATAGAAATATCCCCTAGACTTAGAGTTTATTTTGAATCGTTAATCTTAGGGTTTTCGGTTTAGATATTGAGTTGAGACATTGACCAATTCAACTAATATTTAAAATCAAGATATTAAAACTTGCATCCTCATTTGATGACTCGAGAGACGATTTAGGTGAGCTAGGTTATTAGCTAATCATTGGTGGGTAGATTGGGTGACCGATAGCTCGGGCTCGTTTATTACATCGTGGTTAAGGTTTCCTAGGATTTCAAGTATCAAAGTTTGGTTTGCTTTGGGTTTTAAGGGTTTTGGGAGTCATAGATACTTTCTTTGCTCGATTCTCGTAGGATTTGGTATTGATAGGTCGAGTCGGTTCGTTCTAGCACTTCACATTTCGTCTTTATCTTTCGTTTGGTATATCTCTAGCGGGGGGTCATTCGGGAGAGTAGGATATTTAGCCATTGTCACTGTCATATTAGCATTGCATGCTTATAGGGATTCGACACCTAGGTAGTCCTTTTCTCATATATATTTGATCACACTTGCTCTCGTGTTCTTGTTTGTTTCACGTTGTTTGTTGAGTTGCCATTTTTGTAATCAATTAGGTTATTAGTCAAACATCAAAACCAAATCAAATTTTGACTTTGTATTCGATAGAGGTTTAGTATCTAAAGTTCGCATATAGTGTCCACAGATTGATACTTGGGCTTACTATCTACACTACACCGCGACCGGTGCACTTGCCGATTGTGTGTGGTTTAGGTTGTGATTCCTTTTTAAAACTTGTCTGATTTTTATATACACATTTCACACATCAAGTTTTTGGCGCCGTTGCCGGGGACATTTAGGCGATTGAGTTATTAGCTTTGACTGATCTTATTTGTTTAATTGGTCTTATTTGTAATTTGAATCTTAGGATTTCTGTCTAGTAGTAGTGTGTCTAATAGTTTTTGCAAATATATTTTTTTAGTTTTTTTATTTTATATTATTTTATCATGTGTTTCATCTGTGGAGGGCCCCATTACACCAAATATTGTCCAAACAATTCGGGGTGTTCCACGGATTTCGATACTAACCCTTATGTGCAGCTACAGTCATATCAGCCTTGGTATTTGCAACCAGAACGAAAAACAGAGTTATTACGTGACTGGATTAAAGCTGCTAAGGAGGAAAGAGAAAGGGAAATTCAAGCCGCACTTGAGACTTTAAAATCAAAGAGCTTGAAGAGCCAAGGTCGTTACATATACGTGGAAGGAAATTATCTAGGATTTCAAACGGCTGATGGCGAGATGGATTACACAATACCAGACCTGTGGGGAGAAATGTGCATTGAGATCCCACTGCCAGGTAAATGTTACGATTCTACTTTTAATAGTTATAGTTTTCATGAATCAGATTTACCCTTGTCTTGTGAGGAGGATGTCGTGCAGGTTTCGCATTTTGAGCCCTTGTGTGAGGAAGATGATGATCACACTCATGAATCGGAGACGATAATGGACGTTGCAGTCCCACCTCCGGCTCAGCAAATCGTTAATTCCAGCCATTGGTGTCCCACGCCATGTAATATCGATGATGGATTTTGGAATGATGATGATGAGGGGGTAGTAGAAGAGGTAGAGTTGGGGGTGCCCGACTACACTGCAGCCCAAAGTAAAGAAGACGTGGATGAGCCACTAGACAAGATGGAGGATGAGAAGAAGGAGCATGTACCATCTTAGGAGGTGGAGTTTGGTGATGAGTTGGTAGGTTTACCGACTCATCAAAAAGTAGGATTTGGCCAGGTCGGTGATCTTGTCTGTTTAGAGAAATTACTTGAAGGTGAACCGACCATGGAGATCAAACAAATACCAAACGAAGAAGAAGAGAAAGTAGCTAAGGAGTTTGATAGCCGGCCCGTGGAGAAGCTAGAAGATGGACTACCACCATGATTGAGAACACGCGAGAGGGCGAGAAGGAGTCTGGATCAACGCCTTTTGGGGATTCAAGGATGGTACCGAAGGAAGAAGAAGGAGGAACCACTGCACAACCCCATCCTTCTCATTACATGCCACGAATCAGGTTTGGTCCAGGTAAGTTTAAGTATTGGTGGCCCGACCCGTTCGAAATTGTTAAAAGGTTTATAAATTTCACCCTTCAAATTTTAATTAATAAAAAGGAACGGGTGGAATTAAACGGGTTAGACCGGGGTTGGATAAAGGAGAAGCTTCCTGGTTGAGTTCAAGTGTGGGGAGGCTACCCGGGATATCGCCCGAGTTGTAAAGTTTGTATTATGTGTCATTTTTAAGTTGATATTATGCTTGGGATTGTTTGTTTTGTCTTGTGCAGGTTTGGACTGAACCGCCCGTACTCAATCTCCATTCGGGCGGTGATTTTGAGCTTGATTATTATGTAGATAGCAACCCCAGCTATTCAGACGGCCGCGAATGAAATGCTACACGGTCGTGGGCATGGAACGTGACATTCGAAGACTGCGCGCTTCCACCAGGCGAGTTTGTTCCATGTTATTGTTGTGTACTTTTATTTATTTTTTTAGTTGGGTTTCTATCCTACATTGAGGGCAATGTAGAGTTTCAGTGTGGGGATGAGAAACTGTCGTTTGAGTATGTATATAGAGTCGTTTGAGTCAATAAGTACAAAAAAATTGAAAAATCCAAAATAAAAAAAATCAGAAAATGTTCCTGTTTTAGATGTTTGCAAAATAAAAACGGAAAATGATAGAAAAATCAGATATATTCGGGTTTCAAATAATGATAATATGAGTTAATATAGTTGACCTTGTGTCTAGCTTGGGATATGTGAGTAGGCCCGATCCGGTTTCTAGGTTCCTTTGACATTAAAATACCTTAATTGTTAGTTTGCTAGTGGGTTCTCATCTTGGAAAAGTAGATAGCTGAAACTGCCAATAATAGTGTAAGGAATGCCATTATAAGCTAAAATTGTTAGAAATTTTTTATCATGAAAAAATAGAATAAATTGAGCCAGATTGAAATAAAAATACCAGGCCTATGTAATCTTTGTTGGGGATGGTGACTCCGACTTAGATTTCCTCTAGGATGTGTTGAATAAAATTTGCAAAATTACCAAAGCTCACGTTGTCGCTCCCGGGGATGGTGACTCTGATTGAGACAGCCTCTGGGTTAGGTATGCAAAGTCTAGTGCTCAAAAGAAAAGAAAAAGAACAAAAAAGAAAAAGTAGTAAAAAAGTGATTTTAAATTCTCTTAATTTTGGTATAAAACGGTTAGGAAATGGGTCGAAGGATTCGTTCCTTTTGTTCTATGAGCTTGAGGCGGGATTAGGTGAAACTGCGGCTTTTAGTGTGAAACCCAAGGTAGATTGACTAAACTTTAACTTAAATTGCATGATAAGGGCTTGGAACCGAGATTGGGTTTAAGTGGACACACATACTTACAATCGCGGTTTTCACGAGTTTTAATTTTAATAAGTAATCTAGATCTTTGAACCTGAATATTATCTGATTCTGATTCCGATTCCGTTTGTATAATTCTTTTTCGGGGACGAAAAAAGGTTAAGTGTGAAGATATTTGATGTGTGGTAAAATACACATATTTATCCCGTGTAAAGTGTGTAATTTATGTATAGCTTTATTTGTTTTTATTTAGTTTTTAGTATTATTTTATATTCTTTTGTGTTTTGCCAGATCCTAGTGTAAAGGAAGCAAAAACGAGTAATAAGGAAATATCCAGCCAGTTGGGCAGAGTAGGGTGCCAGTGACCGAATTAAAATTGCCGCTATTTACTGTGAGTGGGCCGAAGCACGCTATCTCTATATTATTAAAGGACAGTTGCCTTATTATTTTTGTTGTGGGGTACGCAACCAACCAACAGAAGAAAAATAAAGGGTATTATTAATATTAACTGAGAGGCTAAACTTCTAATAAGGAAAGTTGTTTTTAGATTGTGTGTCACGACAAAAAAAGAGCATAAGTAGCATGTGCCATTAGAATTCAACATGATCTACATAATGTTCCTGATTTTCTAATTGTGTCGGCTCGTAGAAACTGTAGCGGGGATGGAGCCAATTGCAGAAAATATGAGTTAAGATAATAAAAGAGGAGACCATAGTCCAGCCCATCATCATTGGCAAGTCAAGCCCACTAAACCATCGTTGCAATTTCAAGTTTGATGTGGGCCAATTGAATTATTATAAAGCATGGAAACTTAATATTATTGGACGGCAAGTTGGAGAAGAAAAAAAATGTGGCGGCAGGAAGACAAGCAAGGGAGACAGACAGCAGAATTGAGAGAAATGTTGTGACGGCTGCTACTGCGAACCGAAGACAAGGACGAATCTTTGGAGCAGGATTGATAGAGAGAAGGCTTCGGAGTGACGAAACTTAATAAAAATTTATTGCTTTCGGTTAGACTTGTGTTTATTTATTTTCCGGTTTTATTCGAACTTGAATATTATAGACATGTTTTCTGAATCCGTTTGCTTTAATATTATTTGTGTTTCGTTCTTGAATATTATGAGTAGGTAAAGTTCTAAACTACTTAGGGTCGATGAACTTGATGATTGTAATGCGTTTTTGATATGATTTTGGCTATTTGATGTGATTTACATAACTTTGTCCTGTGATTGATCTTGATATGGCATGTTGGTGTATTTTGATTGATTTTTAGTTGATGAATTCAGCGGTTTAGGCATATAGAAATATCCCCTAGACTTAGAGTTTATTTTGAATCGTTAATCTTAGGGTGTTCGGTTTAGATATTGAGTTGAGAAATTGACCAATTCAACTAATAATTAAAATCAAGATATTAAAACTTGCATCCTCATTTGATGACTCGAGAGACGATTTAGGTGAGCTAGGTTATTAGCTAATCATTGGTGGGTAGATTGGGTGACCGATAGCTAGGGCTCGTTTATTACATTGTGGTTAGGTTTCCTAGGATTTCAAGAACAAGGTTTGGTTTGGTTTGGTTTGCTTTGCTTTGCGTTTTGAGGGTTTTGGGAGTCATAGATACTTTCTTTGCTCGATTCTCGTAGGAGTTGGTATCGATAGGTCAAGCCGGTTTGTTCTAGCACTTCAGATTTCGTCTTTTTCTTTCGTTTGGTACGTCTCTAGCGGGGGGTCGTTCGGGAGTAGGATATTTAGCCATTGTCACTGTCATATTAGCATTGCATGATTATAGGGATTCGACACCTAGGTAGTCCTTTTCTCATATATATTTGATCACACTTTGCTCTCGTGTTCTTGTTTGTTTCACGTTGTTTGTTGAGTTGCCATTTTTGTAATCAATTAGGTTATTAGTCAAACATCAAAACCAAATCAAATTTTGACTTTGTATTCGATAGAGGTTTAGTATCTAAAGTTTCTCATATAGTGTCCACGGATTGATACTTGGGCTTACTATCTACACTACACCGCGACCGGTGCACTTGCCGATTGTGTGTGGTTTAGGTTGTGATTCCTTTTTAAAACTTGTCTGATTTTTATATACACATTTCACACATCAAGTTTTTGGCGCCGTTGCCGCGGACATTTAGGCGATTGAGTTATTAGCTTTGACTGATCTTATTTGTTTAATTGGTCTTATTTGTAATTTGAATCTTAGGATTTCTGTCTAGTAGTAGTGTGTCTAGTAGTTTTTGCAAATATATTTTTTTAGTTTTTTTATTTTATATTAATTTATCATGTGTTTCATCTGTGGAGGGCCCTATTACACCAAATATTGTCCAATAATTCAGGGAGTTCCACGGATTTCGATACTAACCCATATGTGTAGCCACAGTCATATCAGCCTTGGTATTTGCAACCAGAACGAAAAACAGAGGAATTACGTGACTGGATTAAAGCTGTTAAGGAGGAAAGAGAAAGGGAAATTCAAGCCGCACTTGAGACTTTAAAATCAAAGAGCTTGAAGATCCAAGGCCGTTACATATACGTGGAAGGAAATATTCTAGGATTTCAAATGGCTGATGGCGAGATGGATTACACAATACCAGACCTGTGGGGAGAAATGTGCATTGAGATCCCACTGCCAGGTAAATGTTACAATTCTACTTTTAATTGTTATAATTTTCATGAATCAGACTTACCCTTGTCTTGTGAGGAGGATGTCGTGCAGGTTTCGCATTTTGAGCCCTTGTGTGAGGAAGATGATGATCATACTCATGAATCAGAGACGATAATGGACGTTGCAGTCCCACCTCCGGTTCAGCAAATCGTTAATTCCAGCCATTGGTGTCCCACACCATGGAATATCGATGATGGCTTTTGGAGTGATGATGATGAGGGGGTAGTAGAAGAGGTAGAGTTGGGGGTGCCCGACTACACTGCAGCCCAAAGTAAAGAAGACGTGGATGATGTAGCGCCCGACTTTTTTCGTATTTCCATAATTCGAAAGCATCCCTTGTATTTCCGTTTTTAGAAGCCTTGTTGTAATCTACTTTCGTTTCCATTTGTAATGTGGGAATATTGATCATAATGAGGTCTGTTTGAGCGTTATCTTGTCCAAGATTCTTGATTCGTTATTACACAATTAATATTATTAATTATGTTAATTAAACTTTCCTTTTTACAAATTAAAGGTTATTTCTTTTATATATAATAGAGAATAATTTTTTTTACTAACCTAGTTAGTTTAATTAAAAAGTTAGTTCCTTAAAAAAAACATAAGTTGGTGGATTTAAGTCCAGGAACTGTTTGTGTAATTACAAGTCCAGGGACAGTTTGTGTATATGCTGAAAGCCTAAGGTTTTAAAAGAAAAAAAAATAAAAATTAAATACCAAAACTGATGACCGTGGGTCACCAGCTACACCAAACACACGCCTAACCGCTCCGCCGGAGCCCTCACTTCAAACAAAACCCAACACTTAATTCATTTAAAGACTCACTGAAAGGAGGCCACCAGACCCCCCATCAGCTCGTTGTTGGGCGGGATTTTTGGGTTTTTTTGTTCTTTTAGTCTCGTTTTAAGCATTTATTACCCAATTAAAACCTAACCAAACCCTTCCCTATAAAACCCAAGCATATCCAAGCATTTGTCACTTTGCTAATCACTCTAAACACTCTCAAAATCCCTCTAATCAGCTGCTAATTAAAGATTCGAGCAGAAATACCTTCACAAAAGTATAAATAACTCACCCAATTCTTTTCTGATTCACTCGATTCTTTTTCCTACTTCTTTGGATTGACCTTAGCTATGTTTCCATTGGTTCCCATGGAAAACCAGGCCCTGGAACGTCATGAATAAGTCTCCAAAGTGGATTGTTTTGTAGCTATCTTCGTTTAAACTTATTAAAGTTTGTTAAACTCGAGTCTAACTCATCTCAAACCTATGTCCGAATGCTTACAACACTATTTGATGTTGGTTAGGCTTAAAAACAAGGTTGAGACATTCAAAATTAGAGGTTTAATCCTCTCAAACATTCTGTTTTGTTTAAGTTTTTACCCACAAGTAGTGAACAGCTTGAAGCTTGGTGTTTATGTGACTAAGGTTAACTTGGGCTATCCTATCTTGAAGTCCACCACTACTTGATGATTTCCTTAGTTCAGTTATATTATTCTTGTAAGTTCATAACCCTCCTTGTGTTCTTAAACAAAAGTGTAGTGGTGAACATTTGAGGTACCTAAATGGAAGCTTGTTCTTCCTACCTCATGCATGAAATCCATGACACTAGAGGTACCTAAATGGAGACTGTTAGATCGTCTCCCGTTTAGCTTAGGAACCTAAATTGTATCTATTGTCCATACCAACGTAAATTATATGACAAGATTAACCGAATATGAATTGCATTTACTGTTTAAACGTTGTTTTATTGATCATAATAGTTCAATACATTCAGTTCCAGATCCGACAGAGCTTTGCCGTCTATGTGCCAAAATTGCAGAAGTTACAAATGAAGGAAACAAGACACCTATTTATAGCCACACAAGTTCGCTGGGATGTGATCAAGTTCGGGCGAACTTGTCTTGATCAAGTTCGGCCGAACTTGATCTTACATAATGATTCCGGGCGAACTTGTATGCTAATTGCATAAATACTCTTCATTTTCTAGTCTAATCTAGCCAAAACTATACAGACGCGGTCCAAGACTAAGACATAGACATTATGCACTAACAGACTAAGACATAGACATTATGACTAAACACTCTCAAAATCCCTCTAATCAGCTGCTAATTTGAAGATTCGAGCAGAAATACCAACCTTCACAAAAGTATGCATAACTCACCCAATTCTTATCTGATTCACTCGATTCTTTTTCCTACTTCTTTGGATTGACCAGAGCTACGTTTTCATTGGTTTTCCATGGAAAACTAGGCCCTGGAACGTCACAAAAAAGGCTCCAAAGTGGACTGTTTTGTTGCTATCTTTATCTAAACTTGTTAAAGTTTGTTAAACTTGAGTCTAACTCATCTCAAACCTATGTCCGAATGCTTACAACACTATTTGTGGTTGGTTAGGCTTAAAAACAAGGTTGGGACATTCAAAATTAGAGGTTTAATCCTCTCAAACATTTTGTTTTGTTTAAGTCTTTACCCACAAGTAGTGAACAAGCTTGAAGCTTGGTGTTTATGTGACTAAGGTTAGCTTGGGCTATCCTATCTTGAAGTCCACCACTACTTGATGATTTCCTTAGTTCAGTTATATTGTTCTTGTAAGTTCATGACCCTCCTTGTGTTCTTAAACACAAGTGTAGTGGTGAACATTCGAGGTACCTAAATGGAAGCTTGTTCTTCCTACCTCATGCATGAAATCCATGACACTAGTGGTACCTAAATGGAGACCTTGATCTCCTACCTCCTACTTGACTTATATGTTATGTATTTATTTTATATTTAATCTAAGTATATACTTATAACTATGTAACAAAGACTTGATAATGACTTAATAGTTATTTGTTAAAAACTAGTTACATCATCTAAGGACCATACAACTTGTTACGATTCTAATGGATCTTCGAATCCATGAAGACACACCAAACCCTTGAGGTTTCTATAGTGTCAAGAACAAGTGTCATGAGTACCAAGATGATTATTTTCATAATAAAGTATTAAACATTATTTTAATTCCGAATCTATAATCTTACGTTAATTCCCAATACTCACACGCCTATGTTTCTTCGTGTAGAAGGACAAGGTGCTTGAAACTAATCCATCAACCAACAACGTTCGCTGGATTTCAATTAAGAAAGCTTGCAAAACAGTGAGCATACTCGATCCCTTTTTCCGTTTTACACTTTGGGTGCAACATGTACATTATACAAAATCACACGACACTTAAACTATTTTAATCTCTATCCATGCTTAACATGAAACTATTTGATGCTTGTTAGACTTGTATGATATGTAAACTATTTGTGTCAATATATGCTTCATTAACTTTGCTAGCCTACCTTAACAATTATAGCGCTATAGGATTAACACACCGTCCACGAAACTCTAGGTATTGTTAAGTTAAACATGTTAACCTCCCGCTATTCTATTGGGATAGGCTATTTTAATGCATTGGATTCTTGGGTTTGAACATATAGTACACCGTTTCGGCATACTAGTAAACTTGCATTATACGATTCATGTTGGATATGAGACTTTAAACAATTTTATTCTATATTATGCTATGTAACAAAACTTGTATGCTCGCTAACTTTTGTTGATATATTTTAATACATGTTGCAGGTTGATTGATGAGACGATGTTGAGAAGAATGCAATTTAGGTGGACTTAGATACACACCTAGATAAATTTTGTTATTTTAATGTTATGTTATGAACAATGTTGCTTTTATTTGAAATCCTTGTATGACATTTTAGTCTTCAAATGAAATTTGAATTTAATTTATATTGTCACATAGCGTTATGAAGTTTTGAGCAATTTGTTCGTCTCATCGCGATGTTTCCGCCATCGGTTGGGGTGTGACAGATTGGTATCAGAGCCATAACTATAGGGAATTAGGAAAAGTAGGAATGCTTTGCCCTAGTCTATAGTTTAGGAACTCGCCTCTTATTTTTTGTTTAAAACTTCATTCATTCTACCTTATTTGCTTCTATTACTCCTTCTTAGTCTATTAAACTTACATGCCTTTCCTAAGGTTAACACAAATACACTTGAAGACTTGAAAACACTCTTACTTCACCCACGAGGCGATTTGCACCAAGATAGGCTCAATGGCCCACAATTTTTGGTGAAATCCCTCATTCCGCGCATTCGATTTTGCACGAAGTTATGCCATCAAGCTAGGAGTGATATCCACATCTTGATGGAAAACTTCCATTTCATACTCTAGTGGACCTTACTAACGAGTCGAAATTCGCTCCTCGTTTAGTAAGAAACAACCACATTAGGGTACGAAATCGTCAAGTTAGGGGTGGAACCCGCACCTTGTCGATTAAGTCCCATTCCTCGATTTTTAATATCGCCAAAGTCTCGATTGTTTCAATCGATTAGAGACGTGTAGCAACTGGAAGGGTAAGATACCGTTAATCGCTTCTCGATGAGAGTATCTTACCTATAGGCCAAAGCATGTTTCTCTAATTCGAAAGGACCTTCGATCCACTTTGGAATAGTCGACGTTTTTCTACCTAACACAATCCAATGTTTTATGAGCCTCTCTTTTATGTTATCTCAATTTGTATGTGATTTTATACTTAATACCTCATTCGTTTCAAAACTGTTACACAATTCGCACGTTTCTCGCAATCAAAAACAATAATAATCCCTCATGAACAAACTAAATTTACGATGCTTTCATTATACATGTTACACTGTGTGAAACCCATGATTATGCTATGTGAAACAAATTGAACATTTTGTGCACTATGTGAAACTATATACTATGTGATTTCCTAATGAAAACAATTTTATCTTAAACAAACATTATGATCAAGTCTCACCTATTCATTATTTTGAATCTTAGATGTCTTCTCACCTCTCCAACTTGGTTAAGAAGTCAAAGACCAACTCCAAAAAGAAGATGATGGCATTCAAGGCTAATCAAATCGCTCGTATCATCCCAAAGATCGTCACTGAGATCCAAGCTTCTGCTACTCCAAACTCCTCCGTCGATTTAAAGATTGATGTGCGAAAACCCGTGTCTTTCAACTTCAAACACTTTTCATCTTGCAACAATAAGCCATTCACTGGCAACAATGGGGTGACTGCTATGTTAGAGTGGTTCGACAACATAGAGGTCACATTCATCAATAGTAAATGTCCCGAAGAGCTCAAAACGCATAGTGCGACTAGGGTATTCCAAGCCCGAGCTCTAGAATGGTGGACAAACGAAAGGAACCTTCGATCTAACGAAGAAGCTTATTCTTTACCTTGGGAGGAAGTTAAGACACTCATGATGTAAGAATTATGTCCTCCGCACGAGCAATAAAAGCTTGAAGAAGAATTTTGGCTCTAAAACAAATTGGCGATGATAACCAAGCCTACACTACCCGTTTCAAGCAACTTAGTTTCATTGTTCCTCACCTTGTTTCGACCCTCGATTGCAAAATCCACAAGTACCTCAATAGGATACCTTCTGCTATGCGTCATACCATCGAGGCAGCCAAACTCGATAATATCGAAGCCGTTTATCGTCTCGCCACTTTCCTAAATAACAATCGCATTCGCGATAAGCAAACTGCAACCCTCGTTTCTTCCAAACAAGCCTATCAACTGGTCCAACAATCAGTGGCAACAAGGGGAAGAAGCGAAGGCAATCGAACCTAGTTTTAACGCGATTGTACCAGCTGTCAACCCAAACCCGGCTACACCTGCAAGCGATCGAAAGCCATACCTTGGGATTCACCCCAAGTGTACTACCTGCAACTATCATTACCCTGCAAATGTCAATTGTCGCCATTGTACCATTTGCAACCATTTTGGCCATAACACCGCCTATTGTAAGAACAATCCTGCACCAGAAGCCCAACAAGCTCAAAACCTAAACCAGCTAGAGCCTGCTACAAATGTGGTGATACAACTCACCTTCGCCCTCAATGCCCTCAGCTGAATCAGGAACAACAGCAAGCTGCTAGAGGACGAGCTTTCAACCTCAATGCAAACCAAGCGCGCAACGACAATGAAGTCGTTAATGGTACGTTTCTTGTTAATAACCTTTATGCTTCAATGCTATTTGATACTGGTGCGGACAAAAACTTTGTGTCTGTTGAATTTGAATCTTTGTTAAATTGTACAGGCTCTAAGCTGCCTAAGTCGTTTTCCGTTGAAGTCACCAATGGCAAATCCATCTTAGTCGATTCCGTCCTTCGTGATTGTCTTCTCACTCTTAATGAGCACACTTTCCCTATCGACCTTATACCCATGCAACTGGGTAGTTTCGACATCATAGTAGGTATGGATTGACTTCGCAAGAACCAAACTGAAATTGCTTGCCACGAGAAATACGTTCGTTTGCCCCTTCTTTCTGGTGACACCATACACGTCTAGGGAGACTGACCTTCGAAAGGACTGAAATTGATGCCCTGCACACAAGCGAATAAGTACTTACGTAAACAGTACTTTGCCTTTTTAGCCCACGCTGTGGACGAAAAAGGCAAGGGAAAGAGCGTAAGTGATGTTCGAGTGGTGCGCGACTTCCCGGACGTCTTTCCTGAAGATTTACCTGGTCCTCCTCCACCTTGATCTGTTGATTTCGTATTGATATTGTACCTGGTTCGAATCTTGTTGCCAAATCTCCTTATCGTCTTGCACCCTCTAAGATGCAAGAGTTATCTACTCAACTCCAAGAACTCCTAGATAAAGGTTTCATACGTCCAAGTACCTCACCTTGGGGTGCTCCTGTACTTTTCGTCAAGGAAAAGGATGGCTCATTTCGCATGTGCATCAACTATCGAGAGCTTAACAAACTCACCATCAAGAATCGTTACCCTCTCCACGCATCGATGATCTCTTTGACCAACTTCAAGGCGTAACTTGTTTTTCCAAGATCGACCTTCGATCAGGCTATCATCAGCTTCGTGTCCTCGAAGAGGACATTCCAAAAACCGCATTTCGTACTCGCTATGGACACTACGAGTTCGTAGTTATGCCTCTTGGCTTGACCAACGCATCCGTTGTGTTCATGGATCTCATGAATCGTGTTTGTAAACCATATTTGGATTGCTTTGTAATCGTTTTCATCGATGACATTCTTATTTATTCAAAGACGCAAGCTGACCATGAACGTCATTTACGCCTCATACTTGAACGTTTGCGTAGTAATCGTATATACGCGAAGTTTTCCAAATACGGGTTCTGGATCAAAGAAGTCCAATTCCTTGGGCACGTTGTTAGTGAAAAAGGAATCCATGTTGACCCTTCCAAAATCGAAGCAGTGAAGAATTGGAGCGCACCTAAAACTCCTTCTGAAATCCGTTCTTTCTTAGGATTGACAGGTTATTACCGCCGATTCATCTCGAACTTTTCGAAAATCGCTGTTCCTCTCACCTCGTTGACTCAAAAAGAGAAACCTTTTACTTGGGGTCCTAAGCAAGAGGAATTTTTCAAACTCTCAATAACTTGCTTTGTAACGCTCCTATTCTTGCTCTTCCTGATGGGAATGATGATTTCGTGGTATATTGCGATGGCTCAAATCGTGGACTTGGTTGCGTGCTCATGCAACGAGACAAAGTCATTGCCTATGCTTCTCGTCAGCTCAAAATACATGAGAAAAACTATACTACCCACGATCTCAAGCTTGGCGCGGTTGTTTTTGCGTTAAAGATTTGGCGACACTACCTATATGGTACGAAGTGTGTGGTTTTCACTGACCATAAGAGCCTACAACACATCTTTGACCAAAAGGAACTAAACATGCGTCAGCGACGTTGGGTGGAATTGCTTAACGACTACGACTGCGAGATTCGCTATCATCCTGGTAAAGCGAATGTCGTGGCTGATGCTCTTAGTCGTAGGGCTCATGTTAGTAGCATCCGTTGTTTCCAAATCTCAAGCGATCTCCACACTTGCATTCGTGAAGCTCAATACTCGTCAGCAAATGAAGGAAGTCTAATTGATGAAGTACGAGGTGCTCCTATGGATCAACTCTTGACGAAATCAAACGGACTTCAATACTATCTTGATCGTATTTGGGTGCCAGATCGCGACAATCTTCGTGAACTCATCATGAACGAGGCACACAAATCCAAGTACTCGATTCATCCTGGAGCTGATAAGATGTACCATGATCTTCATGCATCCTATTGGTGGCCTGGTATGAAGAAAGACATTGCCATCTACGTTTCGAAATGCCTCACTTGCTCAAAGGTCAAAGATGAGCATCAGCGTCCTTCTGGGTTACTCGAACAACCTGAGATCCCTATTTGGAAATGGGATAGCGTTGCTATGGACTTCATCACCAAACTTCCCCGTACACCTTCTGGTCATGATAGCATTTGGGTAATCATCGACCGTTTGACCAAGTCAGCTCATTTCCTTCTTATTCATGAAGACTTCAAAGTTGAGAAACTTGCTCGAATCTACACTGATGAAATCATATGTCGTCATGGTATACCCATTGACATCATCTCTAACCATGATGGTCGTTTCACTTCCCATCTTTGGCAAACTTTCCAGTCCGCTATGGGTACTCATTTGAATCTCAGTACAGCTTTTCATCCTCAAACGGATGGACAGACTGAACGTACTATCCAAACCCTAGAGGACATGCTCCGTTCTTGTGTCATCGACTTTGGTGGTAGTTGGGACGTGCATTTACCATTGATCGAATTCTCGTACAACAATAGCTACCACTCTAGTATTCAAATGGCTCATTTCGAGGCATTGTATGGTCGCAAATGCCGATCTCCTCTTAGCTGGCATGAGATTGGTGACAGACAAATTACTGGCCCTGAGATCATACAAGAAACAACGGATAAGATTCTTCTCATCCGTGATAATCTACTCAAGGCTCGAAGTCGACAAAAGAGCTATGCTGACAAAAGACGTAAACCATTGGAGTTTAACGTTGGTGACCATGTACTCCTCAAAGTATCTCCTTGGAAAGGAGTAATTCGTTTTGGTAAAAATGGAAAGCTTGCCCCTCGCTATGTTGGTCCTTTCAAGAACTCGAGAGGATTGGCAAGGTGGCGTATCGACTCGATTTACCTCAAGAACTTAACAACGTTCATCCAATGTTTCATGTCTCGAATCTCAAGAAATGCCTAGCTGAAGGACTTCAAGTTCCTCTTGAAGATCTCCAAATCAACGAAACTTTGCATTTTGTGGAGAACCCGTTGAAATCATGGACCGAGATGTCAAGAAATTAAGGCGTAGTCAAATTCCTATTATTAAAGTTCGATGGGAAGGAAAACGTGGCGCCGAATTTACTTGGGAACTCGAGAGTGATATGAAGACCAAGTATCCGCATCTTTTCGTTACTTCTTCCTAAATTTCGGGACGAAATTTCCTAAAGGAGGGGAGACTGTAACGCCCGGCTTTTCGTATTTCTATAATTCGAAAGCATCCCTTATATTTCCGTTTTTAGAAGCCTTGTTGTAATCTACTTTCGTTACCATTTGTAATGTGGGACTATTGATCATAATGAGGTCATGTTTGAGCAATATGTTATCCAAGATTCTTCATTCGTTATTACACCATGAAACTCGATACTCGTTAAGCTAAATTAATTATTTAATTAATTATATTATTAATTATGTTAATTAAACTTTCCTTTTTACAAACTAAAAGTTATTTCTTTTATATTATATATAGAATATTTTTACCAACCCTAGTTAGTTTAATTATAAAGTTAGTTCCTTAAAAAAACATAAGTTGGTGGATTTAAGTCCAGGGACTGTTTGTGTAATTGCAAGTCCAGGGACTGTTTGTGTATATACTGAAAGCCTAAGGTTTTAAAGAAAAAAAATAAAAATTAAATACCAAAACTGATGACCTCGAGACTCGAACGCGGGTCACCAGCTACACCAAACACATGCCTAACCATTCCACTGGAGCCTTCACTTCAAACAAAACCCAACGCTTAATTCATTTAAGCACTCACTGAAAGGAGGCCAGCCAACGCGACCAGACCCCCCATCAGCTCGCTGTTGGGCGGGATTTTTGGGTTTTTTTGTTCTTTTAAACTCGTTTTAAGCATTTATTACCCAACTAAAACCTAACCAAACCCTTCTCTATAAAACCCAAGCATATCCAAGCATTTTTCACTTTGCTAACGACTCAAAACACTCTCAAAATCCCTCTAATCAGCTGCTAATTTGAAGATTCGAGCAGAAATACCAACCTTCACAAAAGTATGCATAACTCACCCAATTCTTATTTGATTCACTCGATTCTTTTTCCTACTTCTTTGGATTGACCTGAGCTATGTTTTCATTGGTTTTCCATGGAAAACCAGGCCCTGGAACGTCACAAAAAAGGCTCCAAAGTGGACTGTTTTGTTGCTATCTTCATTTAAACTTGTTAAAGTTTGTTAAACTTGAGTCTAACTCATCTCAAACCTATGTTCGAATGCTTACAACACTATTTGTGGTTGGTTAGGCTTAAAAACAAGGTTGAGACATTCAAAATTAGAGGTTTAATCCTCTCAAACATTCTGTTTTGTTTAAGTTTTTTGTGAACAAGCTTGAAGCTTGGTGTTTATGTGACTAAGGTTAACTTGGGCTATCCTATCTTGAAGTCCACCACTACTTGATGATTTCCTTAGTTCAGTTATATTATTCTTGTAAGTTCATAACCCTCCTTGTGTTCTTAAACAAAAGTGTAGTGGTGAACATTTGAGGTACCTAAATGGAAGCTTGTTCTTCCTACCTCATGCATGAAATCCATGACACTAGAGGTACCCAAATGGAGACTGTTAGATCCTCTCCCGTTTAGCTTAGGAACCTAAATTGTATCATTGTCCATACCAACGGAAATTATATGACAAGATTAACCGAATATGAATTGCATTTACTGTTTAAACGTTGTTTTATTGATCATAATAGTTCAATACATTCAGTTCCAGATCCGACAGAGCTTCGCCATCTGTGTGCCAAAATTGCAGAAGTTACAAATGAAGGAAACAAGACACCTATTTATTGCCACACAAGTTCGCTGGGATGTGATCAAGTTCGGGCGAACTTGACTATATCAAGTTCGGCCGAACTTGATCTTACATATGCTAATTGCATAAATACTCTTCATTTTCTAGTCTAATCTAGCCAAAACTATACAGACTCGGTCCAAGACTAAGACATAGACATTATGCACTAACAGACTCCCCTGGGATATCGTCTTCGTCTTGATCAGTCTTCAAAGCTCTACTTTTGTCTGACACGCCCAAAGAAGTTCTTGATTGGCTTTTTACGACGTTCTTGCTCTAGAATCGGAGTTTGATCTGTAGGTGGCACTTTAGTCATGAACTGAAACCTTCCGAGTCTCGCCTCCCTACCCATTTCATGTATACGTTCAATGCGCGCTTCTTCCTTCAAAAACTCTTTGCATTTAAGTTCCCTCAAGCTCGATTCCCACATTCTACCAGAGTTAACTTCATGTGCATAGCAGACATTAACGACCCTCTGATATTGCATCGCTTGCTCCTTCTCACGTTCTTCAAAATAAATCTTGCTGTAGAATAGACATTTGATATCCTCCTTCGAGCAATTCACTAGCTACATCGGGTCTAGTATCCGAATCGTTCTCCACACTCCTCTCAAACCTTCCATCCCAAACATTTCAACTCTTTCCTGAAGGTTATCCAAATGATCTTCAAACTTTAGAATAATCACTGCTTCACAAGTATTAGGATCAACCTGCCACCACTTAAACAGAGGTTAGAAATTATGTTCGATAGGCATTAGGGGCATATTCCTCATCGCTCGTGGACGCTTCATTATCAACGTGATATCTTTAACCCCAGACTTCTTTTCTGTTTTGAATCTACGTTTCAGAATAAATGGCTTCCAATATCTGAACCCTTTTGTTGCTTCAAATTTGATCATTTTCCACAACAACTGATCAATAAACTTCATGTGATATGTGACATTACGTGTCTGCACTAGCTCCAAATATGCCTGCTATTTGAAGTATTGCACTCCAAATTTACGTTTAATAGCATAAACGTTCAACTCTTTGAACCACCCCCAGCTCAAAATATCTCCTAATGACACATCTTTATCTCTGGTAAAGAATGCTAATGGACGTCGAAACTTCCGTTCACGTGGCATCTCTCTAAACCAGGACTTCTTCGCTTGCGCAATCTCCTCTTTTGTCATCGGTTTAGGGATTTTTCCTTGTCGTACAGACTCTTCGATCTTTTCTTTCAACATGTCTTCTTCAGCTGTTCGTACATCTACTCAAAGGTTGGAAAACTATCAGTGTTCAACCCTGTGTACTTCTCAGCTTCATCTTTTTCATCATCAGAAGACCAATCTTCAACTATAACCCTGTTGTATTCGTCAGCATCATATCTACGTTTGTAATGATACTCATTCGGCTTAAACGTATTCATATTCAGAACTTGTTCTTCAAAATCAAAATCGAACCATTCAGCATCAATATCGATCAGCTTTGCCAAGTCTTCTTTAGAATATTTATGCACATATTCTCCCTCTTTAACGTTGTGTTCGAGCATCAAAATCAAAGGCTTTGTAGGAACCGCAGCCATAGGCATAGCTGTAATAGCATTTGACATATCAATATCATCTTTCTGCCCCCCCTGTCTGCTCCCCCTGAGTTTGATCTTCCATTTGATTAGATTCATCATTCAGCAACGATGTAAAATCAAACTCTTCATTCACTTTCGCATCAACAACTTTAAGACCAACTCCACCTTGATCATTATCATCATTACCATCATCATTGTCGGAGTCGTCTTTAGTATCATCTGCTTTTTCATCATCATCGTCTTTATCTTCAGCTTCATCATCGTCTTTCTTTTCAGATTCTTTTTCAGGAACAACCACACTAGACTCCGAAGCTTTTGCAGACTCTATCACAGGTTCTGTAATCTCATGAATACTTTCAATAACATTCTTTCCCTTGCCCTGTTCAGCCATTTCTTTATCTGCGTTTTCTTTGGCTTACTTCAGATATATCCTTGCATATTCAGCATCAAAATCAATACCCAAACTGTTTGTCAGAACTTTCTGCAGCCTGTTGAATCTTTTATCATTCATATCCTTCTCTGATCGTAGTTCTGCTAACTCTTTCATTTTTGCGTCTTGTAAACTTTCGATTAGTGCCTATAAGTACCCTCTGTCACCCTACAAGAATTTAATTTTATCAGACATAATTTCTTTCTCCACTTCACTCTGCTTCACCAACTTCTCTAATTCAGCTTCTCTGTCTCGTTCTTACAACTTTATCTTCTAGAATCTTCACACGCTTTTCTAGCTTGTCGACATCTGATTCTGGAAAGAAATCATTCAAATCCTAAATATCCACTAACTCATTCGGATACACCAAATAACTTCGATTTTGGAGTACTTTTTGGCGTAGACTGTGATATCTGTGATGATTTGATCATGTAACAATGTCAAACAAGTTATCAATGAATGAAATTTTTATGAGAAATTTTGTGTTTTGTTTATGATTTTTGTATTACTATTTCAATAATTGCACAAATTCAATTCATGCACAATTCCAAACTCTTGAACAATTTCTAGAAATGAAATTGCAAACTGTTACGTAAACGTAATCAGTTTAATGCGATGTACACTCCGGAATGATGAAACATACTTTAAATATCCTTTACATAACTTAGAAATAAGTTTTGAAGGGTTTGGTATGTCAAAAACAAGCTTATTCGATCACATGGACTATTTACGACAAACTGCGAAAGTCTGCCGATTCTCGTAGCAACGTATGCTCTGGAACAAGTTCTTAAGCTAAACATACCCTAAATACCCTTAACATAGCTTAGAAATAAGTTTCAGGGCTTCGGTATGGCCAAATCACACTTTTGTAACTTCAGGGACTATTTTGCAATTTTTTGCAAAACTATACCTTTTCGCGTAAATCGCTATTCGGAACATGTACGGACATCCCAACAAAATTTTAATCATTAAAATATCATATTTTAGTGATTGGAATGCAAAAATATCATTCGTTACGCTTTTACGGTCGCGCACGCGTTCGTTACGATTTTCGTTGTAGTTAACCGAAAACCGCAACCGTACGACTAAACAAACCGACATCCGAAATTTTTTTAGCACATTTCAAGTTCCCTATACTTTACTGTCCTTATAAAGCTTGAAAATGGGGTTAACGGGTGTTAAAAGTGCCAAAACGGTTCAAAAACAAGTTTAGGGGCCATTTCTGCCAAATTTGAAACTTCAGCCTCTGCAAGGGCGGCCTAACCCCATACGGTCCGTAAGGGGTCGCCAGCTCACCAGAGTTGTTAAATCAAGGTGGCAGCTTCTTGTTAAATGCCTCATTGACTCACCAAACGAATTTGCCACCTTCCCTTCTGCATTTGACACCTAAGGGGACACTAATCAAGTTCAGGGATGACTCATGGACGCTTGTCATGATCAAATGAACCCAATTCAAGTATAAAAACCAAGGTGTTCTTCATTCTTGAACTTTTACAACCATCTCTTTTGTCCCATTATGCTTCAATCCGAATTTGGCAACCATCTTGAAGTCTGGTGTTCTTGATCAATCTTTGTTGTTTGTAAGTGTTTTCTTTCATGCTTGTTTCAATTCTTGTAGTTTAATTGGATCAAAAGTCATAAAATTTGACTTTTGTTTGACTTCCATAATTGATCATGAATTGATCAACTTAAAATCCAATTGAACCTTGCAATATGATGGTAATCAAGATGGTTAGGATCCCTATTGATCATACCTGCTAATTTCTATCATTTCTAGTCATTTTGACAAGTCAAAGTTTCGGTCAAAATGCGATAAATGCGCATTTCACAACGGAACAAATTTTGGGTGTCAAAACAGTTTGTTTTGATACCAAAACTCTTTTATAAACTTATATAAACATGTCAAAACATGTCTAAATCGTCACTCTCATTTTAGTGCTTGTTTAGAGTTGAAAGTAGAACGTTTTGACTACCGGTTTGACTTTCGAATCTGACCCGTTTGGTTGATATTTGAATCCAACCAAATACATATTTATGACCATAATTATAAAGGAATAACCCTCTGAGGTTATACCTTATGGTCATGTCATTTGGTTAGTATTATGATGATTAGTTGATATAATCTTCAATAATGACCAAAATGCCCTTTTTGAAAATAAATCAACTAAGAACATATGTGACATAAAAAATGACATAAAATCTGATGTGACAACAATATTAAACATATTTTGGTAATTAGGATTTATCATAACACATATCTAACCATCCGAATGCGTAGTTACGCAAATGACGCGTTAAAGTGGCTTAAACTATCTTAACGGGTCATAAAGGGTCAAAAGCACTTATGAATCTTTCCAACTCAGAATGTTAACTTTATTAAACCATTTCATATGAGTTCCAATACTCATTTGGTTTATAGGGTCTCATTCTATCCGTTCCACCGATTAAACTCCCGATATTTACACAATTATCCGATTTTAGGACACGATTGATTTCTCGGACTTTTGAGCTTGTTTTGATCTTCGATTCAAGGTTACAATAGCAATCACAAGTGAGTACATAGTTCCCCTCTTTTATGTTTTGCAAATATTTTGGGGTGATTCATATGTGCTAAATCATTTTTCGAGTTTACAAAATACAAATACTATGGTTTATATAAACAATACGATTTCAATAATGTGAACAAACTTGTTGGTGCGTTGTATCCATAACAAGAATGTCATTCATTAACAATGGCCAAGCCGACCAGTAGTAAGTTACGGCGCCTAGGACTGACAATCCCGTTACCAAAATTCCCGGGGTTTGTGGGGAAATTTGGGAAGAAACTAAAACTGTATTTGTAACATACCCTTTGGTGGTATGTTATACGATTAAGGGACACCATGGGTTGTCTCGAACAAGTCAACAAAGGTTTGAATGTATTCACGAAACGACCAAGAGTTTTCAGAATTAGAACGATGAACGATGAACAATTGGTTTATAACAAGGAACGATGATCGATGAACAATTGGTTTACAACAATTGGTTTATGATAAGTGATTTAGATAACGGAACGCGTGTAATGTAATAAAAGCATGGTGGATACGCCGTCGGTACTTCCTTAATAACAAGAAAAACAACTTCAATGCTTGTTTGTTGGTTTAATTTTGTTTAACAGTTCTAAGACAATATGACAATATAATCTATGTTTAATATCCAATAAACCGAAATATGAAATACCATGTGTTGTTGAAACAACCTGTGAACGTGACTCCCCAAGTGTTTCCGCCGCGTGTTGTTTTACGCGATTTGGGGTGTTACAGATTGGTATCAGAGCACTGGTTATAGGAAATTAGGTTATTAGTAATGCTTTGACCTAGACTATAACCTTCCTAGGACCCTAACGCGAGTTTACTTGCGGTTAGATTTAAAATACAATACAATCACCTACCCTTAGTTGATTACCAAAACAAATCTACATAATTTCAAATCCGTTTTTGAAAATCAATCATCTATCCTTAGATGATTTGTTTTTGGCTTTAAGCCTTCGAAGTTTTCAAAATCTCATCAAAATTTGGGTTTTAATAATGTGAACACGTGCAATCTAGAAGGGTGGGCGCCGGTACCCTGAGTTTTCTGTCTAATGCTAGAGTGTTCGTACAAATCCACTTAATCGGACCAGTCATTCTTACCTGGGAACTCTTGGGGTGAGTGTCCACTTATAGGCTAAAGCATGTCTTCGCGATACATTATAAAGACCCATTTACTTTGATTAGTCGTTGTGCGTCATTTGTGTGTTTTGAGAAACAAACAAATGACCACCATCCTTATGTTTCGTCGATATTTTGATGCCTCTATTTATTTTTCCGAATATCAATCTCATATATCTTCCTTCATGTTTTCTTTTAGAATGCCTCCTCGACGTGATGCAACTCAAAATGCCGAAATGGCAGTCATGATCGCTCAACAAATTGCTGTCGTACTCCTGAACCTAGTAACTCAAATGAATCAAGCGAACAACAATAACAACAATAATAACAATGCACCAGCTCCGTGCAACTATAAACAATTCTGTTCGGCTAAACCACTTCAGTTCACTGGGTCTAAGGGAGCTACGGGACTTCTTCAATGGTTTGAGAGTCTCGAAAGCACATTCCTTTTTGTTCAATGTCCGAATGAGCGAAAGGTCGAGTTTGCATCTAGTGTGTTCAAGAAAAGAGCTTTGACATGGTGGAATGGCATTATGAGAGACAGAGGTGCCGAAGTGGCCTTGGCTCAAACCTGGGAAGAGCTTCGGGCTCTTATGATAAAGGAGTTCTGTCCTCGCCATGATCAAAGGGCGCTCGAGAACAAATGTCATGATCTTAAGCAAGACAGTGGTGAGAGTCGTGCTTATACCGACCGATTTGAGGAGTTGAGTTTACTTTGTCCTTCGATGGTGACGCCTTTGGATAAGGCAATCGAGAAGTATATCAATGTTTTACCTGGTCCTGTGCAAGATATTGTCACTGGTAGCAACCCACCACCGTTCGACAAGCTATTGAGTTAGCTGCAACCTTAACCGATTCACAAGTCAGGAAAGGTAACCTTCATCGCAATGGCGATAAGAAATCCTCTGCTAAGTCAACTCAAGAGAAACCGAAGGGAAACAAATCCGAGCCTTCCAAACGAACGAAGAAGTGTAAGGCTTCTCAAAACTTTGCTGCGACTGCACAACCCGCTCCAACTGCTCCCCTAAACCAACCAGCTCAACCTCCTGCAAAGAAACCTTATGCAGGAACTGCACCGCTTTGCAACCAATGTAATGGTCACCATCAAGTTCAGATACCGTGTTGACAGTGTACTACCTCTGGAAAACTTGGTCACCTGGCGAATATTTGTCGCTTTAACCCAAACCCAGCTGCACAGAATCCAGTTCAACCACAAGAAAATCCCGCTCGACCTTAATTTCCGCCTGGTTTATGATTTAATTGTGGTGAAATGGGTCACTACAAGAACAATTGTCTGAGACTAGTCAATGCTAACCCAGCCCGTGGTCATGCCTTTAACATCAACGCAAATGAAGCTCGTGCCTATAACGAGGTGGTTAACGGTACGTTCCTTGTAAATAAACATCCTGCTTCTGTTCTTTTTGATTCGGGTGCCGATAGAAGTTTTGTATCACTTGCCTTTGAGCCTTTGCTTTTGATGTCTAGAACTAAACTAGGAAAGCCCTTTTCAGTCGAGATAGCCAATGGTGAACCTCTCTTACTTGATTCGGTCATTCGTAACTGCCAGTTGAACCTCAATAACCATCTTTTTCCTATCGACCTTACACCAATGCAACTTGGAAGTTTCGATGTTATTATAGGAATGGATTGGTTAACCAAGCACCATGCCGAAGTTATTTGCTTTGACAAGATAGTTCGAATACCTCTTCCTTCTGGTGAAACTTTGGAAATTCATGGAGAGGAACCTGCTAGTAACGTAAAACTCATGACATGTACACAAGCCCAAAGGTACTTACGAAAGAATTATGTCTCCTTTTGGTACATATTGTAGAGGAGAAAGGTAATATCAAGAGTATTCAAGACATTCCGGTTATTCGAGATTATCCTGAGGTATTTCCCGAAGATCTACCTGGCTTACCCCCGGCACGTCAAGTTGAATTTCGAATTGATCTAGTACCTGGTGCCAACCTAATAGCCAAATCCCCTTACCGTCTTACACCGTTAGAAATGCAAGAGTTATCGAAGCAACTACAAGAGTTATCTGACAAAGGTTTCATTCGTCCGAGCTATTCTCCATGGGGTGCTCCTGTCTTATTTGTGAAAAAGAAGGATGGATCCTTCCGGATGTGTATCGATTATCGTGAGCTCAACAAACTCACAATCAAGAATCGATATCCCCTACCTCGCATTGATGATCTTTTTGATCAATTACAAGGTGCTACCTGTTTCTCCAAGATTGATCTGCGTTCTGGGTATCATCAGCTTCGTGTTAACGAGGAGGATATTACTAAGACTGTTTTCCGCACATGATATGGTCACTATGAGTTCACTGTTATGCCTTTTGGCTTGACAAATGCTCCAGCTGTATTCATGGACTTAATGAATCGGGTTTGTAAACCTTATTTGGATAAGTTCATCATTGTTTTCATCGACGACATTCTCATTTATTCAAAGTCTCGAGCCGAGCACGAACAACATCTTCGTTTGACAATGGAACTTCTAAAGAAAGAACAACTATATGCCAAATTCTCCAAATGCGAGTTCTGGTTGAAAGAAGTTCAATTTTTGGGTCACATTGTCAACGAGCAAGGTATTCATGTGGATCCTTCTAAAATCACTGCGATTAAGGATTGCAAAACACCCACTACTCCCACAGAGGTTCGCTCATTTCTTGGTCTTGCTGGTTACTATCGACGATTTATTGCGAACTTCTCAAAGATCGTGGTACCCCTCACTGCTTTGACTCAAAAGAATAAGCCTTTTGAGTAGGGACCTAAACAAGAGGAAGCTTTCCAAACCTTGAAACAAAAGCTCTGAAATGCTCCTATTCTATCTCTACCTGATGGTAATGATGATTTTGTGGTTTATTGTGATGCGTCGAATCTAGGCCTTGGTTGCGTTCTCATGCAACGAGAGAAAGTCATAGCCTACGAGTCGAGACAATTGAAAGTCCACGAGAATAATTACACAACTCAAGGGCTTGAGTTAGGTGTTGTTGTCTTTGCTCTCAAGGTCTGGAGACAGTATCTTTATGGCATGAAGTGTGTGGTGTTCACAGACCACAAAAGTCTCCAACACATATTCAATCAAAAGGAGTTTAACATGAGACAACGACGTTGGTTCGAACTCCTAAACGATTACGACTGCGAAATACGCTACCATCCAGGTAAGGCGAACGTTGTGGCTGATGCGCTTAGTCGCAAAGAACGTGTCAAGCTTCATTGTGTTCGAGTTCGATCTGATATCCAAACACGTATTCTTGAAGCCCAACACCATTGTGTAACCCAAGGTTTGTTGAAAGATGAACTACCTCATCAACTCGAACTTCAACTTGAAACGAAAGATAATGGATTACTCTATTACAAGAACTGGTTGTGGGTTCCGAATCAACACGACCTCCATACTCTATTGATGGATGAATCTCACAAGTCTCGTTACTCGATTCATCCTGGTGCTACAAAAATGTACAAGGATCTTCGTACCCAGTATTGGTGGCCCGGTATGAAGAATGACATTGCCTTGTATGTATCTAAATGCCTTACTTGTCTCAAGAGCATCAACATCCGTCTGGTTTATTGGAACAACCAGAAATACCGGTATGGAAGTGGGAGAACATCGGGATGGATCTCATCACTAAGTTACCGTGCACATCTAGAGGTCATGATGCAATTTGGGTGATCATGGATCGTCTAACAAAGTCAGCACACTTTATAGCAATCCGTGAGGTTTTCTCTGCTGACAAACTTGCCAAGATCTATGTTGATGAGATTGTGTCTTGTCATGGTGTTCCTTTGCACATCATATCTGATAGAGATGCTCGATTCTCATCTCGTTTTTGGAAGTACCCACATTTGTTTTCACGAGTTTCCTCTAATTAAATTTCGGGATGAAATTCCCTAAAGTAGGGGAGACTGTGATATCTGTGATGATCCGATCATGTAACAATGTCAAACAAGTTATCAATGAATGAAATTTTTATGAAATTTTGTGTTTTTTTATGATTTTTGTATTACTATTTCAATAATTGCACATATTCAATTCCTTCACAATTCCAAACTCTTGAACAATTTCTAGAAGTGAAATCGCAAACTGTTACGTAAACGTAATCAGTTTAATGCGACGTACACTCCGGAATGATGACACAAACTTAACATACTTTAAATATCCTTTACATAACTTAGAAATAACTTTTGAAGGGTTTGGTATGTCAAAAACAAGCTTATTCGATCATTGGGACTATTTACGACAAACTGCGAAAGTCTGCCGATTCTCACAGCAACGTACGCTCCGGAAAAAGGTCTTAAGCTAAACATAACCTAAATACCTTCAAAATAGCTTAGAAATAAGTTTCGAGGGCTTCGGTATGGTAAAATCACACTTTTGTAACTTTAGGGACTATTTTGCAAATTTTGCAAAACTATGCCTTTTCGCGTAAATCGCTATCCGGAACATGTACGAACATCCAAAAATTTTTGTAATCATTAAAATATCATATTTACGCTTTTACGGTCGTGCATGCGTTCGTTACGATTTTCGTCATAATTAACCGAAAACCGCAACCGTACGACCAAAACGATAAGTGATTTAGATAACAATTGGTTTACGATAAGTGATTTAGATAACAAAACGCATGTAATGTAATAAAAGCATGGTGGATACGCTGTCGGTACTTCCTATATATAAATGCTTTTATCACTTTACATACGTGGCATTATTTGCATCACTTGAACAAATGTTTACAAACGATGACACGCAACGATTTCAATTAAAGATATAAACCATATAAGTTGTTTCAAGACGATTTACTACTCTGATTTACGAAACAAATGCTTTGGTCAAGATTTATGGCTACAAATCTTTTATAAACTATAATTAACTTGTTTTGGATTGGTTAGTTATCATTGCAATATCAAATATTTTTCGATAACAAGGTTTTCAATTAATGACTCTAGTAGTCTAACAAGGTATTGCAATACATATTCAAAGCCATAAACTTGACACACTCACAAAACCTATGTACTCTCCGGCATTCTTTTATGCTAACTCGTTTTCACATATGTTTTAGGGAACGATGCTAGATGATACTGATGCATGCTCACGTAGGAATGGACTTGGACTTATTGCCTTAATAACAAGAAAAACAACTTCAATGCTTGTTTGTTGGTTTAATTTTGTTTGACAGTTCTAAGACAACATGATAATATAATCTATGTTTAATATCCAATAAAACGAAATATGAAATACCATGTGTTGTTGAAACAATCTGTTAACGTGACTCCCCAAGTGTTTCCGACGCGTGTTGTTTTACGCGATTTGGGGTGTTACATAGACTTCGGCGTACTCCTTGGTGTAGACACTTTAGGTGTTGAGCCTTCAGGTTGAGAATTTTTTGGAGGATCTGGAGATTGAATAATTGGAATCTTGAGTAATTCAGACTTAGGAGGTTCTTGTATGACTCTTGTCTGTAATATAGTCTCTTGAACATCAACAGTTTGAATATTTTTAGCCGCAGGAGGTTTTTGTGTAACTCCTGTAGATTTTGCACCCGAAGGTTCTTGTGTAACTTCTGTGCTCTTCGGCTTTCCTACATAACGTCTGCTTTTAGCTTTTTGAGCTTTCCTTCCTTTTGTTTTCGGAGAACCAGTAGTCTTCGTAGATACATTAGTTGCTGAAGACGTTACGCATTTCGCTTTCTTCTTTGGTCTCTCTGCCTCTGAATCTTTTTCTTGTTCAGGCTCATAATCTGCATCTATTTCTTTTATTTTCTCTGCATTTGATTCAGCAATAGCTATCTTTGTTTGAATTTCCAGAGAATCATCACTATCATTTTGTTCATCTTTGTCAGATGTTGCAGATATCACATCATCTTCATGCATTGTTTTCTCAGTCTCTTGACTATCCATAACCACAGCAGCACTAGAACCAGCCTCGTGTTGAACGTTTTCAGGCTCTTCCTCATCAATCAACATAGTATCGACTTTCTTTCGCTTTCGTGAACCTTTCTTTTTCTCCTGAACAACAACCTTCTTCAAGAACCAATCACTTCTCTTCTCTTTGAATGTAGATAGCCATTCAATCTCAGCGTTTCGTTCCTTTTCATCACCGCTGTCATCTTTCCTCCACTTATACTCTGGCGGCGCGACATAGTTCTCAGAGGCAATGGCACCGAATAAAGGCTTAGCAACAGGTGCATATGATTGCTTCTGGAAAGTGATAAGCTTCTTCACTGTAGTATCATCCAGATGGCTCAAATACACGATATCATTCTGATCTTTCACAATCTTCTTGAATTGGTCGTCTATCAACATCTGTACGAACCTCGGGTACATCACAAGTCTCTTCGACCCCATGTTGTTCTTCATATGAGTGATAACCAGCTTTGAATAGTTGAACCTCTTGTTTAGAATAAGTGTTGTAGCCATGCAGACCATATAGTCTTGAACATCGTCTAAACCGGCCTTTCAATGACTAAAGGCGTGTATAATAGCATGCATCAGAAACTTGTAAGGATTAGGGATTGATCCTTTCTTCAACGTAGATTCATTCACGTGCCACTTATATCCCATGTGGCAGAACATCCTCTAACCATTCGCTCATCAAGCATCATTGGATCATTAGCTGCATCGTTAAAGTTCAAAACCTTGCGAATGTCTGCTTCGGTCACTGTGATTTCTTTATCTTCATTCTCTTCACGAACCACCGACTTTATCGCAGTATCATCTTCATTCATCGTTGCTGACATCCAAAATCTATTAACATGCGACCTTTAGACCACCGTTTTTCCGTGATCGCCTTATGTATTGGAATCTGTTCAATAAATGCTCCGAGTGATGGACAGATAGCTTTATCCAACGTGATGCACGTGTTATGAAATTTATTAAACGAGAGCTCAATATTCTGCAAACCCATAAATCGTGACGAATTAGACGAAAATTTTCAATTTTCACAAACTTTCATCAAGTTCGGGCGAACTTGATTGGTAATTTGACATTTTTAACTAAGTTTGGTCAGACTTGCATAGTATATAACTATAACAAACATCAAGTCCAGGCGAACTTATCAAATTGTTTTAAGCATTATTTACACAAGTTCGGGCGAACTTGTTTATGATTTATCAAAACATTGTATACAAGTTCGGGTGAACTTGTGATGAAATCATTTTCACAGGTTTGTTTAGAAGTTCGGGCGAACTTATTGTTTAATATTTTAAATTCCTAATGACAAGTTCGGCCGAACTTGTCATCGTGTTCACCAAACCGGCAACATATGAATTCAAGATAGTTCTGATCAAATTAATGATATTTATACGGTCGATTTTGTTTGTTTAACATGTGTTAAGTCTTAATTTGTTCATTAAAGTCCTATAACATGTCCAACAATCAAGTTCAGATCTAAAACCGTCGAAAATCCTACAATTCACGGTCCAAATTCGAAATTCTCACCATAGCCATGATGAGTGATGTGCAAATCACCACTAATCACTAAACAATCGGGCAACACTTCGTCTTAAAAGTGTCAATTTCACAATTCGCCTTTTTCGCTCTTAAGTTCGCTCTGAATGTTGAAAAACCAGTGATGAAGTTCGGGCGAACTTGTCATCTATTTATAGATGATAAGTTCGGGCGAACTTATAGATCCAATCAGTTAAGATTAGATATAAGTCCGGGCGAACTTGATAACTATCATCACTTTCAAAACATGCACAAGTTCGGTCGGACTTGCTTACAAGTCTGGGCGAACTTGATAACTTTTCAAACTTAAATTTTGTAAATTTTTCAATTTAGACCCTGAACTTTTTCAGATTTTACCAGTTTTAACAATCCACTCAGTTAACCAAGTCCAAGCTAATGACCTTTGTTAACCGATCTGTCTGCCGAGTCCAAGTTAATGGCCTCGGTTCGACCCATTATGAACAAACTGTTGAATTTTTTGAATTTTTTTAAAAACAAGTTTCAAATTAATGAACTTTTCATCATTTTGGCTTACCAGATTTCACAGATTAGCTCCCAGCCCGTTGTCAATTAGATTCCCACCAGTTTAGTACCTTACCAGACTTCAAAGATCCGTTCTCCAACATTGGTTTGCTGAAAAACAATGTAGAAACAAAATCTTTTTGTATTTTTGTAAGTTTATGCTAAAACACACAGAAAATCTCTTTGGTTTTAATCTGTAAAGCAGATAAACTATGTACAGAACAAAGTAAACTATGTACAAACATATTTACAGACATATTTTTGTAAATTCATGTCTAAGGATCATATCAGTTGATTGAGACATATCACCAGTACCGTTGACCTTTTGACGAATTTAAGCTTTAAACTCGTTTACCTAGATTGTCGATATGTTTGTCCACTTAAACTTCAACACATTTCTCAATTGTTCCTAAATACGGTAGGTATGAATTATGAAACTTGACTTAACTATGGTTCCCATCTCAGAATATACTCTCGTATCAAGATTCCCTAGATTTCATCCTACAGGTGAGTATAGCATAATTGATATTTGTATCTGGGTTAATGCGAAGCCTTGAGAGCTCAGGTTAATACCACCGTATCGACAAAGAGATGAAGGCTCGACTTATAGGTGTGTTCCAATTAAGGAATCTTTTAAGCACTGCAAATGATTTGATCTTCCGATATTTTTCAAGTTTGCATGCAGTTTAGGGGTTTGTTGCAAAAGCATTATAGAAGTTCTAGGCTATTGCTTCCGCAAAATTAGAAGAACTTGTATAATACCCCAGATATCGACTATCTATAAAGACCTCGTATCTCAGAATCAGGCAATCTCTTAAACAAAATTTCGGAGTACTAAGTCCATATATCCGAGTTATGTTAATCACAAGATTAAGCAGTTTTAAAATTTAGTTTATATCTCAGAAACAATTTACTGAACGTGTAAAGCCTATCGACACATCCATAGTAAGACTTGTTTATCACTTTTTAAACTTTACATTGCTTTAGCATACTGTGATAGTCCACTGATGTACTATCATTTCCTTTGTGACAACAAATTCTTTTTGTCTTTTTCAATGTTTTTGTACTTTTTGAAAATTTTCATATGTTTTTGTATTTTCTCAAATATTTCTCTCCCTAAAATCAAAAACATATTTTTGTATTTTAGTTTTTAAGAAATACTAATCTGAAAGATATACAAACCAATGTGGATCACGTGAACTCGTCGTCTGATCCGTATTCAACCTCTGCTTCCGCACCTGTCAGCAAATTTTTAATACTGTTAAGCCTCATGAGATATTTAAAACTTGTTAAAGGAAATGCTTCGGTATTAAAATCAACTTTTTGTTCATCGGTGTGGATTTTTTCTATTCGCACCAACTTCTTTTCGTAGCAGTCACGAATGAAGTGATAACGAATTTCAATGTGTTTAGTACGAGAGTGATGAACAGGATTTTTGGTGATGTCGATTGCTGCCTTATTATCTACATATAAAGGCATATCAAGAAATTGCAATCCATAGTCACTCATCTGTTGTTGAATCCATCGGATTTGTGAACAACAGCTGGAAGCAGAAATGTATTCTGCCTCACAGGTAGAAAGAGAAACTGTGGTTTGTTTCTTGCATTGCCACGTTACTAAGCGTGTTCTAAAGAACTGGCAACCAGCCGTTGTAGATTTAGAATTCAGCTTGTCCACCCTGAAGTCTGAGTCAGTGTATCCCGTTAGATCAAAATTATCGTTCTTTGGATACCACAAGCCGGTGCTTGGACATCCCTTCAAGTAACGGAATATTCTTTTGACTATCTGCATGTGTGACACTCGAGGACTGGACTGATATTTCGCGCATAGGCAGGTAGGATACATGATATATGGGCGAGATGCCGTCAGATACATCAGAGATCCTATCATCGACCGATAGAGTGCATCATCCACTTTGGTTCCAGTTTCGTCAATGCAAATCCCATGGTTCAGTGCCACCGGAGTCGAAAGCGGCTTCGAGCTATCCATTTCAAACTTCTTGAGAATATCGTGAACATACTTTGTTTGATGAATGAATATGCCGTCTAGTAACTGATCCATCTGTAATCTGAGAAAGAATTTCATTTCACCCATAGAAGACATCTCGAATTTCTTCTTCATGATCTTTTCGAACTCTTTGCAAAGACTATCATCCGTTGAACCAAAAATGATATCATCCACATAGATTTGTACGATGATTAGAAGATTTCCGACTTCCTTGGTAAACAATGTATTATCCACTGTGCCTCTAGTAAAGCCATTTCCCACGAGATGTTGAGATAACGTCTCGTACCAAGCTCTCGGGGCTTGATGTAATCCGTATAAGGCTTTGTCTAGGAGATAAGCTTTGTTCTTGTTCAGTGAATCGATGAAACCTGGTGGTTGGCCAACGTACACTTGTTCGCGTAGCTTACCATAGAGAAATGCGGATTTCACATCCAACTGGTACACCTTAAAACCTTTCCAAGCTGCGAATGCAAGGAAAATGCGGATTGACTCTAATCGTGCAACCGGTGCATAAACTTCCGTATGGTCAATACCTTCTTGCTGGTGGAAACCCTTGACAACCAACCGAGCTTTGTTTCTAATGATCACTCCCCGATCATCCCTTTTGCACTTGAAGACTCACTTCGTGTCTATAGCTTTCTGCTTCGGTGGTAAGTCTATAAGTCTCCAGACTCCCAGTTTCTCAAACTGTAACAATTCCTCTTGCATTGCTATCACCCAGTTCTCATCACCCAGAGCTTCATTCACAGTCTCCGGCTCTATTTGAGATATGAAACATGAATAGTAGCAGTAGTCTTGAGTAGGAGCAACTCGGGTATAGAAACAACTTAACGCTTTGTTGATTTGACTTCTTGTTCGCGCAACAGTCTGTAATTCATCAATAATATTCGTTGAGGATGATAAGAGTAAGATCGTGGCATCTCTTCGCTAGGAACATCAACCAAGCTATTCTGATTTGTGATATTTAGATCAACGATCCAATCAACATTAGGAGAACTAGATGTAGCTTATTTTGATTGCGCGGGCCAGCAGATTGATTCAACATGTTGGATATCTGCTCAGATTCTTCATCCGATGAGGATTCTCCATCAGCATCAAAGGTCGGTGCTTCATCAGAGTCGGAATTCTAATTCCGAGAGGCATTTGGCACTGAAGTTGCATTTCTGGTTCAGTGGAGACATTTGATGGAGTTGTAGTAGGTGTTGGTTCTGCTTCAGAAACATTTTCAACTGGAACACCACTATTATTCGGACCTACACCAGAAGATGAAGTATCCAACGTGGGTTGATTAACCACAATTGGTCTTAGAATATGTTCTTGGTTTGCCGATTGTTGTAGATAATAAAGAGCTGCAAGTTCTTCATCAGACGGTTCTTCTGCCAAGTCAAATGACTTCCACAAATCTTGGTAATTAAACAACCACGCATCGCCTTTCCTCTGAATCAGAGTTGTGTAACGAAAGCAATCAACGTGTTGTGCTTCGATTACCTTTCTCAAAGAGGGAACATAAACTCTCCTTAGTGGACTAGCAAATCCGACAAAGAAACCTTCAAGCGATTTGGCACCAAACTTACCATCTTGATCAATTACTTTACATGGCGCACCAAATGGCTCTAGATATTTCAAATTTGGTTTCCTTCAGTTAATCATTTCAAAACATGTCTTTTTAGTCGATTTGACAGTTAAGACCCTGTTTAGTGTGTAGCAAGCCGCTGCAATTGCCTCACTCCAGAAGGTAACAGGAAGTTTCGAGTCTGCAAGCATGGTTCTTGCTGTTTCGAACAAAGTTCTATTCTTCCTCTCAGCTACACCATTTTGTTGTGGAGTATAAGGTGCACTGAATTCGTTCAGAATTCCTTTGGCATTGCAAAACTCTTTCATCTTGTTGTTCTTGAATCCGTGTCGTTGTCACTGCGAATACGTCTGACAGGCAGATGATATAAATTTTCGATCTTCTTAAAGAGACTCACCAGATTGTCGAACATTTCATCTTTAGATTCTTGAAAGAAAACCCACGAATATCAAGAATAATCATCTGTGACGACTAAGCAGTATAGGTCTCCTGAAATACTTTGGACGTTCACCGGTCCAAAAAGATCCATATGAAGACGTTCAAGCGGCAGCTTTATAGAATTCAGAATCTTCTTCAGATTGACATTTTTATCTGCTTTCCCTTTTTACATTCTAGACAGTGATCTGTCATATGGAAGCTTTGAAGATTGACCCCGTCAACTAAATCGTTATGAACTAGAAAATTCATTTTCCTCAAATGAATGTGCCCCATTTTTCGATGCCATAGAATAGAATCTTTCTATGTGGCTTTAGTGTCAAAACATTGTGCAGATTTTGATGATGTTATAGCGACACCCATATCTAAAACATAGAGATCGTTTTCTCGCAGAGCATGCATGAGAATCCAATCATACGGAATCTTGAAATCGGCTTTAATATCATGCACTCTTTGTCGTTGAAATGAACTGTGAACTGTTTGTCACAAATCTGCGAAATGCTTAGAAGATTGTTCTCTAGCTCAGCAATGTAGTTCACACGATCAAACGATACTACGCCATTGGAAAGTTTTCCTTCTTCGACGATCCTTCCACCTTGATTACCGGCAAAGCCAACATATCCACTGTTTATAGCTTTGATGTCAAAGAGAAAAGCTTTCATCCTTGTCATATGCCTTGACGCTCCACTATCCAGAATCCACTTTGAAAGAAGAGATCTTTGGAGCCCCTGCACATAATTCAGTTAAAAAGCATGACCCAAGCCTTCTTGGTCTTCGGTTTGGGATAAAAAGCTTCGTAATCATCCTCAAAATCTCCATCTGAGCCTCCACTCTCATTTACATTTCAAAGTTAACTTTCTTTTTACCTTTTGATGATTTCATACCAATTGAGGATTTGACAGTTTCAGGTTTATTCTCAGATTTAGATTCTTTGTTGCTACCAGTCTTAACAAGCTCAGACTTGGTAACTTTAGGTGTTGATAACTTCCTTTTAGCAATCCAGGATTGTGATTTTATGTTTGCCTTTTTAATGTAAAACCTTGATTCATTTGCCTTGGAAGTTTCACCTTTTTTGAAAGTTGAGTTTTCAAACTTCTTTTCAATTTTAGGATTAACTTCAAGTTTAGAGTCATCAAAATTGTAACTGGTTTTACATACTCTGGTTGCTTAGGTTTAACAACATCTGAAGTTGTTTTCCTTCGAAGATAGACCGGCTTAGATTTCGAACACTTGCGTGCAATGTGACCAACTTCATTACACTTGAAGCAAGTCTGATCATTATGAGAATTTCCACTAGTGGATTTTACACCACTTGTGGCTTTGGCCTTATCTCGAAGTTCCTTTTGTTTCTTAAACTCATCGTTTGATTGCTTTCCAATCAAACTTTCCTCTTGAACCGTGCTTGTCCCATAAACAAATGTCATGTTTTTATCTTTGTATTCGCGAAATGGTGACATTTTCTTATTCAGTTCTTCTTCAACATCTAAACCCAGCCCAGCTCCCCTATGTTCCAGAAAATCACCACCCTTCCTTTGGTAGTTGTTTCTTTAAGGTTTAGAATAAAATTTCTTTTCATTGATTTTCAAATCATCTGATGAAATGTCAACGGGTTTGAAGAATTTATCATGTTGATCTTCCTTCACATTCCAAATCGGAAAGCTATCATCGAAGTATAGTCTATCAGAATCCTTAACTTTGTACATGACAACGTTAGGATCATCACTTAGGCTATCTTCCGATGATTTATCGTCATCTTCGGATTGTGAATCAGAATTGTTCGACCTCGAGTTGGCGCTTTCAAAGCTGCCATCATCAGATTCACTCAAGACAATATCAACAACTTGCTTAACCACTGCTTCGCCATCATCACTCGTGTAGATTATATCAATGTTCTCAGGCAGCTCATTTTTTGTTCAGTGAAAAGTTCAATGTTGAGCGCCTTTTCCATCCCCTCAGCTTTTTTGCGACAATACTTTTCGCCAGGGGTGGTGGAACATTGGTATAGTCTCCATGTTTCTTACCTTTGGCCTTCTGAACATTTTCTTTCGACTGAATAGTAGGAAGACTGTGATCGATGACGTAGGCATTAGTGGTATAGCTCTTTAGAAGTTGTCGAACCCTTTCGGTTTCGATTGTGATGTCTTGTAACTCTTGTTTTACTTCAGCAATGTTGTTAATATAAACGTTAATAGCTTTTTTTCATTAAAGTAGCTTTTAACATTCTGATAGAATCATCTTGTTCAATGTTATTTCTATCCAACCTACTGTAGTCATCTTTCATTTTGTCATATGCCTCCTTCATTATGCGATAATCGTATTTGAAATTATTATTATGCACATTGATTTCAGCTATGATCTGAGACTTTTCAGCACATTGAATACACAGTTCAGCACATTTTTACATGGTTTTTCTACCTCGACAATTTTTACCTTTTCTTCTGAACCTACCATCGTCAGATTTTCCATCATAGCCTTGTTGGCAATCTCTGTAAGGTTTTCTTCATTCATTTCTTTGGTTACATTGATAACCTCCTCAATCACAGGTTTTTCTTCAGCAATTTGCTCCGAGGATGTTGTTTCGCCAAAACAGCCTGCAAAACTAGTTGACATGTTAGGGGAAAGGATACCCTGCAGCTTTGTATGCTGATAAATTTCCTCCTCCTCAGCTTGTTGCATGTACTCTTCTAGTAATACACTCTCCATATCTGCATCCTCATCAGATGTGTCTTCTACAATCTCAGCCATTAGAGCAACACAGGTCTTCTTGGCAATATATGAGTTCCAATCAAAACCATCATCTTCATTTGAAGCGACCATTGCCTTTTCTGTGTTGTTGGTGTTTGGTTTTTCTTGGATTTCGACTTGAGTCTTCTTTGGGAATGGCTTGTACTGAAGTGACTTCTTGTAGTATTCGTTGCCACCTCCAAATGGACTTTGATTGCCCGTTGCTTCTGGATTCTTGCATTCTCTCTTGAAGTGCCCTTTCTGTCGGCATCTAAAGCAAGTGACTTTCGTTTTGTCGAACCCTAATTTGTTGCTAGAGTTTCCGATGTCTCTGCCGGTAAGAGCAACAAACTTTGTAACCACCGAATGATTGAAGCTAAGGACCATTTGATGTCCATCAGTTCAAGTTCTTCTTCAAATTCGGCGGTCATTTCCGGATTACCAATCTTCCCGGCCACCAAGCTTTCATATGATTCTAACACTGTGGCGAGAAGTGCCATGTGTTGTTTGGCAACTTGTTCAGAAACGACAATGTTTAGATTAACAGTAATGTTGCATTGTACACATTTGGATCAGAATTGGATTGATTATTCTGATTTACTTGATTCTGATATGAAGAATTTGATCCTGTGCTTGAAAATGATGGACTCTGAGGACTCTGATCATATTTCGGATATGATTGAGTTTGACTGTGTGGCAAATGATTCGAAGAATTCAGATTCGCGCTAAAAGCGTTTTGGATCTTCGGGCTAATGATATTCTCTTGAGCTCCTGACTTGTAGTACAGCCCTACATCTTGAGTCACGTTCGCATTCTTTGATTTTGCTATCTTTAACAACTCCATCTCGTGCCCCTCTAGTTTATCAATGAATATGGACAATTTGAAAAACTCCCAACTCGCAGTTTCTTTGAGCACCATGAGATAAGTCGTCCACTCACACTCAGGTAAAGCGTCTGCTAGCTTATCAATGTATTCTTCTTCTGTTTTCTCAAGCCCGTGTCTCCTCATGATCACTTTCAGATGACAAAACCTTTCGATCATCTGTTTCATCGTTTCCCCTTTAATCATCGTAAATATATCAAATTCTTTCATGATCAGTGCTTTCTTGCTTTTGACCATTTCTGCACTTCCCTGGTATTTATTCTTCAAGGATTTCCATAATTCCTGTGCAGTTTTGAATTCCGGTAGAAGCACTAAATATTTCTTTCACCGATTGTTGGATCAAGCTTATCATTTTCTTCTCGGTGACGTAAGCATCTTTCTGTAAAGTTGAGAACTTGCTGGTGTCGATAACATTATCATTCTCATCTCTGGGCCATGTATAACCAGTCTCTATTGCCACCCAGCTGTGGAAATATGTAGCTAGGACCCAATTCATAAACTTCTCTTTCCATCCCTCATATTCATCCATACACATGAGTTTTGGCGGTTTCACGGATGTGCCCATTTCTTTGTCGATGTTCACTTGATTCACCATCTGAGCGTTTGATGTTGTAGCAGACATAAAAGCACTGTGCAAATCTTCCATCTTGAAAGTTGAGAACTTGATGATGTCGATAACATTATCATTCTCATCTCTGGGCCATGTATAACCAGTCTCTATTGCCACCCAGCTGTGGAAATATGTAGCTAGGACCCAATTCATAAACTTCTCTTTCCATCTCTCATATTCATCCATACACATGAGTTTTGGCGGTTTCACGGATGTGCCCATTTCTTTGTCGATGTTCACTTGATTCACCATCTGAGCGTTTGATGTTGTAGCAGACATAAAAGCACTGTGCAAATCTTCCATCTTGAAAAATGACGAATTTTACTGGAAAACACATGTTCACAAACTTCGAAAAACAATCAGTACACTGACAAGTTCGGGCGAACTTGCAGTTGGTAAGAAAAATCAGATTTGATTTACACAAGTTCGGGCGAACTTGTGTTTGACTTTTGAAAAAAATTCTCCCTGATTAAGTTCGGCCGAACTTATGTTTGATTTTCAAGACAAATATCAAGTTCGGGCGAACTTATGCTAGATATTCAACAAGTTTTACTCAAGTTCGGGCGAACTTGGTAAAAATTGACAGAAAAATAGTAAGTTCGAGCGTACTTGTATATAAATCTTGAAATAACAGTCAAGTTCGGGCGAACTTGATTAAAAATCTGAGAATTTTAATCAAGTTCGGGCGGACTTGATGTTAAGTTCAGCCAGAATTTGTTTGCAAAACATGGTTTTTTTGAACTTTTTGATATCAATTCGTTTGAATTTGATGTCCAAGCTCTTAGGAGTTTACCACAAGTGTATTTTACATGACATATTCAAAAATCAGCAACTTTTATACGTGAATTCATTGTTTTCTTTGAAAAATGAAGAAAAATGGTAGAAAGAGGTAGAATAACAGTAGATCTTGCTATGATTCCACCAATTTAGATACCGTGGCTCTGATACCACTTGTTAGATCGTCTCCTGTTTAGCTTAGGAACCTAAATTGTATCTATTGTCCAAACAAGCAGAAATTATATGACAAGATTAACCGAATATGCAAGATTTACTGTTTAAACATTGTTTAATTGATCATAATAGTTCAATACATTCAGTTCCAGATCCGACAGAGCTTCGCCGTCTGTGTGCCAAAATTGCAGAAGTTACAAATGAAGGAAACAAGACACCTATTTATAGCCACACAAGTTCGCTGGGATGTGATCAAGTTCGGGCAAACTTGTCTTGATCAAGTTCGGCTGAACTTGATCTTACATAATGATTCCTGGCGAACTTGTATGCTAATTACATAAATACCCTTCATTTTCTAGTCTAATCTAGCCAAAACTATACAGAATCGATCCAAGACTAAGACATAGGCATTATGCACTAACAGAGACCTTGATCTCCTACCTCCTACTTGACTTATATGTTATGTATTTATTTTAAATTTAATCTAGGTATATACTTATAACTATGTAACAAAGACTTGATAATGACTTAATAGTTATTTGTTAAGAAACTAGTTACATCATCTAAGGACCATACAACTTGTTACGATTCTAATGGATCTTCGAATCCATGAAAACACACCAAACCCTTGAGGTTTCTATAGTGTCAAGAACAAGTGTCATGAGTACCAAGATGATTATTTTCATAATAAGGTATTAAACATTATTTTAATTCTGAATCTATAATCTTCCGTTAATTCCCAATACTCACACGCCTATGGTTCGTTGTGTAGAAGGACAAGGTGCTCGAAACTAATCCATCAACCAACAACGCTCGCGGGATTTCAAGTGGGAAAGCTTGCAAAACCGTGAGCATACTCGATCCCTTTTTCCTTTTTACACTTTAGGTGCAACATGTACATTATACAAAATCACACGACACTTAAACTATTTTAATCTCTACCCATGCTTAACATGAAACTATTTGATGCTTGTTAGACTTGTATGATATGTAAACTATTTGTGCTAATATGCTTCATTAACTTTGCTAGCCTACCTTAACAATTATAGCGCTATAGGATTAATGCACCGCCCACGAAACTTTGGGTATTGTTAAGTTAAACATGTTAACCTCCCGCTATTCTATTGGGATAGGCTATTTTAATGCGTTGGATTCTTGGGTTTGAACATATAGTACACCGTTTCGGCATACTAGTAAACTTGCATAATACGATTCATGTTGGATATGAGACTTTAAACAATTTTATTCTATATTATGCTATGTAACAAAACTTATATGCTCGCCAACTTTTGTTGATATATTTTAATACATGTTGTAGGTTGATTGATGAGACGATGTTGATAAGAATGCAATTTAGGTGGACTTAGATACACACCTAGATAAATTTTGTTATTTTAATGTTATGCTATGAACAATGTTGCTTTTATTTGAAATCCTTGTATGACATTTTAGTCTTGAAATGAAATTTGAATTTAATTTATATTGTCACATAGCGTTATGAAGTTTTGAGCAATTTGTTCGTCTTATCCCGATGTTTCCGCCATCGGTTGGGGTGTGACAGATGAGCCACTGGACAAGATGGAGGATGAGAAGAAAGAGCATGTACCATCTTGGGAGGAGGAGTTTGGTGATGAGTTGGTAGGTTTACAGACTCATGAAGAAGTAGGATTTGACCCGGTCGGTGATCTTGCCTGTTTAGAGAAATTACTTGAAGGTGAACCGACCATGGAGATCAAACAAATACCAAACGAAGAAGAAGAGAAAGTGGCTAAGGATTTTGATAGCCAGCCCGTGGAGAAGTTAGAAGATGGACTATCACCACGACTGAGAACACGGGAGAGGGCGAGAAGGAGTCTGGATCAACGCCTTTTGGGGATTCAAGGATGGTACCGAAGGAAGACGAAGGGGGAACCACTGAAGTTTGCACAACACCATCCTTCTCATTGCATGCCACAAATCAGATTTGGTCCAGGTAAGTTTAAGTATTGGTGGCCCGACCCGTTCGAAATTGTTAAAAGGTTTATAAATTTCACCCTTAAAATTTTAATTAATAAAAAGGAACGGATGGAATTAAACGGGTTAGACCGGGGTTGGATAAAGGAGAAGCCTCCTGATTGAGTTCAAGTGTGGGGAGGCTATCCGGGATATCGCCCGAGTTGTAAAGTTTGTATTATGTGTCATTTTTAAGTTGATATTATGCTTGGGATTGTTTGTTTTGTCTTGTGCAGGTTTGGACTGAACCGCCCGTACTCAATCTCCATTCGGGCGGTGATTTTGAACTTGATTATTATGTAGATAGCAACCCCAGCTATTCAGACGGCCGCGAATGAAATGTTATACGGTCGTGGGCATGGAACGTGACATTCGAAGACTACGCGCTTCCACCAGGCGAGTTTGTTCCATGTTATTGTTGTGTACTTTTATTTATTTTTTTAGTTGGGTTTCCATCCTACATTGAGGGCAATGTAGAGTTTAAGTGTGGGGATGGGAAACTGTCATTTGAGTCTGTATATAGAGTCGCTTGAGTCAATAAATACAAAAAAAATTCAAAATTCCAAAATAAAAAAATCAGAAAATGTTCCTGTTTTAGATGTTTGCAAAATAAAAACGGAAAATGATAGAAAAATCAGATATATTCGGGTTTCAAATAATGATAATATAAGTTAATATAGTTGACCTTGTGTCTAGCTTGTGATATGTGAGTAGGCCCGATCCGGTTTCTAGGTTCCTTTGATAGTAAAATACCTTAATTGTTAGTTTGCTAGTGGGTTCTCATATAGGAAAAGTAGATAGCTGAAACCGCCAATAATAGTGTAAGGAATGCCATTATAAGCTAAATTGTTAGAATTTTTTGTCATGAAAAAATAGAATAAATTGAGCTAGATTGAAATAAAAAGACCAGGCCTATGTAATCTTTGTTGGGGATGGTGACTCTGACTTAGATTGCCTCTAAGATGTGTTAAATAAAAAATTGCAAATTTACCAAAGCTCACGTTGTCGCTTTCGGGGATGGTGACTCTGGTTGAGACAGCCTTTGGGTTAGGTATGCAAAGTCTAGTGCTCAAAATAAAAGAAAAAGAAAAAGTAGTAAAAAAAAGTGATTTTAAATTCTCTTGATTTTGGTATAAAACGGTTAGAAAATGGGTCGAATGATTCGTTCCTTTTGTTCTATGAGCTTGAGGCGGGATTAGGTGAAACTGCGGCTTTTAGTGTGAGACCCAAGGTAGATTGACTAAACTTGAACTTAAATTGCATGATAAAGGCTTGGAACCGGGTTTCGATTTAAGTGGACACATATACTTGCAATCGCGGTTTTCACGAGTTTTAATTTTAATAAGTAATCTAGATCTTCGAACCTGAATATTATCTGATTTTGATTCCGTTTGCATCGAGGACGAAAAAGGTGAAGTGTGGGGATATTTGATGTATGGTAAAATACACATATTTATCCCGTGTAAAGTGTGTAATTTATGTATACTTTTATTTGTTTTTATTTAGTTTTTAGTGTTATTTTATATTCTTTTGTGTTTTGCCAGGTCCTGGTGTAAAAGAAGCAAAAACGAGTAATAAGGAAATAACCAGCCAATTGGACAGAGTAAGGCGCCAGTGACCGAATTAAAATTGCCGCTATTTTCCGTGAATGGGCCGAAGCAGCTATCTCTATATTATTAAAGGACAGTTGCCTTATTATTTTTGTCGTGGGGTACGCAACCAACCAACAGAAGAAAAATAAAGGGTATTATTAATATTAATTGAGAGGCTAAACTTCTAATAAGGAAAGTTGTTTTTAGATTGTGTGTAACGACAAAAAAAGAGCATAAGTAGCATGTGCCATTAGAATTCAACATGATCTACATAATGTTCCTGATTTTCTAATTGTGTCGGCTCGTAGAAGCTGTAGTGGGGATGGAGCCAATTGCAGAAAATATGAGTTAAGATAATAAAAGAGGAGACCATAGTCCAGCCCATCATCATCGGCAAGTCAAGCCCACTAAACCACCGTTGCAATTTCAAGTTTGATGTGGGCCAATTGAATTATCATGAAGGATGGAAACTTAATATTATTGGACGGCAAGTTGGAGAAGAAAAAAAAGTGTGGCGGCAGGAAGACAAACAAGGGACACAGACAGCAGAATTGAGAGAAAAGTTGTGACGGCTGCTACTGCGAACCGAAGACAAGGACGAATCTTTGGAGCAGGATTGATAGAGAGAAGGCTTGGGAGTGACGAAACTTAATTAAAATTTATTGCTTTGGTTAGACTTGTGTTTATTTATTTCCCGGTTTTATTCGAACTTGAATATTATAGACATGTTTTCTGAATCCGTTTGCTTTAATATTATTTGTGTTTCGTTCTTGAATATTATGAGTAGCTAAACTTCTAAACTACTTAGGGTCGATGAACTTGATGATTGTAATGCGTTTTTGACATGATTTTGGCTATTTTATGTGATTTATATAACTTTGCCTTGTGATTGATCTTGATATGGCATGTTGGTGTATTTTGATTGATTTTTAGTTGATGAATTCAGCGGTTTAGGCATATAGAAATATCCCCTAGACTTACAGTTTATTTTGAATCGTTAATCTTAGGGTTTTCGGTTTAGATATTGAGTTGAGAAATTGACCAATTCAACTAATAATTAAAATCAAGATATTAAAACTTGCATCCTCATTTGATGACTCAAGAGACGATTTAGGTGAGCTAGGTTATTAGCTAATCATTGGTGGGTAGATTGGGTAACCGATAGCTCGGGCTCGTTTATTACATCGTGGTGAAGGTTTCCTAGGATTTCAAGTATCAAGGTTTGCTTTGCTTTGCGTTTTGAGGATTTTGGGAGTCATAGATACTTTCTTTGCTCGATTCTTGTAGGATTTGGTATCGATAGGTCGAGCCGGTTCGTTCTAGCACTTCACATTTCGTCTTTATCTTTCGTTTGGTACATCTCTAGCGGGGGTCATTCGGGGAGTAGGATATTTAGTCATTGTCACTGTCATATTAGCATTGCATGATTATAGGGATTCGACACCTAGGTAGTCCTTTTCTCATATATATTTGATCACACTTTGCTCTTGTGTTCTTGTTTGTTTCACGTTGTTTGTTGAGTTTGCCATTTTCGTAATCAATTAGGTTATTAGTCAAACATCAAAACCAAATAAAATTTTGACTTTGTATTCGATAGAGGTTTAGTATCTAAAGTTCGCATATAGTGTCTATGGATTGATACTCGGTCTTACCATCTACACTACACCGCGACCGGTGCACTTGCCGATTGTGTGTGATTTAGGTTGTGATTGCTTTTTAAAACTTGTCTGATTTTTATATACACATTTCACACATCTTTCCTTTAAGTTGGGTTTGAAGATGGTCATACCTTTAAGTTGCCCAATGTAACCTCTTTCCACAAATTCGGCATGCATCTCATTAGTAGAGAATGACACAGGATGTGCCATATCATTCAGTTCAAAAACTTGAGAGATTGATTGAGGGCTAATTTTCATTAGAGTTTTGCCCACCTTTGATGAAATAACATAAGGAACATCCTTGTGGAACCTCTGCGTTTGCCCAAAACTGTCGTTGAGCATCTTGATAGATAGGGGCTTTGATGGTTAACATGTTCAAAAATTTTGATTCTTTCAAGATTTTTTTTCATTTAATGATATCTTGTGTTTGAATCAGATTCTTCAATAATTGTTGTATAGCTGTGGGTAGTTTTGATTATGAGCTTAAAAGGAGGTGGTTCTGGTTGAGATTTCGCTTTTGATTTAGCCTTGGGTGCCATGATTGAGAGAAAAATTGAGTTGAGAATTTTGAATTTGATATGCAAAGTGAACCTCAGTTCTGGATAAAACAAGGTTTTTATAGGGTTTTGAAAAAGTGATGCTGACGTATCATCTGATGCAAACAACTGAGTAATAACGTCTGACCACTTGTATCCTCTGATTGAAGATGGAAGACAGTTGTTTTGGCAAACACTGTTGAGAATTTGGGCAGTGGATGTGAATAGTGTTTTAACACTATCAGAGGATTCACTTTGACAGTGGATAGACTTTTCTTAAACGACCAGTGTTTTGATGCGATCAGTGGTTTGAAACAGACTTTAAGGATTTATTGAAAAATTCAATTTTAAACTATTTTTAAGGAAGAATTTTGATTTTCTGAAAACATTTTTATGCTATTTACACATGGATCACCAGAAAACTGTTTTTAATCCATGTTTAGCATTCCAATCCTAGAGATCAAGCTATCAAAAGTAGATGTATCCAATGCTTTTGTTAGCACATCTGCTAGCTGATCCTTAGTATGGACAAGTTGTAAAGAAATCAAACCTTTTTCATAGCAATCGCTCACAAAGTGATGTCTGATGTCAATGTGTTTTGTTGTTGAGTGGGAAACTGGATTTTTGATGATATTTTTTGCTGCTTGACTATAAATTTTGAGTGGAGTCTTTAAAGCAGTGATACAAAAACCCAAGAGTTGATTTTGAAGCCACAGGCTTTGTGCAGTGCAACTTGCAGCAGCAATATATTCTGCCTCAGCAGTGGATGTGGAAACTGCAACTTGCTTTTTACTTTGTCAAGACACTAGGCAATCACCTAGGAATTGGACACCTCCTGATATGGACTTCCTTGTTGTTTTGCATCTAGCAAAATCACTATCTGAGTAACCTGAAAGCTCAATATTTCATTACCAGGATACTAGATACCAAGTGTGGGAGCACCTTTTATGTACCTGAATATCCTTTTGACAGCAATAAGATCATACTTTCAAGGTTGTGAATGGGATCTGGCACAAACACATGTTGCAAACATGATGTCTAGCCTGGAAGAAGTTAGGTACAATAAAGACCTAATCATACTTCTATAAAGTTTTTGGTCAACCAAGTCATCTTTATCAACAATAGTGACCAGCTTTAAGGTTGCCATGGGTGTTCTGCATGGTTTACAATCATCCATATCAAACTTTTTAAGCAATTCTTTGACATACTTGTTTTGATGGATGAAAGTGTCATTGTGCATTTGTTTGACTTGTAAACCAAGGAAACATTGCAACTCACCCATTGCACTCATTTCAAACTCTGCTGCCATGAGTTTTCTAAACTCTTCACATATAGCAGTGCATATGGATCCAAAAATGATGCCATCCACATAAATTTGGCCAAGCATCAAATCTTTTCCTTTCCATTTTAAAAACAAGGTTTTATCAATTTTACCTCTTGAAAAACCTATGGATAGGAGAAAAGTGGATAGAGTTTTATACCAGGCTCTTGGTGCTTGTTTAAGATCATAAAGTGCTTTATTTAACCTGTACACATGATCAGGATGAAATGGATCTTCTAATCCAGGAGGTTGTCACACATACACTTCTTCCTTGAGCTTTCCATACAGGAATGCACTTTTGATGTCCATTTCAAACACTTTGATGTTGTGGTTAGCAGCAAAAGCTAAGAACAGTCTGATGGCTTCTAACCTTGCTACAGGAGCAAAGGTTTCATCATAGTCAATGCCTTCTTCCTGTCTGTAGCCTTGAATCACGAGCCTTGCTTTGTTCTTGACAACAATACCCCTTTCATCAGTTTTGTTTTTGAAGATCCACTTTGTGCCAATTGGACTCACGTCCTTAGGCAGTGGTACAAGTTCCCAAACTTGTTGTCTTCTAAACTGAAGGAGCTCCTCTTGCATAGCCTCTACCCAACTGTTGTCTTTCAGTGCTTCTTGGTACTTGACAGGTTAGATGAGTGATAGAAAGCCAGCAAAGAGGCAAATATTTTGGGATTGACTTCTTGTGAGCACTCCCTCATTTATGGTTGCCAACAACTTGATCCAATGGATGGATTTTGAGGAAGATCAAATCACCTTGATATGGGACAAGTGCATTTTGGGGTGAAGCTTGCAAATGTGTATCATCTAAGCTAACCTATGTCGGTGAATTTGATGGTCCAGCCTCTGATTGGAATGAAGGTGGTGGTATGGGTGGTATAGTAGTGGATTTTTGTTGATTTTTATACAGGTTTGATGGATTTTTATCAACAGTGTTTTGATTTTGAGAGCAGGTAGAGGATTGAGAATTAAGCATTGTTGAACCAGCAGAGCTTTCACCATTGTTACTAACATCTGCTGCTCTGCTTGAAGGATAGATCTTGAAATTTGGAAGAATGCAATCATATCCTTGCTCTGTGGTGATGACTGTGATGTACATGCAGTGTTAGTCTTGACAGACACATCTTCCATGTAAATTTATCTAGATCAAACAATTCAGCAGGATTTGCTGGAATTTTCAAAGATGAGAGTTCATTGAACTTCACATTCAGAGTTTCTCAACACACTTGGTCCTAGAGTTAAACACTCTATAGGCTTTGGCAGTGGTTGAGTATCCCAGAAAATAACCACAGTCAACTTTGGCTGCAAACTTTAAAATAAAGTCTTTTAAGTTCAAAATGAAACAAGGACAGCCAAAAACTTTGAAATATGAGATCAGAGGTTTGATTTTGTAAAGCAATTCATAAGAAGTCTTTTGATGCCTGGGGTTAATCAAATGTTTTGAACATAACAAGCAGTGTTTACAGCCTCTGCCCAAAAAGACAAGGGTAAACCAGAGTCTACTAGCATAGTTCTTGTAGATTCAACTAGAGTTCTATTTTTCCTTTCAACTACCCCATGTTGTTCTGGAGTCCTTGGGACACTAAATTGCCTAGCAATCCCTTTTGACTCACAGAAAGCATCTAACCCCTTATTTCTAAACTTTGTCCCATTGTCACTCCTAAAGATTTTTACAGGAAGGTCATATTGCTTTTCAACTTGTTTGACAAAATTTTGCAATATACCAGTTGTTTCATCTTTGAAGTGTAAAAAGAATGTTTACGTAAACCTTGAATAATCATCAACAATGACTAAACAAAATCTTTTCTTCATTAAGCTCATGATTTTTACAGGGCCAAACAAATCCATGTGCAGCAATTGCAAACACGGGGTTGTTTTGGACTCTTCAATTGACTTGTAAGAACTTTTATGTTGTTTACCTTTTAAACAGTAAACACAATGTTCTTCACAAGTAAATTGCTTATGTGGTAAACCTCTGACAAGACAATTTTTAGAGAGAGTGATGATTGTCTTTAGATTTGTGTGCCCAAGTCTTCTATGCCATAACTCTATCTCTTTTCTTGAAGCAACTGAGAACAGACATGCATTAGACATAAGGTTATCTTTCAACATATCAACCACATACACATTGCCACTCCTATGAGCAACAAGTTGTGCTTTACTCTCAGCAATAATTTGATCAATCTTTATAACAACCTCTGGTCCTACAGTTTGACGAGTTTTCTTTGTAAAAAAGGATCCATATCCTTTGTCACTCATTTGTGAGACACTCAAAAGATTGAATTTTAGATTGTCAATTAAGTTAACATTTTCAAATTTAAGATTCCCAGCCTGGACACACCCTGAACCCAACACCTTCCCTTTTGAATTGTTACCAAAAGATATATCACCCCCTCTATGAGCCTAGAAGTCTTTGAGAAGGGCTCTACATCTTGTCATGTGCCTGGAGCCTCCACTATCTACATACCATAAACTATCAAGGCAAGTAGAAGCTCCCTGCACATAAGTAAACAATTAGTTTATATGGGATTCCAAAGCCAGGATGACTTTGGATTGGTTCACGGGTGGTCCACTCTCAAATCCAGGAGTATAGTCAGTGGTTTGAGTTTGCCTTTGTATCCACTGTTGTGAACCATTTCCTGTAAGATGATAGTAACCATGAGGATATCTATTCACTTTGGGCTTTGAAGGTTTTTTGTAACCTTCATAGCTCTTAGGAACCTTTTGATAAATTGGTTGGCCATGTCCTCTTGGATACCTGTTGGCAGGTGGAGCATCTGTTACTTGTACCTCTTTGGGAACAGAGGTTTTGTTCAATGATTTTATAACATATGTTTCAACAGATTCAAAGGTCTGCTTAGATTTATTTCTAGCAGAGCTTGAACTTTCTTTCTCAAGAGCTTTTGCTTTGATCTCTTTTATCTTTTGATCATATGTTTGAAGGTAAGCACACTCATGAGTTAGATGATTTGTTTTCCCATAGATAAAGCATTTTGAATCATTTGGGATTACATGAGTTCTGTTTATGTCATATGCTTTTAAAAGAAAACAGTTTTCAGCTACATGATTTCTTTTGTTGCAAAATTCATAAAATAGATGTTTGATCTTTTCCCTTTTCTTTTTATCAGATTTCTTCTCAGCAGATGTTGTAACCTCTGCTGGAAGGTCTTTGATGGGAATGATTCTAGCTTTTGGTGCCTTGACACCTTCAAGGGTTGAGAAGTCCATTGGCTTGAAATTTTCAAGAATATCACATTCATCTGACCATGTTGGTTTGAATTGGTATTTCTCAATTTCTTTAAAAGTTGTAGACCCTTCATGTTTTTCAAGAGAAATTTTGTTACACTTTTTATTACTGATTTTTATCTCATTTCCAGCCAAATTTTTTGGAATTACTTCAACCTTTCCAGAATCAATTTTTGTAGCATTTTCAATGGCTTCTTCTTTACTTTCAAAACCAATGCCAAATTTTATGTTACTCTTGATCTGTTTTTCTAGCATAATTTCAAAACCTTTTGAAGATTCTACCCATTTTTCACATGTGATTTGGGTATCTTCTAACTCCATTTTGCAAACTTGGTATTCATCTATCATAGTTTGGAGTTGGTCTTTAGTTATGCTAGCTTTATGCTTCAGGCTAGTTATCTCAGAATCTTTTAAAAATAATTTTGTTTTCAACTCTTTGATAAGTTTTTCAAAATTAAGTTCATTTTCTAACATTTTGTTCCTAAGGTTTTCATTCACCTGTTTAATGTTAGCAAAAGCTATTATACATTTTTCTAAACAGAGATCCTTTAGGATCTGAGGTGATACCTTGGAAGCAGCCATAAGAGCACAATCACAATCATCTTCAACACGTCAGTATCCCATGGGTCAGATAGAGAGATCTTTTCTTCATCAACAGTGTTTTGATCAACCACTGGTGTAACCATTGCTTCATCACAACTTTGAACTTCATCAGTCTTTGACCCTTGTTCCATAGACTCATCACCTTCAACAATTGTGTCTAAGGCCATTAACAAAAATTTTCATTTTCAAAATCTTTTTTAGCCATTAGAGCAAATTTTTCATCAGATAAATCCTCAGGCAAATTACTCCAATCAACAAAGCCTTATGTAAAGAAACTTTGCTGATTAACCTCAGTCTGAGCAGTGGTTTGAGTAGTTTGAGTGCTTTGTAATGCTTGTTGCACATGCACTTGAGGTGGTGCTTGAACATATTGAATCTGTGGAGCAGTTGTTTGGATATAATGGACAGGGACATTAGTAGCAGGATGTGCAAATGAGCAGTATGTAGCATTTTTGGTGCAGGGGTATAATGGGAATAATGAGCAGTGCTTTGAAGTCTAGGGCCTAGGTGAGCCACAACTGGACCTGCAGTTTGAGATCTGCATTCACTGGCAAAGTGTCCTAACCTATTACACTTATAACATTTGATTTTGGATTTATCCAACCCCACTTTCAACCCCCATGCAATCCTGGAAATTTCCTACCAGTCCTTTTGTAAAATTTACTTGCTCTAACACTCAACAGTGCCAGCTGATGTAAAATGTCCATTTCTTCCAAATCAGTGGGTTCAAAATCTTGTAAGTAATTCATTTCAAAGGACATATTGTCAGAGTTTTGGCTTTCCCCATTTGCAGCAAAAGCAAAATTGGGTGTGTAATGATCAGAAGTAAAATGTTTCCAGATGTTATATCAATATAATGATCATAACCTTGATCCTTCCCACTACCAGAACTCTCTTCACGACTATAAAGAGCAGTGTTACCAAGGTATAGTCATCAGTTGTTTTCCAAGACTCCTATAACTTCTTTTTCTGATTCAACTCTCTCTCATAAGTGAGAAGTCGACCATGAAGTTGAGTGAGGGTCATCTCTTTAAAACCAAAAAATGTTCGAGTAACATAAGCTACAGTCTCCCATTTTTCTTGTAACGATCTTAAGAAACAACTATTGACAATCGAATTAGGAAATTCCACGTTAACCAGTTTTAATTCACTAATAAGACAGCTAAAACGTTCAAACTGTTCTGTTAATGACTCGCCTTTTACGTGACAAAACGTCTCATACTGTTGATTTAAAGCTTCTCTATTATTCTCTAACACCTCCTCAGTCCCACCGAGCTGTTCTTTTAGTGCATCCCATAATTCTTTTGCACTGTTGCAGTGGAGCAATCCAGCATAGATTTCGTTGGGTAGCGCGGAGGCAACAATGCTAAATGCTTTTGCATCCAACTCTGGAAGTCTTGCTCAGAGTAATTTTCGGGACTTTTTGGCACTTGAGTATTGGGATCCTCTGTGCTGGGAACCATTGGAATATGTGGTCCATACACAACAGATCGCCAACAGCCGGTGTTTTGCTGAGCCAGGATGTGACCCATTCGACGTTGCCATATAAAATATTCATTTCGTTTCAACATTGGTGGTTTAAACATGGACCCAATGTTGGAATCCTGTGTGTTTTGAGCCATTTCTGCTTGTTTACAATAGATTTGTGTTTTAAAAACTTTGAACGTAATAAAACTCTGTATTCAAGTAAAACTATCAAACTAATTAGCAGGGAGAGCTGATCTTTCAAATCAAATTGATATTAATCAAATTTTGATTGACCAAGCTCTGATACCAATTGTTAGGATCCGAGTTTGATTTACTTGTAGTTTTTGTTTCAAGAATGGAAATATGATTGAAGTTTTTAAAGGAAATGCAGCGGAATAGAATGGAAAACTTTTACTACAAGTAAAGGTAGTTTGTTTTCATCATCATCATGCTTTCAAGTATGTAAACTTTGCATGTGATTCACAAACTCCCCCTCAGCCTATTGCAATCGTTTGATAGTACAGAAAATGGAAGAAGATGATTGGTGTAAAGATCTTTTTAAGAAGACGAATTTAACTGTTACATCGACACTACTATTTAGACTAACTATCTAACCTCTGAGCATCTTTGATGACGTCAGGGTTGATAGTGACATCTAACAAAAAAATAACTAACTAGAAACACTGATCCCTAACATCTGTTAGTGCAAAAGCACTGTTACATTGAAATAGAAAAACAAATAAGCTAAATTCTGATGGCTAAGCTTTGCTTCCTTTCTTCTGTCAGACCTTTGGTAAATGGTGTAGCAGATGTTGTGCATGTATCAGACTTTTGAAGGCATAGTTTAGGCAATCAGTGGTTCTAAACTCTGATAGTATTGACCAAACCGCGGATAGAGTATATGTTCCTTTGTACAGGTTCAATCCTAACAATCATAAAATCTAGAGTGACTAAATAACGAGACGAATGTAATACAATAAGAACATGGTGGATACGCCGCTGGTACTTCCTATATATAAGTGTTCTTATTGTATTAGAGGTCGTAGCGTTATCCAAATCACTTGAGAATTTTGTGTTATCCTCAATCAATATGTGTTATTTTAAACGAGAAACCAAAACTATCTACATTCATTTCCGCTTCTGGCGAAGTATCCACTGGAAAATGAATTATCCATTCATTTTTGCTTCTAAAGAAGTATCCACTAGGAAATGAATAATCCAATCATAATCCTTCATTTCCGCTTCTAACGAAGTATCCACTGGAAAATGAATTATACGTTCATTTTCGCTTCTAAAGAAGTATCCAATGGCAAATGAATAATCTATTCATAAGCCTTCATTTCCGCTTTTGACGAAGTATCCATTGGAAAATGAATTATCCATTCATTTTCGCTTCTAAAGAAATATCCACTGGGAAATGAATAATCTATTCATAATCCTTCATTTCCGCGAAGTATCCACTGGAAAATGAATTATCCATTCATTTTCACTTCTAAGGAAGTATCCACTGGTAAATGAATAATCTATTCATAAATCCTTCATTTCCACTTCTGTAGAAGTACCCGCTGAGGAAAATGAATTATCCATTCATTTTCCACTTCTGAAGAAACATCCATGAAGAAATGAAACACAAGCTAAATTCTTATAGAATCTTCTATCTCAAGAGTCGGATTCTTAAAGGATACTCGTAGTGTTATTGATTTATATGGTTTTACCATAAATCAATCCCTCATTCCCACTTCCAGCATAAATTGAGGAAGTATCCACTAGGGAATGAGCGCCACACAAATAACTATCCATTCCCACTTCTTGAATTACTTGAGGAAATATCTACAAGGGGAAAAGATAAATTTATGCTTTATATGGAAATCCATGATCGGTTATTCTATACAATTGGATAAAGACCCTAGATTCCATACAGGACAATTGCTTGACGCAAACTCACGAAAACAGTCTCCTACGAATATCTTCTAGCTTTATGCAAACAGACTCCTACGGATAAATTCCGGGACGAAATTTTCTAAAGGAGGGGAGACTGTGACACTTCACGTTTTCAATCGTTGTTCAATCTCGATCTTTCAAACCACTTCTGGAAGTGAAATCGCAAACTTCTATGTAAACGTAACCAGCTTAACGCAACATACACTTCGGAACAATGACACAAGCTAAACATACCCTAAATATCCTTTTCATATCTTAGAAATAAGTTTTGAAGGGTTCGGTATGGCGAAAACAAGTTTATTCAAGCTCAGGGGTTATTTTGCAAATTCTGCAAAACTATGTCGTTACGCGTATTTCTTAATATGAAACACGTACACACATCGAAAATTTTTTGTAATCATTAAAATCTTGTAGTTTAGTGATAAGAATGCAAAAATACCATTCGTTACGCAATTATGGTCATTTTCGCGTTACTTTCGTCGTAATTAACCGAAAACCGCAACCGTACAACCGAACGAACGTACATCCGTAACATTTTTGAACATATTTCAAGTCCCCTATGCTTTATCATCCTTATAGAGCTTAGAAATTAGGTTAACATGTGTTAACAAGGTCAAAACGCGACAAAACGAGTTCAGGGGCCTGTTATGCCATTTTTCAAAACTTCTGCCACTGCAAGGGCCTTACGAACCGTAAGGCCTAAACCCATACGGTCCGTACGGGGTCCCCGGCTCAGCAGCATTGCAACAACAACCTGGCATCTTCTTGTTCATTTGCTTGGACACTAAGAACTCGAATCTAACCTGCATTTGACACTTGTTAAACCCATCCTAGGATCATGACACCTTGTTGGACACTTGGAATGATCTTAAGGGCTCTTGAACACTATAAATAGCAAGCCATATTTCCATTCCAACTTGTTCAATTCTTTTCTTTCTTATCCTTCCTTTAAGTTGGAGTGCTACCACTTGTAGAGGCCTCCCATTTGAGCATTCTCATCCTAGAACGCAAGTAAGTGTTTTTCCTAGTCTTGTTTATTTATTTTAGCTTATTTTGAGCTAAAAGTCAAAAAGTTTGACTTTCTATTTGACTTTCGGTTCTGACCATTTTAGTCAAAGTCAAAGTTCAATTGAACTTTACAACGTGATCGTAATCAAGAAGGTTATGATCTATAGTGATCACGCCTACTGATTACCATGTTTACTAGTCGAAGTGACGAGTCAAAGTTTCGGTCAAAATGCGCATTATGTGCATTTTACGACGGAACTATTTTCAGGTATCAAAACACTAAGTTGTGATACCAAATTTTATAACTTAGTTAGACATGTTTTGACATGTCTAACTCGTCACTTTTAGTTTAGTGCTTATTTAGGGTCGTAGATCGAGCGGTCTTGATCACCGCTTTGAATTTCGAATCCGACCCGTTTGGTCGATCTTACGATCCGACCAAACACTTATTTGTGACCATAGTTGTATAGGGAATAACCCTCTGAGGTTATACCTTATGGTCATGTTGTTTGGTTAGTGTTATGTTAAGTCACTTATTATGCCTTTATAAATGACCAAAATACCCGTTTTGCGCATAAATCGATTTTAAGCCTATGTAACCAATGTTTTGCCATTTACACCGATGTTATGACATTATTAAACATGTTTTGTCCTATGAGACTTATCATAACACATATCGAACTATCCGAACATATATTTATGTAAATGACCCGTTAAAGTAGCGTAAACTATCTTAACGAGTCATAACGGGTCAAAAGCACTTAGGTTTCATTTCAAATCAGTATGTAGACTTTGTTAAATCATTTCATATGAGTTCCAACACTCATTTGGTTTACAAGACCTCATTCTATCCGATCCGCCGATTAAAGTCCTGACATTTACATAGTTACCCGATTTTTAGGACACGCTTAAATTCTCGGACTCTTGAGTTTGTTTGATCATTGATAACAAAGGACATATTAGCAATCCCAAGTGAGTACATAGTCCCCTCTTTTACATTTTCAAATGTTTTGAGATGATACATATGTGCTTAAGACTACTTTCGTGTTTTCATGACATTACATATGCTTTGATTACATAGTACATATAGTACATGATTTCAATTGCATTTTGCTTCGTATGTTGACTTAGCATAAGATTTCAAAGACACATTACATGGTATATTAACTTAGTATAGCTACACATGGTTTCAAAGACATTTTTACTTCGTATGTTGACTTAGCATACCTAGTACACGATTTCAAGACATTTTGGTATATTGACTTAGTATGCCAAGTACATGATTTCTAAACACTTTCATAACATGCTTACATTGTTCAAGACATATTGGTGCAATGAATATACAATGATACATTCATTAACAATGATGTCGTCCGGTAGTATGTAATGGTACCATAGGTTTGACACCCCATTCCCGCTTTCTAGTCGTTTGAAAGAATCCAATGGGGAATGACAGAATCCGATGAACATTAATAGACCTTTGTTTTTATAAGGGTTTATCCGATAGTCCACAAGGCTGTAATGTATTCGCCAAAAGTCCTAATATATATTTTCCAATAAAACAATGATTTATAAGACATAAGTTTTGGATTTAAACAAAACCTTTGTTTATTCAAAGACATTGTTTTATACATAACAAGTTGGTTTACTAAAGGCATTGATTTTTACAAAGACATTTGATTACACAAGACGCTCGATGATACATGACATTTGGTTTATACATAACATTGTTTTAAACAAGACATTGGTAACAATAATGATTGGATTATAACAAGGACGATTGGTTTATAACAAGGACGATTAGTTTATAAAATAGACATTGGTTTATACATGACATTTGGTTTACACATTACTTTGGTTTATACAAGACATTACATTGGTTTATACAAGACGTGACATTTTTACATAAGACATAACATATTTTGGTTATTAAGTTAACCATGAATCCTTTCTTTTATATCATTTGATTTTCATATGACTACATAAAAGAAACATTTCTATAGCGGTTCATGGCTACTTTTGTATTAATCAAACTTTCTTTAAAACATTCTAAGCCATGAATCATCATTACAAAAACCTATGTTACTCACATGCATTTTTATGTTGACGTACCTATTTTCACATATGTTTCGGGTTTACTTTTGTGATGATTGTCACCGCATGCTACACATAGGATGGACTCGGGCTTTAGTGACTTTAAAACTTGAAAGACATTTTCATATCCATGATTCCAAGACAATGTAATTCGATAATTCAATAAAACAAAACTTTAAGTACCATGTTTTGTGAAAAAAATTGTAACGTGACTCCCCAAGTGTTTCTGTTGCATGTGTTGTATTACGCGATTTGGGGTGTTACAGATTGGTATCAGAGCTCATGGTTATAGAGAATTAGGTTTTTAGTAATGCTTTGACCTAGTCTATAACCTTCCTAGGATCCTAACGCGAGTTTACTTGCGTTTAGATTCTTAATACAATCCATCAACTATTCTTAGGTGAATACCAAAACAAAAACACAAATTTCAAAATGATTTTGCAAATCAATCATCTATTTTTGGATGATTCGATTTTGGCTTAATGCTTTTAAAGTTTTCAAAATCTCGTCAAAGTTTGGGTTTTATCAATGTGAACACGTGTAATCCGGAAGGGTGGGTGCCTGTACCCTGAGCTTTCTGTCTAAGGCTAGAGTGTTCGTACAAATCTGCATTATCGGACCAGTCACTCTTACCTGGGAACTCTCAAGGTGAATGTCCACTTATAGGCTAAAGCATGTCTTTGCGCCACATTATAAAGACCCATTTACTTTGATTAAGTACTGTGTCATTTGTTTGTTTTAAATAACGAATAAACGATCACAATCCTTATACTTCGTCGATATTTATAACATTCATTTTTTTATTATCCTTTATCAATCTAATTCGCTCTCTCATATATTTCCTCTCTCTTATAGAATGCCTCCTCGTCGCAACACTGCTCAAGACGCCGAAATGGTGGCTTTAATTGCGCAGCCGCTATACTTCCGAACCTTGTGACCCAACTAAATCAAGCTTACAATAATAACAACAACAACAACAATGCACCTGCTCAGTGCAACTATAAACAATTTTGTTCGACCAAACCACTCCAGTTTTCTGGGTCTGAGGGAGCTACTGGGCTCCTACAATGGTTCAAAAGTATCGAAAGCACTTTTCATTATGTGCAGTGTCCTAATGAATGCAAGGTAGAGTTTGCTTCGAGTGTCTTTCAAAAGAGAGCACTTACATGGTGGAATGGTGTGAAAAGAGACAGGGGTGCCGAGGTGGCAATGGCTCAAACGTAGGAAGAGCTTCGAGCTCTCAAGATGAAAGAATTATGCCCACGTCATGAACAAAGGGCACTTGAGAATGAGTTCCATGTTCTTAAATAGGATAGTGGAGAACATCTTGCCTAAACTAACCGATATGAGGAGCTAAGTTTGTTGTGTCCTGCGATGGTTATGCCTTTGGACAAGGCAATCGAAAAGTACATTGATGGCCTGCCTGACTCTGTTCAGGACCTTGTTACTGGTAGCAACCCTACCAGCGTTCGACAGGCTATCGAACTCTCTGCTACCCGGACTGAGTCTTAAATAAAAAAGGGTAAACTTTTCCTTAAAGGCGATAAGAAACCATCTGATGAGACTATACAAGAAAAACCAAAGGACCCTAAAAATGAACCCTCAAAAGGTCAAAGAAGCGTAAGGCTTCGCAAAACTTCATTGTAGTTACTCAGAACAATCAAGTTGCTCCCAACCAACCAGCACAACCTCTTGCCAGGAAACCATACAATGGAACCGTACCTCTGTGCAACCAATGGAACCTTCACCATCATGCCAATATCCATTGTGGAAAAGGCTCAAATTGTGGGCGTTTTGGACATACGGCTAACACTTCTCCCATTGCTGCTACACAAAACCAAATTGTTAACAACCCTACTCAGGAACGTGCTCTTAATGTTGGAGTTAACGAGCCTCGTGCCAACAACGATGCAGTTATTAACAATTAGAAGTTTACATTTTGATTTCTTTTTGTTAACCAAGACTCATATACTTTTTCAATTATTATGTAGTGAAATTTTAATTATAAACTAATGTGCTTGTATGTGTAATGTGTGTCAGTATATCAAATTACTAAACTTTCATTCTTTATGAAATTGAACGACTCTCGTAATGTATCTCATTGTGATCGTACAATCTTTACTAAACCTATGAAACTATCCATCCGTGAAACACGTGAGACGCACGCACTATTCCAATTGTTGAAACAAAACATTTTCTTTGACCATATCCATAACCCACCCCACTTGGCAAGATAAGCTATGCGGGCTATGCAACGAGTTAAGTAATTATGGGTGCACACATAATTATGAAATCCGATGCATGGAAACCATAGTAAGTCCTGTTAAGTGGAATAACATACAATCTAGAGTGACTAAATAACGAGACGAATGAATAAGAACATGGTGGATACGCCACTGGTACTTCCTATATATAAGTGTTCTTATTGTATTACCTGTCGTAGCGTTATCCAAATCACTTGAGGATTTTATGTTATCCTCTATCAATATGTGTTATTTAAACGAGAAACCAAAACTATCTACATTCATTTCCGCTTCTGACGAAGTATCCACTGGAAAATGAATTATCCTTTCACTTTTGCTTCTAAAGAAGTATCCACTGGGAAATGAATAATCCAACCATGGTCCTTCATTTCCGCTTCTAATGAAGTATCCACTGGAAAATGAATCATCCATTCATTTTCGCTTCTAAAGAAATATCCACAGGGAAATGAATAATCTATTCATAATCCTTCATTTCCGCGAAGTATCCACTGGAAAATGAATTATCCATTCATTTTCGCTTCTAAGGAAGTATCCACTGGGAAATGAATAATATATTCATAAATCCTTCATTTCCCCTTCTGTAGAAGTACCCGCTGAGGAAAATGAATTATCCATTCATTTTCCACTTATGAAGAAACATCCACGAAGAAATGAAACACAAGCTAAGTTCTTATAGAATCTTCAATCTCAAGAGTCGGATTCTTAAAGTATACTCGTAGTGTTATGATTTATATGGTTTTACCATAAATCAATCCCTCATTCCCACTTCCAGCATAAATTGAGGAAGTATCCACTAGGGAATAAGCGCCATACAAATAACTATCCATTCCAACTTCTTGCATTACTTGAGGAAGTATCTACTAGGGGAAAAGATAAAGTTATGCTTTACATGGAAATCCATGATTGGTTATTTTATACAACTGGATAAAAACCCTAGATTCTATACAGGACAATTGCTTGACGCAAACTCACGAAAACAGTCTCCTACGAATATCTTCTAGCTTTATGCAAACAGACTCCTACGGATAAATTCTGGGACGAAATTTTCTAAAGGAGGGGAGACTGTGACACTTCACGTTTCCAATCGTTGTTTAATCTCGATCTTTCAAACCACTTCTTGAAGTGAAATAACAAAATGCTATGTAAACGTAACCAGTTTAATGCGACATACACTCTGGAACAATGACACAAGCTAAACATACGCTAAATATCCTTTACATAACTTAGAAATAAGTTATGAATGGTTCGGTATGGCAAAAACAAGTTTATTCAAGCTGAGGGGTTATTTTTGCAAATTTTGCATAACTATGCCGTTACGCGTATTTCTTAATACGAAACACGTACACACAACAAAAAATATTTGTAATCATTAAAATCTTGTATTTTAGTGATAAGAATGCAAAAATACCATTCGTTACGCAATTACGGTCATTTTCGCGTTCGTTACAACTTTCATCGTAATTAACCAAAAACCACAACCGTATAACCGAACAAACGTACATCCGTAACATTTTGAACATATTTCAAGTCCCCTATGCTTTATCATCCTTATAGAGCTTAGAAATTTGGTTAACGGGTGTTAAAAATGTCAAAACAGGACAAAACGATTTTAGGGGCCTGTTATGCCATTTTTCAAAACTTCCGCCCCTGCAAGGGCCTTACGAACCGTAAGGCCTAAACTCGTACGGTCTGTAAGGGGTCCCCAGCACAACAGAGTTGCAACAGCAACCTGGTAGCTTCTTGTTCATTTGCTTGGACACCGAGAACTCGGACTTGCCACCTTCTAACCTCCATTTGACACATGTTAAACCCCTCCTAGGATCATGACACCTTGTTGGACACTTGGAATGATCTTAGGGGCTCTTGAACACTATAAATAGCAAGCCATATTTCCATTCTAACTTGTTCAATTTTTGCTTTCTTCTCCTTGCTCTAAGTTGGAGTGCTACCACTTGTGGAGGCCTCCCATCTAAGCATTCTTCATGCTAGAACACAAGTAAGTATTCTTCCTAGTCTTGTTTATTTATTTTAGCTTATTTTGAGCTAAAAGTCAAACATTTTGACTTTCTATTTGACTTTCGGTTCTGACCATTTTGGTCAAGGTCAAAGTTCAATTGAACTTTGCAACGTGATCGTAATCACGAAGATTATGATTTAGAGCGATCACGCCTACTGATTACCACGTTTACTAGTCGATGTGACGAGTCAAAGTTTCGGTCAAAATGCGCATTATGTGCATTTTACGACGGAACTATTTTTGGGTATCAAAACACTAATTTTTTATACCAAAATCATTTTTATAACTTAGTTAGACATGTTTTGACATGTCTAACTCGTCACTTTTAGTTTAGTGCTTATTTAGGGTCGTAAGTCGAGCGGTCTTGACCACCGCTTTGACTTTCGAATCCGACCCGTTTGGTCGATCTTAGGATCCGACCAAACACTTATTTCTGACCATAGTTGTATAGCGAATAACCCTCTGAGGTTATACCTTATGGTCACGTCGTTTGGTTAGTGTTATGTTAAGTCGCCTCGTTTTACGCATAAATCAATTTTAAGCTTATGTAACTAATGTTTTGCAATATTCACTGATGTTATGACATTATTAAACATGTTTTGGCATATGGGACTTATCATAACACACATCTAACTATCCGAACATATATTTACGTAAATGACCCGTTAAAGTAGCGTAAACTACCTTAACGAGTCATAACGGGTCAAAAGTTTAGGTTTCATTTCAAATCAGTATGTAGACTTCGTTAAACCATTTCATATGAGTTCCAACACTCATTTGGTTTACAAGACCTCATTCTATCCGACCCGCCGATTAAAGTCCCGACATTTACATAGTTACCCGATTTTTAGGACACGCTTAAATTCTCGGACTCTTGAGTTTGTTTGATCATTGATAACAAAGGACATATTAGCAATCCCAAGTGAGTACATAGTCCCCTCTTTTACATTTTCAAATGTTTTGAGATGATACATATGTGCTTAAGACTACTTTCGTGTTTTCATGACATTACATATGCTTTGATTACATAGTACATATAGTACATGATTTCAATTGCATTTTGCTTCGTATGTTGACTTAGCATAAGATTTCAAAGACACATTACATGGTATATTAACTTAGTATAGCTACACATGGTTTCAAAGACATTTTTACTTCGTATGTTGACTTAGCATACCTAGTACACGATTTCAAGACATTTTGGTATATTGACTTAGTATGCCAAGTACATGATTTCTAAACACTTTCATAACATGCTTACATTGTTCAAGACATATTGGTGCAATGAATATACAATGATACATTCATTAACAATGATGTCGACCGGTAGTATGTAATGGTACCATAGGTTTGACACCCCATTCCCGCTTTCTAGTCGTTTGAAAGAATCCAATGGGGAATGACAGAATCCGATGAACATTAATAGACCTTTGTTTTTATAAGGGTTTATCCGATAGTCCACAAGGCTGTAATGTATTCGCCAAAAGTCCTAATATATATTTTCCAATAAAACAATGATTTATAAGACATAAGTTTTGGATTTAAACAAAACCTTTGTTTATTCAAAGACATTGTTTTATACATAACAAGTTGGTTTACTAAAGGCATTGATTTTTACAAAGACATTTGATTACACAAGACGCTCGATGATACATGAGATTTGGTTTACACATAACATTGTTTTAAACAAGACATTGGTAACAATAACGATTGGATTATAACAAGGACGATTGGTTTATAACAAGGACGATTAGTTTATAAAAAGGACATTGGTTTATACATGACATTTGGTTTACACATTACTTTGGTTTATACAAGACATGAGATTGGTTTATACAATGACATTTTTACAAAAGACAAAATGGTTATTAAGTTAACCATGCATCCTTTCTTTTATATAATTTGATTTTCATATGATTACATAAAAGAAATATTTCTATAGCGGTTCATGGCTATTTTTGTATTAATCAAACTTTTGTTTAAAACATTCGAAGCCATGAATCATCATTACAAAAACCTTTGTTACTCACAGGCATATTTAGGCTGACGTAACTATTTTCACATATGTTTCGGGTTTACTTTTGTGATGATTGTCGCCGCATGCTACACATAGGATGGACTCAGGCTTTAGTGACTTTAAAACTTGAAAGACATTTTCATTGTATATTATATCCATTTTTCAAGACAATGTAATTCAATAATTCAATAAAGCAAAACTTGAAGTACCATGTTTTGTGAAACAATTTGTAACGTGACTCCCCAAGTGTTTCCGCCGCATGTGTTGTATTACGCGATTTAGGGTGTTACAGTACGCATTCCTCCACCATAAATCACAACTACACATCTATTCCTATGACTGACGAGGAGATAGCCAACATGCCTAACATGGAATATGGGCGTAAGAGTGATATGACGGTTGAACCAGTTAAGTTTAAGAAAATCAGAATCACAAGGCCCGATAAAACTGAAATTAACTTAGAAAATTGGCTTTGAACACAACATTCGTAAAATCCACTGATGTTTCAAAACATTCTGAGACTCTAAATTTTGAGAAAAACGTTGATGTTGATAAACATTTTCAAATCTTAAACAGTAATAATAATATCGAAACAACTTTTTTTTCTGAAAACTCCTCTGAACTGAAAACTCGAAAAGAAAAGTCTCAGAATAATCCTATATTTTGAGAGGTTGCATTGATGACTGGTTTGGCTGAGTTCATTAAAGACTTTGAGTCTAGTAAACAAACTGAATCAACCACCTTGGGTGATTTCTCATGCAACTCATCACAATCAGCTGATTGTGAGAATTTAGAATCAGATGAAACTGTGACATCTAGTGATAAATCACTTAATGAGGTTGAGTCAGAACAAATGAGTTTACAATCAAAATCAGCCACAGAAACTCACGATCAGCCACATAATACTATTGATTCTGAAACTACTAAACAAGTTGTGTCATTTGAAACTGAGAGCACTGCTCCTGATTCTTATGACATTGCTTGTGAGAGAATGAACGTTACTAACCCGATTGCTTCGCATGCAGAAAAAGTGAATATCGAAGAATGGGTAGATGATGATGAGGACGATGGTATTGAATTGCTTGATTTAAAAAATAAAATTCAGAAAAGCAATCATTTAGTTTCTGAAACAACAAAGAATATTTCAATTTCTCATAATGCTTTGGATTATGTAGACTCTGTTTTTAAGAGCGACGAATGTTTAAACACTTGCTTTGATTCAGTTTCTGATTGCTTGAATTCAGCTGTTCGCCGAATAAATCTGTTGTGCCTAAGAATTTGTTAGTAAAACAAACTAAACCGGGTGGAGAAACTAAGTATGTTCCGCCAAAATTGAGAGTAAATCATATGAGTGATGATCATTATGTCAGTAAAATTTTGAAAACTCAAAAGGTAAACAAGCAATTTAGTAGTCAAAGTAGGTCTGGTTCGTCAAGACCTCAGGATCCACGCAGGTCTTCGAGTTCTGAAAAGGCTGATAGATCTCCAGCAAGGTCTCATGTGAGACGTCAAATTTGTTACACATGTGGCATTGCTGGTCACATTGCAAGAAATTGTCAGCATCGTCCTGAAGATCACATTCATCGAGAACATTAGGGGGCCCCAAAAGGGAAATACAAACAGACTAGGCATAGAAAGATTAAACAATCTAAATCTTCTAAGGGTTTGAATTCTAAGGTGAAGCCCTCAGATGAAGGTTGGAACGAGGCTAAGCGACTAAACCGTCAGAATCTTTTTAAGTTCTCAAATCAAAATAGCAAAACCCAAGGGATTTTCAAAATAGCAAACAAATTTGGAAACATAAAAGCCTTGTTCAGTCGACTCCATCCAAATTATCGTGCTCTGCTAATAGACCTATTCTTTCTGAAAACGATACAATTTGGATGCAAGTCACTTATGTGAATGAGAAGGGTGTGCCCACCGCCACTATGGCGTGGGTACCAAATCTAACTAATCTCGCATTATGTGTAGGAACGGCTATGGAGGGCATAGACTTTGGTTCATTGATAGTGGTTGTTCTAGGCGTATGACCGGCGACTTATCCCAATTAAGTGGTCTTGAAACATTCAAACGTGGATTTGTCATGTTTGTGGGAGGGGAGAAAGGACAGAGAACCCAATGAGGCACTGTAAGAAATGGTGATCTTTGTTTCAAGGAAATAAACTACGTTCCTGAGTTGAAGCACAGCCTGCTGAGTGTTTCTCAAATTTGTGACAATGGCAATTCAACTCATTTCACCAACAAACATTGTCTAATTTTAAGACCAAGAATCGTAATTCCTGAGGATTGGATCCTACTAAAATATGATAGAATAGGGGTTGCTTACATCATTGATATGAACAAACCACCCTCAGAAAGTGTTACCTGTGTGTTTTCAAAAGTCTCTGAACATAACGATATGCTGTGGCATCGACGTTTGGATCATTTAAATGCCAAAACCCTAAATCGTCTTGCTAAATTGGGGTTGGTAAGGGGACTACCTATGAAAGATTTTATTACTTTCGAAAAATGTGTCTCCTGTGCTAAAGGTAAACAGCGTCGAAAACCTCATTTTCCTAAGTCTGTAAATACAATTAATAGTGTGATGCAGCTTCTTCACATGAATCTCTTTGGTTTTGTGAATGTACTTAGTATCTCAGGAAAGTCTTACTGTTTGGTAATTACTGATGATTACTCACGTTTTACTTGGGTTTTCTTCTTAGCTAACAAGAGTGAGACTGCATAGCTTATTAAACACTTCATAATCTTTATGGAGAATCAGACTAACAAGAAGGTGAAAGGAATTCGATGTGACAATGGCAATGAGTTCAAAAATGCAAAGCTGAATTTTTAATGTGTTCAGAGGGGAATTGCTAGACAGTACAGTGCTGCCAGAACTCCACAGCAAAACGGGGTAGCTGAAAGAAGGAACAAACTTCCAGTCTTTTTCTGGGACAAGGCGATAAATATAGAATGCTATGTTCAAAACAAATTCATAATCAACAAGGACGCATGAAGACGCTACACGAAGTACTATTTGGAGAAAAACCTTCCGTTGGGCATTTTCGAGCTTTTGGTTGCTCGTGCACCCTGCTGCACTTAGATGCTATTCCGAAGTTTGATGATAGGGGAGATGAGTGTTACTTTATTGGCTATGTTGGTAAAGTTGCACATGAGAACAAGACAGCATATCGAGTGTACAACAAGAAGAAAAGACAAATTGTCGAGTCGTTCGATGTACAATGGCTTCAAGAAAATCAGACAGATGCAGGAAACGGGCCATTCATTCACTATAACTATGCTCATTTATTTAAATCTTTTGATGTTCTAACTGCCCCTCAATTGTTATGAAAAATGCCGATGAAGAGGGGGATGTTGAATCTGAGGGGGATGCCACACTTGTGTGGAATAGCACAACACGAGCCTCATCTTCAACAATTGAACCAGAAGTACAATTGGCTCCTTATCACATGGATTCTCAAAATACGGAAGAGGAAGCTTTGATTTCGTCTGACGATGAAGATTCATCAAACAATCAGAGTGATCTGTTCTCAAATGATCAAATTCCAGACGAATATGTTGTGGACGAATCTATTGAAGACCCTGTGTCAGAACCTTTTGAATCAGCTGAAATCGAAAATCTGACAAATCTATCGTCAATAGGAATAGTCCTCGAATATGTCGTACCCATTAGTGTTCAAAGGAATCATCATGTGGAAAATATGATTGGACCAATTGAGGCTGGAGTGTTAACCAGATATCAAACTTGAGTCATCAACACATATCTTTACTCGTGTTTGATTTCACAAATCGAGCCAAAAACTACTCAAATGGCTCTTCGAGAACCGAGTTGGGTAGATGCCATGTAGGATGAGCTAAATCAATTTGAGAAACTGAAAGTCTGGAGGTTAGTTAAGCTGCCTGCAGGAAAGAAAGCTCTTGGCAATAGAAGGGTTTAAATGAACAAAAGGGATACCAGCGGTGTGATTGTCAAAAATAAAGCAAGACTGGTCGTGCAAGGTTTCAGACAAATTGAAGGGCTTGACTATGACGAAGTTTATGCCCCCGTTTCCATATTAGAAGCTATTTGTATTTTCCTGGCATATATTTCATTCAAAGGTTTCACAGTCTTTTAGATGGATGTGAAAATGACATTTCTGTATGGCAAAGTGAAAGCGGAAATCTATGTTGAACAGCCACCTTGTTTTGTAAATCAACAACATTCAGGCCATGTCTACAGGCTTGACAAGGCTCTGTATGGTTTACATCAAGCTCCCCAGGCATCGTATGCTACTCTGACCGAACATCTGTTAGCAAATGGCTATACTCGTGGACAATCAAACACTGTTTATTCAAACGGTAGGAGAAGACCAAATTCTAGTGCAAATTTATGTGGACGACATAATTTTTGGGTCAACTAGTGATGCCCTGTGCAAGGAGTTTGAAGAGGTTATGAAGAAGTAGTTTGAAATGAGTGCTTTGGGAGAAATGAATTTCTTTTTGGGTTTGCAAGTTCGCCAGGACTCAAAGGGAATACTGATTCATCAGGGAAAGTATGTTGATGATATCATTGCAAAAGTCAAACTTCAGGATGCAAAGCCTGCAAATACTCCTATGGCAGAAAGACCAGTTGTGAATGAAGATCTGGAAGGGGAAGATGTGGATGAGACACTGTATTGGTCCATGATTGGCTCGTTTATGTACTTGACTCTCAGTAGACCGGATATTATGTTTGTTGTGTGTTAGTGTGCACACTATCAGACTGCTCCTAAACTTTCTCATTTAAATGTTCTTTAGGGAATTTTTCGATATCTCAAGGGCAAGCCTAGGTTTGGTATTTTGTGTCAAAGAGATTACCCATTTGATTTATGTGCTTTCTCTGACAGTAATTTTGGAGGTGCAAGTAGGGATATGAAGTCTACATCTGCTGGATATCAGTTCCTGGGGGGTAGGCTTATCTTAGGGCAATGCAAAAAGCGTGTTTCACTCTCAACCGCGGCAGCTGAGTATGTAGCTGCTTCAGCTTGCTGTTCCCAGGTGATATGGATCCAACATCAATTGGTGGACTACGGTTTGAATTTCTCTCAAACTCCCATTTTTTGTGACAATGATGCAGCCATTCAGATAGTGAAAAATCACGTGTATTTTTCTAAAACTAAGCACATTGCCATCAAAATTCATTTTATTCGTGACTCCTTCAACCAGGGACTTATTTCAATGGAACAAATCCATACTGACGACATTGTTGCGGATATGTTCACAAAATCGGTTGATCGAGTACCTTTTAATGCTCTTCTTAAACTTCTAAAAGTGGTCAACTTCAAGGACTGAACAGTGACACAAAAAACATTTTTCTTCATTTGTATATAAATTTGTTTCTTAAAATTGTTTTTTTGTTTGTTACTTTTTTTTTAATTTTAAGCAAAAATTTAGGGGGATGTAGTATGCTTCTCAGAAAAATACAAAAACATTGAAAAATGCAGAAAATACATAAACATTAAAAAAATTCAAAAAATTACAAAAATAGTTTTGCTAAGCCTTTTGATATTGTACGGGAAATAAAATGAATTTTCACTATGTGATGTAAGGCTGACTCATGTAAGACCAATATTGAAACGGGCTGACTCTAGAGCAATATGTTTGGTAAGCTTTTGTCCCGATGGTTGGAAACTCTGACTGGTTTTATGCATAACATTAAATTACTCTATGACCTTAGGAAAGTACGCCACTTGGAATTAGGACATTTCCATTTGAATGCTTGTGTGACTTCCTGATACACAAAATTTTGTTCTAGTTCTGAAATCTTTTCTGACCAACTTGTGTATATCCTTTGTTTTGCGTGAGCAAAGACCTGGAGGTGCTAGGCAAAGTCAGCTTCTGTTTCGTGTGAGCAAAGACCTAGTTGTACGTTGTCGTGCCATAGATCCATTTACACCCGAAAGAGGCCCTCAAGTGCCCAAAAGAAACCCGAGAACCTATATCAAATTGGAAAATCCATTTGATATGTATATTATATCCATCTCTTTGCAAGTGATCTATTCTTGTCTTTTCTCCACCAAATCCCAGTCAAGGTTTCAGAATTTTAGAACAGGCTTGTGGAAATATGTGGTAGGGAAACTGCAAGTATGATGGTGTGTCCTGAATAAAATTCCAGGATTTGATTGTGATTGATTTGGGTGTTCATATTAATTAAACCAAAACATGATAAATCAATTGCAGACCAGTGTATGGAAAAGGCCTAAGGAGACAAGTTTAAGTGGATAAACATACTGAAAATTGCCCAGATCAATCAAAGTATATTAGTGTTGACAAGTGTAGTCTGGCCTGAAACACCATGATTTGATCCTGAAAGAAAAGTGCTTGCAAACAAATTCTGTGTGGGTGTTTGGTTATTTCTGTTTTCAGTTAGGTGTGTAAATACTTAATATAATTAAATGTGGTCATTTTCAAGAGTTGAAAAAAACCGTGTTTTTCTTCAAAGCTTGTTTGCATAAAATTGAAGTTTTTCTGGTTTCGGGATTCGAGATGGGCCCGCCACACACTTGGTGAGACCCAGAAATCTAAACAACTTTGTAATGATTAGAGCTAGGCCCACTGCACACTTGGTGGGCCCACTATCTTGTAAAGGGTGTTTAGAGTATTAAATGAAAATATGGATGATGGCTGCACATCTTTTCATCATTGTTCAAAATTCAAACACACCGCACACCTCATATCCTTCCATCTCGTCTTCATCAACTGAATTAACAACCAAGAAATCTAATTTTCTCCGTTAAACATGTCATCTTCTAAGGGAAAATCTAAAGGTTGGTGTTTCTATTCTTTAATTTGAACTGATTGCAGGGATTAGGGCATGTTGATTATTTTATGTTGAATTGAATGTGGAAAATTGATGATGATCGATGATGTTTGTAACTGAGTAGAAGGGGTATTAGGGCTTGTCATTGTCTGTTGTCTGATCGTAACATATAAATACATCTAGAACAATAATTAGATTGCCAAAGAGGAAGAATTGCAGCGGCGCATGAAGTACGTTCAGAATTAGGGGTCCCATACTTTTCAAATGACCGAAATACCCTCGCACACCCTGGCCAATTGACAGAATTACCCTCAAAAGGTGTGCAGGGTAATCATAAACTCACTTGTTGACAGTTTCACCCCTCCTACACTCAGTATATTGACCTTATTGCCCTTCGCACATTGGTTTATTACCAGTGTGTGGGTTAACTGTGTACTATTGACTAAGTTGACTTTTTGACCAAAAGGAGTGTGTGACACATACATTTTTACCTGATTACCCTTACAGATCTTATTAACCACACATTTGCCCTCGCACACCAATGTGTGGTCCGCATACTCCTCTGTTGGACCGCACACAGACATATGCTTGGGCCTGTTTAACTGTTGGGACTGTCTTGAACCTGTGTTAACCCAGAGTTGTTTAAACTTAACTTTGAGCATTATATTGACTAATATTGTTGAAAAACAGTTATTCTTTTGAATTCAAATATATTTTTGAATAATCTTACCAAGGTTGACCAAGTTTACAGTCAGTCTCGGAAATCTTGAGTTTTAATATTTGTCAAATGTGTCTAACTTGATCTGTTTGGTGCAGATATGAGAAAAAAGGTGGCTAACATGTCTATTCACGTTCCAGAATTTGAAAAGAGTATGAAAGTTCCTTGCTATTTGAGCGAACCACCGAAGGGGCACAAAATTTACAAATTGATGATCGTTGGATAGAATACGTGTCGACTTGCTCATGTTTTTTGTGAAAATCCGGTTATTCGTGAAGACTGGATACGTGATTTCTGGAACAATGCTAGTGCTAAGAAAGGAGACACTGTGATAAAGTCTAAAATTCAAAACAAAGAGATTTTGATTTCAGAACAGACAATTAGAGAGTGTTACTATTTGGTGATGATGTAAATGATCCCATAGAGTACGAAAAGGAGAAGATTGTAATGGTTCTTGAAAAGATGAGCTATGAAGGAATGCATCTGCCAACTACTAAGAAGTTATTATATCCGTATTGGAGATTTCTGGCCCATGTATATCTAGTATGCATTAGTGGAAACAAGAGCGGGATTGAAGTTTTGACCATTAGACAAACATCTGCTATGGTAGCATTAGTTGAAGGGTGGAAGTTCAATTACTCAAAATGTGTATTCGATGACATTATGGCAAATGTGAAGACACTGAACAAGAAGTATTGGTCCAACTTTTTGAGGTTCTTAGAGATGATTTTGAATCTAAGTATCCTCAGTTGCAACAGACTGTAAGCATCTACGACACAAAGATAATGAATCATATGGGTTTTTTCGTTGCTCAATCAGAAGAAAAGATGTACAGGTGATCTTCCGGAACAAGAAGCCCTTGGTGAAATTTGGTGCTTTTCCAGAGATTACAGAACCCACTGTTGCACCAGTAAACGCTGCTATTGCTGATGAACATGATGTTCAAATTATAGATGCTCCTCCGAGTTCAACTGTGCCGATTGAGAACGTTGATTTAACTAAGGTTGAAAGGGAAGACGAGAATGTGTTTGAGGAAATGTTAATGGATGACGCAGGGGTGAATGAGAATGTAGAAAATATTGAGACAGAGGTTAATGATGAGAGCCTCATAGCAGAAGTGCAACATGTTAAGCAATCGACAAGTATGAACTCTCCTCACGCTGAGCCGATTGATGTTATTACTATTGAGCCTGAGAATGTATCTGAAGATCCCACGGCTGATTTTCATCCTAGGAAACGTATCAGAAGAGATCCTAGGATCAGCCGTGTAGCAATTGATGTTACAAGCATAAACCCTTAACCGACCATCCCTGTGATCCAAGAAAAACCATTTCTTGGCTATACTGGAACGCCTGTGAGCGATGCGTTTATTGAATTCTACACGAACCCAAGAGCTGTTGAATATATGCCTGCTCCTAAACCAGGCGAAGGGTCTAGCAGTGAACCTTTTGAGGCAGATGTGAATATAGCAGCATCATTGTTACAAAAGGAAGCTAGAGATTACACTTTGACTGCCACTCCTGGTAAAGAGAAGGTTGTTAGTAGTCCAGATAAGGAAAGCTTGTCTGGAGATATTGATATTGGAGCATTAGTTAAGAGGGTCACTGCACTTAAAGAATATAAGGTTTTTAAAGATGTACAGATCGCTAGCCTGATGGAAGAAATAACGCACAAGAATCAGAAGATTCAGGAACTTGAGACAAATCTTGGATCCCTCACTGTTATGTTTATGGATATAAAGCAGAAGCTTGAAGGAAAGTTTCCCAAGGAGTTTGCTAAGCCTCCTAAGGTATATACTGCAGTTGAGAAGGCGCAAATTGATAAGGAGCATGAAGAAGCGATGGATCGTTATATTCATAATCCTCCTCGTACTGCCAATCAAAAACGAAAGCCGAAGGAAATCGTCATGAGAAATGTGGGTGCTGAGAAAGATATGGATACCAAGATATGCCTGATCGATACGTGGTGACTGTCGGGAAGGATAGGTTTGACAGAGTTGGAAATCGATCTGGAATAAAGAGTTGGGCCTATAATGATGAAAAGGGAATGTTTCTTGTGATGCGAAGGAATGGAAAGGTTGAATATTATAACTCCTCTAGTTCTTTTGAATCTTGGACACCGGTGGATCTCCGTGAGTTAAGCAATGCATCGTATAATGATCAATGCAAGAATCCAAATTGCAAGATTGAGTGGAACTTCTACAATAAGTTGCAACAACAGGCCAATGTAAACTTTAAAGACATGAATCTTCAAAAATCTTATGTCAAGGTTCATAAAGATGTGTTTCATAAAGATTCTGATCAACCGATAAAGACTGTGGTGTGGCCTCCAACAAAGTAAGCAAAGACTATTCCTCTACTTAAAGATCTTCCTGATGATAGCCTGAAGGAATTCGAATTTTGGATGTATGACTTGGTTACTGGTCAAGGGGTCGTCGTTTGTGAGCACGATGAGTATAGGATTTCTGATGTTCCTGATTTGATGAGGTTTGGAGAGAGAGAGAGATATTCATCTGCTTGCAAAATCTCAAATTCAAAGTGATCGAGAATACAAAGTATGTGCGAAGGTATTCACTAGAGGAGTGGCTCAAGTGATTGCTTTGAAGTTATGGGTAGGAGCTAGGGGCAGAGTTGAAACTCAACTATTTGGCCCTTATGTTGGAAAGTATAAATCTGAAGCTGATCTGAGTAAGAAGAAGAAACGCAAGTGAAGCTTGATTTGCCAAGACAACATAAACCTAGGGGGATATTGTAAGGGCATTATTACAGGTTTACGTTTGTCTTGTATCTACGGGTTTTGGGCTAGTTTGGTAGTTAATAGGGCTAGGTTGATATTGGTTGTATGCGCATATGGATTGAGTTTGGCCCAGTTGTATTTAGGTCACCTTATGTAAGTATAAATAAGGTGAACCTAGGTCTAGTGTTGGTTGTTGGTTCTTGGTGCTTGTAATCGATTTTGTGTACCAGACGGTTCTAGAAACTGTGTGCACTTTTATTAATCAAATCAACATTCTTCTTCATCTTTTACATCTTTATTGTTATTCCGCAACTATGGAGGTGTTTGTGATATTCGATTATAGTTTCCTGGACTTACGAGTACTACACAGTAGCCAGGTTTCTTTGTGCAAATAAATTCTATCAAATAAGTCCTTACAAAATAAACTCTTTCAATTACGTAAGTCCTTACAAAAAAAATAAGTCCTTGCAAAATAAACTCTTTCAATCACATAAGTCCTTACAAGATCACATAAGTGCTTACAAAATAAACTCTTTCAATTAAGTTCTTACAACACAAACTCTTTCAATTAAGTTCGTACAACATAAACTCTTTCAATTAAGTTTTTACAACATAAACTCTTTCAATTAAACTATAACAAATTCGGACTCCCTCAAAGGGAATCACATATTCAAATTTAACATAACACCCCTAGCAAATTCGGACTCAATATAGTATTTTAAATTCGGATTCGCCACATTGCAAACTCGGGCTTCCTTGCTTAATTATCAAACTCGGATTATGATAAGGTCGGACTTTGTGACTCCACATAGTCGGACAATTATCACCGGACTAACAAACACACATGTTAACAAAATCAATTTGCAGTTTTTCAATATAACAGTTACATACAGTACGATCAAAACCCTAATCTCAATCATGACAATGCTATGAATCAAACAACAGCTTAATGATTCTAGCATATCAAGTGCATCCTAATATCAGGCAACGATTAGCATTCATTCACAAACAATCACATGCTCAATCAAAATGATCAACTAAACCACAGACCACGAGTTTGGACATCTAGGGTTCTCATGCAAACAAGAGGATAAGAATAACCATGCATAACATAAATTTTACCTCAGATTGATTTTAAGGTTTGCTCTTGAGAGATTGAAAGACCAGGGATTGATGATTGTACAAGAATTTGATGTAACCAAGAATGATTTGAGATGATTAGAGGATGAGTAGAAACTGTCATACATGAATTATGAGGAATTTTTAGGTTATTCAATAGTTATTAGAGTTTCACAATTAACCCTAAACACCCCTAACTATCACCTTTTTACATAAAGCACATAACAACATGTAATTTACAATTTAAACACATAACTCACATATTTGGCAAGCAACGTATAAATTTCACGTAACGGTCCATTTATAACTAGTTGTGTTAGTCACCAACGTTCGAGAATATGCGTGTGCGTTCCGTTAATTCCCCGAATTACCGCCATAGACCCATTTAACTAACCCTAGTTAAATGCAGCGCTATGAATGTATGTCTAAATTAACAGTGGTTAGGTTAAAATATTAACCTGAAATTGCGGGTTGTCGCAATTTTGGTTTTACTTTTCTTAATAAGCGTATTCTAATAATTTTATAGCAATAACATAAAAACCAATGACAATTAGTGTCAAGAAAAAAATGTTACGAATTAATGAAGAGTCAGGAATAAACCTGAAATTTTAAAAATTAAAATCAATATTATAGCATGTAAACTTCACATCATTAACCAACTTAGTTGTTTCTTAAAATAGCTAATCATCTAAAAGCATCATCATGTGCTTAAAGGAGTTTTAAGTTTAAGAAGTCTAAGTGCTTCAACAAGAGTACCCTTAAACCTATTTACATCAACCCTTACATTCTGCTTATCCAAGTACATTTCCTTTCCAATAAAATACCCTTTTGCAAACACGGATCCTGGGTCCGAAATAACCGGGTCATCGTGTGCATACAAGTCAATAAGTGAACTCTCGTCCGGTCCAATTTTGTAATCCAAGTAATGCAACCCCATCCGGACCGCCGGTTCACCAAAGTAAACCGTAGATGGCCACTCTAACCCTAGTGGCACCACCTGCACCACCACCGCTCCAGTTGGTAAAAACACTTGGTTCGTTAGTCCGGCACCGTGAGCTCCGATGAGGACACTGCACGTGCTCACTAACTTTGCAAATCTTTCCAAATTCGACATTTTTTGGGGACTCCTGACTACCACAACATCGAATCCCAATTCTTCCATCATGTCTACCAATTCGTCTTCGTTTAAAAATGATCTTGTTTTTCGACGAGACACGAGGAGCAACACTGGTGCTGTAGAACCCATGCACAACGCATTTAACAAACAAACGTATCCGGTAAAATTACACTCAAGATATGGTACTTGAAAGTAGGTCGTTTCATATGGAAAAATTCGTTTGAAATGCTTAGGAAACGCTCTTTTCCAACAAAAACGACTTTTTTAAGAAACCTCTTTGGGGAAATATTTCCAAAATGACTTTCGACAAACTTATGACGGAAAGAAGTGGCCGGAAGTTCCTGCGCATTTCCAACGAAGATGAAATTGTATAAAAAAGCAAACACTTTATCGGAAAAGCGTACGGAATTTCCAACCCTATTCTAGCGAAATTATGATATATCACTGTTTTATTACTAAATTAGGGTTTTTTATGGTATCAACAGTGAAGGTAAGATCACTACTAGAAAATTGAGTCATTTCCTACAACAACATTCATCAGAAATTTAGCATTTAGCGACAGTTTCCAACAAAACTAATTCCGTCAATTTTTTTTTGAGAAAAACATTTTCCGAAAAGTTTCTGACAAAAATCACTACTAGAATACTGGGTCGTTTATGCCACGTAGGTACTTTTGTCAGAAATGTGGAGGAGTTTCCGAAGCCTTATTTTCTGTCAGAAATAGGAAATTTTTCCTATTCTAGGAGAGGGCGAGGGCAAACCTTACCTTTATTCGACACATTTGCGATCTTCAAACTGTAAGCGGCTCCAAGGAATTTCTTGAACTCGATCATGGAGTTCCCTTTGGGAACTTCAGAAGAATTAATACTTAAATAGCTATGGAATTTGAGACCAACCACAACTCCAGGAAAGCAATGAACACTCTTGTTCATCGTCAGATTCAATACGTTGTAACAAGATAAGCTCGAGAAAATTCGTTCATATTTCTTAACCAAAGAAGGGTTGTAATCAACTAGAATGAACTGTACTCGCGTTTCAAATACGCGAGAAGTGATGTATAATGGGATTATGATCTCATTAAATTCATGAAATAGGTTTCCAGTAAAACCTCCGGAAGAGAAAACGACTGCCGGAACTGTATGGTTGTAGTTACACTCTCTATCCGGAGTTTGTGGTGGTTGTTGTAGGAACTTGACCGGAGTTACGGTTTTTAAGAGATCAATTTGTGACCATGGGTATGGTTTAACTTGTACAACTTTTTTATCTTGTTTATCCAAAATATTGGTGTCATTTGTTGAACTATGTAGAGTAGGAGGCATATATATTTCCATTGTTTGGGTATCGATCTTTAAGGGTTACTTGCAACACAAACTGATGAATAGAAGGTAGAGTCGCAAGCAAGGCCGTACGTTTCGAGGTTTTGTTGATCAACATGCCCTGTGCAACAACACGAACAAACATGTGAATTTAACTTGCAACACTACTAGAAAAAGGGCACCTGTGATAGTTTTTCGTCACAAATGGCTATTGCGACTGAAAAGACGGTCATAATTGGTTTGGTACATATGCATAACTTCAAACATAACTAAATAGGTGTTTTCGAGTTATATTCGCTATTTTCTTCTTCTGTTAAAAAATTATCATTTCATAACCTTATATTAATTAGTTAAGCTTCAATTTGTTACTCAGAGTAACTAGTTTGTATGTTAAAATTTCATATACTTAAAAAAATAAAAAGAAATAAAACTCGATTAATCAGATGGTGACATGTAGAAAATAAAAGATAAAAAAGCTTAGAAAAAATCATATGTTATATGTTATCTGTGAGTGAACATATATGGTTTTTTTATTCTCATTCATTTTACATATGTAAACATACGATTACGTGTTTGTTATATTGTTTAAGTAACATAAACATTAGTTAATAGAGTTAATGCTTGGTTGGTCCCTGTGGTTTACGAAAATTACAGACTTGGTCCCAATGGTTCACTAATTACAGAGTTGGTCCTAATAGTTGTAATTTTTACACCGAGTGGTCCTTATACTAACCTATGTTAAATTTCTAAGTTAAGTTGATGTTAAATGACCAAATTGTCCTCCACAATTAAAAAATAAAAGTAAAAATAAGAAGCAAAAGGAGATGGGCCCACCCCATCATCTTCTTCAATCCCCCCCCCTTCTAAAACACCAGTAACCACCACAACCATCATCTTTGGGCCACCACAACCACCACCTCCGAACACCACTGTGAACCACCACCTGAAACTAGCACAGCGAACCAATACTATCAGCCATCATCTTACTCTTAGTTCTTGTTGATCAGTACATTGATTTACCTTAACTGTTGACAATCATCCATTTTTATTCACGATTCCGAATCTGTCAAACATTCTTAATATATTGCACATATTTTCTAGTACAAAATCTAACAAATAAATGAAATGGTTTAACCGAATCCTTGAGTTTTTATTATTACAAATTAATTCCTAAACGGATCCAATCTTACCAAATTCGTTTCAACTATATTCGAGTATATATATCTAACCCAGAACATTAGTCAAACTTTTAACTACACAATTTCACCTTCAATTGTTTTCTGCAAACGCACCTTGTGTTAATCGATCATTTCCGGATACGGTGAAGCTCCGGCCAAGTCAAATCTTTTCCGTCTTAGCCTGGGTGTGCCGATCGGAGTTGTGGTTGCGTGCATCACTGGCGCCGACGCTGAGCAGTGGTGGTGGCGCTGAGTAGTTGTAGCGGTACCATAGTGGATGGGTGGGTTGCCTAGTCTCCTGGAGGAGGTGGTTGATTATGGTTTTTGTGGTGAATGAGGGTAATTAAAGGGTGATTGCCAAAAGGGAAGAAGGGGGATGTGGTGGTTGGACGGTGGTCATTGGCATTGCTGAAAGGGAAGATATGGTTGGGGGCGTAATTAAGGGTGGGGTAGTAATTGATATTTTGTTTTGTTTTAAATGTTTGTTTAATGTTTTTTTAATTATTAAATGGACAAGGGTATTTTGGACATTTCATACACATTTAACTGAATATTTTAACGGTCATCCATGATAAGGACCACCCGAGTGTAAAAATTACAACTATTAGGACCAACTCTGTAATTAGTGAACCACTGGGACCAAGTCTGCAATTTTCATAAACCACAAGGACCAACCAAGCATTTAACTCTAGTTAATATATAATTATTGAAATAGGTTATGTTTCGGGTAGGTCTTTTGAATTCGATAGTGGGCACTATAGAGGTTGTGACAAACAATGATAAATAACGGTTGTCAAAGGTAACGATTGCGACAAGTAGTAGGGTGTAACATGACCAGCAGTTGAAGATATGTAACACCCGACAATCCAATATGATATCTTTTATTAGGTTAAAGGGTGGGGTCATGGTTGGGACATGATTCATCATGTATGAACATGAATAGAAGGCTACATCACGGCCCTGTCTGATCCACCATGGTTCTCATGGATTAAACCATGGCAAAATGATTTTCTTTCCTTTTTCTTTAGACAAAAATAAATTAAAGTCCTTTCCTTTTTTCTTTAGACAAAAATAAATTAAAATAAATAAGGGAATACTGGTTTGGGTCATGACCACACCCTTAGAGTGGTAATTTTAGATGATAGATTAGAGGTGGGTGACATGACGCTGACGTGGAGAATCATGGTGATCATAAAGATCATGACCACACCTTATAGTCTTAATATATTAAAAATAAATAATGACTTATTTATTTAATAAAAAGTTACATGTATGATATTTTGCTAGAAGGGTTTAAATGTGTATATTTTGTGGTGGTAAATCTCAAATGAGTTGAAATTTTGGGATTTATTGTCAAGGTAGCATAAAATTAGGTTTCCTGTCTATGATCTAGTAGTCTAGTTGTATTGTTTTAGTTCTTCACAAAATTTATGTGAGTTTAAATTTTTCTAGGTGTAAGATTAGATGTAAAAATTTGTTAAATAAAATGAGGTTGAGGGACCAATTGTGTCAGTCTAAACTTATTTTTTCTCAAAGTTAAAAAGGAGTTAGTTTTGCAATGTTCAAAAGGAAAAGCAAAAGGGAAGAGAAGGGAAAGGGAAAGAAAAAGGTAGAGAAATAATTTCATTAGAAATGGCACAAGATATGGTTGCATCTTCCACGACTTGGGTTTAGAAACGGGCTCTTGAAATATATTGTTCAGAAATATTAAATCATGTATTCGAAAGGATATTTGAAATTTTAAGAAAATTGGTGAAAATTATTAAGATGGCCCAATTTGATTGACCCGAACATGGTTTATACTAATTATTAGTAGATTAATTTGACTAGTTATAGTGTTTATTAGTCTAAAGTGTTTATTTAAACGTGTTGGAGTTCTAAAATGGTAAATTAATATAATATTTTTGACGAAATGTAATGGAAATAAATTAGGGTTGAAAACTTTAGAAAAATGGTCGACTAGGCATTTACTCTTCAATATGGAAATATATCAACCAATGATAAGCGAATAAGTTGATAATATATAATTAAGTGAATTAAGTATGTATAGAATTTTATCTTAGAGTAACTAAAATGTGTCCTTGGCATTTGTAAGTGACCACAGGCTCTATATATGTAAAGTTGTATGAATTGTTAGTCAGTAAGTATATTTATGATCATTAGTGGAAAAGGTGTTTGAAAGTCATATACTCGCTTGTATAGTATAGAAGTAAATAATAATAATAATAATAATAATAATAATAATAATAATAATAATAATAATAATAATAATAATAATAATAATAATAATAATAATAAATTATTATTATTATTATTATTATTATTATTATTATTATTATTGTCATTATTATTATTGTTGTTAATATAGTACATGTATGTATTATATATATGATGCATGTACAACGTGCTAATTTATTTGTAAAGTAAGAGGCACGTCTCATTTTCCCTAGGCCACGTGAACATGTAAACATTGGGATGCTTGTGCCGAGTGCTAAATTATATACTGTAAAGTAACGAGCGCATCCACATGTCATGGGTCACACGAATAGGTACAAGGAACATGCACAGGATGCTAGTATTAGGGCGTTTAAAATTGGATTATCCAGTTTTTGGATATCTGAAAATCGGATATCTGAAAATTCCGAATAGTGAATAGTAATATTTGAATCCGTATATGATATTTCGGAGGATATTCGAAATTTCGGATACCGATTTGGATATTCAAACGGAAATCCCAGTTTATTAAAAAAAATTAAAAAAAAATCGTTTTGTGCATATATTAAAACTAAACCTATATACGATTTTCCAAATTTCTAACATTGAAAACTAAAAACATTCATAAATCCACATTCGAACTATTCCTTTTTTTACTATTTGTACTATATTTCAAACGAAACTAGGTTGTTCCCACCCGCGCGTTGCGGAGGGGAACCAACCTTTTTTGGAAAGCAAAACTAATCATAGTAATTAGAAAAACTTGTTATTTATATCGATTTACGTTTTGGTTACAAATTTCCAGCACAATAACATAAATTAAAATTATTTGAAACTATATAAAAAATGAAACATGTAAAAAATCATGACGTCATAACGAAAATTCGTTTAAAACCTAAAGTGGTAACTTTTCTAGAAGTTCAAGGGTTGTAGTGTAATGCGACTTTAAAAAGGGAAAAATAACTTTATCAAAGTTCCCGGGACGTTTGATAAATTTATTAAAACTCAGGGGGTAAGAATGTAAATTGGTTTTAAAAACTTCACAAAATTTGAAGGGGTCAAATTGTAAGAACTAAAACTTTTGTGGTTAAAACATGAAAAAAGAAAGAATAAAGGTATTTTATGATAGATACAAATGGTATAAAAAATTGAGTAAATTACATAAATGTTATAGAAAATGAAAGTTAAATATATGAGTGTTAATGACATTATTGTAATTAAAAGTAAATAGAGACTAAAACATGTGTGTTTTAATATATATTATAATATAATTATAATATAATACTCGTATACTATATATATTTAAAAAATAATAATTTTCGGATATCGGTTTAACTGAAATTTTTAAAATTCATATCCGAACCCGAATCCAGAAAATTCGGATTATTCGGTTTTTCGGATATCCAAAGTTTCGGATATCCGAAATTTTAGATTTTTCGGATATGGATTTTCGGATATTTCAGATTCGGTTTCAGATCCGAAGTTTTTTGAACACCCTAGCTAGTATGATTAATATAAGTACTTTGATTTAACTTGACAAGGATTCCATAATATATTAATTTTTCAATATTGAAAGGAAAGAGACATCCTATCTAGATTGAATTTACAGTATTGAAAAAGTACCCAAGTTTGATTTAAAAAAATGGCGAAACACGTTAAAATGTGAAAATAGCTATGTATGGATCCAATCATGTGTTAAGATCACTTAAATAAGTTCGTATTACAAACTTAAAAGTTCAAAAACTTTATTAATGACACGCGGCGGCTCTGAGAATTCGTATACCCTATTTAAGCTCGAAAAAATGTATACTTGGGTCTTAATGAAATTGGGTATTGGACTCATTATAGGTCTAAACATAATGCCAATGGGCTAGTAACTAATTATAAGAATAGTTTTGTACGTGGGTCTATGTTGGTGTTTGTATGAATATACCATATTAGATTTTCTTTTACATATATATATCAGGGATTTTTTTAAATAGCGTGTCCTTCGAAATATCGGGCATTGGCCGGTGGTCCTACCCCCACCCAGGGTCGCCCATGATTAATGACATGATTAATCAAGTATTATGATATGTGTATCTCAAACACTAAGATCTCTGGGGTAAGTTTTATAAGTTTGAAACTCTTACTCGTTATAAGTATGATTCTTGTGTATAAATCTTTAAATATGTTTATTTAACAATGTCTAAGTGCATGTGTATGGTGTACGTGTTATTACATGTGAAGAACCATTTCTAGACAAATGCAAAGCCAATTGCTAAGATGGTGTAGCTTTTCGATATCTTTGTTATTTTCGAGAGAGAACCTTATTTATTAATTATCCATGTTAATAATATTATATTTTGTACACTCTAAATGGTAGTATGGAACATGTCCTTGCCAACTAATACGAATTTTGTAAAGTAGTGAAACTTCTCCTTACAAACTAATTAGTTTAAAACTGGGACTAAATCAGTTCATCTTCAAATTTAAGATTAGGAAGACCCGTTGGTGGTCAGCGACAAGGTCTCTGACCCGATGGTGATGAGGTTTGGCCGTCACCAAAGGTGGTCGAGAAATGTAAATGTTTATACGATAGTAATAATAGCAATAGTAGAGATAGTGGTGGTCATAGTAATAGTAATAGCTAATAATAAATGTAACAACAACAATAATTATATAAGTCCTTCTATGTGATAAAATGCTATAAGCGTTGTGTTGTTGTCAGTAAAAACTTTATCAAATAAAACGTATTATAACTTTATCATATTGGTTTATGTATTAAGATGTTATAAGCATTGTTCGTAAGAACTTTATCAAATAAACGTATTATAACTTTATCATATTAAAATGTAAATAAATTAGATTATCACAGTTTAGGATAGTTTTACTACTCGCAATATTACTTGTACAAGAACAAATATTTTGATATAAAAACAATACCCCACATAGGCCATTACCTTGGTGGCAAGTGTTTGCCTTTTAAAGATTATTGTTTTTATTGTCCGAATAATTGGTTAATTTATTAATTGTCATTTTCTTTGCTGCTAAATGATCATTAAATCATACGCACGTATATTAACAAAATCACAATCTAAACAGTGGTGGTGGTGGTGTCTGTGTAGCAATAACTAATCAAAGACTAATGCATTATCGCATATCCATGTGTACCTTGAAACTTTCTTTTAGCACCATAAAAACAAAAATTGTAATGGTATATTAGGATGGACGGACCTAGTATACAGGTAGAGGTGCGTAGTTTAACGTTTTTACGTCTCCTTTTTGTTATGTTTAACGGTTCTGCCACAAAACACGGGTCTTAAATACTAGTTACTTTTACAAATTACAAACTAAAATTAATTTTTACATGATTTTTTTTTTGTAAAATATTATTATTATTATTATTATTTTTTTTTTTGTATATTATTATTATTTTTTTTTTTAACTTGATTTGTGAACTCTATATAGGGGTGATGGTCAATCGAAGTGCATTTTTTTTATTTTGAGATATGTACCATATATCACGTTTGATCGACCCTGAGATTCGAGATTTGTTAAGTTACTTATAAAAATATAAATCTACACATTTTCATTATGAAAACAAAGTGAAAAGCAAAAAAAGATGAATATGGACTAATTAGTTCACTTTTATTTTTCTTAATGATTATTAAACCGCGTTTTACAATTTTTTTGATTACCTAAAGAATCATAGTAGCTTTTACTTTTATTGATTGCAACTGCAGTAGATATGTGACTCAACCGGAACAAAAAAAATCCGCACGTTAAGCTAGAAGACTTCCAACTACCTAAATAAAATCATGTGTCTGCCAATTTCGACTAGCATACCCAAATTAAGAAGGCTCGGTTCGCCTACAACAATTATTGGTGGCGTGTAAATGTGTGAGAAAGAGCAAGAATGAGAACAAACCTATAATTGATTTAAATAGTGGTTGCAAGTTATCTTCCAAACCACCAACTTCTTCCATTGTAGCATTCTTCGACAAGTTTCTTGTGCCTGCTCAATATACAAAACATGAAGCAGATTTATTGAATTCAACACGTCCCATAAACTAAAGGAGATATAACCCAAATAGTAAAACACACCAGGGTAAAGTTTAACCGGATCGAATCCGAAAGATTGGGTGTAAAGCAAGTAGATGAATGCAAGTAAACCAATTGTTTGAGTTGCACTACAAATCAGGTGCCCTTCCATTGCTTCATGAAAAGAAAACTTATGATCCTGAAAAAAGTGGTGTTAAGGATCACTCATAAAGAAAGGCATAAAGAAAGGAGGCTTACAGTTTCTCCATCTATATGTCCAAGAAAGTTCATCCAAATTTGACCAATAATGTGGTCAAGGTCGCTTTCAACTTGACAAGTACACTTCCTTTTGTGGGTCTCATTTGATGGGAAAAAGACCCTTTAAAGTTTAAATGAGCATACACAACTAATCAAGCAAAAGGAAATCAAGAAAAATCACCAACGGGTTGGTGGTCCATTAATAAAGGTAAAACTTTAAACATCTTGAGAGAGAAAGGTCTTAAGTTCAAGTCTTATAAACAGCAGTGAATAAAAGAAATTTGCCATTCAAAAAATAGCATAAGAAAATCTATTATTGTGTATTAAATGAGCATAGAGTCATGGACTACTAATGATCAAGCATTAATTTAAAAATAAAAAAATACCATGGATTTTTGTTTGGACAGCAAACTAACATCTTTCTAATCTACTTCTATTAACCATCAAATACTTGTACATGCCATGATTTGAACATTTCATTTTCAGGATAGAGGGGATGCATCTTACGGCCACACCATGTCCCTTAGAGACCCAAAAAAAATAGGGAACAACTTGATGTATTAAAGAATACCTTTTAGTGTGTTAATTTTTACGCATTAACCTAAGACCATGTGTACGTAGTAGTATGGTAAACCACATGCTCTTTTTGCCACGTGTCCGCCACATCACCTAGTCATTTGTAAGAATACCCAAAAACACCTTATAAGGACCCTGATCCTATCCCCGAACTCGTACGACGTGAACCAGCACGAAAAACAAAGAAAACTGATATGGGCGTCCCAGGCGCCATGCGCCAGAATCACCTGCATCTCCCGCGACGCGCGGGAGAGTACCAGGACATGTGTCACCATATCGCGACAAGTGGCAAGCCTACACTTGTGACCAGGCTGATCTAGCCCTAGAGGGCAGCTGCCGCGCCACGCGCGGGAATTCCCTAAATCTGGCACGACGCGCGGGAGAAACCAAACTGACCTATAAATGCAGTGGCTTGGGACTGAAGTCGTTGCTCATTTTCGATCGAATTTCTCTGATCGTATACTCTCGTACCCCCGTTCTCTTAAACAACACTCCCTAAATCCCTAAACCTGTGAAGCGTTGCCCCGTTGTAAGTGTTTTAACCCTAATCACTAATTCGATACCATGTCCGATTTAGCTAAAACCCAGCAACGGATGCCAAAGTGATGCCTGTTTATAAGGCTATACTTTGTTAACTACGTTGGGGTTTTGTCTCGCGATGTATCGTTAATGTTTAAAATGGGTTATTGCACTAACACGTGTTGCATTGTAATTTTATTAGGAACTCGGAAATAGCACCAGGAAGCTCTAAGATGACAACCTTAAAACTACAAAGTGAGTCATTCTACTTTTCTCAAATGCTTTTACAAAACCCTAAACTGTTTTGCAAAGTTGTATTTACAGTGGTTAAGTTTTTGTTAATCTGCAATTACTGCCGGTATGTGGGGTTTTGTATACACTACTTAGTCCGGCGTCACTATTGGATGAAAGTTAGCCAATAGTGGTATGACCACAGTCATTGTAACTGCCAACGTGACAAATACTGATTGAGTTTTTGTTAGATAAAAGCAATGTAATTGCCCTTGATACTGTGAAATATAACAATGTGTCTTTTTACAAAATTTGAATAAACTCACCAGTATTTTTAACTGACCAAAATGTTTTTAAACGCGTTTCAGGTAACTTACTGTGAAAGTTATAGAAGCCAGCTATGGAGCACTGAAGGCTTAAAATAAAGTGGCTATGATTACCTGAATAAATGAAGAACTTATGTTTCTGTTAATTGGGGTTTATTCCTATAAAGCATTTTAATGGAATATGGGTTTATCCCATTTGTTTAATATTAAACTTTGGTGTTTGATAAACTCTGAATTTATTTCCTAACATCGATCCTGATGATATTTTCCGCTGCCAAATTAATAAACACCGGTACCACTTGACTGCCTCGAGGCACCCGCTCCCAGGGTAGGGGTTGGGGGCCGTGACATCATTGCACATGGTAAAATGGTGTGTGGGAGTAAAAATGACTATTTTTAAAGGATTTGGGCAAAACCGTTAAAACGAACAAAAATACAGGAAGCAAAATGGAAGTTTACTCTTAATTAATATACCACCAATACCCACTTTCTACACACTCACTCTCTCTAACACATCTCTCTCTCTCTCTCTCTCTCTACCTGAACAACAAGTTCATCCCAAAAAAGCCAATAGGGCTAGCGGTTTGCTCGTTGTGGCTCGTGGTCCACCCAACCACAAGACCACTACAAATGTCTAAAAGTTTTGGTCAATATCATTTTAACATGAAATTTTGTAAAATAACTAGTAAAAATAGTTATTAATAAGGGTTAACACATGTTTAAAACTTAGGTTGTAATTTCGTATACGACACAAGACATCACAAAAACACAATGCGAAAATAACCGGGTTGAGTTAGGTCTAAAGCATGTCACAAACGCAATGTGAAAAATAATCATATTTATAAAAATTCAAGTTGGTATTGTTTAGTACTCTGTTTGCAAATAGATAAACAAAAAATATCTTCAATAAAAGAAGAATATTTTTAGGGCTGCAAACGAACCGAACGAACACGAACAAGACCTTGTTCGTGTTCGTTTGTTAAGAAATATATGTATTCGCGAACCGTTCACGAACACTTATCGAGCGAGATTTTATTTTCGTGTTCGTTTGTCAAGGAAATGAACTTGTTCGTGTTCGTTTGTTAATTTTAGAAAATGAACAAAAACAAACGTTGACAAACACAAATGAGCACAAACTAATGTTCATGAACATAGATGAAAAAAACAATAATTCATTAACAAAATATATAATACACTGACACTTATTAGATATTTAATTTGTCAATTATTTAAATAAATATAAAAACTGAAAACACCAATGGACTATCGAACACGTTACCGAATGTTCACGAACATAAACGAACAAACACGACATCCGTTTATGTTTGTTCATTTAACTTTACGAGCGAAATTTATTGTTCGTATTCGTTTGTTTAATAAACGAACGAACACAAACGAACTTCCCGCCGAATGATTCACGAACTATTCATCGAACGTTTGGTTCGTTTACAACCCAAGTATTTTTATTAATTTGCTCAAATAGAGAGAAAAACATGAATAATTTAAGTATAATAAGAGAATCCCCACACTTCTTTTTTTTCTTTTGCACTTCCCATGGGCGGCCCATTGGAGGGGCGTTTTTACCGTGTTTTTTTTTTTTTGGTGGGGGGTTTTGCTTAAGACAATGTTGGACGACTTGCAAGGTTGGGTTCTTATTCGTTTTTCCTTTTCATTGGATATATATACATACTATCGATGCTTCCCGAAATTCATTTCATCTTGTCTCTTATTTCCTTCAGTTATACAAACATGAGCTATAGTAATATTGACTTCACTCCTACTTTAGATCCCTCAAACATATCATTAATGGATTTAGCCAATATATAGTTCAAGACTTGGATCAAGTTCTAAACATTCAATTGCTTATACATAGGTTTACGGTCATTAGGGGATGCATCATATGCCCTTAGGATTTGGTATGCATAACGCATTATGCTTTACCTATGATATCATTGTGCTAAACCAATCTCAAGTCTTCAACCACATCCTAAGAGGCAACGTGTCTACATAAAGTTTTAAAGTAAATGAGACATAATACATAAAAAATGATAATGTCTTGTAGATGGTATAAAGATTTTAAATATCCGTAAAACCTAAAGATATTGAAAAATAAACAGCGATGCAAGTCTAAAAAAAAGATGACGAAAAAGCTATCGGTATCCTCCAAACTCAAAGGCTGCCTTGAAAGATTTATAGCTACAAAGAAAATTGAGATTTTTAAGTGATAGGTGGAAATTCTATGTTAATCTGAATATTTACGATTTTGAATTGGTTTGGTAGATGCTCTAATGATTATTTCTATATATATATATATATATATATATATATATATTGTTAAGGACCACTTTCAGGATTTTAATTGCAAAACGTGGCGGATAAATAATATACTCTTATATTAATTAAACTATATATTAAACAAGTAAATGACATGAAGGTATCATATTCGGCCACCCTGTTGCTCATATTACATATTTTATTTATCCTTTTATTATCTTATATATAATTATTAATATTAATAATATTTGTATTATATGTGTATTTTAGGCTTTTAGCTAATCTTGTCTTCACGTTTGTTTGATGCTAAAATATATATGGTCCGTGTTTGTTTGTTTATATTGATATTCAAACAAGGCATGTGCTATTGTGATATAGAAGTTCCAACCATAGCCAATAATCCTTCTAATAACCAAACTACTAACGAGAAAACCGAATGTGAATAATAAAGATGAATAATTGCAACATACACACAATTTGTTAAACAATATAAACCACAAGTATCTTCCAAGTAATGAAAGACAATCCAAAAAACTAAATAAACAAGGTTTGAGCTTCACAACCTCGAGGTGGTCACAAAAGATTCTAGCCACTCATCATCATGATTGAAACTTCTATGGTTGTCTTGGATCTTGATTGCATGAAAGATTGATGTAAATTGAGGTTGGGAACTTAGAAATTCGTCCTAGGGAGGTCAAAAACGATTAGGGTTGAAGACATCTTTTAATATGGTGAAAACCCGAATTTTCGTATGACTATATCTGCCCAACGTAAGGTTGCACCCCTCCTAATACAAGGTTGCGCTGGGAGCTGGGAATCATCTTTATTGTGCCAGTCTAGCACAAGGTTACGCCAGATCAACACCACCTTGCGCCATCCACTCGTTTCTTCTCCTTTTTCGCGTTTTTCAACTCCCATGTTGAGTGTGAGCTTCCAATCCTTCATAATGCTTCCCGAAACCTCTCGTTAAGCTTCAAAAGCCATCCGTTAAGCTTCGGATACCTGCAAATCAAATCAAACTCAAAATTACCATGTTTTGTGATAATAAATAATTAAAACCAAATATATACACATGTTAAAACACACTTATTTACCCTTCTATCAGTTACACATGTTTGATTCTAGCTTTCTTATTATTTTATTTGTTTACATCATTTGTTTACATTTTATTTAATTATTATTTGTATAGAGGTTGGTACTTGATTTGATTTTTTGCTATATAAATGTAATTACAGAATATTTTTATCACGTAGGGATGTGTATTTGTAAACATACAAGTAAAAGGTATCGACTCTTCATTAATGATATTTTGAATCCTTTTTAAAATTATACTAAAATAGGTTTGATTTATATTATACCGACTGGTGAAAAGGATCATAATTGCCACTAAGATAACATTAGGTTAAACTAATTGTTGTAAGCTAACAGGTTTAATGAAGCTATATGATGACCATCTACTAGTTGTAAAGCTTTGGTTTTGTCACTGCAAATTAGTAATTATGCATTGAGTATGAGAAAGATGTTGGGTGTAATTGACACCTTGCAATTGTTGGGCTAAAAATATTCATTGCTTGTTTGGTTGAAATTATGATTAATGATGTCGTTTGTTTGGTTAAAATGTCCTAAGCTTAAAATTATTTTATAAAAAAAACACAAAAAAAAAAGTAGAGTTTGAATACTAAGGAATGGTGAACATGTAAGATAAGTGGTGTCAATGTGTGCGTGCAAAGACGATGCAGGGGCGGCTCTAAGGTGGGCAGGGAAGACTACCGGCCAGGACCCGTGTTTTTCAAGAGTACATTTATTTTTGATCTTGGGGTTTGGTGAAGCAAATATTTTGCTGAATCAAGATCCAACAATGACGTTTATGATAATTTGACACTTTAATTATCGTCATATTTGAAAGAAATTAGAAGAAAAAAAAGGTAAGGTGTATAACTTTTTTCTCCCGTGACGCGTGGTTGCAGTTTCTAAGACTGTTAATAGGTTCTGAATGTTGAAGACGAAGGAAGAAATAGGGTACACCCTATATAACTTTCTAGTATTGGACTTTTTAAACGTTAATTTTGTAGTCCAGTTCAAAATTTATAAAAACATGTAGTGATGAAACACCCAAAACATCTTTATATGCAATGAATTTTTTTAACTTTTATATATTTACTCACTACTTTCTTTAATTTAGTATCAAAAATATAGTTTTTTTCCTTATTGTTTTTATTCTATTCAACTACTTTTTTTGCCATTTCTAATTAATATATTATTTAATTTAATTTAGATATCTATATCTTACAATAAACTTGCAGAAAAAAAACTTAAAATAAATACTAATTGGTAAACTGTCTAGCTTACTGTTAGCAATTTAAAGTCGTTATAGTGATACTACATCAATCACCAAAAACAAAAATAAAAACACGTGTATAAAAATTTACATTACGAACCCCGATCATAAAAGTTTGGTACCACCACTGCAAGCAACTTCGACTCGGCGACTCGCAAGGCTCCACGGCACTGACCAAGTATGATTAGTTAGATGTTATATGGAATATAATTGTCGATTATTTGTGTGTTGTTTGTCATTAATCGTCTATTAGTTAGGTGTTATTGACGACATTTCGTTAAGGTTTAAGAGACATTTTTCGAGCCCGACAAGGCACCTGTATTCTCTAAGATGTTATTTTTTTTAACACGCAATCTATGTGCGCTTCATTATGGAGATTGTATGTACACATATTTAATAGTAAAGACTATGTTAATAATGTTCCCAAAGATGGGTGACAATTTGTATATGCATGCTAAGAAGTGCACCTAGATGATGACACAAAAAGCCCTCATAAATACATGAAAAACGAAGAACTATATTATCCAACAAGCCCAATCCATTTACAACAAGCCCAGACTGAAATCGACGCATAAAAAAAACATATCAACAAAAAACGGTAAAATATTAATAATGATGAAAAAAGAGTGCAACATAACATCTAATGCCCTCCACTAATCTGTGTACCGAGTTTTATATAGAATTTGAGAACAAGTTTGAAAACTTCTTGCTTTACTATGTTTGACAAATATCAATTACGCTCTTTTTGCATATCATGTGGTTGTGATTTATTTATATTTCGTCAAGGATTCTTGGTTTATAAAAGCGTGCCTGAGGCGCAACAAGGCGCAGGTCATGGGGCTTTTGGCCTGAGGCGTGCGCCTCATGTACCTGAGGCGTTTTTACTGCATAAAAATGTTGTACCTTGGATTTTTTGACTTGTACATGTAAGTAAAATGGTACATGTGGGATAGAAAAACTAGTTAGATGTTATTTGGCGTATAAATTCAATACTATGTACAACCAACTCAACTTTTTTTTGAACGGCTACAACCAACTCAACTATCGCCTCTTGTTGATACACTTTGTAAAAAAACTTGGGGGATTTGCAAAAATTTTCAAATAGGACCCCCGTAAACCACGGTCGAACCACCCTAGATCTAAGAAAAAATCTGAAAATGAGCCAGTAAACACACAAATAGCATAATCGTTCAAACAAAAGCACAACTGAGGCACAAACAAATACGCAGGTTCACTAGTGTTAAATCAATGATGAGCATACTTCAACCATGATAGCATATACCATATTTAACACAGTACACATTCAGGTAACGAATCCTAGATAAGAGTTTAAACCTCAAAACACAAATCATAAACCAAGACAACAGAATACTCAAACTGAGAAGACAGCCAGCATCAGCAAAGTTCAACTGGCGTTTGTACAGCACGTACCATTAAGCATCAAGTATTCTACATCCAGAGGGACCCAGATGTACCTCCTGTTTGATGAAGCATTGCATCTATCTCATCGCCTTCTTCCATTTCCAACTGCACCAGAACGTGTTAAAGTCAGCACTAGAGTTAGTAAAATGTGCAGGTTGAGTAAAGGGTTGCAAGCAAACATTAAAATATGTGTTTACAAATTGTTCATGAACAACGAACAAGATTTTATGTACGTGTCGTTCGTTAAGGAAATGAACGTGTTCGTTAGTGAAATTTAGACGACGAACACAAAAATATATTCATGAACACACTGATCTAAAACGAATATATAATACACTGATACTTATTAAATATTTTATTTATCAGAGTTTATGAAGTATTTAAATACAATATAAAAACTAAAAACACTAATGAACTATCAAACAAAAACAAACATAAACAAACACGTTAGCGGACGTTCACGAACAAAAATGAACGAGCGCGACCTCTATTCAAGTTTTTTCATTTAGCTAAGCGAACAAAAATTCTTGTTCGCGTTTGTTCATTTATTAAACAAACAAACACGAACGAACTTCCCGCCGAACGGTTCACGAACTTTTCACTGAATATCCGGTTCATTTGCAGCCCAAGTCAAAAACCGTTCAATTTAGCACTTTAGTTTTAACCTTCAAACACTTTTCTATCCAACTTTTTTTGTAAAAAGTATATACAATTAATGTTTTAATCATGATTACAAAAAATATTTATTATGATAATAACATGGATCGGTTTACAAAAAAAATGATTGGATTTCACATGCAACAAAAATTTAACTTCTTCCACTACATTTAGCCCATGCGACTTTTTCCTGTTGGCTACAACTTTTAATTTGGCCTGTTTGAGATAAACCACTAGTCATCTCAATGATGGTAAATGGGTAAAATAATCCACTTCTAATCAGCACAACCAGATAAAGCATCTAGGAAACAAATAAGGTTGGGTCACTCTTTGTTGACATCTCACTGTTGTTATCTTTTGTGTGGGTGTGTGTGTGTGTGTGTGTGTGTGTGTGAGAGAGAGAGAGAGAGAGGACCTCATCAGGAGTCTGTTCCCCACGAAGACGACGCCCATCGAACAGAAAAGCAATAGAGTTAAGCTCGACAGACTGACGGTCACAGTAAGCATTCATAAGCTTCTTCAGCTGCGTGCTCCTTTTGATCCTAAAGAAAACTTCATTACCATCCTAGAAACATATCAAGTAGTGACACGTTAGTTAACACTTGAAACCAAGACGAGATGATATCAAAATGCATCATGTACGACAATATTGCAAAAGCAGTCATGCGCAAGACTTAGAAAGTAAACAGTTTTCCCATTGCAAAAATCCCCTGTTCATAAACTTCTTATAGGTGTTAATATGCATATGATATGTCATTTAAAACAAAAATAAAAAATCCTATAGATTGAAAATTGTTTTCAGGATAAGCTTATTATAACTTGTTTACGATCATTCCATCTAAAACAAACATCTTACAGTTGTACAAAGAAACCTTACACAAGAGACACTATAAATTCACTTATCCTCGTGTAACTTCACACTCCCTCAAATCACTTGTCACACACCCCATAAATATAACCAAAAAAATCGTAAAGACCGAAACAATAAGTGTGTCCTTCGATCTTCCAGCTTGTACAATCTACATAATCTCAATGTCTCCTCGAACAGTTTTAATGTGTGTCCCATTGGGCTTAATCCAGCAGACCACCCCTTCCTTATAAAGAATGGGGGACCACTTGATATAAGGGCCCACTCCTGGTTCTTTCCATAGGGTAGCTACAGGCTCAAGGCACACTGAAAGCGCAAAGGCACCATAGTTGTTAATAGCGAGCATAGCGCCCGCTATAGCGAATAACGTAGAGTAGCTTTCATGTGTCGCTATATAGCTGGTAGCGACAAATAGCGGTAAATAGCGAGATTTTTGTAATTTTAAAAAAAAAATTAGATTTTTTGGTAAATTATACATATAAATATTTCTAAAAATTTTAGTGTATCACTAAGCATAAAATAGTGCTCGCTATATGATCACTATCGCTGCGTAGCGTATAGGTCCGCTATTTGCTATTGACAACTATGAAAGGCACACAAAAAACTCACAGTCACACCCGACACAATAAAGGTGCACTCCCAATCCAGTCCAACTTTTGGCTATTTTAAACTACTGGACTAGTATTTGACTTCTTTCAATAGGTTCGAAACTGGTTTTGGATTCAGACACTTTTTGTGCCTTGCTGCACTCAAAACACCTAATCTGTACCCTGCGCCTAGGCATTAAACCCACGTACCCCTTCTAACAAAGTTCCCTACATGTTGCAACTCAGATCTAGACTCATAAACACTCTCCAGCTACTAAAATCAAATAAACTCTATAATCTCATACAGTAACACATCTACTAAAAATATATATAATCCACATTCAACTTCAAAACCCTAACAAATCATTCTTACACTTCAAAAGCAACAAACAATATCCACATTTGCCTATACAAAACAATCAAAATACACAACAAAAACAAAAAGAGAAGCATAATCCTATATGCTATTGTTTAAAAAACAAAACCCTAACCGTAGCGCAACCACAATAATAAAGATAATAATCACGAAAACATATAAAACAAAAACCCTAGAAACGGAACAGGAATATAAGAAAAAGAGGAAACCCTAACCTGGCCTTTGACTTTGAGATTGATGTGAGCAGCATCGCCGGTGCCGGGCTTCTTGTCTTCTTCGTTGTTGTTGGCTGCTGACATGTTTTCCGGCCGATTGGTTGATTACTGGCGTGCTTTGAATCGGCAACGATGGTTGAATTGATGGTTCAGAACTATGGGGTGGGTGAGCCCCTTTTTCTAGTTGGAACTTGGAAGCCAGAGATTTGTGCGCATGATCCAACGGCTCATATTTACCCTACATAAATTCATACTTTCACCTTAGATTTAAGAAAAAAGTTACATTTTCAATCTCATGTATTGATTTTAAAAAGATACAATTTTATATATTTTGATTGGGAAAACCAGTGGGTACATAGATAAGTAAATCACAAGCATGACGATAAAAAACACACCGTGACAGTATATTTAAAATCAAGTCACGAAAAAATTACGTCGTTATGTATGTCTACTCAGTACCTTATCAGAACAATTGTATCAAATCCATGATACAGTCGCTCCGCTTATAGAATAGAATGCAAGCAAGCTAGCGACTCTCCTAGTAGGGAAGGAAAGGAGCATTAAGGAAGCGACTAGTCGCTTCTGGCGAAGCTTCTAGAAGGCTGATCACTACATAGCGAGATCCATATACCAGTCATGAGCGAGAGCGAAGCCTAGAGAAGCGCAGGGCAGGATTCAAGAGCTTAGAAAGGGTCAAGAAAGGAGGAGAGAAGGGATTGGATTTCACATATGATCAGATCAGTGGGTAACCATAGTTATGCCCTTTGGTTTAACTAATGCTATAGCCTCATTTCAGGCTTTCATGAATGAGGTTTTCATGGATTATATGAGGAAATTTGTACTAGTTTTTTTCGATGACATCTTGATTGACAGTGATAGCCTAGATAGCCACTTGCAACACTTGAGGATAGTTTTTGAAACTTTAAAACACCACAAATTGGTTGTGAAGAAATCGAAATGCTCTTTCGGTCAAGCAAGCAACGATACTGACTGAAGCCAGAAGAAGCGCGAGGACTGACTATCAGACAGAACAGAAGAGTCAAGTCAGAGAAAATAGACCCCTATAAGTATAAGAGAAAGCCACACAACCAAAGTTCCCCTTACTATACAAGGGGGCGGAGCGCTAACAAAGAGAAAGCATTATCACTATACGAAATGAAGCAGCGGCTAGCACGCTAAGCTAAGATCAACCGCTTGGAGAACGCGGAGCCTTTCTTTCTCGGTCGTTTGTCTTAACAAGTAAGCGAATTCCGATTCATGTGGTCGTTCTCTATTGCATTGGTGTTTTTACTCCCTACTCTCCACCTTCGTAGGCGGGATGGTAACAAACCAGTTTCCAACAACCTGAAAAAGCTTCAAAGACTACTCCTAAAGGGATACTGTTGGTGGATCAAAGCAGAGTTTGATCCTCGGGATGGCTTGAATTGGTTCTGTGTTCCGGGGTGGTATAACATTATGATGGATTACTTATATATTTAAGATTTACGGCCTTTAAAACAGTTTTTTCAACATGTCTCAAATGGTACGCTATATTGATATTGAAAGAAATCATTCTGTCTTAAGATTGATCAACACAACATGAAGTAGCCTTTTAGTTTAGAAACAACACTAGATAGCAAAAATAGCAAACGGGGGATAAGTCGATCCCGAAACCCCAATCATAATCATATTCAAGATCTAGGGATTACCTATAAGAAAATTAGGGGGTAAAATACTATGTTTGGACACACATTTCTTTTTGTTAATATTATTTGGGTCATTGGTACTCATTTGCACTTCACCTATAAAATCTGCAATCTTACTTGTTAGCATGTGTAGTTTAGTTTTGTTTAATGAGTTATTTTAAAGTGTTATTGGATTTAAATAATCTTAAGTTTTACCTGTTGGCCGATAATAATCCCAACTCTAAAAATCCCCTTCAACAATCATAACTTGTAATAATTTGGCCCCCATCGATTCTTTTACAGGCGCACATAGATCAACTAAGGAAGCTGCAGGTGCCCTTGAATCTGTTGAGGATGTCAAATTCTTACATGTTAGAAAAAGATCAATGGGGCCAAATTCTTACAAGTTAGAATCGTTGGAGGGAATTTTTAAAGTTGAATTATTATCGGCCAACATGCGAAACTTAGAATTATTAAAACCAATAACCCTATTTTAAACTGATTTCTGCATTTTGCAAAGTTTATATGGTGACCAAGAAAATAGTTAGATCCACTATGAGGATATTTGTTTTAAATAGATTAATTTTTCATGTAAGTAAGTTGGTTAAAGTGACCCAAAACTAAATTCATGGAACAGCAAAAGGAAGGAGGTTCATGATCATAACTTGATTTATTGGTCACATGGAACTTTAGCAGCAATGCAACTCAAAATGATTATGTTTATTTACGTGCACCATCTTCTTGTATTGCGTTGTCTCCTCTAGTTCCTTTTGTAATCACCAAATCCCTTTTATCAATTACCAAAACTAATGTTAGACCGGTTAATTTCTTATAGATCCATGGATACATAATTGTTTAAGATGAATCAATCAATCAATCAATGATTAAGTTCAAGAGTAAATTACACGATGTGTTCTTTAACTTTACATCAACTTGTATCATGTGTCTTTTATCTTTAGAATTACACCGAGTGTCCTTTATTTGAAACTTTTGCACACCACATGTTCTTTATACTAACCTCCATCCATTTTCATGGTTAAGACCAATCATGTGCCCTCATATGAGGGGCAAAACTGTCATTTTGTAAGCTTCAAAGCTACTAGAGCACAATTTAAAGACTTATACAAAAAGACTTAAGCAAAGTCAGAAGACTTGAAGATTTTTCAAAAGACTTATGCAAAAAGCTGTCAGAAAGAGAGGATGAAAGTTTGAAGAAAGATTATATTGAGCATATCATGGAAAACAAATAATACAAAGCTACTAGAGCACAATTTAAAGATTGGACTATGAGTGAGCTAAGAGAAAAAGTTGAAAGAATGCAAGAAATGTTGAAAGATCTTCTTAAAAAGCCTACTCCTCCAGATTGGAATAAATATAAGAAAAATGTGTCTGACAGAGCTTTGAAGCTTAGAAAAATGAAGGAAGAATTGATAGCTGCTAATTATGGCACCAAAAATCAGATCACAAGATGGGGAGAGGTTAAAGTGATAGATACCTACAAAAGGTTAGAAGAAAGAAGGAAGAAAGATCCATCAATGCCAAAGAAGCCTGATTACTCATCAGAGGTAACTATTCAACAAGCTCAACCTTCTCAAAAATCTACTACAACATATGCTCCTTCCACACTTGTCTTGAGTCAAAGAAAAAGGCAAAGAGATGTCAGAAGAAGATATGAAGAGGTATGAACATGACTTCATCAAGCATAGCATCATAAACATTGTCCAATTCCAAACTGATGAATCAAGTGACAAGATGAGAGAAGCTCTGTCCAAGATAGCTCCTCAAATCCAATCATCCTTCTCAACAATAAAAAGCCATCCTAGAAAACCATTTGATCTAAAAATTCTAAAATGGAAAGTTGATAAAAACTCCCATGAATTGAGCTGCTCAAACCAAATGGTGATGCGACCAAGATTAGAATGGAGGCTGCATATGAGCTTAGTGCAGAAGACCTCCAAGATCTGATGAATCTTGAGCTCGAATAGGATGAGGATGATGTTGAGTCTCTTAACTTTGAATTGCAATTCAAAGGGCAAATAAGAGAACTCGTGTTGAGAAATAAAGTTAAAAAATAAATGTGTTTTGGCATCATCTGTTCCAGGGGGAGATTGTTGGGATTGATCCCTTTCAAAAGGAACAGATGATATAAAAGCCAAAATCACATACCTTATTTGATCCTGATAACAGAGGTTATAAACTCTGTTCAAAAATCATTGTTTTGGCTTAAGCTCTGCTCTCTATCATCTGCTAGACTAAACGACAAAAGATCAAGGGTCTGTTGAAGACTATCAGTGGATATCCAGCAGAGTTTAGTTTTATTATTATTTTAATCAATGTAACAATGCTTATGCACTATCAGAGTTTAGGTCATTAGTGTTTAGAGTTAGTTTATTTTGTTATCTGTCACTATCAACTCTGACGTCATCAAAGATGCTCAGAGGTTAGAAGTGTTAGTATAAATAGGTGATCAAGTTGTACTGTGTTATCCATCTATTAAAAGATCATTCACCAATCATCTTCTTTGCATTTCTGTACTATCAAACTTTCTATAAAAGGCTGAGGGGGAGTTTTGTGATTCACATGCATAAACTACAAAGTTCAGAAAGCATGATGATGAGAACAATCTTCCATTGATTGTAAAAAAGGTTTTCTATTTTCGCTGCAATTCACTCTGTTTTATCTTCTTCCATTTATCATTTTATAAAACATTTACAATCAATTCAAACTCAGATCCTAACAATTGGTATCAGAGCTTGGTCAATCAAAATTTGATTTAACAATCAATTTGATTTGAAAGATCATCTCTCCCTGGTAATTCGTTTGATAGTTTTCTTTGGAAAACAGAGTTTTATTACGTTTAAAGTTTTTAAAACAAAAATCTGTAGAAAACCATTCAGAAATGTCTCAAAACACATCGGATCCAACATTGGATCTATCTTTAACCCACCGATGCTGAAAAGAAATGAATATTTCATATGGCAGCGTCGGATTGGTCACATTTTAGCTCAGCAAAACACTGGTTGCTGGCGATCCGTTGTATTTGGACCACACATTCCAATGGTTCCAAGTACAGAGGCTTCCAATACTCAAGTGCCAAAAAATTCTGAAAACTACTCCGAGCAGGCTTTCCAGAAAATAGAGTTGGATGCTAAGGCATTTAGCATTGTTGCTTCTGCTTTACCCAACGAGGTCTATGCTGGACTGCTCCACTGTAATAGTGCAAAGGAGTTGTGGGATACACTAAAAGAGCAATTCGGTGGTACTGAGGAATTGATTGAAAACAATAGAGAAGTTCTGAATCAACAGTATGAAACCTTCTGTCACGTCAAGGGAGAGTCTTTAACCCAACAGTTCGAACGTTTTAGCTGTCTCATAAGTGAACTCAAACTGGTGAACGTAGAATTGCCTAATTCGACTGTCAATAGTCGTTTCCTTAGATCGTTACCAGAGAAGTGGGAGACTGTAGCTTACATTACATGAACATCTGTTGGTTTTAAAGAAATGACACTCACACAGCTTCATGGCGACTCCTCACTTATGAGAGAGAGTTGAACCAGAAAAAGAAGCTACAAGAGTCTGGCAAAATGACTGATGATTACACTATGGGTAACACAACTCTTTTTGGCCAAGAAGAGGGATCTGGCAGTGGAAAGGATCAGGGTTATGATCATTTTATTGATATAACTTCTGGAGGAAACTTTAACTCTGATTCTTACTCACCCAACTATGCATTTACTGCAAGTGGGGAAAGCCAAATCTCAGACAACCTTTCCTTTGAGTTGAACGATCTTCAACACTTTGAACCATCTGATTTGGAAGAGATGGACATTTTGCATCAACTAGCTCTATTAAGTGGTAGAGCTAGTAAATTTTACAAAAGAACTGGTAGAAAATTTCCAAGGTTGCATGGGGGTTGAAGGTTGGGCTAGATAAATCAAAAATCAAGTGTTATAAGTGTAATAGGTTAGGACACTTTTCCAGAGAATGCAGATCTCAAAATTCTGGACCTATTATCACACATCCTGGCCCTAGACCTCAGCACACACAACGCACTGCTCAGTATTCCCAATATACCCCTGCTCATCAAGTGCAAAACACTGCTCATTATGCACACCCTGCTACCATTGTTCCAATGCATTATGTTCAAACCACTGTTCACAAATTCAATATGTTCAAGCACCACCACCTCAAGTGCATGTGCAACAAGCACCTCATGTCACTCAAACTACTCAAACCACTGCTCCGGCAGAGGTTAACGAGCAAAGCTTTTTTACTCAAGGCTTTGTTGATTGGAGTAGTTTGCCTGAGGAATTAACTGATGAAAACTTTACACTTATGGCAAAAAATGATTTAGAAAATGATTTTTTTTCTTAATGGCCTTAGAGCCAATTGTTGAAGGTGATGAGTCTGTGGAACGAGTGTCTAAATCTGATGAGTTTCAAAGTTGTGATGAAACATTGGTTCAAAAGAAATTGTTGATGAAGAAAAAAAACTCTCTATCTGATCCATGGGATACCAAGATGTGTGAAGATGATTGTGACCGTGCTCTTATGGTTGCTTCTAAGGTATCACCCCAGATCCTCAAGGATCTATGTTCTAAAAAATGCATCATAGCTTTTGCAAACAAAAAAAGGGTAAATGAAAACCTTAGAAACAAAATTTTAGAAGATGAACTAAATTTTGAAAAACTCACAAAAGAGTTGAAAACAAAGTTGGTTAACAAAGATTCTGAAATCAGCAGCCTAAAGCATGAGGCAAGCATAACCAAAGACCAACTCCAAACTATGGCAGAGAAATACCAAGTTTGCAAAAAAGAGTTAGAATCCACCCAAATCACATGTGAAAAATGGGTAGAGTCTTGCAAAGTTATGAAATTATGTTAGAAAATCAGATCAAGAGCAACATAAAATTTGGCATTGGTTTTAAGAAAAATGATCAAGTTTCTAAAAATGCTGCTAAAATTGATTCTGAGTTGGTTGAAGTTGTCCCCAAAAACTTGGCTGGTGAAGAAATAAAAGTCACAGATAAAAATGGAAACAAAATCATTTTGGAAAAATATGAAGGTACCTCAACTTTTGAGGAGGTTGAGAAATATCAATTTAAACCCACATGATCAGAAGGGTGTGATATTTTAGAAAACTTCAAGCCAATGGATTTCTTAACCATTGAACGTGTTAAGGCACCAAAAGCAAGGATAATCCCTATTAAGGATCTTCCAGCAGATGTTACAACATCTGCTGAAAGGAAGTCTGAAAAAGGGAAGAAGAAAGAAAATGTCAAAAACTTGTTTTGTAACTTTTGTGAGAAAAGAAATCATGTCACTGAAAACTGTTTTCTGTTAAAAGCTTATGACATACACAAAACTTGTGAGATCCCAAATTCTTCAAAATGCATCATATGTGGAAAAACAAACCACATGACTCATGAGTGTGTTTATCTTCAAACCTATGACGAAAAGGTAAAAGAGATCAAAACAAAAGCTCTTGAGAGTCAAAGTTCAAGCTCTGCTAGAATTAACTCTAAGAAGACCTTTGAACCTGTTGAAACATCTGTTACAAAAGCGCTAACCAAAACCTCTGTTCCCAAAGAGGTACAAGTGACAGATGCACCACCTGCAACAAGTATCCAAGAGGATATGACCAACCTATTTATCAAAAGGTTTCTCTTAGTTATGAGTGTTACAAAAAGCCCTCAAAGCCAAGAGTCAATAGGCATCCTCATGGCTACCAACATCTAACAGGAAATGGTTCACAACAGTGGTTACAAAGACCAATTCAAACCACTGACCATTCTCCTGAATTTGAGATTGGTCAATTTGTGACCTCATCCAAAGACATTTTGGCTTTAGAAACCCACCTGAACTAATTGTTTACTTGTGTGCAGGGAGCTTTTACTTGCCTTGATAGTTTATGGTATGTAGATAGTGGAGGCTCGAAGCACATGCCAGAATGTAGAGCCCTTCTCAAAGACTTCATGGCTCATGGAGGGGGTGATATATCTTTTGGTAACAATTCAAAAGGAAAGGTGTTGGGGTCAGGGTGTGTTCAAGTTGGGAAACTCAAATCTAAAAATGTTAATCTCATTGACAATCAAAAATTCAATCTTCTGAGTGTTTCACAAATGAGTAATAAAGGATATGGATCCTTCTTTACAAAGAAAGCTTGTCAAATTGTAGGACTAGAGGTTGTTAAAAAGATTGATCAAATCATTGCTGAGAGTAAAGCACAACTTGTTGCTTATAGGAGTGGCAATGTGTATGTGGTTGATATGTTGAAAGATAACCCAATGTCTAATGCATGCTTGTTCTCAGTTGCTTCAAGCAAAGAGACAGAGTTATCGTCACACCCCGACCCGCAGCGGAATAAGAGTCGGGGCATAATTGGGTTATCACCAAAGCTCATGATGTTTACTAAAATGTTTCATATTTATTAAATTCAAATTACAAATTAAATATTCAAATCAAATCCATACAATTACAAAGAAAAGAAAACTAAGCAAAACAATCCAAAGCTTAGACTGATTTATTCTTCTAGGCCTTCCTATGTGTTTCTTGCCTCAACTGGATCACCTGTATCATGTGTAAAACGGGGGATATTTTGGGTCAACAAAAGTTGGCGAGTGAACCTTGATAAAACATTGTTATTAAGTTCTTGTTGTATTTAATATTGAAAAGTTGTGCAATAATCATATGTGAGCAAATGTATGTATATAACAAAACACAAACCACATTGGATGAGTATATGATATGAATGATGATGACTGTGAGATCAAGGCTCAATCAAACGGAGCCGATCGTATGACATGAATGATGATGTATGTGAGATCAAGGCTCAATCAAATGGAGCCGATCGAATGAGGCACCTGTACTCAACCCGTATCCCACGGGGAGCTGATGGGCCTATTGAAATGCTTGCACTGAAAATGATAAATCCAAACTAAACATAATTCACACAACAATTTGTACACATTTGATACACATTAGATCACAGAGATGATGAATGCACAAGTGTTTATATTTATATAATAACAGAATTGTACGACACATGATACACCCCAAAACGTGATTAAAACGGGGAATTTGTAGAGATTCACTAACATTGGGTGCGTTCTTTTGATGACGTTGGATGCGCACGAGTTTTGCGATTTGATCGACGAGGAAAACTAACCTAAATAATAACGAAGTGGTTCGGTAAATAAATAGATTTTAGTTCATAATCTTAATAGGATTTTTAGATTTATTTTTGTGAGTTTAAGGACATTTTCTAACTTTAAAAATATTATTTTTAAGTATTTTTAATTGATTTTTAAATTAAATAAATAAATAAAAAGAAATAAAAATTTTGACTTTTTTGACCGTTGACTGGACCGTTGACCGGTCGGACTATGGTTAAGTGTGCGCTGAGTGAGGTTCGAACCCGGGACCTCTCGTACGCGTGCACGCAACTCTACCAACTGAGCTACGTGTCTAACCCGAAATATTCTCTGTTTTAATTATATATATATACTAATTAATTGTTATTATATTGGGTTTATATTAAAAGGATTTATAATGGCCGAACCGGTTGCAGGGACCCGGAGTCGAACTCGGGTCCTTCGGTTCGAATGCGCACAACCCAACCAGTTGGGCTGTGTGTCTAATCTGATTAACTTACGGTTTATATTACTCTTATAAACATACTGTGACTTGTTCTGATTCAGTTTTTAAAAAGGTTGGTTTTAATTCTGAAAGTCGGTACGTTGTAAGATTCGAACTCGTGACGTGCGTTGTATGATTGCACACAGTCCACCGCTGGACTGTGTGTCTAACCCGGTTAAACATTCAGTTTATATTAAACTTATACACATTTCGACTTCGTCTTCTTCATTTATAACGACACAGAACAAAAGTGACCGACTGTTCTTGTTTAATCGGTCATCTATCATATAATTGATTGAATTAAAATGGATAGAGAGGGTTACGGAATCGAATGTATCGATCAGAATGTTTTCTTCAGAATTCCGGTAAGAGTCGTCGGCTCTGATTTGTGACTTCCGTCTGAGTGAATCAATTAACAGTTTTGATCAACGAGTTGTGAAATTAGGTTACTAAACAAGGGATATCAGGGGGTTTAGATGATTGTACCGATTCACAGCGAGACTTCAGAATTTCCAGTGATTTTCCGGCGAGTGCAGAAATTCCCGGCAACGTTGTCTGAGTCGGATTCTGGTTGAACGATTTATGTTATTACTTGTCTAATAATGGATTGAAAACGAAAGAGTCGAGAAATTTACCGATTTGGTGTAAGTCTTGGTTTTCCGGCGAAAGTCCGGCGAATGCAGAATATCTCCGGCGAGTGCTTAAGCTTCGAGAAATTGTGCGATTTTGAGCGAAAAGGTTACCAGAGGTTTGGGTGGGTATTTATAAGGAAGAATCAGGATGAATTTAGTCTGAATTGGTCTTGATTCGTGGTCAAGGTTTCTCCGGCGGTTACGACCGTAATTTACTGTTAGACGTCGGTTATAACCGATGTCGACGTCGGTTATAACGTTATAGTCAAAAGGAAATGGCTAAACTCGCGGATTGCCGGATGTTCCGGCGATTGCGAGTTCTGCCGCGCTGAAGTCCGATTTTGAATTCGGGTTTTAATTTAAGTATTATTTGTTTCATTGTTTACACAAACGAGTCAAGTGGCGGAGCGGTGTGTTGTTTGTTTGATGAACCGGCTGACCCGGGTTTGAAACCCGGCAGCTTCCTTTATTTTTTTCTTCACTTGATTTTATTGTTTATTAATTATAGTTTTTAAATTTTAAAATATTTATTAATTATGTATCGTTTAAAATTAATTTGAGCAATAAATGTGCAATGAAAAATTATGACTGGATATTCGATTAATAAACGAAGCGGGTTTGGAAAACACGTTTTTCGACGGATGTTACAGTATCCCCTACTTTTAGAAATTTCGTCCCGAAATTTAAGTAGTATTGGTAATAGGAAAAAGATGTGGGTATTTCACGCGCATTGAGTCTTCACGTTCCCAAGTAAACTCAGGTCCTCGTTTTGACTCCCAGCGTACCCTGACAATTGGAATACAACTTCGTCTTAAACGCTTCTCTCCGAAGTCCATGATTTCTACTGGTCTTTCAATGAAGTGCATAGATTCATCGATCAGAATGTCTTCTAGAGGAATATGGAGGTTTTCATCGGCGAGGCACTTTTTCAAGTTTGATACGTGGAATGTGGGATGAATTCTGTTGAGTTCTTCTGGTAAGTCAAGTTTGTATGCTACAGGACCTACTCTTTCGAGTATTTTGAAAGGTCCTACGTAGCGTGGTGCTAGCTTGCCTTTTTGGCCAAAACGAACCACTCCCTTCCACGGTGATACTTTTAAAAGTACTTGATCACCAATGTTAAACTCCAAGGCTTTCGTCGTTTGTCTGCATAACTCTTTTGACGACTTTGTGCCGCTAGAAGATTGTTTCGAATTTGATGGATCTTGTCTGTTGTTTCTTTAATTAATTCTGGACCGGTGATTTGTGCTTCTCCAATTTCGTGCCAACATACTGGAGATCGGCACTTACGACCATATAAAGCTTCGAAAGGAGCCATGCCGATACTTGAGTGATAACTATTGTTGTACGAAAATTCAACTAATGGTAGATGAGTGTCCTAATTTCCCTTGAAGTCTATGACACATGCTCGAAGCATGTCTTCAAGAGTTTGGATGGTGCGTTCAGATTGTCCATCAGTTTGAGGATGAAAAGCGGTACTGAGGTCTAATCGTGTACCCAAAGCGGCTTGTACGGCTTGCCATGTTCGTGAAGTGAAACGACCATCACAGTCTGAAATGATGCTTATAGGTACACCATGACGGCTTACGATTTCGCTGATATAGATACGAGCTAACTTCTCGTTCTTGAAGTCCTCGCGGATCGGAATGAAGTGAGCTGATTTTGTAAGACGATCAATGATTACCCATATGGTGTCATACCCACTGGAGGTGCGAGGTAACCCGGTAATGAAGTCCATGGTTATGTTTTCCCACTTCCATATAGGTATTTCAGGTTGGGTTAGGAGTCCTGAAGGTCTTTGATGTTCAGCTTTTACTTTGGAACAGGTAAGGCACTTGGAAACAAAAACAGCAATATCCTTTTTCATGCCCGGCCACCAGTAGGTGTATCGTAGGTCTTGATACATCTTGTCGGCTCCTGGGTGTACAGAGTACCGTGTTTTGTGCGCCTCATCCATGAGGAAATCACGAAGGTTATCACGATCGGGAATCCATATGCGATTTAGATAGTATAGAATACCGTCGGATTTGGTTTCGATTTTAAGTTCCGCCCACAAGACAGCTCATCGCGTACGTCGTTTTCTGTTACAGAAACATGTTGAGCTTCTCGGATTTGATCTTTGATGTCGGTTATAATTTGCGAACATAGAAGATGAATGGAGTTCGCATAACCTTTTCGACTGAGCGCATCGGCCACACGTTTGCCTTGCCAGAATGATACCGAATTTCACAGTCGTAGTCGTTAAGCAGTTCGACCCATCTTCGTTGCCTCATATTCAACTCCTTTTGGTTAAAGATATGTTGGAGGCTCTTGTGGTCAGTGTATATTTCACACTTGGTACTGTAGAGGTAATGTCTCCATATCTTAAGAGCGAACACAACGGCTCCAAGTTCCAGGTCGTGGGTGGTGTAATTCTTTTCATGAACTTTGAGTTGCCTAGAGGCATAAGCTATCACTTTTCCTCTTTGCATTAATACACAGCCTAGCCCTTGCCCTGATGCGTCGCAATATACTACAAAGTCATCGCAACCTTCAGGAAGTGTGAGGATAGGTGCGTCACAAAGCTTTTGCTTAAGGGTTTGGAAGGCTTCTTCTTGTTTAGGTCCCCATATGAAGGGCTTTCCTTTATGAGTCAAAGCCGTGAGTGGTACAGCAATACAGGAGAAATTTGTAATGAAACGGCGATAGTAACCAGCCAAACCAAGAAATGATCTTACTTCGGTGGGGTACGTGGCGCTTGCCATTCCTGTACTGCCTTGATCTTTGAGGGGTTGACATGTATTCCCTTGTCATTGACGACGTGTCCAAGGAATTGTACTTCTCTTAACCAGAATTCGCATTTGGAGAATTTAGCGTAGAGCTTTTTAGTTCTTAAGAGTGTAAGGATGAGTCGAAGGTGTCGTTCATGATCGGATTTAGACTTTGAGTAGATGAGGATGTCGTCGATGAAGACTATGACAAAGCGGTCGAGGTAGGGTTTGCATACCCTATTCATTAGATCCATGAATTCGTAATGACCATAACGAGTTCGGAAGGCGGTCTTTGGGACATCTTCTTCATGTACTCTGAGATGATGATAACCAGAACGAAGGTCGATTTTTGAAAAACATGCGGCGCCTTGAAGTTGGTCTAGGAGGTCATCGATGCGAGGTAATGGGTAGCGGTTCTTGACCGTTAACTTGTTGAGTTCCCTGTAGTTGATACACATGCGAAACGTTCCATCTTTCTTCTTCACAAAAAGAAGAGGTGCACCCCAAGGCCATGAGCTAGGACGTATGAATCCTTTGTCAGTCAGCTCTTGCAGTTGACTGGCCAGCTCTTGCATTTCGGATGGGGCTAACCTATAAGGAGATTTTGCGACTAGTGTAGCGCCAGGTATAAGATCAATGCGGAATTCGACTTCTCTCACGGGAGGAAGTCCTGAGATGTCGTCGGGAAAGACTTGTGGGAATTCTTTCACTACAGGTATATCTTTAACTTTCTTCTCCTTGTTTCCCTTCTTGACGACGTGAGTTAGGAATGCGACATAATTCTTGCGGAGATATTTTCGGGCTTGAAGGCAGGACATTAATTTGAGTCCTTTCGAAGGGGTTTCTCCGAAGATTCGTAGGGTCTGACCGTCCGCAAGAGGAATGCGAATGAACTTTTCACGGCATACTACTTCAGCATGATGTTGGCTGAGCCAGTACATACCGATTATAATGTCAAAACTTCCCAACTTAATAGGAATGAGGTCAACTGGAAAATCGTGATCGTTTAGAGTGAGGGTACAATTTCGTATAATAGAGTTTAATGAGACTGGTTTTCCGTCAGCAACTTCCACCGTTAGAGATTCCATGAGATTATCACGAGTTTGGTTGAGGATAGGTTCAAATTCTAAGGACACAAAACTCTTATCTGCGCCAGTATCGAATAACATGGATGCATAACTACCATTGATGAGAAACGTACCGTTAACCACGTTGTTGTCAGCCCTAGCTTGGTTGGCGTTGATGTTGAAAGCTCTTCCTCTAGCAGGTGGAGGAGCTTGGTTAGCTTGGTTGACCGGATTCGCTTGAGCTTGAGCATGGATGATGTTTACCAAACGGGGACATGTGTTCCTGAAGTGGTTTGGGTCTCCACAGTTGTAACAAGCTCGCATAGGTTGCATCATGGGGTAGTTGGGTTGGTAGTAGGATTGGGCTGTATGTTGTGTAGATGGTAGAAGTAAGGGTTGTTGGGCTTGACCCACTATCTGTTGGTGGGTTTGGGTTGAGGGTTGATTGCGGTTCATTCGCTGAAGTGTGCGACAGGTTTGGATGGTGTGACCCGCTCGACCACAGCTGGTGCAATGTTGGCAGGGATGTTCGGGAAGGTGATGGTATTGGCAACGGTTGCATTTTGGGTATGGGCCGGAGTATGGCTTTTTATATGGTGCAGCTGAGGGGGCAATTTGGGTGATGGGTGCAGCAGTGATAGGAGGGTTTGTGTGTGTGACGGCAAAATTTCTGCTGTTTCGTTTCCTCTTACCAGCAAACTTTGAAGAGGAGATGGAATGGTTTGAAGTTTGGGCCTCAATGGGGGCTTTCTTTTTCTCATCCTTGAATTTGCCGTTTCGGATGCGATTCTCGGTAAGCTCGGTAGCTAGTTCCATAGTGGCTTCAAGTGTTGCAGGCGAAGTGCTTAGAACCGAGTCTTGAATTTTCGAGGGGAGGCCTCGAATATAGTGTTCAACTAAGCGGTACACTGGGGTGAACAAATTGGGAATCATTTGGTTCAGCTCGAGAAATCTTTTGTTGTAGGAAGTATGATCTCCTTCCTTTTGTTTTAACGAGTGGAATTCATCTTCTAACTTTTTGATCTCACTTCTTGGACAGAAGCGTCTCGTCATGATTTCCCTTAACTCCTCCCATGTTAAGGCCATGGCATCTTCGATTCCTCTCTTACCCTTTTCTGTGTTCCACCAGGTAAGGGCTACCCCAAACAGTCTCCTAGTTGCGTAACGTACCTTGCGATCCTCGGGACAATCGCAATTGAGGAAGGTGTTCTCCATTTCTTCAAACCAGTGGAGGAGAGCAGTGACACCTTCGGTCCCTTCATATTTTGGGGGATCGCAAGACTTGAAGTGTTTGTAGGAGCACTTTTTGGAGGGAGGGTTGTCGACATTCTGGTCTTCTTGATTGGGAGGGTTGATGGGATTCGCGGTGAGAGCTTGTTGGACTTGAATTACGATGTCAGGAAGCACTGCGGCCATTTGTTTTGCAATTTGGGTGGCCAAGCGTTCGTTTGATCTTCCTGACTTTCTACCTCCACGTAGCTGCCTAGCCGACATCTACAGGAACATACACAGGAAGATTGTGAGTTTAAGAAGTTTTTAGGTGTCATGTGTCATTAAAAGAATAAAAATAACATAATCATCAATAATGCAACTACATCCATAGGATGTCTTGGGTTTGCTCATGTTTGGGCCTCCAATGTCCCCCATACCATCGCCTGTATAATCATGTGGGCCCCCATGACTATTGGCTTAGTAGGATTCACATTGGTGTTGGCGGTTTAACACTCACATCACCCGAATGAAAAACCATGAAATATGATTGCGAGATGTATGGTAGGAGGGTGTCCAGGTATAGACACAATGACAACTCAAAGTGGGGTTAGTTCACACGACGTTTGGTATAGCATGCTTTGGCCTAATAGGTCCTTCGTACTCTCATCGTTAGTCCCCAGGTAGGCAAACTGGTCCTTTATTTTGGATTTATACGAATGCCAAGCCTAGACAGGACGTTCCGACTACTCGTACCCTTCCAGTTACTACATGCCCGTCATGGGAACTCACTTTGATGTGATTTGAAAAATACAAAAATCGTTGCAAAAATCATGGGAATTGTGAGGTGTGTGCTCTCATGGATATGTTATGTTAGGAGGATATGATTCATGATGAGCATTGTATAATAATATGTACTTATGAACATGCTTGCATAACATTGAATGTAACAATAAACATAAAGCATATAAACATCATGAATTTTGTATGTAACACATAAACAATTTAAAGATTCTAATCAACTATAGTATAGGCTCTAAGGGTCTAATAACCTATCCTATATCCCTATAGTCATGGCTCTGATACCAATCTGTCACACCCCGACCCGCAGCGGAATAAGAGTCGGGGCATAATTGGGTTATCACCAAAGCTCATGATGTTTACTAAAATGTTTCATATTTATTAAATTCAAATTACAAATTAAATATTCAAATCAAATCCATACAATTACAAAGAAAAGAAAACTAAGCAAAACAATCCAAAGCTTAGACTGATTTATTCTTCTAGGCCTTCCTATGTGTTTCTTGCCTCAACTGGATCACCTGTATCATGTGTAAAACGGGGGATATTTTGGGTCAACAAAAGTTGGCGAGTGAACCTTGATAAAACATTGTTATTAAGTTCTTGTTGTATTTAATATTGAAAAGTTGTGCAATAATCATATGTGAGCAAACGTATGTATATAACAAAACACAAACCACATTGGATGAGTATATGATATGAATGATGATGACTGTGAGATCAAGGCTCAATCAAACGGAGCCGATCGTATGACATGAATGATGATGTATGTGAGATCAAGGCTCAATCAAACGGAGCCGATCGAATGAGGCACCTGTACTCAACCCGTGTCCGCCGGGGAGCTGTTGGGCCTATTGAAATGCTTGCACTGAAAATGATAAATCCAAACTAAACATAATTCACACAACAATTTGTACACATTTGATACACATTAGATCACAGAGATGATGAATGCACAAGTGTTTATATTTATATAATAACAGAATTGTACGACATATGATACACCCTAAAACGTGATTAAAACGGGGAATTTGTAGAGATTCACTCACATTGGGTGCGTTCTTTTGATGACGTTGGATGCGCACGAGTTTTGGGATTTGATCGACGAGGAAAACTAACCTAAATAATAACGAAGTGGTTCGGTAAATAAATAGATTTTAGTTCATAATCTTAATAGGATTTTTAGATTTATTTTTGTGAGTTTAAGGACATTTTTTAACTTTAAAAATATTATTTTTAAGTATTTTTAATTGATTTTTAAATTAAATAAATAAATAAAAAGAAATAAAAATTTTGACTTTTTTGACCGTTGACCGTTGACCGGTCGGACTGTGGTTAAGTGTGCGCTGAGTGAGGTTCGAACCCGGGACCTCTCGTACGCGTGCACGCAGCTCTACCAACTGAACGACGTGTCTAACCCGACATATTCTCTGTTTTAGTTATATATATATACTAATTAATTGTTATTATATTGGGTTTATATTAAAAGGATTTAAAATGGCCGAACCGGTTGCAGGGACCCGGAGTCGAACTTGGGTCCTTCGGTTCGAATGCGCACAGCCCAACCAGTTGGGCTGTGTGTCTAATCTGATTAACTTACGGTTTATATTACTCTTATAAGCATACTGTGACTTGTTCTGATTCAGTTTTTAAAAAGGTTGGTTTTAGTTCTGAAAGTCGGTACATTGTAAGATTCCAACTCGTGACGTGCGTTGTATGATTGCACTTAGTCCACCGCTGGACTGTGTGTCTAACCCGGTTAAACATTCAGTTTATATTAAATTTATACACATTTCGACTTCGTCTTCTTCATTTATAACGAGACAGAACAAAAGTGACCGACTGTTCTTGTTTAACTCGGTCATCTATCATATAATTGATTGAATTAAAATGGATAGAGAGGGTTACGGAATCGAATGTACCGATCAGAATGTTTTCTTCAGAATTCCGGCAAGAGTCGTCGGCTCTGATTTGTGACTTCCGTCTGAGTGAATCAATTAACAGTTTTGATCAACGAGTTGTAAAATTAGGTTACTAAACAAGGGATATCAGGGGGTTTAGATGATTGTACCGATTCACAGCGAGACTTCAGAATTTCCAGTGATTTTCCGGCGAGTGCAGAAATTCCCGGCAACGTTGTCTGAGTCGGATTCTGGTTGAACGATTTATGTTATTACTTGTCTAATAATGGATTGAAAACGAAAGAGTCGAGAAATTTACCGATTTGGTGTAAGTCTCGGTTTTCCGGCGAAAGTCCGGCGAATGCAGAATATCTCCGGCGAGTGCTTAAGCTTCGAGAAATTGTGCGATTTTGAGCGAAAAGGTTACCAGAGGTTTGGGTGGGTATTTATAAGGAAGAATCAGGATGAATTTAGTCTGAATTTGGTCTTGATTCGTGGTCAAGGTTTCTCCGGCGGTTACGACCGTAATTTACTATTAGACGTCGGTTATAACCGATGTCGACGTCAGTTATAACGTTATAGTCAAAAGGAAAATGGCTAAACTCGCGGATTGCCGGATTTTCCGGCGATTGCGAGTTCTGCCGCGCTGAAGTCCGATTTTGAATTCGGGTTTTAATTTAAGTATTATTTGTTTCATTGTTTACACAAACGAGTCAAGTGGCGGAGCGGTGTGTTGTTTGTTTGATGAACCGGCTGACACGGGTTCGAAACCCGGCAGCTTCCTTTATTTTTTCTTCACTTGATTTTATTGTTTATTAATTATAGTTTTTAAATTCTAAAATATTTATTAATTATGTATCGTTTAAAATTAATTTGAGCAATAAATGTGCAATGAAAAATTATGACTGGATATTCGATTAATAAACGAAGCGGGTTTGGAAAACCCGTTTTTCGACGGATGTTACAGTTATGGCATAGAAGACTTGGGCACACAAATATAAAAACTATCACCACTCTTTCAAAACAAAGTCTTGTTAGAGGTTTACCTCAAAAACAATTCAATTGTGAAAAACATTGTGTTTCCTGTTTAAAAGGCAAATAACATAAAAGTTCTTACAAATTCATTGAAGAGTCCAAAACAACCCAGTGCTTGCAATTGCTGCACATGGATTTGTTTGGCCCTGTAAAAATCATGAGTCTCACAAAGAGAAGGTATCGTTTGGTCATTGTTGATGATTTTTCAAGGTTTACATGGACTTTCTTCATACATTCTAAAGATGAAACTGCTGGCATTTTGGAAAATTTTGTAAAACAAGTTGAAAAGCAATTTGACCTACCAGTAAAAAAATTTAGAAGTGACAATGGAACAAAGTTTAGAAATAGGGAGTTGGATGCTTTCTGTGAGTCAAAAGAGATTGTTAGGCAATATAGCATCCCAGTGGCTCCAGAACAAAATGGGGTGGTTGAAAGGAAAAATAGAACTTTAATTGAATCAGCAAGAACTATGCTTGCAGACTCAGGTTTACCTTTGTCTTTTTTGGCAGAGGCTGTAAACACTGCTTGCTATGTTTAGAACAAAGTTTTGATTGACCCCAGGCATCAAAAGACTTCCTATGAAATTCTTTACAAAATCAAACATCTGATCTCATATTTCAAAATTTTTGGCTGTTCATGCTTCATTTTAAACTTGAAAGATTCAATTTCAGAGTTTGCAACCAAAGTTGATTATGGTTATTTTCTGGGATACTCAACCACTGCTAAAGCTTACAGAGTTTTTAACTCTAGGACAAAGTGTGTTGAAGAACTCTGAATGTGAAGTTCAATGAACTTTCTTCATTGAAAATCCTAGCAAATCCTGTTGAGTTGTTTGATTTAGAAAAATTCACTTTTGAAGATGTGTCTGTCAAGACTATATGCAGGTACATCATAATCAACACATCAAGATCAAGGATATGACTTTATGCTTCCAAACTTCAAAGTCAGACATGCCACAATAGGAACAGATGTTAGTAACAATGGTGAAAACTCTGCTAGCTCAACAATTGTTGATCCACAAACCTCTGCCAGCTCACAAAATCAAACCAAACTGTTGATAAAAGTCCACACAATGTGAACAAAAGTCAACACAATCACACATCCATACCTCCTATACCTCCACCACCATTCCAATAAGAGGCTGGAACTTCAAAGTCACCAACATATGTTAGCTCAGATGATACACATTTGCAGCCTTCACCTCAAAATGCTTTAGTCCCATACCAAGGTGACTTGATTTTCCTCAAAAGTCATCCGTTGGATCAAGTTATTGGCAACATAAATGAGGGAGTGCTCACAAGAAGCCAATCCCAAAACATTTGTTGGCTTTCTATCACTCACACAACCTGTTAAGTACCAAGATGCACTAAAAGACAATAGTTGGGTAGAAGCTATGCAAGAGGAGCTCCTACAATTCAAAAGACAACAAGTTTGGGAACTTGTACCACTGCCTAAGGATGTATGTCCAATTGGCACAAAGTGGGTCTTCAAAAACAAGAGTGATGAAAGGGGCATTGTTGTCAAGAACAAGGCAAGGCTCGTGGTTCAAGGCTACAGACAGGAAGAAGGCATTGACTATGATGAAACTTTTGCTCTAGTAGCAAGGTTAGAAGCCATCAGACTATTCTTAGCTTTTGTTGCTAACCACAATATCAAAGAGTTTCAAATGGACATCAAAAGTGCATTCTTGTATGGAAAGATCAAGGAAGAAGTGTCTGTGTGTCAACCTACTGGATTTGAAGATGCATTTCACCCTGATCATGTGTACAAGCTCAACAAAGCACTGTATGGTCTAAAACAAGCACCCAAAGCCTGGTATGAAACTCTATCCACTTTTCTCTTGTCCATTGGATTTTCAAGAGGTAAAATTGATAAAACCTTATTTTTGAAATGGAAAGGAAAAGATTTAATGCTTGTCCAGATTTATGTGGATGACATCATATTTGGATCCACATACACTGCCATGTGTGAAGAGTTTAGAAAACTCATGGCAGCAGAGTTTGAAATGTGTGTAATGGGTGAGTTACAATGTTTTCTTGGTCTTCAAGTTAAATAAATGCACAATGGCACTTTCATTCATCAAAATAAGTATGTCAAAGAACTGATTAATAAATTTGATATGAATGATTGTAAAGCTTGTAGCACACCCATGGCAACCTCAAAGCTTGTCACTGTTGATGACAAAGATGACTTGGTTGATCAAACTCTTTATAGAAGTATGATTTGGTCTTTATTGTACCTAACTGCTTCTAGACCAGATATCATGTTTGCAACATGTGTTTGTGCCAGATCCCAGTCAGCACCTAGAAAGTCAAACTTAATTGCCGTGAAAAGGATATTCAGATACATAAAAGGTGTTCCCACACTTGGTATCTGGTATCCTGCTAATGGAAACATTGAGCTTTTAGGTTATTCAGACAGTGATTTTGCTGGTTGTCAAACAACAAGGAAGTCCACATCAGGAGGAGTTCAATTCCTAGGTGATTGCCTAGTGTCATGGCAAAGCAAAAAGCAAGTTGCAGTTTCCACATCCACTGCTGAAGCAGAATACATTGCTGCTGCAAGTTGCACTGCTCAACTTTTGTGGCTTCAAAACCAACTGCTGGATTTTGGTGTAACTGCATTAAAGACTCCTCTCAAAATAGACAGTCAAGCAGCTAAAAACATCATTAAAAATCCCGTGTCTCACTCCACAATAAAACAAATTGACATCAGACATCACTTTGTGAGAGATTGCTATGAAAAAGGTTTGATTTCTTTATAACATGTCCATACTAAAGATCGACTGGCAGTTGTTCTAACCAAAGCATTAGATACATCAACCTTTGAAAGTCTGATCTCTAGGATTGGAATGCTAAACATGGATTGAAAGCAAAATTTTGTGTTTCATGTGTAAATAGCAATAAAATGTTTTCAGAAAATCAAAAATTCATCCTTAAAAATAGTCAAAATTGAAGTTTTCAATGGATCTCAAAAGTCTGTTCTATCCACTGTTCTTTCAAAACATTGATAGGCTTGAAAATCTATCCACTGGCAAAAGTGTATTCTCTGATTGGTCAAACCACTGTGTTGACCTTATCCACTGATAGTGTAAAATCAAAACAATGCTTTCCATCCACTGTTGACACTCAACAGTGTTTACCATAATAACTGTCTTCCATTCACTATCAGAGGATGCACGTGGACAGATGATAGCCGTCAGATCTTTGCCACGTCATCATCACTTTTTCACTTTATAAAACCCTGTTTATCCCAATAAGAGATTTTTACTCTGCCGTATCGAATTTAAAATTCATAAAGCGGTTTTCTCTCAAATCTTATTCTTCTTCACAACTGTTTTTCGTCTTCATTGATCATGTCGACTCTTATCTTTAAAACCCAACATAATTACACCGCAATTTTTGAGGAAACTAACTCAATGAGCAATATCATTCTATAAGCAAAGCTTTAAAAGAGTTAAAATACAAAGAAATCTTGGAAATCACTACTCCTATCTACCGACAATCGTTAAGGGAGTTCTGGGCAAATACCAAAGTTCATTACATGAAGAAAGTGGCTTATGGTATTGTTACTACAGTGGGAAAAACATTGCTTGAAGTAACCCCTGCTTCTATTTCAGAGGCTTTTGGCTTAAATGACCTAGATCATGCTACTTCCTTTCCTATCCCTAATATTCACCACGCGTTCATTGAAAGAGGATATATGGGTCAGCTTACAGGTAAGACTATCTATAAACCTAAATTTCCTGTTGAAATGAAGTTTTTCTTCCATACATTGTTGACGTGTTTGTCTGCCAAGTCAACTTCTTTTAATGAGATACCTTTGAACATACAATACTTGGGGTATGCAATTCTGACAAAATCTGATTTTAATTTTTCCCAAGTATTGTTCAATGATTTGGTGACAAACATAGACAAAATCAAAAAGGATCGCTTACCTTTTCTGATGCATCCACGATTTTTAAGTGTTTATCTTCAAAAGAAAATTGGTGATGCTGTTCAACAAGGTGTTGTGACACCACATGGCAGCCTCACTTATGAAACTTTTACTCGCATCACCAATCAATTAAAATCTTCAAAAACACAAGTAGAGGGGGAAGAGCAAATTTTAGAACCACATCACAAGCTCAACCCACTGCTACTGAGCCCACTACTCCTGGTGATCAAAGCACTACAACCAGTGCTTTGAAAAACACACCAGCAATTTCCAAAAAGAAACCAAAGAAAATATAACCAAGAACCAAAAAAGGTCCTCTGGACGATGAGATCCCAGAGGTAAACCCGGTGACAACCCAAAAGTCACAAGAAAACACTGCTGCTACTTCCTCACAGCAGATGTTAGAAAGATCTCCACCCTTAGACCAAACTCCTCTTGATTCCTCACAAAAGGAACAAGTTGTAAGCACAAGGACACCATTTTATGAAGCTCTAGATCCACTTGGCTCTATCTTCCGCAACCCCTCTCCCAGGAAAATGTCTCTTTCTACACCACAACCCTCACCAACAAATCTTCCACCTACTATTATACCTATGTTGAATGCAATTGATATGGATCAAACACAAACCAGTTCTTCTCAACAACCTATCACTGAGAATATACCTCAACAAGTGACTGAGTCTGATTCCTCTATCTTTGCTAACCCATCAACTACTGAGCTCTGGTAACTTATGTATCCTCTGCTTCAACAACAAAGACAAAATGCTGATATCCAACATGAACAACACATGCAACAGTTCAGGAATATAGTTGATGCACGTTACACTGACACTCTTGCAGATATAAAGGCCATCAAAGCTCATTTACTCTAAAACACTGGCACTTCTCCTCCCACTGTGATTCTGGTTAACACAGATGATGCCAAAAAAGGGGAGAAATTTAATGAAAAAGAAGTGTTAAAGCTCAAAACAGGTCCATCTTCAACACCAACAGTGGATATCCCAAGGCCAGATGGAACCAAGAAAATTGATGAGACTCAAAACATCTTGGCTAGGGAAAAGGAGAAAAACAAGCAAAGAGTAAGAGATGAGAGCAGAGCTTTGGTTGAACAAAAGATTGCTCAACAAAAGGAAAAGGAAGAGATAGGTACTTCTCAAAAGAAGAGAGCTGCTAGAAAAGCAAGACAACCATCATCCACAACTTCCAAAACCACTGTTGTCACTCCAATCTCAACCACCATCTGCAACTACAACTATCACTACCACAACCACAACTGATGTTATAACTCCTGTTGTGTCAACAACAGTTGATACAATAGTGGTTACAACTGATGTTAACCTATCCACTGTCATGATCACATTTCCTACCACTGCTCTCCAAATATCTACTCCCACACTATCACCCACACTCAGGTTCAAAAGGAGAAAAACCATAAAGGTCATAAATGAAGAAGAGATCATTCCTTCACCTCTTCCTTTATCTTCCAAATCTGATCTCAACAACAGCTGTTACTCTTCCAACATCCACATCTTCTCAAACCATTGTAAGAAAAGTACTGCCTCTCACCACTCAATTCCCATTGGATCTACCTATTGTTAGAGAAGAAATCAAGTAATTTTATTCTGAAGAAGATCCAGAACAGAGGAACTTCTCATCTCTGGAAGGACATCCTAAGCCAAAGAACATAGATGAATATCTGCACTTAAAAGCCAAACAAGCAGAGTATATCACCAAGAGAGATACAAAAGGAAGAAGTGACAGAGAAGTACAGAATTACATGCAGTATCAGCTAAGCAAATTCGAAAGACTTGAAGATTTTTCAAAAGACTTATGCAAAAAGCTGTCAGAAAGAGAGTATGAAAGTTTGAAGAAAGATTATATTGAGCATATCATGGAAAACAAACAATACAAAGCTACTAGAGCACAATTTAAAGATTGGACTATGAGTGAGCTAAGAGAAGAAGTTGAAAGAATGCAAGAAATGTTGAAAGATCCTCTTAAAAAGCCCACTCCTCCAGATTGGAGTAAATATAAGAAAAATGTGCCTGGCAGAGCTTTGATGCTTAGAAGAATGAAGGAAGAATTGATAGCTGCTAATTATGGCACCAAAAATCAGATCACAAGATGGGGAGAGGTTAAAGTGATAGATACCTACAAAAGGTTGGAAGAAAGAAGGAAGAAAGATTCATCAATGCCAAAGAAGCCTGATTACTCATCAGAGGTTACTGTTCAACAAGCTCAACCTTCTCAAAAATCTACTTCAACATCTGCTCCTTCCACACTTGCCTTGAGTCAAAGAAAAAGGCAAAGAGAGATGTCAGAAGAAGATATGAAGAGGTATGAACATGACTTCATCAAGCAGAGCACCATAGATATTGTCCAATTCCACACTGATGAATCAAGTGACAAGATGAGAGAAGCTCTGTCCAAGATAGCTCATCAAATCCAACCATCTTTCTCAACAATAAAAAGCCATCCTAGAAAACCATCTAATCCAAAAATTCTAAAATGGAAAGTTGATAAAAACTCCCATGAATTGACTCTGCTCAAATCAAATGGTGATGTGACCAATATTAGAATGGAGGATGCATATGAGCTTAGTGTAGAAGACCTCCAAGATCTGATGAATCTGGAACTCAAAAAGGATGAGGATGACGTTGAGTCTCTTAACTTTGAATTGCAATTCAAAGGGCAAATAAGAGAACTCATGTTGAGAAATAAAGATAAAAAATAATTGTGTTTTGGCATCATCTGTTCTAGAGTGAGATTGTTGGGATTCAACCCTTTCAAAAGGAACAGATGATATAAAATCCAAAATCACACCACTTATTTGATCCTGATAACAGAGGTTACAAACTCTGTTCAAAAATCACTGTTTTGTCTTAAGCTCTGCTCACTATCATCTGCTAGACTAAACGACAAAAGATCAAGGGTCTGATGAAGACTATCAGTGGATATCCAGCGTAGTTTAGTTTTATTATTATTTTAATCAATGTAACAGTGCTTATGCACTATCAGAGTTTAGAGTTAGTTTATTTTGTTATCTGTCACTATCAACCCTGATGTCATCAAAGATGCTCAGAGGTTAAAAGTGTTAGTATAAGTAGGTGATCACGTTGTACTGTTTTATCCATTTATTAAAAGATTATTCACCAATTATCTTCTTTGCATTTATGTACTATCAAACTTGCTATAAAAGACTGAGGGGGAGTTTTATGATTCACATGCATAAACTACAAAGTTCAGAAAGCATGATGATGAGAACAATCTTCCATTGATTGTAAAAGAAAGTTTTCTATTTCCGCTGCAGTTCACTCTGTTTCATCTTCTTCCATTTATCATTTTATAAAACATTTACAATCAATTCAAACTTAGATCCTAACAGTAGTAAAACAAGTAAGTTCGAGTGTCGAAACGCGGACATAATAATAGCGACTCCTGGTACTAGACCTCTATCGACCCCTAGCCAAATAATTTGGTTTTTGAGAAAATGGTTTTCTTTTATTCTAAAAAGCAAATGGAACAAATAGACGAACAAACAGACAACAAGCTCAGGCAACTGGAGATTGGGGGGGGGGGAACTCAAGTATGGGAAAATTAGGTTACCTAGGCAAGAATCCTTAGACACATGAATAAAATCCTAACCTTGGAATTGAATGAAATAACTAAGAACACCAAAACCCTAGACACAAATAAGCAGGCGAATCTGAGTGATCGGCTACTCAAACTACCTAACAACGCCCAACTTATAACCTAGCAATTCTAGATTAGATTTCTCACTTCTAGAAAAGATTGCACGACTTAATCAATTGGTTGTAATGATTATTAAACTTGAATTAGTTTTTTCACATTCAAGGTATAGACTGAAAGATTAACAACTTAGACTAACTCCCGGCTCTAAAGTATATATTTCTAACTTTCTAGAGCAATGTAACCAACAAATAAATTATCAAACCAATCAATACCAACACACAATTATTTAGAATCAGCTTCAAAGTTATAACATGTAAATCAATACATTAATTCAAAACTAAAAGTTATTCAATAAAACAATTTGTCTAGTTCATCAACCTAAGCAACCATAACAAGTTTAGCTATTCATAGTCGGAAGCGAAACAAAAATAAATTTAAAACAAGTCGAACCAGAAAATGTTGTCTAAGTACTTAAGTTTTATCAAACCGAAACAATAAACAAAAGTCTAACCGAAAGCTTAAAACGGTAATCAAGTTCTTCACACCAAAACTTATCTTTTTCTCTTCAATAGCCTTCAAATCGTTCCTTTGTATGCTCTCTCCATTCGTCCGGTAGGGTTCGACCTTTTTATAATTTATCTTCGTCGAACCGTACGAATGATATATTGGTATGATATCCATAAAATATGGTAGTCATAGGTTGTGGGTATTTATTCTCTTTTTTTATTAGTTCTGTTTCTTGGGCTCCACGTAACAATCCAATGGACCAAACACCATCCTTCAGAGTTGGTTAAGCCCATTCCCATGTGTAATGGCTCATAAACTTGTTTATTTTATTTTTTTCGAACTTCAATTTTGGATTACTGACGGACCATTGGAGTATCATCGTACCACCAGCGAAACCACCCGATAATATCAGTCTCCACTAGGCATAATGCCTATCCATCAATTCAGGAGGACACCCAATAAATATGGGAAAAAACCCCTTATGGGAATCGAACTCAAGACCTATTGATTCTAAAGCTTTATCCCACCCCCAATGTGCCAATAGACTATAAAGCCATGAGCCATAAACTTGTTTATTAACTCTAAATCTTGTTGGTTGTGTGGCTGCCCAATTTCATCAGCCCACTTGTTGACTTGTAAAATTCATTCATTTTACCTTTAGGCCTTGACTCTCGTAAGTGTATTATTGCTTCCATTTTGTAAAGCTCTAAATCAAATTCACAATCATGTAAATAAATATCCAACATCCAAGATTTAACCAAATTATATATTATAACTTTTCAGCACGTGGATAAAAATTAACATTCCCAAAGATCAGAAATAACACTTTATATCAATGTGGTTTAAGTTCTCATGAAATCATTAATCTCTAATTCCCATGTATATAACTACACACATATATCTATCTATATAATATAATAAATGAGATACATTTGGGACACGTGGCGTGTTATGATGGAGCCTCAAGCCTATTTTGAGAGGGAATGAATTCTACAGATGTGGATATATTATAAATTAAAACATATCAATATTTGATATCATAATCTCATTCCATATCTACACAATATCTCTTCTCTCTCTCACATAACGTCTTTTGCTTCTTGAACAAGATTAACAATATTTCAAGATTGAAGGTAGTTGTTGATGTGTTAATTTCTGTGTATGTCATTGTTTTGATCATGTAGATTATTAGTTTTTAAAAACATTGATTCGAATCATGTAATATTCTTCTTTTACTATCATTCAGATCCGATCGAAAAAATTAAGGTATGTGATATATTTGTGTTGTTTATGTATTATTTTTTGTTAATCGAAGTTGTTGATGTTTGATTGTATATTTTTTGTTACTTAAATCAACACCGATGTATTCAACATCATCTTCTTCATTGTGCGGACAAAATCATATGTATGTTGTTTGTGTGTTATGTTTGGTTGTTCAACATTAATCGAAGTTACTAATGTTTTTGTTTTGATCTTTTATGCTTTAACCCTAAATCTGAACTATCAATCGAACGACGAATCTTCAAACCACTTAACATGTTAGTTGAATGTTGTTACTTTTTTATTTTAATAAGTTTAAACGTGTTTTTTAAGGTTTTAGCTCTATTATATTTTTTAAATAAAAAAACTATGAATTTTATGCGATTTATATTGATAGTACATGTTTGATGATCTTGTCATCTTAACATATAAAAGGCTTTTTATAAGGATTTTTCGAATTATTACATGGAAATATATATAGTTTATGCATAAGTTATCAATATTTGTTTTTTTGCTCAAATTTATTGTTTTTAGTTTTTTTTTATAGATTATTCATGTTTTTCATTCATGGTTGTTTGCATTCAAGAATTTTTTAAATAATTACAATATTTAGGTTTTAGATCTTTCAAAATTTCATCCATTGATGTTAAAGATGAAAAATATTCACACTTCAATTATTGTCTTTTTTAAAGTGATGAAAAATAATTTCAATTAGAGATTCTGCACTAAATGCAATATATTGACACTTCAATTACAATTTTGATGATTTGTATTTAGCATCGTTAATAATTTATTATTATTATATAATGCATTTTTTAGTTGTGGTGATAGATTTTCCTGCAAATATGAATCCAAAGAAGATGAAACCAGTTTCTTTAAATTTATCGATGGTCCAGAATCGTTCTACTTTGTATGTTACATTATTCTTTTTTATATTTACTTTTATTAAGGTCGACTATTCTTATAATATGTATAATCTGACTTTTTAATATGTTCTTTCACAAACAATACCATGTGATTTTGCAGCCAACCTGTGGGGAGACAATGTGTCTTATAGTTTTCTTAATTACTAAGGGCTTCCTTACCTTCTCGGTATTCTTTCCATTAACATGGAATGTGATTGTGTTATAAATGACACCAAGAGTTATCTTACCGCCATAAACATCTAATATAACTTCTGTGGTAGAAAGGAATGGATGACCTAAGATGAGTGAAACACAAGAGTGTCCACTAGGATCCTCATCCATGTCTAGAACAACATAATCAATAGGAAACACAAGCTTACCAACTTTCAATAGCACATTTTCAATTATACCCCTAGGAAATTTCATCGAATGATTGGCAAGTTGAGCATTCATGTATGTCGGGATAGGCTCTCCTAGCTTAAGCTTCTTAAACACAAAAATGGCATCATATTTATACTAGCTCCTAGGTCGGCCAAAGCAGTCCTAAATTCATAACCCTCTATCTCACAAGGAATGGTGAAACTTCCCGAATCTAACATCTTTGTGGGAAGTTTGTTTGAGATCATCGCATAACATTCCTTACTCAATGTAATAATCGAAAGATTCTCATTTTTTCTTATAGAGTAGGAGTCCCTTGAGAAAATTGGCAAATTTAGTCATTTTAGCCAAAGCCTCAAGGAATGGAATGTCTACATAAAGCTTTATTATTATCTCCAAAAACCCATTGGATTGAGCAATTTGTTTTCTGTTCAAAGGTCTCATATGGTATGGAGGAATATGCTCATACTCTTCAACCGATTCTCCTACTTTCTCCTCATCCGGTTCAACCACCCTCTCAACTACCTTCTCCAGTTCAACCTCTTTCTTAATAACCCTCTTAGGTTCTATTACCTTCTCTTTCTCAAAACCCCCATCAACCACTCCAATGATCCTACCACTACGTGTGAACACGACATGTAACCAGGCAATAGGGTTAACCTGGGTGGTGATAGGGAATGAACCTGTGGGCCTCTTAGTCATCCTACTCGCCATCTCTCCCATCTTCCTCTTTAGACTCTGTATGGTGGAACCCTGATTCCTAAACATCAACTCAAACTCCTTTTTTTCTTCAACTGCTCCTAATGTCTAGCCTCACCCTCATATAATTGACTCTAGGAGTTTGTTAGTCCTATTCTGACTTTCCTCATTTGTCTTCAAAAACTCGCTCAACTCAGATTTAAACTCTCCACTATTCTGTCCATTAGCAAGGGTCTGAAACAGACTCTGGATGGGCTGGATACCAAGGGGAATTCCCTCCTCGCCAGTTTGAGGTCTAGCCTGACTACCATCCAGAGTCATAACCCTGGCCTCGTCCCTAGTTCTGAACAAAACTCAACTCCTCCTCAGATCCTACAAGACAATTTATCATCTCATGTCCACCTCTACACACCTCAAACTTAGAAGTCGTCATCTTTACCAGAATATCCTTGACCATCTTTGTTAAGGATTCTACCTGGCCAGCTAAAGCAATTCTAGAATCTACCGTGTGAATGCCACTAGGGCAGTAGTAACACCCCCAAAGCCAGGCTCAGTGAATGTACTAGTGGCTAGATCCTTCATATCTCAAGGCACTCAGCAGTGGTTTAGTTTTCATCATGTTACCCGCCTGCTGTGGAGTGAGGAAGTCTCTTAGTCGTTTCAAAAACTCCATTATAGAATTTCTCCATGACTCTCCACTCCTCAAGAGCATGGTGAGGGCATTTGTTCAGAAGTGCCTTGAATCCGACCCATGTCTCGTGGTTAGCAGGGGAAAGTATTTCTTTAGGAATTTGGACTGGAGATCAGTACATGTGGCAATTCTTCTCGATGGGAGGGAATCCAACCAACCAACGACCTGATCAGTGAGTGAGAATGGGAACAAATGAAGATTAATGGCCTCCTTAGTGACGCCCATAAGGCGGAAAGTACTACAGACCCTACCAAATTTACTCAAATGAGCGTGCGGGTCCTTGTCACGCATACCACAAAACTGGACCGAGTGGGTAATGTTGTTAAGCAAGGTGGGTGGAATGGTCTGTTGTTCGCCACTACACTGGCAAGGGTGATGCTAGAGCGAACGGTGGTGGGTGCAACACTAATGTGATTAGCCACAGTCCCACGGTCAGCCATAACTACAGAAAAGACAAGATTAGAAAGAGGTACATGTGGCTGGTGTAGACGAAGTTGGAACTTGCTTTCGGGCTCAGAGAATTATGAAGTATCAGGTAGGCCCGAGGAAGTGTATACACGGAAAAACAAGCAGAATTGGCAGAGTCACACACAAGCTAGATAAATAATTAGGCACACAGAACTAGCAAGTATCCTAAGAAAGCAAACAAATATTTTTTCGTTTTTGTGTTTTTTACTAAAGAAAAACAAACTGATCTAAGAAAGCGGTAAAATGGCTAGATCCCGACTTCGGTCGTCTTCAAAGGCGCACTGTGTCTCGGAAATGACGACAAAAACTTGATGTGTGAAATATGTATCAATTAAATTCAAATAAGTTTTAATAGTTTGAAAAACCCCCTAAACCACACGCTACCGGCAAGTGTACCGGTCAAAAAGTAGTAAAACAAGTAAGTTCGAGTATCGAACCATGGACACAATAATAGTGACTCTTGGTACTAGACCTCTATCGACCCCTAGCCTAATAATTTGGTTTTTGAGAAAATGGTTTTCTTTTAAACTAAAAAGCAAATTGAACAAATAGACGAACAAACAAACAAACACCAAGCTCAAACAACTGGAGAATGGACTGGAACTCAAGTATGGGAAAAATAGGTTACCTAGGAAAGAATCCCTAGACTCGGAATAAGATCCTAACCTTGGAATTTAATGACGACTCTGTCTAACCCGATAAACCCCCAGAAGATAAACCGAATCTAACAGTATGACACGTGAAGAAGTGCTAAAATGGACTGACTCGAGTTATCGATCACCAATCCCACAACTATCAGGTATAAAGGAATTTATGCACTAAAACCCTCAAGTAATGAAGTAGAAATAACTAAGAAAACTGAAACCCTAGAGGCAAAAAAACAGGTGAATCCGAGTGATTGCCTAGCCAAACTGCACAACACCCAACTAATAACCTAGAAATTCTTGATTAGATTTCTCACTTCTATAAAAGATTGCACGTCTTGATCAATTGGTTTTAATAATTATTTAACATGAATTAAATTTCTTAAGGTCTAGACTGAAAGATTAACAACCTAGACTGACTCCCGGCTCTAAAGTATATTTCTAAGTTTCTAGAGCAATGTAACCAACAAATAAATTATCAAACCAATCCATACCAACACACAATTATTTAGAATCAAATTTCAAAGTCATAACATGTAAATCAACACATACATTCAAAACCTAAAGTTATTCAATCAAACAATTCGTCTAGTTCATCAACCTAAGCAACCATAACAAGTTTACCTACTCATAGTCTGACGCGAAACAAAATAAATTTAAAACAAGTCGAATAAAAAAATATTGTCTAAGTACTTAAGTTTTATCAAACCGAAACAATAAATAAAAGTCTAACCGAAAGCTTAGAACTTTAGTCAAGTTCTTCACACCAAAAATTCTCTTTTTCTCTTCAATAGCCTTCAAATCATTCCTTTGTATGGTCTCTCCATTCGTCCAGTAGGGTTCCGCCTTCTTATAATCTCTTTTCCTCAAACAATACGAATGATATGTTGGTATTACATCAATAAAATATGGTAGCCGTAGGTTATGGATGTGTATTGTCTTTTCTATTATTTCCGTTTCTTCGGCTCCACGTAACAATCCAATGGACCGAACACCATCCCTCACAGTTGGTAAACCCATTCCCATGTTTAATGGCTCATAAACTTGTTTATTAACTCTAAATCTTGTTGGTTGCCCAATTCAATCGGTCCACTTGTTGACTTGTAAAATCAATTCATTTACGTTTAGTCCTTGACTCTCGTAAGTGTATTATTGCTTCCATTTGTAAAGCTTTAAATCAAAATCACAATCATGTTAATAAATATCCGACATCCAACATTTAGCCAAATTATCTATTATAACTTTTCAACACGTGGATAAAAATTAACATTCACAAAGATCAGAAATAACACTTTATATCATTGTTGTTTAAGTTCTCATGAAATCATTAATCTCTAATTCTCGTGTATAAACATCGTTTTAACTCGTTTCTTTAAAATCATGAAACCTCAATTATAAACCAGGTACAAGTGGAATCCAAAAGGATTGCGGAATGTCCGTCCACATCCTTTCTTGCTGACTCATGCCTTTTTTGAATTCTTTCATCTTATCACCTTGCGGTTACGAGATTTTTTTGACAATAGTGGTTCATTCCGGATAAATTCCATTTCCAAGATAGTATCTGTTAGGGGCTGATTTTTAGCATGTCTGGATCATTTATCCTGAAACTTAACCTGAATCATTTATCCTTGGCATATGAAGCAGGGAGTCTGAGGATTAAGGATCCTTATCTATATGTATGCTTACTAACAACTGTTCACTTGTTTGTTTAACATCTGTATACAGGTCTTGGATGAGGAAGGACTTGTTCTAACCGAGAATCGCGGGGAATATGCCTATAATTCCAGCACATGCTAAGAGCGTCATGACCGTTGGTGGAGAACGTGGATGCATGGCTGAAATTTCGGATAGTTAGTTGATATTAACTAGATATTTAGTGGGATATTGAGCTTGATAGACATGATGTATCTCTGGTTGAACACACACACACTCGCATACATTCTATGGGATATCACACTCACCATACCCTAGTTCTCATTGTAACAAGCTCAATATTTTCAAAGTTGTAATCTTTATAGTTTAATATAGTCGGTGATCGGTAGTTTCCATCACCCGAGGTTTTTTATGCCAGAGATCATTCATTTATCATGGGATTTTTCCTCGTATAAATCTCGGTGTTTGCCATTGTTTGCGTTTACAATTTGTTCATATGATTGCTCATCACTCAAGCACTCAACCTCACATTCATAGTTTGGTTACATTATCCTTGTTGTGATTTTTGACCAAAACAGTTTAGCGCCCACCGTGGGGCAATCGGTGTTTCAATTCTAAAAATCTTATTAATTCCATTCATTTCTGTTCAATTCCATCAATCATATGGCTTCTCATGGAAAATCTGCTTCAAGTGCCATGCCGGGGTTACCTCATCTCAATCTTGTGCATCATTGCCTCCCATTCCCCCTGCACCAGCGAGGAGTGTTGATAATGCTCAGAAGAAGCCAACACCAGTTTTCTCGAAGGCTTCTAATGTTTCATCCTCTACACCTACTAACAATGATCTGTCTACTTTGATTTTGCAGATGAAAGGATGCATGGAACAGCAGGACAAAACTAACCAGAGGATCCTTCGTGAAATTGATGAAAACAAGAAACATAAGAGATCAGCGGAGGATCATTCTCCGTTGATGCCCAGGTCATTGGATTTCGCCACTCCAGCAACAACCATTTAGCATTCCAAGGCGTCTGGTGTTCAGTATCAAGGATCCTCAGGATTACAGCATGGATCATTGGCAATGACGCAGCCACAAGCATCTCATTACCAACCTTATGGATCCCCATTCCAGCTTCAGGGATCCTCATATCAGCATCAAGGATCCTACCTCAGTTCGGGAGGATACTTGGAGACCGTGCCACCTAGAGTATCTTATTTCCAGCATCAAGGATCCTCATCCCAGGTTCAAGGATCCATGGAGTATCTTCCGAGACCTTTAGCACCCATGTACCCTGGACCCAATGTCTTTCAGGATCAAGGGTCTTCAGGAAGTCAGATATTCAAGGATTCCGAAGTTCACAAAGGGGACTTCATCCCTATGCAGACTATTGCTTCATCTGGTCCAACTGTTACACTTGAAGCGTCCACCTTTGGATATACTTCTGGCATACCACTTCCAAACCACTCAGGAGGTAACAATGTCAATACATCTTTTGGCACTACCTATGGTTCCATGCAGGATACAGGTATTAATCAGGCTATGGCACGGGAGCATCAGAAGCTTAAGGATATGATATCCAGCATCCCGAGAGTGGTTAAGCCCATTCCTGAGATCCCGGATGGAAGTCATAGGGTGTCTCGTTTTGCACCTCCTATATGCAACGCTGAGATACCTAAACGCTTTCAAACCCCCAACATGAAGCTGTACGATGGTACAACTGATCCGGAGGAGCATGTAGCACAATACCGGGAAAGAATGGAGATCAATCCCATTCCTGAAAGGTTAAAGGAAGCCTGCCTTTGCAAGGGCTTCGGGTCCACACTCACTGGATCAGCACTTAAGTGGCTGCTAAGTCTTCCTCCTTACTCAATTACTTCATTTTCTCATCTAGTTAATTTGTTCAATAACCATTTTTCATGTAGTAGAACATTTGAACGGTTAACTAGTGATCTATATAGAATAACCCAGGGACGTGATGAATCATTAAGAGATTACATCACTAAGTTTAGTCGAGAATCCTTAGAAATTCCTAATTTGGATTTTGCCACTGCTGTGGAGGCATTCAAAATGGGTTTGCTTAAGGATTCCTCATTCTATGATGACCTTGTTATGACACTTTGCAGGAATTTAGATGAAGTGAGGAACAGGGCATTGAGTTTCATTTGTTTAGAGGATGACAAAAGGATCCAGGAGAGGCTCTCAGGATCCTCGAAACAAGAAAAGCAAGGATCATTCTTTAAGAATAATCGATCCAAGTCATACTCTAAACATGACAATCACAATGTGAATGCAGTTAAACAAAACGAAGACGATGAGGATTATCCTCCAATATCTGAGTATTGTTTTTCTGTGGATAATCATGAACTAATACTTGCTATGCAGAATTTAGGTGACAAGGCTAGATGGCCAAGGAAAACTGATAAACCTAGAGCTACTAAGGATAAATCTAAGTGGTGCGCTTATCATGAGGATTTTGGCCACCTTACTGATGAGTGTATAACGTTGAGGAAGGAAATTGGCTATCTTCTTAGCAAAGGATATTTGAAGGAATTGCTGGGAAGGAAACGTTCAAGAACTCAGGATACTGAGAAAGTTCATGAAAGAGCTCCTCCACCGCCAGCAGATGCTCAAATCATTAACTTTATTTCTGGTGGTTCTGATATCTGTGGAACTTCATTTTCAGCGGCTAGAAGGCGTGCTAAGGAGACAAAGATGGAGAATGGGGAGAGGCCAGTTCGAACATCTACCCTAATGCAGCAAAAAGTGATATCCTTTGATGAGGAGGATCGCGTAGACATTCAAGATCCTCATCATGATGGTCTTGTCATTACTTTATTTATTTCTAACCATTTTGTTCGCAGGATCCTTATTGATGGAGGGAGTTCGGTGAACATAATTCAGTTGGATTTCCTCAAAAAGATGAACATTCCTGAATCCGAGATCATTCCAAGATCATCGGTGCTTGTGGGATTCAGTGGGGAAACCAAGAATACATTGGGGGACATTAAACTCCCAATTTACATAGAGGGAGTGAATTATATCCAAAAATTTTGTGTGATAGATTGCATTGTAATATTATCCTTGGCAGGCCATGGATACATGACATGAAGGCGGTCCCATCAACATACCACCAATGTGTCAAGCTTCCAAGTCTATGGGGAATAGTCAAGATAGAAAGTGATCAGCAAGAGGCAAAGAATTGCTACACTTCCTCGATGAAACCAGCTTCCAAGTCTAGGGAAGTATAGCAATTAAAGCACCCTCCAAGAGACGTCATGGAGGCAAGAGAACAAGACGTCAAGGATATACTATTAGTTCCTGACCATCCTAAATCCAAGGTGTATATAGGATCCGGGATCTAGCAGAGCATAGAGCAGGATCTAATATCCTTCCTGAAACACAGAAAATCTACCTTCGCTTGGAAGCATGAAGATATGACGGGTATCTCAAAAGATGTGATTACTCACAAACTTGGTATTGACAGGTCTTTCAGGCCAATTCACCAAAAGAGGAGGAAGTTTGCACCTGAAAGAAATGCAATTATCCAAGAAGAGGTAGACAAGTTACTAAAGGCATGTATGATAAGAGAGGACAAGTATCCAAGGTGGTTAGCCAATGTGGTTGTTGTTCAAAAGAAAAATGGGAAGTGGAGGGTATGTGTTGATTTTATTGATTTAAACAAGGCAGGTCCCAAGGATCCTTTCCCTTTACCCCACATTGACTCCATGGTGGATGCTTCGACGGGTCATGAATTGTTAACTTTTATGGATGCTTCATCTGGATTTCAGCAAATTCAGATGGAACCATCTGATCAAGAGGATACAACGTTCATGACACCCACCGACATATATTGTTATATTGCTATGCCCTTTGGTTTAAGAAATGCAGGTGCAACATACTAAAGGCTGGTGAATATGATGTTCAAGGAGTAACTTGGACACACAATGGAAGTATACACAGATGATATGGTGGTCAAATCTAAAAGAGCCGAGGATCACCTGAAGAATCTTGAAGTAGCATTCAATATTCTTGACCAATACAACATGCCATTTCGGGGTCAAAGCTGGAAAATTTTTAGGATATATGGTGACCAAGAGAGGAATTGAAGCAAATCCAGAACAAATCAAGGCTTTAGTGAACATCAAGTCTCCTACCAATGCCAAGGATGTGCAAAGATTAACAGGAAGGATTGCCGCCTTGAATAGATTCATCTCAAAATCCTCAGAAAGATGCAAGGATTTCTATGATATTCTGAGGAAGAATAAGAAATTTGACTGGACTGAAAAGCATGAAGCTGCTCTACAGGCTCTCAAGGATTACCTATCCTCAGCACCGGCTTTGATGAAACCAGAAAATGAAGAACCATTATCCTTATACCTAGCTGTTTCAGGTAAAGCAGTAAGTGCGGTCCTTGTTAAGGATCACGAAGGCCAACAACATCCGGTATACTATGTAAGTAAAAGTCTACTTGATGCTGAGGCCAGATATTCTCATTTAGAGAAACTCATTCTTGCTCTAATCATGACTTCTACTAAACTAATACATTATTTTGAAACTCATACTATTGTTGTTAAAACTAACTTTCCTATTAAGAATGTTTTCAGGAAACCAGAGATGTCGGGAAGAATGGCAAAATGGGATGTTAAACTTAGTGCATATGACATTAAGTATGAGCCCAGAACTGCTATTAAATCCCAAGCTTTGGCTGACTTTGTGGCTGATTTCAGCAGTGATCTACAAAGGGAAGCTGGACTAGAAGTGCAACAACTTGAAGAGACCAAGGATCCTTGGACACTCTTCACAGATGGAGCCTTGAATGTCAAGGGAACTGGACTAGGCCTACTACTAAAATCACCACAGGGGGACATTATACCCCAATCTATAGCGTGTGAGTTTCAGACCACTAATAATGAGGCTGAATATGAAGCTTTGATAGCAGGTTTGCAACTAACTAAAAATATGAGGATCAGGTATCTTCAAGTATTTGTAGATTCTTTATTGATTACTAATCATTATAACGAATCCTATGCTGTTAAAGGCGAAAAAACTAATCAAATATTTGGAGATAGTCAGGAAACTAGCAGATTCTTTTGCTTTTTTCAGTTTAACACAGGTACCTAGGGAAGAGAATGCAGAAGCTGATGCTCTAGCCAACCTTGGATCCTCATTGAAGATGCCTGAGGATGTGAAGATACCTATCCATGTACTAACTTCTACAATTGAGGAGAATGAAGCAATGGAAATAATGGATGGTGCTGCAGTTGTTCCCAATGATGATATGCAGTCAAATTCAGGATCCTGGATCCTTCCAATTCTGAAACACATTCAGAATGGAGAAATCCCTACTGGGGAAAATCCAAGAGCATTCAGGATTAAGGTATCCCAGTTTACCATTATAAATAACATGTTATATAAAAAATCCCTTGCAGGACCCTATCTAAGGTGCATTGAGGATCCTGAGATACAAGAAGTCCTGAAGGATTTTCACGAAGGAGACTGTGGGAATCACACTGGGTGCAGAGCACTATTTTCAAGGATCTTTAGAACAGGATATTATTGGCCTATTATGAAGAAGGATGTTGTAGAATACGCGAAGAAATGTGATGCTTGCCAAAGACACAGTAATATCTTTCATCAACCTGCAGAACCTCTGCATCCTATATCCTCCTCTTGGCCATTCATGAGATGGGGAATGGATATAGTAGGCAAGCTCCCCAAGGCTCCAGGAGGAAAGGTGTTCATGCTAGCTATGACAGACTACTTCTCCAAGTGGATAGAGATAGAAGCTGAAGCCTTCGCTCAAGTCAGAGAAAAGGAAGTTATATCCTTTATTAAAAGAAATATCATTACTAGATTTGGTATTCCTTCTGAAATTGTTTGTGGTAATGGATCCCAGTTTATTGGGAATCGTACTACTAAATTTTGTGACAGCTTGGGGATTAGGATGATAACATCAACACCAGTCCACCCACAAGCTAATGGCCAGGCAGAATCATCCAACAAGATCATCATCAACAACTTGAAGAGGAAGCTTGGGTCCAAAAAGGGAAAATGGGCTGAGGAATTACCTTATGGGCAGATAGGACAACTCCTAAGAATGCTACGGGTCAGACTCCCTTCTCTTTGGTCTTTGGAGCTGAAGCAGTGATCCCTACAGAAATGGTAGTCCCTACAGCCAGAACAAGCATTCGTGATCCTAAGGCAAATGATAAGACTCTAGCTCAAGACTTGGACACCGTGGAGGAACTTAGAGACTTGGCGAGAATAAGGATAGCTAGTTATCAACAAAGGACGGCTGGAGCTTATAACAAGAATGTCAGGATTAGAAGATTTCAAGTAGGTGACTTGGTATTGAGGAAAGCATTCCAAAATACCACGAATCCTGCTGATGGCAAGTTAGCACCGAAATGGGAAGGCCCTTATCTAATTGAAGCTGAAGCAGGAAATGGAGCATATCGTTTGCTAACTATGGATGGTGACCTTCTACCAAAAGCGTGGAATGCTATCCATCTAAAAAAGTATTTTATGTAAAGGATTGGGGGATCCTTAAGTATCTTAATGATCAATTCAGATTGAAGGATCCTCAAAGGATATGTGAACCTTGATTCGGTAACATTTTACTAATGCTTTCATTCTTATTATGCTTCATATTATTTATTATATAGTTAGGATGTTGAATTTTCAACATTCAACCTTATCAAGCTTTAAGTTTTGCAAAAATTATTACAAAGGATTAAGAGGTTGGCCACCTCTCCAAGACTTTGGGCTTGTCCCCAGCTTAAGGTATCCAAGACCTTCTAAGGTTTAAAGGTTTTCACCTTTCACACGAATTGGGTTTTGACACTCTGCCAGTAGTGCACGTTATCCAAGTATAGTTCGAGGCAATGGGACCAGTACCCGCTTTAGGGGCTGACAATTTCATTTTTGTTGGCTATATGTAGGATCCTAAGTATAATGGTAGACGTACCATACATCCGTTCCTAAGGTTTCTAACATTTTCACGTTAGCTAAGGTTTCAACATTTTCATGTCGCTCACGATTGGATAGATGCCAGTTTGGGCCATACTCCAGTTTACACCAGTTATTTGGGCTTGTCCCCAGTTATTTGGGCTTATCCCCAGTTATTTTGGGCTTGTCCCCAGTTACTTAGGCTTGCCCCCAGTTATTAGTGAGTCATTCAATTGATGTTTGGCTTAGTCCCAAGTTATGTGTTATGACAGGTTCCTGAAGCTTAACAAATAAGGATCCTGATCCTACAGTTCTACTAATTTTTATTCCGTGTTCTTACGATTGTAAGTTTTAAGGATAAAGAATCCTAACTTGGATTCACTGGTATGATCCTTTACTGAGCCTTCTTTTGTCTTTGGATACTATCCCCTATCTTTGACGAGAGCCTATGTGACCCTTGATCATGTATTGTTTAACCTTTTAAAACTAAACTTGTTTGACAAATACTTAATATTCTTTTTAAGAACTCGTGAATTCCTAAATCTGAATTTTCCTAACAAGTACAAGTATAATGATAATCGAATCGGGAAATAAACATAGTCAAAAGCTTACGTTTTATTTATTTATAAGAACCCCTTTTAAAAGGTTATCAAAATTGCCTACCCAAGCTTCTACCAGCAAAACGTGGCCTGTCCACTTGGGTTGGCAAAGGGTGTCCATGCTAACGGTTCATAGAGTGAAGGAAAATAAAGGCGGGGGGCATCAAGGGCTTCATCCTCCACAAACAGAAGAACCCATCCACCTTTGCTACCCCCTATTGTTCATCGGATCAGTGATCCTTAATCCTAAAACTATTGTTCAAATTACAGACCAAATTGTTCAAAATAAACGATCATCATAAAACCAACAACCATAAAAAATGGGCTCCGGCCACGTCTAGAAATTTCCATCATCGCCCATTATTGCAGCCTACTCTCCTTGCCTTCATTAGCTTTGCCACTTTGATCCTCCTTAGCCTGCTTAGCACCGCTAGTACCAGCCTCCGGCGTCGGCACCTCGTCAAGCTCCGGTTCCAGCTCTCCTCCAAGCTCCACTAGCCTCACCTTCCAGCCGGGAAGATCCCATTCAGACCTGTCAAATGAAGGATCCAAGGCTTGCTGCACGATCTTGATCCTGGCCCCGAGAATGGCTTGAGCTACACAAACCTTAGCCTCATCAGCATTTGTTGCCTGGATTTCATTGGTCATGATCCGCTTCTCCAAGCTATTGACCTCCTTCTCCAGTTGGGAGATCTTCTTGTCCTTGGCGGTCAGGAAGGTACGGAGATCTGCAATTGTGTCCTCAGTATTGGACAAGTGCTTGGTCAGCACAGCTTGGATTTGGGCTATTTTCTGCAAGAACAGTGGGAAGGATAAGTGATCTTCGGTATGAACGTTTTAGCCTGAGCATAAGTGATCCTTACCTTGGAGGCAAACTCATAGATCTGCTGCTCAAGCTGTGGAATATCATCAGAAGGCTCAGTAGGCTTCTCCCTCTTGGACCCGGCTCGAGCCTTAGCAGCGACGGGTTTAGGCTCTGGGAAGCTGGATCCTTTGCCTGATTCTTTTTTGACGGACCGGGGAGAAATGATGATGTCCACATCCTCCAAGGAAAACTTGCTGATGGACTTGCTGGTGGATGTCTGAGCGCCTACATTATGAAAAAGAGATAAGTTTTCTGTTCATTTCCTTATATATACATATAACTCTTGTTTTAAAGAAAACTTGTTATTTGCAAATAGAAAACTTACTTGACATTGTGTAGGAGGTGGAAGTGTTGGTTTCAGGATCCTTTATCTGTGGCTTGAATGTTCTAACTGTTGGCTCTAAAGTCTAGAACGGAGCAACCCTTTCTTCAGTTCCAGGGGAATTGGCAAGGCAGGTAAAATTGGTCACTACATGCAAATAAAATGAAACAAGTTAGCAATGGAAAAGAAACTTTCTACTAATCTAATATGAGGATCCTATATCCTACCCTTCAAGACCCACTTCTTGGGCAGGCTATTCCCTTCTGGAATAGAGTCCCTTTGCACAAGAAGAACTTATTCTTCCATGTGGAACCGTTTTGAGTGGTCTTGAGGATGGGAAGCTATTGGTGAGGTTTGGCCTTCAACAAGAATCGGTTAAAACCATGGGTAACAAGGCTTTAAAGATAGGAAAGCTCGGATAGGGTGAAATGGATTCCTTCGTGTCTGATAAGCTGCTCTATGGTGAACAGTACCCTCCACACCATCGGCATGGCTTGACAATAACTCATGCCGGTAAGGGTGAAAAACCCTTGGGTAAAGCTAGGGAATGGGTATGTGTAACCAAGGAGGAAAGGTAGAACAGGAAAGCATGCCCAGACAGGGGACGTGGCGTCGCTCTTCATGGTGACATCATACGGCCTGAAAACCACCGTCGAAGGGAAACAGGGGCGCAGGTCGTTGATTTCTTGGTCGGTAAATTTGCAAAGCTCCAAGGATGGATTGGCTAGCAGGTCTTGACTCTTAGGGGTTGTATCGTCGCTTTGGTTTTTACTGGGAGAGGATCGTGTAGCCATCTTGGCCATAATAGCAAACATGAAGAATAAAGAGATGGAAGTTGAAAGAGAAAGAGAGTACCTGTTATGCTTCCGGGATGAGGATTTTAAAAGGATATGAATGATCTTTAAATAAATCCTGGACCTTATCTCTAACCTGTATATCGCAATGATGGTTATAGCCTATCCCATCGGTGACGTCAGAGGGTGTAACAGCTAGTTCTGCATCACAACGGCTAGTCCTTATCTTGTGATAGGCTATAACCATCTCTCATATTTGGGGGCAATTGTTAGGGGCTGTTTTAGCATGTCTGGATCATTTATCCTGAGGCTTAACCTGAATCATTTATCCCTAGCATATGAAGGAGGGAGTCTGAGGATTAAGGATCCTTATCTATATGTATGCTTACTAACAACTGTTCACTTGTTTGTTTAACATCTGTATGTAGATCTTGGACGAGGAAGGACTTGTTCTAACCGGGAATCACGGGGAATATGCCTATAATTCCAGCATGTGCTAAGAGCGTCATGACCGTTGGTGGAGAACGTGGATGCATGACTAAAATTTCGGATAGTTAGTTGATATTAACTAGATATTTAGTGGGATATTGAGCTTGATAGACATGATGTATCTCTGGTTGAACACACACACTCGCATACATTCTCTGGAATATCACACTCACATACCCTAGTTCTCATTGTAACAAGTTCAATGTTTCCAAAGTTGTAATCTTTGTAGTTTAATATAGTCGATGATCGGTAGTTTCCATCACCCGAGGTTTTTTATGCCAGAGATCATTCATTTATCAAGGGCTTTTTCCTCGAATAAATCTCGGTGTTTGCCATTGTTTGCGTTTACAATTTGTTCATATGATTGCTCATCACTCAAGCACTCAACCTCACATTCATAGTTTGGCTACATTATCCTTGTTGTGATTTTTGACCAAAACAGTATCCTTGGTTGTATTCCGTCTCGTTAACTTTAAAACTGCATGGCGGCACAAAACCCTCTAAGATGTCATTAAATATCGATGATTGATTTATAACATTGAGGTCATTGTTCAACCCTACAACTCCAAAAAAAGCCTTCCAAATCCAAAGGTCACATGATGCAGCTGCCTCAAGCATTATAGTTACAAAACCCTGATCACCTCGAGTATATTGCCCCTGCGATGAAACATGATAGTTTTTCCATCTACATTGCAAACAATCGATACTACCAAGCATTCCTGGAAAATTGTATCGGGATTCATGAACCTCTAATACCGTTGGATGTTGGTTTCATTAGCTTCCTAAGATATTATTGTTTTGGTCAAAAATCACAATAAGGATAATGTAACCAAATATGATTTTGTGAGGTTGAGTGCTTGTGTGTCGAACAATTGAGTGAACAAAGATTAAATATAAATGACGATAAACATAGAGATTTATACGAGGAAAAATCCCTTGATCGATGAAGATCTCCGGCATAAAAAACCTCGGGTGATGGAAACTACCTATCACCAACTATATTGCATTAAAAAAGATTACAACTTCGGATGTTGATCAAGTGTGGTACAACGATTGTTTGGCTAAGTGTGTGATGAGAGCTCTGATCTGTGATAATTGCGAGAGTGTGTTCGTGAAGGTGAAGTGTGAATTGTGTCTGCCCAAAATCACTTGATCAACCCCTTTAAATAAGCTAACCGCAAGTCCTATTTTCTAGGAAGATCATGCCCATGTTCACATGACCGTTACTTGGCCACCAAGTAGCATCTTAAATGGAATATTCCCGAGATTCTAGCTGAGATTTAGTCCACTACATCCATTACCTGCATATAAGCATTAAAAACGTGGATAATTGTTAGAAATCATAAGTAATGTTAAGGATCCTTGATCCTCCGAGTTCCTGCCCCATCCGCTAAGGATAAGTGATCCAGGCAACACTTCAGGATACATGATCCATAACTATAAAAATCTATGCCCTAACAATTGCCCCCCAATATGACAGATAAGATCTGAATCAAGTCTGTCATAATTCCGTTGGATGTGAACTAGTCGTTGCCACATGTAACTAGCCGTTACACTGCTTGACGCCACTGATAAGACCTGTTATAATCATCCTTGCAAAATATAGGGTTAGAGATAACTCCCTTTTCTATAAAGATCAGAAAATCTTTCTGTTTGTGGAGGATGAAGCCTTTAGACCATTCGCTCTTAACCTTCCTACACTTAAAACAATTAGTAACACCCTGTATCAACCGGAGTGGACTGGCCACGGAGCTAGTGGAAGCCCGGGTTGAGCATTTTAGTAACCTTAGCAGGGTTTTGATATAAGTTTTAACCTTTTGACTATACTTGATGTTGCTCATGTGTTTGGTAAAGTTTATTTGATATGCTTGTGTTTCCACATTCAAATAGATTGTTTGTGAAAAAAATCATATGTTTGACCTTATAAGAATTTAGAAAAATTCAGGTTGTTAAAAATTGCCAATTATTGTATATCATAATCATAGATAAAATCTGATCAGATACAAGTAAATAAGTCATATACCCTTAATTGCAAGGTTCTGGGTGAAGTCAATAAGATAAACAAGTATGAGAATAAAGCATACCAGAAAATCCAAGTTAGGATTTTGAATCCTTAGGAACTACCTTTGTACAAACAAATAAGCCACTGTTGGATAAACTTTAAGGATCCAGGATCCTTTTTGAATCAACTTGTGAATCTTCGAGGCTCCAAAACCTGTTGAAATCAACTTGGGACTAAGCCAAACAAACTGGGGACTAGCCCAAACAACTGGGGACAAGCCCAAACAACTGGGGACAAGCCCAACAAACTAGGGACAAGCCCAAATAAACTAGGGACAAGCCCAACAAACTGGGAACAAGCCAATGATAACTGGGGACAAGCCCGATAAACTGGGACAAGCCCAACAAACTGGGGATAAGCCCAAAGCTTAAGCTAACATGAAAACGTTAGAAACCTTAGGATACTGGCGTATGGCCCAAACTGGCGACTAGCCCATCATAAGTGACATGAAAATGCCAAAACCTTAGCTAACATGAAAACGTTAGAAACCTTAGGAACGGATGTATGGTACGTCTACCATTATACTTGAGATCCTACATATAGCCAACAACAATGAAATTGTCAGCTCCTAAAGTGGGTACTGGTCCCATTGCCTCGAACTATACTTGGATAGCTTGCGCTACTGGCGGGGTGTCAAAACCCAATTCGTGTGAAAGGTGAAAACCTTTAAACCGTAGAAGGTATTGGATACCTTAAGCTGGGGACAAGCCCGAAAGTCTTGGAGCCAACCTCTAGATTCTTTGAGTACATTCTGCAAAAGCTTAAAACTAGATAAAATTGGATGTTAAGAATTTAACACCCTTTCCTTATAATAAACAATAAATATGATATGAAAGAATTAGTAAAATGTTACCAAAGAAAGGATCATATATCCTTTGAGGATCCTTCAATCTGAACTGAACATTAGAGTGCTTGAGGATCCTTGATCCTTACATGAAATACTTCTTTAGGTGGATAGCATTCCAAGCTCTTGGCAAGAGATTACCATCCATGGTTAGTAAACGATATGCCCCCTTTCCAGCTTCAACTTCAATGAGATAGGGACCTTCCCACTTTGGTGCCAACTTGCCATCAGCAGGATTCGTGGTATTCTGGAATGCTTTCCTTAGCACAAAATCCCCAACTTGAAATCTTCGGATACTGACATTCGTGTTATATGCTCCAACCATTCTTTGTTGATAACTTGCCATCTGTCACAAAAGTTAGTAGTTCTATTCCCAATAAATTGGGATCCATTATTACAAATAATTTCAGAAGGAATTCTAAATCTAGTAATAATGTTTCGCTTAGTGAAGGATATAACTTCCTTTTCTCAGACTTGGTAAAAGCTTCTGCTTCTATCCATTTAGAGAAATAGTCTGCCATGGCTAGCATGAACACCTTTCCTCCTGGTGCCTTGGGAAGCTTGCCTACTATATCCATTCCCCATCTCATGAATGGCCAAGAGGAGGATATAGGATGCAGAGGTTCCGCTGGTTGATGAAGAATGTTACTATGCCTTTGGCAAGCATCACATTTCCTTGCGTATTCCACAACATTCTTCTTCATTGTAGGCCAGTTATATCCTGTTCTAAGGATCCTTGAAAATAGTGTTCTGCCCGAGTGTGATTTCCAGAGTCTCCTTCATGAAAGTCCTTCAAGACGTTTTGGATCTGAGGATCCTCAATGCATCGTAGATAGGGACCTGCAAGAGATATCTTATATAACATGTTATTTAATATGGTGAATTGGGATACCTTAATCTTGAAGACTTTAGGTTTTTCCCCTGTGGGAATTTCCCCTTTCGGGATATAAATTAGAAGGATCCATGATCCTGAATTTGACTGCACATCATTACTTGGTACAATTACAGCGTCCTCCACTATCTCCATTGCTTCATTTTCATCAATTGCATGAGACAATACATGGATGATAGGTATCTTGACATCCTCTGGCATCTTTAGGGATGATCCAAGGTTAGCTAAAGCGTCTGCTTCTGCATTCTCTTCTTTAGGTACCTGTGTCAAACTGGAAAAAACAATAGACTGGGGACAAGCCCAATACACTGGGGACACACCCAAATAGACTGGGGATAAGCCCAAATAAACTGGGGACAAGCCCAAATAGACTGGGGACAAGCCCAAAAGAATCTGCCAGTTTCCTGACTATCTCTAAATATATGATTAGCTTTTCTCATTTGACAGTATATGAACCATGATAATAATTAGTAATTAATAATGAATCTACATAAACTTGAAGATACCTGATCCTTTGCTTAGCTAAATACACTTGAAGATACCTGATCCATTATTGGCAGTTTAGAATTCAGATGCAATGGATTGGGGTATAATTTCCTCCCTGTGGCGATTTTAGTAGTAAACCTAGTCCAGTTCCTTTAACATTTGAAGCTCCATCTGTGAAGAGTGTCCAAGGATCCTTGGTCTCCTCAAGTTGTTGCACTTCCAGTTCAGCTTCCCTTTGTAGATAACTACTGAAATCAGCCACATAGTCAGCTAAAGCTTGAGACTTGATGGCAGTCCTGGGTTCATACTTAATGTCATAAGCACTAAACTTGACAACCCATTTTTCCATCCTTCCCGACATCTCGGGCTTCCTGAGAACATTCTTAATGGGAAAGTTAGTTTTAACAACAATAGTGTGAGTTTCGAAGTAATGTCTAAGTTTAATAGAACCAAGAATTAGTTTCTCTAAATGAGAATACCTGGCCTCGGTATCAAGTAGACTTTTACTTACATAGTATACCGGATGTTGTTGGCCTTCATGATCCTTGACTAGGACCGCACTTACCGCGTTACTTGAAATAGCTAAATATATGGATAATGGTTCTCCATCTTCTGATTCATCAGGGCTAGTGCAGAGGATAAGTAATCCTTTAGGGTCTTGAGTGCAACTTCATGCTTCCAAGCGAAGGTAGACCTTCTTCCCTTTAAGAAGGATACCAGATCCTGCTCTATGTTATCTAGGATCCCGGATCCTATAAAAACTTTGGATTCAGGATCCTTACGGTCAAGTAGTATATCCTTGACATCTTGCTCCCTTGCCTCCATGACATCCCTTGGAGGATACTTTAATTGCTATGCTTCCTTGGTTTTGAACCTGGTTTCATAGAAGAGGTGTAACAGTTCTTCGCCTCCTGCTTATCACTTTCTATCTTCACCACTCCCTAAGGTGTTGGTAGCTTAACACATTGGTGATATGTCGAGGGAATTGCCTTCATATCGTGTAACCAATGCCTGCCAAGAATAACATTGCAACAGGATAAATAGTCAATAACACAAAATTTTTTAATAGAGTTTACTCCCTCAATGTAGATTGGAGGTTTGCCCCATCGTATTCTTTGTTTCTCCGCTGAATTCCACAAGGACTGATGATCTTGGAACGATTTCAGATTCAGGAATATTCATTCTTTTGAGGACATCAAGTTGGATAATGGTCACCGAGCTTCCTCCATTGATAAGGATCCTGTGAACAAAGTGATTAGAAATAAACAAGGTAATAACTAAACCTTCATGATGAGGATCCTGTATGTCTACACAATCATCCTCATCAAAGTATATCACTTTCTGCTGGGTTATAGTGGTCGTTCGAAGAGGTCTTTCTCCATTCTCCATCTTTGTCTCCTTGGCGTGCCTTTTAGCTGTGAAAAATGAGGTTCCACAATATCAGAGCCTCCAGAGATGAAGTTAATGATTTGAGCATCTGCTGGCGGTGGAGGAGCTCTTTCAGGATCCTGGATCCTTGACTTCTTCCTTCCGAGCAGCTTCTTTAGATAACCTTTGCTCAAAAGATGGCCTATTTCCTTCCTTAGTGCTATACATTCATCAGTGAGGTGACCGAAATCCTTATGATAAGCACACCATTTCGACTTATCTTTCCTCGGCCATCTAGCCTTATCACCTAAATTCTGCAAAGCAAGGATTAGTTCAGTGTTATCAGCAGAAAAACAATGTCCAGAAATATGAAGATAATCCTCATCGTCTTCCTCTTGTCGAACCGCATGAACATTCTGATTTTCATGCTTGGAGTATTGCTTGGATCAATTATTCTTGTGAAAGGATCCTTGATTCTCCTGTTTTGAGGATCCTGACAACCTATCCTGGATCCTCTTGTCATCCTCTAAACGGATGAATCTCAAGGCCCTGTTTCTTACTTCGTCTAGATTCCTGCAAGGTGTCATAACAAGATCATCATAGAATGGAGAATCTTTAAGCAATCCCATTTTAAAGGCTTCCATAGCAGTGGCAATATCTAAACTAGGGATTTCTAAGGATTCTGTACTAAATCTAGTGATATAATCTCTAAGTGATTCATCATGACCTTGGGTGATCCTATACAAGTCACTAGTTAACCTTTCAAAAGATCTACTACAAGAAAATTGATTATTGAACAAGTTAACTAAATGTGAAAATGAAGTAATTGAGTAAGGAGGAAGACTTAGCAGCCATTTGAGTGCTGATCCAGTGAGTGTGGATTCGAAGCCCTTGCAAAGACAGACTTCCTTTAACCTTTCTGGAATGGGGTTGATCTCCATTCTTTCTCTGTACTGAGCCACATGCTCTTTCGGATCATTGGTACCATCATAGAGCTTCATAATCGGAGTCTGAAAATGTTTTGGTATCTCGGTATTGCTTATGTGAGGTGCAAAGCGTGACACTCTATGACTTCCATCCGGGATTTCATGAATGGGTTTGACCACTCTGGGAATACTGGATATCATATCCTTGAGTTTTGGTAACTCTGTGGCTATAGCTTGGTTGATACATGCGTCCTGCATGTAAGTAAAGTTAGTATCGAAATATGTATTGAAATTGTTACCTCCCGATTGATTTGGAAATGGTATCCCAGAAGTATATCTAGGGTAAGACATGTCTGGTGCAATGGTAGGACCAGATGAAGCTATGGTCTGCATAGGAATGAGATCCCCTTCATATACTTCGGAACTTCTGAATGGCTGACTCCTTGAGGATCCTTGATCCTGAAAGATGTTGGATCCTGGATACATTGTTGCTGAAGTCCTTGGAGGGTAATCCATGGATCCTTGAACCTGAGACGAGGATCCTAGATTCTGAAAGTAGGATCCCTGAGCTGGAAACGTCTCCGTATATTCTCCCGAATGGAGGAAGGATCCTTGATTCTGAGTTGTCTCCAATGATCCTTGCTGAAGGATAGAGGATCCTTGAGGCTGCGTCATTGCTAGTGATCCTTGCTGAAGGATAGAGGATCCTTGGGGTTGAGTCGTGGATCCTTTGGATTGCTGGATTGTTGATGATGGAGTAGCAAAATCCAATGCCCTAGGCATGAGTGGAGACTGATTTTCCACTGGTCTCTTTTTCTTCTTTATTTCATCAATCTCACAAAGGATCCTCTGGTTGGTTTTCTCTTGTTGTTCCATGTAGTCTTTCATCTGCAAAATCAAAGTAGAAACATCACTGTTAGTAGTTGTAGATGAAGAAACAACATAGGTTTTTGATCCTATGAAGACATATGATGTCTTCTTCTGAGAATTTTCAGCATTCTTCTGGAATGCAGGGGGAATAGGAGGCAACGATGCACTGGCTTGAGATGAGGTACCGCCGACATGGCACTTGAACTGGATTTTCCCTGAGAAGACATGTGGTTGAAGAATATGAACATAAATGAATGAAATGAACGAGAGTTTTAGAATTGAAGCACCGATTGCCCCACCGCCAAACTGTTTTGGTCAAAAATCACAATAAGGATAATGTAACCAAATCTGGTTTTGTGAGGTTGAGTGCTTGTGTGTCTAACAATTGAGTGAACAAAGATGAAATATAAATGACGATAAACATAGAGATTTATACGAGGAAAAGGCCCTTGATCGATGAAGATCTCCGGCATAAAAAACCTCGGGTGATGGAAACTACCGATCACCAACTATATTGCATAAAAAAAGATTACAACTTCGGATGTTGATCAAGTGTGGTACAATGATTGTTTGGCTAAGTGTGTGATGAGAGCTCTGGTTTGTGATAATTGCGAGAGTGTGTTCGTGAAGGTGAAGTGTGAATTGTGTCTGCCTAAAATCACTTGATCAACCCCTTTAAATAAGCTAACCACAAGTCCTATTTTCTAGGAAGATCATGCCCATGTTCACACGACCGTTACTTGGCCACCAAGTAGCATCTTAAATGGAATATTCCCGAGATTCTAGCTGAGATTTAGTCCACTATGTCCATTACCTGCGTATAAGCATTAAAAACGTGGATAATTGTTAAAAATCATAAGTAATGTTAGGGATCCTTGATCCTCCAAGTTCCTGCCCCATCCGCTAAGGATAAGTGATCCAGGCAACGCTTCAGGATACATGATCCATAACTATAAAAATCTATGCCCTAACAATTATGCGTAAAATAGTTCGATAAAAAGTTTGCAAAACTTTCTTAAGAAATTTATTGTCTTAGTTTCACGAATCTGTACATATTCATCATATGCGTTAGCTCCCGTGCCGTATGCCAGCTGACATATGGTGAATGTGCATTTCTGAATCGGAGAAAGACCCTATCTACCGATTGCATTTGTCTTTTGGGAAAAGTATGAATAATCGACAGACAAGTTGTTTACAATTCTAAGGAAAAGTGAACACCGCATCTGAAACCGACGTCTAAAATGGACATCATTGAACGCCAATACTGAAGCAAAGTAGTCGTTCCAGAGACATGTCTCATTCAACTCGACACCTATTTATTTCTTTGCACTTTCTCGTTCTTTTTCGTCTAAAACCTTATGCCTTCTTTGGTACCCAAGGGATGATAAAGTGCCAGGTACATGTTTTCGATGTTGTAACACACCATTTCCTCACACTGCTATACAACGATTAGTTAGAACCGACTATTAAGAAAATTGGTATAAAAATAGAAACTGAAGGTGGACGTGGAGATTGTGTTGGTGCATTTTGTGTGTATGTTACTGTGTGAATAGGCTAGTGTAGAGAGTATGTTTAATAATGTTTAGAATGTATATGATAGGAACACATGAATCATGTGCAACACATGAGTGATGCACTACGTATCAATGATGTGTTTTGGGGTGGTGCGCTAGGGGTGTGAGCCTATATATAGGTGAGTCATGCGCATGAAGTCATAAGTCTTAGACGAGTTGGGATTGGAGCTTAAACCATTGAAAGTATTTCGGTGTAAATGGAATCGGGATGATGCCGTCAGGCTGTCCAAAATTCTAGTGAATGTGTTTACTTATTTTATCCCAACTTCCGTCTAAACACCGATCGTAATGTTTAAGATCCTAGAAGTGGGAATCTACAACGGTATCAGAGTTACGGTACCTATTAAATTGATCTAATCGTTGATTGAGTAACCTATGCTTGTGATTAGTGTGTTTTAGATGTTAAATGAAAGGTGCCGACACGTGATTATTGTGTTTTAGAGAAAGTTTAGGATCAAATGAGTGTAAGGTAGTCACGGAGATCAGAGTAAACGAAGTGGCTATTATTGGGCCAAAACGTATGATATTCCGCATTGTTAAGTAAAGAGAAATAATAAGGATCATGTATCTTTGCCAAAATGAGAGGGAATAAAAACTTCTAGTGTCAAATCTTGAAATTTTGAACATTATTGCAAATTCAGACAAAGAGGGTATGCAAAGTGAGAATACAATAGTTTTTAGGTGGTTGGTTCTGGCTCAAATTGTTTAGTAATACATGGTATCTTGAATTCTTCGTTTTGGATATATCAGATTGTTTCGTTTCGCATTGAACTTATAGTTTTCATATTAGCTTTCAATCTCAGAAGAACATCGGTAAAACAATGAGATAGGATTAATTGTGGCAGCTCTAACTAGAAAGGACTACATATTAGATTTTTAGCAGATGAGTTATTTTTTGAACTAACCGTCAGGGAATAATGATGTTTGAAGATTACCTTGTTTACGAAATGTAGTTCATGGAGAGGACTACATAATTGATCTTCGAAGGATGTCTATCTATATACTTTGAAGATCATAGTGTGTTACCAAATGATGTTTGATTCGATGAAGGTTTGTTGATTGTGGAGGTTGTAACAACCCGCTTCTCGCAGCTCGTTACTCTCGTTACGCCTAGCACCAGAGATTCGGATCATAATGTAAACTATATCGCTTACTACGCTACATAGCATATTTTCGCACTACATCGCTTATTTTCGCACACTGCATCGCACCTCACAACTCTTACGCTTGCACCGCACTCGCTAAGTACAATAAACTTTGCGTGATGTTTCCAAGGATATCTGCTCGCTTAACTACAACGCGACTCTCGTAAGACTTGGGAACTAAGCCGCATGCTAACTCGCTCATTTATCTGATTTAATCTAATTTAAACGATTAATACGCTTAACGCTTTGCTAAAACGCTTAACGCTTTGCTAAAACGCTTAACATAACTATGTAATACGAACTGAATCGTCAAACGAGCACCTAACACGAAAATAACAAACAAAACTTAGCTATTTGGCCAAGTTCGGCCGAACTTGGGCATCACAAATTCGCCCGAACTTGATCAAAGGTGAACAAATAAGAAATCTCCCCAAATCTAGCAAGTTTGCTCGAGCTTGCATAACTTCCAGCCGAACAGGCCAAGTTCGCTGAACTTGTGCCAAGTTCGCTCGAAGTTATGCCAAGTTCGGCCGAACTTGATCTATTTCAGCCCATTCTTCACCTCATCTATAAATACCCAACACCTCCATTCGTGCACTCCTTGCTGCAAGTTCGCTCAAAACCTCCTGAAACCGAAAACCCTTAATTTCCAAGTAAGAATCAACTCGTTTTCATGCAAAGAACAACGTTTTACTACGATTTTGCACAAGGTTTTACCTTCGATTTCATCAAAACTCTTCTGTTTACAAAAGTCTTCATCTTTTTCTACAAAATTTCTCTTTTTCACTTAGATCTACACTTAGATCTAAGTAAAACCTTTTAAACATCGATTTTTACACAAAAATACGGACTAATGACGTATGTTTCGTTCACTATAAAGTGGAACAAGGTGTTGTCAAGCAAGATCTCATATCTGGAAGCACAAGGACTATGTCGTTACTTTACACAAACTGGACTAACCCGTACGAACCATCAAGTTCGCCCGGATTAGTCCGAGTTTCTGTAAAATGGCTAAAACTTGCTCCAAAAGACCTCTCCAGCCTAGGTTTTTCTCAGTAGCTTAAGGTTGGAGGGATGGACACTCGATTTCCTCAGCAAACGACGCGAAAACGCACGATTTGGTGACCAAAACAGCCAAGTTCGCTCCAAATAGATCAAGTTCGCTCGAAGTTGTCACAGGATTGTGACCAACTTCACCCGAACTTGCCTAAAACTTCAGTAATTCACTCAAGTTCGCCCGAACTTGTCCAATTCTCAAGAGAATCAGCCAAGTTCGCCCGAACTTGTTCCAACCTCAGCAAAATAAGACAAGTTCGCTCGAACTTGTCCAGTTTCTCAGGAAACCAGACACGTTCGCCCGAACTTCTACTTCCAGTAAGACAAAACAGTCAAGTTCGCCCGAACTTGTACCAAATCCAAGAGATTTGGTACAACTTCGCCCGAACTTGTACTCTGCTCCTTCACGTTTCGACCGTTTCAGCATTTCGGAAGACTGATGCACTTCTGTTCGCTTACAGGCTGAACTGGCGCTCCCTCAAACAACATCAGATCCCACATCTCTCTCTAAACGCACCAACAGTGAGTATACTTGACCCATTTTCGCTTTAACGTACTTTTTGGTTGTGACATACGTTCATATCAAAGTACACAACCACGCTAAAATAATTTATCACACGCGAATATCTGTATTACATATTTATACGTGATGCTAGGATCATGTAAACTAGGACACTTTCTTTCGTTAACTCCACCTTAGCTAGTATGGTACTATAGTTTGGATAACACCCGACAGGGTCTAGTTAGGAAGGACACATCGCACTTCGCAGCCTTTTCGAGAGCTTAACATGTGAAATTTGTCTTGTGAGCTTATATTTTATGTGTATCATGTTTATATGTGGAAATTCGCGACACTTTTAACTACTATGCTATTATATCAAAACCTGTATGCTCGCCAATACATTTTTGTATTGACATTATTTTAACGTATGTTGCAGGTTACTGATTCCTACTTGCTGCAAATGGACGTAGGACTTTTATCTTTAGAAACTCACATGTGATAGAAATCTGGGGAAGATCGGATTTGATATGTTTGAAAGATTGATTGATATTTGTAATAATTGTTTGAGGATTTTATGTTTAATAGTATGGGATGTTGAACGTTTAAATATTATCGCTTAAATAATTGTTATGGATTCTCTTGAGCAATCTGATTCGCCTAGTGCGACGCCCCGATGATTCCGCCATCGGTTGGGGTGTGACAGAGGTTACCGTTTACACTGACCGATATTTGGTGTTGGTGCGAAACGTTGCTTACGGAAAACAAGATTTCAGATTTTCGTGCGTATTTGCTTATTTGAAATTGACTAGTGTGGTATTTGAAGTTTCTATCAAATGTCGGTTGGATTTTTGAATATCAGTGGATCGAGCAAAAAGTGCGTTAAAACCAAAATTGGATGTGGTTAACGTTGAAATGAAGAAGTTGTATTGTATTAATTCAAGTTTGTCATTGTTCATGAAGATTACACTTAGCAAATCAAAGGATTGTGTCAGGAACCGTGCAGATGGAAGCTCGAAGCATCAATCGAGGGGGAATTTGTGGGCGCATAGTATACGACATCAACAAATGCTTAATTAAAGTTGCAACATATCCAACACAACTCTCAAAGTTTAAAGATCAAGATTCAACTGTAACGGACATGGGAATCTGTTGACGCAGTTTGTGTGTCCGTTCCGTTATTGTGCGAATAGGCTAGTGTAGAGAGTGTGTTGAATATTGTTTAGAATGTATATGACAAGAGTGCATGAGTAATGTGTCGCGTATCAGTGATGCGTTTTGGAGTGGTGCATTAGGGGCGTGAGCCTATATATAGGTGAGTCATGCGCATAAAGTTATAAGTCTTGGACGAGTTGGGATTGGAGCTTAATCGATGTAAACTCTAATGGAATCGAGATGACGCCGTCAGGCTGCCCAAATTTCTATTAAGTTTGTTTACTTATTTTATCCAAGCTTCCGTCTAAACACCGATCATAAAGTTTAAGATCCTAGAACCGGGAATCTACAGATTGTGGGGTTTCTTCATCATTCAAGCTCTATGTGTCCAAAAGACCACGTGAAGGTGGATGCTGCATGGCTTCTTCGTCACTCGAGCTCATGGTGTTTGAAAAGGAACGTGTAATTGGATAATATGAAGTGAAGATAGAGAGTGTTTGTTTGAGTGTGAGAGGTATGTTAAAATGTGTATATATAGTGAGTTGATTAAAGTTTAAATTAATTGTTTTTTATTGAAAAAACTCAGCCGTTTGAATTTATTTTATTTTAAAAAAATGCTTAACAATTGTATGGGCCCCACTACCATCTCCGAATTGAGTCCGCTGCACCGAACTAGACCATATCCCACCTTTCCTCTGCCGCTTCCCCTTCGTTCATTTTTGTCTCCGCTTCACTGGACCTGGTCCGTTCCCCCACGATGGGGATGCTCTTATCATCAGCACACATGAGTCAATTTTGTCATACCAAAAATAAAATTCACCACATGGTGAAAGGCATGAGTAGATACTCAAGATGATGTTTAACAAAAAACACTTTCGATTCACAATAATTGAGTGATTTGGCAAAGATAATAAGCATCATACTTATATTAAAACCAATATGCATTTACATGAAAAATGGATGTAACAATTTAAGGTAGAGAGGATTCTAACCCATGTATGTGAAGAAAGGTCAATGGGATGTATAGTTGTGCTAGCAGATCCATTGAGTAGTCCTAAAGAAAACTAGATAGGCATCGTGTGAAAGAGGTTAATATTCGCCTAAGTTGCTTTACTTAAACAACATCGTTTTTGTAATCATATAGCTTTATTTAAACAACATGGTTTTGTTAATCATATGTAACAACTGGTATTATGATATACCATCTGATTATATTGGAAACACTAAATCATGACAAAAGAATTAACATTAACAATGATATACCATCTAATTATATAGGAAACACTAAATCATGACAAAACAGTTAACATTAACAACAACAGCAGTAGCAGTAGCAGTAACAACAACAACAACGATAACGTGTTGGTGGTCAACCCAAACAATCTGTTTTCACCTAGTCCAAAAAGTTGCCTATTTGAACATAGTTGTTAAAAAACCATCGTCTTTTGCGCCTAGACCAATATTCCAGGCGAGGCGAGACAATTGTACTTTATGTCGAGGCAATTGCGTTTTAATTCTTTAGGTTATGGTCCAAGCACACATTCTGGAGAGAATCCTAGATTTTAGAGAGTTTCCGGCCAAATTCTCTAAATTCTGGAAAGATTCTAGCCATTGTTAAGGAAAACTACTTTGCTACACTTATACACTAATATTTTAGAACTTTTGGTACTTAATAGATAATATTAAATGTTATATAATGGATTTTGTTTATTTTATTTGAAGAATAGTATTATTTTTTAATACAAAATATATTTTTTTTAAATTTTTCATTGTGCATTTTTTTCTTAGGCTCTCGGTTTTTTTTTGCGTTTTACGTCTAGGTTCTAAGCGAAGCCTATGTGTCTTGAGTGCGCCTAGCGCCTTTATTAACTATGATTTCAACCCATTAACACCTCATAATATGAACACCCAACTCAATTACAAAGGATTTGAACGTACTTTGATTCTTAAAGTAACATAAGTTCTTGTGTGAGGCTGTGTATGAAACCGAAAAAATGATTTGTTATCAAAATAACCATAAATACAAAATCAAAATAGTTGAACCGAAATAAACTAACGATTTGGTTTTGTATGGTATTTTCCGCCATCCAAATTTTACAGTTAGGTTTCAGTTATGTATTTTCTAAAAAGCAAAAAACGAACCGAGCCGAATAACAGAAAAATAAAAAAAAATATTTTATAATGTTTGTAATTAAACTTATGAATTATAATTTTTATTTTGATTGTTAAGTAATTTATAAAAACTAAAAATGGTGTAACCATATAAATTTAAACTCAACTGTGTAATTATCAATTATTCTCCAACCGAAAATCCGAAAATTTAAAAAACCCAAAAACTGAAATTTTTAGTTTTCAGATTAATTTCGCCTATAAGTGAACCATTTACACCCCGTGTTAGTGTCTCGTATCAGATTAGGAGTATGATTAAATACAAACCACATTTCATATACAAACTGTAATAACCATTTTAAAAGTGTTATTGGCATCCAACCAATTATAGAGAATTGGTAAAACAGTAACCTAAATAATAAAAATTATATTGAATTCTCTCTAACTATGCTAACAAACAATCAATTCTTTAGTTAGACCCTCCTTTTGTTTTCAATATGCCGATACAATTCTTCATAGAGAAAAATGCTAATATCATTCACATATATGCTAAAATCAATAATCTTGATTAATTTTCATGTGCTAATATAATTCAAAAGTGCTACTTTTATGTATGTACTGTTTTAGTATGTGCTAATTTAATTTTTTTAAGTGCTAGGATCTGTTCTCACGATTTGTACGCTAAATATGGTTTGTACCGGAACCAACTCTTCCCTGATTATATTATATATATAATAATTATCAACTTTTGTGAATGGTACCTTTGACTTTTTTTAGTTTCAATTACACACCTTATACTATTAATAATATACGTTTTTAACCCTGTAGTTTATAATGGTTACCAACTTGCATAAGCGGTAACTTGACTTTTTTTTATAAATTTCTGTTACACATCTTATACTATAAATAATAATGTATTCATCCCTATAGTTTTGTTTTCTGTTCTCATAACCTGCATTTGTTCGTTTTTTATAAAGACTAAATACGCGATTGAGTTAATTTTTTTCTTCGTTTTAATTTTGAAAATGTTGAAATAAACAGACATTGCTAGTTTGTATTTGTTTTGCCACTAACATTCATCAAACTCAATTTGTATTCATTTTGCCACTAAGGGGCGGTTTGAGTAGGAAAGCGCCACCCAAAGCGTCCCCAACACCATTACGTGGGGCGCTTTGGGTTGAATATTTTGGATCCCCCTTTGTACACAACGGCGGTTTGAATGTGAGTTTCAAAATATATCCGTTGAATAACAGATCTTTTCTTTAGAAAAATCATTTTACTATATATATATATATATATATATATATATATATATATTTCACCTCTCATTTTATTCACACACAAACTATCTCAACCAAATACATCTACCATTCTAAAAAAACTAATGGGTTCTCCATCGGATGATTCGTTCACCAATATTTATCGGAGATTCTTTTCGGCTGAAGAAACCGCTGAGGAGGAAGAAGCGATTACGAGTGCATCGGTGCGTTGATACAAGCCATGGGACACGTACCTACTCCTCCACGACCCATATTGAGGCGCACCTATATATTGAGAGGCCGGGAAGCGGCAAACGAGCGTTTGATGAAAGACTACTTTGACCCCACACCGGTTCACGAACCAGACGTTTTTAGACGTCGGTTTAGGATGAGCCAAAGTTTATTTTTGCGCATTAACGAAGATTTGGAAGCAAAGTATAACTACTTTAAGCAAAGAATGGATGCTAGAGGATATCTAGGGTTCACCTCAATTCAAAAGGTAACTTCCGTTTTACGTATACTAGCCTACGGGAACACATACGACATAAATGACGAGTACTTGAAGATGGGGGAGAAAACAACACGTGATACCGTGGAGCAATTCTGCTTAGGTAATTATTTATACCTATTTTATTTTAACGATTCATCACTATTTATTAAATCTTATATTTTTAGTTATTTTTTAGGTATATGCGAATTATATGGAAAACGTTATTTAAGAGATCCATCTTGGAACGACCTTCAAGAAATATACGAGGTGCATTTAGAAAAGCATGGAATTCCTGGCATGATCGGAAGCTTTGATTGTCTTAATTGGTGTTGGTATAATTGTCCAACCGCATGGAAAGGTCAACATACACGCGGTGACCAGAAAGGACCAACTATGGTTCTACAAGCGGTAACGTCGCATGACCTGTGGGTTTGGTCAGCCTTCTTTGGTGTCGCTGGGTGTATGAACGACATTAATACCTTTGAGTGTTCACCTTTGTTAGAGAGGTACATTTCTGGAACGATACCAAAAGCCGGATTTCATGCTAACGGGAACGAGTACGAACATGATTACTGTTTGGGCGATGGTATCTACCCGGAATATTCTAATATCGTTAAGACGTTTTCTAAGACGCTCAATGAAAAAAGACAATATTATAAAAAACTGCAAGAGTCTGCGCGAAAGGATATCGAGAGGTGTTTTGGGGTTCTTCAACAACGATGGCATTTTATTATAAATACATGTCGTATGTGGCATAAAGATAGAATTCGAACGGTCATATACGCTTGCATCATTTTGCATAATATGATCATAGAGGATGACGGGAAAGCAATATGCAAAAACTACTTTCCAGAAGATGAAGTTGTAGCAACCCAAGCAACAATGGAAGAGAGGTTGGTGAATGCTCAACTATTGCGACCTAGGGAACTACATAACGCATTAAAGACGGATTTAGTTGAGCATGCTTGGACGATTCGTCCAATTGGAGGCACTAGTGGCGCTGAAGAAGAAGAAGATGGGGAATTCGAAGGCGGATACCATGCAGACAGGGGATTTGATGATGGAGAAAATGAAGAGAAGAAAGAGAGAACGACGTCGAAAGCGAGGAATAAATGTTTTTATTTTTTTCTTTAATGTATTTTTTTATTTTTAGTGTAATGTTTTTATTTTTATTTTTAGTGTAATGTTTTTGTTTTTATTTTATTGTAATGTTTTTTAGTGTAATTTTTTATTTTAATAAAATTTGTTTTGATTTTTATATAGTTAGAAATTAATATTAAATAATGGAAATTAATAATTGATTAATGACGACGTAGAGGCGTTTTGACTACGACATCTAATGTCAAAACCCACATTCTGACGTGGCACGTCACATATCAAACAACACCCCTTTAAGGGTTTTTGACTACGCATGGCCTAACAAGTAACGTTCATCAAACTCAATTATTGATCTATTTAAATTTCAGAAAACACAAGGGCATTCAAGTCTTTAACCACACATCCATCATTTCCCATCACAATAATTTTTTATAAAAAAAATCATAAAAACGAAAATCAAGAACACAGGAAAGGGGGCAGAACCTCCCAATTAGGGTTCATAAACCCACACAACAATCTCTATACAAAAATGTATAGATCACACTTCTACTCAACTATTTCTTAACAATCTCCATCACTCCATCAACTTCATCCATCCTGAAACCCTGATTTCGGCCACCGTACGTCCGTACCACCAGATCCGTCATGCGCGGCGGCAAAACGGCAGCTCCGGCAACTGTCGGATCTGAACTGGCGACCGGAGTTAGGTACAGAGGCGTAAGGAAGCGACCGTGGGGAAAGTTCGTTGCGGAAATCAGAGATCCGGTGAAAAAAGCGAGGGTTTGGCTCGGTACGTTCGAATCGGCGGAAGAGGCGGCGCGTGCGTACGACGCCGCCGCTCGGAATCTCCGTGGAGATAAAGCGAGGACGAATTTTCCGGTCGCCGGTGCACAAAACCCTAGCGGTTACGCTCAGCAAACGGAGGATGTAGTTGTTGTGTCTCAGTTTCCGACGGGTAGTAGTTTGAGTAGTACGGTGGAGTCGGTTAGCGGACCACGGCGCGTGACGGCGGCGGAGGTTGTGCGACCGCGCGTGCACGTTACGGCGGTGGTGGCTGATTTTGATTATTGTGATAGTTCATCGTCTGTGGTGGTTGATGAAGGTGATGTTGGAGATATTGTTACGTCGTCGTTTCAGAAAGTGATTCTGCCGTTTGATTTAAATGTTCCGGCAACGGTGGATGACACGTGTGATTTTCCGGTGGACGGTGGGTTTATCTGTACGGAGCTTTGTTTGTAATGTTTAAGGGGTTTATTTATATGTGTTTGTTGTAATAGTTTGCAGTTTCAGTTGACTGGATCAAGAGGTTCATTAAGATGAACTTTGAAGGTTGAATTGTGGTTGAGTTTTTAAGATGTTGCAAACTTTGATTTAGTTAACTGGTTAGAAATTATATTTGTGTTTGTGTGCTCTGTTTGTATACTTTTTTTTCGTTCTGTATGGTTCGGATGGGAACAGCCGCGGTTGAGTCAAGATACAAACTCGAGCATTAGGCTAGACGACCATCCCCGCCCCGGCGCAGCCCCTGCACACCATTTCCGCACCCTCGTCGGCGTCGTCTCCATCCTCCTGCAACGTTCAAACCGGGCCTCCCCCTTCTCACACACATATACATACAACACACAAACACACACACATATATATCTATATATTTAGCCCCATCCTCCATTTTTCTAGGTTCATCCCCTTTAGACCCATCCTCACACTCATCCTGCCTGACGAAGCATCTTTTGAAGATTACCCTCTCTCACACCAAGTAGTCTTACTAGGTAGTAACACTTGCAGAATGGTACACTCGAGGTTAGAACTTAGGGTTAGAAACTCGAGCTCGAATTAAATGATACAAACTCAAGTATGACTAGGTAGTAACGCTTGCAGAGTGGTAGGTTCGAGTTTAAAACTTAAGGTTAGAAATTTGAGCTCGGATTAAATTATACAAACTCGAGCATGACTAGGTGGTAACACTTGCAGATTGGTAGACTTGAGTTTAACACTTCGGGTTAGAAATTCGAGCTCGAGCTTGGTGAATTGATGTGTATTTGTTTGTGTTGAAGTCTGTTTTGGGGGGTTTTGGTTCTCATGGGGAGGTGATTATGTATAGGAACAAATGGTTAAAGCAATGTTTTACCTAATAGGTAATGAACCGGTAAGGTTAATTGTTAGACCGGTTATTTTAGAGGCTCACCAGTCAGACTGGTTTTAAAATACGGATGGCGATATAATAAAACTTAAAACATTTAATATATGGAAAATAAAAAGAAATTAGGCATAAAACAAAAATAGGATAAAAATATGTAAAAGAAGTTTAACCTATAAGCTAAACCCACAAAAAACTGAAAAAAATAGTTTCCGGCTAAACCATTGTGTCAAACCATCAAAAAACAAACGATTTAAAACCACTGAAACGACAGAGCATCTGATTCTCAATCCAGCCAGTCAGGCCGGTTATCAAAACATTAGAATATAGTGTAAATTACCATAAGCTTAGTTAGCTTTAATAGGATTGCTTAGGTCGATCTCTAGTAAATTGTAATATCAAAAAATATGTGTCTAAAAATAGTATTTATTTATTGATAATAATAATAATGTAATTTGGGGTTGTGTGTGTATATATATGGGTGAGGTTCGGCTACAAAGTCCAAATTTCTTAAAATGTCATAAAACACTATAATTTCAGTCATAAAACACATCTAAAACCAACAAATAAAGAGTGAAGACTAATAAAATACCATATTCAAACCATAATAGTCCATAAAACTTTAAACACACAATCGTATAACTATGAATATAAAACACAACATGCTAATCAACATAAAACACAATAATGTTTGTCATTCGATAATCAAAGCCTTATCATCCAAAACACAAAACACAACCCACATATATGATGTTTTAGTAATCTTCATTTTATTATTTGTGAGTTTTGAGTGTGTTTTAGGGGTGACATTTTGGTGTTTTGTGACTTTTTACATTTTCTTATGAAATTTAGACTTTGTAACCATCTCATATATATATATATATATATATATATATATATATATATATATATATATATATATATATATATATATATATATATATAATGTCAGTATATGAAGAAAACCCTTATAATTGAGAAAACTTAGGAAACTCAAAGCTCCCGACATTTTCTTATTTTAAAAAAAATCACACATGTAATATACATGTTTTTAAGGGTTTTGAGCAAAAAAAATCAAAAAAATACCGAGTGGATATTTAAAAAAAATAAAAAGTTCTCAGAAACGCGACTGTAACATATGTTATACATGAATTTAACATATGTTACACAAAAACTTGTTTATTTTAAAAAAAAAAATCTAGTCGGCGCTTTTTTGATTTTTTTTTGCTCAAAACCCTTAAAAACATGTGTAATATTTTTTCAAATAAAAAAATGTCGGGAGCTTTGAGTTTCCTAGGTTTTTTCACCACAAGTGGGTTTTCTATATATCCTTTCCATATATATATATATATATAGGGGAGAGTTATCTTGAGAACGCTAAATATTGCGAGAACCGTGAGAACGAATGAGAAAACCAATCAAAACCATTTTTTTTAATACAAACCTCTTTGTAATTAAAATACAACATCAAAATAAGAATTTACAACATCAAATAATGCATTTATTCCCTCAATCACTCTTATTAGATTTTTTACACATGTGTAAATATAACAAATTGACACATGTGTAAATGACAAACTTACATATGTGTAAAAATTTATTTATGAATTCATGTAAATTTACGTGTAAATTAAATTTTTAACATTGTATTCGAATAATAATGATAAGTGTAAAAGGAAATTTTAAATTTGAATTGTTTTTTACAAAGTTTTCGTGGTTTTTTTATTCGTTCTCACGGTTCTCACGATATTTAGCGTTCTCATTTAAACCCTCCCCTATATATATAACACTAGGTTATGGCCCTGTGTGTTACACGAGTTGATTAATGAAAAAGATATAATTTATTATTTGTAAATACTTATTATTTTTAATCTATTCTTGATAGTTATGATTGAACATACATAATAAATTCATAAGTTGTAATTAATAACATTAAATTCCATGGGACAAACCTCCTAAAATTATAAAATAAAAAAACAAATAATCAAAATTCACACCAACAAAACTTGAGAAAAGTTGAATTAAAAGAAAGGAATACTAACCTTTTGTCCGGCTATAAACGTTTTTTCCGGCGATCGGGGACCGATAACGTTAGGGTTTTTTTAATCAGGGTCCATTAGAGGACAATATGTTAATAGTTGGGACAACCAGTGGTATTTTGAAATTGTGACTGTTAGTGGCCAACGACGAATAGTTAGGATTATTGAAATTCAATATTCCTTAAAGAAACATGCAACTATGTTGATTCTTTTTTACTCACTTTTACTACTTTGCGTGCGTTACTTATTGAAAAGAAAAGTCTTGGTATCAATACATGCATCTCAACCCTTTGGAAAATGTCCCCATTTTATTTCTTTTATTATATAACCACATGTATTGTATGGGTTTAACAAAAATATAATTTTATATACCGAATAATAAAAAAGTTACATCTTCAAACACCATATGTATTATACAAGTTGAATAAATGTAATTTTGTATATAATAAAAAGGTTATATCATTAAAAAAACACTGTGTATTGTGCATGTTGAATAAATCTAATTTTATATACCAAATAATAAAAATCTTATATATTTAAAAACGTGTATTACAGGGATTGAATAAATGAAATTTTATATAGCAAATAATAATAATAAAATATATCTTTAAAAAGCCGTGTGTATTACACGGGTTAAATAAATGTAATTTTATATATTAAATAATAAAAAAGTTATATCTTTAAGAATCACGTGTATTGTACGGGTTGAATACATGAAATTTTATATATCAAAACATAAAATTAGTTACATCTTTAAAAACCATGTGTCTTGCACGGTTTGAATAAATGTAATTTCATATACTTAATAATAATTAAAAAATTAAAAACCTATGTATTGCACGGGTTGAATAAATTTAATTTTATATATTAAATAATAAAATGGATAATTATAAATGGAAAACAACACAGTAAAAGATAAAATTATTACTTGTATTTTCATTTATATTTTTTACATTAAAACTCTGAAACATTAGTAAAAGGCATGAGTTACCTATGCTTATTTTATTATAATCCAATTTTATTAATCCCTATTATAAAGTAAAGACCGGATATATAAATGGAAAAAAATAGTAAAAGATAAAATTCATAGATAAAAATTATATATTCTTTATTTGAATCTTAATAACAAATATTATCTATATCTATTTGTTTAGGGTAAAAGATAAAAAGATAAAGATTATGAATTAAAATAATAATTTTTATTTAAATCTTATTAACAAATATTATCTATATCTATTTATTTTGGCGGAAAAAAATAGTTGAGATTAACTCATAGAGCACAATGTGTCCCTCATATTATTCTTTATTATTATATATATATATATGTGTGTGTGTGTGTGTGTGTTTGTATAGGGGCGGGATTTGGGGAAAACGCCTAGAAGCGTGAAAACGGTGAGAACGATTTTGGTGTTGACATGTGGCGTTGGTGCTAACTTACACTAAGGGGTAATATTGTTACAAGGTCCATGCGTATGCCACTCACATGCCAAAGACCACCCACATGCAAGTCACATTCACATTCCATCATCTTTTTTAAACTCTCATAACTTTTTTATACGTGATTATTTTTTTAAAAAAAATTCACCATAAAATCGAGTGTTTTATTATCTTTCCAAGAGTATACTATTGCTATACTTTTGAAATAAAAAAATGGGGTGTTCAAATAAAAACGCCATAAAACACCCAGTTCAGAAAAAACGCCTTGAAAAATACCCAGTTGAAAACGCAATCAACACACTCAGTTCAGAAAAACGCCATAAAACTAGTTCAAAATGCCATAAAAAACAAAGTTCAAAACGCAATAAAAAACAAAGTTCAAAACGCCATAACAAAACAAAGCTCAAAACGCCAAAAAAAACAAAGCTTAAAACACCATAAAAATCCAGTACGTTTTTTTCGAAAAATATATCAATAGTATACTCGGGAAAGATAAAAAACGCTGAATTTTATGGTGTAATTTTTTTAAAAAAAATAATCACGTATAAAAAAGTTATTGGCGTTTAAATATGACCAGGGGAAATGGCATGTGATTAGCATGTGCACCCTTGTTTGGATCTTCCCATATTACCCCTCCTGGTAGTGCTAAAGTTCCTATTATTTACAAAAATGTCACCGCATCAATCTTAGCCACAAATCATAAAGATCTTATGGCTGAAAATCGTTCTCACTGTTTTCACACTTCCAGGCTTTTTCTCCTTATCCCATTTATATATATATGGTAAGGTTCATGCGAGAACCACCTTTATTGCATAATAAAATCTAAAAAAAAATCAAAAAAGCACTCAATTTATATATATATATATATATATATATATATTTTAAAATCGCTATATTTCGTTTCATTTTTTTTTTTCGAGTAATAGTTATCCATGCACATGTGCATATGTATTATAACTTCGAAAAATTCCGTAATACATTATCAGTAGTAGACAATTACACTTTAATTTACAATACCATCCGTAATACACTACTTTTTACATTACCAATATTCAAAATGCACATGTGCATCATTATGTATAACCATTATATAACATGTTTTGGTACAAAAAGTTTGTGATTTCGAATGATGAAGTAGGCTCATATACATGTTTTTTGGTTAGTTATATCTAGTGGTTGATGGTTTGGTTATAGCTGTTACTTTATGATGTAATATGTTGATTGGATGGTATAAATGATGTTGATATACATGTAATAAAGTGAAAATATTGGTATTGGTATTGTATTATAGATGGTAGGAGGTAATGGTATTGTATTATGGACGGTAGGAGGTAATGGAAGTGTATTATGGATGGTATGATAGATAAAAGAGAAAGTGTATTCAAAGTAGTGTACAAAAACACCTTATTTCATGTTGATACATAGAGATGCACATGTGCATTTCTAATATTCGTAACGTAAAAAGTAGTGTATTACACATGGTAGTGTAAATGAAAGTACAATTGTCTAATATTTGTAACGTATTATGGAATTTGTCGAAGAAATGATACATATGCACATGTGCATGGTAGTGTATTATGGATGGAATGATAGATGAAAGAGAAAGTGTATTCAAAGTAGTGTACCAAAACACCTTATTTCATGTTGATACATAAATATGCTTCTAATATTGGTAACGTAAAAAGTAGTGTATTACACGTGGTAGTGTAAATCAAAGTACAATTGTCCAATGTTTGTAATGTATTATGGAATTTGTTAAAGAAATGATAAAAATGCAAATGTATATGGATAACTGTTACTCAAATTTTTTTTATATTGTTGACGAAATATAGCGAATTTTTCAAAAAAAATATTAAATTTTTTTTGGTGTTTTTTAGATTTTTTAGGTGGTTCTCGGTAATAAAGGGTGGTTCCTAATGGATCCATCTCTCTCTCTCTCTCTCTCTCTCTCTCTCTATATATATATATATATATATATATATATATATATATGGTGGGGTTACTGTAAAAATGATTTTTTTGTGAGAAATGTAAGAAATGTTTTACACCTTTAGATCTTTTAATTAATGTTTGAGATAAAAAAAAGGGCTTAAAATATTAATTATGTTTTAGTTTTTTGACTAATTTGGCTAGATTAGGGGTATATGCTGTCTTTTTGTTTAAATAAAGAAACTACCATCAATCTCAATGCACATGCAAGTTCATCCCGTCTTTTTTAAACATCAATAACTTTTTACACGTAACTTTTTTTAAAAATTACATCATAATAACGAGCGCTATTTATATTAAACACGAGTACCATATTGCTATACTTATATAAAGAATAAAATACGTTTTAATCTTATGTTTTAACCCATTGTGTTTAAACATCTGGAAGAACTGTATTAAGATTCAAGGCGTGTTGTTTTAAACATCTTTAAAAATTGAATTACGATTCAAGTCATGGTTTTTTAACATATGAAATCTAGAACATCTACTGGAATGCAAGTGTAAAACACCATGCATTCACGTGTAAAACACCATACGAAGAACATGCGAAGAACATCTACTAGAATGCAGGTTTAAAATACCATACCATGAACTACTACAACACCATACGAACTACATCTAGTAGAATGCAGGTGTAAAACACCATGAATGCATATAAAACACCACGGATGTACCTGCATTGCCTGGTTCCATTTTTTTGTTTCGTAACTTCAAAATTGCTTCAGATGCTTCAGACTAGCAAATTTAGAATTCTTGTGATCATAAAATACAAAGGATGAAAATTATAATACCAGTTAAAGAATTTTAGAAGATTAATGTAAAATAAAAACATATCATATCCCTAAAAAATACTCCCAGATGGTTATAGTATGAGATTTATTCTTAAATTAGTTTTTGGAAATTACCTTATTATCTATACTATATTATAATGCATGAGAAATAGGCATTTTAAGATACCCAAAAAATAAGAACTTTCCCCCCTCTTAATTTATAAATACAACCCTAAAATGAGGATAAACTGGTCTTTTAAACACTAATTATATATTAGCCCCCCATCTTATACACTTAAATCACTGAGTTTTAAACTGGTCTTTTATTCTTAAATTGGTTTTTGGAATAAATACCTTATTATCTATACTATATTATAATGAATGAGAAATAGGCATTTTAAGATACCCAAAAAATAAGAACTTTTTCCTTCTTAATTTAGAAAATACACCCCTAAAATGAGGATAAACTGGTCTTTTAAACACTAATTATATGTCACACCCAACCGATGGCGGAAACATCAAGGCGGGACGAAATAGATTGCTCATTGCTCATAAAACTAAGTGTGACAATAATTAATTAAACCGGATTTCATTTCATTCTTAAATTGTCGTACATTACAAGAGAAAATTCAAATAACAACATAAACTTGACAAAATTTGATACAACAATATTAAACTTAAACGTCTAAATGTGTATACTTCGTCCTTGCTACTTTTATTTCATAGCATCATCTCCATCAACCTATAACATGTTTCAAAATAACAATTCAATGCAAAAGCAAAGGCGAGTACACAAGTTTAAGCATAGCATACGTATACGAATGAAGTTTAAATAAATCCTCATGGCAACTATGATTTTTACAAGAGCATATACAAGACATGCAATACTACTAGTCAAACCCTTAGCGCAAACACGATATTTTAACATGGCCTCTAGATTTCATGAGGAGGGGGATGCGTTACTTCCTATAGCGCTATACATGTCAAACGAATGCTAAATAGTTAATGACTAAGGTATTACATAAAGAATGTCCAAGATATAAGCATCAAGTAATCGATTCAAGTATTCATGGATATAGGATTGTTTGTGCATTTCATAAAGTTTATGTGTTGTGATTTTGTATATGGAAAACATGTTATGCCCAAAGTGTTATAAACGAAAGTGGGTCGAGTGTACACACGGTTTTGCTAGGTCTTCTAACTTGACAAGTCCGTGAAGGTAGTTGTTGATGGGATGAACGCCGAGTTATCCTACAAGAGGAGAACGAAGGCGTATGAGTATTTTGGGGATGATGATGGAACATTCGAATTCAACATGGGACAAAGTATATGATTCGAAAATAGTCACTAAGGTATTAGTACTTGTCTTAGACACTATAATAATCCATAAGGATTTAATATGTTTTCATAGGTTCAAGGCCTATTAGAATCGTGACAAGGAACTACACATGGGTGATAAACTTAATAACTCGATAGATGAATACTTAGTCATTATCAAGGGTTTGGTTTTATGGATTTATATTATAGTCCATATACATATATAGTTATAATCATGTAGGAGGTGGGAGGATGAACCATCCACTTTGGTACCTCTTAGTGTCATGTAAGTCACGTATGATGTGGGAGGATTAACCATCCACTTTGGAAACTCGTATGATGTTCACCACTACACAAGTTACTATAGGTAACAAGGAGGGTTCTAGAACAATACTATGAACAAGAATGTAAAATACAAGAATGTAAAAGGGTGTCACCATGATACCAAGTAGCCAAGTGAAATACAACCCGGAGAGCACACATCAACACACGTCAACGGCTAGGCGGGGTTGTGACACTTTAGAACTAGCAAACGACTTGGGATAATGATGAAAATCATCAAGTGATGTGTGGTCTAAAAGTCTTAGGATAGCCCAAGCTAACTAAGGAGGACACACATGAACAAGTTCATGAACTTGCATCACTTGTGAGCTTGAAGCTCTATGAAAACAGAATTCTTGTGAGGATAAAATCCTCTATTTTGAATGTCTCAACCTTGTTTTTAAGCCTAACCAACCACAAGTAGTGTTGTAAGCATTAGGACATAGGTTTGAGATGAGTTTAGCTCAAGTTGGATGAAGATTAACAAGTTTTGAAAGTCTTAAAAACAAACAGAAAGTTTTGGGACACTTTAGGGGCATTTCCAGGTCTGGATTCTCCATGGAGAACCCTTGGATTCAACCCTAAAGATTATCCAAGTATTTAGAAAGAAGAATCAAGTGATTCCGTTAAGAAATAAGCAAGTTATGCTCACTTTTGTGCAAGAGGGTGAATCTGCCCGAAAATTCTGATGTTAAGAACTTGAGATGATTTGAGAGTGATTTTGGTGAGATTTGAGAGTTGTGAAAGTGGAAAAATGCTTGGAAAAGTGTTGGGATTTATAGGGATGAGTTCAGGGTTGATGGGAAGTGATTAAATGGGGTTAAAGGCTATTGGGTGAAGTGGTTTGAGTGGGATCCGTGCTTATTTCGCGAGCCAAATAGGTTTTTGCCCGCCCAGGACCTCTTACGAACCGTAAGGGTTTCCCCTTGCGGTCCGTAAGGACCTTAGCCGGGTGGAAATCCTGGCTTTTGCCATTTTGTTCAACTTTGACGGGTTTAGAACATTTTTAAGGACATTTTGTGATAATTTAAGGTATTATAAGTACAAATAACATGCCACAAGGTATAGGTATGTATAAAATGAATATGATTAAGTACGATTGCCATGTTTAAGTCTTGAATGAGTATAATATCACGCTTGCAAGTCGTCACACGATTACGAGTAAGAGTATCATGAATATAATCACATGTTAAGTGTATGAATAAGTACAAATGTAAAATGATTACGATCAAACATTACATGAATAAATGCGAGTTTTCATTATGATTCAAGTCTCAGAATACAACGTTTACAACTATAATTCAAATACGAGATACAATGCCTTCCGAAAATGGAAATACAATACGAGCTAGCTATAAATAGAAAGTATGAAAACGAGGGCGTTACAGTCTCCCCTCCTTTAGGAAATTTCGTCTTGAAATTTAGGAAGATGCAACGAAGAGATGCGGATACTTAGTCTTCATATCACTCTCGAGTTCCCAAGTAAATTCAGCGCCACGTTTCCCTTCCTAACGAACTTTTACGATAGGGATACGACTGCGCCTCAATTGCTTGATTCCTCGGTCCATGATTCAACTGGTTTTTCCACAAAGTGCAACGTATCATTGATTTGAAGATTTTCGAGCGGAACTTTAAGTCCTTCTTCAGCTAAACACCTCTTTAGATTTGAAACATGAAACACAGGATAAACATTGTTGAGCGTTTGAGGTAGGTCCAGTCGATACGCTACCTTGCCAATCCTCTCGAGAATCTTGAAAGGACCTACATACCGAGGAGCGAGTTTGCCTTTCTTACCAAAACGGATAACACCCTTCCAATGGGATACCTTGAGAAGTACTTGGTCACCTACATTAAACTCCAAGGGCTTGCGTCTTTTGTCAGCGTAGCTCTTTTGTCGGCTTCGTGCTTTGAGGAGATTATCACGTATTTGTAAAATCTTGTCCGTTCTCTCTTGTATTAGCTTGGGACCGATGATTTGTAAGTCTCCAATCTCGTGCCAGCAAATAGGCGAATGACACTTACGACCATACAATGCTTCAAATGGAGCCATTTGAATGCTAGCGTGATAACTATTATTGTACGAGAATTCAACCAAGGGTAAGTGCGAATCCCAATTGCCGCCAAAATCGATTACGCATGACCGAAGCATATCCTCCAAAGTTTGGATAGTACGCTCGGTTTGACCATCAGACTGAGGATGAAAAGCGGTGCTAAGATTAAGCTGAGTGTCAAGGGCGGATTGAAAAGTTTGCCAAAGGCGAGAGGTTAAACGAGCGTCGCGATCAGAGAATATTAAGAGGAGTACCATGACGACTAATGATCTCACTCGTGTAGATACGAGCCAATTTCTCGACTTTGTAATCTTCACGAATGGCGAGGAAGTGCGCAGATTTGGTCAAACGATTGATGATAACCCAAATGCTGTCGTGACCAGATGGGGTACGAGGCAATTTTGTGATGAAATCCATGGCTATGCTATCCCATTTCCAGACAGGAATTTTTGGTTGTTCGAGCAAACCAAAGGGACGTTGATGTTCTACCTTGACTTTGGAACACGTAAGGCATTTGGACACGTAAAGAGCGATATCACGTTTCATTCCAGGCCACTAATAGGATGCACGTAAATCATGGTACATCTTATCAGCTCCAGGATGAACGGAGTATCAGGATTTGTGGGCTTCATCCATCAAAGTAGCCCAAAGCTTGAGACGATCGGGAATCCAAATACGACTATGGTAGTAAAGAATACTATCAGGCTTAGCTTCGAGTAGGTTTTCGACTCCACAATTTAATTCGCTATCGAGGTTACCCTCGTTAATGACGATAAATTGTGCTTGTCGAATCAACTCGTTGAGTTTTCCCACAATTTGGTAGCAACGAACACTCTTAACATGAGTCTTATGACTAAGTGCATCGGCCATGACATTCGCTTTACCAGGGTAGTAGCTAATATCACAGTCGTAGTCGTTTAACAATTCTACCCAACGACATTGACGCATGTTGAGTTCCTTTTGATCAAAGATATGTTGGAGGCTCTTATGGTCGGTGAAGACCGTACACTTTGTACCATAAAGGTAGTGTCGCCAAATCTTTAATGCAAAAACAACTGCACCAAGTTCAAGGTCGTGAGTAGTATAGTTTTTCTCATGTATCTTGAGTTGTCTCGACGCGTAAGCGATTACTTTGTCTCGTTGCATGAGAACGCAACCAAGACCCTGGTTAGAGGCATCACAATACACGACGAAATCATCGTTCCCATCGAGGAGAGTGAGGATAGGAGCATTACAGAGCATGTCCTTGAGCGTTTGGAAAGATTCCTCTTGTTCGGGACCCCAAACAAAAGGTTTATCTTTTTGAGTCAACGAAGTCAAAGGAACGACAATCTTTGAGAAGTTCGAGATGAAACGTCGATAATACCCAGCTAGGCCAAGAAACGAACGAATTTCAGAGGGTGACTTAGGTGCAATCCAATTCTTCACAGCTTCTGTCTTTGCACAACATGAATACCGAGTTCATTGACGGTGTGACCTAAGAATTGAACCTCTTTTAGCCAAAATTCACACTTGGAGAATTTGGCATAAAGACGTTCGGTTTGCAATAGCTGAAGAATGAGACGCAATGTCGTCCATGCTCTTCTTTCATCTTGGAGTAGATTAGGATATCGTCGATGAATACAATGACGAAATGATCGAGAAAAGGCTTACATACGCGGTTCATGAGATCCATAAACACTGCAGGCGCGTTGGTCAAACCAAAAGGCATGGCCACGAACTCGTAATGTCCATAACGTGTGCGAAAAGCAGTTTTGGGTACATATTTTTCGGAAACCCGAAGTTGATGATAGTCGGACGGAGATCAATCTTTGAAAAGCACTTCGCGCCTTGCAATTGATCACAGAGATCGTCAATACGAGGAAGTGGATAGCAGTACTTGACTGTAAGCTTGTTGAGCTCATGATAGTCAATAGACATGCGGAATGATCCATCTTTCTTTTTGATGAAAAGAATGGGAGTGCCCCAAGGAGAAGTACTAGGGCGTATAAAGCCTTTGTCAAGAAGTTCTTGAAGCTGGCTCGATAGCTCTTGCATCTCCGAGGGTGCTAATCGGTAGGGAGCTTTCGCAACAGGAGTTGCGCCAGGGATAAGATCAATAGGAAAGTCGACAGCTCGAGGAGGCGGAGGACCAGGAAGATCCTCGGGGAAAACAGAAGGAAACTCACAAACGACAGGAACATCACTTATGCTTGGACCTTTGTCTTTCTTTTCCACAACATGGGCGAGAAAGGCAAAGTACCCCTTACGCAAGTACTTGTTCGCTTTGATGCACGACATAAGCTTGAGACCTTTTGAAGGTTTCTCGCCATAGACGTGTAGAGAATCACCTTGAGGAAGAGGGAGGCGAATGAATTTTTCGGAACAAACAACTTCGGCACGAACTTGCCTAAGCCAATCCATGCCTACTATGATATCAAAACTACCCATTTGCATGGGAATGAGATCGATGGAGAACGTATGATCGTTAAGAATCAAAGAGCAACCAGAAAGGACGGATCAACGGAGATGGTTTTACCATCAGCGACTTCGACAGCGAAAGGATTAGGAATTTTAGATCGTTCACACTTAAGCAAGGGTTCAAATTCTAAAGATACAAAGCTTCTATCGGCACCAGTATCAAATAGGCATGTAGCATAAATATGGTTCACAAGGAACGTACCAGTAATGACGTCGTTAGAGCTTTAGGCTTGAGCGGAGGTAAGCATGAAAGCTCGTCCTTTAGCAGGCTCAGGCTGCTGTTGTTACTACTGTTGTTAGCGTGGTTGGTTGAGAAGAGGGCAAACATTGGCAAGATGGTTTAAATCGCCACATTTGAAACACGCTCGCACATGAGCATTTTGGCGTTGCGGTTGAGCTTGGTTCGGGTTAGGTTTTGCATGATGGCTTGGGCTTGCTAGTTTTGGGGTGGAGGAAAGTTTCGGCAACAGTTAGCAAAATGTCCCAACCTTTGACATTGGGCACACTTGCGACACGGTGTGCCAACGGGATGGTGGTAGGAGCCGTTAGTACACTGGGGATGAGGTCCAGTGTAGCCACGCTTGGGTTGTTCGGTGGTAGCGGGGGTGATGGCTGCAACGGTTTGGAGAGGTTGAGGGTTTTGCGGAGTGACGACCGCATTATTTTGAACAGAAGCCTTCCGTTTCTTGTTCCGGTTAATGTTGTTTTTCTTGGTTTGGGAGGGAGGAGTTTCGGTAGTGGTATCGGTGATGGCTTGGTGCGCATGCTTCGTAGGAACCTTGTCGTAGGCCCCTTGAAGGATGCAGTTGTGGTTAAGCTCTATGATGGTGTTATAGGCTTCTTCGATGGTTTTGGGGCGTGAGGCGGCTACATGGTTCATAATCACAGGCGAAAGCGAACGAATGAGCTTAGCTATCGCCTTGGAGACCGTATCCACCTGTCCAGGACAGATGATACTCAGCTGTTTGAAGCGAGCAACCAGTCCCTCAGCGTCGCTCCCTTGCTGTGTGAGATTCCAGAATTCGTTCTCGAGCTTCTGGGTCTCGTGGGGAGGACAGAACTGCTCCCTCATGAGCTGCTTAAGTTCGTCCCAAGTTTGAGCGTGGGCTGCTTCGTTGCAACGCTTGTTGCATTCAGTAGTTCACCACTCGAGGGCTCTCTAGCGAAAGACCCCGGTAGCGTTGAGGGTTCGAAGTTCATCAGGGCACCCGCCCTGAAGAAAGGTAAGTTCCATCGCGTCAAACCAATTGATCATGGCGGTGACACCGTCCATGCCAGTGAATTCGACTGGTTTACAAGCCATGAAATGCTTGAATTAGTAGGACGTTTTGGGGTTGTCAGTTTTTGAGTCAGCGGAGGATTTGGGTGTTTCGGTGTTGATGGTTTGAAATTGGCAACAATATCGGGATGACACGGGCCATTTGGTCGGCCATTTGCTCGGCGACAAGACCAACGAGGTCTTGTTTGGAGATAGAGTCCTCATTGTTGTTGTTGTTGTTGTTGCTGTTGGACCTCTTGGACTTCTTGTTAGAGATTGGGGAGTTCATCTAGAGGTTCAACATAGAAGAAAAAGGGGATGAGAGTTGATCATAATAATGAAAACAAGTTTCGGATGTATAGGCATGTATAAGGTTCAAGTATGGTTCACAAAGTTTGCATGGATGTATCAAGTATAGCATGTATAATCACGTATGAATGCGAATAAAGAGTGTAAATTTACTTTGTTCACGAGAATTAGTATTGTTTTTTATTGCGATAAGCGTGCGAGTTGTGTAACGGTTCGAAACGAATAAGGTAACAAGTATAAAATCACATAAAAATTGAGATAACATAAAAGATTGGCTCAATAAAACATGGGATTGTTTCGGGTAGAGAAACGTTGACTATTCCAAAGTGATTCGTAAGATCTTTTGAGTTAGGGAACATGCTTTGGCCTAATAGGTAAAACACTCTCGTCGAGAAGCGATTAACGACATTTTACCCTTCCAGTTACTACATGTCCCTAGTCGATCGAAAATTCGAGACTTTGGCGAGATTGAAAATCGAGGAATGGGACTTAATCGACAAGGTGCGGGTTTCACCCCTAACTTGACGATTTTGTACCCTAAGTGTGGTTGTTTCTTACTAAACGAGGAACATATTCTGACTCATTTGTAAGATCCACTAGAGTATGAAATGGAAGTTTCCATCAAGGTGTGGATGTCACTCCTAACTTGATGGTATAACTTCGTGAAAATCGAATACGCGGATTGAGGGATTTCACCAAAAATTGTAAGTCATTGGACCTACTTGGTGCAAATCGCCTCGTTTGCATCATGAGTGTCTTCAAGTGTATTATGTAAATGTCTTAGGAAAGACACTATGTCAATTTTAAGACCAAAAGATAAGGAAGAAGCAATGAGGAAGAATAAAGTTTTAAGCATAAGACAAGAATGGTCAAAAATGGACACTCAAACTATAGACTAGGTCAAACATGGCAATTCTACCTAATTCCCTATAGTTATGGCTCTGATACCAATCTGTCACACCCCAACCGATGGCGGAAACATCGAGGCGGGACGAAATAGATTGCTCATTGCTCATAAAACTAATTGTGACAATAATTAATTAAACCGGATTTCATTTCATTCATAAATTGTCGTACATTACAAGAGAAAATTCAAATAACAACATAAACTTGACAAAATTTGATACAACAATATTAAACCTAAACGTCTAAATGTGTATCTATCATCCTTGCTACTTTGATTTCATAGCGTCATCTCCATCAACCTGTAACATGTTTTAAAATAACAATTCAATGCAAAATCAAAGACGATTACACAAGTTTAAGCATAACATACGTATACTAATAAAGTTTAAATAAATCCTCATGGCAACTACGATTTTTACAAGAGCATATACAAGGCATGCAATACTACTAGTCAAACCCTTAACGCAAACACGATATTTTAACATGGCCTCTAGATTTCATGAAGAGGGGATGCGTTACTTCCTATAGCGCTATACATGTCAAACGAAGGGTAAATAGTTGATAGGACCGTCCTCCTTAGCTCGGGAACCTAAATTTGTATCTAATGTCCATATAAGCGGAAATTATATGACACGAAATACACAAGAATACTGTTTAATTGTCTGTTTATTAAGTCCAAAAGTATTACAATTGAGTTTCCAAACATACAGAGCTTCGCAGTCAATGTCGCAAAGTTCTTACAAAGCTAGACCCATGACATCCTATATATAGACTTAGAAGTTCGCTCGAAGTGTGTACATGCTAGATCAAGTTCGGCCTAACTTGATCAGTCGACACTAACTTCGGCCGAACTTGCTTGTACACATAAATACTTTCATGAAATCTAACAATTCAAGCTCTAAACATACAGACTCGATCCAAGACCTAGACAATAGACATTATGCATCAACAAACTCCCCCTTGGATATTGTCGCAGTGTCTTGATCAGTCTTCAATCTTTAACACCTTCCGAAGAAGTTCTTGTACGGCTTTTACGATGTTCTTGCTTAGGAATCGGCGTTTGGTCAGTAGGAGGTGCCCACTTCATAAACTGGAATCTTCTAATCCTTGCCTCCCTACCCCTTTTGTGTATCTTTTCTAAATGCTTTTCTTACTTTAAGAACTCTTCTCTTTCTAGCTCTCTCCATCTCGATTCCCACATATAACCTGAATAATTACCATGTGCATAGCAAACATTAATCACACCTTAGTATTCTTCGCTTGGACTTCTTCACGTTTATTGAAGCATATCTTGTTGAAGAACAAGCACTTTACATCTTCCTTCGAGCAATTAACTAGCCACATCGGGTCTTGTATTCGTATCGTTCTCCAAAGCCCCCAAATCCTTCTTCGCTCAATCGGTTCTGGATCCTTTTCTTTCGTAATATCTCATGTTTTATCAGCACATAATACAATAACAGCTTCACATGTCTCTGGATCCGTTTGCCACCACAGAAAGTAAGGATGAAAATCCTGTTCAATGGCTTCAGTGGCATATTCTTCATAGCTCGTGGACGCTTCATCACTAGTGTAATATCTTTTTCACCCATTTTCTTGTTAATCTTTATTCTGCGTTTAGGGATAAACGGCTTCCATAGCTCAAAACCTCTCGATGCTTCAAACTTTATCACCCTCCACAGTCTTTGTTCATTGAATTTCATCTGCAGACTTATATTTCTTGTTTACACCAACTCTTCAACATCCCAGAATGGCAATGTCTTTATGTCTGTCAAATGTCTGAAATACTGAACCCCTAACTCTCTTTTAATAGCATGCACATCAAGTTCTCGAATCCATCCCCAACTCAGAATGTCACCCAATGATACATCTTTATCCCGTGTGAAGAATGCTAGTGGTCTTTTAAACTTTCTTTCCTTCAGCATTTCTTTAAACCACGATCTCTTAGCTTCGGCAATCTATTCTTTCGTATAACGTTTCGAAATGTTTCTTGTCTTCACAACTTCATCTATATTTTGTTTCAACAAATCAACATCTATCTGACTCATCAACTCATCAATCGTAGGAAACTTGTCAGTGTTGAGATTAGAATACTTTTCAGCTTCGTCATCATCAGAATCTTCGAATATCACTCGATCATAATCATCAGCTTCAGCCACACGTTTGTAGGCATATTGTTTTGGTTCAAACGTTTTAATGTTCACTAATTCTTCTTTGAAATCGAACTGAAACGAATCAACATCAACCTCGAACATTCTGACCAATTCTTCTTTAGTATAATCATGAACAAACTCCCCTTTCTCTATACTCGGTTCCAACATAATCATCAAAAGCTTTTCGTGTACAACAACAATAGGCATAACAACAATAAGTTCAGAAACATCATCATCTTTAGGTCCTGTCTGCTCTGTAGACTCCCCCTTACTTTGATCATCTTCCATGTTAGCATCATCGTTGATTAGGGATTCGAAATCAAATTCTGAATGAACTTTTGCAAAATCAACTTTTAGGCCAATGCCACCTGATCATCATTATCATCACCATCATGATCTGAGTCGTCTTTAGTATCATCACCAGCAGGGTCGTCGTTTTCATCTTTATCTTCCTCGTCGTCGTCTTTCTGTTCTGCTTCAGAGACTTTGATTGATTCAATATTCTGCTCAGGAACATCTTCCGTAACAGCCTCTGTTTCAGGAGCTTTCTCTGATTCAACAATTTTTTCTATCACTGGCTCCTCTATTGGTTTAGGAACACCTTCAATCACCCCTTTATCTTTACCCTGTTCTATCAACTCTTTTTCTGCTTTCTCTTTTGCTTCCTGAACATCAAGTCTATCATATTCTGCTTTGAAGTCGATGCCCAAGCTGTTAGAAAGTATTTTCTGCAGCCTTGCAAACCTTCTGTCATTCATATCACGTTCAGCTCTCAATTCTGCTATCTCTTTTTCTAGCTTTGCATTTGCAGCACCCAAGCTTTCGACCATAGCTTTAATGTAGCCTCGATCATCTTCAAGAAATTTCACTTTGTCTTGTAGATTTTCTTTTTCAACTTCACTCTGCTTTAGTTTCTTTTCAAGAGCTGCTTTATCGACTTCGTTCTGTTTGGCTTTATCTTACAAATCTTTGAGTCTTTTCTCTAGCTTATCGATTGGAATGTCTTCAAACCAGCCTGAAAGATCATCGGCTGTGATATGATTAGTAATATTATCTGGAATATCACCATAAGCATCTTTAAACTCTTTAGCTTTGACACTTGGTGGAGTAGATTGCGTTGCTCTTGAAGTACCCTTAGCTGTAGACTTTGGTGTTGATTGAGGTGTACTTGGAACAGGTATTTCAATAGTAACAGATGGTGGTTCTTGTGTGACAGTGATTGGTGGAACTTGTGTAATAGTGATTGGTGGAACTTGTGTAACAGTAGTTGGAGGGACTTGAGCTTCAATGATCAGAATTTCTTGTAAGCTAGAAACAGGAGGTTCTTGTGTAACTCCTTTCTTTGGCTTTTGACTTAGATATATGCGGCTTGGAGCTTTTTTCCTTCCACGTGTGCTAGGAGAACTTGTGGCTTTCTTTGAATCTCCAGCTTTAGACTTTGTGCGCTTTGACTTTTTCTTTGGCCTTTCTTCGTCTAAACCTCCTTCAGAACCTGGTTCATACAAATCCTCACCAAGCTTTTTCAGACGTTCCTCTTCTTTTTCTTTCTCTGCTGCTTTCATTCTAGCATCAGCAGAATCTTCAGACGATTCTTCATCCTTATCTGAAGTAGCATAAATAACATCACCGTCTTTCTCTTGGCTTTCAACATTAGCCGCAATGCTAGAACCCTCAACATTCTGAACATTCTCGTCAGGTATCTATGAGCATAGTATCTACTTTCTTTGACGCCCTTTTAGGCTTTTGCTTTTCAACTACAACGCGCTTGATGTACCAGTCTCCTCTCTTTTCTTTGAAGTTTGTTAACAATACAACTTCTTCATTTTCATCACCACTGCCCTCTTTCCTCCATTTGTTTTCTGGTGGCGCAACATAGTGTTCATCATATATAGCTCCAAAAACTGGTTTTGCAATAGGAGCAGAGTCTTGCTTCTGATATATCTTTAACTTCTTCAGCGTCGTTTCATCCATGTGACTCAAATATAGAATATCATTCGGATCCTTTACTATATTCTGAAACTTTTCATCAATCATCATTTGCACAAATCTCGGATACATCACCAATCTGTCTTTTCCCATATTCTTCGTCATGAAATTGAATATAACTCTTGAGAATTTGAATTTCTTGTTCAGAACCAATGCAGTAACCATACATGCCATGTAATCTTGTATGTCGTCAAGCCCTGCTTTCGTATGACTGAAAGCGTGAATGATGGCGTGAATTAGAAGCTTGTAAGGTAGAGGAACATTGCCTTTCTTCACCATTGGCTCGTTCGCGTGACCTTTGTAGCCCATACGGAAGAAACAACCTTTAACCATCCTCTCTTCAAAACTTATTGGATCATTAACATCGTCGTTGAATTCAAGCACTCTTCGTATATCAGCTTCTGCGACCAAGAATTCCTTATCTTCATTCCCGACTCTAACAGCAGACTTTATGACTTTATTTGCCTCGTCATACGTTCCTGAGTTCCAGAATAAATAGACATGCGATCTATACACAACATGCTTATCCGTAATCGCCTTAGTAATCGGAATACGCCCTAAAAAGTCCAAGATCTCTGCGAATGCCGTCAGCGTAGGATAGATCTTCTCGTCCAATGAAATACAAGTATTATGGAACTTGTTAAACGATAGCTTGATATTCAACGGACAAAGAAATCAATCAAATTAGCAAAAGTGAAAATTTTCAACAATTTCAACATAAACATATCAAGTTCGGGCGAACTTGATTGTTAAAACACAACAATCACTGAACAGACTAACAACTTCGGCCGAACATGTATCAATAAACAAGTTTTGACATTTTAGGGAAGTTCGGGTGAACTTGTTATTCAAACAGGTTTTTGCAGATTGTTAAACAAGTTCGGGCGAACTTGTTTATACTTCCATGTTTTGCTCAGGATCGAACAACTTCGCCCGAAGTTGATGTAAAACATCAACAACGAGTTCGGGCGAACTTGTCATCATCTCCAAACACCCTGCAACAACACAACACATCGGATCACCAATTTTATGAGTTGTTTAGCATAATAACATGTTTATTAAGCATTTTTATCGATCAATTTATTCATTAACACCCTAAATCTAACAGATTAAGCATGTCCGGTCCAAAACAGTTCATTCAAGTTCAATTCAAGGTTAATTTGTTCATTATATACCTCTGCCATGATAGTAAGTGTGCTAATCACTTAAAATCAGGATCAAATCGGGCAGCACAACGGTATATTTCTTGCAGATTTCAGTTTCTCTCAAATCGCCTTATCAAGTTCGCTCGAGTTTGAAAACAGATAATGATATGTTTGGGTGAACTTGGTGTTATATAGTTAGTTAAGTTCGGGCGAACTTGACTAAACTTTCATCAATATCAAACACATAACTTCGCCCGAAGTTAACTATTAACAATAAACATTTTCATTATTAACTTCGGCCGAACTTGGTTAGGACCAATTTCAAATTTTTCAAACTTTTCAATTTTAACCCTAAATTTTCGCATATTTACTAGTTATGAAAATCCACTCAGTTGACCAAGTCGAAGTTAATGACCTTGGTTAACCGATTTGTCTGCTGAGTCCAAGATAATGACCTCGGTTTGACCCGTTATGAACAAACTGATGTTTTCTTCAAATTTAAAGTTTCAAATTAATAACTTTTCATCGTTTTTCATGCATTTTGATTTTACAGATTAGCTCCCAACCCGTTGTCGTCAAGATTCCAACAACTTAGCATCATTCCGAACTCTGAAGATCCGCTTTCCATCATTGGCTATTGAAAACAATGTAGAAGTAAAATATTTTTGAATTTTCGAAAGTTTATGCTAAAACACACTGAAAATCCTTTTGGGTTTAAATCTGAAATCAAATAAGCTATGTACAAACATATTTACATACATATTTTTGTGAATTCGTGTCTAAGGATCATATCAGTTGATTGAGACATATCACCAGCACCGTTAACCTTATGATGACTTTAAGTTTTAAACTCGTTTACCTAGATTGTTGATATGTTTGTCCACTTAAACTTTGACACATTTGTCAATTGTTCCAAGATATTTTAGATAGACTTATGAAACTTGACTGAACTACGGTTCCCATCTCAGAATATACTCCCGTATCAAGATTCCCTAGATTTCATCTTACAGGTGAGTATAGCGTAATTGATATCTGTATCTGAGTTATGCGAGGTCTTGAGAGCTCAGGTTAATACCACCGTATCGACAAAGAGATGAAGGCTCGACTTTAAGGTGTGTTCCAATTAAGGAATCTTTTAAGCACTACAATTGATTAGATCTTTCGGTTCTTTCAATTTTGCATGCAGTTTTGGGGTTTTTAGCAAAAGCATTATAGAAGTTCTAGGCTATTGCTTCCGCAAAATCAGAAGAACTCGTATAATACCCCAAATATCAATCATCTATAAAGACCTCGTATCTCAGAATCAGGCAATCTCTCAAACAAAATTTCGGAGTACTAAGTCCATATATCGGAGAGATGTTAATCCACAAGTTTAAGCAGTTGTAAAATTTTATATCCCGGAAACAATTTACTGAACGTGTAAAGCCTATCGACACATCCACAGTAAGACTTGTTTATACTTTTTAAACTTTACAATTCTTTAGCATACTGTGATAGTCCACTGATGTACTATCATTTCCTTTTTCACAAAATTCTTTTTGTCTTTTTCATGTTTTTGTACTTGTTGGTTTTTCATATGTTTTTGTATTTTCTCATAACATTTCTCCCCCTAAAATCAAAAACATATTTTTGTATTTAGTTTTTAAGAAATACTAATCCTAAAAGGTAACAAACCAATGAGGATCACGAGAACTCATCGTCTGATCCATATTCAACCTCTGCATCCGCACATGTCAACAGATTTTCATACATTTAGTCTCATTCAGTAATTAAAACCGTGAAAGAGTAAAAGTTTTGGTATAAAAATCAGTTTTTTGTTCATCGGTGTGGATTTTCTCAATTCGTACCAACTTCTTTTCGTAGCAATCACGAATGAAGTGGTATCGAATCTCAATATGTTTTGTTCTAGAGTGATGAACTGGATTTTCGTTATGTCAATAGCTGCCTTATTATCAACATACAGCGGAGTGTCAAGAAATTGCAGACCATAGTCTCTCATCTGCTATTGGATCCATAGAATCTGTGAACAACAGCTGGAGGCCGAGATATACTCAGCTTCACAGGTAGAGAGAGCGACCGTAGTCTGTTTCTTACACTGCCTGGTTACCAAGCGTGTTCCGAAGAACTGGCAGCCCGCTGTAGTTGATTTTGAATTCAACTTATCTACACCAAAATCAGAATCAGCATATCCCGTCAGATCGAAGTTATCGTTCTTCGGGTACCACAAGCCGGTGCTTGGACATCCCTTCAAGTATCTGAAAATTCCCTTCACGATCTGCATGTATGAAATTCTGGGACTTGACTGATATCTGGCGCAGAGGCAGGTATGGTACATGATATCTGGGTGAGATGCCGTCAGATACATAAGTGATCCTATCATCAACTTTGGTTCCTGTTTCATCGATGCAAATTCCGTGATTGAGTGCAAGAGGAGTAGATAACGGCTTCGTGCTTTCCATTTCAAACTTCTTCAAGATGTCATGAACATACTTTGTTTGATGAATGAAAATACCATCTAGCAATTGATCAACTTGCAATCCGAGGAAGAATTTCATTTCGCCTATAGAAGACATCTCTAATTTCTTCTTCATGATTTTCTCAAACTCTTTGCAGAGATCGTCATTTGTTGAACCGAAGATGATGTCATCCACATAGCTTTTTACGATAATCAGATGATTTCCAACTTCTCTGGTAAATAGCGTACTATCCACTGTTCCTCTAATAAAGCCGTTACCGACGAGATGTTGAGATAACGTCTCGTACCAGGCTCTCGGGGCCTCATGCAAACCATATAGTGCTTTATCCAGAAGATAGGCTTTCTTTTTGTTCAACGGATCGACAAACCCTGGTGGTTGGCTGATGTACCCGGCTCCCTAGCTTACCATATAGAAAAGCGGATTTCACATCTAACTGGTACACTTTAAATCCTTTCCATGCAGCGAATGCAAGGAAAATGCGAATGGACTCCAATCTAGCAACTGGTGCATACACTTCTGTGTAATCAATTCCTTCCTGTTGATGGAATCCTTTGACAACGAGTCGAGCTTTGTTGCGCACTATAACACCACGATCATCGCGCTTGCACTTGAAGACCCATTTAGTATCTATCGCCTTTTGATTCTCCGGTAGGTCAACAAGCTTCCATACCCCTAGCTTTTCGAACTGTAGTAGTTCTTCTTGCATCACTTGCACCCAATTTTCATCTCCCAAAGCTTCAGTAACATTCTTCGGCTTGATCTGGGATATGAAGCATGAATAATAACAATACTCTTGAAGTAGAGCTACTCGAGTATAGAAACAACTCAAAGCTTTGTTGATTTGACTCCTTGTTCGTACACCAACTTGCAATTCACCAATTATAGAATTCGATGGGTGGTATGAATAAGATCTTGGCATATCCTCGCTTGGAACATCAACAGTATTCTCCTGATTTGTAATATTCTGATCTACCACCACTTCAACTGTAGGAGCACTAGAAGACGTTTCATTTTGAGTACTTGGGCCAACAGATTGATTCAACATACTTGTAATTTGCTCAGATTCTTCGTCAGAAGAAGATTCTCCATCATCATCAAACGTCGGAGCCTCGTCAGAGTCGGAACTATGTGCTTGAGAAAGAATGTGTTCCACAGTAGTATTCACTGGTTCTGTAGCCGCTGTCACTGGGTCTGCTTGAGTTTCTTGAACACCGCTAGTACTTGGTCCTGCATCAGAAGAAGATAACCCAACAGTTGGTTGATTAACCACTATTGGTCTAATAATCTGCTCTTGATTGACCGGCTGATGTAGATAATATAACACTGCAAGATCTTCTTTAGAAGGCTCTTTTGGCAAGTCAAATGATTTCCACAATTCATTATAATTGAACAACTAAGCATCGCCAGCTCTTTGAATAGGAGTTGTATATCTAAAACAATCGACGTGCTGTGCTTCTACCACTCTTCTCAAACTTTGAAGATATACTCTCTTGAGTGGACTTGCGTAGCCGACAAAGAAACCATCTATCGTTTTGGCACCAAACTTTCCGTCTGAATCAATAACAGTACAAGGTGCACCAAGCGGTTCTAAGTACTTCAGATTGGGTTTCCTTCGGTTTAGCATTTCGAAGCAAGTCTTCTTGGTTGATTTAACCGTCAAGACTCTGTTCAATGTATAGCATGCTGCTGCGACTGCTTCACTCCAGAACTGACAGGAAGCTTTGAATCAGCAAGCATAGTTCTTGTTGTTTCTATCAACGTTATGTTCTTCCTCTTAACTACTCCATTTTGTTACGGAGTGTACGGAGCACTGAACTCGTGTAAGATACCTTTGTCGTTGCAAAACTCTTTCATTCGGGCGTTCTTGAATTCTGTACCGTTATCACTTCGGATTCTTCTAATAGGGAGATGGTACAGATTTTCAATCTTCCTGAAGAGAATCATGAGATTATCAAACGTTTCGTCTTTGCTTTCTTGGAAGAAGACCCATGAAAACCTAGAATAATCATCTGTGACGACAAGACAATAAAGATCTCCAGATATACTATGAACATTCACTTGTCCAAAGAGATCCATATGCAGTCTTTCGAGCGGCAGCTTGATGGAGTTAAGAATCTTTCTTGGATGCGACTTCTTGGTCTGCTTTCCTTTCTTGCATTCTAGACAACTATCAGTCATGTGAAAGCTTCTAAGATTCACTCCTTCAACTAAATCATTGTGAACCAGATGATTCATCTTTCTGAGGTGTATATGACCCATCTTTCTGTGCCAAAGAATTGACTCCTCTGTGGCCTTCGTTACGAAACATTGAGCCGTCTTTGAAGTAGTTGTAGCAACACTCATATCCAGCACATAAAGATCATTCTTGCGAGGAGCGCGCATGAGAATCCATTCTTCTGGAATCTTAAAGCCCGGTTTAATGATCATGCACTGCTTGTCGTTGAAATGGGTGGTAAACTGCTTATCACAGATCTGAGAAATACTGAGAAGATTGTTCTCCATCTCGGCGATATAGATGACCTTATCAAATGAAACTACACCATTCGATAACTTTCCCTCTGCAATGATTCTACCTCCTTGATTACCCGCGAATCCTACATACCCTCCATTTATTGCTTTGATATCGAAGAGTAAGGTACGCATCCCTCTCATATGACGTGAAGCTCCGCTATCCATAATCTACTTCGACAAGATGGATCTCTGGAGCCCCTACACATGTTATAGAAACTATTTAAAGAGGGAAACCCAAGCCTTTCCGGTCTTGTGTGGAATTAGGATATCGTAAGTAGGAGTTTTCAAATCAGCATTTGGAACTTTCTGATCAGTCTTTGTGTTTTTGACAGTTTCATTCTTGACTGATGCAGATTTTGCACTTTCAGATGATGTTGTTGTTTTCTAACCCATGATTGTTATTTCATTCTTGCTTTCTTAATGTAGAATTTTGAATCTTCGTTTTCATTCAAATTAGAAGTTTCACCCTTTTCAAAAATTAATTTCTCAAACTTGGATTCAGTTTTAGGTTTCACTTCGATTTTAGATTCACTTTTAGGTTTCACTTCAATGTTAGATTCATTGTTTCTTTTTAAGATCGTGATTGGTTTTACAATCTCTGGTTGTTTAAGTTTCTCATCATCTGAAGATGTCTTTCTTCGGTGATGCATAGGCTTTGATTTTGGACACTTGCGAGCAATGTGACCAACTTCATTGCATTTGAAGCAAGTCCGAGTATCATTAAAATGTCCATTCGTGGGTTTTACTCCACTTGTAGATTTAGCCTTATCCTGAAGTTCTTTTTCCTTCTTAAACTCATCGTTCGATTGCTTTCCAATCGAAGCTTCTTCCTGAACCGTGTTAGTCCCAAACACAAATTGCATGTTTTTATTCTTATATTCGTGAAATGATGACTTTAGTTTCATTTCTCTCAAGATCATCTGATGATACTTCAACCAGTTTGAACAATTTATCGATTTGATCTTCTTTCACATTTCGAATCGGAAAACTATCGTCGAAATATAGTCTATTAGAGTCCTTAACTTTGTACATCACAATGTTAGGATAATCACTTAGGATATTTTTCGATGATGTATCGTCATTTTCGGATTGTGATTCAGAACTGTTCATACTTGAGTTGGCGCTCTCAAAGCTTCCGTCATCAGAATCATTTCCCAAAACATTTTCAACCACATTTTTCACAACCGCTTCACTGTCATCATTTGATGTTGTATAGACTACATCAATGTTCTCAGGCAACTTACCATTTGTTTCTGATAAAAGTGTTATGTTTGTTGCCTTTTCAATACCATCCACTTTCTTATGACAATAACTTGCAAGTCGTGGAGGTGGAACTTTGCCGTACTCTTTACACTTCATACCTTTTGGTTTTTCAACATTTTCCTCCGACTTAATCGTAGGAAGAATGTGATCGATGACATAAGCATTTGTCGTATAACTGAGCAAAATTTGTCTCACTCGTTCAGTTTTGATTTTCATATCTTGAGGCTCTTGTTTTGTCTCAGCAATGGTGTTTATATACATGTTAATTGCTTTTTGTTTTTCAATTACTGTTGCATTTAACATTCTTATATTAGCATCTTGTTTTAGATTAGCTTTTTCAACATTGCAATAAGTGCCTTTCATCTTATTATAAGCTTCTTTCATCGTGCGATAATCATATCTAAAATTTTCGTTATGCACATTCAATTCGCTTATGATTTTAGATTTTCAACACATTGCTCACACGGATTTGTGCAAGGTTTTTCAACCTCAACGTTTACAACTTCCTTTTCAATCACCTTTACCTCAGAACCCACCTGTTTCAGATTTGCCATCATTGCTTTGTCAGCAATCTTTGTGAGGTTCTCTGCATCATCTCCTTTGTTACGTCAATGACCTCCTCGATCTCTGGTTTCTTTTCTTCAACCACTTGCTCTTACGATGCATTTTCGAAGCAACCTGCAAAACTAGTATTAAAGTTGGGAGAGATAATGTTCTTCGTCTGTGTCTGGTGATAGATCAATTCCCCTTCCTCTGTTCTTTGCAGAAATTCTTCCAAGATCGCATTCTCCAGAGCTGCATCATCAATCATCGATTCTGAATCATCCACAATTTCTGCCATTAAAGCAACTCTAGTCTTCTTGCTAATATAATTATTCCAATCAAAACCTTCTTCTTCATTAGACACTACTAAAGCTTGTTCAGTTGGCTTCGAGGAATTATCTTGAACTTCAACTTGAGTTCTCTTTGGATATGGCTTGTACTGCAACGCTTTCTTGTAATAATCATTGTTGTTGCCGAAAGGACTTTAGTTGCCACTTGCTTCTTGTTGGTGCATTCGCGTTTGAAAAGCCCCTTTTGTCGGCATTTGAAGCATGTAACTTTCGACTTGTCAAATCCAAGCTTGTTGCTTGAATTACCAATGTCTCTTCCAGTGAGCGCTACAAACTTCGTGACTCTTCTTATGATCGATGCTAAGCTCCACTTGATATCCATCAGTTCTAACTCTTCTTCATCAACTTGATAGTAATCCTCAGCAGTCATTTCTGGATTTCCGATCTTCCCCGCAACTAAACATCCGTATGATTCGAGTATGGTTGCAAGAAGCGCAATATGTTGTTTAGCCACTTGCTCAGGGAAAACATTCTTCAGATTCACAGCAATGTTGCACTGGAAAACGTTTGGATTAGAAATAGAATGATTTTTCTGATTTGCCTGATTCGATTGATTCTAGAACGAAAAATTTGAACCAGCACTTGAATATCTCGTGTTCGGAGGACTCTGATCATAACTCGGGTATGATTGAGTGTTCTAATGATTTTGTGACGAATGATTCGAGGAATTCATATTCGCACTAAATGCCATTTAAATTTTCGTACTTTGAATATCTTGAATACCTCCTTTGTAGTAAACATCAACATCTTGAACAACATTTGCATTCTTTGATTTGGCCATTTTCATCAACTCTATTTTATGTCCTTCTAATTTGTCAATGAAAGATGATAACTTAAGATGCATCCAACCCGGACTGTTTTTCAATACCATCAAGTAAGTTGACCACTCCTCCTCAGGAAGTGCATAAGCCAATTTATCAATCTGCTCTTCATCAGTTTTTTTTAAATACCGTGTCTTCGCATCTGAACCATCAAATGGCAATATCTATCAATCATTTGCTTCATGGTTTCGCCTTTAATCATCATGAAGATGTCTAACTCTTTCTTGATTAACGCCTTCTTGCTCTTAATCATTTCATCACTTCCCAGATATTTTGCACAAAGAGCTTCCCACAACATTTGTGACGTCTCGTATTCAGGTAGCAAGATCAAGATGTCTTCCTTTACAGATTGCTGTATCAAACTGGTCATTTTCTTTTCCGCTACGTATGTATCTTTATGTTCTGGTGTGAACTTGACCAAAGCAAGATCTTGACCACGTTCGTCTTTTGGCCATGTGTATCCAGTTTGCACCGCAACCCAACTGTGATACTGATTTGCTTGAACCCAATTCACGAACTTTTCCTTCCAGCCTTCAAACTCGTCCATGCTCATTAACTTTGACGGTTTTGTAGTAGTTCCCATCTCGTTATCCAGATTCATCTAGATTACCACGTTTGCATTAGATGTAGAAGCCACTGTTGAAGCGAAGGCGTTATGGAAATCATCCATCTTGACAGTCAGACGATTTAACTGAAAACACATTCAAGAGCACTCGAAAACGGATTAGCAAACTGACAAGTTCGGTCGAACTTGTGAAGAAAACAAATTTCAAATTCAATTTCAGCAAGTTCAGGGGAACTTGTATGAAATTTTCAAGATTTTTCACAATTAATCAAGTTCGGGCGAACTTGTGTTAGGTTTTGAAAAATTTCCAAGTTTTATCCCAAGTTCGGGCGAACTTAATGAGAATTTCAACAAAAGTTGAAAAGTTCGGACGAACTTAGTCAATAATCACTGAAAATCAAGCAAGTTCGGGCGAAGATGGTTAAAATCAACAAAATTTGTTGATTTTAGACCAAGTTCGAGCGAAGTTTGTCTACAAAACATGGTTTTTTTGACAATTTCGACAAGAATTCGATTGAATTTGATTCTCAAACTTTTAGGGGTTTGTAATTAAGTGATTATCTATGACATGTTCAATTTTTAGCCATTTTTGTCCATGAATTCTTCAATTATGTGAAAAAGTTAAGAAAAATGGTAGATATGAGTAGAAATAGAATGATTCTTTTGTTGATTCCAGCAAATTTAGGTATCCATGCTCTGATACCACTTGCTGGGACCGTCCTCCTCAGCTCGGGAACCTAAATTTGTATCTGATGTCCATATAAGCGGAAATTATATGACACGTTAACCAAATACACAAGACTTACTGTTTAATTGTCTGTTTATTAAGTCCAAAAGTATTACAATTGAGTTTCCAAACAGACAGAGTTTCACCGTCAATGTCGCAAAGTTCTTACAAAGCTAGACCCATGACATCCTATATATAGACTCAGAAGTTCGCTCGAAGTGTGTACATGCTAGATCAAGTTCGGCCGAACTTGATCAGCCGGCACTAACTTCGGCCGAACGTGCTTGTTACACATAAATACTTTCATGAAATCTAACAATTCAAGCTCTAAACATACAAACTCGATCCAAGACCTAGACAATAGACATTGTGCATCAACAATAGTTAATGACTAAGGTATTACATAAAGAATTTCCAATATATAAGCATCAAGTAATCGATTCAAGTATTCATGGATATAGGATTGTTTGTGATAAAGTTTATGTGTTGTGATTTTGTATATGGAAAACATGTTATGCCCAAAGTGTTATAAACGAAAGTGGGTCGAGTGTACTCACGGTTTTGCTAAGTCTTCTAACTTGACAAGTCCGTGAAGGAAGTTGTTGATGGGATGAACGCCGAGTATCCTACAAGAGGAGAACGAAGGCGTAGGAGTATTTTGGGGATGATGATGGAACATTCGAATTCAACGTGGGACAGTATATGATACGAAAATAGTCACTAAGGTAATAGTACTTGTCTTTGACACTATAATAATCCATAAGGATTTAATATGTTTTCATAGTTTCAAGACCTATTAGAATCGTGACAAGGAACTATAAACATGAGTGATAAACTTAATAACTCGATAGATGATTATTTAGTCATTATCAAGGGTTCGGTTTTAGGGATTTATATTATAGTCCATATACATATATAGTTATAATCATGTAGGAGGTGGGAGGATGAACCATCCACTTTGGTACCTCTTAGTGTCATGTAAGTCAAGTATGAGGTGGGAGGATTAACCATCCACTTTGGAACCTCGTATGATGTTCACCACTACACAAGTTACCATAGGTAACAAGGAGGGTTCTAGAACAATACTATGAACAATAATGTAAAATACAAGAATGTAAAAGGGTGTCACCATGATACCAAGTAGCCAAGTGAAATACAACCCTGAGAGCACACATCGACACACGTCAACGGCTAGGCGGGGTTGTGACACTTTAGAACTAGCAAACTACTTGGGATAATGTTGAAAATCATCAAGTGATGTGTGGTCTGAAAGTTTTAGGATAGCCCAAGCTAACCAAGGAGGACACACATGAACAAGTTCATGAACTTGCATCACTTGTGAGCTTGAAGCTCTACGAAAACAAAATTCTTGTGAGGATAAATCCTCTATTTTGAATGTCTCAACCTTGTTTTTAAGACTAACCAACCACAAGTAGTGTTGTAAGCATTAGGACATAGGTTTGAGATGAGTTTAGCTCAAGTTGGATGAAGATTAGCAAGTTTTGAAAGTCTTAAAAACAAACAGAAAGTTTTGGGACACTTTAATGGCATTTCCAGGTCTGGATTCTCCATGGAGAACCCTTGGGTTCAACCCTAAAGATTATCCAAGTATTTAGAAAGAAGAATCAAGTGATTCCGTTAAGAAATGAGCAAGTTATGCTCACTTTTGTGCAAGAGGGTGAATCTGCCCGAAAATTCCGATGTTGCAAGAACTTGAGATGATTTGAGAGTGATTTTGGTGAGATCTGAGAGTTGTGAAAGTGGAAAAATGCTTGGAGAAGTGTTGGGATTTATAGGGATGAGTTTGGGGTTGATGGAAGTGATTAAATGGGGTTAAAGGCTATTGGGTGAAGTGGTTTGAGTGGGATCTGTGCTTATTTCATGGGCCAAAAAGGTTTCTGCCCGCCCAAGACCTCTTACGGACCGTAAGGGTTTCCCCTTGCGGTCCGTAAGGACCTTAGCCGAGTGGAAATCTTGGCTTTTGCTATTTTGTTCAACTTTGACGGGTTTAGAACATTTTTAAGGACATTTTATGATAAATTAAGGTATTATAAGTATAAATAACATGCCACAAGGTATAGGTATGTATAAAATGAATATGATTAAGTACGAATGCCACATTTAAGTCTCGAATAAGTATAATATCACGCTTGCAAGTCGTCACAAGATTATGAGTAAGAGTATCATAAGATCACATGTTAAGTGTATGAATAAGTACAAGTGTAAAATGATTACGATCAAACATTACATGAATAAATGCGAGTTTTCATTATGATTCAAGTCTCAAAATACAACGTTTACAACTACAATTCGAATACGAGATACAATGCCTTCCGAAAATGGAAATACAATACGAGCTAGCGATAAATAGAAAGTACGAAAACACGGGGCGTTATATTATATATTAGCCTCCCCCATCTTATTACACTTAAATCCCTTAGTTTTAACAAAATTATAGATAATTAGTTACACTTTTCTCCTTTCATAACAAACTTATAATTCTTTTACGTATTTTTGTTATATCTTATAAACTATGATGTTTAAAACAATCAACGGTATTGTGACGACCTACTCATTTTTGTCGACGTTTCTATAGTTGTCTTGGTCAGTATTGACGTGCAGATTAAAAGGTTGATGCCTTAATGTACAAGTGATTAAAACCCAACGTACTTGGTCATTATAACATAATGTTTAATAGCTAAAGAATGTCAAGTGATTAAATACCATCAATGCCACAAAAAGTTTAGTAGCTAATTTGTTATAGAGATTTATTTAAAAAATATATATGAACATATACGTGTAAACATATCCATGTGATATTTTATGATAAGTTAAACTTATATAATCGTTTAATGCGTTAAATAAATGGTTCTATCACATTTTCCTTCCAAAAATTTTAAAACTAAAACTATTGTCAAATAATTAATTAAACAATTTCCATTATAGTTTAGTCAAATTTTACCAAAACTTCCAAATTTAAAGGATTGGTTAAATGTGAAATGTCAACAAAATCTAAAACAAAACTCCCTGCCCTAAAGGTTTAGTCAAATATGATACAAACTAACAAAAATTCCTAATTTAAAGGATTATTAAAATCTTCAAAAGAAATCAACACATAAACGCGATGGAGCTGAAAAACCACTATGCCCTTGCTCCTTCCTCCGTCGCTTCTCACCTTTAATCTTCCACATCCACTCAACGCCGTCATCTATTACATGTTAGTGAAGGCTGCAATTGAAACATCAAGCGTTTATGGAGTAAGGAAGTCCTATTAAGATGTTGAAGTGGCCTTCAGGTTCTTGCTCGTCTACTACTTCACCTGAAACAACCATCCTTCATCTTGCCAAAACCCTGATCAAATTTGTCAACCACTAGCTCTGCAGGTTTCTCTCTCCCTCCGTACTTATTTCGTTTCCAATGTTTCTAATTAAGTAGGTGACAATGCTATAAAATCGTTCCCGATTGTGTTTTCATTTTGGAGAATCTCTACTGTTGTTTCAATTGTTGTTAGGCCAAATTTTATTTTACGTCCTTTAAGTTTGAAACATATTGCAGGTGCTATCCTTTAACTGTTAAAATTACAATCGATGTCCTTTATGTTACCATTTTCTATCGGGCGGTGTCCTTATATCTGATCCTGGTTAAATTTCCAACGTTAAGTCTAAACATGTTCCCCTTACATGAGGCCATTTTAGTCCATTTACTTTTTTTTCTTTGAAAGTTCTGATTAATTTAAAAGCATAAACTTATAATATATATAAAGAAAAAGAATTTGGAAAAACTAAACAGAAATAAAAACCCTAACCTACTCTTTCTCTCTATAATCTCTCCTACCCTTTGTTCCTATCACCACCTGCACCATTTCCTCGCTTTTCTTCACATTCCAAAAAATAAACAAAAACCCACAATGCAATCATCAAATCAAGAAACTAAATCAAACAAATCAAGCAATATTGAGATCCCCCTTCGGCCATCTCAATTAAATTATATAACACTAACATATATCAAATCTCATACCCTAATCAATCGGTAAAAACAAACAGATCACCGCAAGATCAGGGTGAATGGAGGAAGGAGGACGATGAGAAAAGAAGATGATAAGCAAAGCCAAGATCGCCCCAAAAGAAATATCACCTATGGAAATAAAGAAGATGCGTCTGCTTAATGGGTGGCAGTTGTCAGTTGTGCATAACTTCTACAAGAATCCATTTTGGTTTTCGGATCAGGTGAGTGATCTGAGGTTAGCGACGGTGGTGTTGTAACGGGGGAGTTGCAGGTTCTTGACGTGGAGAAGGGTGTGTGTGGCAGTGGTGTATGATAGGGGTGTTCGTGTGCAGATTTGTAATCCAATAAGTTCACTGGTGGTGGGGGTGGTGTACTGTTTTGATGCTTAGTGGTTCTAGAAGGGGGGGGGGGGGGGGTGGAGAAAGAGAACTAATCTTGAATTATGTAGGTGTTAAAGAGGGAATGACTATAATACCCTCATGTTTTGAGCACATGTGTTAAGTTAACAAGAAAATTTAACCAGGTTAAGTCATAAGGACACTGCCAGATAGAAAATAGTAACATAAAGGATATCTAGTGTAATTTTGATAGTTAAAGGATAGCGCCTACAATATGTTTCAAACTTAAAGGATGTAAAATGTAATATACCCTTGTTATGACTAGATGGATTTGTTTTCACTGAATTTGTATGAATCACCAGGATATCTTGTTGGAAGAGCAATCTCCGTTGTCGGATCCTAGGTCCATGGGGTCAAGCCGTGGATCATGTCGGTTGCAGTCTCCAAGGCAGTAACCTCTTTGAAGAACGAGGTAAAACCTCCATAATATTTGTGTCACTTAAGTTCATGATGCTTCTTATGGTTTTATTTACATGCAATTAATTAAAAGTTTGTTTTCTTGTAGACGTACATGTTCAAGTATAACAATGTTCATGGCCAATAGAAGCATCATGAACTTAAGATTGAGGACTAAGTGACTAATTAAGAATCATCTGTTGGTATATTGTTTATCCTTTTTAATTAATAAGAGCTTTTTTGTATTAATAGGAACCCAGAAGATATCTCATGGGGTGCAGCTGGAGCTGACTTTATGATCGAGTCAACCAGAGACTTCACAGCCTAGGAGTCAAGGACAAGGCTACTGCTCCCTTGCTTATAATCAAACAAATGGGATAGGTTTTCGGTCTTAACTTGCTTAAATGGTATACTATTATCTGATTTTATCACTATAGTTTGTTGGTAAATGATCTTTTTTCCATTTCATTAGCTCTGTTAGTGGTAATTTGTCATTGTGATTTGATTAAGCATGATCTGAATTTTGTTAGGGGGATGAAGATAAAATGGAGATGTTTGGCAAAAAGGTTAGGTTGACAAATAAGAACGTCTGAACCTTCATGAGGTATGAAATACTAATCGCCTTTTGTGTTCATTTGGTGCAAAGCGGGTGGCATAGGTGGGTTGGGTAATGGGTTAAGACTCAAAACTGCTAATACTTTTACATGCCGAAACGGGTTGGACCGGGTTGAGCCGATAACAAAGTACAAATTGTGCCAAAGTTTTAATATACAATTAGCATGTCAAATAGTTTTGACAAAATTCATGTTAGTTCTATTAGTTCTAATCCTTTATATAAAATGATCTAAGAGGTATTACGAAGTAAAAATATACATTCGGATGCTTTCAACCCATTGACTAATTTAATGCTTTTTCGTGTCAGCTAAAGCTTTTGACTTTATCTGATAAAGATAAAATATACTCTGGATCAACCGCTATTAAGTTAAGGGGTCAAAACCACCACCTTCGTTAAAAATAACAACTCTAGGTTTTGAATTTTAAGTGTTCGGAGTTCTAATCCTTAATGATTTAGGATACCATTATCTTATATTACTTAAGGGTAAGTTATTCAAATTACAGGTGCTTGGCATTTCAATCAGATGCTCCTAAATGAAGGTGCTGCTGAAATAGTTGCAGAATCATTTAATATGACTTCGGAATTTGAGGTATATATTAGTTGAATGAATTGTTTGAACTTATTAAAATGAGAGTTAAGTGTTATATGTTGATTTTATACATGCATGTATGTATTTTGTTTTTACTCTACTATATAATGTCTTTAACATACCAAATTGATGTAAATGATAAAATCTTGCTTTTCTTTTTGTTTAGCAATATTGAAGACGTAGCTGATTTTCTTTTTGTGTTGTTGGGTATAGGTTACATTGGAATACCACACATCATGAACCTGTAAGTGATTCTGCCATAATATTTGTAGAAATGTACCTCAAAAGGGAAAACTTAATTGTTGAATAACGTTAAAAGGTCGCTCTTTGATTTCATAGTTTCAAATTTAATTAGAGGTGGTCGTTTTGACCCATTTTGCTTATGAATGGGTCGTTTCTGGTTGTGGTTTATCTCAAAGGTTTCAAAAATTAATGGGTTAACTAAAGGATTACTTGCTTCCTTGTCATTTGAACTTGCCCACTCTTTGATAATTGATAATAAAGGGGAAACTTTAGGCATACTATCAATCATTAGGCAATTTTTATGCTCATCTTTGAGGGCAATGTGGTGTAGCTAATGATTCGCTATGTGTTGTACTTGCAGGTCAAATATGTTGCCATGTTGTGAAGTATGTTACAATGAGTTTACCAAGTGATTTAGAACTAAGACTTGAAGTGTACTTATTTATGTTTCTAGGTATGTTTTACATTAGATTTTAAATTATTTTGTTTTTTTTTAATTTTGTTTTCTATTAATTTTGTTTTTTACAGTCACTGAATTGAGAGTTAATGAATAGTTTCATTTTGTAAAATTTTGCACCTGTTTTAAAGATAGTAAATATTTTATTTACATGAATGGTCCAACTATATTTATGTAATAGCTAAAAATGGGTCAAGTAAATATTGGTAAACAATATAGTTTCTATTAAACATACGGTATGCAAGAATGTCTACATTAAACACTAAAAAATTAATTTAGTAAATCCTTAAACTTGCTGATATTCGTAAAAAATAATATTTGTTATGCAAGGTTTATATAGTTGTACTCTACTTTTACACTTATTTTAAAAAACGAAATTACATATTTTTTAAAAGTTGTTGACCGCTAATTTTTTAAAATTTGTTTTCAAGCCTGTTTAAACTTTTAGTTTTATGTTATTTTTGATGAAAAGCACCATATTATAATGTCTCTAATTTGTAACATTTTGGTGCAATGAAGGTTGTATACAATGTTTAGTAGGTTTTTTTTTTTGCTTATTGTGGTTCTATATTGTTGTACAACATTCTTAAGCACTCCTCATGTCCATCACCGTACATTCTTAAGTACTCCCCACATGTCGATCACCGCTTACAATGCGACGGTCTAGATAACCCTCTGACCCTCTCAATTTTTCTTCTTATTCTTTAGTTGCGATGGTGATTTGGGGAGATGAAAAAGAAGCCCCGGTTCCAAAAATGGAAGGATACAGTGCCATCGTGAGTGACGTTGCACGTATTCCGATCAAAATTGTGACTGTAGAATTGAGAAAATCCGCACAATTAGCATAACAATAGTCAATGTTTTACAAAATTTAACATAACAAAGTTTATCTTGTAAGTCAAGAATTTATTATCCGTAAACATATGAACGATGTCAAAAAGAATATTGTGTAGTTTTAAAAAGGCTTCCAGAAATTTTTACAAAACAAAAGCAAGTATCGTGTTACTAATTGTCACCCCCGCAACATCGCACGAGTTTCCAACTAGTCCTTAATAATTCATATATTATATAAATATTGTCTACGAAGGACGATGAATAGTAACCTTATTTTTATAATAATATATAGCTTTTTATTAATATTTTATTTAATATATTATAATAGTTTATTATTTACTTTCAATAACATATTTTTTTATTTTTTTTCCTTTTTTAAAAGCATATATTTCCTATACATTTTTTAATAATTCTTTTTTCCTTTTTTATTACGTATATTAACTTATTGATTAATTTGATACTTCTTTAATAATTTACATTTATAACTTATTCTAAAAACTTAAATACATAGCCGTGTTTGATTTTTTCCTCGACATTATGTTATAAGTTTTGTTAAAAACGAAATTATACTCAAAATAAAGTATTTATTTGGTATATAAAACGGTAGAATGATAAACTAAACGGTTCTAACGATTTGGATTTCTAAACAACATGCTCTATTTTCAAATCACTTTTGTTTTAAATTGTCTTTTGATCGCGGTTTCGCCGCAACGCGCGACGTCAAAAAAAACTAGTATGTATTAAGTCATAAGATGTTGATGAATGTATATATTTTGTCTTTTGTGGTTTTGTTTTTTTATATATTTTTATTATTATAATTTTGCCAAAGGAAGTTAAGCAAGCTTAGTTTTTATTAGTTTTTGTTGTACGCTTTTTCTAGGATTTGGTCGTCCTTTTGTTGCTACTTAGCACAATGTTTGGTGGTCATATTTGGTTCCTTAACTTTTTTCGTTCGGTTGCTATTTAGCACGATGTTTGGTAGCTTTTACGTCATGTATGTTATTTGGTGTTACAAATTCGTGTTTTTGTATTATTTTTTTTCCCTGTTTTGATCGTAGTTCAGTTGTTACTTAGCACGGGCCCGACAACGCTGGTAATACAGTTTTACGCCCCCCTGCCTCGCAACGCGAGAGGCTTAAGACTAGTTAATATTACTAGATATATGTCATCACGAGAATATTTCTCACATTTCTCGCAGATTTGTCACTTTTTACATTAACCTTAATCTGTATTGCTTTTTTTGTTTAAGATTTACTACTTTTTACGTATAACAAATTATGAAGTGAACAAAAATAGCGCACCAACCCATTGGGCTAATAACAAATCTTACCCCTCCTCACTCGACTAATCCAAAGTCTTTTTAAGATTAACTAGTTATTACTTTAATAGTTTATTCTGTAACAAAGATAAAAAAAGAATTATGTATTAAACATGATATTATATATATATATATATATACACATATGTAAGGAGAGTTATCTTGAGAACGCTAAATATTGCAAAAACCGTGAAACGAATGGAAAAACCAATCAAAACCAATTTTTTTTAATACAAACCTCATTGTATTATGCTCTCAATATTTAGCATTATCAAGATAATTAATTTATGATCTCAAAATCACTCTTATTAGATTTTTTACACATGTGTAAATATAACAAATTTACACGTGTAAATGGCAAACTTACACATGTGTAGATTTTTCTTATTTATGAATTAACGTAAATTTAAACGTGTAAATTAAATTTTAAACATTGTTTTCGAATAATAATGATAAGTGGAAAAAAATGTTTTTGAATTTGAATTATTTTTTACCAAGTTCTCGTGGTTTTTCATTCATTCTCACAATATTTAGCGTTCTCATTTGACCTTGTTAGGTCCTAAAAGTGTGAGACTGACGCATCAAATTAACGCAACGAGTTATGGTTGCGAACTAGGATTTACTTGGGTTAGTTTGTATTAAGTTCTGGACCTTTATAGGTCACTTGGGCATGCCATAGGCATGTGGGCCAGGCAAGCCCAAGGGAAGCCCATGAGGGGCATGGGCAAACCCTAGGTATAAATAGAACATTATGTTATAATTAGGGTTAAGCTTTGGAAAACCATTAGAGATAGCCTCCATTAGAGACTAGAGAGAGAAAGAGATCTAGAGAGAGAAACAACTTATATCAGACGGTTTTGCTATTCGGAGTAATAGAATTGCATGCAAGTTTGAAAGTGAATCGCGTGTTATTCTTATTCTCGTTCATCTCGATCTTCTTATTTCCCAGGTTTCTTGATCATCACCAAGTTTGGATTCCGCCCATCCTTGGTGATCGTTTGATATCGTTGTTTGATCCAGATTTTCAGGACTTTCAGAAGTTTCAGAACTTTTCCTTATATATATATATATATATATATATATGGAGAGGATCATGAGAAAACTAAATATAAATGAGAAAACTAGAAAACTAACTAAAAAAAGCATAAAAAACATACAATATATTTTTTTACAATTTTTTTTATAAAAAATCGCTGCTTTTTATGTATAAAAAAACTTGTACTGCACATGTGCACTATATGTGTACTACACATGTGCATTATACGTATATGTTGCACATGTGCATTATATGTTTTTTTATTTTTTTAAAAAGTTTTTTTATATAATATATATAGCGATTTTTTATAAAAAAAAAATAAAAAATAATTGCTATGTTTTTTGGCTTTTTTAGTTAGTTTTTTGGTTTTCTCATTTAAACTAGTTTTCTCATGATCCATCTCCTATATATATATAGGTAGAGGATCCTGTAAAAAAAACTAAAAGTGTGAGAAGGATAAGAAAGACTATGGTGATGACACATGTCCATATCTATTTTATTAGTTTAAGGGTAAGATGGTAATTTAACCCATAATCCTAATTAAAGATTTAATCTTGTAACCGAATTCATCAGTTATTTTAGGAATTCATCATAAGTTCCTATAAAACACCATATGAATTCTAGAAAATACCACAACTTGAATTGTAATACAACCATGGTGTTCTAAAATCTGTAAAGATTTTTGTTAATTTTGCAGCTATAAAACACCATACAGATTTCAAAAACACCATGAATTGAATACAGTCGTGGTGTTTTAACATTTAGAATGATTCTATTGCTATTCCAGATGTTAAAACACCATGATTGTAATCACAATACAATGTTACATACTCTAGATGTTAAAACACCATGACTTGAATCACAATTCATTATTTACAATGTTATGGTGTCTTATTTACGTCATGGTGTTTTACTGTAAAACACAATGCATTGGATCACAATATAATTAAAACACCATTGTATGAACAAAGAAAAAACACTATGGACTAAAACATCCAATCGAAATTTAATTTTTTTCTCTACATAAGTATAACAATATGGTACTCATATTAAAGATAAAAGACACTCATTAATATGTGTAACTTAAAAAAAAGAGTTACGTATAAAAAGTTATTGACGTTTAAAAAAGAAGGGGAGAACTTGCATGTGCATTGCATGTGACTTTCTAAATTTAAAAATATCAAATTTACCTTTATACCCTTAATCTAGAAAATTAATTATATTAATGGTAAATACTATTTACAAGATTGCTATCAAGATCTCAACCATTAGATTAAGATCTAATGATTTAGATTCTTTCTTACCCTTCTCACAAAAAAAACATCTTTTTTACAATAACCTTACCCTATATATATATATATACATATATATATATATATATACATATATATATATATATATATATAGTGAACCCAAAAAATACACTTATGTATTTGTGAACATTGGTGTATTTGTGAACTGAGTGAACAAATCCTGTCCATTGATTTACACTTGTGTATTGATAAATTAAGGGCATGGATTAGTTCACACGGTTCACTATTAAGGTGGTTGTTCACAAATGAACCTAACTCTATGTATAACCCCACCCTTTTATATATATATATATATATATATATAGTGTGAGGTTCATTTGGGAACACTAAAAAGTGGGGAACGAGGAAACACTTTTAAAATTTTAACTTAACATGTTAAAAAACATTTTTAAAATTTTTTTTCGACGCTTCTTCTTATAGTTACTATTAGAAGCATTTGTAATAAAAAAAATCAAGAACTAAAATATAAAAAAACTGTTAAAAAGGGTAAAAATGTTTTTTACATAAATTATTTTCTTTTTTCGAATAGCTTCCCGCTTTTATAAGGAAAAGCGCTGAAATTTCTTTTTAAAATTGATTTTTAACAAGTTAAGTTAATTTTATAATATACATATTTTTAACTGTTTTTTAAACATTTTTTGTATTAAAAGTGCTTCTACATGTATTTATAAGAAAAAGCGTCAAGAAAAATTTAGAAAAAAAAATAATTTTTAACATGTTAAGCATAATTTTTAAGAGTGTTTCCCGGTTTTCCACTTTTTTAGTGTTCCCCAATGAACCCTCCCATGTATATATAATAGGTTATATGCCCATGTGTTACACGGGTTATGAGTTGTGTTAAGAAACCTATATCTATAAAATAATATTTTTATAGTGTGTTACACGGCTAACATTATCTATCAAAAATCTATATTGACGTGTCGAGACGGAGATGTAAACTGCGTTTGAGTGACAAAAATCAACTTTGATCATAGCTTCAAGTGATTTGGGGAGCGAGATATATTCATATGTCATATATATTTTAATATAAATTTCAAGATAAAACAATATGAAAATGATTTTCTCATCAGATAGACCCAACCAACAACAAATATATATGTAACACAAAAAAAGAGAAAAGTAAAGACAATTCAATTTAAAACGTATAAACTAAATCACGCAATGAATTTTCATTACATAACAAAAATGTATGCTTTCAAGTGTGTTTATAGACACGTAAGCTTTACGAGATATGGGTTGTGTTAAAAAAATCTATAGCCATAAAAGTAATTTTTTTATTATTTAAAGATGGACTATATTTTTTAATAGAAACATAGTAGAGCACTTTTAAAGTAAAAATATCCTTGAGTTATGTGTTTGGAAAAGAAATTTTATTTAAATGATTTCTTATAAATTAAACATTAATTTTTTTAGGAAAAGGTAAAATTTTTTTTTTATAAAGTAACATATTATATATGTGGGTAGGTTTTATTTGTTTGGGTGATCCAATTGTACAAAAGTAATGCCTTAAACACTCTCAAAACTCAAAACAAACACTTCCCAAAGTACCCAGTCACAATTAACGGTTCAACACTCTCAAACACACACTCAAAGCTAAGAAAATCAAACAATCGGCGAACATTCAAGCACACGACGCTGACGGAAAATCAAACAATCGGCGAACATTCAAGCACACGACGCTGATTTTGTCAAGGCTTAAGATCCGGCGACGGTTATACATTAACATTCATCAGGTATGTTTCCAGCATTAGGTATCTTTTATTTGAACTGATTTCTTGTGTTTTTCAAGAATTCGTAGTTTAATTGTTTGATAATGTTAGCCTTAGTGTACAAAAACGAAAGAATAATGACCAGAAAATACAAGTTTACTTCAATCGTTTATGTTTTATGTTGATTTGTATAATTGTTTTTCATGAAACCCTAAAATGCTAATAACGATGAAAGGGCTTATCTTCAGATTACATAGCAAACTATAAAAGTTTTGGTTTGTCATTGTTGAATTTGATTACTTGGAACAATAAATCATAGATTTCGATTGTTTGCACTTCATTAGTGCCCTGTTTTGGTTAATCTGTTTATGTGCAATTTTTGGATCATTGTTAGTTGTAAAAATGGATTTGAACTTTGTTATTATTTTCTGAATGAATAAGATTCTGACCAGATATGGATCCAACCAAAATCAGTCCTTCATTCATAACGATTATTGATGATGAGGAGCCAGGGTTTATGGTATGATTTTTTTCATTACATGGTTATGTTATATGAATAATTGATGTTTTAATTTTACATGTTTGTATCACATTGTTAGATAATACCTAAGGACTTTGCAACTTTGGTGTGGAGAGATAAAGTCCCGTATAAAAAACAGTACAAATACGCGATGGCGATGGTTTGAGAATGGTACGAATTAAGAGAATAAATGGAGAACATGTAATTACTGAAGGTTGGATGATGTTGATCAGGGAACATGGATTAAAATTCAAAGATGCGGTATGGTTAAAAGCATCTGGCCCATTAAAATTTGAAGTTTTATGTTTTAAAGAACTTGTGTGTGGCAAGTCGTTTATCACAGCACATATTAAGAGCGATTGTGGAATGTGTGTAAGTGATTCTATATTACTTCGATAATCATTTTAAATTGTTTCATTTTTTATATTCTGAAGTAATAGTTTTTTGAATTTGTTTTGTAGCTAATACGAACAAAATTTGTGAATGAGTTTTACGGCCAAAACTTCACCTGTGGAAAGGTGAAAGTTTGTTTTGGAGAAAGAAATTGGAATGTCACCATGGATGGATGTTCTTGTTTAACAGCTGGATGGAGTAAAGTGGTTGAGGAGGAACCGTTAGACAAGGAATATTTCTTGGTGTTTACCAGCATTGATTCGAAAACCTTTGAAGTTTCTGTTTTTGATCCAGACAACTTAACAGAAGTTTATTTGAAAAAGGTTGAGATGGTTGTTTTAGATCACTCGGTATACGGCAATGAAAATATTAGATTTATTTGTTTGATAATATGCTGTTATACTGATTATGGTCTTATGGTTTTTAAATTTTGTAGTCTAATACCGATGGTGATGTGATACTTGGAACAAAGCTAGCGGATGTTGTTGGACCTTCACATGTTAAGCCGAGAGTGAGATCATAATTTACAAAGGTTTCATATTTTCATAAATGAATTCTAACTAACGTTAACACTAACTTTTTTTTTTGTAGTCCAAAGCTATTGCTGGTAATGATGTTGGAGTTTTGTCTGAATATGAACTCAAAAGAAATTCTAGAGATGTTAGTGTTCAAGTTGTTTGTTCTTCAAATATTTTATATGTTTTATTTTTAGGAATTGATTTATTAGTTTTATTTTCAAACTCTTACGTATAAATACTTATGAGTTTTATTGAAAAGGTTAAAGGCAACGGAAAGGTAGACGCTGCACAGGTCATGATAACCAAGAATGAATATTAGGTACGTCATTTTCCGTTTTTTATTAGTAATAGATGTAGTTATAAGTTATTAGTTGTTTGTGTTAGTTTCTGTTTAATATATATGTATAAATATGTTGAAATTTATTTAATAATGTTCAGACAAAGAGAACTTAAGTAGCAGATCTGGAAAGGTTAATGCACCAGCAACGATTGATTCGGGTGTCATGAAATTCACCAAGATTGCTGAAGAGAGAATTGTAAGTTTTTTTTGCCATTTTTTTAGGTTTAGTTAGTTGAACTATCTCAATTACATATGAATATTTTATAAATTACCTAATACAAATTGGTTGTGTTTTCCAACGACTACCAGCGAAAGTGTCAAGCGAATTGGATCTATCTCCTTAAAGAAGTCATGATTAAAAACCAAAAAGGTGAATTAAAAAATTGATGACGAGATCGGAGAGACATGGCACAGGTTTCCGTTATGGTTTTCATGGCTGGTCAACTTATTGGAAGGGTTGCGACATCAGCAAGGGTGACGAAATGTTCTTTGAGTTCGACAAGTCTACAAAGCTCTTGATATTATCGAAATAGTAAAGCATGTTAAAAACAAAAGGTCCCGTGCATGAAACTCGGAATTACTGGTTTTGGTGGTTGTTATTTGAAACATTTTGTGGTGGTCTTATTAGGATTTTGAATGTTGGGTTTGATAGAAAAAATTGTAGGTTAGGCACCTTTTGGTTGATGGTTATGTAAATGTGTGTTAACTTTTTGATGGGTGGTTAGTTGTTGCCTTTAGGAAGAACATATTGACTAAAATCATGTGATATATGAAACTTTAGTATTACAATGGTGTTGTCTTTAATAGAGGATAAATTTTGGTATGAATTCGTTTTTAGGCTACTTATCTCTACGACATATGTTTATCGTGTAATGATTTATATGTTATGCTATGAAACAATAGTCTATATCGTTTATGTGTAATGCAATGAAAAGGTATGTTTTTGATTGTTTAAAAAAACAAAATACACAAATAAATACTAATACAAATTACAAGTAAAAACTTATTTGTAGACAATATTAGATGTCTTATTAGTAAGCTTACCCTCATTATAAAGAATTCATAGTTTGAGTCCGTCTTTGCTCTTGAATATCGAAAGACCCAAGTAAAGTTGAAAATTCTTCATAGTAAGTAACATGTTAATGCGACTCGATCCAAGCTACAAAATACTTTTTTGTATGCTTTATTAACGCATTTATTAAGTATAAAATCTTAACAATTAACATTAAAGTGCGACTCGGACAAACCTACAAAACACATTTCAACATAACCCAAAATTCAAACCATTTGAATGTACTTAATAAAATGTCCAAGAAATAAAACATATTATATCTCTTTATATCTCAGTTATATAACCGTGACCTCACGAGGTATGGGTTGTTTTTAAAAAAACATATTTCACAGTTATTTTTTAAAAATGATTTCTTATAAATTAATAATACAAGATTTATGGAAAACACAAATATACAATATTTTTAAGGGAATTATATATTTTGGGGGAAAAAAAGTAAAACACTTTTAAACGGATACAAGCTTGCAACACTTTAAAATCTTTTCAATACGCACCACACTCCCCACTTCTCCCTCCCAAAACACAAAAACCCAGCTACCTTTCTCAACAAACGATTCCGGTCGTCCCGCACTTCTCTCTGCACAGATGTTCAACGGGAACTTCAAAATCCGATAACATTACTTTCATCTCGTTTCTTGATTTTTGAAGATTTTTTTAGTTTATGTGTTACATCATCATAATGTATAGTCATGAATACGAAATAATGATGACCGGAACTTCAATCGTTCGTCTTCTATGTGGATTTATTAACTTTTTTTACGATCACAGTAAATTTATGTTTATGTCTCGTTTATCATCAAACCCTAAATCATTCAAAACGTTAAAACCATAATGATCGGATGGAATAGCAGATTATTAAACATTTTCTTACTTTGGTTTACATTACTTGAAACCCTAAAAATGAAATGTGGATTGTTTGCGATTGATTAATACCCTGTTTTTGTTTATTTATTTATGTGTTCTTTTCCGATACTTGTGGGTTATAAGATTGGATTTTAAAGTATTTTAATGATTCTATGCAGATATGGATCCGACAATAATGGCTCCTTCCTTCCTCACTTTTATTGATAAAGAAGAATCTGTGTTTCTGGTATGTTTTTTAAAAATACATGGTAACGTTATATAATATTTGAGGTCATAGTTTGACATGTTTGCTTTTACTTTGTTAGACGATACCTGAAGATTTTGCAACTGTTTTGTGGGGAGATAAGATCCCCTATTGTAAAACAGTTGAGATACGTGATGGTGACTATTTGAGAAGGGTCGTATAAGGAAAAGAAATGATGGACCGATATTTACGGATTGATGGGTCATGTTAGTTAGAGATAATGAATTGAAATACAAAGATGGAGTTTTGATAAAAGCAGTTGGCCAGGTGAAATGTGAAGTATCGTGGTTTAAAGATTTGGTATGTCACAACTCGTATATTACAGCGCATTTTGAAACCCAACTTGGAATGTCTGTAAGTTACTACATATTAGTTCAGTGCTCATTTTTAACAACTTTTAAAATTGTGAAATAGTGTACTAATAATTTTTTAAATTTTATTATAGCTAATGGCAGATAAGTTTTTTAATAAGTTCTACGGTAAAGATTTCAAAGGTGGTATAGCAACGGTGTATTTTGGAGACAGGTGTTGGAAGGTTAAACTGGAAGGAGGCAAGGAAAGTAGTTGTTTCAAGGCGGGATGGTGTAAGGTGGTGGAAGAAGTCCCTTTAGAGAATGAGTATTTATTGGTTTTTACTAGGCTGGATTCAAATAGCTATGATGTTACTGTTTACGACCCGGAAACGGGAACAGAAGTTTTCTTAAAAAAGGTTGAGGTGGTTGTATTAGAACATACGCTATACGACAATGAAAGATTACATATATTTCTTTAATAGTGTCTATTATTAGACTGATTTTTGTATTATGTTTTTTATATTTATAGAATACTGCGGATGCGAAAAAAAAGATGGAATCAAAGTTGGCAACTGCTGTGTAGGAAGAAGATCTTGAAGGAAGCTCAGAAGATGTTAGTATTGGCGTTGTGAAGGTTAAAGGAAAGGCTAAAGTAGATGAGGTTCAGGTATTGATAAACATAAATGAATATGTTTTATATCTCATAGTAATAGAGGTAGGTAAAACTTAAAACTTATTTAAGTTACTTTATGATTAATATTTATGTATAATATGTTCTAATTATTTTAATTATGTTCAGTCAAATAGGAGTCTTCGTAGCAGAATGATAGTGGCTGATAACAAAAGTCCTGAAAGGCAAGAGAGCGTTCAAAGGGTTAACGAAGCACCAGATGTTGGAGCAGTGGTTTTTAAATTTACAAAAATTGCAGAAAACAGAATTGTAAGTTTTTAAACATTTTTTATTGTTTACTTAGTTCAAGTGTCTCAATTACATATTAATAGTTTTATAAAACTTGATACAATATTGTCTTTCTAGCGGCTGAAATCAAAAGTCTCGTCCGAATTGGGATTGACGCCTTCCAATCTTAAAGAGGTGACGATTAAAAACCTCTCCGGTGAAATGAAGGACTTGATGACAAGATCGGAAAAACATGGGAAAGGGTTCAGATATGGTTTTGTTGATTGGTCAAGTTATTTGAAGGCTTGCAATATCAATTTCGGCGCTGAAATGTTCTTTGAGTTCCAGAAGTCAACTCAGCTATTGACATTAACAAAGGTTGCGGAGAAGATAAAAAAGAAAAGGTCTCGTGCATGAACTTTGATGTGGTAGTTATTGTTATAAACAGTTGGTGGTACTCTTTCTGGTGGAAGTTTTTGAGGGTTGGGTGGTGGTGAAAAACTTGTCTTTTAGACACATTTTGGTTCATAATTATGTACAGGGTAGTTTTGGTAGTTATGCACAGTTAGGGTGGTGGTGAAAAACTGTTGAATGGGTTTGTTGGTTAGGGTCTTTTGGTAGAACTGATGAAGTAAAAACATGTAGTGTATTAACCTATAGTCTAACGATGATGTTGTCTTTAATAGATGACAACTTTTGGTATGACTTCGTTTCTTGTCTAATGATATACATATGTCTAGCTGGTAATCTGTCACACCCTGACTCGCAGCGGAAGACAAATGCAGGGTGCGGCAGACACGTGGTAATTCTTCATAGTTTAAAAACGTGATATTATAAACAGAGAGAACCTCGGTAACAACATACTACTAATATCATATTACAACCCACAGTTCAAGTACGGTACTACGAGCTACTACAACTCTTATTCTTACTATCCAAGCCATCCACACTAACGTTCCTTATTCCTGTTTAGTCTTACCTGAAATGCATTTTAGTTTTTAAAAGGGTGAGCTAAACGCTGCGTGAGTTCAACTGGTTTAGTTGTTGTGTAACCATATGTGTTAACAAGTTTAATTGCGCAAGTCTCAGTTCACGGATTTATCACCACAAACACCTTCAGCTAGCAGGACCGTGTTACAACAAGCACCTGCGGCTTGCCGGACCGTGTCATAACAGACACCTTCAGCTTCCCGGACCGTGTTACAACAAGCACCTTCAGCTTGCCGGACCGTGTCATAACAGTCACCTTCAGCTTGCCGAACCGTGGGTCATAAACTTTACATCATCACAAGTTGGTGCAATTAACACAGTTTTGTAACATGCAAACCATCTCAGAAAACAGTATCACAGTTTAAAAGTGGTGGAGGATACTTACTCCCAATTTGGTGTAATCAACACAGTTTTTAACATGCAAGTCCCCAGAAACAGTAAAACAATTTAAAAGTGAGGAAGTGAAACTCATAGTACGAGTAGTAGTCTCAACAAAAGGGTGATCAGGCAACTGGATCAACTTTAATAGCAAGCATGCAAGTACAAACTAAAAAATCAATATCTAGGTTGGTAATGGTTATAACTTGGATCTGGTCAGGAGTTTTTACTCCGGATTGAGTCTATAGGACACTGGAATGGTGATGGATGTCAGGGTAGTATTAGTTTTCAGTTTGGCTTCCGGGAACTGTTTCGCGTGCCAGCCAAAGTCAGTAATTTAACGTGTTCGGATAATGGTACGGGAATACCAATAGTGCTTTGTCATTTAAGAATGATTAGCTTTTCATTAAGGGAGTTTGAGTGTTTGGAGAGTCTAAGTTGCCCAAATCTGAGTTTCCATTTTCACCGTCGGGAATTCTCCCGAACTGTCTTAGGACACTCCCATAGTGCCTAATTTGCCCGGGACTCTCCCAGAATACTCCCGGTGTCCCAGTTTTAGTTTTTGTCGGGTTAAGTCAGCTCCCAGTTCCGGCAAGTTCGTTATACGGTAAACTGCCGAAATTGATTGAAAATAACTCATTTTTAATTCCATAAATTCCCATTTAATCTATAATTTGAATAAAAATATGTAAATTTTAATACAAGTCAGTAAAAATCAGTAGATTATGGGAAAAATAATTTGGGAATATATTTTGGCATTTTCCTTATTTAAATAAATTATTTATAAAACAATATTTAATCAAATAATTAATATTATTTATCACTAGTGGTCCAAAAATTCCCAAAAAATTCCAGAACATTCTTTACATGTCCAGGATCTTCTCACAAAAATTTGAGATTTTTCCGATTTTTGCGTTCCCGGCTACCGAAAACTCGCAAAAACGCGGATTTTCCCCATATGTTCCTCAGTGTCTATGTAAAATTTGGTGATATATTGAAATTGTTTGGTAATTTTTCCGAAATTCTTTCGGTAAAACAGTCAAAGATTCACAAAAAATCGTAGAAATTTTCAAAAAGTATTAAATTTTACGTGGACCTTCCTGACAATACCCTACATCACCACACCAAATTTCAGCTCAATCCAAGTATCACGGACCAACTTATAGTCAAAACAATAATCTGCCTACTCTAGATTCGGTTTTCGGGCGATATACCCAGTGCAAGCTTCGTTTCCGCAGGTTTTTCTTGAGTCCAGAAGGGTGTAGGAGCTATATTCAGTACCTACACATCAAGTACAATCCAAATATCCTAGAACTTAGATCAATCAAGCTTTGTTTCATTGTTTTTCGGTTAATCGAATAGTTATGCGATTTTTGACGAATAGGTGTTGATTAAGGTATCAAAACCCAAATATTTGTGATCATGGCTGCCATATAACACCAGGGAATTCCCAAGGTGTTCTTATTCAGCCCATAAACTTGTTTAAACCTTCAAAAATCTTGGATTAAAATGAGTTTTTCGGTTAGAAATCACGTTTAATCAAGAAAACATGATTAAAACCATAAGAACCAAGGTTTATACCTTTAATTTGAAGTTATTAAGAAGATGATCAGCTGAGATTTATGTTGTTTATGGCAGAATTTGAGAGCTTTTGGTGGAATTTTGAGAAATTTATGAAAGAATTAAATGAAAAATAAAAATATATAAGGGGGGTCCATGTGGGACACCTCGTGCTCCGTAACACGCGCTAAAAGATGATGTTTATCTTTGGTTTTGCGTTTAGGTTCGTTTTCGGGTCCCGTACGCGTTCTCGATTCGTAAAACGGGCTCCTTTTTTGCGTTCTTAGTGTCAAAAGACTCAGTTTTAGAAATCGTGCTTAATCGTCTCGAAATCCGAACCCAGTTACGTTTAAACATAAAAGTCTCTTATTAGGGTGGTTTAAATGTTTTTAAGCTTGACCGATCGTTCCTTGCACATTTGGTTGCCTTATGTTATGCCCGAAACGAAGGCGTTTCCCTAACCGAGAAGCTGCTTCGTTTTGCGTGCCCAGGCTTCGATTAGGTTCAAACCTTATGTCACAGTATATGGCACAAAACTAAGTTGTTTCTGGAACTCGGGATCTTAATTGATGCTACCGATAACCTAATAATCAACATCAAAGGTTTAATGCGCTGTTAAACGTCAAGTCTCCGTTTAACACGTTGTTCAAGGCTAAGGACACCAACCTCACATCGTTGGCCCTTAATAGTGTCATGTTAACCATAACGTCCTCTCGGATTCCTCCGAGACATAATAACAATTGCTCAGTATAGCACACAAGTCATACAAGTTTACGAAGTTTACACGCAATTATTGCTCTAAGCATGACTTAAAGTTTAGGATCAATTAAGGGGTACCTGGTTTCGTCATGGGTATCACAGTCTCCCCTGATTAAGAAATTTCGTCCCCGAAATTTACCATGTCTAGCTAGGGGAAAAGGTGGGGATATTTTCTACGGAATTCATCCTTTCGTTCCCAGGTATATTCAGGTCCTTGTTTCGAGTTCCACCGGACTTTAACCAGTGAAATCTTGTTATGCCTCAATTGTTTGACCCTGCCATCAACTATTTTCACCGGCTCTTCCACAACGTGGAGTTTATCATCAACGTGTTTGTCTTCCAATGGTATTTGAGTGGCCTCGTCCGAAAGGCACTTCTTTAAGTTCGAAATGTGGAGGACATTATGAATGGCACTAAGCTCGGTTGGTAGCTTCAACCGATATGCTACGGGACCTACTTTTTCTAGGTTATTGTAGGGTCCAATGTATCGCGGGGTTAACTTTTCGGTCTTTCCGAATCTGATAACGCTTTTCCATGGCGACACTTTTAGCAATACCCGTTCACCCACTTCGAACGATAACGGTTTCCTACGTACATCAGCCCAACTCTTTTGCCGACTCTGAGCGGCTTTCAGACGATTCCGAATCTGATGGACCTTATCGGTCATTTCCTGAACTAGTTCAGATCCCGTCAGTTGAGTGTCACCCACTTCGACCCAACAAAGTGGTGATCGGCACTTTCGACCATAGAGTCCTTGTTCGGGGCTGCTTGGATACTACTGTGGTAACTATTGTTATATGAAAATTCTACTAGTGGAAGATTTTTGTCCCAACTTCCTCCGAAGTCCAGGACACAAGCACGAGGCAAGTCCTCTAGTGTCTAAATCGTGTGTTCCGATTGACCGTCGGTTTGGGGATGGTAGGCAGCACTCAGATCGATTCCCGTCTCCAAAGCTTCTTGTAGCTTTTGCCAATATCACGAAGTAAAATGGCTGTCTCGGTCAGAAATAATAGCAATCGGGACACCATGTCTAGCTACTATCTCATTAGTGTAGATTTCGGCTAGCTTGTCGGTTTTGTAAGTGGTATGGGTCGGAATAAAGTGTGTGGATTTGGTCAATCTATCCACGATTACCCAAATCGCGTCATGACCACGAGACGTTTTTGGAAGATGGATCAAGAAATCTATCGTGATTTGTTCCCATTTCCATTAAGGTATCTCGGGTTGTTGCAACATTCCCGATGGTTTCTGATACTCGGCCTTGACTCGTGCACAAGTCAAGCATTGGCTCACGTATTCGGCCACGTCCTTTTTCATCCCCGGCCACCAGTAAAATTCTTTAAGGTCATGGTACATCTTATCTGTACCGGGGTGAATCGAATATTTCGACTTATGATCCTCGTCCATTATTAACTGTCTTAACTCCGAATTTGCAGGAATCCCCACTCGATTCTTGAAATACAACACCTCGTCCGTTTTCCTCACAAAACTTTTCTCATTCCCGTGCAATCCTTCGCTAGGTAACTGGCTTTCTTCTAGGGATTGCCTCTGCGCGTTCCGGATTTGATCTATCAGGTTTGTCTACACAATCATTCCCAAGGCTCTCACTCGGAGGGGTTTAATTCGATCTTTCCTACTTAGCACATCCGCTATTACATTAGCTTTCCCCGGGTGGTACTTTATCTCACAGTCGTATTCGTTTAACAGTTCCACCCATCTACGCTGCCTCATGTTCAATTCCTTTTGGTCGAAGATATGTTGGAGGCTTTTGTGGTCAGTATATATAGTACACTTGTTACCATATAAGTAATGTCTCCAAATATTTAGTGCAAATATAGCAGCGCCTAGTTCCAAATCATGCGTCATCTGATTCCTTTCGTGCACTTTCAACTGTCTAGAAGTGTACGCAATAACTTTATTCCTTTGCATAAGGACTCATCCAAGCCCTTGTCGCGATGCATCACAATATACGACAAAGTCGTCATTACCTTCGGGTAATGTTAGAATTGGGGCCTCACATAACTTTCGTTTTAACAGCTGGAACGTTGTTTCCTGATCTTCACCCCACTCGTACTTCCGGTGCTTTTGCGTCAAAGCGGTTAGCGATTGGGTGATACTTGAGAAGTTTTCGATGAAGCGACGGTAATATCCCGCCAGTCCCAAGAATTGGCGTATCTCTTTTGGAGATTTCGGCGCAGGCCAATTCTTGATCGCTTCTATCTTGCTTGGATCTACATGAATTCCATATTGATCCACCACATGTCCTAAAAATTGCACGGCTTGCAACCAAAAGTCGCACTTAGACAACTTAGCGTATAGTTGTTTTGTTCGTAGTATCTCCAAGATAGCACGTATGTGATGTTCGTGCTCGTCCTTACTCTTGGAGTAGATTAATATATCGTCGATGAAGACGATAACAAATTTATCAAGGTATGGTTTACATACCCGGTTCATGAGGTCCATAAATACCGCATGTGCGTTGGTTAGCCCGAAGGGCATAACTAGGAACTCATAATGGCCATAACGAGTTCGAAACACTGTCTTAGGAATATCGTCCTCTTGGACCTTCACTTGATGGTAACCTGACCGAAGATCTATCTTAGAAAAGTATCGAGCTCCTTGTAGCTGATCAAAAAGATCATCGATTCTTGGAAGAGGGTAACGATTCTTAATAGTGACCTTGTTCAACTCTCGGTAGTCAATGCACATGCGGAAGCTACCGTCCTTTTTCTTCACCAACAAGACTGGGGCTCCCCAAGGAGAATAGCTAGGACGGATGAAACCACGATCATGTAACTCCTACAGCTGCGTTGATAGTTCTTGCATCTCAGACGGTGCAAGACGATATGGGGCTTTGGCAACGGGTGTCGTTCCCGGTATTAGGTCGATGCGAAACTCGACTTGCCGATTAGGCGGCAATCCGGGCAATTCCTCTGGGAATACATCAGGGTATTCACATACTACTGGGATGTCCTCAATACGCTTCTCGGCTGGTTCCTCTGTCGTGACGCTGGCTAAAAATGCGTCACATCCTTGTCGTATATGCTTCAATACCTTAAGGTGAGATATGAGGTTACCATGATCGCATTCGTCGGGGATAAAGGAATTTTCAAAACCTTCTGATCACACAACACTTCCGCACGATGGCTGGACAACCAGCCCATTCCTACAACGATGTTGAAACTACCCAATTCTACGGGTAATAGTAAATTGGCAACCCTTAAGGGTTATAAGGCAGTTAACCATAAGTTGGTGACTGGTAATCGGTTTCCCGCTGGCAAGTTTGATGGTATAGGGTTGTTTTAAGTCAATAGCGGGCATATTCAATAATGGCAAAAACGCAATGGAAACATAACTTCTATCAGCTCCTGTATCAAATAATACCGACGCAAATTGATCGGAAACACAAAACGTACCTGAAACTACATTGGGATCCTGGCGTGCGTCACCAGGCCCCATGACAAAGGCACGACCTCGAGCTGCATTCGAGGTAGATACTTGGTTCTGTGTATTCCTTCCTGCCATCTGCTGAGCTAACTTTGGGCAACTATTTCGTAAATGCTCCGTACTGCCACATCCACGGCACGTACGGGGGTAGGTAACCTGTTGCGTTGGTCGTTGGGGTTGCTGCTGTAGAGGCTGAGGGTTAGGGGGTTGGAAGCGAGTTGGTTTAGGGTCTGGTTTCATGGACATCTTACAATTTTTGGCAAAATGCCCATTTCTATGACACCTCGAGCATCTCGCTGCTTGACATGCACCATAGTGGTGGTAAGTACACTTGTTACACTTCGGGGCCTTTCCTTTGTAGTTATCAGAGTTACCCGTTGGGGTAGTCGTGGTGCAACTCTGGCTAGTTGCTTTCCCTTTCTTCGGTGTTGCTGCCCTGGCTCGACCTTCTGGGGCTTCCCGCTTATTCCCTATCACTAATCCATTGGGTCCTTCAATTCCACTAACTTCCATTGGGTTGTAGTCCATGACGTGCGTGTACGTGCAAACCAGTCTAACCTTGTTTTGCGCGTTGTTTGGATTGTCGTTTTGACCTACGGTCCTTGTTTTAGGTTTGGTTGTGGGTTAGCATTGATACCGGCACTAACCTGCGCCACAATCGTGGGAATAACTGCCTGAAGCTGTTGCGCTATCATTTGCGCAATTTCTGCCTCAGTCATTTGTGATGCGCGTTTCGGGGCCATTCTATTATAAACAATAGATGTATATGTATCAAGGTCACGTATCCAGTTAACCCAAATCACATATTCGGTTAAAACACATCGCACACTTCATCACACACATGAGTCCACGACACATATTGTCAAAAGCATCATATATATATATATATATATATATATATATATATATGTAATATCGTCACCATACAAGCGTCAAAATTTGCACATAGACTTAACCCATAAGGGCCGGTGCTTAAATGTGCTGTCAAAACATGTCACCAAAGTGACGTACATATGCCATACTATGGAGAACATGGACTACGAAAACAACGAAACACTATGACTACATCACCACCTCGACATGAGTATAACCCAGTGCTTGGTAGGATGTACAAAAGGTACATCACCTCTAACTATAATAGCAAGAAACCAAACTATGAATGCCACATCCACCATGCCAACCCTCCAAAACCTGCTACCAAACTTACAATGGCACCGATACATCCGTATACCAATTCCCGGAAATGATCCTGCTCATGATGAACATATCTCATACCCTGCTGTAAGGCAATGATCACCTGTTGTAAGACGATCAGATAGTCTCCCATCGCTCTCCTATACTGCTCGTCCTCATCCCTCACCATCCGTAGCAAGGAGATCTGCTCGAACAAATACCCCATCAAACTGCTCTCGGTGATGGGAGCAAGTGTCTCCTGAGGAGGAACTGGTATGCCCCAGACAGGGGGTGTAGAATCTCTAACCGGACGAGAAGGGCCACCTCGCTCATAAGTATGTAAAGGAGAAAAGTCTTCTCTAGGTGGTGACAAAAAAACGGGCGGTAAAATGCTGCTGGGTCCCTATGGGTACGGGTATCAGACGAATAGGGGAAACGGGTGGTGTACACACATGCACAGGGACATGCACCCTCCGACGAGCTGTCTTTCAGAGGCCATGGGTGGGTATCTCGTAGGAACTAGGTGAAGAGAGTGAGTAAGCACTCCAGGTAGAAGGAGTCTAAGGCTCAGGAGGAGTCTCCGATGAAGGTAAGCGAGGTGCTACCGGCTCCCACTCCCAATGCTCCGTAGCAGGAGTAGGGCTCCGGGGGATCAGTCCTAACTGAATAGCAATGTCTGGGGTACGACTATGCTCCGAGGAGCTAGTCAGACAGTAAGATGGAGAGCGGTAGGCGCTCGAGACCTCTCCCTCGCGCCTAGTACGAGGTCTGGGTGGGTAAGGACCACAACAGTAACTAGAAGGATCGGTCTCCGTATGAGAGGTAGTCTGGCGACTAGAATGATGCAAAATGATATATGTAGAAAGAAAACCACATACAACGCTGATTTGACTGCCCGACATAACCAACTCAACATCCCACAATTATACACATAAGCACGTATTGCACACAATTTTGATTTTTAAGATTTTAAAAAATTATTCATGATTGGTGACGTTAGTAGACGGATTTCCGTCCTATCTCAATGACGTTCCTAGAACTCCCAAGTATGAGAAGATAAATTATGGTGTTCCGAACCACAATAATTTATTTGCCCCACCAGGGCTTCCTGTTAATAGCCATACTACTCAGTTTTTAGAGGTTCTCAGCGTGTGGAGACTAACTTAGGATTATAGTCTAGGTTCTTATACCTAGTTCTCTATAACCGAAGGCTCTGATACCATCTTCTGTCACACCCTGATTCGCAGCAGAAGACAAATGCAGGGTGCGGCAGACACGTGGTAATTCTCCATAGTTTAAAAACATGATATCATAAACAAAGGATACCTCGGTTACAACATACTACTAATATCATATTACGAACCACAGTTCAAGGACGGTACTACGAGCTACTATAGCTCTTACTCTGTTACAGTTTACTATCCAAGCCATCCACACGAACGTTCCTTATTCCTGTTTAGTCTTACCTGAAATGCATGCTAGTTTTAAAAAGGGTCAGCTAAACGCTGCGTGAGTTCCACTAGTTTAGTTGTTGTGTAACCATATGTGTTACTAAGTTTAATTGCACAAGTCACAGTTCACGGATTTATCACCACAAACACCTTCAGCTAGCAGGACCGTGTTACAACAAGCACCTGCGGCTCGCCGGACCGTGTCATAACAGACACCTTCAGCTTGTCGGACCGTGTTGCAACAAGCACCTTCAGCTTTCCGGACGGTGTCATAACAGACACCTTCAGCTTGCCGGACCGTGGTTATGAACTTTACATCATCACAAGTTGGTGCAATTAACACAGTTTTGTAACATACAAACCATCTCAGAAAATAATAACACAGTTTAAAAGTGGTGGAGTGAAACTCACTCCCAACTTGGTGTAATCAACACTGTTTTTAACATGCAAGTCCCCAGAAACAGTAAAACAATTTAAAAGTGGGGAAGTGAAAACTCCCAGTACGAGTAGTAGTCTCAACAAAAGGGTGATCAGGCAACTGGATCAACTTTAATAGCAAGCATGCAAGTACGAACTCAAATCAGTATCTAGGTTGGTAATGGTTATAACTTGGATCTGGTCAGGAGTTTTTACTCCGGATTGAGTCTATAGGACACTGGTATGGTGATGGATGTCAGGGTAGTATTAGTTTTTAGTTTGGCTTCCGGGCACCGTTTCACGTGGCAGCCAAAGTCAGTAGTTTAACGTGTTCGGATAATGGTAAGGGAATACCAATAGTGCCAACACGTCGTCATTTAAGAGTGATTAACTTTTCATTAAGGGAGTTTGAGTGTTTGGGGAGTCTAAGTTGCCCAAATTTGAGTTTCCATTTTAACCGTCGGGAATTCTCCCGAACTGTCTTAGGACACTCCCATAGTGCCTAATTTGCCCGGGACTCTCCCGGAATACTCCCAGTGTTCCATTTTTAGTATTTGTCGGGTTGGGTCAGCTCCCAGTTCCGGCAGGTTCGTTATACGGTAAATTGCCGAAATTGATTTAAAATAACTCACTTTTAATTCCATAAATTCCCATTTAATCTATAATTTGAATAAAAATATGTAAATTTTAATACAAGTCAGTAAAAATCTGTAGATTATGGGAAAAATAAATTGGGAATTTATTTTCGCTCTTTCCTTATTTAAATAAATTATTTATAAAACAATATTTAATCAAATAATTAATATTAATTATCACCAATGGTCCAAAGATTCCCAAAGAATTCCAGAATATCTTTCACATTTCCAGGATCTTCTCACAAAAAATTGAGATTTTTCCAATTTTGTTTCGGTGCGTTCCCGGCTACCGAAAACTCGCAAAAACGCGGATTTTTAGCCCACATCAAAACTCAACCAATGGACTCCGAAATTTCCCAGAACATTCCCCATATGTTCCTCAGTGTCCCTATAAACTTTGGTTATTTATTGAATTCGTTTGGTAATTTTTCCTAAGTTCTTTCGGTAAAACAGTCAAAAGTTCACCAAATATCGTAGAAAATTTCAAAAATTCTAAAATTTACGTGGAAGTTCCTGACAATACCCTACATCATCACACCAAATATCAGCTCAATTCAAGTATCATGGACGAAGATATAGTCAAAACAATAATCTGCCTACTCTAGATTCGGTTTTCGGGCGATATACCTAGCGCAAGCTTCATTTTCGCAGGTTTTTCTTGAGTCCAAAATGGTGTAGGAGCTATATTGTACCTACACATCAAGTACAAACCAAATGTGCTAGAACTTAGATCAATCAAGCTTTGTTTCATTGTTTTTCGGTTAATCGAATAGTTATGCGATTTTTGTCGAATAGGTGTTGATTAGGGTATCAAAACCCAAAGATTTGTGATCATGGCTTCCATATAACACCAGGGAATTCCCAAGGTGTTCTTATTCAGCCCATAAACTTGTTTAAACCTTCAAAAATCTTGGATTAAAATGAGTTTTTCTTTTAGAAATCGCGTTTATTCAAGAAAACATGATTAAAACCATAAGAACCAAGGTTTATACATTTGATTTGAAGTTGTTAGAAGATGATCATCTGAGATTTATGTTGTTCATGGCAGAATTTGAGAGCTTTTGGTGGAATTTTGAGAAATTTATGAAAGAATTAAATGAAATATATATATATATATATATATATATATATATATATATATATATATATATATATATATATATATATATATATATATATATATATATATATATATAAGGGGGGGTCCATGTGGGACACCTCGTGCTTTGTAACACGCGATAAAAGATGATGTTTATCTTTGGTTTTGCATTTAGGTTCGTTTTCGGGTCCCGTACGCGTTCTCGATTCGCGAAACGGGCTCCGTTTTTCGCGTTCTTAGTGTCAAAAGACTCGGTTTTAAAAAACGTGCATAACCGTCTCGAAATCCGAACCCAGTTATGTTTTAATCATAAAAGTCTCTTATTAGGGTGGTTTAAGTGTTTTTAAGCTTGATCGATTGTTTCTTGCACATTTGGTTGCCTTATGTTATGCCCGAAACGAAGGCGTTTCCCTAACTGGGAAGCTGCTTCGTTTTGCGTGCCCGGGCTTCGATTAACTTCAAACCTTATGTCACAGTACATGGCACAAAACTAAGTTGTTTCTGTAACTCGGAATCTTAATTGATGCTACCGATAACCTAATAATCAACGTCAAAGGTTTAATGCGCTGTCAAACGTCAAGTCTCCGTTTAACACGTTGTTCAAGGCTAAGGACACCAACCTCGCATCGTTGGCCCCTAATAGTGTCATGTTAACCATGATGTGCTCTCGGATTCCTCCGAGACATAATAATGATTACAGTAGCACACAAGTCATACAAGTTTGCAAAGTTTACACGCAGTTATTGCTCTAAGCATGACTTAAAGTTTAGGATCAATTAAGGGGTATCTGGTTTCGTCATGGGTATCACATAATCGTTTATGTCTTGTGCTAAAAATAAGTATCCTTTCGATGGTATTAAACAACAAAATAGAGATACAAATACAAATAGAAGTAGAAATTACAAATAAGTAAAAACTTCTTTGTAGACTACATTAGATGTCTTATTCGCAAGCTTACCCTCATTATCAAGAATGCATATTTTAAGTCCGTCTCCACTCTTGACTCTCGACAAAGCAACGTAAAGTTGACCATGAGAAAATACTGGATGTTTCAAAAACAAACCAACTTTGGATAACAACTGCCCTTGACTTTTATTAATCGTCATAGCGAAACATAAAACAAGAGGAAACTGTCTTCTTTGAAATCTAAAAGGAACCTTCTTATCTGAGGGTATTATACCAATTCTAGGAATAAAAGTTCGAGCACCAATGTTACTTCCAGATATCACTTTTGCTTCAATAACGCGCCTTCCAAGTGATATTACCTTTAATCGAGTTCCATTGCACAACCCATTTTTTTGATCAAAATTTCGAAGGAGCATTACAGGAACACCGACCTTTAGTACTAATTTGTGATTTGGAACACTGGAGATTTTAAGGCCATTAAGTACTTCAGGAGAGTATAACCTTTGATCAAAATCATCCTAAAGATTTTCTGACTCACAAATACTATCCGAGCTGAAGTATTCCATGCAATCTCCTTGAAACATTAACAATAACTGAGAATTAATTTTGTCAACAACTTCATTCGTCGGTGCAAGAATGGCTCTTTCTTGGTAAAAGCCAGGATTTTGGTAATTTCTAAGAAGACAGGGATAAACAAAATCTATAAGACTTGAAATAGGATCAACGGAATCAATGATTAAAAGATCATCAGGTATGTCTATAATCGCATCACCATCGTTACATCCGCCTAATTTGCCTTCACCCAAATCCAACAACCACTGAGCAAAGATTTGTGTTTGCTCGACATCATTAATACCATTTCCTGTAGTCAATCTCATATTCTTGGTTAAAGTGAGTACTTTGCACGTGTCCCATATGTAGGAAGAAGTTAACGAAGCATTAACAATGTCTTGTCTACTACCACCTTGAATGACAGGAAGAGTGTGTCTGAAATCTCCACCAAGTACGATTGTTTTACCTCCAAATGGACTTTCAGAATTATCAGAACCATCACAATTCAATATGTCTTTTAAAGTTCTATCCAAAGCTTCAAAACCATGTCTGTGTATCATTGGTGCTTCGTCCCATATAATCAATGATGTTTTCTTTAATAGATTTGCAATATCACTGTTGGGGATTATAGGACAAATTGAGTCTTCATTTAGATTGATGGGGATGAGAAATCGAGAGTGAGCTGTTCTACCTCCTGTAAGCAGCAAAGATGCAATCCCACTTAAGGCAACATTTAAAACAATTTCCCCTTTCGATCTTAGAGATGAAGATAATGTTTTCCAAAGAAATGTTTTACCGGTACCTCGATAACCGTAAACAAAAAAAAAACACCACCTTTGTTGTCTTCAATGGCTTTCATAATATCATTATAAATAAATCTTTGTTCATCGGTTAATGAAACTAAAAGGTTCTGAAACTCCTCTTCAAGATGAATTCTATCATAATCCAGCTCTTCAGTAATCAAACGATTATTTGAAGTAGAAATCAATTCATGATCAGGGTAAGGCATTGTATTAAAATTTCGTAAGCTGGAATTATTACGAATTAAAATCTTCTCAATCTCATACAAAGTGAGATTTTTAACTTGATCATCAGTAAGGCATAAATCTGAAATAACAAAGTGAGATATATTTTTAGATTAAGATTATCCGGTGTATAAGAAACAAAATATTTGTTATACTATATGATTATAAGTTTTTTCAAAAAAGTAAATATATATATTTTTTATGTATGAGGTCTATAAACCTAAGGATTATAAAATAAGCCTAAAAAATAGAAATTATTAAAACGGAGTTATACCTGGATTCTTTAAAATAAGTTGTTGTTTATAAAGGATGCCATCTGATAATAATTTCCAAGTTTTTTCCCATACACGTTCCGGCAAAGGCAAAGTGTGGCACGTCAACATCGTAGCAAACAATGTGCGAAGATAAAAACCGGAGCCTGAATGACTTGCTTCTTGGATAGCTTCTATATATTCCCTATCATCATCTAATAGACCGTGAGCATAACATGCTTCTCTAAAGGTATTAAATTTGCGACCATTTACAGTGAGGATGTCGTCAAAGGATCGGGGACCTTTAACTTTGTTTAAAAGAATCCTCAAAAAATAAGCCTCGCCAAGGGTAGGAGAAACAACATGAATTCTTCCAATTGAAAAAACAATAGTTTTCCTTCATTTCCAACACCGTTCAGCCTTTCTCCAAACAAACTTAGTAAGGAATTCAACGTAAGTAAGCTCCCGGGCAACGTCATCACTTTGATTACAATCCATCCAAGATGAAAACATTGAAGAATTAATTGACGTCCTGTTGAGAACTTGATCAATATGATCGTCTTCACCATATACAACATTTTGTTGGTTCGGAAGATGAAATAGGAGACGAATAACAGCCGGATACCTATAGTGAACATCATATGCGAATATACGCCATGATGCCTCACATGCAAACAAATATCGACAATCATAGTATTAGGTTATAAAATTATATATACTAACTTTAACATTAAACAATCATATTAGTAGTTATCGTTTACATTAAAATAGCAATGATTTAATCTTAAAGATATCTTCATCTTATTTGCAAACTTCTCTCTACTTATTTGGTTGTAGAATGTAAATAGATAATGGAAATAGATACATACATATATACATATTAAAAAAATGGAGACAAGTTTAGGTAATATTCCTCAGAAGTTCAATCTTCAATCTGTAGATTAAAAACCTAGGATAAATTTAATTAAACAAATCAAAACATTAAACATCCATTCATACAACTGAGTTAAACAACATAAGTTTCCAAAAATACAGCTGATCTTAAACAACATAAGTTTTCAAAAATAAAGGGTAGATATCCTAAACATGGATTAATGAAAGTCTTAACAATGGAAAAATATGATCATTTTTCCTTCTTGGGAATCAAAAGTGACTTAGGGCCTTCTTTGATAAATAAAGGATCTTTACTTCCAGAACCGTCACAATCAAGTTCTTCCGCAAGAGTACGCTTCAGCTCAATTGGTGTCTTCATCTTTGCCGACCTTTTGTTACACAAACCCATACCACGAGCACTTTAATCAATTGTTGAAACACTTGTATCCATCATTGAAACCGGGGTTTCATAATCAGCGATAACTAATATAGAATCCTTCATATTAAGGTAAATAGATTTGTTAATATAAATCTAGGTTTGTATTTTGAAATAGCAATGAGTTTAAAATACCTAAAAAAAGAATAACTTTGAGTAAGCAGTATTTTTTCTCGTCTTGCGCTTCTCTTTGCTATAAGTGTTGAAATCTAAATTAAATAGAAAACCTGGATTAGAAATGTAGAGTTACAAAATACAAAAAAGATTGATAAAAAATACGAAAAAATGTACACCTTCAGTGCAGCCTAAAGGAGCTTTTGTTGATGACTCGTCATGATCATATGAGTCCACAAGATTACGCTTCAGTTCGGAATGTACCCTCAGGTTTTCAACATTTTTCACAGCAGCAGATATTGATCCAGTGCTTGAACCAATCAGTGACATTGGGGTATCATCCTTAATATTGATATGAAGATAATATATTATGGTAAACAATATTTTCTAATGGCTGAAATTGAAAGTAAAAAAATACATAGGTTTTATAAAATAGTTTGTTTAGAAATAATACCTTCAGATCAACAATTTTAGTACTTTCAAAATCACCAGATGTGGTATTCACCGAGTTTGAAATGTCAACCTACATTTGATAAAATAAAGGAGAGTAAAAATTTTTGAAGCAAGAATGTAGGTAAAATAAAGTATAAATGTAAGGACTGAGTATAAAAAAAGGTAAGATAATATACATGCTCAATCCCTAACTTTGATTCAAGCTGAGAAATTATTACAGGATCATCAGAAAATCTTTTGATAGTGAATGACTTGTAGTTATGCTTCAAGTTGAAGTAAGAAATCTCAATCTTAAATGACATCTTCTTGCCAACCAAATTACTAATTTCCTCCGGAAGCAAATTATCCGTTTCACCCTATATATAAAAAAAAGATATTTCAAACAGTGGTAAGGTATGAAAATTTTAATCCATTAAAAAAAGGGGAGACAAAAAAACCAAAAAACACAAACTTATCAACCAACTCTTGAGCATTCTTTCCAATTAATTTTCGAGCTACATGGTCTAACAAAGTTAGAGATGCAATACCGGTACCATCTTGTAACCTAATTTGAAGTTTCAACCTAAAATTAACAAATTAGTAAATAGTTAAGTTATACATTCTAAAGTATAGAATTGTTAAGGTTAGCATAAGCTTATGAATTTACCTCGGAACCACAGTTACGCCTTTTTCATTGCAAGCATCGTTTATGCATCGAATGATCTGTTTTCCCTCACTTAAATCTAGTCCATCATCGTCATCACTTATAAAATACAAAACAGTAACCTTCTTCATACAATCCTACAAGAATTGTAATACCACTCAACACCAGGAGGGAAACTTATGATTGTACTAAGCACAATCACATTAGTTTCCACTTCGATTTTATTAACATCATCTATGTTCTTGAACTCAGTTTCACCCAAAAAATCATCATAAATGCTTTTTCCAGCTTGAGAGGAACCTAAAGGACGACCTAAAGAACCGATATCCGTTTTTTTCTCAAGTAACCTTCATATGATTAAAAATATAAGTATAGAATAAGAAAAACATTCAGAATTGATAGTAAAATCAAAAAATATATTTTCAAAACAGAAAAAATAAACTGCATGCATTACCTCTTTTGAAAATCAATTAACTCATCAATACTTTCGTTCAGATACAATGTGCTGCTTTGAAAAGAACTGTTCACACATGCCTTACCTAGATAGTGAAGATCAAAATAAGTATATAAGAAAATAAAATAAATAAATTATCGAAATACGTAAGCTATATAGAATCTTAATGAGAAAGATAATGTTATTGATTAAATATCAGAACCTTCATGAAAGCTATATTTTCCAAACTGCAGTATCAAACATCGTTCGGTTCCTTGTCCAAAAACTTAGACATTTGCATCGCATAATCTCCCCACAAAGTGACATAAACAATAAGGTACTTATTCAAAAAAATGTTCACAAAGGTGACGTAATTGATGAGTTATAAAATATTTATAATTTGATAAAAAAAGAATATGTAACTCTAGATCACGAAGTTGTAAACTCATTTTTTTGTTCGTCTTGCCATTTCTGCTTGTATGATCAATCATAGGAAACCAACCATCGACGTAACCAATTATATCTATAAACAAACAAATAAAAAAATAAGAAAGATAGACCAGAAAGAATATAAGTAAAATAGATTGGTTACTAAACATCAAATGAATATACACTTACCAACAGGAGAATCTAGTGGAATAGCACGATTGCGAAGGACATCAAAAGAAGTAAAAGCGAATCCATGAATTGATCCACCAAAGTCATGATGTCGGTAGTGAAATTGAAAAACAGTTTATGTGGATGCTGAGTCGGGTGGTACGGAGACAAATTGTCACCAATTTCAAACCTAGAAACCAGGATACAACATTTTTCTTGAATTAGTTTTCCATACTTTACAAGATAATTACCAGCCACACTTGCTTGAATGTTGGTACCCTATCAGCACAATATAAAGTTTTATGGTGTAAGATACAATATAAAAAATAATACAATAAACACGTGTTATAAATTTAAAAAGTACCTCCTCATCCATGAGGATCAATTCAACAGCATGAATAGCATTCTTGGCTTTAAATGATAGTAGCTTCCAAAGCTTGACTATGCGAACTTTAATAGTGACGTCTGTCTTTGTTACATCAAGTTGATTAAGAGAGATAATGATAGGCTCCACCATTGTTGACCTTTATAGTTATTTTTTTTTTCTAAATTAATATAGAGACTGTCTTTTTACAAAGTTACAGAATTACAAAAATATACCAAGCATATGAAGAACAAAAAATAATAGGCATTTTTATGAAGGATGTTAATAGATCTCAATAAAACAACAAAAAGTGAAAACCGTAATCATTATTGCCAACGATGTTCATATCATTCATACAAATCTGTCTAGTTTAATTCTCATACAAGTTCATAGGATTCTAAATGATCAACTAATAAACACATGTGATAATACCTACATAAGTTGTTACTAATCAAAAAGTAAATACAAAAGCATACCATTGATACAGATACGTTATTATTCAAATAGATGAGTCATAGAAATATCTGTTGAAGAGCATACGAAACATGTATAACTCAGCTGTTCAAAACAGTAATCCTTTTTGCCAACGATGTTCATATAATTCATACAAATCTGTCTACTTTAATTCTCATACAAGTTCATAGGATTCTAAATGATCAACTAATAAACACATGTAATGGTACCTACATAAGTTGTTACTAATTAAAAAGTAAATACAAAAGCGTACCATTGATACAGATACATTATTATTCAAATAGATGAGTCATACAAATATCTATTGAAGAACATACGAAACATGTATAACTCAGCTGTTTTCCTAGCGTGAATCACATAACATTGATACAGATCTGTCTATTGGCTCCTTCATCTTCTTCAACTTAATGTAATAATAAAATCTATCTGCTATTATTATCATACAAATAGATGTTCAAGAACATACAAAACATGGATCTATATATGAAGTTTTCATAGCGTGTATGATAGATCTGTATACTTAGAGGATGTTCATAACTTACAATATCTGATACAGATCTGTCTTAACATATAAAGTTTCAAAAACATATAATAGTGAGCAGTTTTATGTGAGCAGTTTCATAGTGAGCAGTTCATATGAGCATAAATCTTAATATCTTCATCTTAATGTAATAATACATATCTAAATTCATCTTAATGTTATTCTTAGAGGATGTTCATACAATACTGTCTACTTTGATTCTATTACAAATCTCTGTAGTGAATCATATTCTTAGATGATGTTCATAACTTTCAAGGTTGAACATAAACATATATTGAATGACGTTCATATGAGTATAAATCTTCATATCTTCATCTTAATGTAATAATACAGATCTATATTCATCTTAATGATATTCTTGGAGGATGTTCATATAATACTGTCTACTTTGATTCTATTACAAATCTCTGTAGTGAATCATCTTCTTAGAGGATGTTCATAACTTTCAAGGTTAAACATAAACAAATATTGAATGACGTTCATATGAGTATAAATCTTCATATCTTCATGTTAATGTAATATTACAAATCTATATTCATCTTAATGTTATTCTGAGAGGATGTTCATACAATATTGTCTACTTTGATTCTATTACAAATCTCTGAAGTGTTATTCTTAACGTTGTTCATAACTTTGAATATGATTCACTATAAAAACATACAAAAGCATACCATTGATAAAGAACTGTCTTAACATATAAACTTTCAAACCATAAAATAGTACCTACATAACTTGTTACTAATTTATAAAATTAACTACATGAGACAGATTCATTAACAAATACTAGAAAAACATACAGATTCCTTAATATAGATCTATCTAATGTTTTCATATAGTTCAGGCAGATCTGTCTAAATTTGATTCTAAATCTTTAAAACATTAAGTGAAAAACATATCTTCAATGACAACAGTAAAATCATATTGTGCTAAATTTAAAACTAACCGGATTTCTTGAAACAATAGAAATTTAACGGAACCTGGATTTCTTGTTGAAAGTCACGAACCTGATTTCTTGAAACAACAGAAAACCTTCCTTCAACAATAAACAACCTGTACATACACTTCACTAATTAAATTCAAAAATTACAGAAAATCTAAATTACAATGAAAATTCAAAAATAACAACCACAAAGTGTTTTTCTAAAGATCAAAATATTACCAGAAAAGAAAAGCAGATACAGAGTTAAGAAAGAGTATGATATGGTAAGGCTTTATATACTCCATCAAAACCTTAATATGCAGAAGATAAATCCTAATTCGAAGGTGAATCCGTGTGAATACGGCTCTACACCGTCAGATTATGTTGTAAATTCAAGGTCAACCGTTGGATATGTGTTTCTTGGGGTGAGATTTGTGTTACTTGTAGACGAAATTGGCGTTTTATGCAAAGATGGGACTGTGTGATACCTATCTCAGAAATAAAGGGAGATACAGAACTGTTGTTTTGGGTTTTTTTAAACCCTAGCTCGAAGTGGAATATATACAGAGGGATACAAAATGGAAGGAAGAAGGAAAATAGGAGGAAAGGGAAAGAAGGTTGGGAGCACATGTGAAGGTTTGACCTGCCTGAGGAGAGACAACAATGTTTTGTCGCCAGCTTCTTGATCCATCTGAGGGCGGTTGTTTTGTGAGAATAGGGTTAAAACTTGGGAAGAAGAAAGGGGGGGGGGGGTTGCATATGGTGACACGTGTATAGGAAATGTTTTGTTTTATTAGATAGGAATATATATATATATATAAAGTAGAAATCATTACTAGTTGCGAGAACCATGAAAACTCCTCTAATCCAATAAAATTTTAACACATCACCTATAATTATTAACTTAATTCAAAAGGATATTTTAGTCGTTATCTCTCAATGTCACATCACCTCTCTCTTATCTCTAAAACACATCACATCATAATATCCCTCTCATTTCATCACTTTTATAATTTTTTATATTTAAAATTGAGAAAAATATCTTAGGTTTTATGTTCAAACACTAAAAGTATTACTTAATTTAGAAAATACAAAAATATCAAAAATAATATCTATTTCCTTTTGCTTTTTTTCCTAATTATGACATAATATTTTTGTAAAACGCAAGCTATATATGTCTTATATGTTTATTAGAAAATACAAAATTGTTAGGATCTAAGTTTGAACCAGTTGTGATTTTTTTCAAGAATGGAAATATTAATGTAAAATATGTTTTAATGCAACGGAATGAATGGAAAACTTTTATCACAATTGATGGTCGTTTGTTTTCATCATCATGCTTTGAACTAATTGTAGTATTTGCATATGAATCACAAACTCCCCCTAGCCCAATGATAGTCGTTTGAAAGTACAGAAATGCAAAGAAGATAGACTGATAAATGATCTTTTGATAGAAAAGAAAATACTGTTACATCGATCACCTATTTATACTAAATTTCCTAACCTTTGAGCATCTTTGATGACGTCATGGTTGAAAGTGACATCTAACAAACAAAATAACTAACTTAACCACTGATTGCTAAACATTGATAGTGCAAAGCACAGTTACATTGATTATTATACTAATAAAAGTAAAACTCTGATAACCATCCTCTGCTCTTATCTTCTGGCAGACCTTTGGCAAGTTGTCATTTTGTATCAGCAGATGATAGAAGGCAGATCTTTGGAAAGGCAGAGTTTAACTAACAGTGGTTGTAAATTCTGATAGTGGAACCAAAATGTTGATAGTGTATTTGGATTTGTATCATCTGTTCCTTTGTAAAGGGTTCAATCCCAATAATCTCCCCCTAGAACGGATGATGCCAAAACACATTTATTTTTGGTCTTTATTCCTCAACAGGAGTTCTCTAATTTGCCCTTTGAACTGTAATTCAAAGTTGAGAGACTCCAGATCATCCTCATCCTTTTCAAGGTCCAGATTCAAAAGATCTTGAAGGTCTTCTGCATTTAACCCATATGCATCCTCCATGCTTATCTTGTCAGCTTTACCATCTGACTTGAGCAATGTCAATTCATGGGAGTTTTTATCAACTTTCCATTTTAGAATTTTTGGGTCAGATGGTTTTCTAGGATGGCTTATTGTTGAGGGTGGTGGTTGTAGTTGATGAGCAATCTTGGATAATGTTTCTCTTAACACATTGCTTGCATCATCAGTGTGGAAATGGATCTGGTCTATGATTCCTTATTTAATGAGGTCATGCTCATACCTTCTTTCATCTTCTTTGGACATCTCTCTTTGCCTTTTTCTTTGGTTTAAGGCCAGGATGGATTGAGAAGATGTTTCAGAGGATTTTGTAGATGGTTGGGACTGATGAGATGTATCCTCTGTTGCATATACAGGCTTCTTTGGCAGTGTTGGATCAATTTTTCTTCTTTGTTCAAGCCTTTTATATGTTTTAATCACCTTGACCTCTAACCACCTCATGATTTGGTTATTTAACCCATAATTGGCAGCAATCAACTCTTCCTTCATTCTTCTTAACTTCAAAGTCTTTTTAGGCACATTCTTCTTGTATTTGTTACAATCTGGAGGAGTGGGCTTTTTGAGGGGATCTTTCAACATCTGTTGCATTCTTTGCACCTCTTCTTCCAACTCACTCACAGTCTAGTCTTTAAACTGTGCCCTTCTAGCCTTGTATTTCTTATTATCCATGATGTGATCAAGATAATCATTTCTAAGACTTTTTTCTTCTCTCTCTGACAGTTGTTTGCTTAAGTATCTTGCAAAATCTTCTAGCCTTTTGACTTTGCTCAGCTGGTACTGTAAGTAATTTTGTATTTCTCTTTCAGATTTTCCCCGGGTATCCCTTTTTGTGATATCATCTGCTTGTTTAGCCTTAACCTTCAAATATTCATCCAAATTTCTTGGCTTGGGATATCCTTCCAGAGATGGAAATTCCCTTTTGTCTAGATCTTCTTCTGAAAAGAAGGATTTGATCTCTTCTTTGACAACATGTAAGTCTAGTGGGAATTTTGTGGCGAGAGGCAATATGGTAATCTGAGAAGAAGGAGGTTCAACAGCTGTTATGGTGGTCAGTGGTTTTGATGACAAAGGTAACGGAGAAGGGATGAACTTGTCATCAAGTAAAACATTTGTGGTTCTCCTTCTCTTGAAACTGATGTTGGGTGATTGTGGTTGAGGAATTCTTGTGGGTGTTGGTAGAGATTGGGTGGAGGTTGGAAAATGATCATAGCAGTGGATGGGTTAACATTTGCTATAATATATGCTGTGACACCAGATGTTGTAACATCTGTTGGTGTGATAGTAGGTTTAGGTTTTGTAGGAGGAGGTGTAAGGGATTTTGTGGGAGCAGAGGTTGTGGTTGGATTAGCAACTGGCTTAGACTTAGAAGGTATGGATGCTGGTTGTCTTGTTTTTCTCACAGGCATCTTCTTTGTTGAAGTACCAACCTCTTCTTTGCTTTTTGCAGAGCTATCTTTTGCTCAACCAAGGCTCTGCTCTCATCCCTTACCCTTTCCTTGTTTCTCTCCTTTTCCCTTGCCAAGATGTTTTCTGTTTCATCTACCCTTTTTGATCCATCAGGCTTTGGTATAACCACTGTTGGCCTTGAAAGATTGTCTTTCTTAAGTATCAGCACTTCTTCTTTCTTGTAAAAGTTCTCCCCCTTTTTGGCATCATCTTTGTCAACTAAAATGACAGTGGGAGGAGCAGTGCCAGTGGTGTGGAGAATATGAGCCTTGATTGCCTTGATGTCCGCAGATGTATCCATGTATCGTGCATCAAACCCATTTCTGATTTCTTGCATGTGATGTTTATGTTGAAGATCAGCATAGTGTTGTTGTTGTTGAAACAAAGGGTTTAAGGCTTGTTACAGCTCAGCAGTGGATATGACAGAGGGTTGGCTCTTTGTAGCTAACATCTACTTCAGCAAATTTTTTATTTCATCCACAGAAGATTCAATTTTTGTGACTCTCTTCATCAAATCTTTGTATTTTAGCTCATCACCTAACTTAATAGGATCATCTGAACTCCTACCAGATGTGGTAGTTATATCTATGTCATCATGAACAGAGGTTTCAACCCTTGTTTCAAACATAGATGCCCCTTTGTCTTGGTTACCTTAGTAACCTCTATATAACCCTGTTCTATCCAGAACAGAGGTTCTGGGGACTTCCCACATGAACTGAGGTTACCTTAGTAGCCTTAACATAGGTTGCCTTCATAGAGTCTTAGGGATGTAACCACTGTCCAACTGCAAACCTGGGAGTTTAGCAATTGTAGTGGCTGCTCTTGATGAACTATCACCAAAGGTTACATGTGGTTACATCCCTAGTGGCTGCCCTTTTTGGGTTTGGTGTGCTTTTTGGGATTTTCTTTGGTTTCTTTTCGGAGATAGCTGGTGTGGGTTTCAGGGTAGTGATTGTAGTGCCCTGATCACCAGGAGAAGTGGGCTCAGTAGCAGGAGGTTGAGATTAAACATTTTGTTCTTGAAAAGCTTGCTCTTCCTCCTCTACTTGTGGTTTGGAAACTTTATCCTGATTTGTAATTCTTGTAAAAGTTTCATGAGTTAGGCCGCCTGGTTTTGTAACAGCGCCTTGTTTAACATCATTATCAGGTAACTGACTATGAAGATAAACACTCAAGAATCATGGATGTATCAGAAAAGCTTTTTCTTTTTTAATATTTTTAAAATTTGCCACAAGGTCATTGAACAATATCTAGGAAAAGTTAAAATCGGATCCAGTTAAAATAGCATAGCCCAGATACTGGATGTTCAATGGAATTTCGTTAAAAGATGTGGTCTTTGCTGAGAGACAAGTTAAAAGTGTGTGGAAGAAAAATCTCATCTCATCAGGAAAATTAGGTTTGAAGATTGTCATAACTTTAAGTTGCCCAATATAACCTCTTTCTAGAAATTCGGCATGCATCTCGTTGATAGGAAACGACACAGGATGTGCCATAATTTCTAGAAATTCGGCATGCACCTCGTTGATAGGAAGCGACACAGGATGTGCCATATCATTCATTTAGAACACTTGTGAGATCGATTGAGGGCTGATCAGCATCAATGTTTCGCCCACTTTGGATAAAATGGCATAAGGAACCTCTTTTTGAGAATGAACCTCTGCGTTTGCCCAAAATTTCCGTTGTGCTTCTTGATAGATTGGGGCTTTGACGGTCAACATATGCTTGAATTTCGATTCTTTAAGATGTTAATCATCGGATGGTATCTGGTGTTAGAATCGGTTTCTTCGAATATTACTATGTAGTTATGAGGAGTCTTGATTATGAGGGTGAATGGTGGTGGTTCTGGTTTGGAGTTTGCTTTGGATTTGGTTTTGGGTGCCATGATTGAGAGAAAACCGTGTTGAGAATTTTGAATTCGACACGGTAAAGTGGAACCTCTGTTATGGATAGAACAGGGTTATATAGAGGTTTTTGAAAAAGTGATGATGACGTGTCATCTGATGTAATTGACTGACGAATAACGTCTGACCACGTGTATCCTTTGTTTGAAAATGGAAGACAATTGTTTGGAAAACACTATCTGAGAGTATGGTTGTGGACAGTGGTTTGACACTATCAGAGGATACACTTTTAACAGTGGATAGACTTTTCTAAACGAACAGTGTTTTAATGCTATCAGTGGTTTAAGCAGACTTTAAGGATTTATTGAAAAATTCAATTTTAAATTATTTTTAAGGATAGAATTTTGATTCTGAAAACATTTTTATGCTATTTACACATGGATCACCAGAAAACTGTTTTTAATCCATGTTTAGCATTCCAACCTAGAGATCAAGCTTTCAAAGGTAGATGTATCCAAAGCTTTTGTTACAACATCTGCCAGCTGATCCTTAGTATGGACATGTTGTAAAGAAATCAAAGTGATGTTCTGATGTCAATGTGTTTGGTGGTAGAATGAGACACAGGATTTTTAATGATGTTTTCAGCTGCTTGACTATCAATCTTGAGTGGAGTCTTTAAAGCAGTTACACCAAAATCCAAAAGTTGATTTTGAAGCCACAGGAGTTGAGCAGTGCAACTTGCAGCAGCAATGTATTCAGCTTCAGCAGTGAATGTAGAAACTACAACTTGCTTTTTGCTTTGCCAAGACACTAGGCAATCTCCTAGGAATTGGACTTCTCCTAATGTGGACTTCCTTGTGGTTTTGCAACCAATAAAATCACTGTCTGAGTAACCTAAAAGCTCAATGTTTCCATTAGCTGGATACCAGATACCAAGTGTGGGAGCACCTTTTATATATCTAAATATCCTTTGACAGCAATAAGATCAGACTTTCTAGGTGTTGACTAGGATCTGGCACAAACACATGTTGCAAACATGATATCTGGCCTGGAAGCAGTTAGATACAGTAAAGATCCAATCATACTATTATAAAGGGTTTGATCAACCAAGTCATCTTTATCAACAACAGTGACCAGCTTTGAGGTTGCCATGGGTGTGCTACAAGGTTTACAATCATTCATATCAAATTTGTTAAGCAGTTCTTTCACATACTTATTTTGATGAATGAAAGTGCCATTGTGCATTTGTTTAACTTGTAAACCAAGAAAACATTGTAACTCACCCATTACACTCATTTCAAACTCTGTTGCCATGAGTTTTCTAAACTCTTCACACATGGCAATGCATGTGGATCCAAAAATGATGTCATCCACATAAATTTGGACAAGCATCAAATCTTTTCCTTTCCATTTTAAAAATGGGTTTTATCAATTTTACCTCTTGAAAAACCTATGGATAAGAGAAAAGTGGGTAGAGTTTCATACCAGGCTCTTGGTGCTTGTTTAAGACCATACAGTGCTTTGTTTAACCTGTAAACATGATCAGGATTACATGCATCTTCAAATCCAGGAGGTTGACACAAATACACTTCTTCCTTGATCTTTCCATACAGGAATGCACTTTTGATGTCCATTTGAAAAACTTTACTGTTGGGGTTAGCAGCAAAAGCTAAGAACAGTCTTATGGCTTCTAACCTTGCTACAAGAGCAAAGGTTTCATCATAGTCAATACCTTCTTCCTGTCTGTAGCCTTAAACTATGAGCCTTGCTTTGTTCTTGACAATAATATCCCTTTCATCTGTTTTGTTCTTGAAGACCCACTTTGTGCCAATTGGACTGATATCCTTAGGCAGTGGTACAAGTTCCCAAACTTGTTGTCTTTTAAACTGAATGAGCTCATCTTGCATAGCTTCTACCCAACTATTGTCTTTTAGTGCCTCTTGGTACTTGACAGGTTGTGTGAGTGATAGAAAGCCAACAAAAAGGCAAATGTTTTAGGATTGGCTTCTTGTGAGCACTCCCTCATTTATGTTGCCAATAACTTGATCCAATGGATGGCTTTTCAGGAAAATCAAATCACCTTGATATGGAACAATTGCATTCTGAGGTGAAGACTGCAAATGTGTATCATCTGAGCTATCATCTGCTGTGAATTTGAAGGTCCAGCCTCTAATTGGAATGGAGTGGAGGTATGGATGGTATGGGTGTGAATGTTTATTGATTTTATCCACATTGGTTGGATTTTTATCAACAGTGTTTTGATTTTGTGAGCAGGCAGAGATTTGAGTATTAACCACTGTTGAACCAGTAGAGCTTTCACCATTATTACTAACATCTGCTCCTCTACTTGAAGAACTGATCTTGAAATTTGGAAGTCTGCAATCGTATCCTTGTTCTTGTTTTGATGATTGTGGTATACCTGCATGGTTAGTCTTGACAGACACACCTTGAAATGTAAATATATCTAAATCAAACAATTCAGCAGGATTTGCTGGGATTTTTAAAGATGAAAGTTCATTGAAGTTCACATTTAAAGTTTCTTCAACACACTTGGTCCTGGAGTTAAAAACTCTGTAGGCTTTGGCATTGGTTGAGTATCCCAAAAATAACCACAGTCAACTTTGGTTGCAAACCTAGAAATAGAATCTTTTAAGTTCAAAATGAAGCATGGACAGCCAAAGACTTTGAAATATGAGATTAGAGGTTTGATTTTATAAAGCAAACATAGGCAGTCTTTTGATGCCTGGGGTTAATCAAAACTCTGTTCTGATCATAGCAAGCAGTGTTTACAGCCTCTGCCCAAAAAGACAAGGGTAAACTAGAATCTGCTAGCATAGTTCTTGCAGATTCAACTAAAGTCATATTTTTCTTTCAACCACCCCATTTTGTTTTGGAGTTCTTGGGACACTAAATTGCCTAGCAATCCTTTTGACTCACAAAAGGCATCCGACTCCTTATTTCTAAACTCTGTCCCATTATCACTCCTAAAGATTTTTACTGGAAGGTCATATTGCTTTTCAACTAGTTTAACAAAATTTTGCAATATACCAGCAGTTTCATCTTTGGAGTGTCAGAAGAATGTCCATGTAAACCTTGAAAAATCATTGACAATGACTAAACATAATCTTTTCTTCATTAAACACATGATTTTTACAGGGCCAAACAAATCCATGTGCAGCAATTGCAAACATTGGGTTGTTTTGGACTCTTCAATTGACTTGTAAGAACTTTTATGTTGTTTACCTTTTAGGCAGGAAACGCAATGTTCTTCACAAGTAAATTGCTTCTGTGGTAAACCCCTGACAAGACATCGTTTAGAGAGTGTGGTGATTGTTTTCAGATTTGTGTGCCCAAGTCTCCTTGCCATAGCTCTGTCTCTTTGCTGGAAGCAACTGAGAACAGGCATGCATTAGACATAGGGTTATCTTTCAATATATCAACCACATACACATTGCCACTCCTATGAGCAACAAGTTGTGCTTTGCTCACAGCAATGATTTGATCAATCTTTTTAACAACCTCTGGTCCTACAATTTGACATGTTTTCTTAGTAAAGAAGGATCCATATCCTTTGTCAATCATTTGTGACACTCAGAAGATTGAATTTTAGATTGTCAATTAAGTTAACATTTTCAAATTTGAGATTCCCAGCCTGAACACCCCTGACCCCAGCACCTTCCCCTTTGAATTGTTACCAAAGGATATATCACCCCCTCCATGAGCCAAGAAATCTTTGAGAAGGGCTCTGCATCATGCCATGTGCCTGGAGCCTCCACTATCTACATACCATAAACTATCAAGGCAAGTAAAAGCTCCCTGCACATAAGTAAACAATTAGTTTAGATGAGATTCCAAAGCCAGAATGGCTTTGGATGGGATCATAGAGTATCCACTCTCAAACCCAGGAGCGTGGTCAGTGGTTTGAGTTTTGCTTTGTATACACTACTGTGAACCATTTCCTGTCAGATGTTGGTAACCATGAGGATATCTATTCACTTTGGGCTTTGAAGGTTTTTTGTAACCTTCAAAGCTCATAGGAACCTTTTGATAAACAGGTGTCCATGTCCTCTTGGGTACCTGTTGGCAGGTGGAGCATCTGTCACTTGTACCTCTCTGGGAACAAAGGTTTTGTTCAATGCTTTTGTGACGGATGTTTCAACAAGTTCTAAGGTCTGCTTAGATTTATTTCTAGCAGATCTTGAACTTTCTCTCTCAAGAGCTTTTGCTTTGATCTCTTTTACCTTTTGATCATAGGTTTGAAGATAAGCACAGTCATGAGTTAAGTGATGTGTTTTACCCCAGACAATGGATTTTGAATCATTTGGGATCACATGTGTTCTGTTTATGTCATATGCTTTTAAAAGAAAACAGTTTTCTGTTACATGGTTTCTTTGTTGCAAAATTCACAGAACATATGTTTGATCTTTTTCCTTTTCTTTTTATCTGATTTCTTCTTAGAAGATGTTGTAACCTCTGCTAGAAGGTCTTTAATGAGAATGATTTTAGCCTTTGGTGCCTTGACACTTTCAATGGTTGAGAAGTACATGCTTGAAATTTTCTAGATATCACATTCATCTGACCATGTGGGTTTGAATTGGTATTTCTCAATTCCTTAAAAGTTGAGGACCCCTCATGTATTTCCAGGGAAATTTTGTTACCATTTTCATCAGTGATTTTTATCTCATTTATAGCCAAATTTTTAGGAACCACTTCAACCTTTTCAGAACCAATTTTTGTAACATTTTCAGTGGCTTGTACTTCATTTTCAAAACCAATGCCAAATTTTATGTTATTCTTGATCTATTTGTCTAGCATAATTTCAAAACCTTTGGAAGACTCTACCCATTTTTCACATGTGATCTGGGTAGTTTCAAACTCCTTTTTGCAAACTTGGTATTTGTCTACCATAGTTTGGAGTTGGTCCTTGGTTATGCCTGCTTCATGCTTTAGGCTACTTATCTCAGAATCTTTTGTGGTCAATTTTGTTTTTAACTCTTTGATAAGTTTTTCAAAATTGAGTTCATCTTCTAAGATTTTGTTCCTAAGGTTTTCATTCACCTGTTTAATGTTAGCAAAAGCAGTTATGCATTTTTCTGAACAGAGATCCTTAAGGATCTGAGGTGATACCTTGGAAGAAGCCATAAGAGCACAATCACAGTCTTCTTCACACACCTTTGTATCCCATGGATCAGATAGAGAGGTCTTTTCTTCATCAACAGTGTCTTGTAAAACCACTAGTGTAACCACTGCTTTATCACAACTTTGAACCTCATCATATTTTGACACTTGTTCCTCAGACTCATCACCTTGAACTACAGTCTCTAAGGCCATTAAACAAATATTTTCATTTTCAAAATCATTTTTAGCCATTAGAGCAAAGTTTTCATCTGTTAAATCCTCAGGTAAACTACTCAAATCAACAAAGCCTTGTGTAAAGAAGCTCTGTTGGTTGACCTCTGACGAAGCAGTGCTTTGAGTAGTTTGAGTGTACATGTGGAACTTGTTGCACATGCACTTGAGGTGGTGCTTGGACATACTAAATATGTGGAGCAGGTGTTTGGACATAATGGACAGGAACTGTAGTAGCAGGATGTGCAAAATGTGTAGTGTTTTGCATCTGTGGTGCATGGGTATAATGGGAATAATGAGCAGTGCTTTGAGGTTTAGGGCTTGGGTGAGTCACAATTGGACCTGCAGTTTGAGATCCGCATTCCCTGGCAAAGTGTCATAACCTATTGCACTTATAGCATTTAATTTTTTATTTATCCAACCCCACTTTTAACCCCCCATGCAATCCAGGAAACTTCCTACCAGTCCTTTTGTAAAATTTACTTGCTCTAACACTCAAAAGCGCCAGCTGATGTAAAATTTCCATTTCTTCCAGATCAGTGGGTTCAAAATGTTGTAAGTTATTTATCTCAAAAGACATATTATTAGAGTTTTAGCTTTCCCCATTTGCAGCAAAAGCAAAATTGAGTGTGGAAGGATCAGAGTTGAAATTGTTTCTAGAAGTTATGTCAATATAATGATCATAACCCTGATCCTTTCCACTGCCAGAACCCTCTTCATGACTATAAAGAGCAGTGTTACCCAAGGTATAGTCGTCTGTCACTTTCTCGATTCTTGCAACTTCTTTTTCTGGTTCACTTCTCTCTCATATGTGAGGAGTCGACCATGAAGTTGTGTGAGGGTCATTTCTTTAAACCCAACAAAGGTTCGAGTAACGTAAGCTACAGTCTCCTATTTTTCTGGTAACGATCTTAAGAAACGACTATTGACAGTCGAATTAGGAAATTCCACGGTAACTAGTTTTAATTCACTGATGAGACAGGTAAAACGTTCGAATTGTTGTGTTAACGACTCTCCTTTTACGTGACAAAACATTTCATAGTATTGATTCAGAACTTCTCTATTGTTTTCTCTCACTTCCCCAGTCCCACCGAATTGCTCTTTTAGTGCATCCCACAACTCTTTTGCACTATTACAGTGGAGCAGTCTAGCATAGATTTCGTTGGGTAGCGCGGAAGCAACAATGCTAAACGATTTGCATCTAACTCTGTTTTCTGGAAATCCTGCTCAGAGTAGTTTTCAGGAATTTTTAGGCACTTGAGTATTGGGATCCTCTGTGCTTGGAACCAATGGAATATGTGGTCCAAACACGACAGATCGCCAACAACCGATGTTTTGCTGAGCTAAAATGTGACCCATCCGACGTTTCCATATGAAATATTCAGTTCGTTTCAACATCGGTGGTTTAAACATAGATCCAATGTTGGAGTCTGATGTGTTTTGAGACACTTCTGATTGATTTTCAACAGATTTGTGTTTTAAAAACTTTAAACGTAATAAAACTCTGTTTCTTAACAAAAGCTAACAAACGAATTAGCAGGGAGAGCTGATCTTTCAAATCAAATTGAATTAAATCAAATTTTGATTGACCAAGCTCTGATACCAATTGTTAGGATCTAAGTTTGAACCAATTGTGATTTTTGTTTCAGGAATGGAAATATGAATGTAAAATATGTTTTAATGCAGCGGAATGAATGGAAAACTTTATCACAATTGATGGTCGTTTGTTTTCATCATCATGCTTTGAACTAATTGTAGTATTTGCATATGAATCACAAACTCCCCCTTAGCCCAATGATAATCGTTTGAAAGTACAGAAATGCAAAGAAGATAGACTGATAAATGATCTTTTGATAGATAGGAAAATACAGTTACATCGATCACCTATTTATACTAAATTTCCTAACCTCTGAGCATCTTTGATGACGTCAGGGTTGAAAGTGACATCTAACAAACAAAATAACTAACCTAACCACTGATAGTGCAAAACACTGTTACATTGATTATTATGCTAATAAAAGTAAAACTCTGATAACTATCCTCTGCTCTTTATCTTCTGACAGACCTTTGGCAAGTTGTCGTTTTGTAGCAGCAGATGATAGCAGGCAGATATTTGGAAAGGCAGAGTTTAACTAACAGTGGTTGTAAATTCTGACAGTGGAACCAAAACGCTGATAGTGTATTTGGCTCTGTATCATCTGTTTCTTTGTAAAGGGTTCAATCCCAACAAAAATTATCGAAAATGATATATATTTCTTTTTGCTCTATTTCCCCTAATTCTAACATAAAGTTCTTTATAAAATGCAAATTATATTTGTCTTATATGTTTATTGAGAATTTCTATTTCATCCGTTAGCGTTTAATGACTTTTCACTACAAGTTTTAAAGAAAAATATTCGACAATGTGCGTAAAAAGAGTTTTAACAACGTGAGTAAAAAAAGTTAAAACAATGTACGTAAAAAGTTTGACAACGTGCGCAAAAATTTACACGAACTGAGTATGAGAACCCCACTATGTAAAAAATAAATAAAAAGATATTCTGACAACGTGCGTAAAAAAACTTTTTTTACACCTTGATCGCCGACCCGAGCTCCTCTAAACGTCACGCGTAAATCTAATTTTCAAATGTATATAAAACGGAAGGCGTAAAATAGTTTTTGCGTACGTTTGGAAAATGTTTTTATGTAAGTTGTCGAATGTAAAATATTTTTTTTGCGCAAGGTGTCGAACGAAAACAAAAATGTTTTTTTACGCCCCTGATCGCCGGTCTGAGCTCTTCTACACGTTACATGTAAATCTATTTTTCAAACGTGTGTAAAAACGGCACGCATAAATGTTTAGTTCCTACATTTGAAATTTTTTTTCTCGTACGTTGTTGAACGTAAAAAAAAATCGCGCACGGTGTCGAATGTAAAAAAATCGCGCACGGTGTCAAATGTAGAAAAATGTTTTTTATTACACACGATAAAAAATGTTTTTTACGCCCTGGTCGCCGGACCAAGCTCCTCTAAACGTTTGTGTAATGTAAACGCTCTGTTTTTTTCTTTGATTTTCGTAGGTGTTGGGTTTTTACGTTCAAATGACGATGATAATGAACAAAAAAAGAAGATCAAAATCAGAGATTGAAGACGTTTCTTTTTTATACATGTGTTATTTTTTTGTATAAAATTAATGTGTTATAATTAATTTTTTAATAGAAAACGTAATTAATATTGACATGAAAAGTGATGTAATCTATGATGTTTGACAAGTTGACATAAATTGTACACAAGTCAAAATTTCCAAAATATCTTTCTTGGACTATTTATTATTTTTTAATCAATAAATCACTAAAAGACAAATCAAACTTAAACAATTCAATCTCAACCACTCATACATGAGAGATCTAGGGTGGATAATGGTTCCTACGGTTCCCACAACTCAAGGCGGTTCTCATTTTACGCAATCCCTATATATATATATATGTGTGTAGTTTAAGTACTCGTGTATTACACGAGTGGTCTCAAAATAAATAAGTCATAAATCTCTAAATCATTCTTTTTTTTAACGGCTAATTTTCCCGCATAAATAAATATACCTCTCAAGTATTAAACTTTCGTCTCCCCACAAGAGATAATTTCTCTTGACCACTAGGCTATAACCTGGTGGCTCTAAATCATTCTTATAACTGAAATTAAGTATTGCACATAATAATGAAAAGTGTAACACTTAACTACCTGTGTGCTACAGAGGTTACACAATGTCAATTATACAATTTATAAGTTCGTAAATAACATATTGAAATAATTAAATGACATCGTTATAGCAGTTGGAACTCTTTAGACACACTTGGTTTATGTAGCATTCATATGACCCTTCCTTAACCTGCTAGAAGTTCCATATCACACTCACTGAATTGTCATGGCTACAAGTTAGGTTCTTGTTTATGGTATACACGACCTGCTTTAATTCATTAAAAATCACATAATAATAATAAGTACAAATAATCGACTATCAACACATCATAGCATACCTTCCACTTTAGAGTTGTATAAAACATGGAGAGTACTTCCGACACAGTGATGGGCTAAAGCGAATAATTTAGCATGTTCAAAACCATAATTGGTTACCTACATCACCAAAATCCCAAATTCGGATTCGAATGCTTATGAACAACCTAACAACCTTCATTCCAACAGCAAAAAGAAAATAACAACGTAAAATTGCCTTCTTTTACTTAATTTCAAACAGTATGTATGTATGTATGTATGTATGTATGTATGTACGTATGTATGTATGTATGATTATTATTGATCACAAAAAAGGATATGTGAAAGTCTTAACCATTCATATGTCTGTACGCTTATAGTCTAAAATTTATTGCATGTCTCGTCTGGCATATTCGATGTAACGTTCTGTATTTTTCAATTATTTGTAATTTGTATTTTCATTTTAATCCTTGGAATCCAAACGCCAGTCCAGTTGTTCCCATTACAACCATGTGTGGGTAGGAGGTATGTATTCCAACCGGATAGATCCAAGTTTGTTATTTAGACGGATTTGGTCAGCAAAAAAGAGCCCCAGAGGATCATTTTCTACCAACCATAACCAGCCCCATTAGTAGTACCATCTGCAGTCCGAGTTTTAATTATCAGACCCACTCCATCAGCCAAAGCCAAAGCCAAAGCCAAAGCCAAAGCCAAAACATATGAGATATTCACAGATGTCTCATAATTTGCAACCTTAGTATAATATCCGGCTCACCCCCATCTCCAAATCATTCATACGAAAGCCAGAATGTGTTTCATGGCTTTGAGAATGCACACCCGTGTGCAAAAAGTGCACTAAAACCTGCTTATCATCATCATACGAGTGCACCGCAACATGAGAAAACCCATAACCGCAACAATCCTATACGAAAAAAAAGCACAACAGAGTTGAATGAATTACAAAGTTAATCAAGATGTGTTTAGAATGATCTATTAATGTTTACAATATGTAAATAACCTATTTTCCGAGATTAGTAACTTAATATCCATTTTATCATGTTTATATTATTTGGTACATGACATGGTAAAACTTGTATATCTTAAATGAAAAGAATCAATTTGGTTAGATGGTGTAACGATCTTCTAACCAATATCACACTTAGCTATACATCTAAATATGTTTCTAAAATTTTTAATTTGTAATCACAATAGCCCAAAACTTCATAAAGAGTCATGTTTTAGTTTAAGATAATCATCAAACCTTAATAAACATCACTTTTTAAAACCATTTATCAAAAGAGTATCAGATCAGCCCCAATACCCATTAAAAATATCAAAACGGTGGCGTATAAAACTCACCTTTAACGTTCCCTAAGAATACTTTACGAACTCGCGATTTATACACCAGGAATCAGCCCTGAAACTGACCTTGAACCACTTGAGTCTGCCGCCTTGTTTAAGTCCCAGCAAATCATAGCAAATCAGTTGAATAAACAAAGCGTAATGTCAGAAACAATGAAACAACATATGTCAACAAAATCAGCGAACAACATACGTAAATAAGCAAACAAATCGCTTACTAAAGTTGTCGGAGAGTCGTCGGAGAAAAGATAAAGAAACCCATCAGGAGAGAAACAAACAAAGCGTAAAGATGAAGATATAGTGAGAGATCAGCCTTTTAAACCCCTCACCAACCCAAAATGTACAACCAAAAAAGCAACAAAAACAAATAGTCAAAGCAAGTAAAACTAATAAAGCACAAAGTACAACCCATAATACATATAAATCTTGTAAATTAACATTATATAGATATAAACAAATAAAAAATGGTGTTGTAGATGTGTAGTTTCTAATGGATTGGTTGTCAAATTTCAATGGGTGCTCAAACAAAAATAAATTATATGTGAGAAAACTAAATTGAATCAATTTATATCTATAGGACCGATCCTGATAGCATACGAACCTAGATTTGGTATCTAATGTCCATAATAGCGGAAATATTATGACACGATTACCAAATAACAAGAATTAATCAGTTAAACGTCAATTTTATTGATATAACATTGAGTCTCCAATTTGACAGAACTTCGCCTCAAAGTGCACAAAGTTACAAATGAAACAAACATGCTAGCTATTTATAGGGAGACAAGTTCGCTAGAGGGAGAGGAAGTTCGGGCGAACTTGACATAGTCAAGTTCGGCCGAACTTGACTTCACAATACCAATCTCAAGCGAACTTGGCCCTTTTACACATAAATACTTGATTTTGCTAGCCTATTCACATCTAATCTATATAGACTCGATATAAGACTAAGACATAGACATTCTGCACCAACAGACTCCTCCTTAGATATCGTCTTCGTCTTTTATCAATCTTCAAACTCTGCCTTCAATAAAATTTAACGCGTATGACCAAAGAAGTTTTTGAATTCCTTCTTTCGTCTTTCCTGCTTTGGATCTGGCATTTGATCAGTAGGTGGCACTTTAGTCATATACTGAAACCTTCTGAGCCTTGCCGCCCTACCTCTTTCATGTATCTCTCAAGACGCTTTTCTTCTTTCAGAAATTCAACCCGTTCTAGATCCCTCCAGCTCGTTTTCCACATCTTTCCAGAGTTCACTTCACGTGCATAGCATACGTTCACAACTCTCTGATATTGCGTTGCTTGTTCTTTTTCACGTTCTTCAAACACAATCTTGTTGTAGAACAAACACTTTATATCTTCTCTCGAGCAATTCACTAGCCATATCGGGTCTAGTATTCTAATCGTTCTCCAAAGCCCTCTCATACCTTGCACCCCAAACATTTCAACCTTCTCCTTCGTAATATCCAGATGATCCTCAAATCGAAGTACGATCACTGCTTCACAAGTATTTGGATAAATCTGCCGCCATTTGAATAACGGATAAAAGTCTTGTTCGATCAGCATCAAAGGCATGTTTCTCATCGCTCTCGGGCGTTTCATGATCAGTGTAATATCTTTCTACCCAGTCTTCTTGTTTGTTTTGATACGTCATCTAGGGATGAAAGGCTTCCAGTGTTCAAAACCCTTTGTTGCTTCATACTTGATCATTTTCCACAGTAATTGATCAATAAACTTCATGTGGTACATTACGTTCCTTGTCTAAACAAGCTCCTCAACATCCTAGAAAGGTAGTGTTTTGAAATCTGCCAGATACTTGAAGTATTGAACTCCATATTCCCGTTTGATGGCATACACATTTAGTTCTTTGAACCACCCCCAGCTTAGGATATCACCTAATGACACATCTTTATCTCTGGTAAAGAATGCTAGCGGTCGTCGAAACTTTCTTTCACGAGGCATCTCTTTAAACCAGGATTTCTTAGCTTGAGCAATCTCTTCCTTGTCATAGGCTTCGGAACTTTTCCTTCACGTATCGACTCTTCGATCTTTTCCTTTAACATATCCTCGTTCAACTACTTATACATCTCCTCGAACGTAGGAAACTATCTGTGTTTTGACCAATATACTTCACATCTTCATCTTTCTCTTCATCAGAAGACCAATCTTCCACTATCACCCTATTATACTCGTCTGCCTCATACCTTCACTGATAATGATACTCGTTAGGCTCAAATGTATTCATGTTAAGTACTTGCTCTTCGAAATCAAAATCTAATGTTTCAGCATCAACTTCAATCAACTTAGCCAAATCTTCTTTAGTATAATTGTGAACATATTCTCCCTCTTCAACGTTATGCTCAAGCATGAGTACCAACGGCTTTGTCGGAACTGCAGCAACAAGATTTGCAATGGTAATAGTGTCAGACATAAAAATATCATCACTTAGCCCTGTTTTCCCTGACTCCCCCTCATTCTGATCATCTATAACATTTGCTTCATCATTCAGGAGATTAGAAAAATCAAAACTTTCATTCACTGTAGCATCAACCACCTTTATCCTTGTTCCACTCGGATCATCATCATTACCTCCATCGCGGTCAGAATCATCTTTCGGATCATCAGTTGGTGGTTCATCATCTTTTTATTCATCCTCTGCTTCATCATCGTCCTTTTCTTCAGTAACATTTGTAGTATCAGAAGGCTTGACAGATTCGTCAACATTTGTAGTATCAGAAAGCTTTCGCAGACTCAATCCCTTTAACAGGTTCAATGATCTCCGACATACTTTCAATCACATGCTTTCCCTTACCATGTTCAGCTGCTCTCTGTCAGCTTTTTCTTTTGCTTCTTGAATATCTAATCGAGCATATTCTTCTTTTAAATTTATTCCCAGACTGTTAGATAATACCTTCTGAAGTCTGTCAAATCTTTTATCATTCATATCCTTTTCATATCGAAGATCTGCAATTTCTCTATTTAATCTTTTGTTTGCTTCCTGCAGACTTTCCACTAAAGCTTTCAAATAACCTCTGTCGCCTTCAAGAAATTTTACTTTGTCTGACATAATCTCCTTTTCAACTTCACTCTGTTTTATCTGCTTCTCTAGCTCAACCTTTTCTTTCTCACTATTCGCAACTCTATCTTCCAATATCTTGACACGCTTTTCAAGAATATCTACGTCTGTTTCAGGAAAGAAATCATCTAAATCCTGCAGATCCACTGGTACATTAGGAATATCACCAAACAGATTTGACTTTGGTGTTAACTTGGGAGTAGCAGCCTTTGGTGTTGATTTAGGAGTAGCAGTCTTTGGAGTATATTTCTTTGGAGTTGAGCTTTCGAAATGAACATCTTTAGGATCTGGAGATTGAATCACTGGAACTTCAAGTAAATTAGACTCAGGAGGTTCTTGTGTAACTCCTGGCCTTGCTTCAGATGTAATGATAACAGGAGGTTCTTGTGTAACTCCTGGACGTTCAGCTTCAGATAAAATAACAACAGGAGGTTCTTGTGTAGGAGGTTCTTGTGTAACTCCTCTCTCTTGTGCACCAGAAGGTTCTTGTGTAGCTGCTGTGCTTTTAGGCTTTCTGACGTATCTCATGCTTGCAGGTTTCTGAGCTTTCTTTGTCTTTTTGCCTTTTGCTGTTGGAGACCCTGTAGTTTTAGTCGTTGAGATTACAGCAGACTTCACATGCTTTGTTCTTTTCTTTGGTCTCTCTTCGTCAGACTCTTTTTTTTGTTCTGGATCGTAATCAGCATTGCCTTTAGTTAATCTTTCCTTTTCTGCTTCGGCATCAACAATCTTTTGCCTTTTCTCAAGCGAATCATCTGATTCTTCATCTTTGTCAGAAGTAGCAGAAATCACATCGTCCTCTTGAGTAGTCTTTTTAACTTCCTGACTCTCTGTCACTACTGTTGCACTCGATCCAGCCTCTGTTTGCACATTTATAGGCTCGTCTTCGTCTATAAGCATAGTATCAACCTTTTTAGCACCACACTTCTTTTTCTTCTCGACTTCAGCTTTTACAAACCATTCACTGCGAGCTTTCGGTTTGAATGTCGCAAACCATTCTTTTTCTGCTTTCAACCTTTTCTCATCACCACTACCATCGTTTCTCCATTTGTTTTCAGCAGGCGCAACATAATTTTCATCTTTCAATGCCCCAAATATTAGTTTTGCTAGCGGTGTTGAATCCTGCTTCTGGAACTTTAACAACTTCTTTACCGTAGTCTTATCAAGGTGACTAAAGTATAAAATGTCGTTTGGATCACGTGCAATGTCTGTAAACTTTTCATCGATAAGCATCTGCACGAACATCGGATATAAACACAATCTTGTGTCTTCCATATTCTTCGACATGCGAGTGAATACAAGCTTCGAATAGTTATACGGCTTCTTCAGAATCAACGCCGTAGCCATGCAGGCCATATAATCTTGTACATCATCGAGACCCGCGTTTCTATGGCTGAACGTGTGAATGATTGCATGCATCAGAAGCTTGTAGGGGTTAGGAACTTCCCCTTTCTTCAATGTCGGCTTATTAACGCTTCCTTTATATCCCATACGATAAAAACATCCTCGAACCATCTTTTCGTCTAGAAAAATAGGATCATCTTTGTCGTCGTTGAATTGTAAGATCCTGCGAATATCTTCCTCAATAACTGTGATCTCTTTGTTCTCGTTTCAAACTTGAACAGACGACTTGATAGTCTTCTTGTCTTCACTGAGACTTGCATTCATCCAGAAGTGATAAGTATGCGATCCATAAGACACTGTGCGCTCAGTAATAGCTCTATGAATCAGACAATCCTTCAGAAATTTCAAGATACTTTCGTATTCCTTCAGCGACGGACACAACGCCTTGTCAAGCGTGATTCAGGTATTATAGAATTTAGAAAAATCCATCGTGATCACCCGCGCTAGTGCTTGATCCTAAAAATCGACGGAAAACATTTAGCACGCATTTAAAAAAAATTACAAAATTTTTCAACACTTTAACATCAAGTTCGGGTGAACTTGATGTTGGTATAACAAACAGGTTTGAGTCAAATTTGCCCGAACATGTTTCAACACATGTTCAACAAATCTTTCATTAGTTCGGGCGAACTTATATTTAATTACAATTCCAATTCATTTCATAAGTTCGAGCGAACTTACCTTCAAAACAATTTTTCAGAATTTTAAACTGAGTTCGGTCGAACTTAGATATTAGTCATGAATTCCAGTTTTATTTATGATGCAAGTTCGGCCGGACTTGATGAGCAAGTTCGGGCAAACTTGTCATCTTCCTCACCAAATCTTGCAACTTATAATCATGTTCAATTCTGATCAAATCCTTTTCAAATCCATGGTCGATTTTAGTTGATTAACAACATTTAAAGTCTAATTTGTCCATTAGAACCCTAGATCTATCAGATTTTATCGTTTCAGAGCTAAATTTTTCAATTCAAGTTCAAACCACGGTTCAATGCACGATTTATTACCTCAGCCATTGAGAATGGTGTGCAAATCACCACAATCAATTGAAAATTTGGCAGCAATTCGACTCTAAATTGACAATTTTGAATAATCGCTCACAGATTCTAAGTTCGCTCAGGACTCAACACACAGTTAATGATGTTCGGCCGAACTTGATTGCTATATATACTATAGCAAGTTTGGGCGAACTTGAAAGTCCATGAGATGAAGCCCAATGTTAAGTTTGGTCGGACTTAAGTAAATACAACAATTCTCCAAACAAGTTCGGTCGGACTTGTTTCAAAAATGAAACTTTAAACAGTTAAGCAAGTTCGGCCGAACTTGCCTAAACTCAATTTCAAATTTTCGATTTTTTTTTTCAATTTTGGTCCCTAAACTTTTCACATTTTACTAGTTCTGAAAATCCACTCAGTTCACCAAGTCCAAGCTAATGACCTTGGTTAACCGATTTGTCTGCCGAGTCCAAGTTAATGACCCTGGTTTGACCCGTTATGAACAAACTGTTCAAAATCAAAGTTTTAGATTAATGAACGTTTTATCGTTTTTGGCTTATCAGTTTTTACGGATTAGCTCCCAGCCCATTGTCAATTAGATTCCCACCAGTTTAGCACCTTACCAGACTTTGAAAAGCCGTTCTCCAGCATTGGTTTGCTGCAAACAATGTAGAAACAAAATCTTTTTGTATTTTTGTAAGTTTATGCTAAAACACACTGAAAATCTTTTTGGTTTTAATCTGTAAAGCAGATAAATTATGTATACAACAATGTAAACTATATACAAACATATTTACAGACATATTTTTTGTGAATTCGTGTCTAACGATCGTATCAGTTAATTGAGACATATCACCAGTATCATTAACCTTTTGATAACTTTTAAGTTTTAAACTCGTTTACCTAGATTGTCAATATGTTTGTCCACTTAAACTTCTTCACGTTTCTCAATTGTTCCAAGATATGTTAAGGTATGATTTTATGAAACTTGACTTAACTGTGTTTCCCACTTCTTGAATATACTCTCGAATCCAGGTTCCCTAGATTTCATCTTACAGATGAATATACCGTAACTGATAGCTGTCTTTGGGTTAATGTGGGACCTTGAGAGCTCAGGTTAGTACAACCGTACAGACAAAGAGATGAAGGCTCGACTTAAAGGTGTGTTCCACTTAAGAAATCTTTTCAGCAATGCAAATGATTAGATCTTTCAATTCTTTTCAATTTTGCATGCATTTTTTAGGGGTTTATAGCAAAAGCATTATAGAAGTTCTAGGCTATTGCTTCCGCAAAATCAGAAGAACTTGTATAATACCCCAGATATCAACTATCTATAAAGACCTCGTATCTCAGAATCGGGTAACCTTTCAATCGAAATTCGGAGTACTAAGTCCATATATCCAAGATGTGTTAATCCACTAGTTTAAGCAGTTGCTAAATTTAGTTTATATCTCAGAAACAATTTACTGAACGTGTAAAGTCTATCGACACATCCACAGTAAGACTTGTTTATCACTTTTTAAACTTTACATTTCTTTAGCATACTGTGATAGTCCACTGATGTACTATCATTTCGTTTTGTGACATCGAATTCTTTTTGTCTTTTTCAATGTTTTTGTACTTTTTGAAAATTTTCATATGTTTTTGTATTTTCCCAAATATTTCTCCCCCTAAAATCAAAAACATATTTTTGGATTTTAGATTTTTAAGAAATACTAATCTAGAAAGGTATGACAAACCAATGTGGATCACGTGAACTCGTCGTCCGATCCGTATTCAACCTCAGCTTCCGCACCTGTCAGCAATTTTTTAATACCGTTAAGCCTCATTAGATATTTAAATCTTGTTAAAGGAAATGCTTTGGTATAAAAATCAGCCTTTTGTTCATCGGTGTGGATTTTTTCTATTCGCACCAACTTCTTTTCATAGCAGTCACGAATGAAGTGATAACGAATTTCAATATGTTTAGTACGTGAGTATGAACAGGATTTTTGGTTATATCGATAGCTGCCTTGTTATCTACGAATAAAGGCGTATCAAGAAACCGCAGACCATAATCCCTCATCTGTTGTTGAATCCAGAGGATTTGAGAACAACAGCTGGAAGCAGAAATGTATTCTGCCTCACAGGTAGAGAGAGAGACCGTGGTCTGTTTCTTGCACTGCCACGTTACCAAACGCATTCCGAAGAACGGTATCCTGCTGTTGTAGATTTCAAGTTCAGCTTGTCCACACCAAAGTCTGAGTCAGCGTATCCCGTTAGATCAAAATTGTCGTTCTTGCTTGGACATCCCTTCAAATAACGGAAGATTCGCTTGACTATCTACATATGTGATACTCGAGGACTAGATTGATATCTCGCACATAAGCAGGTAGGATACATGATGTCTGGGCGAGATGCCGTCAGATACATCAGAGATCCTATCATCGATTGATAGAGTGTGTCATCAACTTTGGTTCCGTCTCGTCAATGCAAATCCCATGATTCAGTGCCAGCGGAGTTGAAAGCGGCTTCGAGCTATCTATTTCAAACTTCTTAAGAATGTCGTGAACATACTTTGTCTGATGAATGAATATGCCGCCTGGTAACTGATCGACCTGTATCCGAGGAAGAATTTCATTTCACCCATAGAGGACATCTCGAATTTCTTCTTCATGATCTTTTCAAACTTTTTGCAAAGACTATCATCCGTTGAACTGAAGATGATATCATCCACATATATTTGTACAATGATCAGATGAGATCCGACTTCTCTGGTAAACAATGTACTGTCCACTGTGCCTCTTGTAAAGCCGTTTCCAACGAGATGTTGCGATAACGTCTCGTACTAAGCTCTCGGGGCTTGGTGTAATCCGTATAAGGCTTTGTCTAGGAGATAAGCTTTGTTCTTGTTCAGCGGATCGACGAACCCCGGTGGTTGGCCGACGTACACTTGTTCTCAAAGTTTACCGTAAAGATATACGGATTTTATCCAACTGATACACCTTAAATCCTTTCCAAGCTGCGAACGCGAGGAAAATGCGTTAGACTCTAATCGTGCAACTGATGCATATACTTCTGTGTAGTCAATACCCTCTTGCTGGTGGAAACCTTTGACAACCAACCGAGCTTTATTTCTGACTATTACACCCCGATCGTCTCTTTTACACTTGAAGACCCACTTCGTATCAATAGCTTTCTGCTTCGGTGGTAAGTCTACAAGCCTCCAAACACCCAATTTTTCGAACTGTAACAGTTCCTCTTGCATTGCTATCACCCAGTTCTCGTCACCAAGAGCTTCATTTACTCTTTTTGGCTCTATTTGAGAAATGAAACATGAATAGTAGCAGTAGTCTTGAGTAGGAGCAACTCGGGTGTAGAACAACTAAGTGCTTTGTTGATTTGGCTTCGTGTACGCACACCAGTTTGTAATTCACCAATGATATTCGTTGAAGGATGGTAAGAATATGATCGCGGCATTTCTTCGCTAGGAACATCAACTGAGCTTTGCTGATTTGAGATGTTCTGATCAACAGTCACTTCAACGTTAGGAGTGCTATATGATGCTTCGTTCTGATTGCCTGGGTTTGCAAATTGATTCAACATGTTAGATATCTGCTCAACTTCTTCATCTGATGAGGATTCACCATCAGCATCAAATGTTGGCGCTTCAACAGAGTCAGAATTCTGATTCTGAGGCATACTTGGCACTGTTGTAGCATTTTCTGGTTCGGAAGAAACATTCGATGGAGTTATAGACGGTGTCACTTCTGCTTCAGAAACATTTTCAATTTGAACACCGTTATTACTAGGACCTGCTCCGGAAGACGAAGAATCCAACATGGGTTGATTAACCACAATTGGTCTAATAATTTGTTCCTGATTCGTCGACTGTTGAAGATAATATAACGCTACAATTTCTTCTTCAGGCGGTTCTTCCGGCAAGTCGAATGACTTCCAAAGATCTTGATAGTTGAACAGCCGTCGCCTATTCTTTGAATATGATCCGTATAGTTGAAACAATCAACATGTTGTGCTTCAATTACCTTTCTCAACGAAGGAATATACACTCTTCATAGCGGACTCGCATATCCGACAAAGAAACCTTTAAGCGATTTGGCCCCGAATTTACCATCTTGATCTATTACAGTACATGGCGCACCAAATGGCTCTAGAAACTTCAAATTTGGCTTCCGTCGGTTGATCATTTCAAAACATGTCTTTTTCAATGGTTTAACAGTTAAGACCTTGTTTAGTGTGTAGCAAGCTGCTGCAACTGCCTCACTCCAAAAGCTTACTGGAAGTTTCGAATCTGCAAGCATGGTTCTTGTTGTTTCAATTAAAGTTCTGTTCTTCCTTTCATCTACACCATTTTGTTGTGGAGTGTAGGGTGCACTGAATTCGTGCAGAATTCCCTTGGCGTTGCAAAATTCCTTCATCTTATTATTCTTGAATTCTGTGCCGTTGTCACTGCGGATTCGTCAGACAAGTAGATGATAAAGGATTTCTAACTTCTTCAAAAGAATCACCAAGTTTTCAAACGTTTCGTCTTTTGATTCTTGGAAGAAAACTCACGAATAACGCGAATAGTCATCTGTCACAACTAAGCAGTATAAGTCTCCTGAAATACTTCGAATGTTTACAGGACCAAATCAATCCATGTGGAGACGTTCAAGTGGCAGCTTAATAGAATTCAGAATCTTCTTCGGATGTGACTTTTTGATCTGATTCTCCTTTTTACATTCTAAGAAATGATCAGACATATGGAAGCTTCTAAGATTCACACCCTCAACCAGACCATTATGTACCAGAAAATCATTTTACGTAAATGAATGTGCCCCATTTTTCGATGCCAAAGAATAGAATCTTTCCAGTAGCTTTCGTCACAAAACATTGTGCTGATCTTGATGATGTGGTAGTGAAGCCCATATCTAAAACATATAAATCGTTCTCACGCAGAGCTCGCATCAGAATCCACTCAGCAGGTATTTTGAATCCCGACTTTAAGATCATACACTCCTTGTCATTGAAATGTACCGTGAACTGTTTGTCACAAATCTGCGATATGCTCAAAAGATTGTTCTCAAGCTCAGCAATGTAATTCACTCGATCAAACGATACAACGCCGTTGGAGAGTTTTCACTCAGCGACTATCCTTCCACCCTGATTACCGGCAAATCCAACATATCCACCATTAATAGCTTTTATGTCGAACAAAAGAGCTTTCATTCCCGTCATATGTCTGGATGCTCCACTTTCCAAAATCCACTTTGAAAGAACGGATCTTTGGAGCCCCTGCACATATTAAAATCTAGTTAAACAGCGCGACCCAAGCCTTCTTGGTCTTGGTTTTGGGATAAAAAGCTTGGTAATCATCCTTATAATCTCCATCTAAGCCTCCACTGTCAGTTACATTTTCAAAGTTCACTTTCTTCTTACCTTTTGTTGATTTGACAGTTTCGTTTTTGATCTCAGATTTAGATTCTTACTTGTTATCAGTCTTTACAAGCTCAGACTTGATAACCTCAGATGTTGTTGACTTTTTCTTAGCAATCCAGGCTTGAGATTTTATATTTGCCTTTTTGATGTAAAACTTGTTTTTGTTTGTCCTAGAAGATTCACCTTTTTTGAAAGTTGAGTTTTCAAATTTCTTTTCAGTTTTAGGTTTAACTTCAGGTTTTGATTCATTTCTTTTCAAAATCATGACAGGTTTTACTAACTCTGGTTGCTTTGGTTTGACAACATCTAAACTTTCTTTCCTTCGAAGATAGGCCGGCTTAGACTTCGGACACTTCCGTGCAATATGACAAACTTCGTTGCACTTGAAGCAAGTCCGATTATCATGTGAGTGTCCACTAGTGGATTTTACACCACTTGTGGCTTTCGCCTTATCTCGAAGTTCTTTTTGTTTCTTAAACTCGTCGTTTGATTGTTTTCCGATCAAACTTTCCTCATGAACCGTGTTCATCCCATAAACAAATTTCATGTTTTTATCTTTGTACTCGTGAAATGGTGACATTTTCTTTACCGGTTCTTCATCCACATCTAAACCCAGCCCAGCTTTCCGGTTTTCCGGATGATCCCCACCATTTCTCCGGTAGTTATTGTAATTCCTTTTGGGTTTAGAATAGAATTTCTTTTTATTTTTCTCCAGGTCCTCTGATGTAACTTCAACCTGTTTGAACAGTTTATCCAATTGATCTTCTTTGACATTCGGAATCAGAAAACTGTCATCAAAGTATAATCTATCAGATTCCTTAACCTTGTACATGACAAAGTTAGGATCATCACATAGATCATCTTCAGATGATGTATCGTCATCTTCGGATTTTGTGTCAGAACTGTTCAAACTCGAGGTGGCGCTCTCAAAGCTGCCATCATCAGAATCATTCAGAACATTTTCAACCACATTTTTAACCACTGCATTATTGTCTTCATCTGATTTAGTATAGATTACATCAATGTTCTCTGGCAACTCATTTTTCTTTTCAGATAACAACTCAATGTTGAGTGCCTTATCCATCCCATCAACAGTTTTGCGACAATATTTCTCGCATAGGGGTGGAGGAACATTGTTGTATTCTCTACCATTTTTCTTTTTAGACCTTTTATCATTTTCTTCTGACGAGATCATGGGAAGAATATGGTCAATGATATAAGCATTAGTCGTATAACTTCTTAAAAGTTGTTGAACACGTTCTGTTTCAATTTTCATGTCCTGGAGTTGTTGTTTAGTTTCGGCAATGGTGTTAATGTAAATATTTATTGCTTTTTGTTTATCCATCACCGTTCCTTTTAACATCCTCACAGTATCATGTTGTTCAATATTATTTCAGTCGAGCCTGCCATAATCATCTTTCATTTTGTCATACTCTTCCTTCATTGTACGATAATCATATTGAAATGTTCACTATGTACATTGAGTTCAGCGATGATTTGTGATTTTTCGCCACATTTAGCACATGGCTCGGTACATTTTGTGCAAGGTTTCTCAACCTCCACAAACTGCACTTTGAAAACTTCCTTTTCGACGATCTTTACCTCTGGACCTACCTTGGTTAGATTCGCCATCATTGCTTTATTGGCAATGTCCGTGAGGTTTTCAGCATTCACTTCTTGAGAAACATCAATAACTTCTTTATTAATTGACTTCTCCTCGACCACTTGCTCCTGAGAACTTCCATCAAAATTACCTGCAAAACTAGAAGTTGAGTTAGGAGATAAAATGCCTTGTGTCTTCATGTGAATGTAGTCTCCTCTTCTTCCTATTGTTGCAGATACTGTTCCAGTAGAATATTCTCCAGAGCTGCGTCTTCAGCAGATGTATCTTCGACAATCTCGGCCATCAAAGCAACTCCTGTTTTCTTCCCAATATAAGAGTTCCAATCAAAACCATCATCTTCGTTGGTAGCAACCATCGCCTTCTCGGTATTGTTGGATGATTTTTCTTGAATCTCAACTTGAGTCTTTTTCGGGAATGGTTTATACAAAAGAGACTTTTTGTAATAATCACTTCCTCTTCCGAACGGACTCTGATTGCCGCTAACCTCAGCATTCTTACACTCTCTCTTGAAATGCCCCTTCAATCGGCATCTAAAACAAGTGACCTTCGATTTGTCAAACCCTAGCTTGTTGCTTGAATTTCTGATATCTCGGCCTGTGAGTGCAACAAACTTTGTCACCCTACGAATGATAGAAGCTAAAGACCACTTTATATCCATTAGCTCAAGCTCTTCTTCGTCCACCTGATCGTAATCTTTTGTGGCCATTTCAGGATTGCCAATTTTCCCGGCAACCAGACTTTCATACGATTCTAGAACTGTAGCGAGAAGAGTCATGTGTTGTTTAGAAACTTGCTCAGAAACAACATTGTTTAAGTTGACAGCAATGTTACACTTGTACACATTTGGATCAGAATTCGTTTGTTGATTCTAATTTGCTTGACTCTGATATGCTGAATTTGAACCAGTACTCGAAAACGAAGAACTCTGTGGACTTTGATCATATTGAGGTTGATTCTGTGGCGAAGAATTCATGTTTGCACTGAATGTTGTTTGAATCTTTGGGCTTGAAATGTTGTCTTGCATTTTGTTCTTGTAATACAGACCAACATCTTGAACAGTGTTAGCATTCTTCGACTTTGCGATCTTTAGAAGCTCCATTTCATGACCTTCAAGTTTGTCGATGAATGTAGACAGCTTGAAGAATTCCCAATTCAGACTTTCTTTCAAAACCATAAGGTAAGTAGTCCACTCTCCGTCAGGTAATGCATCTGCAAGCTTATCGATGTATTCTGGTTCTGTCTTCTCGAGACCGTGTCTCCTCATTTGAACTTTTAGATGACAAAAATGCTCAATCATCTGTTTCATTATCTCGCCCTTTAACATGGTAAAAATATCGAATTCCTTCAAGATAAGAGCTTTTTTACTCTTGATCATCTCTGCGCTTCCTTGGTATTTCTTTTGCAGTGATAACCATAGCTCTCTCACAGTCGTGTATTCGAGCAATAAGACCAAAATATCCTCTTTAATGGATTGTATAATGAGACTGATCATCTTTTTCTCAGCAATGTACTCATCCTTTTGTATTGTGGAGTACTTGTACTTTTCCAGAACTTGCTGATTCTCGTCTAACGGAACAACATAACCTCTCTCAATAGCCACCCAGCTTTGGAAATGCATGGCTTAAACCCAATAACTGAACTTCTCCTTCCATCCCTCGTACTCGCCCATACTCATTAACTTCGGGGGATTGACGGACGTGCCCATTTCGTTGTCAAGATTGACTTGTTGTATCACATTGGCATTAGACGTACCCACTCCTGACATAAACGCTCTCTCAAGATCATCCATCACGAATATCGACACACGTACACTGAAAACACCTTCAAACTTTGAAAATGATTAGAACAATTAGAAGTTCGGTCGAACTTGCAGTTTGAGAATGACGAATTTCAGATTTTAACACAAGTTCGGTAGAACTTGTGTATTTTAATTTGAAAATTTCCCTGAGTCAACCTCGAGCGAACTTACTAACTGATTTTAAGGAAAATCTTGCAAGTCCATGCGAACTTAGCTTAAATTTCTTAACTTTTATCAAGTTCGAATAAACTTGACAAAAATCAATGAAAATTTATTAAGTCCGATCGAACTTAACAACAAATCTCTCAAAAACCCTCAACTTCGAGCGAACTTGATAGAAAATCACTCAGAAAGTGAGTTTCTAAGTCAAGTTTGGCCGAACTTCGGTTACAAGTTCGATCATAGTGAGTTTGGAAAACAGGGTTTTTGCAACAATTTGACACCAATTCGTTTGATTTAGTCTCCAAACTCTCAGGGGTTTATCTATGATGTATTTAACATGACATATTCAAAATTGGACAGAATTTGCCCATGAATTCTTCATTTTAGTGTAAAAGTTAAGAAAAATAGAAGAATGGAGTAGAATTAGAAGTGTTCTTGTCTTGATATCAATAAAATCAGGATATTCTAGCTCTGATACCACTTGTAGGACCGATCCTGATAGCATAGGAACCTGAATTTGATATCTAATGTCTATAATAGCGGAAATATTATGACACGATTACCAAATAACAAGAATTAATAAGTTAAACGTCAATTTATTGATATAACATCGAGTCTCCAATTTGTTAGAGCTTCTCCTCAAAGTGCACAAAGTTACAAATGAAACAAACATGCTAGCTATTTATAGGGAGACAAGTTCGCTAGAGGGAGAGGAAGTTCGGGCAAACTTGACATAGTCAAGTTCGCCCGAACTTGACTTCACAATACCAATCTCAAGCGAACTTAGCCCTTTTACACATAAATACTTGATTTTGCTAGCCTATTCACATCTAATCTATACAGACTCGATATAAGACTAAGACATAGACATTCTGCACCAACAATATTTTATGAAGAACTAGCTTATAACCCCGTGTTTTACATGGGTTAAATACTAAAAAATAGTCTGACTGTTATTTTAATTTATAGCTGTTATAAACCCGTGTATTACATGAATTGACTATCGGAAAAATTGTTAATCATAAACTTCTATTTGATCCTTACCACACGATTAAAGAATGTTATATATTATAATCTTAAACATTCATAATTCATGAATTTTATCACATGGCTGCGGAAATATAAACAATAATCTTATATAAATGTGTAATATCATTAATAAATGTTACAATATTATAATCTTATCAGAAGATTGAATATGTGTAAATATTATTTAAAATTCCAGTGTGATAAACTAAAAAGTTTATAAGATTTGTACAGAGGTAGTATATTATAAATTATAATTATAATATTATTTGTATTATATGATAAAACAAAGTTTTATAAAACTCGATACAAAGATTTATATAAAGAAACTTCTTTAAAGAGAAGCTTAACTGCAAATTCCATTCAATTAATATGTGTTTGGGATTGAGTTTGTAAATGACTTGTTGCCTTTTTCAAAAAGCCAATAAATTAAAACAAAATGTTTGGCATCGATAAAAGTGTTTCTTATTTGTTTTTTCTAAAAATAGCAATAAATTGTTTTTCAGGTGAATAAACAAAACGTAATGTCAAAAACAATGAAACAACATATGTCAACAAAATCAGCGAACAACATACGTAAATAAGCAAACAATCGCTTACCTAAAGTTGTCGGAGAGTCGTCGGAGAAAAGATAGAGAAACCCATCAGGAGAGAAACAAACAAAGCGTAAATATGAAGACATAGTGAGAGGTCAGCCTTCTAAACCCCTCACCAACCCAATATGTACAACCAAAAAAGCAACAAAAACAAACATTCAAAGCAAGTAAAACTAATAAAGCACAAAGTACAACCCATAATACATAGAAATCTTGTAAATTAATATTATATAGATATAAACAAATCAAAAATGGTGTTGTAGATGTGTAGTTTCTAATGGATTGGCTTTGGCAAGTTGTCAAATTTCAATGGGTGCTCAAATAAAAATAAATTATATGTGAGAAAATTAAATTAAATCAAGTTATATTTTATGAAGAACTAGCTTATGACCCCGTGTTTTACACGGGTTAAATATTAGAAAATAGTCTGACAGTTATTTTAATTTATAACTGTTATAAACTCGTGTATTACATGAATTGACTATCGGAAAAATTGTTAATCATAAACTTCTATTTGATCCTTACCACACGATTAAAGAATGTTATAATATTATAATCTTAAACATTCATAATTCATGAATTTTATCATATGGGCCGAGGAAATATAAACAATTATCTTATATAAATGTATTAATAAATGTTATAATATTATAATCTTATCAGAAGATTGAATAGGTGTAAATATTATTTAAAATTCCAGTGTGATAAACTAAAAAGTTTATAAGATTTGTACGGAGGTAGTATATTATAAATTATAATTATAATATTATTTGTATTATATGATAAAACAAAGTTTTATAAAACTCGATATAAAGATTTATATAAAGAATCTTCTTCAAAGAGAAGCTTAACTGCAAATTCCATTCGATTAATATGTGTTTGGGATTGAGTTTGGAAATGAATTATTGCTTTTTTCAAAAAGCCAATAAGTTAAAACAACATATTTGGCATCGATAAAAGTGTTTCTTTTTTGGTTTTTCTAAAAATAGCAATAAATTGTTTTTCAAAAGCCATAAAAACCTATATTTTTAAATATCTTTTGACTTTTTAAATATAAAATTATCAACCTACCTTCACCCTTTAAAATAGAAACAAAAATATAAATTTACCCATTCTTTTTAGTCATTTACTTTTTTCCATCATAAAAACCAATATAAATATTAAAAAAAAAACTCTTTTAAAAAAGTTATAATTTAATAAAAATAAGCCCTCTTAGGGTTAAATAAACTTTGGAAAAAACTAAGCACTTTATTTATTTATTGTTACAAAAAAATGTATGAGTAATTAAGTTTTCATCTCTCTTGCTAAGTCAAATACCAACAAAAAAATAACTTATACATTTTATTTTTTATTAAAATTTTCATTGAAAACAATCAATTCTTATGGATGCATAGATAATTTTGTAAGATGATTTTTCATCGGAAGCACGGTAATAAAGAAGCAATTAATTATTAATTAATTAATAATAATAATATAAGGATAAGAACGAAAAGATATTTTTAAATGGAATGTTAGTATAATTGTTAGGTTAAAGGAGATAATGGCATTTGGTATTTATTGGAGTCTTTTATTATAAGTTAGATTAGATAAGATAAAATGAGTTAGCTTTATAAAAACCATGACGAATATGAAGAAAACGTGTACAACATCGAAAAATATTTAAATGAAAAAAGACTATGAAGAAAACGTTTACAACATCGAAAATATATAAATGAAAAAAGACTGTTATTAATCTGATTTTTTTAAAGGCTAATTTTATTAGAAAAAGACCAACTGTACATACAAGCCAAACGACCGAGAATGGTCCAAACCAAATTTACATAGAGACTTTAGAACTTGAAACTACACCATTGATCCAATCCAGTGGTTCGATCTTTGATCGATGCTTGACCCAAAGATATCCAACGTTTTCAGTTCTACTAGTATAGGTCCAAATCAAGATTTTTTGATTTGAAAATAATTTCATTCCTAGTTCTCCATATCAACCAACATGCTAAGAGGGTCACCGTTTTGATTAGCTATCGCTTAACCGGGGAAAATCAGCACCCAGATGTATGCTAAAGAGGTCTTTCAGCGAGAAAGCGTAGATGGGAGGGATGTTGCACCAAGTTGAGACCGCCTGCTATACGAATGTCGTCACATAGCATGATATCAAGATGTGATCCAGCGGATTCATCTGTTTCCCTGCATAATGGACAGGCAGAAGAGCTGACATGAATGCCCCTTTTCTGCAATTCCTTTAACACCCAAAAAATATTGAACACCATATAAAAGTGTGTATACATATATATAAATATGTATATAATACATGCTTGAATAAATGACTAATATCGTAGTTGATTATTTAAGTTGTTAGTAATAAATATTGGATGATATCCATTATTATTTACAATCTCAAACATGAGAGACCAAAGGAGAAAAAAAAGGCTAAAACTTGAATCCATAAAATCAAAATAAAACACAACATACACACTAAGTGTGTGTGTGTGTAATGGTCAGGAGAAGAACAAGGGGAGCAAAACCCTTGTTCATTAAGAATCATCAAATTGAAGGAGAATTTTAGCCTCAAATCAATGCATGAAGGCATATTAATGTTCACCTAAACGAGGGGATCATAAGGTATGTCAAAAATCTTAATTGGTGATGTTATGAATGTAGGTAGATTTCATAGATTTCAATCCATGTATGAATATCAACAATTGAAATGATTTTAAAAATGTATACTTACATAGGAACGTACCCTAAGTGAGAATTTTGAATATATTGCCATGATTTGGGTGTTTGGATGATTTACCACACCTAATGAAATGGGTTTTTGTTTATATGATAAAATTTATGATATATGAGTGTTTATGATCATCATACTTGTATGTATTTGTAAGATACTTTAACTAATTGGAGATTCGAGTAAGTGATCATACATGACTTGAAATGGGTTTTTGTATGATATGATGAAATGGATGTTATGTCAATGTTAATAGATGCTTGAGATCATTTTGTCTAGTAGTTTTTCTGTAGAACTTTATTATATTAGGTATTCGGATGAATGTCTAGTAATATGATGAAATAAGTGTTACATAGAGTTGAAAAACCCTTAGTTCTAGCACAATGAATGGTTAAATTAGCATATGATGGTAGAAACTATGTTAACTTGATGTTAACAATTATGTGAACTTGATTGGAGAACGTAGTTAAAATAAAGGCCTAAGAATAACGCCTATTGAGTATTTAATGAAATGCCTATAAGAGTTTGTTGAACTTGATTGTGCATTTGCATATGTTAATAGGCAGTTGACTTTTAAAAGTCAAACTGACCTATAGTATAATCAAATGGTAATTTTGATATAAAGTCCGTAAGGTGAGACAGTCTTGATAAATAATGACTAATCTAACCATCTTGCGAATGATAAAAGGTAGTTTGACGCTTGACAAGCTAGGTGGAAGCTTGGGAAAGAAGCAGGTCAAACGGATCAAATATGCGTGGAAAACATAATCGGATTTCAAGGTAAGTAAAGCTTACATCTTTTAAGTAGAACACATAATTATAGAATTGGTTAAGAAAAAGGTAAATTAGAATTTGAAATATGACGTTCTGGCACGAAGTGATACGAGTCGGAACAAGTGAAAATGCTAAGAAACCATAAATTATTGTAAAAAGGGTAAAATGGTACATTAGTCATGTGATAATGAATAAATAAGGAGTTTTGAAACATTATCTTATGGTATAACCCATAACGGGTAAAAAGGGGTAAAATAGTAATCCGGTCACGAGTTGACGGATAAATAAAGAGTTTTGAAAAAGACACCATATGGCGAAAGTTATAATGGGTTGAACGAATTAAGAAACGACTGTTAAGTAATATGATCACATGGCGTAAACCGAAATGAGATAATTGGGTGAGATGGCAAATAAATACCATCTCATAATGATAAATGGTTATATTAGGCCAAACGGGTCGAACGGTGATGTTATCACCATTTGACAATAATAACTAATGATCGCTTGTCGAGTTTTGTACTCATGGGGAAATAGTGTATAGTTCGCGTTGCTATTATTTGTTAATTAACAGTGCAAGGTATTTAAACAGGTCAATGCTATGATCCGTGCCAGGTATGTGTAATGGGTCAAACTTTCAATGACGACTTAAGGTCCGATGAGAGTTAAACGAGTCATGAATGAATATTGGATTACCTAAGGTGAGGTATATCTAATAATTAAAAAGAATGTAGATGCTATGTTCTTAGGAACATAATGATTTTAATTAGAACATGGGTTAAAAGTGCTCATTTGGTTAAAATATGCTTTTAAAAGTCCTTAGTCGTAAAAAGGACTAAAGTTGACCAAAACGCCCTTAAATTATAAATTGGGCAAATGACCTTTTAGGGTAGTATAAATATGAGTTTAGTAATTCGATCAATCCTTTCGGTAGTATAAAGTGGAAGGCTTAAACCATTTGTGCTTAAAGCTACATAATGGGTTGTTTTCGTAAAAATGCCAAACTCAATGGTAGAATGAAAATATAACGATTTTTACTATAATAATCCATCACATTTGAAGTTTGATGGTATATAAATAGAAATTATAAAGTGGGAATGAAAATAGAAATTATAAAGTGGGAATGAGTAATACAAAGGGATATGGAAAATTTAAGCTTAAATGCTCAAATTCCATAACGGGTCAAAATGAATACGCGCATAAAATGAGTAAAGGTTGCGTAATTCATAAAAATTATGAATCCGGGTTAAGGATTTCTAGTTAAATATGTAGGTAAATATTTTACGGATGTTTGGAAACAAGTTTCAATTGAAACGGATGAAAATTGAATAAGTTACGGAAGTTTTCGTAATAAAAACGAGAAATATGAAAATGGCTGCAGCAGCCCACCGTAAGCTACGGTGGACTACCGTAGTTTATGGTAGGAGTCTGCTGGCTGCAAAAGAATCCAGAGACCGTAAGCTACGGTCCGGAGCCGTAGCTACGACGGGAATCGACAAAAATTGTTATTTGTTTGATGTTTGGTCATTTTTTGGCATTCGGGTTTAATTAGACATGTTATATTCTAGATATAACTAAAGTATTTCATGTTTCTATGAAATACAGGTTGATTCGAAGTACCGGATGACGATCAAGCTAAATGAAGAACCGAACACGATCAAGTTAAAGCTTCCGCACCTTGTTTCGTCGTTATGAAACCAATCATCGATAACATGTTGACATGTTTAATGTTTACGAAGTTTTATAAAACTCGTATTATCGTACGAAAGTGTAATCACATATAAACTCTTTTATATGCAAAATTTCTCTTAAAATTTTGATTTATTAAATAAGGGTCTTAATTCCACCTTGTTGGGAGACGGTTTTTAACCATGTGCCACCCGAATATGTTGACTTTATTTGGAAGCCACTTATTCCAGGATAATCAATGCTCATCCTATGGAAATACTAAGCCAATTATGAGTTTCCTAAGTGTTTTAACTGAAAACTTTTCCATCCTCACTGATAGACCACGTCCATTTATCTTCACCATCGAACCTCTGAATCATGTTGATTATGTTTTATACAATCTTCTATTTCATTGACCTCCTCTACACTAGTTAGTTCCCTGCTCCAGTTCCATCTTAAGGATGGCACTGAACCATCAAACTGTGACATCCGAGACATTTGAATCATTTTAAAAAATCGAAACAAGGTTATATTCAAAAACAATTTCACAAATTCAGACCTTGTTTGATTTCAAACCCTTAAGCCTCTTCTAGAAGCGAAATCGCGAGCTATTACGTAAACGTAACCCGTTTAACGCAACATACAGTTCGGAACAATGACACAAGCTAAACATACCATAAATATCCTATACATAACTTAGAAATAAGTTTTGAAGGGTCTGGTATGGCAAAAACAAGTTTATTCAAGCTCAGGGGCTGTTTTGCAAATTGTGCGAAACTATGCCGACTCGCTATTTCTTAATCCGGAACATGTATGCACATCCAAAATTTTTTTATCATTAAAATCTTGTATTTTACGGTTATTTGCGCGTTCGTTACGATTTTCGTCGTAATTAACCGAAAACCGCAACCGTACGACCGAACGAGCCGACATCGGTGACATCTCAAGGCATACTTCAAGTTCTCTATGCCTTATCATCTTATGAAGCTTGAAAATTAGGTTTACGGGTGTTAGATGTGCCAAAACGCGACAAAACAAAGTTAGAGGTTTTTGTCTTACGTCATTCGGAAACTTCGCGTGTCTTAAACTTTTATAAATCTTAAGACGTGATATGTCATCAAGAATCTCATATAGATATTATTTGCTAAATTTTATAATAATCAATGGGTAATATTATTTATTTATTAAATAAATTTAAAAACTCACAAACTTACACCAAACTTTTATAAAATATAACAAGGTTTATATAAAAAGAAAGGGTTTTTATATAAAAAAAAGAGATGAATCTTCCATGCACACCTTTTTGTTATACCCCTTGTTTTGAAGACATGGTTTATAAAAACCACCCCAACACTTGTCCTCCATGCATTTTCATTCTTACACTTGTCTTGCCCATGTTGACACCTACACCCTTTTACTCTCCTATAAATACCAACCTTCTCTTCACCATTTTTTCACCAAAACTCACTTAGAACTCTCAAAAATCCATGCACTTTTTCTTTCCCCTTGCCTTCTTGGACTGAAGAATTTTTGCTTCCAAGTAAGTTCATCAAAAACCGATCTTTGTTTATATTTCTCGGTCTTCATACAAACATTCACTACTCTTGCACTATTATGCTTTTCTTTGAACTCTATCCTAATGTACATATTATATCATATATGATCTAAGACCATGTTTTATATTTTATTTACGCATAAAAACCTTTAAAACGACCAACGGGAACACATAAGTGTTCTTCCTGTTTTGGACAGATTCTGTGTTGTGACTTTGGACGACCATAACTTGGTCAAAACTTGTCCAAATTAAGTAAACTCTTACTTTACTACTAAATACATGGGAATACGGTTTTAACAATATATGGCACGCTTAAAAAGACTTCCGTTTGGACCCCCAACCATCCAAAACCAAACTGTTGCGCAAAGCTGAATAAGCTGTAAAGATCCACGGTTTTGACCATTTTCGGGGTTCCAAACAGAAAAACTTTCTAAATGAAAGTTGTAAAACACATTCTAATTTAGTGGACTGGAAATTTTCATAATTTTTCGACATTGTTTACTATTTTTAAAACGTAAAAACAACGCAGAAAGCTGCAAACTTTTATACTTTTCCCAAAACTAATCGATTTACTTTTAATCAAGGATTCTTGTAACCAGTATCATCTACAACCATCATGATAACATATTCATAGCCCTAATTAACCAACCGAACCCATGTTTGGTTTATATACCTCATTCTATCCGATTTCTCGTTTTCAAGTTCGATACACTAACATGTAGTTATCCGTTACACTAGGAAGCACTTCAACACTTGAACTCTTGATCATTTGGGCTTTGTTATATAACTTGAACAAGATCTATACGCAACCCCAGGCGAGTACTTAGCTCCCCTCTTTTACGTTTTTCAAATGTTTTGGGGTGATTCATATGTGTAATCAACTTTTCACAATATATGGCAATTATGTGTTTACTAAGTGCATTTTGTATAATATTCCTTTTATGCAAAGACATGACAATTGGGGACACGAAACAAATCCTTATAGTATCTTTCTATCTTTATAGATTGATTCTTGTAGGATACTTTAAGTACAGTCTTAAATCTTCCTATCTTCATAGTGAGATTTCTAAGAAGTGCTTTACAAGACATTGGTTATGGTTTATGTGTAGAATTGTTGGTGATTTAGATAACGAAACAAGAGTAATATAATAAGGACATGGTGGATATGCCGCTGGTACTTCCTATATATAAGTGTGCTTATTGTATTATCCTTCGTAGCCTTATCCGAATCACCATTAGGATTTAGGATTTTGTGATTCAATAAGACAAGACAAGGGACTAACTAAATCCTTAAAGTATCTATCTATCTTCATAGTTAAATTCTTGTAGGATGTTTAAAGTACTAATTGGTAGTCCTTTATTGGATTCTGTGTACTTTAATGCGTATGTGACAAGACAATGATACAAGACAAGTGACTAAACTAAATCCTTAAAGTATCTATCTATCTATCTTCATAGTTAGATTCTTGTAGGATGTTTAAAGTACTAATTGGTAGTCCTTTATTAGATTCTGTGTACTTTAATGCGTATGTGACAAGACAATGATACAAGACAAGTGGCTAAACTAAATCCTTAAAGTATCTATCTATCTTCATAGTTAGATTATTGTAGGATGTTTAAAGTACTAACTGATAGTTCTTTATTGGATTCTATGTACTTTAATGCGTATGTGACAAGACAATGATACAAGGCAAGTGGCTAAACTAAATCCTTAAAGTATCTATCTATCTTCATAGTTAGATTCTTGTAGGATGTTTAAAGTACTAATTGGTAGTTCTTCATTGGATTCTGTGTACTTTAATGCGTATATGACAAGATAATGGGACCAAGACGATTATTATGTGTTTATTGTGATTAGTTGTGATTTAGATAACGAAACGAGTGTAATACTATAAAAACATGGTGGATACACCGCTGGTACTTCCTATATATAAGTGTTCTTATTGTATTACTTTTGTAGCGTTATCCAAATCACATTAGGATTTTGTGTGCGACTGTTTCAAAGTACAATATCTAAATCCTTGTAGAACTACTTTCATATTTCTATGTGTTAGATTCTTAGAAGGATAACCAAAGTATTATTTCAAATCTTTGAATTGATTTCTAATAATACTCACACGAGTTATGACAAATGTCAATATTGTTGTTATTAATCCTTGATTGGATTTCTAATAACATACTCACAAGTTTTATGACCGAATTCAAGGTGATTACAATGAACAAAGTACGATTTTCAATGGCATAAAAATTACTTAGTATTAATCATGTTGTCATATACAAAACTATTTTGTCACAAGTTTCATAATCAAGTTAATGTATTGCAATACTAAATCTTTTTTCTTTTCCTTGGCTTCAAAGAGTCCATTTTCAATAGACAACTCTCGTAGTCGTCGAAGTATTGCAACACTAAACTTTTTGCCATTTACTTGGACAACAAAACTATGTACTCGCCAACATTGTTTATTGACGTCTCTTTTTCACATCTGTTTCAGGGTGATGATCATTCAAGTATGCTACACATAGGAATGCATTCGGGCTTTAGACTTCCTTAATAAAAAGACACTTTGCTGTATTGTTTGTACTGTAAAGCAATGTTAATAATAATGAAACAAATTTTATTACCAGTTGTGGCTGAGCAATTTGTAACGTGACTCCCCGATATTTCTGCCGCATGTTGTTGTATTACGCGATTGGGGTGTTACAGATTGGTATCAGAGCACTGGTTATAGGGAATTAGGTTATTAGAATGCCTTTAACCTAGTCTATAACCTTCCTAGGGACCCAAACATGAGTAGTATTAGGATCTCCATCCTAATCTCCTTCGTCATCCATACTCGTGCCACAACTACTCTATGATTCACAAATCACCTATCCTTAGATGGTTTATGTCACACCCCGACCCGCAGCGGAAAAGGTGATCGGGGCATGATTGGGTTTTCATCAAAGCTCATGACATTTATTATAATGTTTCATATTTATTATCACAATTTTGAATCATACTAGTACAACATGTTCTATACATCTTTCTAGTCTTCATTATTTTTCTTCTAAGGCACTTTTCCTATGTTTTCCTTGCTTCATCCTGTCCACCTGTATCATGTGTAAAAATGGTTTTTGGATCAACAAAAAGTTGGCGAGTGAATCCTATGAAAAACATTTAAACAAGTTTATTGAATTGATTATAAAATAAAGTGCACAACCACATATGAGTAAATGTAGATGTAAATTTATTCACAATACACATAATATTAAATATTGCACACACATACAACAATTGATTGTTTTGAGGCACGCGTTGTTCAACTCGTCTCCCGCGAGGAACTGATGGGCCTAATGAATGAGTTTTGAGGCACGCGTTGTTCTACGAACTGATGGGCCTAATGAATGAGTTTTAAGGCACGCGTTGTTCAACTCGTCTCCCACGAGGAACTGATGGGCCTAACAAATAATTTGCATATAACTTTACAATATGTAATACATCACAACAAACAATATTTACATTCTAAGTTTAGTTCATAATATGGTATAGCACGAGTTTGAATAAGCGAATTAGTTTAAGCGACAAATGATACACCCCAAAACATGAATAAAAAGGGGAATTTGTAAGAATTCACTCACAGTGGGTGCGTTTCTTGATGATGTTGGATGCGCACGAGTTTAGAGAGTTGATCGACGAGGAATAACTAACCTAGTTAATAATGAAAAGGTACGGTAAGTAAGTGGATTTTATTAACAATTTTAATTGAATTTTTAGGTTTATTTTTGTGAGTTTAAGGCTATTTTCTAACTTTAAAAACATTATTTTTAAGTATTTTTGATTGATTTTAAAAATAAAAATATAAAAAAAATGTTGACTTTTTGACTTTGACCGTTGACCGTTGACCATGACTGTTGACCGTTGACCGGTTCGGTCGTGTATAAGTATGCGCTGGGTGAGACTCGAACCGGTGACCTCCCGTACGCGTGCACGTAGCTCTACCAACTGAGCTACGTGTCTAACCCGAAATATTTCTGTTTTTAATTATATTTATACACTATTTAAGTTAATCAGAATTCATTTATTTTAAAAAGATTTTTAATTGTATCGAACCGGTGCCGTCAACAGGTCTCGAACCCGGGACCTGTGATTAGTGTTGCACACAGTCCACCGCTGGACTGTGTGTCTAACCTGGTTAATATTCTGATTTTTATTATCCTTATCATCTTACAGTGAGTTAACCCGGTTCGGTTTTAAAAAGAACATTTTTATTTCCAAGGATAGGGTCGTGATAGGGATCGTACTCGAGACGTGTGTTTATTATTTGCACAAAGTCCACCGCTGGACTGTGTTTATATGACTTGTTTTAATTAATCTTATACAATAGGCCGACTTCATCTTCTTCGTTCAAAACACAGACAACGATTTTTCAACTGTTTCTTGTTAAATTCAGTTAACGAACTTATAGGTGATTGAAATGTGATGAACAGAGAGGGTTTGGGGAAAGAATGTACCGGAACAGATTGTCTTCCTCAGAACTCCGGCAAGGATCGTCGGCTCTGTTTTGTGAACTCCGTCTGTTCGGATCAATTAACAGTTTTGATTGATTAGATGTGAAATTGAACTACTGAGCAACGATTATCAGGAGGTTTAGATGATCATACCGATTCACAGCGTGATTCATGAAATTTCAGAAGTTTTCCGACGAAAGCAGAATATCCGGCAACGTCGTCTGGGATTGATTCTTGGTGATGGATTGATGTTAGTAATGGTCTAACAATGGATTGAAACAGAAAGAGTCGAGGTATTTACCGTGTTGATGTGAGTCTCGGTTTTCCGGTGAAAGTCCGATGATTGCAGAAAATCTCCGGTGAGTGAAATTGCTTCGAGAATGGTGCGATTTTGAGCGAAAAGACTACCAGAGGCTTGGGTGTGCATTTATAGGAAAGAATCAAGTTGAATTGGGTCTGTTTCTAGTCTCGATTCATTGGTCAGCCTTTCTCCGGCGGTTATGACTGATGTCGCGGAACTAGACATTGGTTATAACCGATGGCAACGTTAATACGTACGTTAAGTCAAAAGAAACCGTCGATAATTGGCGAAATCGTCGGATTTTCCGGCGACTGCGAAATGGGCGCGCTGTTGACTGGATTTGATTTCGAGTTTTGTTATATGTATTAATTGTTTCGTCATATTATCAAATAACACAAGTGACGGAGTGGTTGGATGTGTGCGAGTTAAGTCTTTGATGTTCCACCCGGCTGACCCGGGTTCGAATCCCGGCAGCCTGTTTTTCTTTTTAATTATTTTATTTTTACTTTTTAACAAATATAGTTTATAAATTCTAAATTGTTTATTAATTATGTATCGTTTAAAATTAAAATACGTCATAAATACGCAACGAAATTTTTTAACTGGATGTTCGGTTAATAAACGAAGCGGGTTTGGTTAACCCGGTTTTTTTACGGATGTTACAGTATCCCCTACTTTTAGAAATTTCGTCCCGAAATTTAAGTAGTGGCATGTTTGTCTCAAAAGGATGGTGTTTTAATTTGACAGTTGCATACTTAGAAGGGAGTAAGAGTTTAAATTTTGTTTGTGGCGGTAACGTTCCTTGTAAGGGTTGAATACCCTGTTACAGGAATCGCTTTTTGTTGCCTACGATGAAGAATATTGATAAACAGAGTTGATTGACTAAGTATGATTTTATGCACAAGAGTTTTGATACGTTTGGAAAGATAAGGTTATATCCTAAAACAAAACTTCTACTACTAAAACCTACATGGAACCTCTCATAACCGCCTGACAATGCCTCTGATCCTTTGCCAAGAATACTTATATATAGGAAGTACCAGCGGTGTATCCACCATATTCTTGTCAAATTTTCATTGGTTTTATCAGTAAGTTATGATTAGTTCTATGATGTGACTCTAGAACATAAACAAACACAACAACCAAAACCTGAGTCTTAATTCTGTGTCACACCCCGACCCGCAGCGGAATAAGAGTTGGGGCATAATTGGGTTATCACCAAAGCTCATGACATTTACTAATATGTTTCATATTTAATAAAGTCAAAGTTACATTTCCAAATATCCAAACATGTTCATACAATACAAAGAAAATAAACCAATCATAACAATCCCAACTCTAAATCATTTTATTCTTCTAGTCCAATCCTATGTGTTCCTAGCTGCTACTGATTCACCTGTATCATGTGTAAAAATGGGGGTTTTTGGGTCAACATAAGTTGGCGAGTGAACCTTATTAGATAAACATTTATTAATGAATTACTTGTTAGTTTATCAATAAAATATTGTGCATAATCATAAATGAGCAAATGTAAATAATCAAGCAGTGGCAAATAGCAATCACAACTATAACATACAATAACATATGACAGCATACATGAACATACCAATATCATACGATAAATAACATAAATGAAACTGTGCGATCAAGGATCAATCAAACGGAGCCGATCGTATTGCATGTACTGAAAATGAAATGTCTGTGCGATCAAGGCTCAATCAAACGGAGCCGATCGTATGTGGGCACGCCAGGTTCAACCTCATAATGAAATGGGGAACATGCTCAACGCTCATAATGTAATGGGGAGCGGCGGCCTATGAAATTGCATGTACTGAAAATAATTAACTTGCATCCAAAAATAACGACACAACAGAAACAAACTGAATACACATGTTCATGATATGATGTATGCACTATGGTTTAAATATATATAACAAGACACATGATACACCCCAAAACGTGATTAAACGGGGAATTTGTAAAGATTCACTCACATTGGGTGCGTTGGATTGGAGATGGTGGATGCGCACGAATTAGATGAGCGGAACAACGAGAAATACTAACCTAAATAATAACGGAAAAATATATTAAATGAGTGGATTTTATTAAGGATTTTAATGAAATTTTTAGATATATTTTTGTGAGTTTAAGGCTATTTTCTATCTTTAAAAATGTTATTATTAAGTATTTTTAACTGATTTTTAAATTAAATTAAATAAATAAAAATATAAAAAAAATTGTTTATTTTGCGTTGACCGTTGACCGTTGACCGTTGACCTGTTGACTTGTTGACCGGTTCGGTCAGTGACATAGTTTGCGCCGGGTGAGGCTCGAACCCGAGACCTCCCGTACGCGTGCACGCAGCTCTACCAACTGAGCTACGTGTCTAACCCGAAATAATCTTGTTTTTAATTATATTTATATATTAATTCGGTTTAACCAAAATTCTTTTAATTTCAAAAACATTTTAATTCAACGAACCGGTGCCAGTGGCGGGTTTCGAACGCGCGACGTGTGACTTAATGTTGCACACAGTCCACCGCTGGACTGTGTGTCTAACCTAGTTATTATCTCGGTTTTTATTATACTTAACAACTAACTGAGTTAACCCGGTTTAGTTTTTAAACAAAAAGGCATTTTATTACATAAGGAGTGCGTGTAGCAGGGATCGAACTCGGGACTTGCGTGTGTATTTTTGCACACAGTCCACCGCTGGACTGTGTGTCTAACCCGTTTAAACTACCAATTTTAATTATACTTATAGTATTGTCAAAGTTCATCTTCTTCACTGGATTTTTACCGACAGCAGTTTACATCACTAAAACTTGTTAATTCGATTGCTAAGCATTACACAAACTGATAAGAGATAGCAGGGATGACAATTAGAGGAAAAACATACCGGTGAACGATTGGTTACAGAGTTCCGGCAGGCGTCGGTCTCTGTTTTTGTGCACCTCAACTTAACAGACGATTAGCCGTTTTTGATTAGTCAATTGTGGAATTGAAGTGATAAACAAACGTTAACGATGTGTTTGAAGGTCCTTACCGTTTCGCAGACGAAGATAAAGACTTTCAGGAAAGTTCCGGCGAACTGGAATTAGTTGAATACAGCGCCTGAATTCGATTTCAATTGAGAGGTTTAAGTTAGAAATAGTCTAACAATTGTTGAACTACAATGATATTGAAAGATTCACCGTTTGAGGATGAATACGGTTTTCCGGCGACTTTTGCAGAAAATTCAGGCGAGTTGATTTAGACGTTCTGACGGTCTGAAAATGTGACGAAAGTGAAATGGGATGTTTGTATGATATTCCTGAGTCGCGAGAGTGGTCTGAAGTTGAAGTAATCTGAACTTGATTACTTTTCGGTTATAAAAACCGATAGTAATGAAAATTGATGCTCAATCACTTCTGAATTGATTAAAGACATCGGTTCATCGGTTATGAACGTGAATACGCGAGTAATCAAACAATTTGACTATTGATTTGCCGATTTCCGTTTCTCAGCTGGCGAAACCGGTTTAACCTAGTCTGTATATACATGTTATTTGTTTCCTAGGATAACAGAAAATAACAAGTGGCGGAGTGGTGATGTGAGTGTGTGTTAAGTCGTTGGAGTTGTTCTTGGCTGACCCGGGTTCGAGTCCCGGCAGCAACATATTTTTTTTATTTATTTTGTTTTTAACTTTTTATCAAATATAATTTTTATAGTTTAGTTTATTTATTAATTATGTATCGTTTTAAATCAAAATAATCATAAATATTCAACGTGACTTTTATAACTTGATATTCGATTACAAAACGGAGCTGGTTTTGAAAACCCGTTTTTGACAAATGTTACAGTATCCCCTACTTTTAGGAATTTCGTCCCGAAATTTAAGTAGTTGAAGTAGTAGGAAAAAGATGCGGGTATTTTTCGCGCATTGAGTCTTCACGTTCCCAAGTAAACTCAGGTCCCCGTTTCAACTCCCAGCGTACCCTAACAATTGGAATGCGACTTCGTCACAGACGTTTTTCCCCGAAGTCCATGATCTCTACAGGTCTTTCAATAATATGCATAGATTCATCAATCTGAATATTTTCCAGAGGAATGTGGAGGTTTTCATCAGCGAGGCACTTCTTCAAGTTCGACATGTGGAATGTGGGATGAATCCTATTGAGTTCTTCTGGTAGATCAAGCTTGTATGCTACAGGACCTACTCTTTCGAGTATCTTGAAAGGTCCTAGTAACGTGGTGCTAGCTTGCCCTTTTGACCAAAACGAACTTATCCCTTCCACGGTGATACTTTTGAAAGTACATGATCACCAATGTTAAACTCTAAGGGCTTCCGTCGTTTATCTGCATAACTCTTTTGACGACTTTGAGCCGCTAGAAGATTGTTTCGAATTTGATGGATCTTGTCTGTGGTTTCTTGGATCAATTCTGGACCAGTAATTTGAGCTTCCCCAATTTCGTGCCAACATACAGGAGATCGGCACTTACGACCATATAAAGCTTCATAAGGTGCCATGCCGATGCTTGAATGTTAGCTGTTGTTGTACGAAAATTCGAAAAAGGTAGATGAGTGTCCCAATTTCCCTTGAAGTCTTTGACACATGCTCGAAGCATATCTTCAAGAGTTTGAATGGTGCGTTCGGATTGACCATCAGTTTGAGGATGATAGGCGGTACTGAGATCTAATCGCGTACCCATAGCGGCTTGTACTGCTTGCCATGTTCGTGAAGTGAAACGACCATCACGATCAGAAATAATGCTTAACGGTACTCCATGTCGGCTTACGATTTCGCTGATATAAATACGAGCTAGCTTTTCGTTCTTAAAATCTTCGCGGATAGGAATAGAGTGAGCTGATTTTGTAAATCGATCAGTTACTATCCATATAGTGTCATACCCACCAGAAGTGAGAGGTAACCTGGTAATGAAATCCATGGTCATATTTTCCCACTTCCATATAAGTATTTTAGGTTGGACCAGAAGTCCTGAGGGTCTTTGGTGTTCAGCTTTTATTTTGGAACATGAAAAAATACACTTGGAAACAAAATCAACAATATCCTTTTTCATTCCAGGCCACCAGTGGGTGTATCAAAGGTCCTGATACATCTTGTCGGCTCCTGGGTGTATAGAATATCGTGTTTTGTGCGTCTCATTCATAAGGAAAATATCACAAAGATTATTGTGGTCAGGAATCTATATGCGATCTAGACAGTATAGCATACCGTCGGATTTAGTTTCAAATTTTAAGTTCAGCTCCACAAGACAGCTCCTTGCGTACGTCCCCTTTCTGTTACTGAAACATGCTGGGCTTCTCGGATTTTGATCTTTGATGTCGCTTACGATTTTATTTATAACAGTTTTGTGGGAACCGATACATTTGTAATGATAAGGTATGTATCCTAAACAAAATTTCAACCATGACAATATTTAAACCTACACGGAACTTTTCATAACCTCCTGGTAATGCTTTTGATCCTTTGCCAAGAATACTTATATATAGGAAGTACCAGCGGCGTATCCACCATATTCTTATCAAATTTTCGTTGGCTTTATCAGTAAATCATGATCAGTTCTATGTGACTCTAAACATAAACAACACAACGAACAAAACTTGAGTCTCAATTCCAAAATGATACATGACTAAATGTTGACAGTACCTCTCTCGTTGGTTCTGATGAAGGGGTCAGTCTATGTAAAAGTGTGACACAACCCAACTTCTTTAAATGATGAGATTGAGATACGTCGTGATGTATGATGATATAAATGTTAAATCAATGAGTATAGAACAAAACTGTAATATCAAATCGCATTAAAATTCTTGGATACAAAATTTCCAAATTCTACAACTGGAATACGGAAAGATGGGGATAACATAAAGAAAAACATTAAACTAGACGATTAGAGTTGAGTCTTGATTCTTGGCGAGGAAAAATTAGTTGGGTGATTCGTTTGGGCCGTTATTATTTTCAACAGTATTGGTGTTGATGTTATAAGCTCTTCCTCTTGCAGGTGGTGGAGCTTGGTTAGCTTGATTCACCGGATTTGCTTGAGCTTGGGCATGAATGATGTTCACCAAACGTGGACAAGTGTTTCTAAAATGGCTTGGATCTCCGCAATTGTAGCAAGCCCGCATAGGTTGTACCATGGGATAGTTGGGTTGATAGTATGTTTGGGCTAAATGTTGGGTAGGTGGTAGTAGTAGGGGTTGTTGGGCTTGACCCATTATTTGTTGGTGGGTTTGGTTGAAGGCTGGTGACGGTTCGTTCGCTGAGGTATGCGACAGGTTTGAACAGTATGACCTGCGCGACCACAGCCGGTGCAATATTGGCAAGGATGATCAGGAGAATGGTGGTATTGGCAACGGTTGCATTTTGGTAATGGGCCAGAGTATGGTCTTTTGTATGGTGCAGGTGAAGGGGCGACTTGGGTAATGGGTGCAGCAGGAATAGGGAAATTTGTTTGTGTGACGGCGAAGTTTCTTGTGCTTCGATTCCTTTTACCTGTAAACTTCGAGGAGGAACCAGAATGGTTTGAAGTTTGAGCCTCAATGGGGGCTTTCTTCTTCTCCTCTTTGAATTTACCGTTTCGAATGCGATTTTCGGTCAGTTCAGTGGCTAGTTCCATAGTAGCTTCAAGTGTTGCTGGTGAAGTGCTGAGAACTGAATCTTGAATTTTCGAGGGAAGACCTCGAATATAATGCTCAACCAAGCGATAAGTTGGGGTGAACAAGTTAGGGACCATTTGGTTCAATTCCAAGAACCTCTTGTTGTAGATGGTATGATCTCCCTCCTTTTGCTTTAAAGAATGAAATTCGTCCTCCAACTTTTTAATCTCACTCCTAGGACAGAAACGCCTAGTCATGATTTCCCTTAACTCCTCCCACGTTAAGGCCATTGCATCATCAATTCCCCTCTTCCCCTTTTCAGTATTCCACCAGGTGAGAGCTACCCCAAATAGTCTCCCGGTGGCGTATCGAACCTTGCGATCCTCAGGACAATCGCAGTTGAGAAAAGTGTTTTCCATCTCCTCAAACCAGTGGAGGAGAGCAGTGACACCTTCGGTCCCTTCAAATTTAGGAGGATCACAAGACTTGAAATGTTTATATGAGCACTTGCTGGTAGGAGGGTTGTCGATGTCCTGGTCATGTTGTTGGGGAGGATGAGTAGGATTTGTAGCGAGGGCTTGTTGTACTTGGACCACAATGTCAGGCAGTATCGTGGCCATTTGTTTCGCGATTTGTGTGGCCAAGCGTTCCTGAGACCTTCCTGATCTTTTACCCCTTCGTTGCTGTCTAGACGACATCTACAGGATCATACAATGAGAAGATTGTGAGTTTATGGTGTCTTTTTAGGTGTCATGTGTCTTTAAGAAAATGAAAATAGCATAAATATCAATAATGCAACTACATCCATAGGATGTCTTGGGTTCGCTCATGTCGGGCCTCAAATGTCCCCCATACCTTCACCTACATAGTCATGTGGGCCCCCATGGCTATTGGCTTGGTAGGATTCACATTAGTATTGGCAATTTAACACTCGCATCCCCCGAATGCAAACCACAACGTGTCCAGGTGAAGACACAATGACAACTCAAAGTGGGGTTAGCTCACACGACGTTTGGTATAGCATGCTTTGGCCTAATAGGTACTTCGTACTCTCATCGTTAGTCCCCAGGTAGGCAAACTGGTACTTTATTTTGGATTTATATGAATGCCAGCCTAGACAGGACGTTCCGACTACCGGTACTGGTACCCTTCCAGTTACTACATAACCGTCATGCGAACTCACTTTGATGAGATTTGAAAACACAAAAAAAATCATTGTAAAAGCAATCATGATGTGGTGTGTGCTTTCATGGATGTGATATGTTATGAGTATATGATTCATGATAGGCATTATATGATAATACATACTTATGAACATGCTTGCATAATGTTGAATGTAACATTTAACATAAAACATATAAACATCATGAAATTTGGCATGTAACACACAAAAATCTTATAAGTTTCTAATCAACTATAGTATAGGCTCTAAAGGTCTAATAACCTATCCTATATCCCTATAGTCATGGCTCTGATACCAATCTGTCACACCCCGACCCGCAGCGGAATAAGAGTTGGGGCATAATTGGGTTATCACCAAAGCTCATGACATTTACTAATATGTTTCATATTTAATAAAGTCAAAGTTACATTTCCAAATATCCAAACATGTTCATACAATACAAAGAAAATAAACCAATCATAACAATCCCAACTCTAAATCATTTTATTCTTCTAGTCCAATCCTATGTGTTCCTAGCTGCTGCTGATTCACCTGTATCATGTGTAAAAATGGGGGTTTTTGGGTCAACATAAGTTGGCGAGTGAACCTTATTAGATAAACATTTATTAATGAATTACTTGTTAGTTTATCAATAAAATATTGTGCATAATCATAAATGAGCAAATGTAAATAATCAAGCAGTGGCAAATAGGAATCACAACTATAACATACAATAACAGATGACAGCATACATGAACATACCAATATCAAACGATAAATAACATAAATGAAACTGTGCGATCAAGGCTCAATCAAACGGAGCCGATCGTATTGCATGTACTGAAAATGAAATGTCTGTGCGATCAAGGCTCAATCAAACGGAGCCGATCGTATGTGGGCACGCCAGGTTCAACCTCATAATGAAATGGGGAACATGCTCAACGCTCATAATGTAATGGGAGCGGCGGCCTATGAAATTGCATGTACTGAAAATAATAAACTTGCATCCAAAAATAACTACACAACAGAAACAAACTGAATACACATGTTCATGATATGATGTATGCACTATGGTTTAAATATATATAACAAGACACATGATACACCCCAAAACGTGATTAAACGGGGAATTTGTAAAGATTCACTCACATTGGGTGCGTTGGATTGGAGATGGTGATATGCGCACGAATTAGATGAGCGGAACAACGAGAAATACTAACCTAAATAATAACGGAAAAATATATTAAATGAGTGGATTTTATTAAGGATTTTAATGAAATTTTTAGATATATTTTTGTGAGTTTAAGGCTATTTTCTATCTTTAAAAATGTTATTTTTAAGTATTTTTAACTGATTTTTAAATTAAATTAAATAAATAAAAATATAAAAAAATTGTTTATTTTGCGTTGACCGTTGACCGTTGACCTGTTGACTTGTTGACCGGTTCGGTCAGTGACATAGTTTGCGCCGGGTGAGGCTTGAACCCGAGACCTCCCGTACGCGTGCACGCAGCTCTACCAACTGAGCTACGTGTCTAACCCGAAATAATCTTGTTTTTAATTATATTTATATATTAATTCGGTTTAACCAAAATTCATTTAATTTCAAAAACATTTTAATTCAACGAACCGGTGCCAGTGACGGGTTTCGAACGCGCGACGTGTGACTTAATGTTGCACACAGTCCACCGCTGGACTGTGTTTCTAACCTGGTTATTATCTCGGTTTTTATTATACTTAACAACTAACTGAGTTAACCCGGTTTAGTTTTTAAACAAAAAGGCATTTTATTACATAAGGAGTGCGTGTAGCAGGGATCGAACTCGGGACTTGCGTGTGTATTTTTCCACAAAGTCCACCGCTGGACTGTGTGTCTAACCCGTTTAAACTACCAATTTTAATTATACTTATAGTATTGTCAAAGTTCATCTTCTTCACTGGATTTTTACCGACAGCAGTTTACATCACTAAAACTTGTTAATTCGATTGCTAAGCATTACACAAACTGATAAGAGATAGCAGGGATGACAATTAGAGGAAAAACATACCAGTGAACGATTGGTTACAGAGTTCCGGCAGGCGTCGGTCTCTGTTTTTGTGCACCTCAACTGAACAGACGATTAGCCGTTTTTGATTAGTCAATTGTGGAATTGAAGTGATAAACAAACGTTAACGATGTGTTTGAAGGTCCTTACCGTTTCGCAGACGAAGATAAAGACTTTCAGGAAAGTTCCGGCGAACTGGAATTAGTTGAATACAGCGCCTGAATTCGATTTCAATTGAGAGGTTTAAGTTAGAAATACTCTAACAATTGTTGAACTACAATGATATTGAAAGATTTACCGTTTGAGGATGAATACGGTTTTCCAGCGACTTTTGCAGAAAATTCCGGCGAGTTGATTTAGACGTTCTGACGGTCTGAAAATGTGACGAAAGTGAAATGGGATGTTTGTATGATATTCCTGAGTCGCGAGAGTGGTCTGAAGTTGAAGTAATCTGAACTTGATTACTTTTCGGTTATAAACACCGATAGTAATGAAAATTGATGCTCAATCACTTCTGAATTGATTAAAGACATCGGTTATGAACGTGAATACGCGAGTAATCAAACGATTTGACGATTGATTTGCCGATTTCCGTTTCTCAGCTGGCGAAACCGGTTTAACCTAGTCTGTATATACATGTTATTTGTTTCCTAGGGATAACAGAAAATAACAAGTGGCGGAGTGGTGATGTGAGTGTGTGTTAAGTCGTTGGAGTTGTTCTTGGCTGACCCGGTTCGAGTCCCGGCAGCAACATATTTTTTTTATTTATTTTTGTTTTTAACTTTTTATCAAATATAATTTTTATAGTTTAGTTTATTTATTAATTATGTATCGTTTTAAATCAAAATAATCATAAATATTCAACGTGACTTTTATAACTTGATATTCGATTACAAAACGGAGCGGGTTTTGAAAACCCGTTTTTGACAAATGTTACATTCTGATAGTATACATGTTTGAATGATGACAGTATCTCTCTCGTTTGTTATGATGGAGAGGTTGGTCTATGTAAAAGTGAGACACAGCCCAACTTCTTTGAATGATGAGATTGAAATATGTTGAGATGTATGATGATATGAATGCTAAATCAGTGAGTATAAAACAAACTTCAACCAAGACATTACTAAATCCTACATGGGACTTCTCATAACCGCCTGACAATGCCTTTGATCCTTTGGCAAGAATACTTATATATAGGAAGTACCAGCGGCGTATCCACCATATTCTTGTCAAATTTTCATTGGTTTTATCAGTAAGTTATGATTAGTTCTATGATGTGACTCTAGAACATAAACAAACACAACAACCAAAACCTGAGTCTTAATTCTGATAGTATACATGTTTGAATGATGACAGTACCTCTCTCGTTTGTTATGATGGAGAGGTTAGTCTATGTAAAAGTGAGACACAGCCCAACTTCTTTGAATGATGAGATTGAAATACGTTCAGATGTATGATGATATGAATGCTAAATCAGTGAGTATAAAACAAACTTCAACCAAGACATTACTAAATCCTACATGGAACTTCTCATAACCGCCTGACAATGCCTTTGATCCTTTGGCAAGAATACTTATATATAGGAAGTACCAGCGGCGTATCCACCATATTCTTGTCAAATTTTCATTGGCTTTATCCGCAAGTTATGATTAGTTCTATGTGCATTTATAGGGAAGAATCAAGTTGAATTGGGTCTGTTTCTAGTCTCGATTCATTGGTCAGCCTTTCTCCAGCGGTTATGACTGATGTCGCGGAACTAGACATCGGTTATAACCGATGGCGACGTTAATACGTACGTTAAGTCAAAAGAAACCGTCGATAATTGGCGAAATCGTCGGATTTTCCGACGACTGCGAAATGGGCGCGCTGTTGACTGGATTTGATTTCGAGTTTTGTTATATGTATTAATTGTTTCGATATATTATCAAATAACATAAGTGGCGGAGTGGTTGGATGTGTGCGAGTTAAGTCTTTGATGTTCCACCCGGCTGACCCGGGTTCGAATCCCGGCAGCCTGTTTTTCTTTTTAATTATTTTATTTTTACTTTTTAACAAATATAGTTTATAAATTCTAAATTGTTTATTAATTATGTATCGTTTAAAATTAAAATACTTCATAAATACGCAACGAAATTTTTAACTGGATGTTCGGTTAATAAACGAAGCGGGTTTGGTTAACCCGGTTTTTTACGGATGTTACAGTATCCCCTACTTTTAGAAATTTCGTCCCGAAATTTAAGTAGTGGCATGTTTGTCTCAAAAGGATGGTGTTTTAATTTGACAGAGGCATACTTAGAAGGGAGTAAGAGTTTAAATTGTGTTTGTGGCGGTAACGTTCCTTGTAAGGGTTGAATACCCTGTTACAGGAATCGCTTTTTGTTGCCTACGATGAAGAATATTGATAAACAGAGTTGATTGACTAAGTATGATTTTATGCACAAGAGTTTTGATACGTTTGGAAAGATAAGGTTATATCCTAAAACAAAACTTCTACTACTAAAACCTACATGGAACCTCTCATAACCGCCTGACAATGCCTCTGATCCTTTGCCAAGAATACTTATATATAGGAGGTACCAGCAGCGTATCCACCATATTCTTGTCAAATTTTCATTGGTTTTATCAGTAAGTTATGATTAGTTCTATGATGTGACTCTAGAACATAAACAAACACAACAACCAAAACCTGAGTCTTAATTCTGATAGTATACATGTTTGAATGATGACAGTACCTCTCTCGTTTGTTATGATGGAGAGGTTAGTCTATGTAAAAGTGAGACACAGCCCAACTTCTTTGAATGATGAGATTGAAATACGTTCAGATGTATGATGATATGCTAAATCAGTGAGTATAAAACAAACTTCAACCAAGACATTACTAAATCCTACATGGAACTTCTCATAACCGCCTGACAATGCCTTTGATCCTTTGGCAAGAATACTTATATATAGGAAGTACCAGCGGCGTATCCACCATATTCTTGTCAAATTTTCATTGGCTTTATCCGCAAGTTATGATTAGTTCTATGTGACTCTAATACATAAATAAACACAACAACGAAAGCTTGAGTCTTAATTCTGATAGTATACATGGGGGTCGAATGATGACAGTACCTCTCTCGTTTGTTATGATGGAGAGGTTAGTCTATGTAGAAGTGAGACACAGCCCATCTTCTTTAAATGATGAGACGGAGATACGTCATGAGGTATGATGTTATGAATGTTAAATCAATGAGTATAAAACAAAACTGTAATAGTAATTCGCATAAGATTCTTGGATACAATTTCCAATTTATAATTGAGATACGTGAAGCTTGAGATAAACATAAAGAAAACATAAAAACTAAGCGGTTGGAGTTGAATTCTTGATTTTTGGTGAAGGAGATTAGTTGGGTGTTTCGTTTGGGTCGTCATTATCTTCAACAGGATTGGCGTTGATGTTGAAAACTCTTCCTTTTGCTGGTGGCCTAGTGGTTAGGTTTTCTTGATTTGTTTGGTTAACTGGGTTTGCTTGAGCTTGGGCGTTTATGATGTTAACCAATCGAGGGCACGTGTTTCTAAAATGGGTAGGGTTGCCACAAATAAAACAAGCTCGAACATAAGGAAACATGGGGTATTGGGGTTGTTGATATGTTTGGATCATGTTTTTAGTAGGGGGTGAGGTTTGGTTTTGAGAGATGCGGCAAGCCTTGCTCAAATGACCATAGCGTCCACAATTCGCACATAGTCGACAAGGTAAGGTAGATGGATGGTGATAAAAACAGGTGTTACATTGAGGGTGAGGTCCAAGGTAAGGTTTCTTATTTGGGTAAGTTGAGTTGGGTGCTACTTGAGTGATTGGGATAGCTTGGAGGGGTACGGCTTGTGAGGCTGGTTTATTGCGTTGGGTGACAGCGAAAAGTTGCCCATCTCGTTTTCTCTTAGAAATGGGTTGAGAAAGGGATTCGGTTTGGGTGGAGTTTGAGGTTTCAGTTGATGCTTTATCCTCTTCTTCTCCTCCTTGAAGTCTTTATTCCGTATGCGGTTCTCGGTGAGCTCTGTAGCTAACTCCATTGCTGCTTCCAAAGTTGCAGGTGTGGTACTTATTACAGAGTCTTGAATTTTTGAAGGAAGACCTCGAATGTAGTGCTCGATCAAACGGTAAAGAGGAGTGAACAAGTTGGGAACCATTTGATTTAACTCGAGGAATCTCTTGTTGTATGTGGTGTGGTCGCCTTCCTTTTGTTTCAAAGAATAGAACTCATCCTCCAATTTCTTGATTTCGCTTCTTGGGCAAAACCGTCTTGTCATGATTTCCTTCAACTCTTCCCAAGTCAAAGTCATAGCATCTTCAACGCCTCGTTTGGCCTTCTCTGAATTCCACCATGTAAGTGCTATTCCAAGTAAACGACCAGTAGCATATCGCACTTTGCGATCATCGGGGCAATCGCAATTTAGAAAAGTGTTTTCCATTTCTTCAAACCAATGGAGGAGAACCTTCAGTCCCTTCGTATTTTGGAGGGTCACAGGATTTGAAATGCTTGAAGGTGCATTTAGTGGTAATTGGGGGAGGGTTGACAACATCTTGATCTTCTTGATTGACGGGATTAGCGGTAAGGGCTTGTTGAACTTGAACTACAATGTTGGGTATTACGGCAGCCATTTGTTGAGCACTTTGGGCAGCCATGCGCTCGCGGGCTTTTCCTGATCTCATCTTCCTACGAGCGGAATTAGAAGACATCTACAATGAATACATATCAAGAGTATGAGTTGGACGTTTTAGGGGTCATGTGTCGTATTTAGGAATGAACATTCATAAAATAAATATAGAATAATAAATCTACTACATCCATAGGATGTCTTGGGCTTTGCTCGTAATTGGGCCTTGCATGCCACCATACTTCACCTTCGTAATCATGTGGGCCCCCATGATTACCGGGTTTTTCATATGGTTCGCATGTGTTAGCCTGGTTACTTACACTAAAACCCGGAGAAAATCGAGAAATAAGTATGTAACATATGATATTCGGAATGTATCCAGGTGTGAACACGGTGACAACTCAAAGTGGGGTTAGTTCGAACGACGTTTGGTGTGGCATGCTTTGGCCTAATAGGTCCTTTGTACTCTCATCGTTAGTCCCCAGGTAGGCGAACTGGTCCGTTATATTGGATTTATACGAATGGCAACCTAGACAGGACGTTCCGACTACCGGTACTTGTACCCTTACAGTTACTACATGCCCGTCGCAGAACTCACTTTGATGAGATTTGAAAAATGAAAAATGCGACAAAATCCTGAATAACGGAAGTATGAAGATGAATTGAATATGTGAACATTGAAATATGTATGATGAATGTGTATGTAAGTATGTATGTTTGACTGTAAGTATAATTCACTATGTATCACAAAATGTAATATTGGAAGCGTTTGCATGCATTTGAGTGTGTAATAAATACGAAACAAATAAACATCATAAGTTTGCATGTAACCACATAAACAAATTAAAATCTAATCAACTATAGTATAGGCTCTAAGGGTCTAATAACCTATCCTATATCCCTATAGTCAAAAGCTCTGATACCAATCTGTCACACCCCGACCCGCAGCGGAAAAGGTGATCGGGGCATGATTGGGTTTTCATCAAAGCTCATGACATTTATTATAATGTTTCATATTTATTATTACAATTTTGAAGAAGATCATACGATCAAATCATACTAGTACAACATGTTCTATACATCTTTCTAGCCTTCATTATTTTTCTTCTAAGGCACTTTTCCTATGTTTTCCTTGCTTCATCCTGTCCACCTGTATCATGTGTAAAAATGGTTTTTGGATCAACAAAAAGTTGGCGAGTGAATCCTATGAAAAACATTTAAACAAGTTTATTGAATTGATTATAAAATAAAGTGCATAACCACATATGAGTAAATGTAGATGTAAATTTATTCACAATACACATAATATTAAATATTACACACAATACAACAATTGATTGTTTTGAGGCACGCGTTGTTCAAATCGTCTCCCGCGAGGAACTGATGGGCCTAATGAATGAGTTTTGAGGCACGCGTTGATCTACGAACTGATGGGCCTAATGAATGAGTTTTAAGGCACGCGTTGTTCAACTCGTCTCCCACGAGGAACTGATGGGCCTAACAAATAATTTGCATACAACTTGACAATATGTAATACATCACAACAAACAATATTTACATTCTAAGTTTAGTTCATAATATGGTATAGCACGAGTTTGAATAAGCGAATTAGTTTGAGCGACACATGATACACCCCAAAACATGAATAAAAAGGGGAATTTGTAAGAATTCACTCACAGTGGGTGCGTTTCTTGATGATGTTGGATGCGCACGAGTTTAGAGAGTTGATCGACGAGGAATAACTAACCTAGTTAATAATGAAAAGGTACGGTAAGTAAGTGGATTTTATTAACAATTTTAATTGAATTTTTAGGTTTATTTTTGTGAGTTTAAGGCTATTTTCTAACTTTAAAAACATTATTTTTAAGCATTTTTGATTGATTTTAAAAATAAAAATATAAAAAAAATGTTGACTTTTTGACTTTGACCGTTGACCGTTGACCGGTTCGGGCGTGTATAAATATGCGCTGGGTGAGACTCGAACCGGTGACCTCCCGTACGCGTGCACGCAGCTCTACCAACTGAGCTACATGTCTAACCCGAAATATTTCTGTTTTTAATTATATTTATACACTATTTAAGTTAATCAGAATTCATTTATTTTAAAAAGATTTTTAATTGTATCGAACCGGTGCCGTCAACAGGTCTCGAACCCGGGACCTGTGATTAGTGTTGCACACAGTCCACCGCTGGACTGTGTGTCTAACCTGGTTAATATTCTGATTTTTATTATACTTATCATCTTACAGTGAGTTAACCCGGTTCGGTTTTAAAAAGAAAATTTTTATTTCCGAGGATAGGGTCATGATAGGGATCGAACTCGAGACGTGTGTTTATTGTTTGCACACAGTCCACCGCTGGACTGTGTGTCTAACCCGTTTATATGACTTGTTTTAATTAATCTTATACAATAGGCCGACTTCATCTTCTTCGTTCAAAACACAGACAACGATTTTTCAACTGTTTCTTGTTAAATTCAGTTAACGAACTTAGATGATTGAAATGTGATGAACAGAGAGGGTTTGGGGAAAGAATGTACCGGAACAGATTGTCTTCCTCAGAACTCCGGCAAGGATCGTCGGCTCTGTTTTGTGAACTCCGTCTGTTCGGATCAATTAACAGTTTTGATTGATTAGATGTGAAATTGAACTACTGAGCAACGATTATCAGGAGGTTTAGATGATCATACCGATTTACAGCGTTATTCCGGAAATTTCAGAAGTTTTCCGGCGAAAGCAGAATATCCGGCAACGTCGTCTGGGATTTATTCTGGGTGATGGATTGATTTTAGTAATGGTCTAACAATTGATTGAAACAGAAAGAGTCGAGGTATTTACCGTGTTGATGTGAGTCTCGGTTTTCCGGCGAAAGTCCGATGATTGCAGAAAATCTCCGGTGAGTGAAATTGCTTCGAGAAATGGTGCGATTTTGAGCGAAAAGACTACCAGAGGCTTGGGTGTGCATTTATAGGGAAGAATCAAGTTGAATTGGGTCTGTTTCTAGTCTCGATTCATTGGTCAGCCTTTCTCCAGCGGTTATGACTGATGTCGCGGAACTAGACATCGGTTATAACCGATGGCGACGTTAATACGTACGTTAAGTCAAAAGAAACCGTCGATAATTGGCGAAATCGTCGGATTTTCCGACGACTGCGAAATGGGCGCGCTGTTGACTGGATTTGATTTCGAGTTTTGTTATATGTATTAATTGTTTCGATATATTATCAAATAACATAAGTGGCGGAGTGGTTGGATGTGTGCGAGTTAAGTCTTTGATGTTCCACCCGGCTGACCCGGGTTCGAATCCCGGCAGCCTGTTTTTCTTTTTAATTATTTTATTTTTACTTTTTAACAAATATAGTTTATAAATTCTAAATTGTTTATTAATTATGTATCGTTTAAAATTAAAATACTTCATAAATACGCAACGAAATTTTTAACTGGATGTTCGGTTAATAAACGAAGCGGGTTTGGTTAACCCGGTTTTTTACGGATGTTACAGTATCCCCTACTTTTAGAAATTTCGTCCCGAAATTTAAGTAGTGGCATGTTTGTCTCAAAAGGATGGTGTTTTAATTTGACAGAGGCATACTTAGAAGGGAGTAAGAGTTTAAATTGTGTTTGTGGCGGTAACGTTCCTTGTAAGGGTTGAATACCCTGTTACAGGAATCGCTTTTTGTTGCCTACGATGAAGAATATTGATAAACAGAGTTGATTGACTAAGTATGATTTTATGCACAAGAGTTTTGATACGTTTGGAAAGATAAGGTTATATCCTAAAACAAAACTTCTACTACTAAAACCTACATGGAACCTCTCATAACCGCCTGACAATGCCTCTGATCCTTTGCCAAGAATACTTATATATAGGAGGTACCAGCAGCGTATCCACCATATTCTTGTCAAATTTTCATTGGTTTTATCAGTAAGTTATGATTAGTTCTATGATGTGACTCTAGAACATAAACAAACACAACAACCAAAACCTGAGTCTTAATTCTGATAGTATACATGTTTGAATGATGACAGTACCTCTCTCGTTTGTTATGATGGAGAGGTTAGTCTATGTAAAAGTGAGACACAGCCCAACTTCTTTGAATGATGAGATTGAAATACGTTCAGATGTATGATGATATGCTAAATCAGTGAGTATAAAACAAACTTCAACCAAGACATTACTAAATCCTACATGGAACTTCTCATAACCGCCTGACAATGCCTTTGATCCTTTGGCAAGAATACTTATATATAGGAAGTACCAGCGGCGTATCCACCATATTCTTGTCAAATTTTCATTGGTTTTATCAGTAAGTTATGATTAGTTCTATGATGTGACTCTAGAACATAAACAAACACAACAACCAAAACCTGAGTCTTAATTTTGATAGTATACATGTTTGAATGATGATTGTACCTCTCTCGTTTGTTATGATGGAGAGGTTAGTCTATGTAAAAGTGAGACACAGCCCAACTTCTTTGAATGATGATATTGAAATACGTTGAGATGTATGATGATATGAATGCTAAATCAGTGAGTATAAAACAAACTTCAACCAAGACATTACTAAATCCTACATGGAACTTCTCATAACCGCCTGACAACGCCTTTGATCCTTTGGCAAGAATACTTATATATAGGAAGTACCAGCGGCGTATCCACCATATTCTTGTCAAATTTTCATTGGCTTTATCCACAAGTTATGATTAGTTCTATGTGACTCTAATACATAAATAAACACAACAACGAAAGCTTGAGTCTTAATTCTGATAGTATACATGTTCGAATAATGACAGTACCTCTCTCATTTGTTATGATGGAGAGGTTAGTCTTTGTAGAAGTGAGACACAGCCCATCTTCTTTAAATGATGAGACGGAGATACGTCATGAGGTATGATGTTATGAATGTTAAATCAATGAGTATAAAACAAAACTGTAATAGTAATTCGCATAAGATTCTTGGATACAATTTCCAATTTATAATTGAGATACGTGAAGCTTGAGATAAACATAAAGAAAACATAAAAACTAAGCGGTTGGAGTTGAATTCTTGATTTTTGGTGAAGGAGACTAGTTGGGTGTTTCGTTTGGGTCGTCATTATCTTCAACAGGATTGGCGTTGATGTTGAAAACTCTTCCTCTTGCTGGTAGCCTAGTGGTTAGGTTTTCTTGATTTGTTTGGTTAACTGGGTTTGCTTGAGCTTGGGCGTTTATGATGTTAACCAATCGAGGGCACGTGTTTCTAAAATGGGTAGGGTTGCCACAATTAAAACAAGCTCGAACATAAGGAAACATGGGGTATTGGGGTTGTTGATATGTTTGGATCATGTTTTGAGTAGGGGGTGAGGTTTTTTTAGAGATGCGGCAAGCCTTGCTCAAATGACCATAGCGTCCACAATTCGCACATAGTCGACAAGGTAAGGTAGATGGATGGTGATAAAAACAGGTGTTACATTGAGGGTGAGGTCCAAGGTAAGGTTTCTTATTTGGGTAAGTTGAGTTGGGTGCTACTTGAGTGATTGGGATAGCTTGGAGGGGTACGGCTTGTGAGGCTGGTTTATTGCGTTGGGTGACAGCGAAAAGTTGCCCATCTCGTTTTCTCTTAGAAATGGGTTGAGAAAGGGATTCGGTTTGGGTGGAGTTTGAGGTTTCAGTTGATGCTTTATCCTCTTCTTCTCCTCCTTGAAGTCTTTATTCCGTATGCGGTTCTCGATGAGCTCTGTAGCTAACTCCATTGCTGCTTCCAAAGTTGCAGGTGTGGTACTTATTACAGAGTCTTGAATTTTTGAAGGAAGACCTCGAATGTAGTGCTCGATCAAACGGTAAAGAGGAGTGAACAAGTTGGGAACCATTTGATTTAACTCGAGGAATCTCTTGTTGTATGTGGTGTGGTCGCCTTCCTTTTGTTTCAAAGAATAGAACTCATCCTCCAATTTCTTGATTTCGCTTCTTGGGCAAAACCGTCTTGTCATGATTTCCTTCAACTCTTCCCAAGTCAAAGTCATAGCATCTTCAACGCCTCGTTTGGCCTTCTCTGAATTCCACCATGTAAGTGCTATTCCAAGTAAACGACCAGTAGCATATCGCACTTTGCGATCATCGGGGCAATCGCAATTTAGAAAAGTGTTTTCCATTTCTTCAAACCAATGGAGGAGAACCTTCAGTCCCTTCGTATTTTGGAGGGTCACAGGATTTGAAATGCTTGAAGGTGCATTTAGTGGTAATTGGGGGAGGGTTGACAACATCTTGATCTTCTTGATTGACGGGATTAGCGGTAAGGGCTTGTTGAACTTGAACTACAATGTTGGGTATTACGGCAGCCATTTGTTGAGCACTTTGGGCAGCCATGCGCTCGCGGGCTTTTCCTGATCTCATCTTCCTACGAGCGGAATTAGAAGACATCTACAATGAATACATATCAAGAGTATGAGTTGGACGTTTTAGGGGTCATGTGTCGTATTTAGGAATGAACATTCATAAAATAAATATAGAATAATAAATCTACTACATCCATAGGATGTCTTGGGCTTTGCTCGTAATTGGGCCTTGCATGCCACCATACTTCACCTTCGTAATCATGTGGGCCCCCATGATTACCGGGTTTTTCATATGGTTCGCATGTGTTAGCCTGGTTACTTACACTAAAACCCGGAGAAAATCGAGAAATAAGTATGTAACATATGATATTCGGAATGTATCCAGGTGTGAACACGGTGACAACTCAAAGTGGGGTTAGTTCGAACGACGTTTGGTGTGGCATGCTTTGGCCTAATAGGTCCTTTGTACTCTCATCGTTAGTCCCCAGGTAGGCGAACTGGTCCGTTATATTGGATTTATACGAATGGCAACCTAGACAGGACGTTCCGACTACCGGTACTTGTACCCTTACAGTTACTACATGCCCGTCGCAGAACTCACTTTGATGAGATTTGAAAAATGAAAAATGCGACAAAATCCTGAATAACGGAAGTATGAAGATGAATTGAATATGTGAACATTGAAATATGTATGATGAATGTGTATGTAAGTATGTATGTTTGACTGTAAGTATAATTCACTATGTATCACAAAATGTAATATTGGAAGCGTTTGCATGCATTTGAGTGTGTAATAAATACGAAACAAATAAACATCATAAGTTTGCATGTAACCACATAAACAAATTAAAATCTAATCAACTATAGTATAGGCTCTAAGGGTCTAATAACCTATCCTATATCCCTATAGTCAAAAGCTCTGATACCAATCTGTCACACCCCGACCCGCAGCGGAAAAGGTGATCGGGGCATGATTGGGTTTTCATCAAAGCTCATGACATTTATTATAATGTTTCATATTTATTATTACAATTTTGAAGAAGATCATACGATCAAATCATACTAGTACAACATGTTCTATACATCTTTCTAGCCTTCATTATTTTTCTTCTAAGGCACTTTTCCTATGTTTTCCTTGCTTCATCCTGTCCACCTGTATCATGTGTAAAAATGGTTTTTGGATCAACAAAAAGTTGGCGAGTGAATCCTATGAAAAACATTTAAACAAGTTTATTGAATTGATTATAAAATAAAGTGCATAACCACATATGAGTAAATGTAGATGTAAATTTATTCACAATACACATAATATTAAATATTACACACAATACAACAATTGATTGTTTTGAGGCACGCGTTGTTCAAATCGTCTCCCGCGAGGAACTGATGGGCCTAATGAATGAGTTTTGAGGCACGCGTTGATCTACGAACTGATGGGCCTAATGAATGAGTTTTAAGGCACGCGTTGTTCAACTCGTCTCCCACGAGGAACTGATGGGCCTAACAAATAATTTGCATACAACTTGACAATATGTAATACATCACAACAAACAATATTTACATTCTAAGTTTAGTTCATAATATGGTATAGCACGAGTTTGAATAAGCGAATTAGTTTGAGCGACACATGATACACCCCAAAACATGAATAAAAAGGGGATTTGTAAGAATTCACTCACAGTGGGTGCGTTTCTTGATGATGTTGGATGCGCACGAGTTTAGAGAGTTGATCGACGAGGAATAACTAACCTAGTTAATAATGAAAAGGTACGGTAAGTAAGTGGATTTTATTAACAATTTTAATTGAATTTTTAGGTTTATTTTTGTGAGTTTAAGGCTATTTTCTAACTTTAAAAACATTATTTTTAAGCATTTTTGATTGATTTTAAAAATAAAAATATAAAAAAAATGTTGACTTTTTGACTTTGACCGTTGACCGTTGACCGGTTCGGGCGTGTATAAATATGCGCTGGGTGAGACTCGAACCGGTGACCTCCCGTACGCGTGCACGCAGCTCTACCAACTGAGCTACATGTCTAACCCGAAATATTTCTGTTTTTAATTATATTTATACACTATTTAAGTTAATCAGAATTCATTTATTTTAAAAAGATTTTTAATTGTATCGAACCGGTGCCGTCAACAGGTCTCGAACCCGGGACCTGTGATTAGTGTTGCACACAGTCCACCGCTGGACTGTGTGTCTAACCTGGTTAATATTCTGATTTTTATTATACTTATCATCTTACAGTGAGTTAACCCGGTTCGGTTTTAAAAAGAAAATTTTTATTTCCGAGGATAGGGTCATGATAGGGATCGAACTCGAGACGTGTGTTTATTGTTTGCACACAGTCCACCGCTGGACTGTGTGTCTAACCCGTTTATATGACTTGTTTTAATTAATCTTATACAATAGGCCGACTTCATCTTCTTCGTTCAAAACACAGACAACGATTTTTCAACTGTTTCTTGTTAAATTCAGTTAACGAACTTAGATGATTGAAATGTGATGAACAGAGAGGGTTTGGGGAAAGAATGTACCGGAACAGATTGTCTTCCTCAGAACTCCGGCAAGGATCGTCGGCTCTGTTTTGTGAACTCCGTCTGTTCGGATCAATTAACAGTTTTGATTGATTAGATGTGAAATTGAACTACTGAGCAACGATTATCAGGAGGTTTAGATGATCATACCGATTTACAGCGTTATTCCGGAAATTTCAGAAGTTTTCCGGCGAAAGCAGAATATCCGGCAACGTCGTCTGGGATTTATTCTGGGTGATGGATTGATTTTAGTAATGGTCTAACAATTGATTGAAACAGAAAGAGTCGAGGTATTTACCGTGTTGATGTGAGTCTCGGTTTTCCGGCGAAAGTCCGATGATTGCAGAAAATCTCCGGTGAGTGAAATTGCTTCGAGAAATGGTGCGATTTTGAGCGAAAAGACTACCAGAGGCTTGGGTGTGCATTTATAGGGAAGAATCAAGTTGAATTGGGTCTGTTTCTAGTCTCGATTCATTGGTCAGCCTTTCTCCAGCGGTTATGACTGATGTCGCGGAACTAGACATCGGTTATAACCGATGGCGACGTTAATACGTACGTTAAGTCAAAAGAAACCGTCGATAATTGGCGAAATCGTCGGATTTTCCGACGACTGCGAAATGGGCGCGCTGTTGACTGGATTTGATTTCGAGTTTTGTTATATGTATTAATTGTTTCGATATATTATCAAATAACATAAGTGGCGGAGTGGTTGGATGTGTGCGAGTTAAGTCTTTGATGTTCCACCCGGCTGACCCGGGTTCGAATCCCGGCAGCCTGTTTTTCTTTTTAATTATTTTATTTTTACTTTTTAACAAATATAGTTTATAAATTCTAAATTGTTTATTAATTATGTATCGTTTAAAATTAAAATACTTCATAAATACGCAACGAAATTTTTAACTGGATGTTCGGTTAATAAACGAAGCGGGTTTGGTTAACCCGGTTTTTTACGGATGTTACAGTATCCCCTACTTTTAGAAATTTCGTCCCGAAATTTAAGTAGTGGCATGTTTGTCTCAAAAGGATGGTGTTTTAATTTGACAGAGGCATACTTAGAAGGGAGTAAGAGTTTAAATTGTGTTTGTGGCGGTAACGTTCCTTGTAAGGGTTGAATACCCTGTTACAGGAATCGCTTTTTGTTGCCTACGATGAAGAATATTGATAAACAGAGTTGATTGACTAAGTATGATTTTATGCACAAGAGTTTTGATACGTTTGGAAAGATAAGGTTATATCCTAAAACAAAACTTCTACTACTAAAACCTACATGGAACCTCTCATAACCGCCTGACAATGCCTCTGATCCTTTGCCAAGAATACTTATATATAGGAGGTACCAGCAGCGTATCCACCATATTCTTGTCAAATTTTCATTGGTTTTATCAGTAAGTTATGATTAGTTCTATGATGTGACTCTAGAACATAAACAAACACAACAACCAAAACCTGAGTCTTAATTCTGATAGTATACATGTTTGAATGATGACAGTACCTCTCTCGTTTGTTATGATGGAGAGGTTAGTCTATGTAAAAGTGAGACACAGCCCAACTTCTTTGAATGATGAGATTGAAATACGTTCAGATGTATGATGATATGCTAAATCAGTGAGTATAAAACAAACTTCAACCAAGACATTACTAAATCCTACATGGAACTTCTCATAACCGCCTGACAATGCCTTTGATCCTTTGGCAAGAATACTTATATATAGGAAGTACCAGCGGCGTATCCACCATATTCTTGTCAAATTTTCATTGGTTTTATCAGTAAGTTATGATTAGTTCTATGATGTGACTCTAGAACATAAACAAACACAACAACCAAAACCTGAGTCTTAATTTTGATAGTATACATGTTTGAATGATGATTGTACCTCTCTCGTTTGTTATGATGGAGAGGTTAGTCTATGTAAAAGTGAGACACAGCCCAACTTCTTTGAATGATGATATTGAAATACGTTGAGATGTATGATGATATGAATGCTAAATCAGTGAGTATAAAACAAACTTCAACCAAGACATTACTAAATCCTACATGGAACTTCTCATAACCGCCTGACAACGCCTTTGATCCTTTGGCAAGAATACTTATATATAGGAAGTACCAGCGGCGTATCCACCATATTCTTGTCAAATTTTCATTGGCTTTATCCACAAGTTATGATTAGTTCTATGTGACTCTAATACATAAATAAACACAACAACGAAAGCTTGAGTCTTAATTCTGATAGTATACATGTTCGAATAATGACAGTACCTCTCTCATTTGTTATGATGGAGAGGTTAGTCTTTGTAGAAGTGAGACACAGCCCATCTTCTTTAAATGATGAGACGGAGATACGTCATGAGGTATGATGTTATGAATGTTAAATCAATGAGTATAAAACAAAACTGTAATAGTAATTCGCATAAGATTCTTGGATACAATTTCCAATTTATAATTGAGATACGTGAAGCTTGAGATAAACATAAAGAAAACATAAAAACTAAGCGGTTGGAGTTGAATTCTTGATTTTTGGTGAAGGAGACTAGTTGGGTGTTTCGTTTGGGTCGTCATTATCTTCAACAGGATTGGCGTTGATGTTGAAAACTCTTCCTCTTGCTGGTGGCCTAGTGGTTAGGTTTTCTTGATTTGTTTGGTTAACTGGGTTTGCTTGAGCTTGGGCGTTTATGATGTTAACCAATCGAGGGCACGTGTTTCTAAAATGGGTAGGGTTGCCACAATTAAAACAAGCTCGAACATAAGGAAACATGGGGTATTGGGGTTGTTGATATGTTTGGATCATGTTTTGAGTAGGGGGTGAGGTTTTTTTAGAGATGCGGCAAGCCTTGCTCAAATGACCATAGCGTCCACAATTCGCACATAGTCGACAAGGTAAGGTAGATGGATGGTGATAAAAACAGGTGTTACATTGAGGGTGAGGTCCAAGGTAAGGTTTCTTATTTGGGTAAGTTGAGTTGGGTGCTACTTGAGTGATTGGGATAGCTTGGAGGGGTACGGCTTGTGAGGCTGGTTTATTGCGTTGGGTGACAGCGAAAAGTTGCCCATCTCGTTTTCTCTTAGAAATGGGTTGAGAAAGGGATTCGGTTTGGGTGGAGTTTGAGGTTTCAGTTGATGCTTTATCCTCTTCTTCTCCTCCTTGAAGTCTTTATTCCGTATGCGGTTCTCGATGAGCTCTGTAGCTAACTCCATTGCTGCTTCCAAAGTTGCAGGTGTGGTACTTATTACAGAGTCTTGAATTTTTGAAGGAAGACCTCGAATGTAGTGCTCGATCAAACGGTAAAGAGGAGTGAACAAGTTGGGAACCATTTGATTTAACTCGAGGAATCTCTTGTTGTATGTGGTGTGGTCGCCTTCCTTTTGTTTCAAAGAATAGAACTCATCCTCCAATTTCTTGATTTCGCTTCTTGGGCAAAACCGTCTTGTCATGATTTCCTTCAACTCTTCCCAAGTCAAAGTCATAGCATCTTCAACGCCTCGTTTGGCCTTCTCTGAATTCCACCATGTAAGTGCTATTCCAAGTAAACGACCAGTAGCATATCGCACTTTGCGATCATCGGGGCAATCGCAATTTAGAAAAGTGTTTTCCATTTCTTCAAACCAATGGAGGAGAACCTTCAGTCCCTTCGTATTTTGGAGGGTCACAGGATTTGAAATGCTTGAAGGTGCATTTAGTGGTAATTGGGGGAGGGTTGACAACATCTTGATCTTCTTGATTGACGGGATTAGCGGTAAGGGCTTGTTGAACTTGAACTACAATGTTGGGTATTACGGCAGCCATTTGTTGAGCACTTTGGGCAGCCATGCGCTCGCGGGCTTTTCCTGATCTCATCTTCCTACGAGCGGAATTAGAAGACATCTACAATGAATACATATCAAGAGTATGAGTTGGACGTTTTAGGGGTCATGTGTCGTATTTAGGAATGAACATTCATAAAATAAATATAGAATAATAAATCTACTACATCCATAGGATGTCTTGGGCTTTGCTCGTAATTGGGCCTTGCATGCCACCATACTTCACCTTCGTAATCATGTGGGCCCCCATGATTACCGGGTTTTTCATATGGTTCGCATGTGTTAGCCTGGTTACTTACACTAAAACCCGGAGAAAATCGAGAAATAAGTATGTAACATATGATATTCGGAATGTATCCAGGTGTGAACACGGTGACAACTCAAAGTGGGGTTAGTTCGAACGACGTTTGGTGTGGCATGCTTTGGCCTAATAGGTCCTTTGTACTCTCATCGTTAGTCCCCAGGTAGGCGAACTGGTCCGTTATATTGGATTTATACGAATGGCAACCTAGACAGGACGTTCCGACTACCGGTACTTGTACCCTTACAGTTACTACATGCCCGTCGCAGAACTCACTTTGATGAGATTTGAAAAATGAAAAATGCGACAAAATCCTGAATAACGGAAGTATGAAGATGAATTGAATATGTGAACATTGAAATATGTATGATGAATGTGTATGTAAGTATGTATGTTTGACTGTAAGTATAATTCACTATGTATCACAAAATGTAATATTGGAAGCGTTTGCATGCATTTGAGTGTGTAATAAATACGAAACAAATAAACATCATAAGTTTGCATGTAACCACATAAACAAATTAAAATCTAATCAACTATAGTATAGGCTCTAAGGGTCTAATAACCTATCCTATATCCCTATAGTCAAAAGCTCTGATACCAATCTGTCACACCCCGACCCGCAGCGGAAAAGGTGATCGGGGCATGATTGGGTTTTCATCAAAGCTCATGACATTTATTATAATGTTTCATATTTATTATTACAATTTTGAAGAAGATCATACGATCAAATCATACTAGTACAACATGTTCTATACATCTTTCTAGCCTTCATTATTTTTCTTCTAAGGCACTTTTCCTATGTTTTCCTTGCTTCATCCTGTCCACCTGTATCGTGTGTAAAAATGGTTTTTGGATCAACAAAAAGTTGGCGAGTGAATCCTATGAAAAACATGTAAACAAGTTTATTGAATTGATTATAAAATAAAGTGCATAACCACATATGAGTAAATGTAGATGTAAATTTATTCACAATACACATAATATTAAATATTGCACACACATACAACAATTGATTGTTTTGAGGCACGCGTTGTTCAACTCGTCTCCCGCGAGGAACTGATGGGCCTAATGAATGAGTTTTGAGGCACGCGTTGTTCTACGAACTGATGGGCCTAATGAATGAGTTTTAAGGCACGCGTTGTTCAACTCGTCTCCCACGAGGAACAGATGGGCCTAACAAATAATTTGCATACAACTTGACAATATGTAATACATAACAACAAACAATATTTACATTCTAAGTTTAGTTCATAATATGGTATAGCACGAGTTTGAATAAGCGAATTAGTTTAAGCGACACATGATACACCCCAAAACATGAATAAAAAGGGGAATTTGTAAGAATTCACTCACAGTGGGTGCGTTTCTTGATGATGTTGGATGCGCACGAGTTTAGAGAGTTGATCGACGAGGAATAACTAACCTAGTTAATAATGAAAAGGTACGGTAAGTAAGCGGATTTTATTAACAATTTTAATTGAATTTTTAGGTTTATTTTTGTGAGTTTAAGGCTATTTTCTAACTTTAAAAACATTATTTTTAAGTATTTTTGATTGATTTTAAAAATAAAAATATAAAAAAAAATGTTGACTTTTTGACTTTGACCGTTGACCATGACTGTTGACCGTTGACCGGTTCGGTCGTGTATAAGTATGCGCTGGGTGAGACTCGAACCGGTGACCTCCCCCTACGCGTGCACGCAGCTCTACCAACTGAGCTACGTGTCTAACCCGAAATATTTCTGTTTTTAATTATATTTATACACTATTTAAGTTAATCAGAATTCATTTATTTTAAAAAGATTTTTAATTGTATCGAACCGGTGCCGTCAACAGGTCTCGAACCCGGGACCTGTGATTAGTGTTGCACACAGTCCACCGCTGGACTGTGTGTCTAACCTGGTTAATATTCTGATTTTTATTATACTTATCATCTTACAGTGAGTTAACCCGGTTCGGTTTTAAAAAGAAAATTTTTATTCCGAGGATAGGGTCGTGATAGGGATCGAACTCGAGACGTGTGTTTATTATTTGCACACAGTCCACCGCTGGACTGTGTGTCTAACCCGTTTATATGACTTGTTTTAATTAATCTTATACAATAGGCCGACTTCATCTTCTTCGTTCAAAACGCAGACAACGATTTTTCAACTGTTTCTTGTTAAATTCAGTTAACGAATGTGACATCCTGGTTTTTCGGATAACTTAAACGCACTACTTCACGGTTATTAATTCGGAGACTTGAATTTGCACGCTCGAAATAGTTACGATAATTTAGTGAACTTGTCAAATGAAGTATGTGCTATGTGTATTAAACGTTTATGAGTTGGTGAATATGTGATGTTCGATTACGTGATTGTTTTAGTTATAAAATATTTATGGTAAATATGTACACGAACCGAACCGAACCGCGACACGAACCAACCTCGATTCCTTGTGACTCTAGGAGTGAACCAAGTTTTAAACCAAAACCTTAAACCCAAGTCCCTTATGGCCGCGATCAACCCAAACCTTGAACCCATCTCTTTGCGCTATATATACACACACATGCATGATCCTTCTTCACAAATCAAAAACAAAACACAAACCCTAATATCTAAACAGCCGTCGGCAGCCCTTCACTAGTTCCATCGATCGCGTGTAGCCTCCTACATCATCTCTCGGTCGCGCGGCAGCCCCTCGCCATCTTCATCCTCGGTCGCAATTATCTTTGATCATCGGTTCCTCATCTCACTCACGGTTCATTTACCTTGCCATTAAAGGTTAGGATTTATCATTGTTACAAGATCATATTCGGATATATGTGTTTGAATGTAGTGATTGTGTTGTTTTCGGATTGATTATGCTAGTTTGAAAGTTTGATGTTTTCGGAAATCATGTAACATAGGCTGCGTTTTGATCGATAAAAACTAGAGATTATGATTAGGGTTTGCATGGATATGATATATATAATGATATATGATTGGAAAAATCTGTTCTTGATCGCATATGTTCAATATATAAACGGTTTAAGCGAGTTAGTTTGTGATAAAGTGCTGAATCAGGCTGCTGAATGATGGTTACAGCCGACTTCAACTGGCTGTAACTCGGTCATTAGTTGTCGAAAAACGGATTTTCTGAAGTCTAAAACGTAGAGTTTTAAATAACGAATCTAATGGCACTGGATTCATATTTTTCTTAAGTCGTTTGATATTTTTAAGTGGCCAATTAAGTTCAGTAACTAAAGCTGTGAAAATCCTGAAATTTTGTTAGTTGTTTATCGAGTTGGATTTAATAATCTGTAGGGAGTCGAATCATGAAATTTGTACAGCAACTAGGTATGGAAATTTCCGGGCAACTCCCACTGGAATTTTGTTAATTGGACGAACAGTGATTTTTAAATAAATTCTTCCGTGGACTGCAGTCAGAAAGTGACGAATCTGACTGCAGCCTAGTATATTAATATTTATGGATAATTGGTAAAGTATTAGGACTTGAAAAATTTATATAAATTTCTACAGTATAGTTGTCACCTGCTGTAAAATAATTGGAATTTTTGGAACGTTGGAACTATTATATAAAAATCCTAGAAAACAGCCGAATTATGAGTATGTAAGCTGAAACTTGATAACTTGTGAATGTGTGCACCAAAGTGTTGCATGGATTGGATTATGTTCATGATAAATTGTTTTGATTACTATGTTCACATGAGGATACTTGCATGCATGTTTGAGTGTTAGAAATTTTGATTGTGTGTATCACTTTGTGCGTAAATTATGTGTAGAATTTGTATTGGTGTGTTCACACACTGACTTGAGGTCCCATCATTTGCAACTTCTGTGTTACACTAACCGAGCAACTAAAGGTGAGTTCACGGCCCCTAATTTTATCCGGTTTTAAACAACAGGGGGAGAAACATGTATACACTCTTCAACTCAATCTCTTTACGTTATACGAAATCAACGTCACATAACTATTCGGTAACTAAGTTAATGTTAATGTAACGTTATGGTCACTAAGCATCTATATCACATAAGTCCTCGACAATCTCTCGGATCGTTAGTATTGGGTTTAAATAGCGGGGAAATTATAAGTAGTACTACTGGGCCCGACAAGCCCCATCCGAGCTAGTCGCGCTAGCCGACCGGGTATGGTCAACGGGTGAATAATTTGGCCTAACTTCGCCATGGTCAGTGATAGGCCTGGCAACACGGATCGCGAACACTTACGTGACATAACTTTAGGCTAGCTACCTATATATGTTAACATTGAACTTAATTACGAATCAACAATATTATTCCGGGTTAGGAATAATGGAACAAACAACAATATTATTCCGGGTTAGGAATAATGGAACCATCAGCAATATTATCCCAGGTTAGGGATAATGGAACCAACAACGTTATTATTCCGGGTTAGGAATAATGGAACTATCGGTATTATTCCGGGTAAGGAATAATGGAACTATCAGTATTATTCCGGGTTGGGAATAATGAACTAAATCGTTATCCCGGGTTAGGGATAACGGGGGAAACAAACTCATAACCGAACAAACGAATTTATGAAAACCTGTGAACTCACTCATCTTTAATGTTGACACTTGTTTCTTTACATGTTTCTCAGGACGCTAGGAGCTCTAGGTGCACTCACTTGCATTGATCAAGACATCTTTTATCGAGTCTCATTTACAAACATTGTTTTGGGTTTTTCTTTGGTTTTGGCGTTTATGTTGGCGCCCGTTCCGTTACTTTACTTTATGCTTCCGCTCAACTTTAAAAACTAATGCTTCCGCTAAACATTGGTAACTAACTAAGACAATATAAAATCTACGACGAATGGTTAAACAAATGATTTTTGGAAAACGTATTATCAAATCATATAGAGTCGTTCGACGTACTAGTGTTTCAGATTCTTGTTTGTTCACACGCCTCGCGGTAAAACTCCGCAAGTGGAAATTGAGGGTGTGACAACGAACTTATAGGTGATTGAAATGTGATGAACAGAGAGGGTTTGGGGAAAGAATGTACCGGAACAGATTGTCTTCCTCAGAACTCCGGCAAGGATCGTCGGCTCTGTTTTGTGAACTCCGTCTGTTCGGATCAATTAACAGTTTTGATTGATTAGATGTGAAATTGAACTACTGAGCAACGATTATCAGGAGGTTTAGATGATCATACCGATTCACAGCGTGATTCTGTAAAATTCAGAAGTTTTCCGGCGAAAGCAGAATATCCGGCAACGTCGTCTGGGATTGATTCTGGGTGATGGATTGATGTTAGTAATGGTCTAACAATGGATTGAAACAGAAAGAGTCAAGGTATTTACCGTGTTGATTTGAGTCTCGGTTTTCCGGCGAAAGTCCGATGATTGCAGAAAATCTCCGGTGAGTGAAATTGCTTCCAGAAATGGTGCGATTTTGAGCGAAAAGACTACCAGAGGCTTGGGTGTGCATTTATAGGGAAGAATCAAGTTGAATTGGGTCTGTTTCTAGTCTCGATTCATTGGTCAGCCTTTCTCCGGCGGTTATGACTGATGTCGCGGAACTAGACATCGGTTATAACCGATGGCGACGTTAATACGTACGTTAAGTCAAAAGAAACCGTCGATAATTGGCGAAATCGTCGGATTTTCCGACAACTGCGAAATGGGCGCGCTGTTGACTGGATTTGATTTCGAGTTTTGTTATATGTATTAATTGTTTCGATATATTATCAAATAACACAAGTGGCGGAGTGGTTGGATGTGTGCGAGTTAAGTCTTTGATGTTCCACCCGGCTGACCCGGGTTCGAATCCCGGCAGCCTGTTTTTCTTTTTAATTATTTTATTTTTACTTTTTAACAAATATAGTTTATAAATTCTAAATTGTTTATTAATTATGTATCGTTTAAAATTAAAATACGTCATAAATACGCAACGAAATTTTTAACTAGATGTTCGGTTAATAAACGAAGCGGGTTTGGTTAACCCGGTTTTTTACGGATGCTACAGTATCCCCTACTTTTAGAAATTTCGTCCCGAAATTTAAGTAGTGGCATGTTTGTCTCAAAAGGATGGTGTTTTAATTTGACAGTTGCATACTTAGAAGGGAGTAAGAGTTTAAATTTTGTTTGTGGCGGTAACGTTCCTTGTAAGGGTTGAATACCCTGTTACAGGAATCGCTTTTGTTGCCTACGATGAAGAATATTGATAAACAGAGTTGATTGACTAAGTATGATTTTATGCACAAGAGTTTTGATACGTTTGGAAAGATAAGGTTATATCCTAAAACAAAACTTCTACTACTAAAACCTACATGGACCTCTCATAACCGCCTGACAATGCCTCTGATCCTTTGCCAAGAATACTTATATATAGGAGGTACCAGCAGCGTATCCACCATATTCTTGTCAAATTTTCATTGGTTTTATCAGTAAGTTATGATTAGTTCTATGATGTGACTCTAGAACATAAACAAACACAACAACCAAAACCTGAGTCTTAATTCTGATAGTATACATGTTTGAATGATGACAGTACCTCTCTCGTTTGTTATGATGGAGAGGTTAGTCTATGTAAAAGTGAGACACAGCCCAACTTCTTTGAATGATGAGATTGAAATACGTTGAGATGTATGATGATATGCTAAATCAGTGAGTATAAAACAAACTTCAACCAAGACATTACTAAATCCTACATGGAACTTCTCATAACCGCCTGACAATGCCTTTGATCCTTTGGCAAGAATACTTATATATAGGAAGTACCAGCAGCGTATCCACCATATTCTTGTCAAATTTTCATTGGTTTATCAGTAAGTTATGATTAGTTCTATGATGTGACTCTAGAACATAAACAAACACAACAACTAAAACCTGAGTCTTAATTTTGATAGTATACATGTTTGAATGATGACTGTACCTCTCTCATTTGTTATGATGGAGAGGTTAGTCTATGTAAAAGTGAGACACAGCCCAACTTCTTTGAATGATGAGATTGAAATACGTTGAGATGTATGATGATATGAATGCTAAATCAGTGAGTATAAAACAAACTTCAACCAAGACATTACTAAATCCTACATGGAACTTCTCATAACCGCCTGACAACGCCTTTGATCCTTTGGCAAGAATACTTATATATAGGAAGTACCAGCGGCGTATCCACCATATTCTTGTCAAATTTTCATTGGCTTTATCCGCAAGTTATGATTAGTTCTATGTGACTCTAATACATAAATAAACACAACAACGAAAGCTTGAGTCTTAATTCTGATAGTATACATGTTCGAATAATGACAGTACCTCTCTCGTTTGTTATGATGGAGAGGTTAGTCTTTGTAGAAGTGAGACACAGCCCATCTTCTTTAAATGATGAGACGGAGATACGTCATGAGGTATGATGTTATGAATGTTAAATCAATGAGTATAAAACAAAACTGTAATAGTAATTCGCATAAGATTCTTGGATACAATTTCCAATTTATAATTGAGATACGTGAAGCTTGAGATAAACATAAAGAAAACATAAAAACTAAGCGGTTGGAGTTGAATTCTTGATTTTTGGTGAAGGAGAATAGTTGGGTGTTTCGTTTGGGTCGTCATTATCTTCAACAGGATTGGCGTTGATGTTGAAAACTCTTCCTCTTGCTGGTGGCCTAGTGGTTAGGTTTTCTTGATTTGTTTGGTTAACTGGGTTTGCTTGAGCTTGGGCGTTTATGATGTTAACCAATCGAGGGCACGTGTTTCTAAAATGGGTAGGGTTGCCACAATTAAAACAAGCTCGAACATAAGGAAACATGGGGTATTGGGGTTGTTGATATGTTTGGATCATGTTTTGAGTAGGGGGTGAGGTTTTTTTAGAGATGCGGCAAGCCTTGCTCAAATGACCATAGCGTCCACAATTCGCACATAGTCGACAAGGTAAGGTAGATGGATGGTGATAAAAACAGGTGTTACATTGAGGGTGAGGTCCAAGGTAAGGTTTCTTATTTGGGTAAGTTGAGTTGGGTGCTACTTGAGTGATTGGGATAGCTTGGAGGGGTACGGCTTGTGAGGCTGGTTTATTGCGTTGGGTGACAGCGAAAAGTTGCCCATCTCGTTTTCTCTTAGAAATGGGTTGAGAAGGGGATTCGGTTTGGGTGGAGTTTGAGGTTTCAGTTGATGCTTTATCCTTCTTCTTCTCCTCCTTGAAGTCTTTATTCCGTATGCGGTTCTCGGTGAGCTCTGTAGCTAACTCCATTGCTGCTTCCAAAGTTGCAGGTGTGGTACTTATTACAGAATCTTGAATTTTTTAAGGAAGACCTCGAATGTAGTGCTCGATCAAACGGTAAAGAGGAGTGAACAAGTTGGGAACCATTTGATTTAACTCGAGGAATCTCTTGTTGTATGTGGTGTGGTCGCCTTCCTTTTGTTTCAAAGAATAGAACTCATCCTCCAATTTCTTGATTTCGCTTCTTGGGCAAAACCGTCTTGTCATGATTTCCTTCAACTCTTCCCAAGTCAAAGTCATAGCATCTTCAACACCTCGTTTGGCCTTCTCTGAATTCCACCATGTAAGTGCTATTCCAAGTAAACGACCAGTAGCATATCGCACTTTGCGATCATCGGGGCAATCGCAATTTAGAAAAGTGTTTTCCATTTCTTCAAACCAATGGAGGAGAACCTTCTATCCCTTCGTATTTTGGAGGGTCGCAGGATTTGAAATGCTTGAAGGTGCATTTAGTGGTAATTGGGGGAGGGTTGACAACATTTTGATCTTCTTGATTGACGGGATTAGCGGTAAGGGCTTGTTGAACTTGAACTACAATGTTGGGTATTACGGCAGCCATTTGTTGAGCGCTTTGGGCAGCCATGCGCTCGCGGGCTTTTCCTGATCTCATCTTCCTACGAGCGGAATTAGAAGACATCTACAAGGAATATATATCAAGAGTATGAGTTGGACGTTTTAGGGGTCATGTGTCGTATTTAGGAATGAACATTCATAAAATAAATATAGAATAATAAATCTACTACATCCATAGGATGTCTTGGGCTTTGCTCGTAATTGGGCCTTGCATGCCACCATACTTCACCTTCGTAATCATGTGGGCCCCCATGATTACCGGGTTTTTCATATGGTTCGCATGTGTTAGCCTGGTTACGTACACTAAAACCCGGAGAAAATCGAGAAATAAGTATGTAACATATGATATTCGGAATGTATCCAGGTGTGAACACGGTGACAACTCAAAGTGGGGTTAGTTCGAACGACGTTTGGTGTGGCATGCTTTGGCCTAATAGGTCCTTTGTACTCTCATCGTTAGTCCCCAGGTAGGCAAACTGGTCCGTTATATTGGATTTATACGAATGGCAACCTAGACAGGACGTTCCGACTACCGGTACTTGTACCCTTACAGTTACTACATGCCCGTCGCAGAACTCACTTTGATGAGATTTGAAAAATGAAAAATGCGACAAAATCCTGAATAACGGAAGTATGAAGATGAATTGAATATGTGAACATTGAAATATGTATGATGAATGTGTATGTAAGTATGTATGTTTGACTGTAAGTATAATTCACTATGTATCACAAAATGTAATATTGGAAGTGTTTGCATGCATTTGAGTGTGTAATAAGTACGAAACAAATAAACATCATAAGTTTGCATGTAACCACATAAACAATTTAAAATCTAATCAACTATAGTATAGGCTCTAAGGGTCTAATAACCTATCCTATATCCCTATAGTCAAAAGCTCTGATACCAATCTGTCACACCCCGACCCGCAGCGGAAAAGGTGATCGGGGCATGATTGGGTTTTCATCAAAGCTCATGACATTTATTATAATGTTTCATATTTATTATTACAATTTTGAAGATCATACAATCAAATCATACTAGTACAACATGTTCTATACATCTTTCTAGCCTTCATTATTTTTCTTCTAAGGCACTTTTCCTATGTTTTCCTTGCTTCATCCTGTCCACCTGTATCATGTGTAAAAATGGTTTTTGGATCAACAAAAAGTTGGCGAGTGAATCCTATGAAAAACATTTAAACAAGTTTATTGAATTGATTATAAAATAAAGTGCATAACCACATATGAGTAAATGAAGATGTAAATTTATTCACAATACACATAATATTAAATATTGCACACACATACAACAATTGATTGTTTTGAGGCACGCGTTGTTCAACTCGTCTCCCGCGAGGAACTGATGGGCCTAATGAATGAGTTTTGAGGCACGCGTTGTTCTACGAACTGATGGGCCTAATGAATGAGTTTTAAGGCACGCGTTGTTCAACTCGTCTCCCACGAGGAACTGATTGGCCTAACAAATAATTTGCATACAACTTGACAATATGTAATACATCACAACAAACAATATTTACATTCTAAGTTTAGTTCATAATATGGTATAGCACGAGTTTGAATAAGCGAATTAGTTTAAGCGACACATGATACACCCCAAAACATGAATAAAAAGGGGAATTTGTAAGAATTCACTCACAGTGGGTGCGTTTCTTGATGATGTTGGATGCGCGCGAGTTTAGAGAGTTGATCGACGAGGAATAACTAACCTAGTTAATAATGAAAAGGTACGGTAAGTAAGTGGATTTTATTAACAATTATAATTGAATTTTTAGGTTTATTTTTGTGAGTTTAAGGCTATTTTCTAACTTTAAAAACATTATTTTTAAGTATTTTTGATTGATTTTAAAAATAAAAATATAAAAAAAATGTTGACTTTTTGACTTTGACCGTTGACCGTTGACCATGACTGTTGACCGTTGACCGGTTCGGTCGTGTATAAGTATGCGCTGGGTGAGACTCGAACCGGTGACCTCCCGTACGCGTGCACGCAGCTCTACCAACTGAGCTACGTGTCTAACCCGAAATATTTCTGTTTTTAATTATATTTATACACTATTTAAGTTAATCAGAATTCATTTATTTTAAAAAGATTTTTAATTGTATCGAACCGGTGCCGTCAACAGGTCTCGAACCCGGGACCTGTGATTAGTGTTGCACACAGTCCACCGCTGGACTGTGTGTCTAACCTGGTTAATATTCTGATTTTTATTATACTTATCATCTTACAGTGAGTTAACCCGGTTCGGTTTTAAAAAAGAACATTTTTATTTCCGATGATAGGGTCGTGATAGGGATCGAACTCGAGACGTGTGTTTATTGTTTGCACACAGTCCACCGCTGGACTGTGTCTCTAACCCGTTTATATGACTTGTTTTAATTAATCTTATACAATAGGCTGACTTCATCTTCTTTGTTCAAAACACAGACAACGATTTTTCAACTGTTTCTTGTTAAATTTAGTTATCGAACTTATAGGTGATTGAAATGTGATTAATAGAGAGGGTTTGGGGAAAGAATGTACCGGAACAGATTGTCTTCCTCAGAACTCCGGCAAGGATCGTCGGCTCTGTTTTGTGAACTCCGTCTGTTCGGATCAATTAACAGTTTTGATTGATTAGATGTGAAATTGAACTACTGAGCAACGATTATCAGGAGGTTTAGATGATCATACCGATTCACAGCGTGATTCTGGAAATTTCAGAAGTTTTCCGGCGAAAGCAGAATATCCGGCAACGTCGTCTGGGATTGATTCTGGGTAATGGATTGATGTTAGTAGTGGTCTAACAATGGATTGAAACAGAAAGAGTCGAGGTATTTACCGTGTTGATGTGAGTCTCGGTTTTCCGGCGAAAGTCCGATGATTGCAGAAAATCTCCGGTGAGTGAAATTGCTTCGAGAAATGGTGCGATTTTGAGCGAAAAGACTACCAGAGGCTTGGGTGTGCATTTATAGGGAAGAATCAAGTTGAATTGGGTCTGTTTCTAGTCTCGATTCATTGGTCAGCCTTTCTCCGGCGGTTATGACTGATGTCGCGGAACTAGACATCGGTTATAACCGATGGCGACGTTAATACGTACGTTAAGTCAAAAGAAACCGTCGATAATTGGCGAAATCGTCGGATTTTCCGCCGACTGCGAAATGGGCGCGCTGTTGACTGGATTTGATTTCCAGTTTTGTTATATGTATTAATTGTTTTGATATATTATCAAATAACACAAGTGGCGGAGTGGTTGGATGTGTGCGAGTTAAGTCTTTGATGTTCCACCCGGCTGACCCGGGTTCGAATCCCGGCAGCCTGTTTTTCTTTTTAATTATTTTATTTTTACTTTTTAACAAATATAGTTTATAAATTCTAAATTGTTTATTAATTATGTATCGTTTAAAATTAAAATAACGTCATAAATACGCAACGATATTTTTAACTGGATGTTCGGTTAATAAATGAAGCGGGTTTGGTTAACCCGGTTTTTGACGGATGTTACAGTTTATACTAAATCCTTAGGTTTTCTGCCTTAAAGTATTCCTCAAAATATTTTTTCTCAAAACATATTCATTGGAATACTTCTCAAAATGTTTTCTCAAATGTTTTTCAACAAAATGTTTCTTGACATTGTTTATCTCAAACATTTTATCAAAAGATTTCTGAAAATGCTTTACTCTCAAACATTTTAATCAAAATCTTGGGTTTTAATATTGTGAACACATGCAATCTGGAAAGGTGGATGCCTGTACCCCGAGTTTTCTGTCTAAAGCTAGAGTGTTCGTACAAATCCGCATAATCGGACCAGTCACTCTTACCTGGGAACTCTCAGGGTGAGTGTCCACTTATAGGCTAAAGCATGTCTTCTCGAAACATTATGAAAACCCGTCCAGCTTGACCTTGTCGGATAAGTCCTAAACACCACTACCTTTGTGACACTAATCCATCATATTACTTTTGGTAATATGTTTTATATCCAAACGAATTTCCTTTCGTAACAACTGCTCTATCATATTACCTTCGGTAATACGTTATGACTATATTCAACACATTCGAAACAAATTTTATTTCATCTCACAACAGTTGTAATCCTATTGTATTTTCAATGGTATCTTTTGTCTTTCAAAATCTCAAAATTTAATTCATTTGGATGAGAATTTTCAAGATTTTTATACACAAAATGTCTTTATTTTTAAAAAAATTCAATCAAAAATATGTTTATCGTTAAAAATAATAACTTTTAAAAGGTAAAGATTTTATAACACAAACCATTAACTTGGTCTGTACTTTCTCATCCAAAAATATAACAAAATTTTATTTTCAAAACAAATCCTATTTTAAAACAAAAATTCACAACAATATTCTTCTCAAGTACAAGAACAAGACTTTTGAACAATTTCTTCGTCAAGATGGCTCCTCACCGTGACGCCACTTGGAATGCTGAACTGGAAACAATTATCGCTCAACATCTAGTTGCTGTACTCCCTGACATTGTGGCCCAGGTTAATCAAAACAACAATAACAATAACAACAATGTTCCTACGCCATGTAACTACAAACAATTCAACTCGGCTAAACCTCTCAAGTTTAATGGGTCTGAAGGAGCAACTGGGCTCCTATAATGGTTTGAGAGTATAGAAAGCACCTTCCGTCATGTTCAGTGTTCTAATGAGCGTAAGGTAGAGTTCGCCTCGAGTGTTTTCCAAAAGAGAGCACTCACTTGGTGGAACGGAGTCATGGGAGACAGAGGTGCAGAAGTAGCTATGGCGCAAACGTGGGAAGAATTCAGGAATTATATGATGAAAGAATTCTGTCCAAGGGCACGAAATAAGGCTACTTGAAATCGAATTCTATCACCTTAAACAAGATAGTGGGGAAAACCGTGCCTACACTAACCGGTTTGAACAGTTAAGCCTACTCTGCCCCACTATGGTCACACCTTTGGATCGAGCCATTGAGAAATACATTGATGGTCTACCTGATCCAGTCCAAGATATTGTCACTGGCAGCAAACCTGTAACGCTTAGGGAGGCTAAGGAATTAGCCGCTACCCTAACTGACTCCCATGTTAGAAAAGGAAAACTTTTTCGGAAGGGAGACAAGAAACGAACTATACAAGAGGAATCAAATAAAACAAAGGTTGAATCTTCCAAGAACTCTAAGAAGCATAAAACTTCAAAGAGTTATACGATTGCTGCACCAATCCCACTTAACTCGGTACCCGTCAGGGGGTTTTATCGTGGGAAACAACATTTGTGCAATTGTTGCAACTATCATCACCCAACCAACTCTCCTTGTCGCCAGTGTACAATCTGTGGTCTTTTGGACATCTAGCTGCGACCTGTCGCGTCCAAAACCAATCTGCCCCTACTCAAGCGCGCCCTCGCTATCCAGCTGGAGAATGTTTCAATTGTAGTGATTTATATCATCTCAAGCAAAACAGCCCTAAGCTTGCTAACACAAATGGACAGGTCTACAAGGTCAATGAGACTCAAACTCAGGGTCAAGCACTTATGATCATTTGAGCCTTTACATTTCTGTTTATTTCCTAAAGACAATGTACATATTTCAACTATGTTTTGTAATGACAATATATATTTCAAGAAGTTTTTCCTTCACTTTTGTTATTTGTATTCCATTTAAAAATTTCAATGTGATTACGCTGTGCATAATATATAATTATATGCCGACTTTGAGGATTCTGTTCTTTTATTAGGAACTAAATCTCACAAGTTGACATATTATGATTGCACACTAGTGTGTTCATACAATCTCCGCAAAACAATCTATACAAATACTATGTGCCTATGACTACTTTTGTTATCATGACATCACATACATGGTTTTTTAAGCTATTGTGTATAGTTCACGATTACAAATACATTTTGCTTCATATATTGACCTGACATACTTAGTACATGATTTACAATACTTATTCGCTTAGAATGTTGACCTAGCATACTGAGCGTATGATTTCAAAACAATTTCACAATATACTTACATTCTTTATGACAAATTCATGCTTAGTATATGATACATATTATCTGTTTAGTTAATATGAAACGTATATTTGCATTTGTACTAGAATGAAAAACCTACTACAAAATTTTTTGGTATGCAAAACAAGTAGTGTTCATCATTGCTAGTATGAAACATATTCGATTTAATAGATGTTGTGTCATGACGATGTTTATTTGATATAGATGTTACTTCGACCTTATTATTTGTTATCTTTACTTAACAAGAGGAGCTATGTGGACCATGTGACGAAACGAGTAATTATGGGTGCACACTTAATTATGAGGTTTGACACATGAGAATCATAATGAACCTTGTTAAGATGGTGGCATAAATTCAAGAGTGATTAGGTAATGGGAAGGGTATGACATGATAAGACCACGGTGGATACGCCGATGGTACTTCCTATACGTAAGTGTTCTTATTGTGTTATTCTTCGGAACGGTACTATGATCACTTGAAGATTTTATGTTATCTTGGACCATTATGTGATTATTTGTTGTTTGTTTGTTGAAGGCAAAGACAAGACAAGTACATTCATTAACTCTTTTTGAGCCGACCGGGAGTATATTATGGTGTTAAAGGTGACGATCTTGATGCCATAGGTATGTTGACATGTCTCCTATGCATGAGATGCTCATGGTACATGGGATGTACCTCGTGGGACGTTAGAAACCGTGTACGTATGGCCAGGCTTGAATGTACACCCCATTTTGTTTGCTTAGGATTTACACTACAAGCTTAGTATAACATAGTGCCATACAAAACAATTTTTACACACTCGATGAAACAATTTATTATACTCGATGACATTTTAAAGATTCACAATTTCTAAAGGTTTAAATACCTTAAGAATACTTTGAATACCCTTACTCACACTTGAATCCCCCAAACATTTCCATCGCCAAGCGATGCTCCGCATCTTTGGGATCTCGAGCCTTGTTATCCTTCAGTTGTTTCAAACAAACTCTACGGTCTCCTTCGGATAAATTTCGGGACGAAATTTTCTAAAGTAGGGGAGACTGTGACATCCGAGACATTTGAATCATTTTAAAAAATCAAAACGAGGTTATATTCAAATACAATTTCACAAATTCAGACCTTGTTTGATTTCAAACCCTTAAGCCTCTTCTAGAAGCGAAATCGCGAGCTATTACGTAAACGTAATGCGTTTAAGGCAACATACAGTTCAGAACAATGACACAAGCTAACATACCATAAATATCCTATACATAACTTAGAAATAAGTTTCGAAGGGTCCGGTATGGCAAAAACAAGTTTATTCAAGCTCAGGGGTTGTTTTGCAAATTCTGTGAAACTATGCCGACTCGCGTATTTCTTAATCCAGAACATGTATGCACATCCAAAACTTTTTTATCATTAAAATCTTGTATTTTACGGTTATTTGCGCGTTCGTTACGATTTTCGTCGTAATTAACCGAAAACCGAAACCTTACGACCGAACGAGCAGACATCGGTGACATCTCAGGGCATACTTCAAGTTCTCAATGCCTTATCATCCTTATGAAGCTTGAAAATGAGGTTTACGGGTGTTAGAAGTGCCAAAACGCGACAAAACAAAGTTAGAGGTTTTTGTCTTACGTCATTCGGAAACTTCGCGTGTCTTAAACTTTTATAAATCTTAAGACGTGATATGTCGTCAAGCATCTCATATAAATATTATTTTCTAAATTTTATAATAATCAATGGGTAATATTATTTATTTATTAAATAAATTTAAAAACTCACAAACTCACACCAAACTTTTATAAAATATAACAATGTGTATATAAAAGGAATGGGTTTTTATATAAAAAAAATAGGTGAATCTTCCATGCACACCTTTTTGTTATACCCCTTGTTTTGAAAACATGGTTTATAAAAACCACCCAACACTTGTCCTCCATGCATTTTCATTCTTACACTTGTCTTGCACATGTTGACACCTACACCCCTTTACTCTCCTATAAATACCAACCTTCTCTTCACCATTTTTTTTCACACCAAAACTCACTTAGAACTCTCAAAAATCCCTACACTTTTTCTTTCCCTTTCCTTCTTGGACTGAAGAATTTTTGCTTCCAAGTAAGTTCATCAAAAACTGATCTTTGTTTATATTTCGGTCTTCATACAAACATTCACTATTCTTGCACTATTATGCTTTGCTTTGCACTCTATCCTAATGTATATTAATCTACATATTATATCATCTATGATGTAAGACCATGTTTTATATTTTATTTACGCATAAAAACCTTTAAAACGACCAACGGGAACACATAAGTGTTCTTCCTGTTTTGGACAGATTCTGTGTTGTGACTTTGGACAACCATAACTTGGTCAAAACTTGTCCAAATTATGTAAACTCTTACTTTACTATTAAATACATGGGAATACGGTTTTAACAATATATGGCACGCTTAAAAACACTTCCGTTTGGACCCCCAACCATCCAAAACCAAACTGTTGCGCAAAGCTGAATAAGCTGTAAAGATCTACGGTTTTGACCATTTTCCGGGTTCCAAACAGAAAAACTTTCTAAATGAAAGTTGTAAAACACATTATAATTTAGTGGACTGGCAATTTTCATAATTTTTCGACAACGTTTACTATTTTTAAAACGTAAGAACAACGTAGAAAGCTGCCAACTTTTATACTTTTCCCAAAACTAATCGATTTACTTTTAATCAAGGGTTCTTGTAACCAATATCATCTACAACCATCATGATAACATATTCATAGCCCTAATTAACCATCCGAACCCATAGTTACGTTTATGACCCGTTAAAGTGGCGTAAACCACTTTAGCGAGCCGTAACAAATCAAAACACTTTGAAATGCTTCCAAATCAGAATATTTGATATTATGAACCATATTATACAAGATCCAACTCTTGTTTGGTTTATGCTCATCCTATGGAAATACTGAGATTTGGAAGCCACTTATTCCAGGATAATAAATGCTCATCCTATGGAAATACTGAGCCAATTATGAGTTTCCTAAGTGTTTTAACTGAAAACTTTTCCATCCTCACTGATAGACCACGTCCATTTATCTTCACCATCGAACCTCTGAATCATGTTGATTATGTTTTATACAATCTTCTATTTCATTGACCTCCTCTACACTAGTTAGTTCCCTGCTCCAGTTCCATCTTAAGGATGGCACTGAACCATCAAACTGTGACATCCGAGACATTTGAATCATTTTAAAAAATCAAAACAAGGTTATATTCAAAAACAATTTCACAAATTCAGACCTTGTTTGATTTCAAACCCTTAAGCCTCTTCTAGAAGCGAAATCGCGAGCTATTACGTAAACGTAACCCGTTTAACGCAACATACAGTTCGGAACAATGACACAAGCTAAACATACCATAAATATCCTATACATAACTTAGAAATAAGTTTTGAAGGGTCTGGTATGGCAAAAACAAGTTTATTCCAGGCTCAGTATTTCCATAGGATACTTTAAGTACAGTCTTAAATCTTCCTATCTTCATAGTGAGATTTCTAAGAAGTGCTTTACAAGACATTGGTTATGGTTTATGTGTAGAATTGTTGGTGATTTAGATAACGAAACAAGAGTAATATAATAAGGACATGGTGGATATGCCGCTGGTACTTCCTATATATAAGTGTGCTTATTGTATTATCCTTCGTAGCCTTATCCGAATCACCATTAGGATTTAGGATTTTGTGATTCAATAAGACAAGACAAGGGACTAACTAAATCCTTAAAGTATCTATCTATCTTCATAGTTAAATTCTTGTAGGATGTTTAAAGTACTAATTGGTAGTCCTTTATTGGATTCTGTGTACTTTAATGCGTATGTGACAAGACAATGATACAAGACAAGTGGCTAAACTAAATCCTTAAAGTATCTATCTATCTTTATAGTTAGATTCTTGTAGGATGTTTAAAGTACTAATTGGTAGTTCTTCATTGGATTCTGTGTACTTTAATGCGTATATGACAAGATAATTGGACCAAGACGATTATTATGTGTTTATTATGATTAGTTGTGATTTAGATAACAAAACGAGTGTAATACTATAAAAACATGGTAGATACACCGCTGGTACTTCCTATATATAAGTGTTCTTATTGTATTACTCTTGTAGCGTTATCCAAATCACATTAGGATTTTGTGTGCGACTGTTTCAAAGTACAATATCTAAATCCTTGTATAACTACTTTCATATTTCTATATGTTAGATTCTCAGAAGGATAACCAAAGTATTATTTCAAATCTTTGAATTGATTTCTAATAATACTCACACGAGTTATGACAAATGTCAATATTGTTGTTATTAATCCTTGATTGGATTTCCAATAACATACTCACAAGTTTTATGACCGAATTCAAGGTGATTACAATGAACAAAGTACGATTTTCAATGGCATAAAAATTACTTAGTATTAATCACATTGCCATATACAAAACTATTTTGTCACAAGTTTCATAATCAAGTTAATGTATTGCAATACTAAATCTTTTTTCCCTTCCTTGGCTTCAAAGAGTCCATTTTCAATAGACAACTCTCGTAGTCGTCGAAGTATTGAAACACTAAACTTTTTGCCATTTATTTGGCCAACAAAACTATTTACTCACCAACATTGTTTGTTGACGTCTCTTTTTTCACATATGTTTCAGGGTGATGATCATTCAGGTATGCTACACATAGGAATGCATTCGGGCTTTAGACTTCCTTAATCAGAAGACAATTTGTTGTATTGTTTGTACTGTAAAGCAATGTTAATAATAATGAAACAAATTTTGGTACCAGTTGTGGCGGAGCAATTTGTAACGTGACTCCCCGATATTTCCGCCGCGTGTTGTTGTATTACGCGTTGGGGTGTTACACAAACAATATCCGGTCACTTACATAGCAAAGTTTTTGTCACACCCTCAAAATTTCACTTGCGGGGCTTTACCTCAAGGCGTGTGACAAACCAGGATCCAAGACACTAGTCATATCGAATGACTATATGAAAAAAAATACGTTTTTGAAACAACGACTAATAATTGATAATATTGCGGAAGCGTAAGTAAATGTATGTGAAAGTTTGCGTCAAAAACAAACGCCCTAATTAACAAAGTAATTGTCATAATGCATAACATCCAAAAATAGTTTTTCATGCTCGTGTCGTGCTCCTAAGCAGACGGGACATCTTAGTTACCAGAGAAAACATGTAAAAATCAAGTGTCAACAATTAGTGAAGAGTGAGTTCACAGGTTTTAGTTTTCAGATATAAGATAAGTTGTTTCCACTGGTTCAAATCCCAAACCAGTATGTTATGACAGGTATCCCCTAATCCAAACCCGAATCAGAATGTTTAAGTTTCCCCGATTCAAAACCTGAATCGTGTTGTTATAGGTTATTCCCGAATCAAAACCCGAATCGTGTTGTTATAAGTTGTTCCCGATTCAAAACCCGAATCGTCTTGTTATATTGACAAGCAGTTTATGTTATATGTTTAGGTAGCTAGCCTAGGTCATGTCAATAAAGTGTTTGATCCGAAGCTGACTTGCTGCCCCTGTTGTGCCAGGTCTATCACCATCCATGGCTAAGTGTTAGGCAAATTCTACACCCATGACCATCAACGTTCGGTCTAACTGGCACGACCAGCACGAGTGGGGCTTGTCGGGCCCAGTAGTACTACAAAAAATTCCCTCGCTATAATCCAATACTAACGGCATCGTAAGTTTTAAGGGGACTGACATGTGATATAATGCTTCCTTATGACTATAACCGTATAACATAACCCCTCCCTATATAGTTTTTTATACGTAACAGTAAAAGCGTTACATCACTGTAACGGTGCATGTTTTCTCCCCCTGTGTATTTAAAACCATATAAAAATGGGGCCGTAAACTCACCTTTGTTTTGCTCAGTAAGATTAGATTAAGTGTACGAAATCTAGAGTGATCAACCATGCCCTATCATAGTTACCACGGTTTATTAGATTTTGCTTATGCATAGCACGAAAGTCCTACACGTGTTTAGCAACTAGCACACGAACAAGTAATCACATGGCACTTCTATCATATACTTTGATAACCGTGTTCACAACCTTTCTACGATATGTCATACGTTATTTATACAATTAACAAACAATCATGGATACTAAAAGTAGCAAGTTCGGTTCTAATACATTCATGCTAATTACATAGCAAGAATCACTGAAAATAGGCTGTTTTGGGAGACTTGTTTAACCCATTTGTAGAGCCGCAAAAATTATGATCTTTTTATGTGACGCACCCCTTGGAGGGGTTGGTCTTGTGTAGAAATTTCAAGGCCTAACTCTTTACCAATAACTTACTAAAAATCGTTACTAAGCAACAATCAGATTCGTCACTTTCTTACTGCAGCTCACAAAATAATTTATTTAAAAATACTCGTCTATCCGATTGACGTAATTTCAGTTGGAGATTTGCACTGACACCTAAGACCATGTACTGTATAAATTCATGACTTAGCTCTAAATATGGACTGAGTTATAACATTCGTAATGGCCTGCAATTTCTGCCCGAAATGCAGCCTGGACCTCCGTTACGGAAAAATTCATTTAAAATATCAAACGAAATCGAAAAATTATGATTCCAGTGGGGTTTGAAAGCTATTTTGAAATCCCACGTTTTAGACTCAAGAAAATTAATTTTCGTCAATTTATGACCCGGTTACAGCCAACCCAAGTCGGCTGTTATTTCTGATCAGCTTATGTTTGCATTCAGCTCTTAAATACAATATGTTTTGAACTCTCTAAACATGATTTCCAACAAACATCACTCATATAACATATTAATCATCAATTTTAACAACCATATTCATCAAGGTCATGTTATAATATCAAAACCCTAATGTGCATGCATGTATAATCAAAACCCTAGAATCAACAATACTTGAAATCAGTCAACACAATCATCAAGAACATGATTTCTAGAAACCCTAATCATTCAAGAACATGAAAATCATCAAGAACTCAAGTTATGTACATAGAAACACATGATACAAGCAAGGAGACGATTACCGGAAGTCAAGAGAGAGCCTAGAGATTGATGATGACGATGATCTTGGGTGGGTGTGTGAGTTGCAAGTAACTTTGTGTGAGTGACCTAACAAGTCCCTCATGTTTTCAGGTTTCTAAATATTTTGTTTGAAGTTAACCAAGTTAACTTTCCGTCATGACGAGATAAACCCTCGGGTTTCGTTAATTTCCAATGTTGCCAGGAAACTACGTCATGTGTTGTAATTATTCGATAATTCTCAAGGAATAAGAAATATGTAAAACGTATAGTAATTACCTGAAATTGCAGGATGTCACAGTTTTGCTTGTTCCTATCTGAATAGAGCCGGAAATAATTCTTTGAAGCACGTGTTTCCTACCCAACCCCAACGATCTGTCCAGAACCTTATTGAATCTCCATCCCCCCCCCCCCGGTGTACCAAGTATGATATCACTCAAAGAAATATTTTTATACTTCAGCTCTTTTTCTACCTTGTTTATGTTACACCATACACCGTATCTCCCAGATTTGAGAGGTAAAAATTCCCACCTTCTGGTGGAGTGGTGGAGACCATGCACAACTCTCCTCCAAAGTCTATTTGGTTCCGATTTGAATCTCCAAGCACCATTTGGATAGTAGACTTTGGTTAAAATCAAGTAGGGATCCCAACCCCAGTCCACCGTGATCCTAGGGCGCTATCATAATTTGCCATCTCACTCATGCCATTTTGGATTTTTCGCTAGTACCTCCCCAAAAGAAGTTGCGCCTCAATTGCTCCAATCTCTCTATAACCGATTTCGATGCTTTAAATAAGGAAAAATAGTACGTTGGCAGGCTATCGAGGACACTTTTGATAAGCGTTAATCTCCCACCAACTGAAAGAGTGGCAGCTTCCCATTGTGAGAGACGAGCTTCAAAGGCATCGATGACCGGGTCCCCGTTCGAAAACTTGTTCATATTTGCTCCAACCTATATTCCAAGATACACAAAGGGAAAGGTTCCAGCTTGACATTTAATTTCGGCAACCATACTTGCAATACCTTCCACTAGAACGCATGCTCCATATAAACTAGATTTTCGGTAGTTTAGGCGTAGACCGGATACAAGAGCGAAGCAGCGCATTAACCTCCTAATGTTTCTCGCATTCGATTGAGACCATTCACCTACAATAAGGACATCATCTGCAAAGATTAAATGAGTTACGGATGGTCCCCCCATTAGGTATAGGGATGCCACGAATTAGACCCATATCAGAAGCACTTGTCACAAAGGAGGAGAAAGCTTCCATTGCTAGAATGAAAATGAAAGGAGAAAGTGGATCTCCTTGACGCACGCCACGTCCATAACTTAACTCGTATGAGGGAGACCCATTCACAAGCACAGATGACCGGGAAGACATCAAAATACCTCTGATCCAAACTTTCCATTTGATAGGGAAGAGCATTTGCTCCAATACCGAGTCAATAAAGGACCACGAAATGGAATCAAATGCTTTATTGAAGTCAAACTTTAATAGCATCACCTTCACGAAATGGAATCAAATGCTTTATTGAAGTCAACCTCCTTGGTCTTTGATTGTTTAACCCATGCTAGAATTTCGTTGATGATCATCGGCCCAATATAACATTTGTAATCTTATTAAACATTGTAAAAGTTCAGAAATTAGTCAAAATGATTGCTAATAATAGTATACTAAGATAAAGATACGAATAACATCATTTTACCTAAATTTTTATATGTAAATAGTCATTTGATCAATTTATAAAAATATATAATTCTCATTACAAATTATTACGTACAGGAAAGTATAACCCCATTAAAACATTTCACAATGATTTATACATTGAGAAGAGTAGAGTTTATAAGCCTTAAAGATCCTCGGTACTCAGAGCGCATATAACGCCCCCATCCTCCATACCGTCGTATGGCGCCGGCGAACACCACCCCGGGCGACGCCATACCATAGATTTGGTGAACCTTTGTGAAAATTATAACGAGAACAAATGTGTTGGGGTTTGTGTTGACCGTTGAACAATAAATTTTATTTTATTATTATTATTATTTTAAACAAAAAAAAACATATAAATACATACCAATCTCTACACTTTTTAAAAACCATACTTTCTACAACCATTCTTTCACTCTGTATTTTATAAAAATCTATAGATTTGAGAGATTTTTATACCATGCACTCTACCATTTATCCCTACCACCATGGTTTTGTTCCTCCTCGTTCTAGCGGCGACCCGAACCAAATGAACGCTCCTAACCAACCTGTTGCTTCGGTCCCACTCGACCCACCGCCTATGGAACCGGGTTTGTCGAGTACAATCAAAACCAAACCAGCTTCATGAACATATTGAACCAACCCCTCTTATGGGACCCAAACCTATACGGTTGGAACCCAAACCAAAACATGGGAGGTTTCGCAAATTCTTCACAATATTTCGGCTCGACACAAAGCGAGCCCGACTTCGTCACACAGACACAAACGGAGACTCAACCGGAAATAGAGGAGGCGACGACACAAACGACCAACACCAAATGCAACAAATGGACCTCCACAAAAAGAAAGAAGTAATCGAGACCCGGTCGACAAAAAAACGTGCAACCATTGGACGATGAAGAGGAGTACGCGTTAGCTAGATCTTGGATCGACGTATTAGAGGATCCAGAAATAGGTAAGATTTTCTATAGAATTTTTTATTTTTTCATTTATACATATAATTTGTTTGTGAAAATTCGTACTTATTTGTTTGGTTCTTTTTTAGCAAAAAATCAAAATAAACATTTATTTTGGAGAAGAATTCGAGAAGGGTTTTTCGGTCTCATGGGTAGGGGGATGCTTACTGACAATCGGATTCAATATCGGGCAAATGGACCGATATTAACAATAAGTGCACCACTTTTCAATCAATTTATCAATGCCAACGAAACGGTTGGAAAAGCAGTGAGAATGACGAGGATATAATGTGGTCGAATTTAATAGAATATCAAGCGGCCCGAGGGAATTTCCCCTATTTGAAGGTTTGGCAAATTCTTCGTCATAGCCCTAAATGGCCCAATGTCGAACCAACGGTAGGAGCTTCTTCGAGTCGGACGACAAGTAAGAGGCCGTCAAAAAAGTAAAAAACAATGAGTCAGTTGAACCCAAAACGCCAACGTCCGCGCTCGAAACGTCGACCTAAACGATGTAAGTCCGTTATTTACGCGTGAGGAAGGGGCGGAAGAGCAAGTGTCGGAGCTACAAAGACCACCCCACTAGGAGAAGCGGTGCAAGATCGAGGAGGTCGGAGTCATCGCTGGGAGGATCCGACTTGACTGAAGTGTTTACGGAGATGAACCAATGCCTTCGAGACATACACGACCTCGGGGCTCAACGCATGCATGAGAACCGGGAGGTGGTCGAGCTTATGAAGGATATACAATTTGAGAGAGACTTTGAGTTTTATTCGAAGCCGCACGAACACCTAACAGGAAAGGTGTTGGAAATGGCTGTACAAAGAAAGGCGAACATCTAATAAATATAATCATTGAGATTTAAATAGTTTATTAATTCTATTGTAATGTTATTTTTTTACGATCGTAATGGTTTTTAATTTGATAAATGTTTTAGTTTTAAAATTTTATAAATTTAGAGATTAAATGAAAATTAAAAAAATAATAATAATTGAGTAATGATAGGTATGTGGTATTACCACTACAGACACTTGTGATATAACACCCCCCCCCCCCCAAATTACCCTCTTGTTACACTTTTTCGCCATTTGTCACATAACTCCCACCAAAAGAGGTTATGTGATGTCACCACTACACATGGCCTAAGGTATTTTTGACAGTTTTGATCTTAAAAATAATAACTTTTACGCTCGAGCAACCAATCAGCTCAGATGCCACGTGAGCCTTAACCAAAAACTAAGAATGAAAATAAGCTGGATATGGTCCGTACAATAGTGCTTTAGTGGTAAGGAGGTTAGAGTATGTTAGTGAAGGCATAGGAATCAAACTCCGGCACCACCTGATTTACTTCGAGATACGTGATTTGTAACATTTGTATAAATCGGGTCTCCAAAACCCGCTCCGTTTTGTAATCAAATACCAAGTTACGAAATTTCATTAAGTATTTATGAGTATTTTGAGTTTAAACGTTACATAATTAATATATAAACTAAACTATAAAAATTATATTTGATAAAAAGTCAAAATAAAATAAATAAAAAATAGTTGGAGCTGACCGGACTCGAACCCGGGTCAACTGCCTCCAACGATTTAACTTCCCGTCTCCAAACCACTCCGCCACCAGTTGTTTTCTGTTAGTACTATGAAAACAATTAAATTTTATACGCAAACTCGGTTTAACGGTTATTGATATCTGAATAACGGAAAATCGGTAAGCCAAATCGTCAAATCAGTTTTCGTTCGTTTAGTTAACTTATAACCGACGCATATCGGTTTCTAATTAAAGTTCAGATTTAATGAACTTCGAATTTTGGGTTTTGAAACCGAAAGACATTCAAGTTTCAAATAATTCTGTTTCCAATCATTTATACGATTCAGAACTGTCTCAAATACACTCCAATTCCTTTTCGTCGCGTTTTCAAGTCTTTTGAGCTCAAGTAAACTGTCGTCGGAATTTTCTGCAATTCTCGCCGGAAAAACCGTGTTCAACATAAATCAGTAAGAATTTCCTCTCTTGCTGTTTCAATCTATTGTTGGGACCCTACTAACATTATTCCGTCACTCAAAGTCAGTCATAGAAGACTTTGCTGGATTTCTGGTTTCGCCGGAGAAATTCTGGGATTTGCCGGAACCACGCTAGTTGACGGTAAACACATTCAATCGTGCTAATAATTCATGTACTCTGGTTCAATTTCAAATCTAATTCTTTAATTCTGTTGATTAGCCCTCTCAGCCGAAGTTTCAAAAACGGAGTTGCCTGTTCTCGCCGGACTTCCTGAAGAAGACGACCTGTCCGGTATTTCTTGTCCCCAAACTGTTCGGTTTGTTCATTCAAACTAGTAGGCATGATATTTAAGTAGTAGAGCCATGAATCAGTTGTCTGAGTAAAAACCAGTAATCATAACGAAGAAGACGAATCTAAAAACGGGATAAGAATAATTAAAACTCGGATAATTAACGGGTTAGACACACAGTCCAGCGGTGGACTGTGTGCAAAGTTTATATACGAGTCCCGAGTTCGATCCTTACTACACACACACTGCGTAATAACATTCCCTTTTTATTCATAAAACTAACCGGTTAGATTGAGTAGTTGTTAAGTATAATATAATTCAAGAATATAACCGGGTTAGACACACAGTCCAGCGGTGGACTGTGTGCAACACAAACTGCACGTCACGCGATCGAGTCCCGTCCCAAACACCGGTTCAATGAGAATAAAACGTTTTGTAAAATAAAGGAATTTTCGGTAAATTCGAATAAGTGTATTAATATAATTAAAACTAGATTTCTAACGGGTTAGTCACGTAGCTCAGTTGGTAGAGCTACGTGCGCGTGAACGGAAGGTCACAGGTTCGAATCCCGCTCGGCGCAAGAATTACCGCTGACCGAACCGGTCAACGGTCAACGGTCAACGGTCAAACAGTAAAAAAAAAATAATAATAAAAATATTATTTTTTAAATAATTATTGGTTTTATTTAAATTAAAAATCAATTAAAAATACTTAAAAATAACATTTTTAAGGATGGAAAATAGCCATAAACTCACAAAAATATATCCAAAAATTTCATTAAAAATCTTTAATAAAATCCATCCATTTAATATATTTTCTCTATTATTATTTAGGTCAGTGATTCCTCGTTAACTCGTTTCATCTAACTCGTGCGCATCTCACCAATTCAAATCCAACGCACCCAATGTGAGTGAACCCTTCAAATTCCCCGTTTTAATCACATTATTGGGGTGTATCATGTGTCTTATTCATTTACTTATTATAACTAAGTTATTGTGCATATATCATATCATGACATGTGTGTTAGTTATTGCTGCTCAGTAGTTAGAATTGTTTGCAAGTTATTGTTTCAGTACATGCAATTGCTGAGGCCGTAGCTCCCCATTCCTCGAGGTTGAGTTTGATCCCCATTTTATTATGCGGTTGATCAGGGCGTGCCCGCACGATCGGCTCCGTTTGATTGAGCCTTGATCGGTTATTTACATTTCAAGTTCATGCAATACGCTCGGCTCCGTTTGATTGAGCCTTGAGCACACAGTTCAATTTACATTTTCAGTTCATGCAATACGATCGGCTCCGTTTGATTGAGCCTTGATCTCACAGTTCATTTATGTTAATTATCATATGATGTTGGTATGATCATGTATGTTATCAATTGTTAATGTATGTTATAATTGTAACCGATGTTGCCATTGCTTGATTTCATACATATGCTCTTTTATGATTATGCACAATATTTTATTGATAAACTAACCAGAAAATCATTATTAAATGTTTATCTATAAGGTTCACTCGCCAACTTATGTTGACCCAAAAACCTCCCATTTTTACACATGATACAGGTGAACCAGCAGCAGCTAGGAACACGTAGGGCCTGGATTAGAAGAAATAAAACGATTTAGTGTTGGGATTATTATGTTTGGTTATTTTCCTTTGTAATGAATGAACATGTTTGAAGGTTTGAGAAATGTAACTTTGACTTCATTTAATTATGAAACATAATAGTAAATGTCATGTGCTTTGGTGATAACCCAATTATGCCCCGACTCTTTTCCGCTGCGGGTCGGGGTGTGACAGATTGGTATCAGAGCCATGACTATAGGGATATAGGATAGGTTATTAGACCCTTAGAGCCTATACTATAGTCGATTAGAAACTTATAGGAATTTTGTGTGTTATATGCCAAATTTCATGATGTTTATATGTTTATGTTAAAATGTTACATTTGATATTGTTCAAGCATGTTCATAAGTATGTATTATCAAATAATGCTCATCATGAAATCGTATGATCATAACATATCACATCCATGCAAGCACACACCACATCATGATTGATTCTACAACGATTTTCATGTTTTCAAATCTCATCAAAGTGAGTTCTCATGACGGGCATGTAGTAACTGGAAGGGTACTAGTACCGGTAGTCGGAACGTCCTGTCTAGGCTGGCATTCGTATAAATCCAAAATAAAGGACCAGTTTGCCTACCTGGGGACCAACGATGAGAGTACGAAATACCTATTAGGCCAAAGCATGCTATACCAAACGTCGTGAGAGCTAATCCCACTTTGAGTTGTCATTGTGTCTACACCTGGACACGTTCCGACCAAACATCTCATGAACATATTTTGTGGTTAGCATTCGGGGGATGCGAGTGTTAAATTGCCAATACTAATGTGAATCCTACCAAACCAATAGCCATGGGGGCCCACATGACTATATAGGTGAAGGTATGGGGGACATTTGAGGCCCAACATGAGCGAACCCAAGACATCCTTCGGATGTAGTTGCATTATTGATATTTATGTTATTTTCATTTTTTTTAAGACACATGACACCTAAAATATACCATAAACTCACAATCTTCTCATTTTATGATCCTGTAGATGTCGTATAGATCGCATCGAAGGAGTAGGAAATCGGAAAAGTCTCAGGAACGATTGGCCACTCATATCGCCAACCAAATGGCCACGATATTACCTGACATCGTAGTACAAGTGCAACAAGCTCTTGCTGCAAATCCTACTAACCCTCCTCAACAACAGGATCAGATCATCAACGACCCTCCCACCGGCAAATGCACCTACAAACATTTTAAGTCTTGCGATCCCCCAAAATTCGAAGGGACTGAGGGAGTCACTGCTCTCCAGCGTTGGTTCGAGGAGATGGAAAACGTTTTCTTAAACTGCGATTGTCCTGAGGATCGCAAAGTTCGTTATGCCACCGGGAGACTACTTGGGGTAGCTCTCACTTGGTGGAATACTGAGAAGGGAAAGAGGGGAATGGAAGATGCGATGTCCTTAACTTGGGAGGAGTTAAGGGAAATCATGACTAGGCGATTCTGTCCTAGGAGTGAGATTAAGAAATTGGAAGATGAATTTCATGCCCTGAAGCAAAAAGATGGTGATCACACTACTTACAACAAACGGTTCTTGGAGTTGAACCAGATAGTACCAAACTTATTCACTCCAACCTACCGTCTGATCGAACATTACATTCGAGGACTTCCCTCGAAAATCCAAGATTCGGTCCTCAGCGTTTCACCGGTAACACTAGAAACTGGCGACAGAACTGACCGAAAACCGAATTCGTAATGGGAAGTTCAAGGAGGAAAAGAAGAAAACCCCTGCTGAGGGACAAACCTCAAACCACCACACTCCTTCCTCTAAATTTGCTAACAAGAGGAAGCGTAACAACAGGAACTTTGCAGTCACCCACACCAACACCCCTGTTCCTGCTGCACCCATCACTCAAGCCACTCCTCCACCCGCGCCATACAAAAGACCATACACAGGACCACTACCAAAATGTAACCGTTGTCAGTATCACCACTCCCCTGACTATCCTTGCCAATACTGTACCAGCTGCGGTCGCGCTGGACACATTGTACAACACTGCCGCGCACCTCAGCGAACAAACCGCCACCCACCTATAACCCAAACCCACCAACAATTTATGGGTCAAGCCCAACAACAACAACCATTTCCACCCACTCAACATTTAGCCCAAACATACTATCAACCCAACTACCCTATGGGTCAACCTATGCGGGCATGTTTCAACTGTGGAGATCCAAGTCATTTCAGGAACACATGTCCAAGACTAGTCAATATTATTCATGCTCAGGCCCAAGCCAATCCTGTGAACCAAGCAAACCAAGCTCCTCCACCTGCTAGAGGAAGGGCTTTCAATATTAACGCAAACCAGGCCAGGGCTGACGGCAATGTGGTCAACGGTACGTTTCTTATAAATGGTAGATATGCCTCTATGTTATTTGATACTGGTGCGGATAGAAGTTTCGTGTCATTAGAGTTTGAACCTATCTTAAGTAAAAATCGAGATAAGCTCGCGGAATCCATAACAGTGGAAGTTGCAGATGGAAAACCAGTTTCGTTAAACTCTATTTTACGCAACTGTACGCTCACCCTAAACGACCACGATTTCTCGGTCGATCTTATTCCTATGAAGCTGGGAAGTTTCGACATCATAGTCGGAATGGATTGGCTCAGTCAGCATAATGCGGAAGTTGTATGTCGTGATAAATTTATTCGTATTCCTCTTTCAAACGGTCAGACTCTTCGAATTATTGGAGAAACCTCGGCGAAAGGACTCAACTTAATGTCTTGTCATCAAGCTCAGAAATACCTTCGCAAGAATTATGTCGCGTTTTTAGCCCATATCATCAAGAAGGGGACCGCAGAAAAGAAACTTGAAGATATTCCTGTTGTAAAAGATTTTCCACAAGTTTTCCCTGACGACATTTCAGGACTTCCTCCAGTCAGAGATGTCGAGTTTCGTATCGATCTTATACCTGGTGCTACACCAGTGGCAAAATCTCCATATAGGTTAGCCCCCTCTGAAATGCAGGAGCTAGCCAGTCAATTGCAAGAGTTGACTGACAAGGGATTTATACGCCCCAGCTCATCGCCTTGGGGTGCACCTGTACTTTTTGTAAAGAAGAAGGATGGATCTTTTCGCATGTGCATCGATTACAGAGAGCTCAACAAGTTAACTATCAAAAATCGATATCCTTTACCTCGTATAGATGACCTCCTTGACCAACTACAAGGTGCCAGTTGCTTTTCGAAAATCGACCTCCGATCGGGCTATCATCAGCTTAGGGTGCATGAAGAAGACGTCCCTAAAACTGCTTTTCGAACTCGATATGGTCACTATGAATTCATGGTTATGCCGTTTGGATTAACCAACGCACCAGCTGTTTTCATGGACCTAATGAATAGAGTCTGCAAACCTTACCTTGATCGATTTGTTATTGTGTTCATTGACGATATTCTTATCTATTCAAAATCCAAAGCTGATCATGAGCGTCATCTGCGACTTGTTCTTACACTTCTAGAAAAGGAAAAGCTTTATGCCAAGTTCTCTAAATGTGAATTCTGGTTAAAAGAGGTGCAATTTCTTGGGCATGTAGTCAATGACAAAGGAATACATGTGGACCCATCAAAGATCAAAGCAGTTCAAGAATGGCAAGCTCCACGTACGCCAACTGAAGTAAGGTCTTTTCTTGGACTTGCTGGTTACTATCGTCGATTCATTTCAAACTTCTCTCGCATTGCGGTGCCACTCACGGCTTTAACCCATAAAGGGAAACCATTTGTATGGGGGCCCAAGCAAGAAGAAGCTTTTCAAACCCTCAAGCAAAGACTTTGTGATGCACCAATCCTCACTCTTCCTGAAGGTTGTGATGATTTTGTAGTCTATTGCGACGCGTCAGGGCAAGGATTGGGATGCGTTCTCATGCAAAGAGGAAAAGTCATAGCTTATGCCTCAAGGCAACTCAAGACACACGAGAAGAACTACACCACTCATGACCTTGAACTTGGAGCCGTTGTATTCGCTCTTAAGATATGGAGACATTATCTTTATGGTACGAAGTGTGAAATATACACTGACCACAAGAGTCTTCAACATATCTTCAATCAGAAAGAGTTAAATATGAGGCAACGAAGATGGGTCGAACTTCTAAATGATTACGACTGTGAAATCAAATATCACCCTGGTAAAGCAAATGTGGTGGCTGATGCACTTAGTCGAAAGGGTTATGCGAACTCCATTCATATTCTATGTTCACAAATTATAACCAAAATTAAGGATCAAATTCGTGAAGCTCAACACGTCTCAATAACAGAGGAAGATGTACAAAAGGAGATGTCCTGTGGAGCCGAGCTAAAGCTGGAAACTAAATCTGATGGTATTTTGTATTACTTAGATCGTATATGGATTCCTAACCATGTCAATCTTCGTGAAACACTCATGCATGAAGCCCATAAGTCGCGATATTCTATACACCCAGGAGCCGATAAGATGTATCAAGACCTACGGTACACCTATTGGTGGCCTGGAATGAAGAAAGATGTTGCTGTTTTTGTTTCCAAGTGTCTCACTTGTTCTAAAGTAAAGGCTGAACACCAAAGACCCTCAGGACTTCTGATCCAACCAGAAATACCTGTCTGGAAGTGGGAAAATATAACCATGGATTTTATTACCGGGTTACCTCGCACTTCTAGTGGGTATGATTCTATATGGGTGATTATAGACCGACTCACAAAATCAGCTCACTTTATTCCTATTCGGGAAGATTTCAAGAACGAAAAGCTTGCTCGTATTTATATCAGCGAAATCGTCAGCCGTCATGGAGTTCCATTAAGTATTATTTCTGATCGTGATGGTCGTTTCACCTCACGGACATGGCAGGCAGTACAATCCGCTATGGGCACTCGACTAGATCTCAGTACCGCCTATCATCCCCAAACTGATGGACAGTCTGAGCGAACCATTCAAACCCTTGAGGACATGCTTAGAGCATGTGTCATAGACTTCAAGGGAAATTGGGACGCCCACCTACCGTTAGTCGAATTTTCGTACAACAACAGTTATCATTCTAGCATCGGCATGGCACCTTTTGAAGCTTTATATGGTCGAAAGTGTCGATCTCCTGTTTGTTGGCACGAAATTGGGGAAGCTCAAATTACTGGTCCGGAATTAATCCAAGAAACAACAGATAAGATTCATCAAATTCGAAACAATCTTCTAGCGGCTCAAAGTCGTCAAAAGAGTTACGCAGATAAACGTCGGAAGCCCTTGGAGTTTAGCGTGGGTGATCATGTGCTTTTAAAAGTATCACCGTGGAAGGGAGTAGTTCGTTTTGGTCAGAAGGGAAAGCTAGCACCACGTTACGTAGGACCTTTCAAGATACTCGAAAGAGTAGGTCCTGTAGCTTACAAGCTTGATCTACCGGAAGAACTCGACAGAATTCATCCCACATTCCACGTGTCGAACTTGAAGAAGTGTCTCGCTGATGAGAATCTTCATATTCCACTGGAGGATATTCAGATTGATGAATCCATGCATTTTATCGAAAGGCCAGTAGAGATTATGGACTATGGAGAAAAGCGTCTACGTCGAAGTCGCATTCCTATTGTTAGGGTACGCTGGGAGTCGAAACGGGGACCTGAGTTTACTTGGGAACGTGAAGACTCAATGCGTGAAAAATACCCTCATCTTTTCCCTACTACTTCAACTGTTTGAATTTCGGGACGAAATTCCTAAAAGTAGGGGATACTGTAACATTTGTATAAATCGGGTCTCCAAAACCCGCTCCGTTTTGTAATCAAATACCAAGTTACGAAATTTCATTAAGTATTTATGAGTATTTTGAGTTTAAACGTTACATAATTAATATATAAACTAAACTATAAAAATTATATTTGATAAAAAGTCAAAATAAAATAAATAAAAAATAGTTGGAGCTGACCGGACTCGAACCCGGGTCAACTGCCTCCAACGATTTAACTTCCCGTCTCCAAACCACTCCGCCACCAGTTGTTTTCTGTTAGTACTATGAAAACAATTAAATTTTATACGCAAACTCGGTTTAACGGTTATTGATATCTGAATAACGGAAAATCGGTAAGCCAAATCGTCAAATCAGTTTTCGTTCGTTTAGTTAACTTATAACCGACGTATATCGGTTTCTAATTAAAGTTCAGATTTAATGAACTTCGAATTTTGGGTTTTGAAACCGAAAGACATTCAAGTTTCAAATAATTCTGTTTCCAATCATTTATACGATTCAGAACTGTCTCAAATACACTCCAATTCCTTTTCGTCGCGTTTTCAAGTCTTTTGAGCTCAAGTAAACTGTCGCCGGAATTTTCTGCAATTCTCGCCGGAAAACCGTGTTCAACATAAATCAGTAAGAATTTCCTCTCTTGCTGTTTCAATCTATTGTTGGGACCCTACTAACATTATTCCGTCACTCAAAGTCAGTCATAGAAGACTTTGCTGGATTTCTGGTTTCGCCGGAGAAATTCTGGGATTTGCCGGAACCACGCTAGTTGACGGTAAACACATTCAATCGTGCTAATAATTCATGTACTCTGGTTCAATTTCAAATCTAATTCTTTAATTCTGTTGATTAGCCCTCTCAGCCGAAGTTTCAAAAACGGAGTTGCCTGTTCTCGCCGGACTTCCTGAAGAAGACGACCTGTCCGGTATTTCTTGTCCCCAAACTGTTCGGTTTGTTCATTCAAACTAGTAGGCATGATATTTAAGTAGTAGAGCCATGAATCAGTTGTCTGAGTAAAAACCAGTAATCATAACGAAGAAGACGAATCTAAAAACGGGATAAGAATAATTAAAACTCGGATAATTAACGGGTTAGACACACAGTCCAGCGGTGGACTGTGTGCAAAGTTTATATACGAGTCCCGAGTTCGATCCTTACTACACACACACTGCGTAATAACATTCCCTTTTTATTCATAAAACTAACCGGTTAGATTGAGTAGTTGTTAAGTATAATATAATTCAAGAATATAACCGGGTTAGACACACAGTCCAGCGGTGGACTGTGTGCAACACAAACTGCACGTCACGCGATCGAGTCCCGTCCCAAACACCGGTTCAATGAGAATAAAACGTTTTGTAAAATAAAGGAATTTTCGGTAAATTCGAATAAGTGTATTAATATAATTAAAACTAGATTTCTAACGGGTTAGTCACGTAGCTCAGTTGGTAGAGCTACGTGCGCGTGAACGGAAGGTCACAGGTTCGAATCCCGCTCGGCGCAAGAATTACCGCTGACCGAACCGGTCAACGGTCAACGGTCAACGGTCAAACAGTAAAAAAAAAATAATAATAAAAATATTATTTTTTAAATAATTATTGGTTTTATTTAAATTAAAAATCAATTAAAAATACTTAAAAATAACATTTTTAAGGATGGAAAATAGCCATAAACTCACAAAAATATATCCAAAAATTTCATTAAAAATCTTTAATAAAATCCATCCATTTAATATATTTTCTCTATTATTATTTAGGTCAGTGATTCCTCGTTAACTCGTTTCATCTAACTCGTGCGCATCTCACCAATTCAAATCCAACGCACCCAATGTGAGTGAACCCTTCAAATTCCCCGTTTTAATCACATTATTGGGGTGTATCATGTGTCTTATTCATTTACTTATTATAACTAAGTTATTGTGCATATATCATATCATGACATGTGTGTTAGTTATTGCTGCTCAGTAGTTAGAATTGTTTGCAAGTTATTGTTTCAGTACATGCAATTGCTGAGGCCGTAGCTCCCCATTCCTCGAGGTTGAGTTTGATCCCCATTTTATTATGCGGTTGATCAGGGCGTGCCCGCACGATCGGCTCCGTTTGATTGAGCCTTGATCGGTTATTTACATTTCAAGTTCATGCAATACGCTCGGCTCCGTTTGATTGAGCCTTGAGCACACAGTTCAATTTACATTTTCAGTTCATGCAATACGATCGGCTCCGTTTGATTGAGCCTTGATCTCACAGTTCATTTATGTTAATTATCATATGATGTTGGTATGATCATGTATGTTATCAATTGTTAATGTATGTTATAATTGTAACCGATGTTGCCATTGCTTGATTTCATACATATGCTCTTTTATGATTATGCACAATATTTTATTGATAAACTAACCAGAAAATCATTATTAAATGTTTATCTATAAGGTTCACTCGCCAACTTATGTTGACCCAAAAACCTCCCATTTTTACACATGATACAGGTGAACCAGCAGCAGCTAGGAACACGTAGGGCCTGGATTAGAAGAAATAAAACGATTTAGTGTTGGGATTATTATGTTTGGTTATTTTCCTTTGTAATGAATGAACATGTTTGAAGGTTTGAGAAATGTAACTTTGACTTCATTTAATTATGAAACATAATAGTAAATGTCATGTGCTTTGGTGATAACCCAATTATGCCCCGACTCTTTTCCGCTGCGGGTCGGGGTGTGACATGATTGACTTCCTTCTTGTTGGTAGTGGGACTGGTCAGTGGGGGATGCCTAGTGATGGCGTATACCATTCAAATAAGTCTGATATGGGATATATATATATATATATATATATAGGGATGGGTTAAAATGAGAACCACCACGAGTTGCAAGAACCGCGAGAACTTTTTGATCCGCGGCGAGTTAGACCAATTTTTTTTACACAAACGTAGAAGAAAAATATTATAAACACATCTGTAAAAAAAAGTAAAAAAAAATTGTTGATGCGGTAATTTTGGCTGATGCAAGTTTTTTTTATACCTGGCGTAAAATTAAATATAAAATTTATGCCAGGCGTAAAAAACTAGCAGCAGTCAAAACTATCGACTCGACAAATTTTTTTATTTTTTTACAGATGTGTTTATAATATTTTCATCTACGTTTGTGCAAAAAAATTTTGGCCCAACTCGCACGGATCAAAAAGTTCTCACGGTTCTCGCAACTCGTGATGGTTCTCATTTGAACAGAATCATATACATATATATATATACATATATATATATATATATATATATATATATATTAGGATCATGTGAGAAGCACTAAGCTAATTGAGAAACTTGAGAAACATTCTGGACCACACATTTTCCCTAAGCTTTTCGTAATATACACATACGTATAGTTTACAATTGACTATATACATATGTGTATAATTCAATATACATATATGTATAGAGACAATTGTAAACTATACGTATGTGTATATTACGAAAAGTTTAGGAAAATATGTGGTCTAGAATGCTTCTCAAGTTTCTCAAATAGGGTGGACTTCTCTTAGGATCCCTACCCTATATATATATATATATATATATATATATATATAGGGAAGGGCTAAGTGGAAAACCCATTTTTTAGAAAACCTTGAAAACCCTAGATCCACCCTTGATTTGGTTTCACTTTACTAGATCAATGGCTCTCCTTTTTTTGTGTATATATTAGATTTAAATTAATGCATTAAATACATGGTGGTACAAGTCAAAGGGCATTTCTGGTAGAAAAAACACATTTTGAGCATTGGAAATAACACCCTCTTTCTCTTTCTCTCACACACATCAACTCTATTTCTCTTACACACATATATTATCTCTCTCTCCGCTTTCTTCAAGTTTAGATCTTCATGAACACCAAACACAAGTTCAGATCTTCATCGTGTGAAAGAAAAAATGTTTGAAGATTGTTGTTAGAGAGAGAATGATGGCAGGATGAAGGTTTTTAGAGAGAGGAATTTGTTGTTTTAGAGAGAGAAACAACAATATTCATCATGTTCGTCTATAACACCAAGAACACACATACAAGTGTGTGAGAGAGAAGAAGTTTGAAGTTTGTTGTTTTAGAGAGAGAACGATGGCACGGTGAATGTTTTTAGAGAGAGAAAATTGATGTTTTAGATAGAGAAACAATAATCTTTATCACAAAGACACACGCACAAGTGTGTGTGAGAGAAGAAGGTTTGAAGATCTTCTTCGTGTTCATCGGACGGTTCTAGATCAGATAAGTGTTCTTGAAATATCATTTCACACTTGATTTTTTGTTGAAATGGTTGTTAATATGTTTTTATGGGCTGAAAGTGTTCTAGTAATGGTTAATGTTCATGTATTTTTAATAAATCGAAAACTTTAGGATGAGATTTTAAACGGGTTTTTTTGTTGGTTTGGTTGCTTGCTTGGAGCTTTTGATCTTAACAATAATTGTTTTTTTGTTGGTTTGGTTGCTGGTTTGGGCTTTTGATCTGAACAGTAAGTGCTTTTTTGTTGGGTTGTTTGATTTACAGATACAGACCCATGACATGTGTTAAGCACCTGTTAGAATGATATATAACGTGTGTTGATTTACAGAAACAAATCCATAAAGATATTCAATTGACAAGCTGGATGGATGTAGGCGACGTTAATGCGGGGACCTCGAATAAGTCACATCTTTTGGGAAAGAACTCCTCCTTCATTTATAACATGTGTTAGTGGTTCATGCTGTAACAGAACACCATGATGTAACCTGACATGTGTTCATGTATAACATGTGTTAAGCCCCTGTTAGAATGATATATAACGTGTGTTAACCTTTGTTAATTTAAAAAAAACAAGTAATATCTATTTTATTTTTGTTGATGTTTAAAATATCCGATAATGTGGATACCGAGCGTAACATTTGTACAAGTAATAAATGTACAAGTTAGTATGTAACGTGTAATATGAAACGAGCCATTTATGGTAACACATGTATCGGTAATTTTGGAATATATAATATAAATGGGTCATTTGTTGTGCACAATTTGGAATATATAACATGTGTTAAGCCTCTGTTATAATCTTTTTGTAACCTAACATGTATTCATGTATAAGCTAGTTGGTTTACAAAACACCATGATGTGTATATACTGATCTAACATGTGTTACAATTTGTCTGTTTGGAACATTTAGTTGCTTAACATGTGATAAGGGTGAAAACAGTCGACGGAGGCGATGTGTTTAATGGTGAGCTTAGTTAATATCTTAATATTGTTGTAACCCCACTTGTATACATATGATAACATGTGTTAAGCATCCATTATAATCTTGTTGTAACCCGACTTGTATTCATGTATATGAAAGTGGTTTGCAAAACACTATGATGTGCATATACTGATCGTAACACGTGTACAAGTTAATATGGAACATACAAGTTAATATCGTAACACCGTATACCTGGGATAAAATGTGTTAAGCATCTGTTATAATCTTGGTTTAACCTAACATGGTGTCATGTATAAGCTAGTGGTTTCCAAAATATCATGATGTGTATATACATATTGTGACATGTATTAAGCGACTGAAATGTATAACGTGTGTTAAGCATCTATTATTACGTGTGTTAAGACTTCCATAATGGAAGCATAAACTCCAATAGTAACTTAATAACAACAGAGTAAACCTGATATAACGTGTGTTAAGCCTCTATTATAACATGTGTTAAGACTTCCAGAATGGATACATAAACTTCAATAGTAACTGTAACAGCAGAGGTACAAATACGGGTGCCTCCAATAGAAAATGTGTTAAGTCTAGACTGTTTTAACATCGTGTACTAGAGAAAACAATAAGAGTCTCACATTACATATTACTAGTAAACGAAAAAACATAGTACAATTGTTTTAAAAATCCCGACTAGTCTCCGATTAGTCCCCGATTAATCACTAATCGGTGGTTCACCGATTAACGACCGATCAATTGCTAGGCGGTCAACGACGATCCTATTCTGGCCAAATTTTGGCCATATGTCAGCTATTTTTTGACCAAACCTTATAAATTTATGCCAATTACATATAAACAATTAGTTAATAAGGGGTTAAAGCATGTCTACTTTAAAAACCACGTATAAAATGGGTGTGCATATATATAATTAAAAATTACATGTAAATATCTCAATCCGACTAATTCCGATTAATCCCTATTAATCCCGATTAATCGCTAGTCGGTACTCCACCACCTGACTAGCGCCTACTTCAATTGTAACTATAACAGCAGAGGTACAAATACATCATGGTGTTTTGTAAGTGAGCTTATATATGAATACATGTCAGGTTACAAAAAAGATTTTAATAGAGGCTTAACACATGTTATATATTCCAAAATGTGCACAACAAATGACCCGTTTCATATTATATATTCCAAACTACCGGTACATGTGTTACCATAAATGGCTCGTTTAATATTACACGTTACATACTAACTTGTACAAGTGTTACGCTCGGTATCCACATTATCTGATATTTTAACCATCAACAAAAAAAAAATAGATATTACTTGTTTTTTTCTTTTTTAAAAATTAACAAAGGTTAACACACGTTATATATCATTCTAACAGGGGCTTAACACATGTTATACATGAACACATGTCAGGTTACATCATGGTGTTCTGTTACAGCATGAACCACTAACACATGTTATAAATGAACGAAGAGTTCCTTCCCAAAAAATGTGACTTATTGAATATCTTTTTTAACAGATGTCCCCGCATTAACATCGCCTACATCCATCCAGCTTGTCAATTGAATATCTTTATGGGTCTGTTTCTGTAAATCAACACACGTTATATATCATTCTAACAGGGGCTTAACACATGTTATAGGTCTGTTTCTGTAAATCAAGCAAACCAACAAAAAACAATTACTGTTCAGAGATCAAAAGCCCCAAACAAGCAACCAAACCAAACACAACTTTTTAACACAAAACTAAAAACCTGCAAATTACATACACATTTACCACTTTTTAGAACCATTTTAATAAAAATCATGTTCATCTCTAAAACAGCCATTACACAAAAAACTATTAACAACTATTTTAACAAAAAACATCAAGTGTGAAATGATTTTTCTAAATAAAATACTCAAAAGATTGTTGTTTCTCTCTCTAAAGCAGCAACTTTCTCTCTCTAAAACACTTAACGGATCTAGAATCGTGCGATGAACACGATGAAGATCTTCAAACTCGCTTCTATCTGTGTATTCTTGGTGTTCTTGATGAACATGATGAAGATTGTAGTTTCTCACTCTAGAAATCAGCTTTCAACAAGCATGAGCACACCCGAGATGAAGATGACGACGTGGGATGAAGATGAACACACCTGGAATCAGCTTTCAACAAGCATGAACACACCCGAGATGAACAAAATGAAAATTGTTCTTTCAACAAGCATTGTTGTTTCTCTCTCCTTCTGAACTTAAATGAAAACGACATTTGTGTATGAACCATGATACTTAATAAAAAGAAAAGAATGACAAAGATACTTATGGAAAAGAGATCAAAGATAAAGAAATGGTGGGACTTATTCGTTGAAACAGAGATGAAGTTCATGAAGTTTTGAAAATGGGGGAAGGTAAAAGGTAAAAAAATGGAGTTTTGAAAGTACATCTAGATGTGAGGTGGGTAAAAATCGAAGTAAAGACCTTGTTTAGGAAGATGAATGCTCCATAGTACATTAATGGTGGATCTAGTATTAAAAGACTTGTTTAGGAAGATGAAGATATTTTGAAAAAAAAACATTTTAATTTGAAATACACTAAACGAAATGGAGGATGAAGGATGAGAATGATGTGATTGGTACATTAACGATGGTGTCAAATCATGTTGGTCAAGAGATCTTTGGAGTGGGATAGGGATATGTAAATTTACCATAGTGCCCTCAAAAGCAAAAAAGGAGATGAAGTTGGGTGGGACATGTGGCCAAATGTAGGTCATGTGATAGGTTTTCAAGGTTTTCTCAAACTAAATAGTTTTCTATGTAACATTATCATATATATATATATTATATATATATATATATTGGATATCCACACTCGTACCTACGTTGTCTAGTTCTGTCAAATATTCAATATTCATTATCTGTTGGGCATTAGATATCTTTGGGTGTAAAGCTATACCTGATTTCATTCCAATCTTGTACCCTACTGGTTATACGCAAGTCTCAATCCCATCAAGTATATGGTTACTCATTACACTAGGTTATCCCCGTGCATACTAGTTAAACCCGGTTTATTTTTGTCTTGTACCCGGTTACTCATTACCCATTGTAACAAACTATAAATAAGTTATTTAAAATTTCTAAAAAGTCTATAAAAGCATATTGGTGATAAATATATGATACCTATGACGCCTATCTTTGAATATGAAAAAATAATATGAATTTTTAAATATGAAAACATCAAAGTCCCACAATATAAATAATTACATTCGATTTAAATAAAGATAAAGAATACAGGGAAAAAGTGATTACATGACAGCTGGTGAATATAAAACATGGCGTGCCTAACACGGCTGGATGTTGGCCTTGATTAACGTTGTTTCATATATGTGGCGATCTATATACGGGTTGATTATACCTAACCATCAGTATGCTTATTTAAAAAAAAAACAGACAATTGCTTTCAGTATGCTTATTTTTCAAAAAACTAGAGACAATTGCTTTTGATTAAGTGCATTTACTATGATAAGTCGACATTAACGTATCCAATCTTTTGATATTTTATCAACACTTAGAGACAATTTGCCATTCAAAAAAAAATTATCAAACACTTAGGGGCTGTTTGTTTACCTTTTAATGAAGCTCTGAATGGTTCAGACCTCTTACTGTTCAACACTTAATGGTTTAGACTGTTTGTTTCGCGAGCAAATGTCTGAATGGTTCAGACATTTGCCTCTGAATTGTTAAGCATTATACTGAGTCTGAATGGTTAAGACCTCTAATCTGAATTGGTCAGACATTTGCCTCTAAACGATTAAGCATTATACTGCCTCTTAATGGTCTAGATATCTTACTGGTTCAACACTTAATAGTTCAGGCCTCTTACTGGTTCAACACTTAACCATTCAGAATTTCCCAAGCTCCTTAGACCATTCGTTATAGTGATGCTTACTAAAGGCACCTCGACATCACATAAGTAGAAGAGGTGTTCACACTCATCTACCCATAAGATCACACGGTGTGGAGGGGCTTGAAAAATGGACATTATCCGACATGTGGACGACACGTAAGCACGCATCAGAAAAATGGTGTGGGAAAAAGGGGGTGTGGGAAGGGGCGTGGAAGAGAGACGTTATTCGAAACGTGACACCTATTTAAGATTATTATTTTCTATTTAAATATTATATAAAATCAAGTAATTTTAATTTAAGAACATTAATAATAATTGAATAACAAACATAAATTTTAAAAACCACATAAAATTTAAGTTACATAAAGTTAAAAATAAAAAAATTACATAAACTTCAATCATCCTCTTCATCTTCGTCAAAGTCATCTCGTGGAAGGCTCCAAATGTGTTCAACCAAATCCGCTTGAAAGTTGTGATGTGTTGTATCATGTTTAATTTCAATCAAGTTCGCTTCTTTTTCTTGCTCACTTAATTCTACGGTGCTTGGTTGACTCGTCTCCTCATAATACTCGCAAATTGCGCGTCCCTCATCCTCCAAAATCATGTTATGCAAAATAACGCACGCGTGCATCACATTTCATATTCTTGGTTTTTCCATAATTCTACACGGCACCTCCAAAATATGCCATCTTGACTGCAAAACACTAAATGCTCGTTCGACGTCTTTTCGTGTCGCCATTTGAGCCCCATTAAAAATTTTGAGCCTTCAATTGTTTAAAACTTTTGTAAAAAATGGGAGAGAATAGGCAGGTGGAAAGAGATAAATGGATGATTGAGTGTGTGGTTTTTAAAAATGGTGTGAAATATATTAGTATATATCGATTCTTTTTGAGTTTTTTTAAAGGTTAGTTTGAAGCAAACGATAACCAAGTTCCACGTCGACTCATGTTAGCCCTTCAAGTCGGTGGAATATCTCTCATTCAAACAGAAACGCCGTGCACAATGTGGGGGACGGTGTGGGAAGGTGGGCATTGACTGGCAACAACGCCAATGAACGACGCACACAGCGTGTAGTCTAAAAGAGGCGTAAGAGTGTATTATGAATGTGGAAAGAAACTGAGTTAATGTGTTGTATTTTAATTGGTCGAAAAAAAAACACTTAATCAACTTTGCCCCTTTTCTTCATGACCACACTCACGATCGTGCCACCTAAGCCTAGGAGGGGGAGGGGGACGGGGTGTCCACGCCGAAAGAGCTAAGGTGACACTCTCACTCCCGCCTATAACAAGGGGTGAAGGGGCACTCCCTAAAGTATCTAAAATCATTAACCAACCACAATGTATCTCATTTTTACCCAAAAATATTTGAATTGATTGCGACGGTGTTCTCGAAGTACTTAAAGTAACAGAATGAACTTTTCAACACAAATTAATTATTTGTCATCGAATAAAACTTCGGGTTCGTGAAGCCCACTTTGTTGCGTGAAATCATTGCCCGAAGCATAGCGGTGGTTTACCCGATTTGTCCAAACTACCCAAAGAGGTTATCCAAAGATCCCCCTTCACCTTATATCTATCTATCCATGTAAACTTTTTTCAAAGAATGAGTCATCTCACAAACAACCTTCTATTTTTTTTCAAACAATCATAAGTTTTACATTAAATTTCAATAATCGGATTATTTTTTATTATATATTATTTTCGGTATAAATTAAACTAATTTTATTAGATTCATAAATTTCTGGATTTAAATATTTACAACAGGATAGATTTTGATTGAACTTATTAAAAAAATGTTACAAAAGTATAAAAATAACCCTATTGAAATGAGTCTAATCGTAACATTAAATTTTATTTTGCAACATAGACTACGATCCCCAACCGGTGTCACCCATTCCTCTATCGTCGGAGAAAAAAAAACTAGCTGTCACTAGGGATGAGCATTTGGAACTTGGTACCGGTACCGATTCGGTACCCACTTTTTGGAGTATATTGTATCGGTACCGATATTTTACCGAATTTTACACACAAATACCGGTACCATACCATACTGAAGGTTTTTGGTACCGGTACCCATAATTTAGTGAATAAGATACCGGTATTTTTGGTACCGGTACTGGTACGGAGTTTATCCCTAGCCGTCACCAAAGTCTCACCAAGCACCCATGTTAGTTCTACATGATTCTTCTCTGAATTTACCTATGCCATCTACATCATGTTTTGCATATCAAATGTTTTTACATGCCAAAATATTTTCTTAGACTAACCCACTTCCTTGATTTGTCTGGCGCCTTTACTCCACACAGATGAGTCCCTACGAACGTCCTACAAATGAATTCCCACAACTCGACGTCCGTAGGAAATTCATCCGTTAGTGATGTTTGGTCCATAGAGTTACTTGTGATAAGCAATTGAGACTATATCATAAAATCACCATGTAATCTACTCCTATAATAAAGATACTATATTTGGTCTAACATTAAAGGGTAGATGTTGACATACTTGAATATTGAGGACAACCAAATCAGTTGCAATTTGTAATGTCAGCGACCACATAATCCATACAAAAACGGATCTATCATGAGATACCACATGCCCCTACTTTTGCACCACTCCCTGCCTTAACATGTGTCCCCCCCAGCCCTTTTTTTGGTATTCAAAATAATATTTTATGTTGTATTTTAATACATTTTTATAAAAACTTATTTCGTGATTACTTGTTTAGTTTTGATTTGTATTGAACCTAGGAAGAGTCAGAATATTCGCCTTCACCACCATCACTATGGATCCCACCACCGACGCTGACACCACCACCACATGTCGCCACCAACACCACCACCCATGGCCGGATACATGTGGAGCCTAAGCCCCCACTAAGCCAAACTCAATTAGTGTGAAAAGTCTCCCACTTCAATCTCAATATTAATGTGATTCAAACAAACATATTAAATCACTTTTAGTAATGTGTTTCAAATGAATAAATCAAAGTAGTTTTAGCGATTCAAACGAAATACTTGTTTTATCTGACTCATTTTTACCCTTCTTGTTTTGAACCGACTAGCTTGTTGTCTTCACTATTGAAAGTTCCTGAAGTTGCCACCACCGTTGTTACCATTGGAAACGTCACCGCCCCTGCTAGCCTCTAGCTGACACGCCTCATCACCGGCTACGCCAGCCACCAACACCACGACATCATCTTAACCATCATCTTAGCCTCTAGCATTGTCATAGCCACCACCTAACATCGCTATTAACTGTCGTAAAATAATTAGCGCTTAAGCCCTTTTAATAGGTTTTTTTTTCTAAATGACTCATTTCATGCCGAGCCTATATGTTTAGAACTCGTATTGACCGGAATCAAATTGATACCTTATTTTAGAATTCGTATATTTTAACTCCAATTCATTTTGGTCAAATATTATTTGACCTGTTAAAAAATGCTATATTTTCCAGATTTAATATTAAATATAAAATAAATAATATACTTGTTTAGCCTCACAAACCTAGTGAAACTCAATATATGTACATTGTACTATGAAGATAAAGGTCACCTTAAGTTGTTTATTAAATGAACTTTAATTTGAAGTCAAACAAATTTAAAATCAACTTGATTCAGACTTTTAACACATCGATCTTGAATAGTTTATGAGTGAGTCCAATCACACACTCTACGTGTTAGGGTGTTCATCCGTTTATCCGATTCAATTTATTTGGTATTGCATTGTTTTGCCCTAACCTAATTCAAACGTGTCTAATTGAATTCAACCAATCAAACTGATTTATTAGGTTTGGTTATCCGATTAAACTATTAATCTGTATATTATTTGATTTATTCAATTGAGTTCGGTTGGGTCTTGCATAATTGATAACCATATTCATAATTTGGTTTGGTTATTCAAGTTACATTTATGGCTTAGTTTTTAGGTTTCCTAGGGGGACTGGGGCGTAAGCGGTGAAAGAGACCAGGGAGGGGTTTTGTCGCCGTGGGGAGATGGTGCACGGGGGAGGGTTGGGGAAGATAGGAGAGGGTGTAAAGGTGGGACCACTAGCACCCCTAGTATTTTTAGGCAAGAGAGGAAATGTCATGGCGTATTAAAAGCATGTATTTAAGATATTCCACTTGTATATCCATACATATATATAAAACGACAATAATCAACTCAAACAAGCAAACTTCCAGACATCCATGGAAGAAGCAAAAGTATCTCTAATCAAACGAAATCGAATCTCCCGAACCGCATCCCACTCCCACGACGAGCTCCACAGCTTCCGAGCATGGCTCCAATGGATGTGCGTTGACCAGTCAAACATCTACACAGCAACTCCCTCATGGTTGATCTTCATCATCTTCACGTTCATCGTCCCCAGCTTGTCCCATTTTCTATTGGCATGCAGCGACTGCGATAACCGCCACGCCAGACCCTACGACACGCTCGTGCAGCTGTCTCTGAGCAGTGTGGCCACGCTCTCCTTCGTTTCGTTATCGCAGTTTGTGAGGGTTTATGGGTTGAGAGGTTTTTGTTCTTTGATAAGATTTGTGATGAGAGTGAGATTGTCAGGAAGGGGTATACGGATCAACTTAATGTATGTGGTTTCTTTTCGTTAGGTTTCTTGTGATTGATTGGATTTTGTTTGTTTTGTTGTGATTAATTGAAGTTTGGATCTCTGTGATAACTTCATTTAAAAATTTTGAAATTTGAATGAAGTTGTGGTTCAGGATTAATTTGTGAATTGATGAAACAAATATTCAAATGATTGATGTTAAGAAATTGTTTGCTATTCTGTTGTTTTTCCTGATTTGTCATCACATGATGTAGGATCATTTTAATGAAGTAATAGAAAAGGAAAATGTCTTTTGTTCAGAATTTTAATAAATTTGTGTTTTTGGATCATTCTGATTACAATAGTCTGTTTGATTTCATGTTGTTTCTTGTTTCTGGTATGCTAAATTAGGTTTTGGATCTCTGGCCTATCATTTGATTTGAATAAACTTCTGCCTTAGATTGTAATAACGAGTGTACGAAAAGAAACGGAAATTGTTGTGGTCGAGTAACATCTTTGCCATTTTCATGTTTTTTTCTTGATCATAAACTTGCTTTCGGATCATGCTGCTGTATGTTGATTCTAGTTTACTAGTCGATTATCAAGATCTTAATCTTTAATATCAGTAGACTCCCGGCGCAATATGTGTTTAATATTTATCATCTATCTTGCAGAGTTGAAATTGATAGATGCATTTTCTTTGAGATTTAGGGACTGTTTGTTTACCTCTTAATGAGGCTCTTAATGGTTCAGAGCTCTTACCGGTTCAGCATTTAATGGTTCAGACTGTTTGTTTCGTGAGCAGAAGTCTGAATGGTTCAGACATTTGCCTCTAAATGATTAAGCATTATACTGAGTCTGAATGGTTAAGACCTCTAACCTGAACTGATCAAACATTTGCCTCTGAACGGTTAAGCATTATATTATTATTGGCTCTTAATGGTTCAGACCTCTTACTGGTTCAGCACTTAACCATTCAGAAGTTGCCAAACGGCCCCTTACTATATGTGACCTAGGCGATTCTAGATTAATCAAAATGTATTGTTGTCTTACATAGATCATTTACCTCTATTTTATCACCTGGTACTATCACTCATGACCATTTTCATTAATTATGTATAAAATGGACCATTAATATATTTTTCTAAATCGAAATGGCCCTAATTGTTATGATATTGTGAATGCAGAGATCACTTAAAATCCTCTCCATCTTCGTCCTCCCCTGTTTCGCCGCTGAAAGCGCGTACAAAATCTGGTGGTACACTTCAGGCGCCACCGCCATTCCCTTCTTGGGCAACGTTATAGTGAGCGACACAGTAGCATGCATCCTTGAACTCTGCTCATGGCTTTACCGAACCGTCGTGTTTTTCCTTGTCTGTGTCCTCTTTCGCCTCATTTGCTACCTCCAAATCCTCCGTCTACAAGATTTTGCTCAGGTGTTCCAAGTTGATTCTGACGTCGAGTCTGTATTGAGGGAACATCTCAGGATCAGACGGCATTTGAAAATCATTAGTCATCGTTACCGTGTGTTCATATTGTTGGCGCTTACTCTAGTCACGGTTAGTCAGCTTGCGTCGCTTCTAAATACCACCCGCAGCTCTGCAGAACTCAGCATTTTCAAATCCGGCGAACTTGCAGTAAGTTCTTTTGTAGCTTTGACTTTTTAAATTAAGTTCTAGAAGTTGCGAAATGGGCAGGTTGGTAGTCGGTCAAGGGGTTGACTTTGACTTAAAGCGCTTCTTGCCCAAATTTGTTAGGTTTTAATCAATGATTAACGTGTCAATATGGATTCATTGCATAGAATATGACCAGTTTCGCACGATTTTTTAACTCATCATTTATTTTAAAAGAGTTGCAAACTTTTAATTCTAATTTTTTTATATTCGTAACCTATCGGGGTGTGAATTTCGGTCACGACACAAACCTAACACGAAATTCGCGGGTTTGGGTCCGTTTTAGGTTGAATCCCTTGGGTTAATGTCAACCCAATTGGGTTGGCGGATTGACCCTTTTAACCCATTTATATATTAATTTTTAAATTTTTTTACCTATCTTTATTTCATAAATTAAACTGTGTGTGTATTTTATAATTATATATTTTATACCATAATTAACTAAAAAGAGAAATTGACGTAAGATTTTATAATTAGAAATGAAATCGTACTATACACATTTGTGTTTTTTGTAGTAATAATTTTATTTTAATATATCATTTTGCGAAAAAAATAAAAAAAATTCGGGTTGTCTGGATCGTGTTCGGGTCAACCCGCGAATACTAGGGTCGTGTTTGGGTTCATATGTATGACACGCTTTTCGGGTTCAGGTTGGGTTGAACCCGCGAACATGACCCGTTTAGCACCCCTAACCTGTGAACTTGACGAATGTAAATTGGATATAGATGTGGAAATGACCATTTTTGGTAACACCCATCTACTTAAAACAAAAAAAAACGTTGAAAACTGGTTACCCAAAATGGAAAATTTATTAAAATTGTTTCTTGTATTGTAGTTGGTTTCCGTAAGTCTGCTTGCGGGCTTAATGATACTGCTGAGAAGTGCGACAAGGATCACCCACAAGGCGCAAGGCGTGACGTGCCTGGCTGCCAAGTGGCACGTATGTGCAACAATCGATGCTTTTGAGCCACCCGAAGCGGATACCGAGACCCCGACAGTCGGTGATGTTGGCCATCCGGTGTTCCATGAAGCTTCATCTTCCGACTACGATGATGTCGGCAGTGAAGAAGATGAGTTGGATAATACTAAACTTATACCGGCGTATGCTTTTAGCACCATCTCTTTCCAGAAAAGGCAAGCCTTAGGTAAGTTGACTAACTTTCTCTTAACACCTAGATACGTCAATTTCAATTTTCAACCTATTTGTTTATGAACGGGTCAAATGGGTAAGGTCAAAAAAGTCTGGTCAAAAGTAAAGGATCAAATGGGTGGATAGACAGCGAAAAGCTTTAGCTAAATTCTAACAGGTCAAATGGTAAATCGGAAAAAATAGCTAAAAGTAAACGGGTCAAATGGGTTGAACAAAGATCAAATAACTACATGTGGCAATCTTGACCTATCTGCTATTAACGGTTTGCTTTTGGTTGTGTCTTAACAAATCAATCACGTAAAAGTAAAAAAAAAAAAGAGTAAAACAATGCGTGCGCCAAAGACTAAAATTTTGTGTGAAGTATACTTTTAATGAGTACAGCCTATTAATTAGCTCTATTTAAAAACAGATTATTATTATTATTATTGCAGTAGTATAGATATTGTAATCATTTTTAATTTAACACGCCACGTAAAAGTTAAAAAATGAGTAAAAAATGCACGCATTAAAGACAAATTTTGTTTAAAGTGTCCTTTCAATGAGTGCAGCCTATTAAAAAAATGAGTAAAAAAATGCACGCATCAAAGACTAAAGTTTTGTTTAAAGTGTACTCTCAATGAGTACAGCCTCTTAAACAGATTATTATTATTATTATTATTGCAATGGTATAGTTTTTTTAATCATTTTTAATTTTTCACACTACTTATATAATAAAAAAATTTGTTTCGGACCCATCTAACCAAACCCGACCCATTTTGACCCGCTATCCAAATGGTCAAACTAGATCATTGTTGACCTGAATAGCAACCAATTATTGACCCACATATGCTAAACAATTCTGTTTTGAATTTGTTGCAGTGACGTATTTTGAGAACAATAGAGCTGGGATAACGGTATTCGGGTTTATGCTGGATAGAACTTCACTACACACCATATTGACAATAGAGATGTCGCTGGTCTTGTGGCTGCTTGGAAAAACCATTGGTATTTCATGAGAAAATAGCTTTAAAACCGAGAAAATCAGCATAATTACGGAAGAAAGAATGCAACCATTTGGTTACTTTCACGGGTTAGTTAATACCAATGGCTGTCTACAACGACGTAAACATTGGATGAGGATGTGTATCGAGGGATTGAAACGAAGTCTGAACGGGTTGGTTTTTCTTTTTTCAAATCATTTGTTCGTTTATTGTTTTTGGTTGTGCTGATTGTTTGTTGATTAAACTCGATTGTAACATATTACATATCATGTGCAGTTACTGATATTTATGTCATGTGTCTGATTGTTCAATTGATAGTTATGCATCTATTTGGATGTCAATAAATCTCCATTTTTTCTGTTTTTTAGCATGGAAAACTCATGCACCGACTAAAGCTACTCCTAAATTTTACGTCAATGTTCACCACGAGGTTAGAACTTGCACCATTTGAGGGGACATCACCTTACTACACTCTTTAGTACCACCAGACTAGTTTTGCCGTTGACAACAATTGAACACTTAGATAACTTTAACATATTTTACTTGAGATAAACTCAAGTAAATGGTACACCATGACAATGGTTCTTTCTGGAACCATCAAAGGGACTAGAACTATATGATTTTGTATTTTGTTATTTTGAGGAAAACTAAAATCCGCGAGTAGTGTGAATGTGACACGAGAACTATATTGGTGGCGTGATTGAGTTTCTTTTTCGAACTTATCATATCTGGTTTAATGAATTATTGGCATCTCTAATGTTGTTTAAGGGATACCTTAGATCTAAAATGACGTGTAAACTCCTAAATGTATTTCAAAGATAGCTTTGGGTCAAAATGTATTTAACCTCAAGGCGCAAAGCGTAAAACAGACCAAAATACGATTAACAAATCCGAGATGAAAGTAAGGTGTTAAAATGGCCACATGTTAATATGGTGTTTTTTTTGTATGGGTCGGGTTAGATTCTACCGCTTTCTTTTTATACTTTTTTTTTTGTTACAAAGTTCATAACCAATTTTGACATTAATTTAGGAGACGTTGATACACTTTTGGGTGACTTTTGATGACCAATCTCCATTCTAACTATTTATATCCGAATTGCGTTGTTTCTATTTTAACTAGTTTTACCCGTTTGGGACAATGTAACCCAATTTAATTAACCACTTTTGGCTATAAAAACAGAACCTCGATCTAATGGATTGAAATTTTGAGCAAATAAAGCATAAACTGCTGAAGATAGTTGATACGTTGCCCTGATCTTTTAAGAATTTACGTAATCTGCGAATGATTTAGATGTTGGGGTTTCCAAGAAAACAATAGGCGACAACTTAATTGTTGCTAAAAATCTCATTTGGTTGCTTTTCAAGTAGGGATGACAAAAATACCCGAGTCTGACGGGTATATCTGAAACCCGAAACATTTAAGACGGTATTGGGCAGGGTATAGGTATGGAAAAAAATTCGCAGATATGGGACGAGTATGGGATTAGATGATAACCGACCCAATTATCCGAAACGATATAGCGGTTTACCCGAAATATATAACCGAAAACTTTTAAGTTTTATATTTATTTTCCTTTAAGTATTATTTAGTAATGTTTCAGTCTTGTAGCCTTATTATTTGAAAAATAAACTTTTTCATTTGAAAATATATATTTGAGGACATTTTATTTATATTTATATGCTATGAAATACAAAAAAAAATTTGTTATTAATATTATAATATATTTACATGTTCAAATATATCAAATATTATTATGGTGATGATGATATGTATGTTATTTATCATAACTTAATATATTATATGGATTTTTAAAATATAAAATTATAAAGAAAAGTAAAAAATATATATACATGAAAATCTTAACAGGTATACCCGATACATGTGGAAATACCCGACGGATAAATACCCGCTAAATACCCGACAGATAATAGGTCGGGTTAAGGACAAAATTTTACAACCGAGTATAGATATAAGATTAATCATACCTGACCATTATCATCCATATCTTCAAGCATACAAATCTCTAGCATTGCTACAAAACCCATGGGACTTGAGCAAAAGGTGCTCAATACACACGAACATCCACGTACTTGACATGTATTGAGAAAATGCATGAAACATTATTTATAATAATATAAGTGACTAACAGAAACCAATACGCATCCTATACCCAATCAAACCAGTGTTTCTACTTATAATCTCATTTATAACAAATAAATTAGTTAATTTATTCTAATGTTTTGACACCATGCTCTTAAAATTTACATAAACCATAATATAAGTTATTTAAGTATGGAAAAATAATGCTCTTACTATTTCGACAGCCCTATATCATATTTTTATACTCTTTTTCACTCTATCTTTTACTATATATATCTTTGTATATAGAGAGACATAGAAGGGAGGGACATGTGAAAATAAACTCCAAAAAATAATAAGACTTTTATTTAAGGCCTCCACTAATTCCACATCCATATTATCTTATTTTCACATTCCTATATGTATACAGGTTGTATAAGGTTATACGGCCCGTACAAAATTGGTTGCACATAAATAAATGTTGAGGAATGTTTATTTGTTTTACATGTATACGAGCCGTATACAGTTGTATACGACCAATATAATGTTATACGACCTGGTGTTTATATTTTGTGAGGTTTTTTATCAGATTTTGGGTGTTTTAATATGTGTATAATGTTATACGACCTGTATATAATTAAATATTCTTTTTATTTTGTAAAACCGAAAAACTGTCTCATAATTTTAGTAAATTGTTTAGATAGTGTTTGCCGTATTATTTAGATATATGGGATTATGTTACGATAGCGTTTGCCATATTATTTAGATATGTCGGGTTATGTTACGAGTTTGTAATTAAACGTACTACTAGCATTGAATAATTTTTCGACTTTATTACGTGAAACGTCTATGTTATGATTGTATTTGCCGTATTATTTATATGTAGCGGATTATGTTACGAGCTTGTGATACTACGAGTATTTAATAATTAGGACATACGTTAACAACAAAACATGTGCATAGGATAAACAATACGATAACAATTATCAAACAAACAAGATAAAATGTAAACATAAGATTAAGGTAAGTAAGTCGTGTAAAAAGAATAGGTCATTTTGGTGACCCACTCTCTCCTATCATGCCGACGCGCAATCGTCACGGCAATACACCGATGTAGGTATCGGTGCAACGGGTCGTACATGACCTATTCTTCTAGCACGACTTACTTACCAAGGCACATCCAACTCCATCTCGCGTAATCTACCCAAAAACCTGTGCGCTGCAGTACCGCGGGGGATAACACAAACAAAATGCGTCGTCTCCGTAAAATCCTTTACAACCTCTTCCTCCTATCCTCGTCCCTGTCCCAATCCCCGACCTCGACCCGCTCTACATGCTCCAACCGCTAATAACTCAGCCATATCATCTGTAAACAATTACAATCACAGGTCGGTAAGTATTATACGATTATCGTTCATGGATTATACGTTTCGTATACGATCCGTACTGGCTCGTATATGTTTGGTATACGCACGTATTATACGTCTCGTATACGATCCGTACACGTATTATACTTTTCGTATGCGTATGTATTATACGTCTCGTATACGATCCGTGCATGTATTATACGTCTCGTATACGATCCGTACACGTATTATACGAATCGTATACGCACGTATTATACGTACCGTATACACTAAAAGCAAACAAAGAAAGAAGGTAAAAGATATTGAATATTCATGTATATACGATTGTATACACTTTGAATTTTCAAATTGTGTACGACCGTATACATGTATACGATCGTATACAACTTAAAATTCAGTTTTTGTTTTCAAATTCAATCAAACAATCAATGTTCGTTACGCTAATCTACGCTATACGCTATGCTAATCTACCAAGTTATGTAATCTCAAAGTCTATTCTACGAACGAGGCTTAGAAACGTACCGTAACAGAAGAACGAGAAGAACGAGAAGAAAATGTCACGAACGCTGAAGAACGATCCAAGAGAAAACCGAGAGAATTTTAGGGAAATTTGAGGCTGTATGGTGGATATGTGCTTGTATAGAATATTATACGACCATTTTTATTGTATATGAGTCGTATAATGTTATACGAGCTGTATACAATGTTTATTATTTTTTTATTCGCTCGTATATACAATATACGAGCACCGTTTTTATCTTGCAGACGGGCCGTATAATGTTATACGACCCGTGTGTGTGTGTTGTGTATATATATATATATATATATATATATATATATATATATATTGAAAACGATTATACACTTAGGGGCTGTTTGGGAACTTCTAAATGGTTAAGTGCTGAACCAGTAAAAGGCCTGAACCATTAAGTGTTGAATCAATAAGATGTCTGAATCATTAAGAGCTAGTATAATGCTTAACTGTTCATGGGCAAATGTCTGACCAATTCAGATTATAGGTCTTAACCATTCAGACTAAGTATAATGCTTAACCATTCAGACATTTGCTCATGAAACAAACAGTCTGAACCATTAAGTGTTGAACCAGTAAGAGGTCTGAACCATTAAGAGCCTCATTAAGAGGTAAACAAACAACCCCTTATATTGTTGAATTCGGTATCATTACTATCGACCCCTTACAAGTATTTGTTTTTATAGTTTTTTTATTGTTGTATAATATGTGTCCGTATCTTTTGAGTATATACCATAACTTTTTAATTGGCTTTTATCTTTCGGTTGCTATATCGAGTACCAATACCTTAATAAATGAGACCGATACTGATTGAATTCATGCCGCAACGCATAGTAATTTAATGGAGTAACTAAAAAATATGTTCTACTAAAAATATAGTTCTACTAAATATAATATGATTGGTTGGTTAGAGGTTGATCGATGTAGTTTGGTCGGTCAAAAAGATATAAATAAGTAGTAGGTGGAAAGTCGAGTCATCTTCACGAGAAATTGGTGGTCAGTTTAGTTATGACTAAATTACTAATTATTAAAAGAACAAATTGATTTTTAGTCGAGTTGGTGTGAAAGCAGCAAACTTAAACTTTTGATTTAAGCAGTTGTTAGAAAACAATCCTCTCCAGGTTTTCGGGTTTGGTGAAACAATTAATTTAGTTAACTAGTGGGAAGTCATAAAGGGTGACTACGTCCGTGATTAATCCAGTAATAATTGAAGATCTAAACTTAAAGGATTCGATGCAACAATTATCAATTCGATAAAATGAACAAATCAACAAAATCAAATCTTTAACGCGAAAAGTAGAATAATGATAATAATTAAGCTTCAATACTCCATTTAATTCTATTTATGATGTTTTATATTTTGAATTCAACGACAACATCTTTTATAATACACATTTTATTGTATTTATTCATTTTTTTTTAATAAAAATCATCTTTTAAGCTTATGGTATCTTGAAATCTATAAATTATAAAAACAATTTAATATAATATGATTTATACTAATATCGATGCATTTATATCATATATATTATAAAAATAAAGTATACCTAAAATACATTGTTCAAAGGTTAAATAAGAATTTCATTCTATCATATCAACCAATGTTTTAACATCCGGTTTTTATACTATCATCTCAACCAATGTTTTAAAATCCAGTTTTTATACCGTACCGCATTGGGCTCAGAAACGCTTTAATTGGGTGTATCGGGTGGCAGGTACGCACCCACATAGAGCGGGTAGGAGCCCCCTGATGTATTGTAAAATACATCCTTTTATCGTGTACAGTTTATGTAGTTTTTGTTAGTTTTAGTGTCGTTTTTTTAGAATGTGCGTTCTTTTGATCCAATTGCGTTTTACATGTCTTGAATGTTAAAAACAGTGGACAAGTGCAAGAAACGAGGAAAAATAGGCAGAGTTCAAGTCCTGGAACGTGATGGAAAGTTCGAGAGCTGAAACGTAGCAAAAACGGCACCAAATGTCTTCTGGCGGGCCGTGAGAAAGAACAGATGTCACACCCCAACCGATGGCGAAAACATCGGGGCGCGGCACTAGGCCAACCAGATTGCTCAAGAGAATCCATAACAACTATTTAAGTAATAATATTTAAACGTTCAATATCTCATACTATTAAACATAAAATCCTCAAACAATTATTACAAATATCAAATCTCTCAACAAACATAATCCGATCTTCCATAGACTTCTATTACATGCGTTCTAGAGATAAAATCCTACGTCCATTTTGCAGCAGGTAGAATTCAATAACCTGCAACATATGTTAAAATAATTGTCAATACAAAAATGTATTGGCGAGCATACAGGTTTTGATATAATAGCATAGTAGATAAAAATGTGGCGAATTCCCACATACATATACATGATACACATAACATATCAACTCACAAGAAAATTTCACATGTTAAGCTCTCGAAAAGGCTGCGAAGCGCGATGTGTCCTTCCTAACTAGACTCTGTCGGGTGTTAGCCAAACTATAGTACCATACTAGCTAAGGTGGAGTCAACGCAAAAAAGTGTCCTAGTTTACATGTTCCTAGCATCACGTGTACATATGCATAACAAATATTCGCGTGTGATAAATCAGTTTAGCTTGTTTCGTGTACTTTGATATGAACGTATGTTACACCAAAAAAAAGTGCGTTAAACGAAAATGGGTCAAGTATACTCACAGTCGATGTGTTAAGAGGGAGATGGGATCTGATGTAGGTTGAAAGGAGCGTCGGGATTAGTCTGTAAGCGAACAGAAGTGCATCATTCTTCCGAATTGCTGAAACGGTCGAAACATGAAGGAGTCGAGGACAAGTTCGGGCGAAGTTGTACCAAATCTCTCAGACTTGGTACAAGTTTGGGCGGACTTGCTTGAAGTTGGCTGGAAAGTACAAGTTCGGGCGAACTTGGTACCTTTTCTTGGAAAAAGGTACAAGTTCGGGCGAACTTGACATGTTTTCTTGCTGAATGTACAAGTTCGGGCGAACTTGTCTTATTTCTTTGGAAATAGGACAAGTTCGGGTGAACTTGTCTGATTTTCTTGTGAAATAGGACAAGTTCGGCCGAAGTTGGTCATCCACTGATGACAACTTCGAGCGAACTTGCTCATTTTGGAGCGAACTTGACTGTTTTGATCACCAAATCGTGCGTTTTCGCGTCGTTTGCTGAGGAAATCGAGTGTCCATCCCTCCAACCTTAAGCTACTGGGCAAAACATAGGCTGGAGAGGTCTTTTGGAGCGAGTTTTTAGCTACTTTACAGGAACTCGGGCTAATCCGCGCGAACTTGATGGTTCGTACGGGTTAGTCCAGTTCGTGCAAGGTGACGACATCGTCCTGGTGCTTCCGGATCTGAGATTTTGCTCGACAACGCCTCGTTCCACTTCATAGTGAACGAAACATACGTCATTAGTCCGTATTTTTGTGTAAAAATCGATGTTTTAAAAGGTTTTACTTAGATCTAACACTTGGTGAGTCGAAATCATAGAGATTTCTTAGCTTGGGAGCCGAAGCTAAGCCCAAATACACTTGTTTAATGTAGACCTAAGTGAAAAAGTAGAAGTTTTATAGAAAAAGATGAAGATTTTCATAAACAGAAGAGATTTGATGAAAATGAAGGTAATCCTTGTGCAAAATCGTAGTAAAACTTTGTTATTTACATGAAGGCGGGTTGATTCTTACTTGAAAATCAAAGGTTTTCGGTTTTGGGAGCTTTCGGGCGAACTTGCAGCAAGGAGTGCACGAATGGAGGTGCCGGGTATTTATATGTGAAGAGAAAATGGCTGGTGGGGACCAAGTTCAGCCGAACTTGGCATGAGTTTGAGCGAACTTGGCCAGTTCTGCTGGAATTCATACAAGTCGAGCGAACTTGAGGAGTTTTGAGGAGAATTCTTACTTTTCACCATTAGTCAAATTCGGGCGAACTTGGGGTAATCAAGTTCGGCCGAACTTGGCCTGATTGGCAAGTTTTGTTCGTTATTTCGCATTAGGTGCTCGTTTGACGATTCGTTCATATTAGATAGTTATGTTAAGCGTTTTAGCAAAGTGTTAAGCGTATTAATCGATTAAATTAAGTTAAGATTCGATAAATAAGCGAGATAGCAAATGGCTTAGTTCCCAAGTCTTGCGAGAGTCGCGTTGTAGTTTAAGCGAGCATATAGCCTTGGAAACATCACGCAAAGTTTATAGTGTTTTAACGGTACAAGCGTAAGCGTTGGAGATGCGATGTGCGGAAATAAGCGGTGTAGTGCGAAAATATGCGATGTAGCGTAGTAAGTGATATAGTTTACATTATGATCCGACTCTCCGGTGCTAGGCGTACCGAGAGTAAGGAGCTGCGAGAAGCGGGTTATTACAGTCTCCCATACTTTAGGAAATTTCGTCCCGAAATTTATTCGAAAGGAAGACTTGAGAATCGACACGGTAGATTGCGATAAGGCGTTAGGCTAGGCTGAGGATGAACGAGTGCTCCACCGAAAATTGCCGGGTGAAAGCGTCTCCGATTGCGGGGAAAACGATGAACAAAAGCGACTTAATTGACTCGTGGTTGATAACTCACGAGTTGGCGATCCAAGAATGTTTTAAGTTTTCGAAAAAAAAATTGTTGAACTTTTACAAAAAGGCTTTTAAAGGAAACTCAATTTATGAAAAGTTTCTCACAACACGGCGTTAGGTTGCGTCGATTTACACTCACGTTGTTAGAAGGATTTTACTTGCCCAAAAGTTTTAATAAAAACCACAATATTTAGAAATTTTCCATTAATTTGCAAAACATAACTGTAAAAACAATGTTTAACGGCATCAAAAGCTTATTTAGCGCCGAACCCCACATGGCATCCTTCCACGAAAGTTTGTTGATATGGCTAAAACATTTATATATAGGAAGTACCAGCGGCGTATCCACAATGTTTTAGCCATGTCACCTCCGTCTCGTGGGCGATGTCAGGTGTGTTGACATGATATAAATAGATATTGGTATCCTTGGTCCAGGTGGTGAAAGGTTGGACCGAGTAATTATGAGGCTTGAATAACGTCGAACCCCACATGGCATCCTTTCACGGAAGTTTGTTAGTATGGCTAAAACACTTATATATAGGAAGTACCGGCGGCATATCCACCATGTTTTAGCCATACCGCCTCCGTCCCGTGGAGTGATGTCATGTGTGCCGACATGACATGGATGGATTGGCGATTAGAATAGGGAGGCGGTAAGAATGAGTGATGTGATAAGCGTTAAAGCGTCACGAGGAGAAAACGATAAGCGAAGAGGTGGCGATAAACGTCAAGAGAGGAAAAACGATAAGCGATGCGAGATAGATCCCAGCGAAAGTGTGGTTCCGTTGCTGTAGATTCGCGGGATATCTAGCGTTGCGCGACCGAGAAGCGATGGGATGTTACGCCTTGCGAAGGAGTTTAGCGTGTGAAAATAATCATCATAATATTAAAGGTCTAATAACGTTCAACTACACTTGGCACGTGTCCATGAAAGTTTGTTAGCATGGCAAAGCACTTATATATAGGAAGTACCAGCGACGTATCCACCATGCTTTAACCACACTGCCTCCGTCCCGTGAATAAGTGTCACGCTTTGTCGACATGGCTAAAACGCTTATATATAGGAAGTACCATAGGCAAATCCACCACGTTTTAACCACACTTTTAACGTTAGGGTACCATTAGAACTCATTACGATCCCCATGCAGACCCCAAGATAATCCCGTGTGCACCCGTGATTAATTTGGTGTTTGCATGTTCATCGTAACTTGTTTTAAAGGCGCGTAGTAGGGGTAAAAACGTATTATATCGTGATATACTATATAACATTAGTAATAACAATTAGTGTGTGCGCTTAGACTAAGTGCGAGGACTCGAGAGAGGGATAGAGAGGGACGTCGTCGTATATTGAAGCGACATCGAATGATAGATCAATTATAAAGCATAATTACTAATGTCGAAATTCGTACCTTCGATAACGTCGTCTTGCGCCTGGTCGATGTTGATGTCGACGTCTTCTTCTGCTGGGGCTGCGGTTGCTGGTGCCTCTGGTGCGGCAGTTGCTAAAGCGGCGAGTTGAGTCGGCGGCGCTGGAAGTGCTAGCATCTCGGGCTGTCGTGGTCCTGTGCGGCAGTGGCTGGTGAGATGGCCATAACAGTTGCAGTTGAGGCAGTAACAGCAGCTGACTCCGTCCTGGTGGTGGTGGGTACCTTCCGGACACTAGGGATGAGGCCCTGTGTAGTTACGCCTTGGGTAAAATGGAACTGTCTGAAGAGGTTCAGGGTTGAGCGGTGTAGTCGCAGAGTAGTTGAGGCTCGAGCTTTTTCTCTTGCGGCTAGGCTCGGCAGCGGCTTGCGCAAGAAGTGTTGTCGTCGTCGTCAGATAGCTCGATAGTGCCTTGGTTCAGATTCTGGTGGAACTTTTGGAGAAAAATCCATCCAAGACCCGCTTGTCATTGATCTCTGCGGCCAGTTGATAAGTTTCCTCGATGGTAGCCGGTCTCGCAGCTTCGACAAAATCGCCCACGCACTCCGGCAAGGCATGTATGTACTTTTTGATGGCCTTTTCAGGAGTGTCGACTTGGCTAGGGCAAATAACGCTAAGCTGTTTGAACCTTGTTATGAGGCCGACGTTGTCACCTTCGACTTGCTTGATTTTCTAAAATTCGTTTTCTAGCTTTTGGACTTCGTGGGGAGGGTAGTATTCTCTCTTCATGAGCTCTTTCAGTTCCTCCCATGATAGCGCGTAAGCTGCATCGTTCCCACGTTTGATGCGCTCGGCTGTCCACCAGTCGAGTGCTCGTGATTGAAATACTCCTGTAGCACATGTGGTATGAAGATGCTCAGGGCACCCACTCTGACGGAGGGTGACCTCGATGGCATCAACCACTGGAGCATCTGAGATACACTTCCTTCACCTGTGAAGACCACTGGGTCACAGGCCTTGAACTGTTTGTAGGAGAAAGTAGACTTTGGTGCACTAGACTTAGAATCTTCCGATGTTTGAGAGTTGCTGAGGGCTTGAACTTGAGTGATGATTTGGGGAATGACCTTGGCCATTTCCTTGGCCCAAGCGAAGCAATCCTCTTATCGGAGTTTCTTCGGGCTTGATGTCGCGAGTTGGAAGCGTTCGAAGACATTTGGACAAAAGATTTGGAATGAGATTCGATCATAATGATTTTGTAATTGCGATGCGATTTAGCGCTAAAAACTTGTTATAGTTGATATAGTAACACGTATTTCTAAGATCACATAGGAGCCACATAGGAAAACACATATCTCCTAAATTCTCACATATTCACATAAGCACGTGTAATCACATACTGTAGATGTATATATTTAGATACGTATATATATATTTTCGCTAAAACGGGAGGACGCGATTAAGAGGATTGTTATGATTTAGTTATGTTGCGAGTATTAGCTCCTATTTTAGATTGCGATGGCTGTGCGAGTTGTGCATTAACATAGCAAGATGAAAGTGCTAAAGCGGTAAGCGAAAAGCGACAAATCCAAAACATAAAAGTTTAAAATTTGCTGAAATGTGCGCGAAGCACATGAAAAATCTATGATGCGTAAATTTAACGATTCTAGGCTTAAAATCAATACAGCGTCCTGGGTTTTGAGACAACGACTACCCAAAGTGATTCGATCATTCCGCCGAGTTCAGGCACACGCTTTGGCCTAATAGGTAAATGCTCTCACCGCCTCGCGGCTAACGGCATCACCCTCCCGGTTACTACGCGTCCCAAAGCGTTGAAAACAATCGAGACTTTGGTGAGATTGAAAATCATTGAGTGGGATGAGTTTTCAAGGTTTGGATTTCACCCGTAACTTGATAACTTCGAACCCCTGATTGTGGTTTTACCTCCCGGACCCATCAGGAGGTTTCCACCGGATAGAATGGGAAATTTCCGTTAAGATGTGGATATCACTCCTAACTTAACAGATAATTTCGTGCAAATGAGAATACACGAAGTGGGTGATTCATCGAGAGTTTGCGGTTTTCACACCATCCCGACAAATCGACTCGTTGGTGTGATACGAGCGTTCTTCATGTGTATTGTGGAAGTTTTAGGAAAAGCGTATGTAGTTTAAAAGTCCGTTTCGAAAGTGGGTGATCAAGTTTGGGCGAAGTTGCCTAACCTCGGGCGAACTTGATCGTTTTCAACCGGACTTGTTATGTTTTGATAGGACTGAGTCAACTTCGGGCGAACTTGGTCAAGTTCGGGCGAACTTCGTTTCGGGCGAACTTGCCCCAACTTCGGGCGAAGTTGTCAGTTCGTATTAGTTTCGGGTGTTTAATCGATGCATAACGGTCTAATTCGGCGTCCTAAATGTAGACTAAGTCGAACATGACAATTCTACCTAATTCCCTACAGTTATGGCTCTGATACCAATCTGTCACACCCCAACCGATGGCGAAAACATCGGGGCGCGGCACTAGGCCAACCAGATTGCTCAAGAGAATCCATAACAACTATTTAAGTAATAATATTTAAACGTTCAATATCTCATACTATTAAACATAAAATCCTCAAACAATTATTACAAATATCAAATCTCTCAAACAAACATAATCCGATCTTCCATAGACTTCTATTACATGCGTTCTAGAGATAAAATCCTACGTCCATTTTGCAGCAGGTAGAATTCAATAACCTGCAACATATGTTAAAATAATTGTCAATACAAAAATGTATTGGCGAGCATACAGGTTTTGATATAATAGCATAGTAGATAAAAATGTGGCGAATTCCCACATACATATACATGATACACATAACATATCAACTCACAAGAAAATTTCACATGTTAAGCTCTCGAAAAGGCTGCGAAGCGCGATGTGTCCTTCCTAACTAGACTCTGTCGGGTGTTAGCCAAACTATAGTACCATACTAGCTAAGGTGGAGTCAACGCAAAAAAGTGTCCTAGTTTACATGTTCCTAGCATCACGTGTACATATGCATAACAAATATTCGCGTGTGATAAATCAGTTTAGCTTGTTTCGTGTACTTTGATATGAACGTATGTTACACCAAAAAAAAGTGCGTTAAACGAAAATGGGTCAAGTATACTCACAGTCGATGTGTTAAGAGGGAGATGGGATCTGATGTAGGTTGAAAGGAGCGTCGGGATTAGTCTGTAAGCGAACAGAAGTGCATCATTCTTCCGAATTGCTGAAACGGTCGAAACATGAAGGAGTAGAGGACAAGTTCGGGCGAAGTTGTACCAAATCTCTCAGACTTGGTACAAGTTTGGGCGGACTTGCTTGAAGTTGGCTGGAAAGTACAAGTTCGGGCGAACTTGGTACCTTTTCTTGGAAAAAGGTACAAGTTCGGGCGAACTTGACATGTTTTCTTGCTGAATGTACAAGTTCGGGCGAACTTGTCTGATTTCTTTGGAAATAGGACAAGTTCGGGTGAACTTGTCTGATTTTCTTATGAAATAGGACAAGTTCGGCCGAAGTTGGTCATCCACTGATGACAACTTCGAGCGAACTTGCTCATTTTGGAGCGAACTTGACTGTTTTGATCACCAAATCGTGCGTTTTCGCGTCGTTTGCTGAGGAAATCGAGTGTCCATCCCTCCAACCTTAAGCTACTGGGCAAAACATAGGCTGGAGAGGTCTTTTGGAGCGAGTTTTTAGCTACTTTACAGGAACTCGGGCTAATCCGCGCGAACTTGATGGTTCGTACGGGCTAGTCCAGTTCGTGCAAGGTGACGACATCGTCCTGGTGCTTCCGGATCTGAGATTTTGCTCGACAACGCCTCGTTCCACTTCTTAGTGAACGAAACATACGTCATTAGTCCGTATTTTTGTGTAAAAATCGATGTTTTAAAAGGTTTTACTTAGATCTAACACTTGGTGAGTCGAAATCATAGAGATTTCTTAGCTTGGGAGCCGAAGCTAAGCCCAAATACACTTGTTTAATGTAGACCTAAGTGAAAAAGTAGAAGTTTTATAGAAAAAGATAAAGATTTTCATAAACATAAGAGATTTGATGAAAACGAAGGTAATCCTTGTGCAAAATCGTAGTAAAACGTTTTGTTTACATGTGACGGGTTGATTCTTACTTGGAAATCAAAGGTTTTCGGTTTTGGGAGCTTTCGGGTGAACTTGCAGCAAGGAGTGCACGAATGGAAGTGCAGGGTATTTATAGGTGAAGAGAAAATGGGCTGGTGGGGACTAAGTTCGGCTGAACTTGACATGAGTTCGAGAGAACTTGAGGACTTTTGAGGAGAATTCTTACTTTTCACCATTAGTCAAGTTTGGGCGAAGTTGGCCAGTTCTGCTGGAATTCATGCAAGTTCGAGGGAACTTGAGGAGTTTTGAGGAGAATTCTTACTTTTCACCATTAGTCAAGTTCGTGCGAACTTGGGGTAATCAAGTTCGGCCGAACTTGGCCTGATTGGCTAAGTTTTGTTTTTTATTTCGTGTTAGGTGCTTGTTTGACGATCCGGTTCGTATTAGATAGTTATGTTAAGCGTTTTAGCAAAGAGTTAAGTGTCTTAATCGATTAAATTAAGTTAAGATTTGATAAATAAGCAAGATAACATGCGGCTTAGTTCCCAAGTCTTGCGCGAGTGGCGTTGTAGTTTAAGGGTGCAGATAGCCTTAGAAACATCATGCAAAGTTTATAGTGTTTTAGCGAGTGCGATACAAGCGTAAGCGTTGTGAGGTGCGATGTGATGTGCGAAAATAAGCAGTGTAGTGCGAAAATATGCGATGTAGCATTGTAAGCGATATAGTTTACATTATGATCCGAATCTCTGGTGATAGGCGTAACGAGAGTAACTAGATGCGAGAAGTGGGTTGTTACAACAGACATGTCTTCTCCCGGGTGGCAATGGGCTTTTATTGGCTGAAAAAAAGATAACATGGTCGCGGGCCGCGACCCGCTGTCCTGTCCCTCTCCCGTCCTGCGCGAGGGTGCTTTTTCTAGAAGGTTTCGATGATGCTGGGAAAATTTTGAGCATGAGAAAACTATATAAACAACTTTAAATAAACCCATAGCCCTAGTTACGAATTCAAGGAGCCTTTGGACGAATTTTCGGTATCCATGCAAGCGTTTTCGAGTGTTCGGAGCTGCCGGTTGAAGATTTGAAGCTTAGGAAAATCATCCTTGTAGCAATCTTGCCATTCGGGTGTCTTTTACTTTCGTTTATTCGTTAAACTATGTTTTGTTTTCTTGAAAATACTTTGTTTAATATGTTTTCGATAACTTTGATTGGTTAAATTTGTAAACTACCTAGACGGATGAATGGTTTGCTAAAGTTTCGGTTTTTATGATGGATAATTAATATTTATGGATTGTTTATGAATTGTAAGCGACTTGATTATTGATTAGATGTGTTTGCATGCTTAACATTGTTTGAAAACTGTTTATTGCTTCGCACAATTCTTGGTGACGGTCTTTATCACATAATAAATCTTTAATCTTTAGGGTGAAATTGCGCAATAAACCTTAGAAGTAATATTTGGTAATCAAATAAGTTAAGTGTTCTACTAATTCTCAATACTATGAGGTGCGAGATTATTGTTAGGTCTAAGTCATTAAATCGTAAGGTAGGAGCTTCGTATGGAGTAAACATTTTGGCTGCTGTCTAACAAGTCTAATCAAGAAACCAAGTTTACCTTAGATCTAGGTCATGTGAGGGAGTGAATCTTATAGGGTACTTTCGTAAACCATTAGAGGTCATGTGAGGGAGTCTCACCAACCGGTGTTCATAACAGCCTCTAGGGTGCCATAAGTGTCTCTTGAGAAGGGTTAGGAGTCTTGTTCGGTATCTCGAAAGGTTTAGAATTCTAAGATCTCGGTTCCATTATAAGTAATCTCCTAATAAAATCAGTTACTAAAAACAAACCAGGATTCCAATCTAGGTATTGTTTTCACAGTAAAAGTCCAAAGTAATTTGTATTAGTTAATTTAATTGCATTCTTAGGACTTTTAGTAATCCCCCCCCCCCATCAAATAAACAAATAGCTATGTCCATGTCAGTCCTAGTCTAGATAGAGTCATTAGCGTAGTTCGATAGAGTCTCGTGGGTTCAATATCCGGACTTGCGTTAACTATACTAGAGTCGACCGGTACACTTGTCGGTTAGTAGTTTAGTGTGTCTAAGTGAGTCTAGAATATTACCTAGAGTCTAGAATTATGTTAATTTAGTTACTTTTATTAAACTACTTTTTAGCACATCACCACCGGACCCCAATGTTTTTCAAATAATTAGTAGATCCGGTATTTTAAATTTATAAGGACCTCATAAATATAATTAGGTGAACATTATAGAAAAAAAAAGTTGATAGGTAAATTCATTCTCTTTACTAACAAGAGGTCATAATTTCAATCCTTGTATATCCTGTTCTTTTATGTTTTTTTTAAATCTAATTCAAATGTACGCCTTCTTAAACAAACGGAAACAAGTGAAAAAACAGACGCCAACTAATTGATTAATTTTTTTTAGTTTTATAACTTGAATTTTGTCATTTGTCTATTTGTTTAAGATTTGTTATTATGAATATTAAGTTTAAAGATTTATTGTGTGTTTTCCAGTGAGTAATAATTATATATTTTTGTTATATGTTCCTTGCTCTGACCTGACCCGAACAAGGACCGACACGAAAATGTTAACGTTTTGTTGTGAAAATTTTGAACACTGAAAAAAATGGATGTTCCGGCGCTGTCGAGTGGTTCAACCAGGTTTACCGGACGGTTTAACCGGTTCTATTGGATGGTTCAGTCGGTACTACCGACCGGTTTTAATGGTTTTGAAAACATTTTACTCAACGACAGATCCAGAACATGATAGATTATAATTATATTTAATTAAGATTTACTTTCTTTCCAACAAATGTTATATGATCAAATACGTGTAGGACAAGGGTCACAATTATATTAAAAATTATATAAATAAATAACAGTAAAGATACTCCCTTTACACATTTGGGAAATTGTAGTACATGACCGTGTACAAATTCAAACGAAAATCAAATATGAACTACAACGTATTTAATAGAACAATCAACTCAAACCAATATCTTCAAAAGATAAAGTCTTCAACTTGATCTTTAGGAACATATTCTTGTAGTCTCCTTAGCAAGATCTTCAAAAGATAGAGTAATCAACTTTGTGCTCGAATAAGGCCTTCTTGTAGTATCCCTTGCTGCAAGAAAGAACAAACGATGTTGACGGTTGTGGCTGAGGCACGTGTTCAACACGCTTCCCTTAAAACAAATTTCGCGCCTCTACTAAAGACGGCGTGTCTGTCTCCCAGTGTAAAACAGCCGAAGAAGTCCGTACTGCCAAGAAGGCCACGCGCCCGAGGTTACACTGGGTAAAATCATAGTGTTAGAAATTTTGGAAACTTAGAATAGATATGAAGTTGAATCGTATAGAGAAACTTATCTCCATATGTTCTCAACATATGAGTCATCAAGTACTTCTTCTCCAAGAAGTCTTCATGCATACATATTTCTTTCTTGTATCTAGCCACATCAAAAGAGGCACATGACCTACTAAGTGTGCGAGAGTCATGGGTGGTGAAAAGTCCAACATAATTAGAGACTTAATTTTGCCATAAAATCTCTAATCAATTATCATAAAAGAAACTATACTTAAGAGTTGTCATCAATACACCACATGAAAAGTTTATTATTCTAATAGAAAATTAAACAACTGACATAAATAACTCTACTCAAGAGTTTGTCACTATATGTAGAATTTAATATGAATAATCTCAATAATTTTCCATTCATCACATTTAAAAAATTTCCAACAATCCTCCACATGAATGGAGATTGATCAAAACACATAAAATTTCCAATGCAACCTCGACAGTTGCGTATTGCCGGATAAGTAGGTGTTCCCTTTGAACTTTCCGTTGTGAAGCATACTTAGCCTCCTAGCGATTTGTAGACGTTGTGTCCTTGAACAAACCCCCATTTGTGTAGACGACAATATACTTCACACAATACTCTTCTTAGATGGGTCATCCCCTCGTAGTCGTGTCCAATAATGGTCGTGGAACACTTTCCTAGTTCTGCGAGAGCTCTGGGAATTGTGCCCCAAATTCCATTCAAAGCGACCCAACTTCTCTCTAACATAGGTGATTCTCCTTAAATCATTAAAAGCATCATGGTTACCATGATTACGCAAAATCGTTTACCACATAATATGCTTAGCCTCACAGTTTGTCATTGAATTTTATAAGAATGAACTAGGACGTATTTAAACACCCTTTTTATCGTTTAGGGGGTATATATAACTATATATACTAACTTATGCATATCAGTTATGCCCCCAAAGTGACCACCCTTAGGTATATGAATTCGTTGTCCTATTGAACTTAGATCTTAGGATCTCTAGTCAACTAATTTAGATTTCCTTCACACACCTTTTTTCCATGGGCTTTAGTCTCATTCCACAACTTGATCTCTACTAAACCCCCAGGTTGTTGGATCCATAACATTATCTTTGTCTTTGTCTAGTCACTACAAATAACTTACGTATTTGAGATCAGTTGTCATGATGTGTTCTTAACCCGCAAGTTAATTTTGCCTATTGTGAACTTCTATGACTATAACCTCAGTGGCCATCTGAATCTGGTTATAATATGTCTTTGTAAGATACGCGAATCATTTAAGGCAAACACATCTCCATTATGCACTACGGCCTTTGTGTCCTTTACTTAGTCATCTGTTTGCATTGTTAGATTGGATTACAAAATCCGTATTGCCAGAATTTTATGATATAAATGCAAGACACCCCCACATTTAAATGTTATTGGATAACATCCATATGAGGTAAAGAAAAAACCATTTCTACACACCCTTAGAGGGTTGTTTCTTAAATGGCTCTCCCCCCACATTTCTTGTCATTTGATCAACACTTTCGTAACTTCACTTATGACGACATTTATACAAATGATTGAACAAGATCAACCTTATTGTATCAATGAATTCAACTCATATAGAATTAGATTACATAAGCTTCCGAGCTGACCAAAGCAACACATGCCATTGTCATAAGTTTGTCACCAACTTAGAATAATTCTTATTTAACATCTAGAATAAGCCAAGACAATGAATTGTTCTCATTATCTTTTCGAACAAACTCTTCGTAAGTTACATGTCTTTTCCTTATAATGAATGAAAAATTCTCCCTCAACTTTGTCTATACACAAATTCTTTTTGTGTTCATACACATTTGAATGTTTAGAGTTAATTAGTCTCTGTCAAGACCCATAATTAACCAGGTACTAGTCTAGCATGCTTTAGACTACAATACTTTAGCATGTGAACAGAAGATGCATCATTCTGATTCTTCACAGCCCTAAGGATATCATGATATCACTTTGCAACATTCATCCTTTGTTAAGACAAAATAATGAGACTTATTCATAATCCTAAAACATCAATATTTAGGAAGGTCTCACAAATTATTGTATATAGCACATAGCTAAATTTTATCATTCAATTAAGAAACATAACTTGTTTACCTTTGATCTCCAACGCTTTACCATTGACTCATAAGGACTTAAACATAAGTCTTAATCCAAGTCACTTGGTGAACACACTCATCGCCAACAAGATGAATGTTCGTCATCTACAATCACTATTATGTGGAAGATAGAGTCAACTAGATCCACACTCAACAACATGACAATCATAATTTTGCCATAAGTGATTTGCATAGGAGATATGTATATGTAGGATGTTCTCCCAAACAAAGGTAAAATTTCCATATTCAAGTGGTAGACGCATCTACGTATAAATCTTGCAAGATTTATTAAAGGTATGCAATAACATATATAGTATTTTACTTTCATATGTTAGAATTCACACTTGTGAATTTTCCAAAGACTTCTAACGAAGTAATTCGACATGACTCACTCGTGATGTGGTTACACATTTGACATCTCGTCTTTGACTTTTAGTCAATGCAACAACTCTTAAGTTGTTTATGTCCAAGTATTTTCATGTACTATCCATTTAAAACCATATTCTTTTAAATAATGTATAATTGATGTTTTAATAATTTTCCACAAAAATAATTTATACGTCACAAACATTAGTGATTTATTTCTTTGTAAAAAATTGCATGTGTTATCCGAAGATTTTGAACACAAAACAATAAGATACATTGGAAATTAAATCATAAGTGTCAAACAATTTTGAAATTTAAACGGAAGCATAGACGATATGTAGATATCAAATACCAAAGTGCTTTTATCTTTAACACTTTATAATTTGATCGAAATCTTTTCAACGATATCGTCCCATGGGATACTCCCTCAATAAGACTCCATGCACTTGTAAGTACAAGTTTCCCATTTCATTTTGAAACTTTAAACTTGGACAATTCTGCTCAAAACGACATCAAGTTGTTACAAAAGCTACATTTTAGTAGTAAACTTAAACAACTGAATTTGTACACAACAACACCAAGTCATTTTCCACCAAATAATATCCATGAGATTGTTACTTTGTTCAACAAATGCTACTTCTAGCAAGATAGCAAACCATTTGAATTCTCAAACTATGCAAAGCTTTGTTTTAAAAATCATTTTAAAATATTTTCTTAGTTTGCAATGTACAATATTAATGATATCAATTAGAGTTTATGATAACATAGATCAAAACCCAAAATATCAAACGGTTTTATATTATTTAGTCTTACTACGCATGTACTAACCGTTTTCTAACACGCATGTTAGAAAAAAAATGTTATAACAGGTACATTATAGAATCAAACGCTTACATAAAACGTTTTCTAAAGATATAGTTTATAAAATAAACCATTTTCCATCGTTTTTAATGCACACATAGGCAATTAAATGTTTACATAAAACATTTCTAATTATGGCTTATAAAACGAACAATCTCTAACCTTGTATTCGTGATACACAATTTCTAACACACATGTTAGAAAATTCATGTTATTTTATATATTCAAAACATGACCATTTAGGTTTAGAAATCATAAATTAAAGTTGATGATAAATCCCACACAACTACACCATCACTTTATGGTGATTTAATTTTTGAAACCAATCAAACATCAACTTCAATGTATGACTTTCATTTCTAAACCATACAAAGCATTAATGTGTTTATATTCACTAAAATCAATTCTATAATAAATTACTTATATAAAATGTTTACATAAAACATTTTAAAGCATTTGTATTCTAACCATTTTTAACAATCATGTGAAATGAAAAATAAAATCTAACGCACACGTTAGAAATATTTACATTTCTATAAAATGTTAATTCGACTTGTTATAAACACATATATGGTTCATATAAATAAGTCACTTCTTATACACATGTTAGAAAATAAACAACTAAAATTGCTTTCAAATTAACACTTTTCATAAACCATTTCTAACACGCATGTTAGAAGACAAATGATTACAAAAATCATTTGCGTTTTTTTATAAACTGTTTCTAACACATTTGTTAGAAGTAAACAATTACAAAAATTGTTATAAAGCTTATCAATAAATATGTTCTAACATACTTGTTAGAAATAAATGATTATAAAAATTATTATCATACCAATAGGTTCTAACAAACTCGTTAGAAATAAACGATTAGATAAATCATTATAAACATATAATTTTATATATAAAACCCAATTCTAACACGCTCATTTAGAAATATATGATTCTAAAAATCATTATAACTCTTATTAGTTTATATCAAATACATATAAACCAGTCTCATGTTAGAATAACTAAAAGCTTGTGCTATAAATCCATGGGTAGATGAAGAGTCCATTTTAAATAAAGACTTAATTAGAGATATAAAACTCTAATCAAGTAATATAAACTCTTATTTAAAGACATTAAAACTCTACTAAAGAGAATTTAACGTTTACAAAAAACGTATGGTTTACACTCATAATTCCGGTCTAACACACATGTTAGAGAATCTAACGTTTACAAAAAAAACGTATGGTTTACACTAATAAACTCGATCTAACACAAAAGTTAGAAAATTAACGATTCCCAAAATCGTTTCAAAACCAAACGTTTGAACCATAAGTCATTCGTTTTTGTATAACAGTGTAGGATTTAAGATTGTACCACAATCTCAATAAATCCAAACACAACAAGTTGTACTACATACATATTTCCCAAAAAAATATTTATAAGATCATAATCTCTAAAAAAATTATTTTTTATTATAAATCCTTTCGTAAACCCAAAATCCTTATAAATAAGGTTTTAAGATTGTACCAACAATCTCACGGAATCTGTTTTAAGTTTGTAGGACAACGGTCACAATTATAATAAAAATTATATACATAAAAAATAGTAAAGATACTCTCTTTACACATTTGAGAAATTGTAGTACATGACCGTGTACAAATTCAAACGAAAATTAAATATGAACTACAACATATTTAATAGAACAATCGATTTATACCAATATCTTCAAAAGATAAAGTCTTCAACTTGATCTTTAGGAACATATTCTTGTAGTCTCCTTAGCAAGATCTTCAAAAGATAGAGTAATCAACTTTGTGCTCGAACAAGGCCTTCTTGTAGTATCCCTTGCTGCAAGAAAGAACAAACGATGTTGACGGTTGTGGCTGAGGCACGTGTTCAACACGCTTCGCTTAAAACAGATTTCGCGCCTCTACTAAAGACGGCGCGTCTGTCTCCCAGGGTACAACAGCCGAAGCAGTCTGTACTGCCGGAGAAGGCCACGCGCCCGAGGTTACACTGGGTAAAATCATAGTGTTAGAAATTTTGGAAACTTAGAATAGAAATGAAGTTGAATCGTATAGAGAAACTTATCTCTATATGTTCCCAACATATGGGTCATCAAGTACTTCTTCTCCAAGAACTCTTCATGTATACATATTTCTTTCTTGTATCTAGCCACATCAAAAGAGGCACATGACCTACCAAGTATGCAAGAGTAATGAATGGTGAAAAATCCAAAATAATTAAAGACTTAATTTTGCCATAAAATCTCTAATCAGTTGTCATAAAAGAAACTATACTAAAAAATTGTCATCAATACACCACATGAAAAATTTATTATTCTAATAGAAAATTAAACAAGTGACATAAATAACTCTACTCAAAAGTTTATCACTATATGTAAAATTTAATATGAATAATCTCAATAAATTTTCATTCATCAAAAAATTTTCCAACAATAAGTTGTTTCTAGAGAAAAAGGGATAAGGAATGTGTGACTACAACCGTACCACCGTGGTTCAACTTCGACGTGTCTTGCTTGAATCCTAAAATATCGTATGTTAAATAAAATACCAAAAGTGTTATTTGTTATCTTTCTTTGCCTATAAATATATAGGAAGGCATTATCCAATAATACCTAGTTTATAAATAAATAATGGATTCTAATAATCCAAACTTTTAGTCGTTGGCCGGCAACAGTTCCAACTTCAATAATAACCGGAGGTGGTCCCAATTTTTCACATATTGTAAACAAATGGACTTTTACTAAAAAAAACCTTAATTTCGTTTTGTCTCTTTATCTTTTTCGGTTTAGTAAAGGTCCATTGGTTTACGTTATACGAAAAAGTTGCCAAAAAAGATAAGGAGATAAAAAGAAATTAAAGTTTTTTTTAGTAAAAGTCAATTGATTTACAATATACGAAAAGTTGGGACCATCACCGGTTATTTTTGAAGTTGAGACCATTTCCGGCCAATGACTAAGAGTTTGGATTATTAATATCCATTATTTCATAAATAAATCATGGGCATTTCCAAGCTGTTTGTTCCTCTTCTGGTTCTATCTATGATTCTTCTTACTCAACCCGATGAAATGGTATTCTTACCTTCTCCTTTTTATTTTTTCTTCTTGGAAACCATTTTCTCTTCTTGACACTCGTTCAATACACAACAAATTCTAACTAGAGAAGTAAAAGAATCATTATATAACCACTTGTAGATTCTGTTTTAATTATTATATAATAATAGACCGTTCTCTAAACACATAATCTACCATATTATTCACTCTACCATTATCCACAAGTCTTTGTGTGACTTTCCTTCTATACTTGAAATTGTGATACACGTATATATTTGTCTGTTTATATATATATATATATCAGGGGGTTCTATGGAAAAGACAGTTTTTATTTTTTAAAACATTAAGAACATAATAAATCCTTGAATTTTTATTTTTTATAAAATTTAAAATACAACAAAAATGAAATACAATGTTTATTCGTATTTTAAATATTCTAAATATGTATATATATATAGAGAGAGAGAAAGTGTGTAGCGTACAAATCCCCTTAACGTACGAACTTTAAGCGACATCAAAATCGCATGTTATAAAAAAAACGCACACGCATAAGTTGCAAAATCGCATGTTAAGGTCTGTGTAATGAAATCGCATGGCACATATTTCGCATGGTGATGGATATAGGATTGTACGGCTGGGGTGATAGCATACGTAATGTAGGATAAGGGCTATTGTACGTTAATAATCCCCTGTGTATATATATATATACACACACACTAAAAAATAATTTTTAATATGTTAAGTATAATTTTTAAAAGTGTTCCCCGGTAACTCACTTTTTTAGTGTTCCCCAATGAACCCTCCCATATATATATATATATATATATATATATATAAACAAAATTCGCTTATTTGAATAACATATAAATTTGTAAATCATTTCTAGGTATATTTTCTACATGCGTAAAGTAAACATATAAAAATGTAATAAAACATAACATATGAGCAAATTAGTTTACTGATATTTTTGTTCTGGTAAATTTTTATTCTTCTATAATGCCCTCTTGTTCTTGCTCTCTATTTCTCTCTCTTAATATATGTAGGATAAATTTTGATGTATGTATAATACATGTTTGATAAAATTCGATATGTGTAAAATAAATCTTGAAATGTTTAGGATAAAGTGTATATACCTTTTTTTATAAGATAGAAAATCATTAATGGTAAGGAGTTATAAATTATTTATTGTTTTACCATTATATCATTTCTTCTCATGTTAAGTTTCTTTTCAAATGATTCCCAATGTTCATATTCATAATTTTAACACTTTATGAACTCTTTTATGTCATGAACATGATGGGAAGACCACTGCTGCTTCCAAAACAGGTACAATATTGCACTATATATATATATATATATATATATATATATAACTAAATAGATCTATAAAACTTGGATTTAGATTGCGGTTCAGCATGCAAGGTAAGGTGCAAGTCATCATCACAACCAAACTCGTGCTACAGAACATGCGGGACTTGCTGTGCTATTTGTGGTTGTGTGCCTCTTTCAGAAGACCCAATCGTTTGCCCTTGTTACTATAATTTGACTACTAATAATGGGACACGATCGAAGTGCCCTTGAAGCTTTAGTTACTTGTACGGTTGTAGCTAGTGTGTCTTGAAGCCTTCATTACATATTAGTTGTATTGTATAATTACTGAGAGTTATGTTGTCGTGTTGCGACTACATGATTCTGAATAAAATTTATATCAATAAGTAGATAAAAATAAGTATGTTGCTTGGCAAATTACGTTGTTGTGAAAATGAGCGTTCAGGGATATATAAATAGTACCTAGCATAATTTGAGAGCAGGAAACACGTATACTACAAAAAAAACGTACAACAGGATATCTCTAAGGCCACGCTCTCAAACATCGCAAGGATGCTACATCACACAAAACACATAGACACACCCCAAATGTCAACGACCCCGTCAACACCACGTTGTCGTAGATTACTCACACAACTCCTCTAAACGTCATTTAATCTGCCCTTTCTCTCTCTCTCTCTCTAAGGACGTAATTACCCCTCACACATTCGTCACCATTACCGAATCAAATTTCTAAACATCTACATCATAATTATAATTATACTTAAGTAATAACTCGACACAACTACATTATTCAAACCCACACATCATCTAGGCAAACGATAACCCTAGGATCGTCACCAAGTATAGTCTCTCCTAAGATTAAGCATCTCATACCGGTAAAAACTTGCTACCCGTTAATCCTGTTTTTCCTCGTTAGCATAGCTACGCATCCCAATCGACAAGAACACCCATCACTAATACTCACGACTCTTGATAAACATAGACGCCTTATAAAGTATTTAAATACCATTACAATCATAAAACCCGTCGTTTAATGAAAGTAAGTACATGAAAGTATGCAAGCCCAAAATGAATAAAAAGTGCATTAGAACTCACCTGGCGTGAATTCCCTAAGCCATGCACGTCCAAAAACCAATGCGCACGATACCCAAACTCTAGTTAATTTTTTATATTTAAAAAAAAATCCCTTTTTGTAGGAAGTAATTAAATGCCTACCTCCTCGCCAAATTTTAACTTGGTCATGGCTTCAAGTAACGAATAGTTGTCAACAAAACGCGACAAATTATTGTGAGTGTGATCACACTTCTGCATAATATAGCAATCGAGGCAAAGGTAGAATGACCAACTGTTTGAGGTCCCAAGTTCAACTCTCACTAGTATCACTTTAAAGGACATTGGTGGTGGCAATGAAGTTTAGGATTAGACATCTTTGGAGGTCGTCAGTTTGAAACCGAGCCGAACCGGGTTTTACCGCAGTGGGCCTTCGGGCGGGCGGGTTTTCCCCGGAACTGGTGGCTTGGTGGCTCGGGTATGCATCCAACTCTGACCGCTATGGAGGAGAGGATGCATTTGCTCGAATGAGAGCATCCCAGGATCTTATCCGATTATTTAGTTGGTCGTTCAAATAAAAGAATAACCAACTGTTTGGATCGTCTAAGCACGCGACGCATGTTAAATACGTAGACATGATTAACTTTTTACAAAAATCACAAAACGGCCTCCCGCTTTTAATTATATAGTAAATTGTCATTATGTCAACAAAATCAAGAGCACCATTTCCGTCAAGATCCAATTTGTTGAAGATGAAGGGGTTAGTCATTTGGTTAACCTTCCCTTTCATAAACTCCATGAACTCGTTTAGATCCATCTTACTGTCGCCATCATGGTCCATGGCACTAAAGAAGTCTCGAGCCAACTTTTGAAGGTGGTCTGTGCTTGCTTGGTAATAACCCATGGCTATCTTGGAAAGCTCCTCCATGGTATATACCTAATTCCCTTTCTTTTTAAATGTAAATCATACAATTTACATAAGACCAGGCTATTCACACACGCCCCTTGGCTATTCACACACCCCAAAGCGCCGCGCTTTGGTTAAAGCGGGGCGCTTTGGCCAAAAGTCAATAGACAAGGACTGAGACTGTCAGTCCTTATCTGCACCAAAATGCCCCACTTTGGCCATAGCATGAAGCTTTGGGGTGAAAAGGACAAAATGAGATGTTTTTACTATGAAATAAATCTCATTTTTTCCTTTGACAGACACATGATGTCACACCCCAACCGATGGCGAAAACATCGGGATGAGACGAACAAATCGTTCATAGCATCATAACACTAGTTGTGACAATATAAATTAAATCCAATTTCATAAATGACTAAAATTTCAATACATTGTCTCAAAGAAATAAACATAACATAAACAAACGTTTATTCTCTAGTGGGTTTCTAAGTACACCCTAACTTGTTTCTTCACTTCATCTTGTCTATTAACCTACAACATGTATTAAAATACATCAACAAAAATGTTGGCGAGCATACAAGTTTGATACATAATATAAATTAAATCCAATTTCATAAATGACTAAAATTTCAATACATTGTCTCAAAGAAATAAACATAACATAAACAAACGTTTATTCTCTAGTGGGTTTCTAAGTACACCCTAACTTGTTTCTTCACTTCATCTTGTCTATTAACCTACAACATGTATTAAAATACATCCACAAAAATGTTGGCGAGCATACAAGTTTGATACATAATATAATATGAGTAAAATTGTTTAAATCATACCCAAATATGTAACAATAAGCAAGTAAACAAGTATGCTGAAACGGTGTAAACTCTGTGTTCAAACCCAAGTTTCCAACATAAAGTGCCTTTCCCAAAGTCTAACGAGAGTTAAAGTGTTTTACTTAACAATACCCTAAGTCTCAAGGGCGATGCGTTAATCTTATAGCACTATAATCGTTAAGGTAGGCTATCAAAAGTTAATGATCACATAGACACGAAAAGTTTACATAGCATCAAGTATCACAAGCATCACATCGTTCCATGTTTTAAAGTGGGTATATTGTGTATAAAAGTTCAAGTGTCGTGTGTTTAAATTCATATAATTATATATATATATATATGTGTGTGTGTGTGTGTGTGTTTCGTACAGATTATTTTGCCACATCATGATGTCTTCGTCTTCAAACCATATGGTTATTCTTGACTCGGATGATGAGTATATTGACCTCGTGTCTGATGATGGGCTTACGATGGACGCGGTTCTTAGTCAGGCCCTGAGCTTGATTTCAGAAGAGATAACGAATTTCCCCTCTCATGCGGAGATACCTGACTTTGGTAATGATGATGAGATTGAGGCTGTAGCCATGGTGGTGGCGTCTTTTTTATAGGGAGGTTGTTCCCGGTGTTCTAGTGGTGAGGATGTATCCTCTATTTGATTATTGTCTGCGATACAGCCATCGTGATGGTGCCCCTCCAGTTCCTCTTAGTATGGATTCATTCTACTTCTATTTCGTCTGACACCGTGCCATCCCACAAGTTGGGGCAACGGGTGTTAGCGTGTGGGCCATCACATAAGTCCCTTCTGTGTTAAAAGTAGGTGGGCCATCGTGTCACCATGCAAGGCAAATTATTATTACAGGTGCACACGTAATCATAACTTGCAGTGCATGAGAAACTTTGTGGACTCTGCGGGTTAAACTAATGATCACAATCTGTTCAAAATTCTTTAGTTGTTACCTGAGATTCAATTTCCATTTGGTAGAACACTAACTAGGATAATTGCTATAACGCCCTACAAGGTGGTAAATCTGCCTTTGTATATTTTGTGCTTAGTGTTTCTATCTATAGTCTAGGTCGATTGAGACTCGGTATCTAAGCAAACGAAATAGGTTAACAATCCAGGGAGGAGTTTTCCTCAACACTACGGAATTCTTACACTTGGGATGCTTCCTAGTAAGTGTAGTACCTTTCCTCGTCCATTGGGCTGTGATAATAAACTCCATCATTTGGTATTCATTTCGTCTCAAGGGGTATAATGGCACGAGCCATGTTGTAACTCCCTTATCACACTTTATTCAACATCTACGATGACTCTAGTAATTTGTTGAAGCTCGTGGAGCTCAAGCGTTACTGATGTATTTGTCACAAGGACTAGTACAACGAAGGATTTCCTTGTTTGGATGATCGAGGTCCAAAGACTATGGAATACATCTTCTGAGAGCGGATGGGCCGCTTGGTGTTCCCCTATCATTGGGTTGTTGTTTCGTTTAGGCATGTGGTGATGCCTGCAAGACGTACTATGCATTAGGGTTACGGTTATTCATGTTATGGATTGTTATGGTCGAGTTTGTCCTTGTTTTGGTTATCCGTGTTGGGGATGTTGGACATGGTGATTGCTCTTAGTGTAGATAGTTGTTGTTGTTTGTGACATTTTTGCACTCAAGGATTGTTTCAGTTATGATCAGCGATGTGATTATGGGGTTTCTAAGATCGATTGCATTCTTAATTCTTACGCATGGTTGACTATATTTGTTTAAATATATGTCTAAGATTTTTCTAGGAGAAGGTACGCTAGGCTGCCCGGGGGATAGAAATGACGAACTCGGTTATCCGTGTCAGCAAGTGCACCCCCGAGCAAATGGTTATGTTTGTGACATGCCCTTGGTTGACAAGACATTAACTTGGTGGAATCTTCACGTACAAACTTTAAGGAGTGATGTTGCATATGGGCTGTCATAAGAAGAACTCGAGACTCTTATGCGAGAGGAGTATTGCTCGCAAGCTAAAAATCAAAGGTTGGAAAGGGAGTTTTGGAATTTAATCATGGTTAGCGTCGATGTTGCGGGCTATACGCAACGAATTCATGAGCTTTCAAGAATTGTTCTTTACATCGTTATGCCAAGTTTAAGAGAGATTGGGGTTACATTTGGGGTTGGGTACCTCATATTCATAGCATGATTATCTCCTCCCACCTCACGACCATTCATAGCACAGGGAGTCTTGCGGTTAGACTACCCGAAGACGTATACGTTTGGGGACATTGTCTAACAAGGGTGGTGATAAAAAGGATTCGGTTGATGAATCCGAAGGATCTGAAAAAGGGAATGGTCTATGTTTAAAAAGGGTAGTACCCAGGAAAGAACAAGGATGTTTTGAATGGGACACTAAGGGCCACTTTATGCGTGAAATCTTAAGTTAAATCTAACTAGAGAACGAGCGTTTGTGATAAGAGCTTTGGGATGCTCGACAAGATCCGAATGTGTCATGAGGATGTTCTACAAAAAATCATTATGTTTCAATTCTTTTTATTACCTGTGTTGATCTTAGCTTCGTGTCTACAGATTTTAAGCACCTGTTAGGTTTAGAGTCTGGTAAGTTAGACATACCTTATCCTATCAAGTTAGCTAATGGAAAATTGGCTAAGTCATGTGTAGTTATTAAGGGTTGCACATTTTTTATGTGACCAAGAATATAGTTTAGATCTTTTACCAGGTTGGTTGGGTAGTCTCGATGTACTAGTTGGCATGGATTGGTTGTCGAACCACTTGCCAAGGTTATTTATCATGAGAAGATAGCTCATATTCCATATTCCATTTCCTAATGAAGAAACACTCTTGGTTCATGGAGGGAGACATGGAACTCCATTGCGAATCAGTACTCGTATGAAGAACCAGAAGTGTCTAAGGAAGGGTTGCTTCGCGTATTTGCGCACGTGGTGGATAAGAAGACCAAGGAGCCTAAACTTAAAGATATTCCTATTATGAGGGAATTCCTCAAAGTCTTTCCCGAAGACTTGCCAGGATTGCCTCCACAAAGACAAGTCGAGTTTCCCATCGACTTAGTCCCTGGAGCGATTCCTGTGGCTAAATCGCCTTACTCTGTCGTAATTGCAAGAATTGTCTAATCAACTTCAAGAGTTATTAGACAAAGGTTTCATCCGACCAAGCTTCTCACCTTGGGGAGCCCTAGTCTTGTTCTTGAAAAAGAAAGATGGAACCTTCAGTATGAGTATCGATTTTGGGGGTTGAATAAGCTCACTATCAAGAATAAATATCCTTTACTAGGGATCAATAACTTGTTTGATCAACTTCAAGGTTCCAGTTTCTATTCAAAATGAATTGATTTGCGTTCGGGCTATCATCAGTTGCTGATTTAAAAGGATAGTATTCCCAAGATGGCGTTCAGAACCCGTTATGGTCATTATGAGTTCTTGTCATGCCTTTCGACTTAACTAATGCTCTAAAAGTATTTATGGATTTAATGAATCGCGTGTGCAAGCATTACCTAGATAAATTTGTAATCGTATTTATTCACGATATATTAATATATTGACGATCAAAGGAAGGGTACGGGCAACATTTGAGGCTTATTCTTGGATTGCTAAAGAACGAGAAGTTATACGCAAAGTTTTCTAAGTGCCAATTTTGGATTCACGAGGTCCAGTTTCTCGGTCGTCGTGAACGGGAAAGGTACGCGAAGAACTACACCACCCATGACTTGGAATTAGGTGTGGTAGTGTTCGCTTTGAAGATTTGGCGACCATATCTTTAAGGTACGCGAAGTACCATTTTCACCGATTATAAAAATCTTCAACATATATTTGATCAAAATGAATTAAATATGCGCCAAAGTCGTTGGGTGGAATAATGGAACGACTACAATTGTGAGATAAAATATCATCTAGGCAAGACCAACGTTGTGGCGGACACCTTGAGTCAGAAGGAAAGGGTTACGACTTTACGACTTCGTGCGTTTGGATTAACGATCCAAACGAGCCTCACTGCCCGACTTCGTGACGTGTAACGTGAAGCCCTTAAACCGGAGTTTATTAAGGAAGAATTCTTGCATGGTAGGGAACAACAACTAGAACAAAAGGAAGATGAGACGTTGTATTTCATGGGTCTTGTTTGGGTTCCATTGCTTGGCGGGTTACGTGATCTAGTCTTAGATTAAGCTCATAAGTCTAAGTATTCGATTCATCCAGGTGCCGATAAAATGTGTCATCATTTGAAGGAATTATATTGGTGGCCCAATCTTAAAGGTGATATTGCGACCTAAGCGGGGAAGTGTTTGACTTGTTCTAAGGTTAACGCTGAATATCAAAAGTCATCTGGCTTGTTACAACAACCTGAAATCCCAGTTTGGAAATGGGAGCAGATTTCTTTGTATTTTAGAGTTACCTAGGACGTCTAGGGGTAATGACATGACTTGGGTGATCGTGGATCGTTTGACAAAGTCCGCTCATTTTTTACCTATTCACAAGAAGGACAATATGGATACGCTAGCGGTTTTGTATATCAAAGAAGTGGTGGCACGTTAAGGTGTGTCGGATTCTATTAACTCTGATAGAGATGGTCATTTTGTTTCAAGGTTTTGGTGTTCATTCCAAAAGGCATTCGGAATCTCACGTAGATCTAAGTACAACCTATGACCTTAAAACAGATGATCAAAGTGAAAGGACCATCCAAACAATGGATGACATGCTTTGTGCATGTGTGATGGATTTCTGTGGAAATTGGGATACTCATTTATCGTTGGTAGAGTTCTCATGTAACAATAGTTATCATACGAGCATCAAAGTCGCTCGGTTTGAGGCTTTGTATGGAAGGAAGTGTAGATCCTCCTTATGTTGGGTAAAGGACGACGAAAAACAAATTAATTGCTCTGGAATTTGTTTGAGAAACTACGGACAAGATCCTTTAGACTAGAGACGGTATCAAGGCGGCTCGTGGTCGTCAGAAAAGTTATGCAGACGTTTGGCGTAAACCATTATCCATCAAGGTTGGAGACAAGGTCTTATTGAAAGTATTGCGTTGGAAGGGCGTAGCAAGAATTGGGAAGCATGGAAAGCTAAAGCCAAGATACATTGGACCATTTGATATTCTGGCAAATGTTGGCAACCTTGCATTGCATAGAAGTTGAAGTTCCCAGAAGAACTTAATGGTGTGCACGAAACATTCCATGCGTCAAATCTCAAAAAGTGTTTGTCGGATGAAACACTTATCATTCCAGCAGACGAGGTCTGCATTGACAACCACCTCCATTTCATAGAAGAACCCGTTGAGGTCATGGACTGGAAAGTCCAGAAGTTAAGGAGGAGTCGCATTAAACTAGTCAAAGTTTGATGGAACTTAAAGCACGGACCCGAGTTTACATGGGAACACGAAGATCAAATGAGAACAAAATACCCCCATCTATTCGAGAAGACTCCTTCACGGGATAGCTGAACTCGAATTTCGGGACGAAATTCTTTTTAACGAGTGGAGTATGTGACAAACGCCAAAATTTCGGGTATATCTGTACAACCGAATCACAGATTAATTATATAATTACGTGCATTTAGACGAAATTATGTATTAATGAAGTCCACGAGTCTAGCAATGTCCGGGAAATTCATGAATATTTGCATTTAACATAATCATATTCGCCTTGTCGCGTACGACGAAATTTTAACTAACGTCGGTGATAGGAAAGTTAGAATTTCAGAATATGTGATACATATTATTTTATGTATAGGTTTATATCTGAGCATTTGATATTTGAAGATTTTTTTTATATAAAATATCTTCGCTTTAATATGTGTATACATTTTCTAAAGATCCTCGATACCACGAACACTCGCACATATATAGGTGTACACATACACGAGATATATGTATAGGATCACATACATCTTTATATTTATAGCTAACAAATCATGTTCTAATATCATGGTTACACATTAATACGTGTATGCATTTAATAAAGATTTTTAGTTAACGGAACACGGACGAATATTATACGTATACACGATACGTACTAGGATACATTTGCTGTGTTTCTGTTTTATTTTATAAAATCAAAATTTGCTAGAAACCTCACGTTTAACACGTAATATTTTCTAGAAAACTCGAATTTTGATACCGAACCGAACTGACTCGGGACGGCAAATCCATACTCTTTGCCAATTACTTTCTCATGGCATATACTTTTTTTTTTGTTAATCTCTTTATATCCCCTTTAAAAACATGGGTACATGATGTTTATTTTAACTAGAACCATACTCCACCAACTTTAGTGTCTTACCAAATAAGTCAAATAAACAATCTCACTTGCTTGAGGATTCATCCAAATCGGCTCCCCCATCCCTATAATTATTAATTGAGTTTTCTTGCAAGCAACATATATTTGTTTTATCCAACACATGGTGTGATCAAAAGAATTAATATCTTCAAACCACCACCAATAACACTCTATTTCCCCACTCTATCTCTCGGCCTCTCCATCTCTTTGATGGCTGAAAATATCAAACACACAAAACAGGGGCCTCAAGTTCAAGTTTCATCGTCCTATCATTTTGTTCCATATATTCCAAATGGTACGAACCCTTTTAATTTTAGTTTTATGCCCTTATTTTTAGTTAGGTTTTTTCTTTATCTATAAACAAGCCTTGTGCACCGAGCACATATTAGATTTATTTAAGATTTAAAACTAGAATGATACTAGAAATTTCTTCAAACAAGCTTACTAGTATAAATCATGTCTTTTAGTGCTACACATTCATGTTTATTTATTTATTTTACGTTTATATACGCACCAAAGTACATGGATTTTCACAAAGATCTACATATTGTATGAGCTAAATTTCTAAAGCGTAAGTTGTAAAAGCTCATTTAAAAGGCATGGATTTTCTTGAGTTTTATAATAAGTTTTGTTTTGGGATTATCTAGAAAGTTACATGCATGGACTTCTTGATATGCATGGATTATACGGTTATTTCGTACTGAAATATATTAGTATTTGAATAGTTCAAGAACTATATAACTTGCCATATCCTGTTATAAATAAATACCATATGGTTCCTTATTCATTTTTTTACATCTAATAATCATATTTTATGGTTTAAAAACTCTAGAACATCTATGCTATACATGTGTTTACAAGTATATGAGTTATTTCACCAGTTATACGAATTTACTATTTCCCAGTTATACAGATTTATACACTTCATGGGATTTTGGACAAAAAAGTAAAATACGTTATTTCAACAAAAATCGGATTTTCAATAGAAATGGTCAAGTCTTGATGTTTACAATATATATATGTTGAGGTAAAAATATATAGTTTAAAGTCGATGTAAAAATATATATGTATGATTATATATTTTAACGTGCTTAGTGGATACGAACACGTGTGTACATGTATGTGTATACTTGTACACGAATGAAAAATAAATTTTCATGTCAACGAACGAGTTTTCAATAAATACATAAATAGTATTTAAGATATAATTTTACGACTATTTATCGTATTTGGGAACATATATTTATTTTAAGAATGAATATATATATATTTAGTTGAGATCCACTCACGTGTTTTGTAGATCGACTTACGTGTTTTATAGAAGTCGTACTACACGAATAAATATACTATTTTGGTCGTGAAACATATATATTCAGTTATATTTGTGGTTTTGGGACTAGGTCCCGGTATTATGCGACAATGTGTGATATTATATATATTGGTGATAGTATGTATACATGTATAGAAACATTTGGATAATCACCCACCAACGCGTCGTAACTTGTAAATTTTTTTTAAATAAGATGTTAACATCTCGATTTGTCTAAATAAGTTTGGTGAACGACTTGTCAGTAGACGCGTATTTAGACCTAGTGTCTTATTAAATTTTGGACACATGTAGGTCGGGGGAATTATTTTTCGTGCACTTTGATTTTTGCTAGCATTTGCACGGAATGCAATTTGTGAGTATTCACGGCCCCTTTTACTTTATTTAAATGTTTATTTAAATCGGGGGAAATTCATGCTTAGTTGCAAGGTATGGTAGTGAGAAATGAAATCCATTTCGGTCTATTATGTGTGCATAAGTTGATTGGTTTTGAGCTCGGAAGTCCTCGTGGTATCGTTTTAGTTTAGTAACCATTAGTCATGGTAATGACCGTGGAACAGTCGAATAGATCTATTGGGTTTAACAATCCCCGCTCCTGGTCGGTCGTAACCATGTGGGAGTGTACTTGTGTCCGAATTTGTTAGACATCGTCATGGTGTACGATGTGGTGAGCCATCATCGTTATGGGTTGGTTACAGGCTTATGTCGACACATAGGTCATGGTTTTGCAAGACCATGGTTTAACTATCGTGATTTTCATTAGGCTACACATACCGGTTTTTATCAAATGTTTTTAAAAATTCATCTGTGTTATTTAAACCTGTGAACTCACCGACATTATGTTGACGTTTTTAAGCATGTTTTTCAGGTAAGTGAACGTCGGTTCACGGCTTTTGGAAGTTGCATGCATCATAGACGATACTTTTTTGTGGGTTTTGCCTTGTATATTCCATCGTACTGGAAATATACTTGACAAATCCTAGGAACTTTATAAACGTTATAACTTTTGGTCGTATGTGTTTTGAGACTTAGTGTAATATATTTGGGTTGTGTAAACTAAATACGTTGTCATGGTTTGTAAACTTTAACCTTTGGTATCGTTGATGCTTAATCATATTAGTTGTTTGCTTATCGTATGCTTGAAAACCTTTCATGGTCGCACCTTGGTTTCCGCCTTCGGCGGGGTGTGACACAAAGAACGGTCAATCAAGCTTAAAAACACATAAACTACCTAATATGAGGCTTTTATGATTAAAACGTAACTGGGTTCAGATTTCGAGACGGTTATTCACAGTTTTAAAAACCGAGTCTTTTAACACTAAAAACGCGAAAAACAGAGTCCGTTTCGCAAATCGGGTACGCGTATGGGACCCGAAAACGAACCTAAATGCAAAACCGAAGATATACATCATCTTTTAACACGTAAAACGAAGCACGACAAAGCACAAGTGGGGTAGGGGTACCCCCTTGTGAACCGCCACCCCCTTTTTTATAATATTTTCTTTTCATCTTTTCTTTATTTTCACAAGAAATCTGCCCAAAAACATTCAAATCTCAACTGAACTTCACCTTAATCCAACCAAATCAAAGGTATAATCAACACCTAATCGACCAAAATCGTATAACAAATCGATTAACCGAAAAACAATGAAACAAAGCTTGATTGACATGAACTATGGCATGTTTGGATTGTGCTTGATGTTTAGGTACTGAATATAGCACCCACACACTTCTAGACTCAAGACAAACGCCCGGAATCGAAGCTTGCGCAAGGTATATCGCCCGAAACCTTAAACTAGCGTAGGCAGATTATCGTTTGGTCTATAACTTGGACCTTGATACTTGGATTGAGCTGAAATTTGGTGTGGAGATGTTGGGTATTGACAAGAATGTCCATGTAAAATTTTAGAACTTTTGGAATTTTCTACGATATTTGGTGAATTTTTAACTATTTTACCAAAAGAAATCAAAAAAAAAATACCAAACAGAGTCAATAAATCACCAAAATTTATATGAACACTAAGGAACATATAGGAACGTTCTGAGAAGTTTGGGGGTCCACTGGTTGAATTTTGATTTGGATTAAAAATCCTTGTTTTTGGGAGTTTTCGGTAGCCGGAAACGCACTGAAACGAAATCGGAAAAATCCCAAATTTTTGCAAGAAGTTCCTGGATATATGAGGACTTAATGGAATATTTGGGAATTTTTAGACGTCGGATGATAAGTAATGTGAATTATTCGGTTAAATACTGTTTTACAAATAAATTATTTAAGTTATAAAAATAACTTTATAAATTCTCAAAATATTTTTCCTTGAATTTATATATTAGTACTGATTACTACAAAAATTTCCAGAATTTTATAAAATACCTAGACCAAATAGGATTTTTCGGCTTTTAAAATAGTTATTTTAAACTAAATTCGGCGGTTTACCGTGTAACGAATCTGCCGGAACTGGGAACGGACCAAACCCTATTATGACTATAAGTGGAACACCGGGGGATTCTGGGAAGTTCCAGGGTCAGCTGGACACTCTGGATGTGTTCCACCACCGTTCGGGAGAATCCCCAACGGTGAAAACGGAAACTCAATTTTGGGCAAACTAGACTCCCCAAACACTCAAACTCCCTTAACGGAAAGTTAATCTTTCTTAAATAACAACATGTTGACGCTATTGGATTCCTGTACCATTAACTGAACATGTCCAACTACTGACTTTGGCTGGCACGCGAAACGATGCCCGGAAGCCAAACTAGAAACTGATACTACTCTGACATCCATCACCATACCAGTATACTATAGGTTCAATCCAGGGTGATAACTCATGATCAGGTCCAAGTTATAACCATTACCAACTTAGATACTGATTTGAGTCCCTACTTGCATGCGTGTCATTAAAGTTGATCCAGTTGAATGACCACTCTTTGTTTGGGACTACTACTTTCACTGTGAGTTTCACTCCCTCACTTTTAAACTGTTTTACTGTTTTCTGTGGTGATTTGCATGTTACAAAATGTGTTAATTGCACCAACTTGTGATGATGTGTATTACCTAACACACGAACAAATTATCCCCACTACGAGTGATTAACGTAAGCAGAGGGAAGTGGATAGTACTATTGGTCTGACAAACCCAGTTGCTACGAACAGACTGTGTGTCGGCAAACTTGCAACTGCACGCATCCTAAACTTTGTTATGTTGTTAGACATAACCACACGGGGCGTTGAACTGCACGTGACGCAGTTGGTGGGCTGGGGGTGTTTGTGGTGACACTGCCTGGCGGGCTGAGGTGTCTGTTGTGACACGAACCGGGGTACCGAGGTGTCTGTGATGACACGGTCTGGAAAAAAACATTCAAGGTTTCACATGTGCACTCGTGTAATTCCATCTGTGATCTGTGACTCGTGCAATTAAACTTAACACATTTTGTTGTGAAACAACCAAACCAGTGAAACTCACCGGCTTGTTTAGCTGACCCTTTTTACATCTAACATGCATTTCAGGCAAAGCGAAACAGGAATAAGGAATGTGCGTATGGAATGGCTAGAGTAGGGGACAGTAGCAGAATAAAAGCTATAGTGGCTTGTAGTACCGCACTTAAACTTATGGTTTGTAATATGATACTTTAAGTATGTTGTAACCGATGTTCTCTCTTTATATATTATCACGTTTTTAAATTATGAGGAACTACCATGTGTCTGCCGCACCCTGCAATTGTCTTCCGCTGCGAGGCGGGGTGTGACAAAAGACGGTATATGAGCCATCGGTTATAGCAAATTAGGTAACCCTAAAGAACCTAGACTATAATCCCAAGTTTAGTTTCCTCCCACTTAGAATCTTTAGAGACTGAGTAGTGTGGCTATTACCAGGACGGCCTTGTGGGGCAAATAAATTATTGTGGTCCGGAACACAATAATTTATCTGCTCATACTTGGGAATTCTGGGAACGTCATTGAGATAGGAAGGGGATGCGTCTACTAACATCACCGACCATGTATAATTTTTAAAATCTTAAAATCAAGATTTTGTGCAATACGTGCTTGTGTGTATATCTCTGGAATGTTGATTTTCGGGTATGCCAGTCAGTAGAATCAGTGTTGTATGATGTCTTTCTCTACAGGTACCATGTCGCATCATTCGAGTCATCAGACTGCGTCCCGTACTGAGACCGATCCTAAGGAGGATCCGCTTACGCCCCTTTTGTCGTCGAGTAACGAGCCGGATCAGTCCGGTTACTGTTGTGGTAGTTACCCCCTAGACCTTGTACCAGGCATGAGGGAGAGGTCTCGAGCGCCTATCGTTCTCCATCTCACCACCCTACTAGCTCCTTGGAGCATAGTCGTACCCCTGAGGTAGTGGTTCAGGTAGGACCTATCCCCAGGAGCCCTACTCCTGCTATGGAGCATTGGGAGTGGGAGCCTGTAGCCCCTCGTTTACCTACACCAGAGACTCCCCCTGAGCCTTATACTCCTTCTAATCCGAGCACTTACTCACCAGCTTCACCTAGTCCTTTTGAGGTACCTACCATTAGCCTCTGGCAGACGTCTCGTCAGAGGGTACCCGCACCTGTACCTGTTTTTACACCACCACTCTCCCCTGTTCACCGGATACCAACACCTATGGGAGCGCGGCAGCAGGTCACAGCCCGTTTCCTCACACCACCTAGGGAGGACCTTTCTCCTTTTCACACCTACGAGCGAGGTGGCCCTTCTCGCCCATTTAGAGAGCCTCCCCCACCTGTTTGGGGCGTACCATTCCCTCCTCAGGAGGCACCTGCTCCTCTCACCGAGAGCAGTCTGATAGGCTTCTTGTTTGAGCAGATCGCAGCGTTATGGATAGCGCGCAATGAGGATGGGCAGCACTGGAGGTCGATGGGAGATTATCTGATCGTCTTACAGCAGGCAATTATTGCCTTGCAGCAGGGTATGGGTTATGTTCATCACGACCAGGACCGTTTTCGGGCGATGCTATATGGATGCATCGGTGCCATCGTAGGTCTAGTGGCAGGTTTTGTGGGTTTGGCATGTTGGTTATGGCGTTAGAAGTATGGTTTTCTTTTCAGTTTTTAGACATTATATATCTTTTGCACATCCTACCAAGCACTGGGTTATGTCCATGTCGAGGTGGTGATGTAGTCATAGTGTTTCCATGTTTTCATAGTTAGTACTTTTGTTGTATTGTCTATGTACGTCACTTCGGTGACTAGTTTTGACATCACATTTAAGCACTGGCCTTTATGGGTTAAGTTTATGTGCACATTTTGACAGTTGTATGATGACATATGCTATGATATATATGATGATGATTTTGGATATATGTGTTGTGGGTTCATGTATGCGATAAAATTGTGTGATATGTAATGATTGAGCATGTGACATTGATGCATACATATATACTGTTTATAATAGAATGGCCCCAAAACGCGCACCACAACTGACGGAAGCGGAAATTGCGTAAATGATAGCGCAACAACTTTAGGCAGTTATCCCCACAATTGTGGCACATGTTAGCGCTGGTATCAATGCTAACCAACAACAGAATCCGCAACCCGGACCGGTAGGTCAGAATGATAATCAAAACAATGTTAGACCGATCTGCACATATAAGCACTTTATGGAGTGCAAACCAATGGAATTTAGTGGGATTGAAGGACCGAATGGGTTAGTGAAATGGATCGAGAAGTCGGAATCGGTAATCAACATAAGTAATTGTCTCGGTGACTGTGCGGTTAAGTATACTACTCGTACCTTCATCGACCACGTCTTAAACTGGTAGAACACCATCGTGCAATCTCGCAGGCAGGCCGCAATTAATGCTATAACATGGAATGATCTTAAGGCACTGATGATGGAAAAGTTCTGCCCGGCCAACGAGATTCAGAAGCTTGAGCATGAGTTCTGGAACTTGCAGATGCAAGGTGCTGATCATGCAGGTTACACCAACTGTTTCAATGAACAGGCACGCATATTGTCGGACATGGTCAGCCCGGAACATAAGCGGATCGAAAGATATATCTGGGGACTAGTCCTAGAAGTGAGGAGTATAATCAACTCGGAGGAACACCTGACTATGCACGGAGTGGTAGCCAGGTCAGGTACTGTTACGTACGATATGGTTAGGCGTAGGATTTTGACGATGCCTGGAGAGCAGGCCGGTAATAAGCAAGGAGCCCCGGAAAGTAGTCAAGCAGGGGCAACAACAACGAAAAGGGGGAAAGCACCCACTCAGAGTTACGCCATGACTACCCCAACTGGTAACTCTGGTAGCTACAAAGGGAAAGCCCCTAGGTGCAACAAGTGCACTCTCCACGACCATGGTTAATGTCGAGCGGTGATATGCTCAAGGTGTCACAGGAATGGGCATTATGCCCGAGACTGTAGGGTGTTCATGGAACCCAACCCCAAACCAACCAGTTTCCAACCCCCTAGGCCCCTACCTCTTCAACAGCGACCTCAACAACCAATGCAACAGGTTACTTACCCCCGTACGTGCTTCGGATGTGGCAGTATGGAGCATTTCCAGAAAAATTGCTCGAAGTTCGCTCAGCATGAAGCAGGAAGGAATACGCAGGGCCAAGCATCTACTTCGAATGCCGCCTGAGGTCGTGCCTTTTTAATGGGATCTGGTGACGCACACCAGGATCCAAATGTGGTCACAGGTACGTTCCTCATTGCCGATCAATTTGCTTCAGTGTTATTTGATACGGGTGCCGATAGGAGTTATGTTTCTGTTGCATTTTTGCCTCTATTGAATATGCCCGCTATTGACTTAAAACAATCGTATTCCGTCGAACTTACCAACGGAAAATCAATCACCAGTCACCAACTTATTTGTAACTGCCCTATAACCCTTAATGGTTACCAAGTTTCTATTGACCTTTTACCCGTAGAACTTGGCATTTTTGATGTTGTCATAGGAGTGGACTGGTTGTCCACTCATCGCGTCGAAGTATTGTGTGATCAGAAAATTGTAAAGATTCCTTTGTCCCTGGACAATGTGATCATGGTACAAGGAGAGAAGTTGGGTACAATGCTGAACCTCATATCCCACCTCAAGGAGTTGAAGTATATACGACAGGGATGTGACGTGTTTTTAACCAGCGTCACGATAGATAAGCTAGTCGAGAAGCGTGTTGAAGACATCCCGATAGTGTGTGAATACCTCGACGTGTTCCCGGAGGAATTTCCCGGAGTGCCGACCAATCGGCAAGTCGAGTTCCGAATCGACTTAATACCGGGAACAGCACCCATTTCCAAGGCCCCATATCATCTTGCACCGTCCGAGATGCAAGAACTATCGACGCAACTGCAGGAGGTACTTGATCGTGGTTTTATCCATCCTAGTTATTCCCCCTGGGGAGCCCCAGTCTTGTTTGTAAAGAAAAAGGACGGCAGCTTCCGAATGTGCATCGACTACAGAGAATTAAACAAGGTCACTATCAAGAACCGTTATCCTCTTTCGCGGATCGATGATCTATTTGACCAGCTACAAGGAGCCCGATATTTTTCTAAGATAGATCTTCGATCGGCTTACCATCAAGTGAAGGTCCAAGAGGACGATATCCCCAAGACGGCTTTTCGAACTCGTTATGGCCACTATGAGTTCCTGGTGATGCCCTTTGGGCTAACCAACGCACCTGCTGTGTTCATGGACCTCATGAACCGAGTGTGTAAACCATACCTTGATAAGTTCGTCATTGTCTTCATCGACGACATCCTGATATACTCCAAGAGCAAGGACGAGCACGAGTGTCATTTACGTGCTATATTGGAAATACTACGGAAGGAGCAATTGTATGCTAAGTTGTCTAAGTGCGACTTCTGGTTGCAAGCCGTGCAATTTTTGGGACATGTGGTGGATTGGTATGGAATTCATGTGGATCCCAGTAAGATAGAAGCAATCAAGAATTCGCCTGTGCCTAAATCCCCGAAAGAGATACGCCAATTCTTAGGACTGGCAGGATATTACCGTCGATTCATCGAAAACTTCTCTGGTATTGGCCAGTCACTAACAGCCTTGACGCAGAAGGATAGGAAGTATGAATGGGGTGAGGATCAAGAAATAGCATTCCAGCTGTTAAAACAAAAGTTATGTGAAGCCCCAATTCTGACGTTACCCAAAGGTAACGATGACTTTGTCGTATATTGTGACGCATTGCGGCAAGGACTCGGATGTGTCCTAATGCAAAGAAACAAAGTCATTGCATACACTTCCAGAAAACTAAAGGTGCACGAGAAGAATCACACGACGCATGATCAGGAACTGGGTGCAGTTTATTCGCACTAAAGATAAGGAGACATTATTTATATGGTACAAGGTGTACTATATATACGGACCACAAAAGCCTCCAACATATTTTCGACCAAAAAGAGCTAAACATGAGGCAGCGTAGATGTGTGGAATTCTTAAATGATTACGACAGTGAAATAAAGTACCACCCGGGAAAAGCTAACGTGGTAGCGGATATGCTAAGTAGGAAGGATCGAATTAAACCCCTCCGGGTGCAAGCACTTGGAATGATTGTGCAAACGAGCCTGATAGAACAAATCCAGAACGCGCAACTGCAAGCCTTGGAAGAACACCAGTTACCCAACGAAGGGTTGCACGGGAATGAGAAAAGCTTTGTGAAGAAAACGGATCAGGTGTTGTATTTTAAGGATCGAGTGTGGATTCCTCTACATTCGGAGCTGAGACAGTTGATCATGGACAAAGCTCTTAAATCGAAGTATTCAATTCACCCCGGTACAGACAAGATGTACCACGACCTTAAAGAGTTTTATTGGTGGCCGGGGATGAAAAAGGACGTGGCAGAGTATGTAAGCCAATGCTTGACTTGTGCTCGAGTCAAGGCAGAGAATCAGAAACCCTCGGGAATGTTACAACAACCCGAGATACCTCAGTGGAAATGGGAGCAAATCACGATGGATTTCGTGACCCATCTCCCAAGAACACCTCATGGTCATGACGCGATTTGCGTAATCGTCGATCGATTGACCAAATCCGCACATTTGATTCCGATCCATACCACTTATAAAACCGATAAGTTGGCTAAGATCTACACTAACGAGATAGTAGCCAGACACGGTGTCCCAGTTGCTATTATTTCAGACCGAGACAGCCACTTCACCTCGCGATATTGGTAAAAGTTACAAGGAGCTTTGGGCACACGGATCGATCTGAGTACTGCTTACCATCCCCAAACCGACGGCCAATCGGAACGTATGATCCAAACACTTGAGGACTTGCTTCGCGCTTGTGTCCTGGACTTCGGAGGAAGTTGGGACAAACATCTTCCATTAGTGGAATTTTCTTATAGCAACAGTTACCACAGTAGTATCCAAGCAGCCCCGTACGAGGCACTTTATGGTCGAAAGTGCCGATCACCACTTTGTTGGGCCGAAGTGGGTGACACCCAACTGACAGGATCCGAGTTACTCCAAGAAACGACTGATAAGGTCCAGCAGATTCAGAATCGATTGAAAGCCGCTCATGATCGACAGAAGAGCTGGGCTGATGTACGCAGAAAGCCGCTATCGTTCGAAGTGGGTGAACGGGTATTGTTAAAGGTATCGCCATTGAAAGGCGTTATCAGATTTGGAAAGACCGGAAAGTTAGCACCGCGATACATCGGACCTTACGAGAATCTAGCAAAAGTAGGTCCCGTAGCATATCGGTTGAAGTTACCAACCGAGCTTAGTGCCATTCATAATGTCTTCCACATCTCAAACTTAAAGAAGTGCCTTTCGGGCGAGGCCACCCAGATACCGCCGGAAGATATACACGTTGACGATAAACTCCACCTTGTGGAGGAACCGATAGAAATAGTTGACGGCAAGGTTAAACAATTACGGCACAACAAAATTTCAGTGGTTAAAGTCCAGTGGAACTCTAAGCAAGGACCTGATACACCTGGGAACGGAAGGATGAATTCCGTAGAAAATACCCTCACCTTTTCCCCTATCTAGACAGGGTAGTTTTCGGGGATGAAATTTCTTAACCAGGGGAGACTGTGATACCCAGGGCGAAACCAGGTACACTTTGAATGGTCCTAAACTTTAAAGCATGCTTAAAACAATAATTGTGTAAACCCTAAACACATGCATGACTTGTGTGCTATGCTAAACGATATTTGCTATGTCTCAGAGGAATCCGAGAGCACGTCATGGTTAACATGACACTATTAAGGGCCAACAGTGTGAGGTTGGTGTCCTTAGCCTGTAACAACATGTTAAACGGGAGCTTTCCGTTTAACAGCGCATTAAAGATTTGACGTTGATCATTAGGCTATCGCTAGGGCTATTTAAGATTCTGAGTTCACGAAACATCTTATTTATGTGCCGTAGACCATGACATAAGATTTGAAGCTAATCGAAGCTCGGGCATGCAAAACGAAGCAGCTTCCCGGTTAGGGAAATGCCTTCGTTTTGAATACAACAAAAGGCAACCACACATGCATGGAACGGTCAATCAAGCTTAAAAACACTTAAACTACCCTAATACAAGGATTTTATGATTAAAACGTAACTGGGTTTGGATTTCGAGACGGTTATGCACGGTTTTAAAAACCGAGTCTTTTAACACTAAAAACGCGAAAAACGGAGTCCGTTTTGCAAATCGAGGACGCGTATGGGACCCGAAAACGAACCTAAACGCAAAATCAAAGATATACATCATCTTTTAACACGTAAAACGAAGCACGACAAAGCACAAGTGGGTAGGGGTACCCCCCTTGTGAACCGCCACCCCCCTTTTTATAATATTTTCTTTTTCATTTTGTCTTTATTTTCACAAGAAATCTGCCCAAAAACCTTCAAATCTCAGCTGATCTTCACCTTAATCCAACCAAATCAAAGGTATAATCTAAGTTCTTCATGGTTTTGATTGTGATTTCTTGAGAAAACTTGATCTAGACAATGAAAACTCTTTTTAATCCATGTTTATGGATGATTCAAACATGGTTCTTGGCTAAAAAAGATCACATTAGGGATTCCTAGATGTTTATGGCAGCCATGATCACCAAACTTCGGGTTTTTGATACCCTAATCAGCACCTAATCGACCAAAATCGCATAACAAATCGATTAACCGAAAAACAATGAAACAAAGCTTGATTGATATGAACTATGGTATGTTTGGATTGTGCTTGATGTGTAGGTACTGAATATAGCATCCATACACTTCTGGACTCAAGAGAAACGCCCGGAATTGAAGCTTGCGCTAGGTATATCGCCCGAAACCTTAAACTAGGGTAGGCAGATTATTGTTTGGTCTATAACTTGGTCCGTGATACTTGGATTGAGCAGAACCTTGGTGTGGTGACGTAGGATATTGACAGGAATGTCCACGTAAAATTTTAGAATTTTTGGAATTTTCTATGATATTTGGTGAATTTTTAACTATTTTACGAAAAGAAATCCAGAAAAAATACCAAACAGAGTCAATAAATCACCAAAATGTATATGAACACTAAGGAACATATAGAAATGTTTTGAGATGTTTGGGAGTCCACTGGTTGAATTTTGATTCGGATTAAAAATCCGCGTTTTTGAGAGTTTTCGGTAGCCTGAAACGCACTGAAACGAAATCGGAAAAATCCCAAAGTTTTTGAAGAAGTTCCTGGATATATGAGGGACTTATTGGAATATTTTGAGAATTTTTAGACATTGGATGATAAGTAACGTGAATTATTCGGTTAAATACTGTTTTACAAATAAATTATTTAAGTTATAAAAATAACTTTATAAATTCCCAAAATATTTTTCCTTGAATTTATATATTAGTACTGATTACTAAAAAAATTTCCAGAAGTTTATAAAATACCTAGACTAAATAGAATTTTTCGGCTTTTAAAATAGTTATTTTAAACTAAATTCGACGGTTTACCGTGTAACGAACCTGCCGGAACTGGGAACGAACCAAACCCTATTGTGACTATAAGTGGAACACCTGGGGATTCTGGGAAGTTCCAGGGTCAGCTGGACACTCTGGATGTGTTCCACCACCGTTCGAAAGAATCCACGACGGTGTAAACGGAAACTCAATTTTGGGCAAACTAGACTCCCCAAACACTCAAACTCCCTTAAAGGAAAGTTAATCTTTCTTAAATAACAACATGTTGACACTATTGGTATTCCCGTACCATTAACTGAACTTGTCCAACTACTGACTTTGGCTGGCACGCGAAAAGGTGCCCGGAAGCCAAACTAGAAACTGATACTAGCCTGACATCCATCACCATACCAGTATACTATAGGTTCAATCCAGGCTGATAACTCATGATCAGGTCCAAGTTATAACCATTACCAACTTAGATACCGATTTGAGTCCCTACTTGCATGCGTGTCATTAAAGTTGATCCAGTTGATTGACCACTCTTTGTTTGGGACTACTACTTTCACTGTGAGTTTCACTCCCCCACTTTTAAACTGTTTTACTGTTTTCTGGGGTGATTTGCATGTTACAAACTTTGTTAAGTGAACCAATTTGTGATGATGTGAATTACCTAACACACGAACGAATTATCCCCACTACGAGTGATTAACGTAAGCCGGGCCAGTGGATAGTACTATTGGTCTGACAAACCCAGTTGCTACGACTGGACTGTGTGTCGGCAAACTTGCAACTACACGCATCCTAAACTTTGTTATGTTGTTAGGCATAACTACACGAGGCGTTGAACTGCACGTGACGCAGTTGGTGGGCTGGGGGTGTCTGTGGTGACACTGCCTGGCGGGCTGAGGTGTCTGTTGTGACACGGCCCGGGGTACCGAGGTGTCTGTGGCACGGTCCGGTAAAAAAAGTCAAGTTTCACATGTGCACTCGTGTAATTCCATTTGTGATCTGTGATTCGTGCAATTAAACTTGTTAACACATTTTTCTGTGAAACAACCAAACCAGTGAAACTCACCGGCTCGTTTGGCTGACCCTTTTTAAAACTAACATGCATTTCAAGCAAAGCGAAACAGGAATAAGGAATGTGCGTATGGAATGGCTAGAGTAGCAGACAGTAGCAGAATAAAAGCTATAGTGGCTTGTAGTACCGCACTTAAACTTATGGTTTGTAGTATGATACTTTAAGTATGTTGTAACCGATATTCTCTCTTTATATATTATCACGTTTTTAAATTATGAGGAACAACCATGTGTCTGCTGCACCCCGCAATTGTCTTCCGATGCGAGTCGGGGTGTGACAATTAAACATCAAGAATTTAGAGATGATACCGAAACGGAGGGTGTGCACGTCGGACCTCCGGCGATGGTTGTTGTCCTCTCCGGCGAACTCCTCCGGTGTAGCAGGTTTCCAGCGAGCGTCCAAACCAGAGAGAATTGCGATAAAGATGAGAGGAGAGTGTGTGAGGTTTTGCGAAAAGTGTGAAATGGAAATGAGGGTGTTCGTAATTTATGAACTTCGGGTGGAACGAATCGAGTCGAGTTTGAGGCTTCGGTTCATGATTGGGTTTAAAGATGGCAAAGATCAATCACAAGAAATTTCGAATAGTCAGGAATCAGCAAAAGAGGAAATAATACAGCTGGTTTAACGCTGGTTCTTTTTTTTGGCGGCAGCCATGAGGATGAAGTTCAAACGTGACGCGAACATATTATGACATACGGTTCCAATATTTGCACCAAACCTGCAGGTGGTATAGTGGTTATGTGTGTGTGATGTTTGTCGAACCGGGTTTTGGCGCGGGTTTTTTATCCCGGCCAGCCCCGTTTTGTTTTGTTTTTTTCACTTTTAACTTCCAAATTATACACACAAACAGTCCCTGAACTCTAGTTTAGTTAAATGCATAAATAGTCCCTCCACTTGTTAACTTAGAAATTAACTAGGTTAGATATATTAATATGATTAATTAGTTAGTCTAACTTGGTTAACCCCAAAACTTAACCAAGTTAATGAAAAGTTAAACTTATCTTTTCAAAAAGTCCTTATTCTTTTAATTACTAATAAAAATGAATAAGTAATTGAAAGAATAATAAATAAGTAAATAAGGAATAAATAAATAGTTTATTATAAATGTGTTTAAATAAGAAAATAAATGAATAAATAAATAATTATATAAACACGAAAATACGGAGCGTTACATATGAAACCTCCAAGCTGCTTCTAAAGTAGTGAAACTGAAATCCCCCAAAATTCCAATGTCGTACAACTACAATCCTACATTATTCAAGGGTTTAGACGCCATGGTTTGAGTAGTTATGGAAACGGTGGCTATGGAACCGGTGGCATTGCAGATGTGGTTTCTGTTGAAGATGCCATTGAGTTCATTAAGAAGTAATGACTGCTGACTAATTGCAAGACTGCTGGCTAATTGCAATGTTACTAGTCATACCATGACGTCTAAACCATTGAATCCCAACGTTTCTGAAGCAGCTTGGAGGTTTCATGTGTCTGTAAAAGGAAAAAATGGGATTTGTTTTCAAAGGAATAATTCCCTGAAAACCCTCATTACTCAAACCATGGCGTCCAAACTGCGTTTAATTCCCAAGAGCGCAACATCTACTATTGTCACATAGTTATGTTTAATTCCCCCCCCCCCCCCCATCATTACAATGTGATAAACCCTTGAGCACGACAAAGATGTTCTTTGTGTTAGCATATGTAGATCTGGTTCTTAAGTTGTCTTTGATCAAGATTACAATTTTTTTTCTTTGTAATGATGTGAATTAAATGCATGTATTGATATGATTGATAAAACTTCAAACATTCTGAACCCTAGCTGCAAACAACCCAACAAACTCCGGATACTGAAAAACATCAGCAATCATACTCTGTGAACTTTCATATTCGGATTCTGGAAGCAGATGTAGATCTAGTTCTTAAGTTTTCTTTGATCAAGATTATAACTTTTTGTAATGATGTGAATAAATGCATGTATGGACATATTTGTCAAACAAGCTCTGAACACATTCCGACTGCAAAGTTACTAGTCTTCTTGTTTCTCATTAAGCAAAGCAGATTTACATATGCTAACACAAACGACCTACCACAATGTCAGATTGTAATATTAACTTCAAGCATTCCGTACCCTAGCTACTAACAGCCCAACAAACTCCGGATACTGAAAAACATTAACATTCATACTCTCAATGGGATTTCTTTCAAACTCCGGAAGATATCATCGCGGGGATGGGTACAGAAACCACCAAGGGAATTTTCTATTCAGATTCAGGAAGCAGATGTTGGTTTAGACGCCAAACCTTTGAGTAATGAGGGGCTTGAACTATTGCAATGATTACCATTTATTTGTACTAACTCACTCCCATGAATATATCTTAAAAATCTAAGCATTAAAGGCAAATCTATCATTACCTTTCACAAGGCGGAGAAGGTGGTCACAGAATAATTCGCTGAAAACCCTCATTACTCAAACCATGGCGTCTAAACCCTTAAATCCCAACGCTTCTCCTTACATTAAATTTCTTCATGTCCCGTGATTATGAAACCTACTTTCGTGAAGTGGTATTCTTTCATCTTTCCCATAATAATTTGAACAAGTAATCCTACTTTGAGCAACTTTTAGTGCTTTTTCTCTTTAATCTATTAGAACGATCCTTGTTTTGTCTCGTATTAGGAAGCAGATTCTATATCTAAGAAACAAGGGTTTATGTTCATCTCATTATATTTACCCTTTCAGTTTACACCATTCACCTATCTCATTATGTTACGGAGAATGTTCTGGAATTGAAGGAAAAGGAAGGTTGTAGCAATTTAAGATAACTAGTAACATTTGCAGTCGGCATGTGTTCAGAGCATGTTTTGTCAATCATATCAATACATGCATTAATTCACATCATTACAAAGAAAAAAATTGTAATCTTGATCAAAGACAACTTAAGAACCAGATCTACATATACTAAGACAAAGAACATCTTTGTTGTCCTCAAGGGTTATCACATTGTAATGATGTTGGGAATTAAATGCATGTACGTGACAATAGTAGATGTTGGTATTCTAATACGAAAGGAGTTCGACATTTCAAAGTTAACTTTCTGATTCAGATTCAGGAAGCAGATTTACATTGGATTGATTTGTTGTTTCAGTTTTTTAGATTCTGCGTCTACATTGATATTTTTTATTGTAACTGTAATAAAACGGAACATATGGATTGATTTGTTTTTTCAGTTTTTCATTTTCCGCATCTACATCGATATTTTTATTATAACTGTAATAAAGAAGCGCTTTTTTCATGTGTCATGTGATTGTAATAAAGCGGAAGCTATCAATGCGGGGATGGGTACAGAAAAGGGAAAAATGGGATTTGTTTCAAATTAAAAAAGATTGCTGACGTCGGTATGTCAAAGTTAACTTTCTGATTCTAATATACTATTGATGTTTGCTTATAAATTGCTTGGATTGATTTGTTGTTTCAGTTTTTCAAATTCCGCGTCTACATCGATGTGACTGTAATAAAGCGGAAGCTATCAACGCGTGGATGGGTACAGAAAAGCGAAAAATGGGATTTGTTTCAAAGTAAAAAGATTGCTGACGTCGGTATGTCAAAATTAACTGTCTGATTCAGATTCAGGAAGCAGATTAAGATTCATTGTTCGCTTGTTTCATGATTTGATAATTTGTAATGATGTATTGATATGATTGAACTAAAGCAGTTGATATGTGTTCCGAGCAAACTACCACCTAATTCCATATCAGCGTTGTTTATTACCCTGTGTGAGCATTGGGATTCGAGGGTTTAGATGCAAGAAAATTCCCGGTTTCATCTCTTAGACTCATAAAATCCACTCGCAGAAGAACCTGAATGAGCGTTGGGATTCAAGGGTTTAGATGATCGTATTCTGAACCATAGCTGCAAACAACCCAACAAATTCTGGATACTGAAAAAACATTAGCAATCATACTCTTTGAACTCTCACAACCCACCTATACTTCACCAATACGACCTGAATATCGAAGAACAATGTACACACCCACGGACCTTAATGTTTTCCGAGATGTTCAAGATGTTAAGTATGTTTATCAATTTGTTATTATCCAAAAGTATGTTTGTGATTGTTATTGCTCTGAAAGATGTAGGTTAAGTATGTTTATGACCTAACGAATGTCACCGACACGAACCGTACGGCCAAAATACGTGATAGCACACAACAATAGTAATGATAAACGTAATAATACAACATTTAATGACAAAATACGTCAAGTACTGATCCAGTAGGACGTGTATACATGCAACACAACACGTTGGACTACAAGTGAAATCAAAAGAGAATCACACGAAATCATGGAAAACAGAAACACACGTGAGCAACTTATCTGGAACATGTCGTATAGACCATAAACTTCCTAAAATGATGTGCAATGGCAAAATGCGTCACGTTACGACATGTATAGGTGCATTTTTCAACTAAAATCAAATTAAAAAAAATAAAAAAACCCCAAAACGAAGTGTTTCGGGTTAAAAAATTTACATTTTTAACCCCAAAGTGCGGCACTTTAATCCAAAGCGTCGTGTTTTGAGGTGTGGAAATAAGGTTTAGGGTGTGTGAATATCAAGGTCCTTTACATATCGTTTAATTTTCATATGGTTATATAGTGTAATCTATATTAATAAAAGTCAACAAGATCAATGAAAGTGACATCACATCAACCATGTTAAATGAAAGAGCAAAATGCAACCTGAAATTATTTAATCAATTACATTTATATTATGAAAATCATTTAATCACTTAACAATCTTGAATTTTGAATTAACTACTTTGCAGTATATATAAAATTCAAATTACATTAAAACACCTTATTATCAACTTTTTTCTTCCTGTAAATTTGAGCCTCCACTCTCTTAACACCTTTTTCCTGAAACCAAAACACATATTTTAATTTCCGTTATTGTAATACGTGTGAAATCAATATTCAACAACCTTTATTATGCTAATTCTTTTTTTCCTTTTCTCTTACCCTAATACAATGTAAAACTGAATGATTTTTTAACCCAAATAATTAAGGGATTTTTACATATTTCCCCCTCCTAAGCTTCCTTATTATGTATTTCCCCAACCCAAAAAATTAATTACATATTTCCCCTTTTTTGAGAAATTACCCAATTACCCCTCTTTATTTTAAAGAAATTACATATTTCCCATAATCTTTCATACGATTGTTTCATCTTCCTACCCAAACCCTACATCAGACGATCGTTTCACCTTCCCCTTCCATGTGTTCAGGTATTGTAACGCCCTGCTTTTCACACTTTCCATTTTAGCAAGTCTTGTTGTACTTTCCATTTTGGGAAACTTTCCATCTTCGGAAACCTTGTACTTGTATCGTTTATCATTTCAACTTGTAATATGTGACACCGATCATAATGAAAGTCATGTTTTATATCAATTATGTTCAATTTATACTTATTATGTCCAAATTATTCTTCTAATTACATATGTGGAACCCTAATTCGAAACTATGCGATAATACGTGAACTTAACCGATTTTAATGCATTTACATGCCATACTTGTATCTAATCGACAAATTTCATATCCCACACTTATTATACAACATTTTATACTTATAAACACCTTAAACACATTGTTTACTTACATTACTTGTACGTACGGAACTATGCTTGAAAACATGCTCATTCACACCCTAAAATGGTCCAAAAACACTTAACCCATTAAAGACATGGGATAGATGGACAAAACACCTAAACCAAGGATTAAAATATGAAAATTTGCTTCTGATAAGCCTTACAGACCACAAGGCTTCTTGCTTATGGTCCGTAAGCATGTCTGACGGGGGAAAACTTCAATCAGCCGCGAATTTTAACGGATCCACACACTTTAACCTCACCCAATCACCTCCAAACCTCCACTAAACACCTCCCAACCAACCCTAACTCATTCCCCTATAAAACCCAAGTACTTTGCAAGCATTTTCCACTTTGCTAATCCTCTGCAACTCTCTCAAATCAACCATAATCAGCTGATAATCTCAAGTTCGAGCAGATTGACCCTTCTTCACTAAAGTGAGCATAACTCACTCAATACTTGCTCGTTTTCCTCCATTCTTCTTCCCACTTTCTTGGATTAACCTTAGGAACATTTCCATTGGTTTTTCATGAAAAACCAAGCTCTGGAATGTCACGAAAAAGGCTCCAAAGTGGACTGTTACATTCTGTTTCATATAAACTTGTTTAACCTTTGTCAAACTTGAGTTATCTTATCTCAAACCTATGTCCTAATGCTCATAATCAAATGAATGATTAGTTGGGCTTGAAAACAAGGCTGATACATGTTAAATTAGAGATTAAAACCTCACAACTATTCTGTTTTAGCTAGGGTTTATACCCACAAGTAGTGTTCAAGTTTAATCTTGATGAATGTGTGATATTTGGACTAGCTTGGGCTATCCTTCATAAAAATCCACACTTTACTTGATGTTTTTCATTAGATTAGTTGTTTATTTCTTGTAAGTTCATGACCATCATTGTGTTTATGACACAAGTATAGTCGTGAACATTAGAGGTACCTAAATGGAAGCTTGTTCTTCTTACCCCATGTATGAATTCTATGGTGCAAAGAGGTGCCTAAATGGGGACTTTGATCTCCTACCTCATACTTTACTATTATTCTATATATTCTATGTATATATATATACCTAAGTAACAAGACTTAATGATAACTTAATAGTTACTTGTTAAGAAACATGTTAAATCATCCATGACCATGCACTTGTTACGATTCTAATGGATCTTTGAATCCATGAAAACACACCAACCCCTTAAGGTTTTAATAGTGTCAAGAACAAGTGTTATGTGTATAAGTTGATTACTTTTATAAGACTATTTTTATATTGTTCAAATTCCGAATCTATAATCTTCCATTACCATTCCAATACTTACACACCTTCGTTTACCCCATGTAGGGTAACCTCGGTGTTCCTTCCATCAATCTCCAACAACTCTCGGGAATATTCTTAGGAAGCTTTGCAAAACCGTGAGTATACTCAATCCCATTTTCTATTTTAAACACTTTGGGTGCAACATGTACATTATACAAAGCACAACACACAATGAAACTTGTTTACACACTCTATCCATTAACAACATGATACTTGTTATTATACTTGATTATCGCATGCTATGTTAGACTTATGTTATATTCTCATTAATTTTACTAGTCTACCTTAACAAATATAGCGCTATTGTTGATACACGATGTCTATTGTCTAGGTCTTGGATCGAGTCTGTGTGAATAGGGTTTGTAAATGTTAGATTTTGGAATATTTATGTGGTAATGACAACAAGTTCGACCGAAGTTGGTCAGCGCAGGACAAGTTTGGCCGAACTTGTCCTGGCCATGCCACATTCCAAGCGAAGTTGTTTGGCTATAATATGTGCCTTGGGTCTTTATCATTTGTAACTTTGCATTTCATGAGGCGAAGCTCTGTCTGTCTGGAGTCTTGAATGTAATATGATCTTGGACTAATAAACAGACATTTAAACAGTAAATCTTGTGTATTTGATTAACAATCACGTAATTTCCGCTTACGATGACTTTAGATAATAAATTAGGTTCCTAAGCAGTGGAGGAGCGATCCTAACAAGTGGTATCAGAGCCATGGATACCTAGTTTGCTGAAATCTACACAAGACACTCTCTATTTCTACCTATTTCTTTCATTTTTCTACATTTTTCCACAAAATGATGAATCTACGGTTAAAAATGGCTAAATTTTGAATATGTCATACATGATCACCTAATAACAAACCCTTGAAACTTTCAGATCAAAATTCAATCAATTGCAAAAAACCATGTTTCATAAACTCATTTTGGCCGAACTTATACTACGAGTTCGCCCGAAGTTGACATAAAATCACACATTTTGTTGGTTTTTAACAACTTCGCGTGAAGTTGTCAAGTTTTTCAAGGAACTTTGAACAAGTTCGCCCGAAATTGTCAAAATATTGCTGAAAATTGTCACAGGTTCGCCCGAACTTGACAAAAAGTGAAAATTTTCCTGGAATTTATCCCAAGTTCGCCCGAACTTGCTACAAAGTGAAATTTTTCTGAAACCTTGATACAAGTTCGCCCGAACTTGTCTGTTGCTAATCAACTTTCAAGTGTTTTTGAACGTGTTTCAGTTAAAGTTTTCTGTTTGACGAGATGGATGATTTTCATAATGCCTTTGCTACGACAGTGGCTCAGACCTCGACTTCAAATGCAAACGCAGTAAACCAAATGAATCTAGACAATGAAATGGGAACTTCTGTGAAGCCGCCCAAGTTGATTCGCATGGATGAATATGAAGGCTGGCGTAAAAAGTTCGAGAACTGGGTACAAGCTAACTTCTTCTACAGCTGGGTTGCTGTTCAGACCGGATACAAGTGGTCGGTTGATGAACATAACATGGATATTGCTTTATCAAAGTTTACACCTGAACTCAAAGATGCATATTCATGAGAAGAAGATGATAAGCTTGTTACAACAGTCAGTCAAGGAAGATATTATGATTTTGCTACCTGAATGTGATACATCGCAGAAGTTCTGAAATGCCTTGCGGGCTAAATATCAGGGTAGTGCTGAGATGATTAAAAGAAAGAAGGCTTTAATCAAGAAGGAGTTTGATATTTTCACGATGCTAAAAGGTGAAACCATGAAGCAGATGATCGATCGCTATTGTCATTTGATGGTTCAAATGAGAAGACACGATTTGAAAAGAACAGACGAATAGATAATTGACAAGTTAGCGGATGCGCTTCGTGAAAGGGACTGGATGACCTACTTAATGGTTTTGAAGAATGGTCCTGATTGGCCTCATTACAAGATAGCAGATTTCATTGATAAGCTAGAAGGTCATGAAATGGAATTACTAAAGATCGCCAAATCGAAGAATGCAAATGTTGTGCAAGACGTAGGATTGTACTAGAAAGGTGGTGTTCAGGATATTTCAAGTCCGAAGATTCAAACGGCGTTCAGTGTGAATGTAAATTCTTCGAATTAATCATTCCAAAATCAATCCAACACTCAGTCGAATTATAATCAGAGTTCTCTAAATACAGCATATTCAAGTACTAGCTCAAATTCTCCATTCCAGAACCAAACTAATCAGACAAATCATTCCAGTCCCGATTCAAATGTACTTCATTGCAACATTGCGGTCAATTATGAAGAACGTTTTCTCTGAACAAACAGCCAAATAGCACATGGCACTTCTTGCAACTGTGCTTGAATCATATGAAAGCTTAGTTGCGGGGAAGATTGGGAATCTAGAGATGACGGATGAGGATTACGACCAGGTTGATGAAGAGGAATTGGAATTGATGGATATCAAATGGAGCTTAGCATCGATTATCAAAAGAGTCACAATGTTTATCACGCTCACAGGAAGAGATATTGGAAATTCGAGCAATAAGCTTGGATTCGACAAAACAAAGGTGACATGCTTCAGATGCAGACAAAAGGGGCAGTTCAAACGCGAGTGCACAAATCAAGAAGATGTGGCAATCAAAGTCCTTTTGGAAACAACAACGACTATTACAAGAAAATCCTTGCAATACAAGTCATTTCCGAGAAATGTTCAAGTTGAAGTACAAGACGTTTCATCAAATATAAATGAAAAGGCTTTAGTTGTTGCACATGAGGATGAAGGGTTTGATTGGAATAAATACATTTCCAAGAAAACTAGTGTCGCGTTGATGGCCGAGATTGTGGAAGAGCCTGAGTCAATGGTTGATGATGCAGCTCTTGAAAATGCGATCCTAGAAGAATATTTGCAAAGATCAGAGGAAGAGGAGATGATCTATCACGAGACAAAGATGAAGAACATTATTCCTCCTAATCTTCAATCTTGTTTTGCAGGTTGCTTTGATGCTACAAATCAGGAACATGTGCTTGAAGAAAAGAAATCGGATGTTGAGGAGATCATCGATGTGACAAAGGAGATGATCAATGTGACAAAGGAGATGAATGAAGAAAACCTCACAAAGATTGCTGACAAAGCAATGATGGCCAATCTGAAAGAGGTAAGACAAGAAGTAAAGGTGATTGAGAAAGAAGTTGTGAAAGTGCAAATTGTGGAGGTTGAAAAACCTTGCACAAAGTGTACCAAAGCTTGTGAGCAGTGTGCTGAAAAATCATCTATCATAAGCGATTTAACAATGCATAATGAAAATTTTAAATTTGATTATCGCACAATGAAAGAAGCTTATGATAAGATGAAAGGCACTTACAGCATTGTTGAACAAGCTAATCTTGAACAAGGTGGTACAATTAGAATGTTAAAGGCAACGGTAATTGAAAAACAAGAAGCCATTAACATGTATATTAACAACATTGTTGAGCTAAAACATGAACTTCAAGAAACTAAAATTGAAACCGAACGGGTAAGACAGCTGTTGCTCAGTTATACGACTAACGCTTATGTCATTGATCACATTCTTCCAACAATTCCGTCGGAAGAAAATGATGTGAAGCCAAAAAGTAAGAAGCGTGGAGATTATAGCAATGTTCCACCTCCATTGTGCGCAAGTTACTGCCGCAAGAAAGTGGAAGGGATAGAGAAGGCACTTAATGTAACACTTTTATCAGAAACAAACGATAAGTTGCCTGAGAACATTGATATAATCTACACGACATCTAATGATGACAGTGAAGTTGTAGTGAAAAATGTGGTCGAAAATGTTTTGGGAAATGATTCTGATGATGGCAGCTTTGAAAGCGCCGACTCAAGTTTAGATAGTTCTGAATCACAATCTGAAAATGAATATTTCATTAGAAAATAGCCTAAGTGATGATCCTAACGTTGTAATGTACAAAGTTAAGGACTCTGATAGAATATATTTTGACGATAGTTTTCCGATTCGGAATGTGAAAGAAGATCAAATTGACAAACTATTCAAACTTGTTGAAGTATCGCCAGAAGATCTAGAGAAAAATGAAAAGAAATTTTACTCAAAATCCAAGAAAGTTTATAACAACTACCGAAGAAATGGTGTGATTTTCCAGAGAATAGGAGAGCGGGTTTGGGTTTAGAGGTAGAAGATGAACCGAAAAAGAAACAATCACCATTTCACGAATATAAAACCAAAAACATGAAATTCGTGTTTGGAACTAACACGGTTCAGGAGAAGGATTCGACTGGAAAGCAATCGAACGATGAATTTAAGAAAGAAAAAGAACTTCGTGATAAGGCTAAATCCACAAGTGGAGTAAAGACCACTAGTGGACAAACTATTAATTCTCGGACTTGCTTTAAACGCAATGAGGTTGGACACATTGCACGAAAATGTCCGAAATCAAAGCCTATCTATCAACGAAGAAAGAAAACTTCAGATGGTGAGAAATTTAAGCACCCAGAGATTGTGCCAATAAAGATCTTAAAACGAAATAATGAATCTAACATTGAAGAAACATCTAAAATTGAATCTAAAATTGAAAAATCTACTTTTGAAAAGGGTGAAACTTCGAAATCAAATGAAAACAAAGATTCAAAAGTTTATACCAAAAAGGCACGAATGAAATCTCAAGCTTGGGTTGCAAAGAAAACCTCATCATCATCTGAAAGTGCAAAGTCTGCATCAGTCAAAATTGAAAATGTTAATGAAACTAAGACTCATCAGAAGTTTCCGTTTGTTGATTTGAAAGTTCCTACTTATGATATCCCGAATCCACCCAAGACCGAAAAGGCTTGGGTTCCCCTCTTTAAATAGTTTCTTATGCATGTGTAGGGGCTCCCAAGATCCATCTTGTCAAAGTGGATTATGGATAGCGGAGCTTCGCATCACACGACTGGGATGCGTGCCTTACTCTACGATATTAAAGCAATCAATGGAGGGTGCGTGGGATTCGTGGGTAATAAAGGAGGTCGTATTGTTGCAGAGGGAAAGCTATCTAATGGTGTGGTGTCGTTTGATAAGGTCAACTATATCGCTGAGCTGGAAACAATCTTCTCAGTATTTCTCAGATATGTGATAAGCAGTTTACCACCCACTTCAACGACAAGGAGTGCATGATTATTAAACCGGGCTTTAAGATTCTAGAAGAATGGATTCTCATGCGTGCTCCTCAAGAGAATGATCTTTATGTGCTTGATATGAGTATTGCTATAACTACATCGAAGTTGGCACAGTGTTTAGTCACGAAGGCCACAGAAAAGGAATCGATACTTTGGCATAGAAAGATGGGTCATATTCACTTGAGAAAAATGAATCATCTGGTTCATAACAATCTCGTGGAAGGAGTGAATCTTAAAAGCTTTCACATGAATGGCAGTTGTGTGAGTTGCAAGAAAGGAAAGCAGGTTAAAAAGTCTCATCCAAGAAAGATTCTGAACTCGATAAAGCTTCCACTGGAGCGTCTGCATATGGATCTCTTCGGTCCAGTGAATGTACATAGTATATCTAGAGATCTGTATTGTCTTGTAGTAACTGATGATTACTCGAGATTTTGATGGGTATTCTTCCAAGAGAGCAAAGATGAAACGTTTGATAACCTAATGATACTCTTTAGGAAGCTTGAAAATATGTACTATCTTCCTATTAGACGAATTCGAAGCGACAATGGTACAGAATTCAAGAACAAACGTGTGCAAGAGTTCTGTAATGCGAAAGGGGTTCTTCATGAATTTAGTGCTTTGTATACGCCACAGCAGAACGGGGTCGCTGAACGAAAGAATCAAATGCTGATAGAGACAGCACGAACGATGCTTGCAGATTCAAAACTACCCGTGAGTTTCTGGAGTGAAGCAGTGGCTTCAGCATGTTATACGTTGAACAGGGTGTTAACTGTCAAACCTACCAAGAAGATGTGTTTTGAACTTCTTAACCAAAGAAAGCCTAATCTGGAATATTTGGAACCGTTTGGATCTCCTTGCACGGTTATTGATCCAGATGGAAAATTCGGTGCTAAGTCATTAGAGGGTTTCTTTTTCGGATATGCAAGTCCACTCAGACGAGTCTATCTTCCAAGTATGAAGCAAGTGGTTCTTGTTCAACATGTCGACTGTCGAAGGTATACAATGCCAACACAAAAGGCAAGTGATGCTTGGATGTTCAACTATGACAGTTTATGGAAATCTTTCGATCTTCCAGAAGAGCCGACTGACAAAGAAATAGCTGCTTTGTATTATTTGCATCAGTCTGCTAATCAAGAGCAAATTTCAAGGCCAATAGTGGTTAATCAACCATCTGTTGGTACATCTTCTTCTTCTGGTGAAGGTCAAAGTAATGTTCAAGCTGAGCCAGTTACACCTGTTGCAGAACCAGTGAATACTACTCCAGAACCTAATCTTTCTCAAGAGCATGATTCTGATTCTGATGAGGCTCCGACTTACGATCAAGATGGCGAATCCAGTTCTGATGAGGAATCTGAGCAGATCACTAGTTTGTTAAATCAATCTGCTGGCCTGAGTTCTAGAAATGAAGCATCGTCAAGCAATCCTCCTGTTGAATCAGTGGTCAATCTGAATGTTAACCATCTGGAGAGTACAGTTGATGTCTCTGATGAAGTGATGCCGAGATCTTATTCTTACCATCCATCTGACACTATTATTGGTGAACTACAAGCAAGAGTTAGAACGAGAAGTCAGATCAATAAAGCGCTTAGTTGTTTCTACACCAAGGTGGCTCCAATTCAAGAAATCTACTCTTATCGGTGTTTTATATCTCAAATAGAGCCAAAGTCAGTCACTGAGGCACTTGGAGATGAAAACTGGATTCTTGAAATGCAAGAGGAGTCACTACAATTTGAAAAATTGGGTGTATGGAAACTTGTTGATCTCCCGGCAAATCAAAAGGCGATTGATACTAAATGGGTGTTCAAATGTAAGCATGATGATCGGGGGTAATACTGCGAAACAAAGCTCGACTTTTTGTCAAAGGATTTCACCAACAAGAAGGTATTGATTATACAGAAGTGTATGCACCAGTTGCAAGATTAGAGTCTATCCGCATTTTCTTGGCGTTTGCGTCTTGGAAAGGTTTTAAGATGTACCAGCTTGATGTTAAATCAGCTTTTCTCTATGGCAAACTAAAAGAACAAGTGTATGTCAGCCAACCACCGGGGTTTGTCGATCCACTGAACAAGAAGAAAGCAATTCTCCGGGATAAAGCGTTGTACGGGTTGCATCAGGCCCCGAGAGCCTGGTACGAGCGTTATCTCAGCACCTAATTGGCAATGGTTTTACCAGAGGCACAGTGGATAGTACTTTGTTTACGAGAGAAGTTGGAAATCATCTGCTGATCGTACATATCTATGTGGATGACATCGTATTTGGTTCAACGAACGATGATCTATGCAAAGAATTTGAATCTATCATGAAGAAAAAGTTCGAAATGAGCTCGATGGGCGAAATGAAATTCTTTCTGGGATTGCAGGTTGATCAATTCCGGATGGTATTTTTATTCATCAAACCAAGTATGTTCATGACATTCTGAAAAAGTTTGAGATGGATAGCACGAAGCCGTTATCAACACCTCTGGCACTCAACCATGGAATCTACATCGACGAGCTTGGAACCAAAGTTGATGAGACTCTTTATCGGTCGACGATAGGATCATTGATGTATCTGATGGCATCTCGCCCGGATATCATGTATCCTACCTGCCTCTGTGCACGTTATCAGTCCAGTGCTAGAATATCTCACATGCAGATCGTGAAGCGGATTTTCAGATACTTGAAGGGATGTCCAATCACCGGCTTGTGGTATCCAAAGAATGACAACTTCAATCTGATAGGATATGCTGACTCGCTGTTGTGACAGATTAAACGCAAAGTCAACGACGGCTGGTTGCCAGTTCTTCGGAACACGATTAGTAACTTGGCAGTGCAAGAAACAAATTACGGTCACTCTCTCTACTTGTGAGGCTGAGTACATCTCAGCTTCCAGCTGTTGTTCACAACTTTTGTGGATCCAACAGCAAATGAGAGACTATGGATTGCAATTTCTTGACACTCCATTATATGTAGACAATAAGGCAGCAATCGATATAACTGAAAATCCAGTTCATCACTCTCGAACAAAACATATCGAGATTTGTTGCCACTTTATTCGTGATTGCTACGAAAAAAGATTGGTACGAATTGAGAAAATCCACACCGATGAACAAAAAGCTGATAACCTTTCAGCTTAACACGGTTTAAATACTTAATGAGGCTTAATGGTATGAAAAATCTTTTGACAGGTGCGGAAGCAGAGGTTGAATATGGATCGGACGACGAGTTCTCGTGATCCTCATTGGTGTGTTTATCTTTTAGGATTATATTTTCTTAAAAACTAAATATGTTTTTGATTTTAGGGGGAGAAATGAAACGAGAAAATAGAAAAACATATGAAAAATAAAAAAAGTACAAAAACATGAAAAAGACAAAAAGAATGTTGTGTCAAAAAGGAAATGATAGTACATCAGTGGACTATCACGGTATGCTAAGGATTTGTAAAGTTTAAAAAGTTTAAACAAGTGTTACTGTGGATGTGTCAATAGGATTTACACGTTCAGTCAATTGTTTCCGAGATATAAACTAAATTTTACAACTGCTTAACTTGTGGATTAACATCTCTCGAATATATGGACTTAGTACTCCGAAATTTTGTTTGAGAGATTGCCTGATTCTGAGATACGAGGTCTTTATAGATGATTGATATCTAGGGTATTATACAAGTTCTTCTGATTTTGCGTAAGCAATGGCCTAGAACTTCTATAATGCTTTTGCTAAAAACCCTAAAACTGCAGCAAACTTGAAAGAATCGAAAGATCTAATCACTTGCAGTCAAAAGATTCCATAATTGGAACAACACCTTAAAGTCGAGCCTTCATCTCTTTGTTGATACGGTGGTATTAACCTGAGCTCGCAAGGCTTCGCATAACCCAGATACAGATATCAATTACGCTATACTCACCTGGAAGATGAAATCTAGGGAATCTTGATACGGGAGTATATTCTGAGATGGGAACCATAGTTGAGTCAAGTTTCATATTCTAACTAAGATATCTTGGAACAATTGAGAAATGTGTCGAAGTTTAAGTGGATAAATATATCGACAATCTAGGTAAACGAGTTTAAAGTTTAAAGTCATCAAAAGGTCAACAGTACTGGTGATACGTCTCAAATCAGCTGATATGATCCTTAGACACGAATTCAAAAAATCATGTCTGTAAATATGTTTGTACATAGTTTATTTGATTACATATTTAAATCCAAAAAGATTTTCAATGTATTTTAGAATAAATTTTTGAAAATTCAAAAAGATTTTGTTTCTACATTGTTTTCAACAGCAAATGACGGAAAGCGGATCTTCGGAGTTCGGAATGGTGTAAATGGTGGGAAATCTTAATGACAACGGGTTGGGAGCTAATCTGTAAAATCAAAACACACGAAAAAATGATGAAAAGTTCATTAATTTGAAACTTTAATTTGAAGAAAACATTAGTTTGTTCATAACAGGTCAAACCGGGGTCATTAACTTGGACTTGGTAGACAAATCAGTTAACCAAGGTCATTAACTTGGACTTGGTCAACTGAGTGGATTTTCAAAACTGGTAAACTTGTCAAAGTTCAGGGTCTTAAGAGTAAAATCTGAAAACTTTGAAGTTAAACTTAAACAAGTTCGGCCGAAGTTGTTTTTGAGCTTTAATAATAATTCTTGACAACTTCGGGCGAAGTTGTGTGATGATGTGTTGAGTTTTTATATGGCAAGTTCGCCCGAAGTTGCCGATATATAAGTATCAACAACTTCGCTCATAGTTCACTTATCTGTGTGTGGTCATCAGAGAGCGAATTTGAGTATTCTGAGCGAACTTGCTAAAATACAATTGAAGTGTCGTTATTCGGCCCGTTTTAAGTCTTGATTAAGGTGATTGGCACACCTTCTTCAATGGCAGAGGTGAGTATGGACTGTTTGAACCTTGAATTTGAACGATTTGAACATGTTGGACTGAAACATGTTATAAAATGATAGATCTAGGGTTTGTAAGATAAAATTGAACGGTCACAAGTGTTTAAAAACACATTTAGAACATAAACAAACCAGAAAATTGAACATTGAATCATGTATACATGTTGCATTTTGGGTTGGAGAAGATGACAAGTTCGCCCGAACTTGTTGAGGTTGGCTTGAACCAACTTCGGGCGAAGTTGTCTAATAAAAAACAAGAATGTTTAACATAACTTCGAGCGAATTTTGTTTAGAAATTGAATAAAATGTATAAGATATGCAAGTTCACCCGAAGTTGTATAATACTGAAATGAAATTGCATGTGTTAAGTTCGAGCGAAGTTGTTTAAATCTGAAAAAAACTGAATGTGTCAAGTTCGAGCGAACTTGATGTTTGTGTTTGTTAAAAATTTGTAAAACTTGCTAATTGTTGATTTTTTCTATTTCGCAGAATATCCAGCTGTCGTTTTCAAAGTTTCACAACACTTGCGTGTCTCTGGATGAAAAGATATATCCTACACTGGCAGCTTTTTCAGATATTCCAGAGTTTATGGGTCGTATACCAATAACGAAGGCGATTACAGACAAGCATGTTGTTTATCGCTCTCATGTATACTTTTTCTGGAATTCAGCATCATTTGATGAAGCAACAAATGTAATCACTTCTGCTGTTCGTGTTGGCAATGAAGATAAAGAGATAAAGATTTGTGAAGCAGATATTCGAAAGGTTTTGGAGTTCACTGACAATACAGACGATCCTATAAGCTTCGAAGAAAGAATGGTCAAAGGTTGTTTCTTCCGGATGGGATACAAAGGGCATGCTAATGAAACCATGTTGAAGAAAGGCGGAGTTCCTCTTCCGTACAAGTTTCTTATACATGCTATTATTCACGTATTCAGCCAAATGAAAGCCAGTTTGGATGATATTCAAGATTATATGGCTTGTATGGTGACGGCATTGGTACTTAACAGGAAGTTCAACTTTTCTAAAGTTGTTCTCAAGTTTATGCCAAAGAATATGGGCAAAGATAGATTGGTGATGTATTCAAGATTCGTCCAAATGCTGATAGATGATAAATTTCAAGACATCGTAAAAGATCCAAATGATATTTTGTACTTAAGTCACATGGATGAAACCACTCTGAAGAAGCTTATGACGTTTCAGAGACAAGATTCTGCTCCGATTGCAAAACCAGTATTTGGTGCTATAGTTGAAGCTAATTATGTCTCACCACGTGACGATAAGTGGAGAACAGATGGTAGTGGAGATGATAAGGATGAGGATGAGCTGTTGAAAACATTCAAAGAAAAAAGAGGTGACTGGTATACAAAGAAAGTCGTTGAGAAGCCAAAGCGTAAAAGGGCGTTCAAGAAAGTTGAAACTATATTAGTAAACGAGCCTGATGTTGATCAAGAGAATCCTGAGAATGTTGCAGGATCCAGTGCACCAATGAATGTTGAAAATCAAGAGGTTGAAACTGGTATTATTGGTGGAGATCGAGATGATATTATTTCAACTACTTCTGACAAAGAAGATTCTATCGATTCTCCTGATACAAGTGAAGCAGTTCTAGTTTTACGAGCTGATGAAACGTGGGATATCACTAAAGAGAACGATCCTGAATGCATCGAATGAAGAAGGATTTGGGGGTTATGGAGGACTATAAGGATACTAGACCCGATGTGGCTAGTAAATTATTCAAAAGAAGATGTGAAGTGTCTATTCTTCAACAAAATTTGTTTTGATAAACGTGAAGAAGTTCAAGCCAAACAATACCAAGGTGTGATCAATGTATGTTATGCACATGGTATTAACTACGGGCATATGTGGCAGTCAAGGTGGCGAGAATTGGAAAATGAAGAGTTTCTGAAAGAAGAACGGCGTCTCGAAAAGATACATGAAAGGGATAGAGAGGCAAGGCTTAGAAGATTTCAGTTTATGAAGTGGGCACCTCCTACTAACCAAACGCCAATTCCTAAACAAGAGCCAAGACGAAATCCATACAAGAACTTCTTTGGTCGTTAGTGTCCAATTTTGAAGACAAAAGCTTTTGAAGACTGATCAAGACTACGACAATATCCAAGGGGGAGTCTGTTGATACATGATGTCTATTGTCTAGGTCTTGGATCGAGTCTGTGTGAATAGGGTTTGTAAATGTTAGATTTTGGAATATTTATGTTGTAATGACAACAAGTTCGGCCGAAGTTGGTCAGGGCAGGACAAGTTCGGCCGAACTTGTCCTGGCCATGCCACATTCCAAGTGAAGTTATTTGTCTATAAATATGTGCCTTGGGTCTTTGTCATTTGCATTTCATGAGGCGAAGCTCTGTCTGTCTGGAGTCTTGAATGTAATATGATCTTGGACTAATAAACAGACATTTAAACAGTAAATCTTGTGTATTTGATTAACAATCACGTAATTTCCTCTTACGATGACTTTAGATAACAAATTAGGTTCCTAAGCAGTGGAGGAGGGATCCTAACAACTATAGGAGTAACGCACCGCCTGTACACTTGTGGTATTGTTAAGTAAACTATATTTCACCCTCTTCGTTTCGACGATGTTTGGTAAACACGATTGTGTTAAACTTTGGATTGACATATAAGGACACATGTTTAGTATGTTCATAACAATTATATACCATGTTACCATGTTGGATATGAGTCAAATTTTATCACTATTATGCTATGTACAAAACTTGTATGCTCGCCAACTTTTTGTTGATGTATATTATTTTAATACATGTTACAGGAATCTAGTTGATGCCGTTGAAGAAATGCATTTAGGGTGGATTAGAAACACATGTAGATTTAATTTATTGTATTGTCTTTTGAAATTTTTGTATTTCCATTTAGAAAAATTGTATTATCATTTTAGTATGAATGAAATTTTGAGTTATTAAATATTTTCTCAAAGTAGTGTTATGACGTTTTGAGCAATTTGTTCGTCTCATCCCGATGTTTCCGCCATCGATTGGGGTGTGATAGATTGGTATCAGAGCCATAACTACAGGGAATTAGGAAAACTGCCATGCTCTTGACCTAGTCTATAGTTTAAGTGACCAAATTTTGACCATTCTTGATTCATACTTAAAATGTTAATTCTTCCTACTTTTCTTCTACCTTTTCTTTTGTCTTGAATATAAAATGTGTTTTCCTAAGACGCTTACACGAATTACACACTTGAAGACACTCATGTTACATCAACGAGACGATTTGCACCAAGATAGGCCCAATGGCCCGTAATTTTTGGTGAAATCCCTCAATCCGCGTATCCTATTTTACACGAAGTTACGCCATCAAGTTAGGACTGATATCCACATCTTGATGGAAACTTCCATTTCAAACTCTAGTGGACCCTTACCAACGAGTCGGAATTCGCTCCTTGTTTGGTAAGTACCAACCACATTTAGGGTAAGATGTTATCAAGTTAGGGGTGAGACCCGCACCTTATTAACTAGTCCCATTCCTCGATTTTCAATCTCGCCAAAGTCTCCAATTTTCGATCGACTAGGGACATGTAGTAACTGGAAGGGTGAATACCATTAGTCGCTTCTCGGTGAGAGTATTCTACCTATTAGGCCAAATCATGTTTCCCTAACTTGAAAGCATTTTCGACCCACTTTGGAATAGTCGACGTTTCTCTACCTGAAACATTCCAATGTTTTATTGAGCCTATCTTTTATGATAAATCAATTTCAATGTGTTTTATACTTTGAACGTTCGTAAGCTTCGATTCAATTACACAAGTTGCACTTCCCTCGCAATCTCAAACAATAATAATCCTTCGTGAACAAACTAAATTTACAATCTTTCATCTCAATATTTGTGATTATACAATGTGAATTCTTGTTTTGCCAATGTAAACTATTTGAAACTATGTGTTACATGTTACATGCTAAATTATGCAAATTGACTTTTCTCAAAAAACATTATGATCAAGTCTCATCTTTTATCATCAACGTTGTAGATGTCTTCCAACCGCTTCTCCAACTCTAAGAGGAACTCCAAGTCGAACTCAAGCAAGAAAATGCTTGCGTTCATGGCTAAGCATATGGCTCAAGTTATCCCCGACATTGTGAGCAAGATTAACGCTGGTACCCCCAATTCATCGGTCGACTCCAAAGACGTCCAGCCTAAGCCTACCTCTTTCAGCTACAAACATTTCGTTTCCTGTAACCCTAGGCCATTTACTAGCAATGATGGTGTCACCGCAATGCTCGAGTGGTTCGAGAGCATTGAAGTGACATTCATCAACAGTGAATGTCCCGAGCATTTGAAAACCCGAAGTGCAACGGGCGTCCTCCAATCACGAGCCCTTGAGTGGTGGACGAACGAGTGCAACCTTCGCTCCAATGAAGAAGCCTATGCCCTCCCTTGGCTCGAGGTTAGGGAAATGATGATGTTGGAATTATGTCCCCCCCACGAGCAAGAAAGGCTCGAGGAAAAATTCTGGCACCTCCGTCAAGTGGGTGACGATAACCTCGCGTACACCACTCGCTTCAAACAACTAAGCATCATCATTCCTAGCCTCGTAAACACTCCCGAACGAGCGATCAGGAAATACCTCAACGGTCTTCCTCCCGCCATTCGTGACGCCATTCAAGCCTCAAACCCGTCAACACAGAGTTGTGTTATCGTCTAGCCACTGGTATCAACAATAACCGCGTGCGAGATAAGCTATCCAAAACCCCCATCTCCACCAAATCAGCCAACCAAGCCACCACCGAACCCAGCGAACCCAAGTCTTAACCGCGAAACAACAATGGCAAGAAACGAAAGTTTCAAAACCAGAGTTGCAACGCAATTACACCGGCTGTTAACCCAAATCCCCCGCAACAACCCGCTAGAAAACCGTACATTAGGACTCAACCTAAGTGTACCATTTGCCATCACCATCACGCAGCCAACATCGCATGTCACCATTGCACCGATTGCAACCGGTTCGAACATGTGAGCGCCGCATGCCGAAGTGATCCTACACCACAAGGCAACCAAAACCAGCAACCTCCGCAAAACCAAAACCGTCAGAACCCTGCCAACATGTTCGAGCCTGCTACAAATGTGGTGATCCCACCCACCTTCGTCCTCAATGTCCTCAATACAATCAAAAACAACCGCAACAGCCTCATGGACGCGCCTTCAACCTCAATGCCAAACAAGCGCAAAATGACAATGAAGTCGTGAACGGTACGTTTCTTGTAAATGGTCTATATGCTTCTTTACTATTTGATACTGGTGCGGATAAGAGTTTTGTATCCGTAGAATTCGAACTAATGATAAAATGTACACGTTCTAAGCTTCCAAAATCTTTCAACGTCGAAGTTGCCAATGGTAAGTCCATCACTGTTGACTCCGTTCTTCGTGATTGTTTTCTCACTCTTAACGACCATGTGTTTTCTATCGATCTCATACCTATGCAATTGGGTAGTTTCGATATCATAGTAGGTATGGATTGGCTTTGTAAGAACCATGCTGAAATTGCTTGTCATGAAAAGTTTGTTCGATTACCTCTTCCGTCTGGTGACACTTTGCACGTCTATGGAGAAAGACCCTCAAAAGGTCTCAAACTCATGTCATGCACCCAAGCAAACAAGTACTTACGTAAGGAGTACTTTGCCTTTTTAGCCCACATTGTGGAAGAAAAAGGCAAGGGAAAAGACGTAAGTGATGTCCCGATGGTGTGTATTTTCCCGACGTTTTTCCCGAAGACCTTCCTGGTCCTCCTCCTCCTCATTCAGTTGACTTTCGCATCGATCTCATTCCTGGTGCTACGCCTGTCGCTGAATCCTCTTATCGCCTAGCTCCCTCGGAAATGCAAGAGCTATCTAGCCAACTTCAAGAACTTCTTGACAAAGGTTTTATACGCCCTAGTACTTCTCCTTAGGGTGCTCCCGTTTTATTCGTCAAGAAGAAGGATGGATCCTTTCAAATGTGTATCGATTATCTTGAGCTCAATAAACTCACCGTCAAAAATCGCTATCCTCTTCCTCGCATCGATGACCTTTTTGATCAACTCCAAGGCGCAACTTGTTTTCCAAAATCGATCTTCGTTCTGGTTACCATCAACTTCTAGTCCTCGAAGAAGATTTCCAAAAAACCGCCTTTCGTACTAGATATGGTCACTACGAATTTGTAGTTATGCCATTCGGTTTAACGAATGCACCCGCGGTCTTCATGGACTTAATGAATCGGGTGTGTAAGTTATACTTGGATCGCTTTGTGATCGTGTTCATAGACGATATTCTCATCTACTCCAAGACACAAGACGAGCACCAACGACACTTGCGTCTTATTCTTGAACTCCTACGTCGCGAACGACTCTGCGCAAGTTCTCCAAGTGTGAATTTTGGCTAAAGGAAGTTCAATTTCTCGATCATGTTGTGAACGAGAAAAGCATTCATGTTGACCCCGCTAAAATCGAAGCTGTAAAGAATTGGGTCGCTCCAAAGTCTTCGTCCGAAATTCGTCCTTTTCTTGGTCTAGCGGGTTATTATCGTCGCTTCATTTTGAATTTTTCAAAAATCGCCGTTCCTCTCACATATTTGACTCAAAAAGATAAACCTTTTGTTTGGGGTTTTGAACAAGAGGAGTCTTTCCAAACGCTCGAGGACATGCTTTGTAATGCTCCTATCCTCGCTCTTCCCGACGGAAACGACGATTTTGTTGTGTATTGTGATGCATCAAACCGAGGTCTTGGTTGCGTCCTTATGCAACAAGACAAGGTTATCGCTTATGCTTCAAGACAACTCAAGATCCATGAGAAAAACTACACTACGCACGACCTTGAACTTGCTGTAGTTGTTTTTGCATTGAAGATATGGCGACACTACCTTTCTGGTATCAAGTGTGTGGTCTTCACCGACCATAAGAGCCTTCAGCATTATCTTCAATCAAAAGGAACTCAACATGTGTCAACGTCGATGGGTAGAGTTGCTCAACGACTATGAATACGAAATTCGCTACCACCCTGGTAAGACGAATCTTGTGGCCGACGCTCTAAGTCGTAAATCTCATGCAAAGAGTATCCACTGTTTCCATATCCTAAGTAATCTTCAGGACCGAATTCGTAAAGCTCAAGACTCGTCCGTTAACGAGAACAACATATACAACAAGATGCAGTGTGGTGCTGAAGATCAGCTTAAATCTAAGTCTAATGGACTCCTTCATTTTCGCAATCGCATTTGGATTCCCAATCGTGACAACCTTCGAGATTTCATTATGAAGGAAGCTCACAAATCTCGATATTCCATTCATCCAGGTGCCGATAAGATGTACCAAGATCTTCGTATGTCTTATTGGTGGCCTAGCATGAAGAAGGATATCACCACCTTTGTCTCGAAGTGTCTCACGTGTTCCAAGATGAAAGCTGAACATCAACGTCCTTCTGGTTTACTCGTACAACCTGAAATTCCAGTTTGGAAATGGGAGAGTATATCCATGGACTTTATAACTAAACTCCCTCGTACTACTTCGGGTCATGACAGTATTTGGGTCATCAACCGTTTGACCAAATTCGTGCACTTCCTCCCCATTTGTGATGATTATAAAGCCGAGAAATTGGCTCGTATCTACACGGATGAAGTCATTTGTCGTCATGGTATCCCCATTGACATCATCTCGGACCGTGATGATCGTTTCACTTCGCGTCTTTGGCAAACCTTCCAAAAAGCTCTCGGTACTCATCTCAATCTTAGTACCGCCTTTCATCCTCAATCCGACGGTCAAACCGAGCGTACCATCCAAACTCTAGAAGATATGCTTCGTTCTTGCGTAATCGATTTTGGTGGCAATTGGGATTCACATTTACCATTGGTAGAATTCTTGTACAATAACAGTTATCACGCTAGTATTCAAATGGCACCATTTGAAGCATTATATGGCCGAAAATGTCAATCACCTATCTGTTGGCACAAGATTGGTGAAGCTCAAATCACTGGTCCCGAACTCATACAAGAAACAACAGACAAGGTCCTGCAAATACGTGATAAACTACTCAAAGCTCGAAGTCGTCAAAAGAGTTACGCTGACAAAAGACGCAAACCTTTGGAATTCAATGTTGGTGATCAAATTCTTCTCAAGGTATCCCCTTGGAAGGGTGTAGTTCGTTTTGGTAAGAAAGGGAAACTCGCACCTCGCTACGTAGGTCCTTTCAAAATTCTTGAAAGGATTGGCAAGGTTGTGTATCGAATGGACTTGCCTGAAGAGCTCAACAACGTTCGTCCTGTCTTTCATGTTTCGAATCTCAAAAAGTTCCTAGCTGAAGAAGGACTTCAAGTCCCACTCAAAGATCTTCAAATCAACGAGACTTTGCACTTTGTGGAGAAACCTGTTGAGATCATGGACCAAGGAGTCAAGCAATTGAGGCGCAGTCAAATTCCTATCGTCAAGGTTCGATGGGAAGGAAAACGTGGCGCTGAGTTTACTGGGGAACTCGAAAGTGATATGAAGACTAAGTATCCGCATCTGTTTGTTGCGTCTTCCTAAATTTCAGGACGAAATTTCCTAAAGGAGGGGAGACTGTAACGCCACGCTTTTCACACTTTCCATTAGCAAGTCTTGTTGTACTTTCCATTTTGGGAAACTTTCCATCTTCGGAAACCTTGTACTTGTATCGTTTATCATTTCAACTTGTAATCCGAGACGCTGATCATAATGAGAGTCATGTTTTATATCAATTATGTTCAATTTATACTTATTATGTCCAAATTATACTTGTAATTACATATGTGGAACCCTAATTCGAAACTATGCAATAATACGTGAACTTAACCGATTTTAACACATTTACATGCCATACTTGTTTCTAGTTGACAAATTTCATATTCAACACTTATTATACAACAGTTTATACTTATAAACACCTTAAACACATTGTTTATACTTACATTACTTGTACGTACGGAACTATGCTTGAAAACATGCTCATTCACACCCTAAAATGGTCCAAAAAACATTTAACCCCTTAAAGATATGGGATTGATGGACAAAACACCTAAAACCAAGGATTAGAATATGAAAATTTGCTTCTGATAATCCTTACGGACGGCAAGGCTTCTTACTTACGGTCCGTAAGCATGTCTGACGGGGAAAAACTTCAATCAGCCGTGAATTTGCACGGATCCACACACTTTAACCTCACCAAATCACCTCCAAACCTCCATTAAACACCTCCCAACCAACCCTAACTCATTCCCCTATAAAACCCAAGTGCTTTCCAAGCATTTTCCACTTTGCTAATCCTCTACAACTCTCTCAAATCAACCATAATCAGCCGATAATCTCAAGTTCGAGCAGCTTGACCCTTCTTCACTAAAGTGAGCATAACTCACTCAATACTTGCTCGTTTTCCTCCATTCTTCTTCCCACTTGCTTGGATTAAACTTAGGAACACTTCCATTGGCTTTTCATGAAAAACCAAGCTCTGGAATGTCAAGAAAAAGGCTCCAAAGTGGACTGTTACATTCTGTTTCATATAAACTTGTTTAAACTTTGTCAAACTTGAGTTATCTTATCTCAAACCTATGTCCTAATGCTCATAATCAAATGAATGATTAGTTGGGCTTGAAAACAAGGCTGATACATGTTAAATTAGAGATTAAAACCTCACAACTATTCTGTTTTAGCTAGGGTTTATACCCACAAGTAGTGTTCAAGTTTAATCTTGATGAATGTGTGATATTTGGACTAGCTTGGGTTATCCTTCATAAAAATCCACACTTTACTTGATGTTTTTCATTAGATTAGTTGTTTATTTCTTGTAAGTTCATGACCATCATGGTGTTTATGACACAAGTGTAGTGGTGAACATTAGAGGTACCTAAATGGAAGCTTGTTCTTCCTACCTCATGTATGAATTCTATGGTGCAAAGAGGTGCCTAAATGGAGACTTTGATCTCCTACCTCATACTTGAATATTATTCTATATATTCTATGTATGTATATATATATATATATATCTATATATATATATATATACTTAAGTAACAAGACTTAATGATAACTTAAATATATATATATATATATATATATATATATATATATATATATATATATATATATATATATATACCTAAGTAATAAGACTTAATGATAACTTAATAGTTACTTGTTAAGAAACATGTTACATCATCCATGACCATGCACTGGTTACGATTCTAATAGATCTTTGAATCCATGAAAACACACCAACCCCTTGAGGTTTTAATAGTGTCAAGAACAAGTGTTATGTGTATAAGATGATTACTTTTATAAGCCTATTTTTATATTGTTCAAATTCCAAATCTATAATCTTCCATTACCATTCCAATACTTACACACCTTCGTTTACCCCATGTAGGGTAACCTCGGTGTTCCTTCCATCAACCTCCAACAACTCGCGAGAATCTTCTTAGGAAGCTTTGCAAAACCGTGAGTATACTCGATCTCATTTTCTATTTTAAACACTTTGGGTGCAACATGTACATTATACAAAGCACAACACACAATGAAACTTGTTTACACACTCTATCCGTTAACAACATAATACTTGTTATTATACTTGATTATGGCATGCTATGTTAGACTTATGTTATATGCTCATTAACTTTGCTAGCCTACCTTAACAAATATAGCGCTATAGGAGTAACGCACCGCCCGTACACTTGTGGTATTGTTAAGTAAACTATATTTCACCCTCTTCGTTTCGATGATGTTAGGTAAACACGATTGAGTTAAACTTTGGATTGACATATAAGGACACTTGTTTAGTATGTTCATAAAAATTATATACCATGTTACCATGTTGGATATGAGTCAAATTTTATCACTATTATGCTATGTACAAAACTTGTATGCTCGCCAACTTTTTATTGATGTATATTATTTTAATACATGTTGCAGGAATCTAGTTGATGCTGTTGAAGAAATACATTTAGGGTGGATTAGATACACACCTAGATTTAATTTACGAATTTTGTTTCATGTTGTATTGTATTTTGAAACTTTTTGTATTTCCATTTCGAAACATTGTATTATCATTTTCGTATGAATGAAATTTTGAGTTATTAAATATTGTCGTAAAGTAGTGTTATGACGTTTTGATCAATTTGTTCGTCTCATCCCGATGTTTTCGCCATCGGTTGGGGTGTGATAGGTATGTTGTGGCTTTTTGTTGGGTTTGTAGGTTGTATTTGAATATTGATATCAATCTCCATCAGCTTGTTTGCTATGGATATGAATATATTGATATCGTTTGCTGTGTATTAGAATATTAATATCAATCTCCATCAAATCCTTAGGTTGTATTTATCGATTAAAGCACTTTATGGACAATTAAATATGAAATTTTGACAAAGTACGATTTATTGCTTTTTGACTGAACAACTATACACAATTTATGCATATTATATATATGTCCTTTTCACTTCAAGTAGCAAAATAAATGATGCATATTATATAAATTGGTTATAGTTTGAATATGGATTGTACAGTTGTATATGATGCACTTTTGCACAGTTATTAGGTGATAATATGGATTATATGGTTTCTTTTTATTTGTTAGGTGATAATATGGAAGATATGGAAGATGATAATATAAATTATACGGAAACCAACTCATTTACACCAACTTGGGATAATGGGGCAGAATCATCAATACTTCTTAATAATGTTGTTGGTCAAGGATTAACCAAGTACAAGATAAAATTAAAATGTGGAGGTTATTTTATGTTAGCTAAGAACTCGTTTAGAAAACGCTATTGTTTTGGTTTTCAACAATGTCTTTACAAATACAACTTTGATGATTTGATTGAAGAGGTTGCCACTCATTATCATTCGGATACGGAGCCTTCTTTTTCACTTTTTTATATTGATAAATAGCCTACTAAGAAATAATTTGTTAAGGTTGATTCTCATGACAACTTTCAGTTGATGCTTAGTATGTTTGAAGTTGAAAAAAGAATTAACCGTTTTTCTGACAACGAATAATAATGTCGAGCCAAGTTCGGTGCAAGAAAGGTAAATGTTTGTTTTGATGCACTTTACATATGTTGTACAAATAACCGGGATGATGTTCATAAGAGTTTTACATGTTTTACAGGGAATCGGATGATGCCCATGATGAAGAAGATGATGAGTGTAGGTCCGTTGTACGGATCGTTCCGGTCCTAATTTGGCTAACCTAATGTAAACGTGCGGAATCCGTTAGCATAGGCGACATTGTAGACAAGTTTGTTAATGTTTAACACCGTTTCATTAATGTATAAACGTTACAGATCCTGGAAACACTTGGACAAAGCTTCGCCGTCTCTGTGCCAAAATCACTGAAGTTTTAAATGAAATCACCAAGGATCCTATTTATATACTTAGAAGTTCGCTGGAGAGTATGGAAGTTCGGGCGAACTTGACCTAGTCAAGTTCGGCCGAACTTGACATCTCACATCAAATCTCAAGCGAACTTGACTCCAAACTAACTTAAATACGCCTAGTTTCTAACAGATTAAGCTCTAATCACTCAGATTCGATATATAATGACGTAGCCAACAGACATATGCACTAACAGACTCCCCCTTGGATGTTGTCGTAGTCATTTTCTCTCGTAGACATTTGTCTTTGAATAAGCTCCTGAGTCTTTATCATTCTCTTGATCTTTAGTCTTGAATAATTTTAACATCTTTGATCTTCAATTTTTCTCTTGTCTCTTGAGCTTGTCTTGATAAAACTTTAATCACCATGCTCCCTCTTGCTTTGAGCTTTCTGGTATCTTCAATCAACAAGTTTTATCTAGCTCCCCCTTAACATCTACTTCCTGTTTCAAAGTTCCTCAAACATTCAAATAAACATTTCAGATTCAAACTTTGAAATTTCTAACCATCAACATTTCAAATTTTAATCTTCTGTCAATTTTTAAACCCTCTCAGTTATTCAAGTCCAAATTAATGACCTTGAATATCTGATTTATATCAAGTTCAACTTAATGATCTTGATCAAACGTTTTGACACAAAACTGACACATTTATTCAAATGTAAGTTTCAACTTTATGAACTTTTAAACTTTTCAAATCAATTTTCAAAAGGTTTTTAAATTTTGTTCAGCAACTCTAGACTTTGAAAATCAGCTTTCATCATCAGTGGTCGAAACTAAAAGATAATATAATCTTTTGTTTTTATGAAATGAATATCAAACACTAAGAATTTATAAACATATTTACAACCATATTTTTGTTGAGTTTGTGGTAAAGTATCATATCAGTTTTTGAGACATATCACTAGTATCGTTGACCTCTTCATAACATTAAGTTTTAAACAAATTTACCTAGATTGTCGATATGATTGTCCATTTAAACTTTGACACATTTCTCAATTGTTCCAAGATATGTTAGATAGATTTAAGAAACTTGACTTAACTATGGTTCTCATCTCAGAATATACTCCTGTATCAAGTTTCCCTAGATTTCATCTTACAGGTGAATATAGCGTAATTGATATCTGTATCTGGGTTATGCGAAGCCTTGAGAGCTCAGGTTAGTACCATGTACCGACAGAGAGATGAAGGCTCGACTTATAAGGTAGTGTTCAAAAATGGAATATTTTTGTACTGCAATTGTAGTATCTTTCAATATTTTCAATTGAATGCAGTTTTAGGGGATTTTTGCAAAAGCATTATAGAAGTTCTAGGCTATTGCTTCCGCAAAATCAGAAGAACTTGTATAATACCCCAGATATCAATCATCTATAAAGACCTCGTATCTCAGAATCAGGCAATCTCTCAAATAAAATTTCAGAGTACTAAGTCCATATATCAGAGAGATGTTGATCCACAAGATTAAGCAGTTGTAAAATTTAGTTTATATCACGGAAACAATTTACTGAACGTGTAAAGCCTATCGACATATCCACTGTCACACCCCGACCCGCAACGGAAAAGGTGATCGGGGCATGATTGGGTTTTCATCAAAGCTCATGACCTTTATTATAATGTTTCATATTTATTATTATAATTTAAAGGAGATCATACAATCAAATCATACAAATACAACATGTTCTATACATCTATCTAAACTTCATTATTTTTCTTCTAAGGCACTTTCCTATGTGTTCCTTGCTTCATCCTGTCCACCTGTATCATGTGTAAAAATGGTTTTTGGATCAACAAAAGTTGGCGAGTGAACCTTGTTAGAAAACATTTATTATTTATTTCTTGTTGTATTTAATATGGAAAATTGTGCAATAATCATATGTGAGCAAACGTAAATAATCATACAATAACAAACAACAACGAACAATAACATACAATAACAAACCATAACATACAATAACAAACCAACTTGCATGAATATATAACATGAATGAAACTGTATATGTTGGCAACGTCACGTTCACGCTCATAATGTAATGGGGAACGGACGGCCTATGATAAATGACTGTGCGATCAAGGCTCAATCAAACGGAGCCGATCGTATGTTGGCAACGCCTGGTTCACGCTCATAATGTAATGGGGAACAGCTCAACGCTCATAATGTAATGGGGAGCGGCGGCCTATGATAATGTATGTACTGAAAATGATAAATTTAATCTAAACAATAACCACACAAACAGTTGATACATGTTGAACACACATTTGTTCATGGATATGATGGATGCACAATAGTTTAAATATAATAAATAATAAGACACATGACACCCCAAAAACGTGATTAAAACGGGGAATTTGTAGAGATTCACTCACATTGGGTGCGTTCTCTTGATGATGTTGGATGCGCACGAGTTTAGAGAGTTGATCGACGAGGAATAACTAACCTAGTTAATAACGAAAAGGTATGGTAAATAAGTGGATTTTATTAACAAATTTTAATAGGATTTTTGGATATATTTTTGTGAGTTTAAGTCTATTTTCTAACTTTAAAAACGTTATTTTTAAGTATTTTTAATTGATTTTTAAATTAAATAAATAAATAAAAATAATAAAAAAATGTTGACTTTTGACCGTTGACCATAACTGTTGACCGTTGACCGGTTCGATTATGAATATTATTGCACTGAGTGAGACTCGAACCCGTGACCTCCCGTACGCGTGCACGCAGCTCTACCAACTGAGCTACGTGTCTAACCCGAAATATTTCTGTTTTTAATTATATTTATACACTATTTAAGTTAATCCGAAAATCATTTATTTTAAAAAGGATTTAATTGTATCGACTCGGTGTTCTCCACAGGTCTCGAACCCGGGACCTGTGGTTTAGTTTGGCACACAGTCCACCGCTGGACTGTGTGTCTAACTTGGTAAATATTCCGGTTTTTATTATACTTAACAGTTAACTGCGAGTGGATCCGGTTCAGTTTAAAAAAGAACATTTTTATTACCGAGAATGTGCGTGTGTCAAGGATCGAACTCGGGACGTATGCGTATTGTTTGCACACAGTCCACCGCTGGACTGTGTGTCTAACCCGTGTATAATACCGATTTTAATTAATCTTATAATCATAATAGACTTCATCTTCTTCGTTCAAAACACAGACAACGGTTAAACCAACTGTTTCTTGTTTAATTAGGTTAACGAATACTATGAGCAATTGAAAGGTATTGAACAGAAAGGGTTTGGGGAAAGAAAGTACCGGAACAGGTCGTCTTTTTCAGAACTCCGGCAAAGATCGTCGGCTCTGTTTTGTGAGCTTCCTCTGTTCGGGTCAAATAACAGTTTTGATTGATTAGATATAAAATTGAATTACTGAGCGACGATTATCAGGATGTTTAGATGATCATACCGATTAACAGCGAGATTCTGGAAATTCCAGAAGTTTTCCGGCGAAAACAAAAAATCCGGCAACGTCGTCTGGGGTTGATTCTGGGTGATGGAGTGATGTTAGAATTGGTCTCACAATGGAATGAAATAGAAAAAGTCGAGGTATTTACCGTGTTGATGAAAGTCTCGGTTTTCCGGCGACTTGCAGAGAATTCCGGCGATGTTCAAAAAGTAATTCTGACGACCAGAAAATAGAGTAAATGTGAAATTAGAAGCTCTGGGAATGTAATTGAGTCGCAAGATGAGGATTTTGTTGAAGTAATTCCAGAAATAAATGTTTTCGGTTATAAAAACCAAACATCGCCTGAATTCAAGTTCATTAACGACTGAACTGATTTAAGATGTCGGTTTATCGGTTATGTTCAAGATTCCGCGAGCACTCAAACGTCTTGGACGGTTTGAAAGCCGATATCGGTTTCAGTTGGCGCAACAGGCTGATTCTCAGTTGTAGATATGATTTAATTGTTTCCTAGAACTCACAAAAACATCAAGTGGCGGAGTGTTATGTGTGCGCGAGTTAAGACTTTGAGGTTACCCGGCTGACCCGGGTTCGAAACCCGGCATCAGCATTTAATTTTTATTTCACTATTTTTAATACATTTTCAAATATAAATTTTATTTTCTAATATACTTATTAATTATGTATCGTTTAAAATTAATTTAAGCATTAAATACGCAACGAAATTTTTAACTGGTTGTTCGGTTAATAAACGAAGCGGGTTTGGTTAACCCGGTTTTTTGACGGATGTTACATCCACAGTAAGACTTGTTTATCACTTTAAAACTTTTACAATTGCTTAGCATACTGTGATAGTCCACTGATGTAAAATCATTTCCTTTTTACACACAAAACACTTTTTGTCTTTTTCAATGTTTTTGTACTTTTCGTATTTAATATGTTGTTGGATTTTCTGAAAATTTTTTCTCCCTCTAAAATCAAAAACATATTTTAGTTTTTTAGAAAAACATTGAGCAAACTAATGAGAATCACTTCAATTCTCCATCCATTACTGCTTCACAATTTCTTTTAAATCATCTCCCCCTCATGATGACAAAAACCTTGACACCTTTGTGTTTGTCTTGTTCAACAGTGAAGGTTCTGTGAAGTTTTTCAAATTTTCTTCAAAAATTTGTAAAATTTTCAAGTAGACGTTATTAAAACATGTTTTCGAAAAATTTTCTCCAAAAATTTTCAAAATTTGTAAAGTAAACTTTATTTAAAATGTAATAAGGCCTTTATGTAAAACTTGATAACCCGGCCCGTCTTCAAAGTGTGCCACGGAACTCCATTCTCAGTAATTTACTTTCTTCTCAGAAGTTTCTGTACAAAAATTCAAACAGTTAGTTGAATAGTGACCCCAAACCTTTGCAGTATTATGTGTTATTCCTTCAACCTTAATTTTTACTTTCTTTTCGCAATCAGATTTATCTTGGACTTTCTCAAGTTTCGGAAAGTCCTCTAAACTTTCAATTTTCACCGATTGTGTAAATTCTTTTCCTTTCACCAACCATGTTTGATTTTTCATAAAAGCTTTCTTGAAATACAATGTAGAAACTTTTTGTTCACTACGATTCGAGGATTCACTAGTTTCAAAATTTGAAAACTTAGTAATAACTGGTTTTACCTTGTTTGTAGTTTCTGTACATTGTTTCAAAACCTGAGTTGGTATTCCATATTTTTTGTTATCAATATGAGCAGTATTAGGTTTAATTTGTAAACATTTACTAGCAATGTGTCCAGTTATTCCACATTTATGACACTTCCTGTTCTCATATCGATCTTTTCTATCAAACCATACACTCAAATCATAACATTGATTTGATGTGTGGTAGCCATCTTTCCTGCTTCTCCTGCTCCTTTGATTTGACGTTGAAGCACTGTGGTCTGACCTGCACCACTTATTTTCAATTTTTTGTGAGTTTTGTTTTTCAAATTTGTTTGAATTTTTATAATGATTGGATGATTGTTCCGATGAGCTTTTATTTTTGTTTTAAAAACTTTTAAAACTTTGTTTTTGTTCTTCATTCTGCTTAGAAGGTTTTTGTGTTGAGCATTCACCTTTTTCAGTAGATTGTAGAACAGTTTCTTGAAATTTTTCTTTTAGTTTTAAAAATATTTCATGTTTAACATTTTTTCACTTTCATCATCGGTATTATCGTCACAATCTTCAATTATGACATCGTCATAATTTGTAACAATGTTACTTATTGAAATTTCCTTTTTATTATTATTGATCGGTTTTGGACATATATGATCTAACTTTAATGAGGAGGTCACAAAACCTTTCAATAATTTTTCTGAATTAACAGCTTTATTTTTAACTGTCTCAACTTCTTTTTCAAGTTGAGCAATTTTCTCAATATGAGAATTTATTGCTTTTTGATTTTCTATATTTAATTTTTCAAAAACAATTTTTCATTTTAAAACATCTTTATTTCATTTTGAAAATCTACTAACATTTGTAATTTTTCATTTTCTAAAATTTTTATTTTGTTTTCAAAATTCTTTTCATTTTCTTTTAACGTTTTATTTTCTAATCTCAAACTCTTTAAATCATTTGACATTATCTGCCTGATAATTGTCTACATCATAGACCAGGCAGACTGGTTTAGAACTTGAAGACTCATTTGTGGATATGCTAGAAACTAGAGCTTCGCAGTTCTTAACCACTATACTCTCTTGAAACTTATTCTTCAGAGATGTCCATAATTCTTTCACAGTCTTGTATTCTAGTAAAAGTATCAGGATGTCTTCCTTAACCAATTGCTGGATAAGATTAATCATTTTCTTGTCAGCAAAATAATCATCTTTCTGTTGAGTAGAATATTTGCACTTCTCCAGAATTTTCTGATTCTCATCTCTAGGAACGACATAACCTGTCTCAACCGCGACCCAACTGCGGAAATGCATAGCTTGGACTCAGCTCTCAAATTTTCCTTTCCAAACTTCATACTCATCAAAACTTATCAACATTGGCGGCTTCACAGACCCCATTTCGTTTTCCAAACTAATCTGTCGTTCAAAACACTTGAAAAAATGATTAGCAAACAGACAATTTTACTAAAATTTGACCTTTTAATCGACAATTTTAACGTCTCGGTTTGCTAAAAACGTTTAAAATTTTTCGGAAAACTGTTTTTACCAGATTAGAGCTTTAAACTCATCTCTTCGATACGATTCTAACGATATATAATATCCGAGACGTTTTTCGGGATTTTCATGTCTTTTTATTTTTTTGGAAGCCTTGGACAAGTTCGGGCGAACTTGTCATAGACTTAACAAGTTCGAGCGAACTTGTGTTGAGATGTTATGAAAAATAGCAAGTTCGAGCGAACTTATGTGAATTTTCAAGAGATAGCAAGTTCGGGCGAACTTGTATAGACTTTCAACAAATTTTTATCAAATTCGGGCGAACTTGACTAAAAATGATGGAAAAAAACAGTCAAGTTCGGGCGAACTTCATGAAAAATTTGAGTTTTTCAATCAAGTTCGAGCGAACTTGATATTAAGTTCGAGCGAAGTTGTGATTGCAAACATGGTTTTTTCAATATTTCGGCATAAATTCGTTTGTTTTAAGATCTGATCTTTTCAAGGGTTTATCTATTATGGATCTTACGTATTATACTTGAAAATCAGTCCATTTTGTCCGTGAATTGTCCAAGAAAAGTTAAAAATGAAAGAAATGAGTAGAAGATGAGATGTTCTATGTCCAATGTCTTCAAATTAGGCCAATCCTACTCTGATACCACTTGTAGGTCCGTTGTACGGATCGTTCTGGTCCTAATTTGGCTAACCTAATGTAAACGTGCGGAATCCGTTAGCATAGGCGACATTGTAGACAAGTTTATAATGTTTAACACCGTTTCATTAATGTATAGACGTTACAGATCCTGGAAACACTTGGACAGAGCTTCGCCGTCTCTGTGCCAAAATCACTGAAGTTTTAAATGAAATCACCAAGGCTCCTATTTATAGACTTAGAAGTTCGCTGGAGAGTATGGAAGTTCGGCCGAACTTAACATCTCACATCCAATCTCAAGCGAACTTGACTCTAAACTAACTTAAATACGCCTAGTTTCTAACAGATTAAGCTCTAATCACTCAGATTGGATATATAATGACGTAGGCAACAGACATATGCACTAACAATGAGGAGGAACCATTAATTTTTGGTGCAGATGATGAAGTTGAGCAAAGTCATCCCGAACCGGTAGCTTTTAGCAACCAAAATGGTACAATTAAAGTTAACTCCATGTTTGAAAATGTAGTAGAGTTTAGAAGAGCGTTGTCCCATTACGCAATCATGAATGAATTTGCATACTTCACTGAGAAAAGTGAACCTACACGGCAAGGTGTATTGACTTACAATGCAAATGGAGAGTACATGCTTCTGTTATGCAAGATGAGATTTCATTTGAGGTTAATGTATCAACATAACTAAAATTAAATTTTATATTTTCATTTTTTTCAGGTGGCATATGGTGTACTTGAATCCGAATACAAGAACTCATGGATATGGTTTCTTGAGTTACTTAAGAAAGCAATCGGTACACCTAATGGACTAGTTATATCATCATATATGCAAAAGGGTCTAGACATTGCAATTACACAAATTTACCCTAATGTTTGGCATTGATAGTGCATTAGGCACTTATTTAGTAATTTCAAGAAGCGTTTTCGCGGTGATTTATTCACAAGAAATTTATGGCGAGCTGCAAAGACCTATAATGTAATCGAGCATGAACGACTATTAAATGCAATTGCTGGAGCAAATAAAGATGCACTTACTAATCTCAATGAGAATCACAATAAGATATGGAGTCTGAAGAAACAGTAGATCTAACTGATCGGAATAAATCAGATCTAGGGTTTAGTCTCTGCATAAAAGGGGTTAATCCTTCGGTCCATCGTTTGGAACCTGATCTCCGATTAACTCTACAAAACAAACCACCGTCAGACTCGCCACAAGGAGAATGGGGGTTCCCACCGTGACCACCCTCCGGTGTGAGAATAAGTACAGGTTTAATCGGAAGAGTTTAAGTGAAGTAAGAGAGAGAGTAAGTGAGAGTAAATACCTTTTCCTTGTACCCAAAATTACTTATTTATAGCCGGATTTAGACGTCAAAATGTGAGAGAGGAAAGTTTAACAGAATCTTTCTTAACGCCGTTAATCAGTTAGATCATCATCGAGCACACGGATTATGGTGTTGATCAACGGTTAAGGAAATGCCACGTGGCAGACGATGCTTTTTTGCTTTTGTTTATAAGTGTGCGATCATCATGACTTTGAGGAATGTATCAGATCGTGCCACGTGTCAATTCTGTGGTAACCGCTCATTCCCTTGCACGATTGGGCTTTAATTGTTTCTAGAACTTTTTACAACTGTTTTCTTCTGAAATGCTGCCATATGTCCTTTTTGTTGTAACAGAAAAGATTCCTTTTTGTTTTACTTACCTTTCTTGCACGCGCGGTTGTCATCTGATTTGAGAAAGAAACTCAAGCTTAACTGTTACCTTGCTCAAGCCCGCGCAGGTAGTTAAATGATTGTTTCTTCTCTTAGACGCCTGGCGTATGGAAGAAATAACTTTTCTTCCTGTAATACGGTTTGCGCAAGGTCTGCTTTTGCATTTGTTCTACGTCTTCCCTGCGCGCGGGTGTCATCTGATTAGAGAAAGGACTCAAGCTTAATTGTTACCTTGCGCGAGCCCGCGCAGGGTAGTTAAATGATTATTTCTTCTCTTAGATGCCTGGCGCATGGAAGAAATAACTTTTCTTCTTGTAATACAATTTGCGCAAGGTCTGCTCTTGCAGTAATAATGGGTATGGTCTCTTACATGGCGCAAGGTTTTTGGGACCATACCCCTTCAAGTCTCCCCAGTCCAGTGTTGCTCCGATGTGCTGCGGCGGAGAGGTGGAGTACTGGACTAAATAAATAAAATATGTTGCTATATGGTTGCGCAACTGTTGAGCACTAGCTACTTGTTTTCTTAATTGGATAAGTTATAAGGATTTAGATTTTGAAAGCAACTTGTCTTGTGACATGACATTTGTCAGGCGGTTGGTGAAAAGCACGTGCTTGTGGTGACGTTCTGAGTACTGTGTAACAGCTGTCAATAGTGTCAGTGGTACCAACATTAATTGCATGACGGCCACCAATGAGTGCACGTGCGCATGGAGACGGTTACTGTTCCCCACTCGCCCCTTTTCATACCTAGGGTTTTGAAAAAGGGTAACCCACTATCACTCGGATTTCCAGGCATTAATTGCGATGCCTATAAAAACCCCATCTTCAAGAGCCGTCATTTTTTTGCTTTCCTAGAAATTCTCTTGCCTTCTCTTTGTGTTATCCTCTGCAAACCACTTTCTTTCTTCTCCGATTCAAGAATCTGTTAATACCCGTATCAGATCTTTTTCATATACTCATGGCTACTAGTTCTACTCCTGAGGAGATAGTGGAGATTCCGTCGACATCATCGTTGCCGACGTTGAAGTGGAATCGGGATGCTTTTGACAATCTTGTAGCGAATTTCAAGTTCCCTAAGACATGGGATGCCTGATATCCTGAAGATACCGACACGGCGGCAAATGCTCCGGCAGGATATATCACGTTATTCTGGGTTTACTTTGCAGAGGGTAATTTCGTCTTCCGGTGACCCACTTTTTCTGGAAATTCTTGATTTTTATAAATTCCATATATCCCAGTTGAATCCGATGGGTATGGTACGTATCCGGCATTTTGAGTTTGTTTGTCGATCCATGAACATCCTTCCTACCGTCGATAGATTTAGGGTTTTTTACCAGTTACATTGTTCACTGGGTTTTTATTCGTTTCAACAACTATTGCCAGTGAAGAGATTATTGCTTGTTCCTCCCAAGTCATACCATGATTGGAAACAAAAATTCTTCTATATCAAGGCTGTTGTTATACCGATGAAGATGACGTTTCGAGGATGTGAGGAGATTGAGTAAGAGAGAATGGCCATCCCTGCTGACGAAGTGTGGTACTAGGATTTAAAAGATGTGCCTAACATTGTTTTGCCAGAAAGGGCTTTGGTTGCTGCTGGGATGAGCATGCTCTGGAAGGCTGGTCATCGTGAGAAACCAGTATATGTCAAAGAAGGCTCAGGTATGTTGTTTATTTGATAGTATAGTTGCATATTCCTATGCTCATACTTGCGCTTTGCTGCAGTTACTTCCTTATACGTGGTATCCTTCAAAAGGCAAAAAGGCAAGATGGAAGTGATGCCTGTCGGTGAAGATGAAGAGCCTTGGTTTTCGCAGATCTTGGGAACTTTTGAACTGCCCAAGATAGAAGAGCTCAATGCGCAACCCTCTTCCACTGCTGGTAAGTAATTTTCCCTTGATGCCCGAGTTAGTATTGCAATATTACCACTAATGTTAGATCTTAGAGTAATATTGCAATATAACTTATGGCGCGCATATTGTTTCGTTTGTGGTAATCCCAATAGGTGATTTGTTGAACTTGGGCGTAGGCCCTAATTCTAAGAAGAAGAAAAAGCCTGCTGTTACAGTTCCTCTTCCCAAAAATCTGATGTTCCTGCGCTAAGGCTCCTGCAACCCTTAAGGCAGAAATCAAGAAAGGTACCTGCCTTGTGTCTGATTCTTGGTGTGAGTGCGTGGTGGTGTCGGACTCAATAGAAGGTCTTGTGCCTATAGGTTTAAAGAAACAAAATGCGGAACCGATGGATTCGGCAGAGATCCCTGCGGCGAATCCAGATGACCCGATCGACATACCATCAAGTCCTGAAGCGTTGGTGCATCGTGCAACCAAGAAAAGAAAAAACAACGATCTTGAACCACCAGTACCACCACCGAAGAAGGCTGCGAGAGGAAGAATTGGAAAGAAGAGCAATTTGGATGCTCTGGCAGAAAAATTTTCTCTGGGTAAGGATGTTAATCATTTCCCTTATATGCGGAAAAAACTTTTTCTCAACTGTTTGTTGTTTACAGAAAAAAATTATGAAGGCGACGCAGATCACATCATCACCGACCCCTGCAACGCACCAACCGGAAGTTGAAAGTTTAAAGAAAGGTGATGATGATGTGCATCCAGAAGCGACGAATGTTGGCCCGGAGCCCAACGTGTCTGGTATGCCAGAAAAACCTACTCCAGAAGAAGAGCAAATAAAAACATTTGTTGAAGATCCTACTGGCCAGCAGGTAAAAGATACTGCCCACTCTGATGTTGAAAAACAAACTATCGAAGATCCAAAGAGGATGTTATACCTCCGCCATCACACCCAGAAGAAATTACTACTGATAGCCAGGCGAAGAACACTGGTTCATCATCTGCTACGCATGACTTTGAGTCATTTTATGATGATCCAGCAGATGAATCCCCCATACGTCATGAAGAAACTCCTGGAGATTATTACTATCGCTCATATTCTACAAAGCGAGCCTTCGCCATCCATGAACTAGTATGGAAGCTTAAACAAAGTGATACCTTTACCGATCTACAGGCTTGCAGAGAATGGTATAAGGGCATCTATCCTCCGGCGGAGGTTAAGCGTCAAGAGGAAAATTCTCATGATCAGACGTATCAGGCATACTTGTTAGAAACAACATAAGCCTCGTCTATGACCCACATGATTGTACGCGAATGGCGCAGCATGAATAAAGAGTGGGATGAATTTGAATCCAAAAAATTCAAAGTTGATGTTGAAGGTGAGAAGTTGAGGAAAATGATAGTGGATTTGGAGGCAGAGAGATGCAAGTTTGAGGATGAGAAAAAGACCAAAGAATGGTCTGCCTTGGGATGGAAGAAGAAGGCAGAGGCTAAGGCTACGCTTCTTGCCACTGAGCGCAAGAGGTGGTTAGAGGCATGGAAACGTGATAACAACGAAAAAATTTCTCTTTGCAATGAGATAGAAAAATTAAAGAAAGAGAAAAATGATGCTGTTGCAGCCACTGAGGAAGCCCGTTCTCATCGTGAACGGAGTGAACAAAAAGAGGTAGAGACGCGAATGACTATTTTGCTTAGATAAGGAACTGCTGATCTTACCTCTACGCTCTTTAATCGGGAACAAATGCGAGCGGAGCTTGACTCCTTGAAAAAGGATGTCCAGTTGAATCAAGTTGAGAAAGCGGAGCTGACACGCCGCTTATCTGAGGGCGAAAAGAAAGTTGAAGAAACAGAAGTCGCTCGCGCTACTACTGAAAACCTTGCGGAGTCTTTGTTGAGCAAGCTTACTTGGATTCAACAATATGGAATTGTAACAGTAAATGTTTTATTGCTTTTTAACGTAAAGCTCGCTTCTCATTTGTTCTGACCTTTATATCTTTTTGTAGATTGCTAATTCAATATTGAATTCCACTGAGCTTGATGAAGCGGTGGCTTAGTTGATGGTTGCGGCGCGAACTGATGGCTATGCCCAATGTTACAATGACTGTTCGTCCCATGTTTCTCATGCTTTAAAAATTCAATGGGACAATAGCCGAGCCGCTACGCATGGATCAAATATTGGCGCTGCTTTCACTAAGGCCAAAGAAAGATATGACCATCTGCAAATCCCGGTGATGGATCTTGTTGATGATGCGCTTTCTCATGACGATTATGTTGATCGCTTAAAAGACGTTTTTTCAGAGGCAGAAGAGAAAGAAGGCGTAGCAAAAACTTCCAAATAAGATTCGCTTTCCTTTGTTTATTTAAGACATTCCAACTTTTGTGAATTTTGTAATAATCTTAATATGTACAGGTGCGCGGCCGCGCAAGTACTTTATGTTAATATATTTTGGATTAGAATTCGTGCATGAGAACAATTACTTGTTTAGGAGAAACAAATGAAATGATTGGCTAACTCATGTAAGAGCGTAAGCATTATGTTATCTTGTGGCTCATGAGTTGTTAATAGCCTTAGTGTTTTTGTTTTTTTCAAAGTAATTACATGCATTTGTAAGAAATATATTTTTGAGACGTAAGTAGCGACAGAACAAAATTTTATTGATAAAGCATCGAGCTAATACTGTCACTAAGATTATAAATAAAAATTTTGTAAGCAATCTCTTTGCGGCGCTAAGCTAGTGCATTGAGAGCTGAGATTACATGTAGCAACGACGCAATTGTTGGGCGTTCCAGGTTCGAGGAACGCTAGAGCCATCCATACGCTTTAGAGTATAGGCGCCTTTTCCAAGGACTTCATTTATTATGTATGGTCCCTCCCAACGCGGAACCAGCTTTCCTGGTTTTTCAGAGTTTAATGCTTCATTGTCTCGGAGGACGAAATCCCTGGCAAGAAAGTACAAACGCACACCCTTTTGTTGTAATATTTTTCTAACTGGGTGTATTTTGCTTCGCGTATTGCTGCATATTCACGCCGTTCTTCAACCAGATCCAGATCCATGCGCCTTTGCTCTTCATTGTTTTGCTTCTCGAGATCCAGCATCCTTGGGGATGGGAGACCAATCTCAGCAGGAATTATTGCTTCCGTTCCATAGACTAGACTGAACGGAGTTTCTCCCGTGCTTGTCTTGGGCATTGTGCGGTGAGCTCATAAAATGCTTGGAAGCTCATCTACCCATCCACGCCGCCATGCCAAGGTGGGCTTTAATGCAATCAACTAGTTATTTATTGATGCTCTCAACTTGTCCATTCGCCTGTGGATGCGCCACGGAAGAGAAAACATGTTCGATTTTCATCTCTTGCATCCATTTTTGTAAATCTTCGGATGCTAGGTTTAGACCGTTATCAATTATAATGCGCATCGGTAGCCCAAACCTACAAATAATGTGCTCCCATATGAATTTCCTGATCACCATAGCTATTGTGGAGGCTAAAGGCTTCACTTCTACCCACTTGGTGAAGTAATCCACCGCAACCACAATAAACTTTACTGCGCCTGGCGCATCGTGGAAAGGACAGATCAAATCAATACCCCACTGTTGGAAAGGCCAAGCAGCGGTTACTGCAACAAGTGGATTTTTTGGGTGCATGGTTTTTTGGGGCATGTTTTTGACAAGACATGCATTTGCGCAAAGTTCAATAGCATCAACATGCATTCCTAGCCAATAATAGCCTGCGCTCATAACTTTGCCGACAACCATGCGTGGTCCAGCGTGTATGCCACATAACCCTCCGTGAATCTCTTTGATTAAATATTGCGCATCGTGCTTGTCCACACATCGTAAAAGAGGACCATATAAGACTTCCGGTATAAAATACCGTCCGCCATTTCATAATTGAGGGCCTTGCACCGTATTTTCCTTACTTGTGCCTTGTTATCAGGGAGAGAACCATGCAGCAGATACATAATAATTGGAGACATCTAAGATAGACTACCAATTTCAACGATACTTACTTGTTTCAGTGGCACAGAAGGGTTTATTCGGACTTCTTTAGCTAAATGTTTGAAACTTGTGGCTGCCAACTTGCTTAAAGCATCTGCCTGCTTATTTTCGCTCCGATTAACATGCACTACATTAAAGTGTTTAAAATGACTGATCAATGTCTTTGCTTGCTCTAGATACAGAGCCATAATATCTTCTTTGGCGTCGCAAGCGCCAGTCACTTGCTCCGCCACTAATAAGCAATCTACGTGTGCAGTTAAGTTCGTTGCTCCCATCTTGATAGCGAGGCGCAAGCCTGCTAGAAATGCTTCATATTCGGCTTCATTATTCGTACTTTTGAAATCAAGAAGAATAGCGTACGTGAATTCTTGATTGTCAGGGTTTACCAGACGAAGACCAGCACCAGCCCCATCGTTGTTTGATGCGCCATCAGTGAATAATACCCAAGGTCTGTCATCAGTCATGGGGACCGGATTTTGAACTGTTTCGCATTCATCAATTTTGTCTGTTGGTACTTTGCAATAAAATCGGCTAAAATTTGCCCCTTGATGGCTGGGCGTGGTTTGTATAAATTATTGTAATCTCCCAACTCAATAGCCCATTTTGCAAGACGTCTTGATACGTCAGGCTTTGACAAAATTTGCCCCAAGTGATAATTTTTCAACACAGTAATTACATGACCTGAAAATACCTCCGTAGCCTGCGCGACGCATGAACGAGAGCTAGGACTAGTTTTTCCATAATAGAATATCGTGTCTCTGGATCATTGAGCATCTTACTGACGTAATAAATTGGAGTTTGAACCCCTTCGCGCTCAACTAGTAGAACTGATCCTACCGCCATGTCGGATGCAGCGAGATAGAGTATCATTGGCTCTTTTTCAAGCGGAGCAGTGAGTGTTGGGAGTTGTATTAAGCAATTCTTCATATCCTGGAAAGCACTTCTGCTTCAGGAGTCCATAAGAATTCATTTTTCTTGACAAAATTGCGCAGCGTACGAATGAATGGATAAGACTTTGCAGCATGATTAGCAAGAAAACGATTAAGCGCAGCTAGTCGTCCAGCCAATCGTTGCATCTCTTTAATAGTAGCAGGAGAAGACATTCTCTGGATTGCCTCGACTTTATCAGGATTAACTTTGAAACCGTCTTTCGTAACGATGAATCCCGGGAACTTTCCTTCTTCCATGCCAAATGAACATTTGCTCGGATTTAATTTTAAGTTCACCTTTCTCAATGAATCAAAAGTTCGTTGGATGTTCGCTAACATCATATCTTCAGTGTGACTCATGATGACAAGATCATCAACATAAACCTCAACCGTAACCCCAATATCATCGACAAAAACTGTATCCATAAGGCGTTGGTAAGTGGCTCCCGCGTTGCAGAGGCCAAAGGGCATCTTTGTGTAGCAGAAAATGCCCTTCTCCGTGCGGAAAGCCGTCTTGTCCTCATCTTCCTTCTTCATTAAGACTTGATGATACCCTTTATAGCAATCGAGAAAGCATTTCCATCGAAACGACGCTAAGGAATCAACTTTCTTGTCGATTTCTGGAAGGGAATAACAATCCTTAGGACACGCCTTGTTCAGATCTTTAAAATCAACGCACATGCGCCAAACACCGTTATGTTTCTGCACCATGACTGGATTAGCAACCCAAGTCTAGTATTTCACCTCGCGCAGGATTCCGGCATCCAATAATTCTGAAAATTGTTCGTTCATTGCGCGAGTTTTGATAGGCCCTAAGCTGCGCTTTTTCTGTACCACCAGCTCTGCTGAATGAAAAACGTTCAAGCAGTGTTCTGCGACGTCGCGCGGGACGCCAACCATATCAGCGGCGTCCAGGCGAAAATATCCTTGTTTCGAAATAATAACAGTTTGAGCTTTGCGCGGATTTTTGTGGTCATTACGGGACCCAAAAGAATTGTTTATTCGGGATACTTGGTATTAAGCACCCACTTTTCAGGCTCGGTTGCAGATACTGGTTTAGAAGCTTTAGCAATTGGTTCTTCGATAGACATTATTTCCTTGCGCGTATACATAATAGTGACGCATGTTGGTGTTGGAAAGCCACAAGCAGCATCCGGAGCTGATGTAACCATGCTAAAATCACGTTGCGCGCGTCGTCCCAACAAAACATCATGGCAAAAAGTCACCGGCATCACCATAAAATTCACCTTAATGGTTCGTGAATGTTTTCCATCTGAGAGGGTGACGGGAAAAACTATATGTCCTAGAGGAAAAACAGCCTCATTGCAGAACCTAGTTAAAGGGAAATCAACTGGTTCTAGGCATGCTTTGTCCTCTGGATCCAATTATTTAAAACATTGTTCGTATATGATATCCATGGAGCTTCCAGGGTTAATGAACACATAATTAGACTGGTAATGGCCAAAAATACCTGTAACCACTACTGGTCGCTCTTCCTGTGGTCTGCCAGGAACAATCGGAAAAATTACCTGTTGTTCGCGCCATTTGTTATTTCGAAAACGTTGAAAGTTGCGCTTGCGCGACATGCTTCCTTGAATCATAGAAACTTGCTTCATCTTCTTGGTGCTTGGACCCTCGTCCCCACGCGTAAGTTGTCTAACTTCCTTACGTACCGACTGTACTAAGTGTGTCAGTTTACCACTTTTTAATGCTTTTTCGATCTCTGTGCGCAAACTGATGCAGTTGTCAGTTATGTGCCCAGTATCTTTGTGAAAATCACAAAAGAGATTTGGGTCCTGACCCTTCTTGTTCTTCATGGGCTGAGGTTGCTTAAACTGATAGTTCTCAGTGCTAAGAACCTCTGCAGGGGATTTTGTTAAAGGAGTCCATTGCCAATCACGGTTTTCTTGTTTGATCGCTTTTTGGGTAGTAATTTTATTAATTGTTGCGCGAGCATCTACTGGTGAATAAGTAGAATATGAACCTTGGTTCGAATCCTTCCAGCCTTTCTTAAACTTCCGACTGCCCCTACTCAGATCTTGAGGACGATTCTGAGGTAGTGGCGGTCTGTGGGAATTTAAGTTTCGAGCTGTTTGCGCATAAACTTTGGCTGCTGCCATCAGTTTATCCCAACTTTTTGGAAGGACAGTAGTTCCAGAAAGCACTTTTATCATTTCATCACATCTTACCGCATATTTGAACTGTGCGCGGATAAGATCTTCATGTACATCTCCAATTTCTAACACTTCCTTGTTATAACGAGTGATAAAATCTTCTAGGCTTTCGTCATCCTTCCGCCAGATGTTCATCACATCTGAGGAATCTCTAACGTAGCGCCTCTGTTGACTAAAGTGCGTAAGGAATTTCTCCTTAAGGTCATTCCAAGAGGAAAGTTTACCTGTGGGTAAGTTGTCGAACCAAAGGCACGCGGCGCCAGTAAAAGTTTGTACGAACAGGTGACACCACATTGGTAACGTCCAACCTCCAATCAACCCTGCGCCAGTGAAGAGGCGCATGTGATCATCAGGATCAGTTAAACCATTAAACTTCCCCACAATGGATGGTAACTTTGCTCGTTCTAGCGGAGCCAACGCTATTTCTCTCACAAACTTCGATTGTTCAGCTGCCTCAGCGGGTCTGTACACCAAATTATAATCATGCTCCGCTTCAGGATTGTATGTTGCACGAATTTTAGGCTTATAGTTGACATGATCCATGGATAATCGATTAAAAACACTTACGCTATCTCCTTCGTCATAAGTCTTATCATATTCATCATGTTGGGTGTCCCGCTTCTGTGACAGTCGCGGGCCCAAACGTGAATGAACAGATGTGCGACGTTGAGCATTATCTTCTTGTTTTCGATTTCCAGAGTGAATAGAGTCATTCCTAGTCTGAGAATACATCTCAGTTTCTTCTGCAGATACATGCGAAGGAGCACGAACATGGATCTGTGAATCATAACTCAATGCTCGAGGTGCCGGCAAAGCACGGACCTGAGGAGCATTGACCGGAGCTTGAAAAGCTGGAGTTCCGGTCTGAGCACATAGTTGAGCGTACATAGCGTTTAGAGTAGCTTGAGATTTAATTAGCCAAGACAACGGAGTCTCGCCAGGTGGTAAAATTGATGCAACATCGACATGTGGAGCTCCCGGAGTTACTGGAATGCTAGCATAACCATGGTCATATTTAGCATCAGCTTCGCCGGAAGAATCCTCAACAATTTGTCCGTCAATCTGAGGGCCACGAGCAACGTGACGGATCCAAGATCGAGGATCTGCAGGTAACGATGATCCATCAACCATGATACTGCAATTCTGAGTAAAAACGAGAGTATACGAAGGATGAAAAAGAAAAAATAGATCGGTGGGCGCCAATGAAGAAATAGTAGATCTAACTGATCGGAATAGAATCAGATCTAGGGTTTTGTCTCTGCATAAAAGGGGTTAATCCTTCACTCCTTCATTTGGAACCTGATCTCCGATTAACTTGCAAAACAAACCACCGTCAGACTCGCCACGGGTGGAATAGGGGTTCTCTCCGTGACCACCCTTCAACGTGAGAATAAGTACAGGTTTGATTGGAAGAGTTTAAGAGAGGGAGTAAGTGAGAGTGAATATCTTTTCCTTATACTCGAAATTACTTATTTATAGCCAGATTTAGATGCCAAAATGTGAGAGAGGGAAGTTTAGCAGAATCTTTCTTAACGCCGTTAATCAGTTAGATCATCATCCGAGCACACGGATTACGGTGTTGATAAACGGTTTAGTAAATGCCACGTGGCAGACGATGATTTTTTGCTTTTTATTATAAGTGTGCCATCATCGTGACTTTGAGGAATGTATCAGCTCGTGCCACGTGTCAATTCTGTTGTAACTGCTCATGCCCTTGCACGATTAGGCTTTAATTGTTTCTAGAACTTTTACAGTTGTTTTCTTCTGAAATGCTGCCATGTGTCCTTTCTGTTGTAACAGAAAAGATTCCTTTTTGTTCTACTTACCTTTCTTGCGTGCGGTTGTCATCTGATTAGAGAAAGAAACTCAAGCTTAACTGTTACCTTGCTCAAGCCCGTGCAAGGTAGTTAAATGATTGTTTCTTCTCTTAGATGTCTGGCGTGTGAAAGAAATAACTTTTCTTCCTGTAATACGGTTTGTGCAAGGTCTCCTTTTGCATTTGTTCTACGTCTTCCCTGAGCGCGGGTGTCATCTGATTAGAGGAAGGACTCAAGCTTAACTATTACCTTGTGCGAGCCCGAGCAGGGTAGTTAAATGATTCTTTCTTCTCTTAGATGCCTGGCGCATGGAAGAAATAACTTTTCTTCTTGTAATACAATTTGCGCAAGGTCTGCTCTTGCATGAATAATGGGTATGGTCTCTTACTTGGCGCAAGGTTTTTGGGACCATACCCCTTTAGAGTCGGTGTAGGTTTGGGGAGACATCAAAGTGTAACTATGTTACAAATAATATTTCGGAGTCATTTAATGCTTGGATAGGGGAGGTATGTTATAAACTGGTTCTTGATTTACTTTATTCAATTAGAGAGAAGATTATGGTACGATTTGACAACAAAAGAAGGCTTTCAAAAAAATGGAAGGGTAACTTAGTACCTAAAACTAAGACTTATCTCGACAAAATCTCTAAGGTTCGTATAATGTTTCTTTTTTTTACTTATATTTCAAATATATTTTGGGTGAAAGATTTTTTAGTATCATGAATGTTGGATGTAGAAATTGGGTGCATATAAAGTTTGTAGAAGTGGTGCAAATCGAGCCGAGGTAAAATACGAGGACAAGCGTTGGGAGGTTTCGCTTGATGAGAGAAAATGTACTTGTCGGGTTTGGCAGGTAAAAGTGTTCCGTGTGTGCATGCACCAGCTTTTATTATTTTCACAAGGGATGTTAATTGGGACATGTATGTTGACCCATTTTATACTATTGAGAAGTTTAAATTAGCTTATGCTTTAGAAGTTGCTCCAATGCCTACAAAAGATCAATGGGTGCATATAGATAATGAGGAGAAGATACACCCACCTGCAATCAAACGTCCACCTGGAAGACCGAGAAAGAATAGAATTAGACCAGGTGACGAGCCTAAAAAACGACAAAGATGTCCTCGATTTGGTGAGTACGGACACCGTGAAAAGACATGCAAAAACTCCTAACCTGAATATCCTACTCAACATCAAGCACCAACAAGTAAAGGGGGACGAGAAAAGAGTATAAAAAATGTGAAAGTAATTAGTGAAAATTGAACGGTTGATTTTGAATTTTTGGTTTCGTATTTGTACGTTTTAAATTTCATGAAACTTTATGTTTTTTTAACATAATTGATTATGAACAAGTAAGGATTGCATTTTAATGAAAGTTTGTATTTTTTATTTATAAGTATTATGGTTTTGTTTGTATTGTTTGAGAAGAGTAACAACTAGAAGAACTGGGGTGATACTATATGAATTGGGTAAATATGTAATTAATTGATGATATTAGAAGGAGGAAATATGTAAATATTCATCTAATAGTTCATTAAGGGTAAAATAGTCATAAATAAGAGTCATTTAAATGAAAATGGGAAATATGTAAGATATATGGGTTAAGGGGGGGGAAATAGGTAATGAATTTTTTTGGTTTAGGGAAATACATAATAGAGTAGCTTAGGAGAGGGAAATATGTAAAAATTCCAATAATTAAAGGCCTAAATAAATAATAAATAGAAAATAATAGGATGAACCACAAAGAGAGCAACACAAAATGGAATGGATTTGAAATATAGTTTCAAATTGAATGAAAGGGTGAAGGGAAGTTGAAACAAGATTGTTGATTGTGGCATTCAAAATGGTTGTTTATGACATTCAATACAGGTATTGAATTGATTAGGGTGAATTGTAAATAGTAGGAATGTTGAATGAATGGAGTGAGAATAAAAGTGTAAAAAAGCACGAGTGGAGAGCAATGGCAAAAATGGAAGAACATGACCAAAATATGTAAATTTGATGCAGATTTGTTATTGACCTTTGGTATACCATCTTAAAAATTTGTGTAAATGACCATAACGGTAGAAAACCTAGTTTCTTAAGTAAGGTAGTATATTTCTTTAATAAGGTAGTATAGATATATTTTTTTTTATTTTGAAAACGATCATACACTTAGAAGAGTTCATAAACATTTAGATACAATATTTGAATTAAAAGTTTTTTAACATGAATATGAACGAATAAAAGATAGATGTTATTGACAGATCTGAATCAAAGTTGTAATCCATGATAATTTGTATAAACCAAAATCTTTGGAAAGCTAATAACACATGATAAATCATATTAAAGGTAGAACAAACCACTCCATACCGGTGGCAGTGAATAATAACAAGCAACATTCTTTTGGTATGTGGAATGGACGAAAAGGTAGTTGGCAAGTGTTCCGAGCTTGTATTTGCTCCAATTTGCGATGGCAATAATGAATAACTTTCTTTTGTTATGTGGAAGGGACGAAAAGGCAGTTGGTATGTGTTCCGAGCTTATATTGGCACATCATTACAAATAAGAGAAGTCTATATGTCTGTACATGAATTTATTTCACCTACATCATAAGAACGAACAACTTTCTTTTGATTACCGGTGTTGGAAAGTGACGAACGAAGAAGATCAAGCTTATTGTTTTTGCTTTATTTTTATCAACTGGTCATTTGTTTGAGTCCTAACGGGTCGCTAGGGATGGTAGTTTTAGCTGTTCTTGTGTTTGTTTTGTTGGGTAGTCAAGGATGAATTTATTCACTCACATATTACAAATAAGAGAATTCTATATATCCGTACATAAATTTTATTCACCTACATCTTAATAACGAACAACTCCACTAAAAGTTACATTTCAAATTTATAGCCAACCTAAATCCGCGAATTATGTCGTCTTGTATTCATCAACAATCTGCTTATATCGAATTATACGTTCTTTGTAAAAGTTTTGCCAGCTCACTACTGGCACAACATTTGTCAGTTCATTTTATTCTACATGGGCCGTATAATGTAAAAATAAGATTTTACCATCTTTTATTATTAGAACCCTTATTTAACTATTTAATATGTGCCATGTTGGTAATAGGGTTGTGATCCGAACCGAATCGAAATCGTTTAATGATAAATATAAGAACCGGAACCGAGTCGTCTTATAGTGGTTCCGGTTTGGTTTGAAACCTGGTTAAACGGTTCTCGCGTAAACAGTTCTTGCCAGAACCAGTTGGCAATTAAATCCTAAAACTAACAACAAAATAAAAACAATGTAAATGATCAAACCGTTTAAACATATACCTAAGAGTTACAATATCCAAAATTCAAATCAATCGAAGTAAAAATAGCAACAATAAAATGTTTCAAATCATGAAACTCAAAATAAAAATAGCAACAATAAATTGTTTCAAACCATTAAACGAAAGTATACAATGTAAAAAACAAAAGTTAACTACAAAAGTTTTAGTTAACCATTTTTTAAACTTTCTAACTGTTTATCCTTTTATTAAGCACTTTTAATTATTCGATTTAAGCAACCCCAAAGTTATGAATTTACATCGAGATATATGTAAATGGGCAAAAAGTTGCTCCGCTACCCCTTTTTGAATAACAAAACTAAGTCTTTTAGAAACTACGTCCATAAATCTTGGGGTCATAACATTACTATGGATAACCCTTTGAACAAAAACTTTATTCAAATGTTATGTAAAAACTTTTTTTATATTCTTTAATCCTATAAGCATTTAACTATAATATTTAAAGTTTAAATAAATTAAGAGGGTTATTGAATATATTATTGAAAGTTTAAACCTACACCGATTCTAGCGGTTTCTTAAACGCGGTTATAACCGGAACCAAACCACGAACCGTTTTCTTCTAAACTTAAGAACCGGAATCGGACCCGAAATATAACAATACGGTTTGGATCTAGCGATTCCAGTTTGATTTCCCGGTTCTGACGGTTCAAAACCGTAAATTACTCAACCCTCGTTGATAATTTTCGAGAAAAAAAATAGATACAACCTCATTGGTAGAAGAAAAAAATAGTTATATCATGCGAGTACGGTATCGGTACCGATAAAAGAAAAAAAAGGAAAAAAAAGTATCTAAAAGTTCATGATTCAAATACCCATCGTATAGCAATTAGCAAACACTATAACAATTAACAAGATGAATGATTGAACATAAATCAAAATAAGGTAAACTTGGATGATTGGTTGAATAACTTAATTTGAAAAACCCAATGATTTTCTATCTTTGAGTGAGGGAGAAGTTTGATCAATGTGGATAGTAAATTGTGGGCGCTAAGTTTTAAACTTTAACTAAGAAGGTAAATAGTAGGCATCTAAAAATCAAAAGTTCAAAATTTTGACATTTGGCCCGGTATGAACCAGTACCGGTATATCGGTTTAAACAGGTTTAACCTAATTTTCCGGCGGTACAACTTCTTTGCCGTTTCCTTAGTTTACCGGTATGATTCGTACCGATTAAGCATCCGGTTTAACCGTTTCAACCGACCGGTTTAAACCGGTTTTTAAAACATTCGTACACACCCGTGTGGCTTTGTCCAACAAGTATTTGGTACATAAAATATCTACTCACCGTTTTTCCTTTCTTGCTTCCCAAGCACAAAAACCCTAAAAACACTCTTCAAAACCCTAAACACACTTCTCAAAAACCTGCATAATCTCTCCCACAATTTAGTTGCTATTTCAGCTATGATAGTCGGTAGGATCACCTCTCGGATCGCCAGAACCGTCGTTTCTCGCTTACGAAGCTCCTTAATCACCAATGGCGGATCTCATAATAAGCTCTCGGTTTCATTCTTCGGAAATCACCTTCACTCTCTTCCTGACTCACGGAACAAGGTATTCACACAGAATTTTAACTATTTGTTTTGTTTATTATTATGTTGTACACCAGCTAGGGTTTTGTTAGGGTTTGGTTGTTGTATGTGATGAATTTTTGGGGGTTTTACAGGATTTTATGTTGCTTTTTTTGTATACAACTTTAATTTCTAATTTCTATGTGCTGGATTTGTGGTTTTGATGTGTACTGTTTTAGGTTAGTTGTCGGTTTGGTATTTGAATTTTGTATCTAGGAGAGTGTTTATTTCGGTACCAATGATATGTTTGAGAACTGCATAATACACTTGTACGTGATGCTTTGAATGTGATACATTAGACGGTTACGTAATCACGCTTTAATTATTCTTTATGCATTATGCAATTCTTGCAGTTCTCAGCGCATTGTTTGTTGTGAAAAGAATGCGTTTGTGTATATATATTCAGTCTGGGGAATGTTTGATACTGAACAGATTTATATCGGTTGCTTTTAGTGTGACACATAAGATAGTTTTTTAGCCGCCTTTTCTTTTTCTTTCTCATTACAGGTGCTTATGTGGTTTTCGTGGTTCTCTTCTTAAAATTTGTTCTGTATTGAGCGTGTCCCTGCTCATTTTTTGTTTTATATCATATTGTTTATTTAACTAAGTCTACGTATGCAAAAAAGGGAAGCCTTCATAGTGAAAATATGACATTTGAGTTCTTGTCAATAGCTGTTATAATAAATCGAAATTATTTTAGTTTTGTGGGATCTATTACTCTCCATTTCATATCATTTCTGTAGAATTTAGATATCATTTCTGTAGAATTTAGTGCACGCTAAATATAAATCGGAGTTGGTTAGATGCTCACCATTATATCTCCATCTAAATATTCAGTGTACGGTGTCGTCCATCCTAAACTTGTTAGATTCACTTTTACTTATAACAATCAAGGCATATTACACAACGTTTTACAACATAACAATGTCTGCACTTTCTGTGTCTTCTATATATGCCAATATTAGCAAGTCAACTTCTTTCGACACCAAGGTTGACCAGCGTTTATGCTTGTGCATTGATTCATTCCCTCTGTTCTTGTATAAGAAAAAAAACTCTAGATTTCAGTTCATTCTGGTGCTCCATGAATATTCTTGCTCTTGAAAAATCACGATGATGAGATAGCTTACACTATTTCGTACACTTTTGCTTTGATATGTCATATGTATATTAAGGCTGCTTTACCTATGCTTTATCTATTGCAGGTGCTAGCAGGTCAAATATCTTTATTACATAACTCTGCTCTTAATTCATTGGCTTTTCAAAGATTCGGGATCTCGTCATCTGCATCTCCACAATCCAACGAAAAGGCAACTTCTGAAAATGGAGGAACAGCTACAGACGAAAATGCTAGTTCTGAAGACAAAGGACAAGGTTCTTTTTTTTAAACTTAAGTTATTAACATATTGATATGCTTAATATTTTTAGGATTATTACGAACTAATCATAATATATTCTTTGTCGCATGTAGTTGACGAAGATTTGACAATGGAGGATCTGATTAAACTAGTGACCGAGAAGGAGGAACTTTTGAAGACAAAACAAGACGAGATTGAGAAAATGAAAGATAAAGTTCTTCGAACGTATGCAGATATGGAAAACATCATGGGCAGGACCAAAAGAGAGGCAGATAACTCTAAAAAGTTTGCAATTCAGGTTCGATAATATGGACTATATTTTGTTTTTTTGTTAAAAACTTAAGAAGTATTTTTTGTGCTCTTGTTTTGATGTTTTATGCATTTCATGGTGCAGAATTTTGCAAAGAGTTTACTGGATGTTGCAGATAATCTGGATAGAGCTTCTTCGGTTGTAAAAGAGAGTTTTGCTAAGATTGATGCATCTAAGGACACTACTGGAGCCGTTCTGCTTTTAAAAACGCTTCTTGAAGGTGTCGAGATGACCGAAAAACAGCTAGCAGAGGTAACATATTTTTTTATAAATTACAGTTGCGTACCCTCAAAACGAGTCTACCGAACACCTTTTATATTTTTTATAAATGATCAGGTTTTTCTTAATTTAGAAGATTTGTTGATTTTCAGGTTTTCAAGAAATTTGGAGTGGAGAAATACGATCCAACAAATGAGGTGTTCGATCCAAACAGGCATAATGCAGTGTTTCAAGTGCCAGATAATACCAAGGCTCCCGATACTGTTGCGGTTGTTCTCAAGGTAAAAAAACAATTTTTTTCCTATGGTTTTGGTTGTGACTTGATGCGTACGCGTACTTGATCATGTTTTTCTTTTGGTTTTTGCAGGCAGGATACATGCTCCATGATCGAATAATACGACCTGCTGAAGTTGGTGTGATCATAAAGGCGGAATAAGGTAACAGATGTTGGATCGATAGTGTTGCCTCATAGTGATACTGTTCGAGGATTTTTTTTATAACATTTTGTCGTGTTAGGTCCGGGATAAACTCCGAGGGAAAAAGTATTTTAAGTTTTTTTTTATTTACTTCATTTTTGTATCAACTGTAATAAAACATGGTTACGTCAAGTCTCCCGAAACATCAATTCGTGGTATAGGGTATAGATATCTTTTTCCAGCGTAGAATGTGATGTCGTTGGTTTGGTTTAAAGTTTTAAACAACCGGCCGGATTTTAAACCATGAACCAAACTAACAAATTGTACAAAAATTTGTTTTGGTTTAGACTGTTCGACTAGTTCTACACTGGTTTGGTTTCATGTTTTAAATAACTGGCCGCATTTCAACCGTCAACATTGATTTTTTGAACCTAATCGCACAAAGATTTGTTGTGGTTTAGACTATTTGACTACACACCATTTTCCATTCTCATATCTTGTAAACAAAATTGGTGTATTTGTTGGTGATTTTAAAGGCAGCATCAAAATACTCAAGGCCATTAACTAATAATATTTATGTCTGGAATATGATTCAAATGTAAAGAATGATCACATGTAAATGTATTGAATCAATTTGATTTGATCAATACCCATGGATATAAAGATTTGATCACAACTTCAAACATGGAATACTAAGAAAGAATAATCGATGTTAATATACTAACATAACACCTTTAGTTACAAACTTCTTTTTGTAATAGGTTCGGGTTCTATGGTTTCAATTTTGTAACACTTTGTATTAAGGCCAACTAGCGTTAAATAAATATTCTGTTAAGTTTGAGTTAGGCCAACTGACGTTAAATAAGTATTCTGTTAAGTTTGAGTTAGATGACTATTTTACCCTTAAATAACCACAAGGAATACATGTAGATAAATCAAATTTAAATACAGAGACCACTTTTGTAAATTTCTAAACAAAATAAACAACAGAATGGTTCTTCAATTTCAACCGCTTCTTCTACAATGTTGTTTCTCAAATCGTTCACAATTATCTCGTCGAGTTGTTCCGTAACACGAATTTCTTCATTTTCGTCATTTTTGCCGTCATTATTGACATGTTGCAAATTTGATTATGTACGTGACCTTGGTCTTCTCTGTTCGTTTCTAGAAAGATGGCGTTACCTGTGTGAGTTTTAAACTCTTAATAATCTTAAGCTGCAGCCTGAAAGATCACTTCTTCATAACGAAGTCGTTGCGGCCGTGAGTTCGAAACTCTGAAAATTGATGCTTTGGGGATCAGTTTCAGCGCCTCTACTAGATCGAGTTTTCTCATTTATGATTTTTCTTCCTTGAGAAGCATTCGAATCGTCCTCAGAGCTGCAAGAGCTTGAGCTTTGTACATTTCTTCTTCCACTATTTTTGTTGGTCAATTTTTCTTTATTTTGATGAGTCTCTTTGCTATCATCATCGTATAAGTTAATAGTAGTGATCATGATACAAACCTGTGGATTGGCCCATATTTTGTGTGAAGGTCCAGCTGGGTATTTGACCCGTTTAATTATTAGTGGGTATGGGTTTTGGGGGGAACAGTTCTAGAGCAAGTAGTGGGGCAGTTAGTTTTGATCTTATTAATATCACTGTATCATTTGGATTAGGGGTCAGATTTTATTTTATAAAAATTAGGGTTCTTTACCTTTAAAACCGGAGACATAATCCTTCTCGAATTGGATTACTATCTATGAATTCCATTGTTCATTTATTTTGATTTTCTGGGTTCTATCAATGGTTCCATTGCCAGGATATCGAATGGTGCTTACAACCCGGAATTCGGCAGACCAACTCGCAATCATTGTAGCACGATTAGACGACATTCTTGCATCTTTGAGGGATGATGTTGACAAAATTAAAGCTCAGGTGATTGAAGATGGTTGTAACAGTGAAAAATCAGACGAAGATGGTTGTAACAGTGAAGAACCAGACGAAGACGAAGATGGTTGTAACAGTGAAGAAACAGACGAAGATGGTTGTAACAGTGAAGAACCAGACGAAGATGGTTGTAACAGTGAAGAACCAGACGAAGATGAAGATGGTTGTAACAGTGAATTGAAGAACATGGTGGAGAAGGATGAAGGACCGAATGATATCCATGAAGAACTGATGAAGGCTAACGTGTTTATCCAGAAACCTAGAACCGAATGTTATGTTGTTCGCCTTGCCCTAGAAAATGAGTCCGGATATGTTCATCTAAGCCAGCAGAAGTTTTGCATGGAGCCCGACCCTCAAACCTATTTCAGACTATACTAAAAATGTCGCTCAGCATGTTACCCACAACCCTACACCCCAATGTCCCTTTTTCCACAAACTCAGCCTTGTCAACATCTTTAAGAAACTGCCATCTAGCTCTTGTGGACCTTATCGCATCATTCTGGTCTCCCATGTATCCTGGCTGAAACCCGCAAGGGTTCAAGTTCCTGCAACGCCTTTATCTTCTCTACCGACTACCAAAGATTGGGAATTTGATTTTCAACCTCGGTCTATAACTAAATGGCTTATTGCTTGGCACAACAGTTCCCTTGTTTCCGACTTGAGGAGGACAAGTCGGATTTTGGGGCAGGATGTATTGATACAAACCTGTGGATTGGCCCATATTTTGTGTGAAGCTCCAGCTGGGTATGGGTATTTGACCCGTTTAATTATTAGTGGGTATAAACACAACCAAAACGGTTCATTCACGTCCCCCAATGCACACACAAGACGAACATTTGAGAGAACTAGGGGCTTGGTTATTAGACCTAAAGCACAAATGAGATACTATCTACACAAGGATTAAATTACATGACTCTTTAAGGTTGGACCATAACCACATACACCTACAACTTGATCATAACTTTATAAGCTAATGGTGACAGATAGCTTCATAGCTTCAACATGCAAATCCCTTCTGTGCAACCTTCACCCAGTCCGCCGCTTTGTCCTTGTCAACGCCACCTAAATCATGGTCTTCATCATCATCACCATCGTCATCCCCGATAACCAAATCAATGGGTCGATTGTTCAAGTCTTTGGTGGGTGCAGTGCTATTCTGTGATGCCTGCATATTTCATTGCAACTCTTTTGATGCATCATGCATGTTCAATATACTAAAAACATGCAAAGGGATTGTGAGAAAATAAAGACCATGATTTCCATGTATGTGAATACAAATATCCAAATAATGAACCTATCAGAAGATTGATTTGTTTTGTATCGAACGGGCCACGTCAGATGACCCAGAACATTTTTTTGTCCAAAAGATTTCTCTTCTGAATTATAGTTTAATTGTGTCAAAAATGAGTAAAAAGTATACGATTTGAACATTAGTAAAAGGGTCAAAAACTGTCACATCTGCTAATGAGAAATGAAGCTGGTAAATACGAACAAAAATAATGTTATTTCCGCTTCATTACCTGCGATTTTGCTGCAAGACCATCGTGAGAAATCTTCTTTTCATTATCATCATTTTCGGAAGCTCCTTGAGCAGCTGATTGGCTTGTCTTGCTTGCTTCTTTGACATCAACATCAAACTTTTCAGCTTCCTTTTTCTTACTTTCAAGCACAACAATCTGCACAAAAAATATAAAAAGTGACGCTGATATATCCCAGGATTAGGATCAACCGTGCGGATTATTAAATTGATTTAGCAATAGTAGCCTAAGGTTGAAGCATCATCCACCAACAACCACACGGAAAAACAGATACGAAAAGATGGTCATTTGTCAGCATCTGCTTTATGTTTAAAATTTGAATCCTATTCCCCACTGAAAAAGCCTTTTTCTCGAATTAAAACCACAAGCAACTGTGGTACTAAGATGATTCTACACATTCCACTGTTCATGGTATGATGTAAAAGGAAAAGAATCCACACATTTATGTCAGGTTTATTCTCCATTAGAGGCTAAAAAAAGTACGGAATCGTGCCTCGAGGCGTTTTCCCTTCCCCTCACGAGGCGTAAGCCCGAGACGGAATTAAAAAATAAACATAAAAATTGTATATCATGTAAAAAGCAAAATACTAAGTAATTTCATCATCAGATTCATCACAAACACACATAAAAAAGATATAGAATGTTTGAAATTGACACAAAAAAGTCAAAACAAACATCAAAACCCCCTGAGGCGCACCTGAGGCACAACCTTTCCTAGTGCCTCAGCCCTATGAGGCGAACGTACAATATAGCCGCCTGAGGTGCCGTCTCAGACTCGTTTTTTGGGCGCCTTGCCTCAGTCGTTTTTTTAAGCATCAGGCTTCATTACTAGTTTTAAGGAATATGATTAAATAAACACACACACGCAATAAGCAGAATTCATTTCCTACCAAATCAAGAACATCAGCTAGCATGAATTAACTAAAATGTGAGATTACAAGTTATGACGCCTATTTAATATGGATATATAAAATGTTTCCATAAGATTGTTGGTTTACGATACCAATTATTGATGATATGTATGTAATCAAGCACCATGCAAACAAACAGGTCTTATTTTCAATCTTCCGTCAATAATAGGTAAAATTTTGTCACAGTTGATGTTTCTTTGAATCATAAACTTATAGTAACTTGTTTTCCAATAGTAGCGCGTCATTTTGAAGAATAACGTAGAGGCAATTTATTTAGGGTTGGCAAAATGCGTCTAATCATGTTAAAGGGGTTAGACACGAGACAATTAACATAGGTACCAAGCACGACCATGACCCGTTTAACAAAACATGTCATTTACCTGAACACGAACATGGGCATGTTTATTTCACAAGGTTACATGACACCGCCTGTTTAACACGATTAACTATGACATGTTTTGAGTGACACAAATATGTCACGATTAACACGAACCGGCCCAGACAAATGCAACAAGATTAAATATGGCATGTTCAATACCGTTCATAAATAATAAGATAAAATAAAAGTCATGAAAGATTACAATCCATGACATCCTTGCAGAACAATCCGTAACGTAATTAAATTAACAAAATACCATAATTGTTCCTAGGATTTTTTTAGTATGTATTTAATTTATTTAATTATTTTAAAATTTTATAAAATTATACAGTAAAATGAGTGTCGTCAAAGTCAAACCCAAACTCGCTGAACATATCGTATAAGAAATATCAACCCTACAAAGAAATTACCAACTCTACAAACAAACAGAGATTTCAACTCATGCATAAACCCTAAACCCTAAACTTAACGCTGCAACTTACCGGTGCATAACGTAACTTCCGCCTCGGCCTCTCCTCCGACGAGTCTTCGCCGGCCGGAGCAGACTCTCTCCGGAGTCCACCGGCGAATTCTTACAGCAGAAATGTTGCTGTTATTGCTAGAATTGGATCTGTTGCTGCTGTGATTATTATAAGTGACGAAGGAAGACGAGACATTAACCCACTGCTTCTGCCACCGTCTCACCGGTCCGGTGAACACCGGCGCCGAGCCGTACCGGGAAGATGCCGGCCGGTTCGAGAACCGATTCCGTCCATTAATATTTAAGGTGTTAAGAGGGCTTTTGAGGTTGTAGTAGTGGAGTGTGTTTACAGTTGAAACGACGACGTTGTGAGGGTGGTTATTGAGGTTTATATGGGCTTTGGGACTGCCACGCGTGGGTTGGAATTTGGAAATGTAAGTGTGCAGGTTTGGACCTTGAAGGTTTTAGGTTTGGCAAATGTGGTGATATTGTTTTCTTTTTCTTTTTTTTTGGGGGGGGGGGGGGGGGGGGGGGGGGGTTGGATGCTAAGTAGAAGAAAGAAAGTAAATTAAAGGGGCTTAAAAGTTATTTCACAAGTCGAATCATCAAGATATCGATCTATCTACATTAGTGATATGATTTGTGGTTGTGGTCTTTGATTGTCATTTTTAAAGTACTCACAAGTGAGGTTTAAACGTTTAATAGCATTTGTTTTAGTATAGAAGTAATTTCTTTTTGCTTTTCATATCATAATCCCCTTAATATTATATTTTGATCCATTATACATAGGGTTACTCATAAAGCTACAAATCCGCATACTCGCTTTTAACAAAATAACCAAAGTTTATTCATATTTAATACATCGTGCAAGTGCTAGGAAACAGGGGCGGATGTAGCTTGAAAATAGGGGTAACCTTCACTACCTCTTATGTCACACCCCGACCCGCAGCGTAATAAAAGTCGGGGCATAATTGGGTTATCACCAAAGCTCATGATGTTTACTAAGATGTTTCATATTTATTAAATTCAAATTACAAACTTAAATATCCAAAACAAAATTCATACAATTACAAGAAAATGAAACTACATAATTATTCCAAAGCATAAACTTGTTTATTCTTCTAGGCCTTCCTAAGTGTTTCCTGTCTCAGCTAGATCACCTGTATCATGTGTAAAACGGGGGAGATTTTGGGTCAACAAAAGTTGGCGAGTGAACCTTGATAAAACATTTTTTACTAATTTCTTGTTTTATTTAATAAAGAAAATTCGTGCAATAATCACATGTGAGCAAACATATATAGATAAACAATCACAAACCACTTTGGATGAGTATATGACATGAATGATGATGTATGTGAGATCAAGGCTCAATCAAACGGAGCTGATCTAATGAGGCTCCTGATGCTCAACCCGTATCCCACGGGGAACTGATGGGCCTAATGAAATGCGTGCACTGAAAATGATAAATCCAATCTACATATGATTCACACAACAATTGATACACATTTGATCACGAATGTGATGTATGCACAAGTGTTTAAATAAAATAAAAGAATTGTTTGATGACGATGAATGCGCACGAATTTATGATTCAACCGACGAGGGAAAAACTAACCTAAATAATAACGAAATGATTCGATAAATAAATAAATTTTATTTGAGATTAATATTTTTTAATTAGTGCTCTTAATGGGATTTTTAGATTTATTTTTGTGAGTTTAAGGAAATTTTCTAACTTTAAAAATCCTATTTTTAAGTATTCTTAATTAATTTTCCAATTAAATAAATAAATAAAAATGAAATAAAAAGGGTTGACTTTTGGCAGGTCTGACCGGTCAGACTGTGTTTATTCTATGCGGCTAGTGAGGTTCGAACTCGGGACCTCTCGTATACGTGCACGCAGCTCTACCAACTGAGCTACGTGTCTAACCTGAAATATTCTCTGTTTTAATAATATATGTATATATACTAATTAACTCTAACCATATTTAGTCTTTATTAAAAATGTTATAATATGGCCGAACCGGTTGCAGGGAGTCGAACTCGGGACCTTCGGTTCAAGTGCGCATAGCCCAACCAGTTGGGCTGTGTGTCTAATCTGTTTAACTACTGGATTATATTCCTCTTATGTATATACTGTGACTTGATCTGATTAGATTTTAAAAATGTTGGTTTTATTTCTGAAAGTCGGTAACGTGTGCGATTCGAACCCGGGACGTGTGTTTTGTATTTGCACACAGTCCACCGTTGGACTGTGTGTCTAACCCGATTAAATACCCGATTTTAATTACATTAATATACAATTTAAGTTCGTCTTCTTCATTAAGAAGAACACAGAACAGTGCACCCGACTGTTCTTGCTTATTCGACCAACGGCCTTATAATCGATTGAAATGGAATAGGAAAACAAAGATTAAAGAATATGATATACCAAGACGGAGAGATTTCTTCAGATTTCCGGCAGTGTTCGTCGGCTCTGATTTGCGATTTCCGGCTGAATAAACTGTTTTTAACAGTTTCGATTATTGTGTTGAGCAATTAGATTATAAATCAAGAGATAGCAAGAAGGTTTAGACAATTATACTGTCTGAAGAGCGAATGCGGTTTTCTGATCAGCGATTCCGGCGATATTCCGGCGAAAATGAAAATCTCCGGCGACGAGCTTTGGAAGGAATAAAGCTTCGAAAGAGAGTGCGGTTCTGAGCGAAAGGTTTACAGGAAGTTTGAGTGGGTATTTATAAGGAAGAACAGGCTGAATTGGGTTCGAATTTGGGTCATGATTCGCGGTCAAAGGTCTCCGACGGTTATGACTGAAATTGATGGTTAGACATCGGTTATAACTGATGTCGAAATCAGTTAACGCGTTTTAGTCAAAAGGAAATAGCCAAAATTGCGGATATCTCGGTTTTTCCGGCGACTGCGAGTTCTGGGCGCGCTGATTTCCGGTTTTGATTTTCGGGTTTTACTTTAAGTGTTATTTGATTCAGTGTTTATCACAAGTGAAGTGTGTGGCGGAGTGGTGTGGTGTGTGTTTGTGTTTGTGGGAGACCCGGGTTCGAGACCCGGCAGCTCCATTTTATTTTTTTATTCACTTATTATTATTATTTATCAATTATGGTTTTTAAATTCTAAAATGTTTATTAATTATGTACTATTTAAAATAATCTGAACAATAAATACACAACGAAATCTTATAACTGAATACTTGATTGTTAAACGAAGCGGGTTTGGAAAATCCGTTTTTCGACGAATGTTACACCTTAACGCTCCGGCAATAGTGTAAATTTTAGAAAAAACTTGACTTCTTTCGATTTCGTTGCCCCCATAGAAAAGAAAATTTTGAAACGTTACCCCTTGACGTATTTTCTAGATCCGCCACTACTACGAAATGAGAGAAGCTAAGAGGAGTAGATTAAGATAAGTGTGGTACAAAACTAAAAAGTTGACTTCGCTATAGATACTAAAAAGTTGACTTCGCTATAGATACTTGTGTTGAGAAAATAACCCACCTAAGATTATATTCGAAAAGCACAACCAACAAAAAGTATGAGATAATGGTATTAGAAAGCCTAAGACTATGGATCACAATGAATACATGGAATGTTATTATAGCATTAGATGAACATTGATTACCAAGGACCAATAGATAATGTGCAACATAGAGATTTCATCTATAAATATAATGGACACATTGACACGTCTAGAGAAATAATCCACCTACCAAATGAGACGGTAGAGATGTTCAAAAACCACTGAAACCGACTGTCTAGACTGGATTGTTTCGGTTTATGTATACAATCTATTACTTATAATATATAAGGATTCATAATTATAATATTTATAGATTACTAAAATTGTTCTTAAGTTTCCTTTTCACTTTTTTTAAAAAAACCCTTCAGTACTTGAAACATTTTCTTCGTTTTTATGTCTAGTGTTTTATTTAACTTTCGAAGATCCAATAGTGCAACTCGGTGTAAAAAACGCGACTCAACCGTCCAAACTAAAGCATTTTGAGTGGTCCAATCCTGCTAGTTTGATCTAGTTTCTAAACAACAGTAGTTATTGGTATAGCCCATAAATTTCTTAAAAACCAGTTGACCTAGATACATATACGACTGTTCATCTTCGTAACTATTGCACATACATCAAAGAAGAAGTATCCAAATTTAGAGCTGTTTGATATCATCATACAAAGACTCATGTTTCACATCACAACTTTAAAAAGGTTGTTAATTTGTACATATACAAGACCAAATTGTATATCATTTAACATGCAGACAAGTGATCCGCACTTATGACTCGGACTTACCCTTGGCACACAAATTACATTCTTGAGTAATTTTACATTCCACTCCAAGCCTCAAGGCTATACACCATCAAGCTGCAAAAGAAGATAGAAACCTAGCAAATAAATGCTGCAACCGATGATCATATACTTGCAACCTATCTTTGTAGATTAGTGCCTCCTTTTAAATATTATTAAGTGATCAAAAGTACATTATATCTCTACTTTATAGAGAGAAGTATTAGATTAGATGATCAGTAGTTCTATATCATCTCAGTGAGTATTTGTAACAACTATCTCTATCCATCTTAGATAGAAGTCGATCGTTAGTGAAGAATACTCTTAAGAGTCTTGATGGAGAATCAAGGAATGGACATTTACTAGAACCGCTATGCATTGTTGTGTTTGTGTAATGGTGGTATCTTTCTTTTTTTCTTATTTGTTAATTTAAGAAAAAAACTTAGCTAATGTTGGACTAGCTCTCATTTGGTAGAGTCATATGTCATAGGGGTACAAACGAGCTGAGTTGAGCCGAGGCCGAGGCCGAGCCCGAGCTCAACTAGGCTCGAGCTCGAGCTCATTTAACCTATGAAAGCTCAGCTCGATTCGAGCTTTGTTTCTAACGCTCGAGCTCGGCTTGTTTATTATTTATCATGATTTTATGAATCATTATTATTATTTAAATAAATAGATATTTAATATTTAATCAAAAAATATATAAATAATGAGATCTATTAGGTTCACGAGCCATCTCAAACTCAATAAGTAAAATACGGGCTCGAGATCATTTAAGCTTGGCTTGTTTTAAGTTTTTTTTCAAGCCAGGAGCTCGGCTTGTTTGGACCCATAGATATATGCCTCTTATACTCTTATAGATAGGGCTGTTCACGAGCCGAACCGAACCGATCAGACCTTTGCTTGTGCTCGGTTCGTTTATAAACCGAACCGAACCAAACCAAGGGTTTCTTCAACCGAGCCAAAGTCGAGCGAGCGACTTTTGATTCAAGCATATTTCGAACGAGCGTCGAGCGAGTATCGAGCTTCGCTGAACAAAAAAGGAAAGTGACGATGGGGGGGCAAGTTATAAGAATAAAGTGCAGCTTTCGTCTAATTCGAACACAAGTAAAAAATTTAACAAATACAAGGAATACAAACACTCAACTAGTTGTATTGAGATTAAATGAGCAGGAAGATAAATCGTCGACCGATTGAAGCATACCGTTGTTCTATTGGAAACTTGAAATTGAATGAACCGACTGAAGCAGAAACCTTGGCGAGATGGCGTCTTGGCGAGTGGCGATGAAGATATCGAATAATAATGGCCAATGGGGAGTTTTGATTAGGATTTGTACCTCTGAATCGAATAACGGGTTGAGACTTGAGTATTGATTGACACTTCGCATTTCTGTATTTGAAATTTTGACTCAATTGCTGAATTACTCAAATGGATATTTAAGTATTGAACAATGGACTATTGGTATTGAACTTCAATTCTAATTGCTCTATTTGAATCTTAGACCAAACATTATTAATGTGGGCCTCTAGTCATTTCATTAAAAATGACACACACACATATACATATTAAAAAATAAATCGAGTCAACCGAACCGAACTGAGCGGACCTTTGCTCGTGCTCAAGTTCATTTACAAACCGAACCGATCCAAACCAAGTTTTTATTCATTCGAGCTGAATTGAACGAGCAAATTCCGAGCATTTTCAGAACGAGCGTCGAGTGCCGAGCAATTTGAACAACCTAGTTATAGAGGAGGTCAATAGGTTCAAAAAGGATATAATTTCGAGCATTCATATCCATTCCACCATATTTTTACCTTATATTACACTAAAAAACACTACATTTTCTCTCTCATTTTCATTTAAATAATATTTTTTATACCTTTATCGTTACCTTTTCTCTCTCATCCACTCACAACCACTTTTAAAATATATTAAAAAATTATAGAAGGTGAACAGTGTCCCCCAAATATTAAGATGAACAATAACATTTTCTCTCTTCTCCACTCACAACCTCTTTTTATACTTTTCATGTTATAAAAACCTCACTCGCATATTTTGGTGGAATGGATGTGAATACTCTTAGAGCAAGATTAACATTTGACTTAGGGGCTGTTTGTTTACCTCTTAATGCGACTCTTAATGATTCAGACCTCTTAATGGTTCATCACTTAATGATTCAGACTGTTTGTTTCGCTAGCGTATTTCTGAATGGTTAAGACATTTGCCTCTGAATGGTTAAGCATTATACAAAGTCTGAATGGTTAAAACCTCTAATATGAATTGGTCAGACATTTGCCTCTGAACAGTTAAGCATTATACTGGCTCTTAATGGTTCAGACCTCTTACTGGTTCAGCACTTAATGGTTCAGACCTCTTACTAGTTCAGCACTTAATCATTCAGAAGCTGCCAAACAGCCCTTAGGCTAGTGGGTATGGGGGTCGGCTTAGGCCCGGCCAGGCCAGGCGCCGCCCCCCCCCCCCCCCACACACACACCGCCCCCTAGGCTCGACTTCGGCACAACCGGCCATGATTTGCCACCCATGCCGTGCCTCTTCCTCTCTCACACATCTATACATATATACGTACATATATATAAAGGGGTTCATCCCCCACCACTAGGTCCATCCTCTTTAGCCTCATTCTCACACCTGCTTACGTGGCATCCTACGTGACGACCCTGTTGGATATTTATGTCCGGTTCGATAAGTCAACGCTGCCGACCGGGTCTTGACCCATAAGAGTTACACCGTGGGCAACGAACTAAAAAATCCACTTAACTAGTTTTAACTGGTAATTACGAACAATATGCGAAACGGATCATAATTATATTTATGATCAAGAGCGGGATATTATTTTTCGGGTATTGACTGAAAGATGGGTACATGGACCGAGTGAGACGGGTATAATCATCTTGCCATTTGTCGCACACATACCCGTGTTATGACACTTGTCGCACATGCACTTTTGCATGGCCACTTATTGGATGTGCATAAGTTGCTCAACACTTGTCCAACTTCTCATGCATGGCCTCCAAGTGTTGCACATGCATAAAGCTCCATGTGCTATAAGAGAAGTGTTTTGGGTCTTGTATGAAGTTGTTGCAAGAACTTGAACCAAAATTCTCTCAATAACATACACCAACAACCGGTCACCCCACTGCCGCCGCCGGCCAGCATCGCCGCCAGCCAGCCCACCCGCCGTCGCCACCGCCGCCGGGCCACCCTGCCGCCGCCGCTGTTCCCGGTCCCCGTCGTCGCTGCCACGTGCACCGCTGGCCACCGCCGCCGCTACTCGACCCGTTCCCGTGTTTCGCTAGTTCGTTAACTAGCACTTGTTCGTTGAACCTCGGTGTCTTAACCGGTTTATTACTAACCGAAGGTATATCTAAACCCCCTATGGTTTGCGTTTATATTTCGTGTTTGTATGTCGGTGACCTTGTTCCATTACGGATGTTCCTTGGTATAAAATGTTCATGTCATTTTGTTAATACGCTTCCGTTGTTTAAATATGTACATATACATATTGTTCACTAGTTAAAGATTTATTTTAACTAACATAAATATATATGCATACTTGTCAAAAGTGTTTTGACTAATCCTTGTAACAAAATAAATATGCACCTATATGAACTGGGTTCATAAAATAAAAGTAAAATTATACCTCAGATTTCCTACAGTGGTATCAGAGCCGATGCTCACCACATGCAAACCGAAACCAGTCTTTATATTTCACCGGAATAATAAATCATAAACTTTAAAAGTCTAAAGTTTTGATTTATTTTATTTTAAGGCAATATATATTTTTTAGTCATATTTATTTGTTAATATTTGATTGACCAAAAACTTGCCTCTATAATCCTTTGGTTATGTTGAATATGTAAATTGGGCCCGACCTTGTGGTTGTGTTTTATGTTTGGTTTTGTCTATGGTTTTGGCCCACTTTGTGGCTCAAAGTTGTAATAGATTAATTTATGGTTTTGGCCCGTTTTGTGGTTCAAAGTTGTAATAGATAGGGTTCTTGTCTTTAATATATTTACTTGTTAAATGTTGTTGAACCGAAGACCCGAAGAACCCGAAGCAAAACCGAATGCCAAGAGGAGTCTTGGAGTTAGTGGGAGTTGCTCAAGACAACAAGATGCACTCAAGTCCATCCTTGTGGTTGTTTTGTGTGTTGTGACCGTGACCCATTTGATCTTGCTACTTGGCTCTAGCAAGATCATAACCATGCCCATATGATTTACATATTCATTTTCTATTATGGTTGCTTTTAATAAATGTTATTACAAATCAGCCTAATACCAATACGCATTTTTAAAAGGGGTTTTAAAAATAAAATCGAGAAAAAGCAAGTTCTAGCAACTTGTAAATTTTTATAACCACTAGAGTTTTAAAACCTTTTATCACATCTTTAAAACTCATGAACTTAATAGTCTCCACTATTAACTTTAATTGGTTATTTCAAGTCGTGACAAACTTAGTTTTATAGGTTATCTAAAACTAATTGTCCCGAGAGGTGAAATGGTCCTTTTGGCATAGTCGCAAATTTAATATCTAAATTAAAACCGACTATAACGACCCTATTTGGTAAAATTAAAATCAATGGTCTATGCCATCCTACTACTAGTAACACTTGGGGCATAATGCGAACCATCAGTGTTGGAGCCACAGCACAACACTTGGTGTCTAGTTTATCCTTCTAAGGTGCAAGGGCTTCGTCGACACATCCGACCCTTCCACATGTGACCGTTTTAGGACGACTATTACTTTTCTTCTCGTGTTACGTGCTACAGCTGTCTCAGGAATAAAAGTGGCATAGATGAGGCCAAACGTATCAATGCAAGGACAAAAGTTGTCCTCACATCCTCATAAACCCCGGGAGTTGTGCTTCTCTCACAATTGACAATCGTTGTCAGTCCGCTTGAACCTCCTGCTAATGTTGCGTGCTACAGCTGCCTTTAGAAAGAGGTTTCTAACCGGATTCTCGTTCCTTATCGTCTCACCTCGCTAAATAAGGAAAATACATTGAAAATGCTAATTAAATAAACTTTTGCTTAACAGATGTCATCTGAAGACAACTCCTCTTTTGCTCTCAAGTTCATACTTGAGAAAGACAAACTAAATAACACCAATTTTCTTGAGTGGCACCGCAACTTGAGAATCGTTCTCAAAATGGCAAAGAAGTTTTATGTTTTGGAAACCTCAATTCCAACAGCGCCTGAAAATGGTACTGCTGCTGCAAAGAAGGCTTTCGATAAACATAAAGAAGATGCCCTAGAAGTTGCCTGCCTCATGCAAGCCACCATGTCGTCAGATCTCCAGAAGAATATGGAAGACATGAGTGCCTTTGACATTATTGAGCAACTCAAAGGCATGTTTCAGAAACAAGCCCGCCAGGAACGCTATGACACCATGAAACAGCTCATAAGCTGTAGAATGCAAGAGGGTTCCTCAGTTAGTGCGCATGTCCTCAAGATGAAAGGCTACATCGACCAATTAAACAAACTTGGTTATCCTCTCCAAGATGAGATGGCAGTTGACTTCATTCTCAACTCTCTTTCCAGTCACTATGATCAATTTGTTATGAACTTTAACATGAACGACTGGGTAAAGACAGTGCCGAAGCTACATGGGATGCTCAAAACAGCAGAGATGAACATTTCCAACAAAACAAACCAAGTGTTAATGGTTCGATCTGGTGGTGTTAGGAAGCCCGGAACAAAGAAAAGTCACAACGGCAAAAACAAAGGAAAGGCTCCTGTTGCTGCCAAACATGCCACCAACAAGAGCAAACAAGCTGTTAAAGCCCCTCATTCAGAAGAGCGGCAATGCTATGAGTGTAACAAGATGGGGCACTGGAAACGTAACTGCCCCGAGTATCTTGCTAAGCTCAAAGCAAAAAAGGCCAATGGAGAAGGCACTTCTTTAGGTATTCTGATACATGTTATCGAGCTTTTCACTATTTCTAGCAACACATGGGTATTTGATACCGGATGTGGTTATCACATCGTCAATGTCTTGCAGGAGTCTGAAAAGTGGAAGAAACTGAAACCAGGGAACATGGAACTCATTGTTGGCGATGGGAAGAAAGTCCCAGTTCTAGCAACTGGCACATTTAATCTTACATGTCCTTCTGGTCTTGTTGTTGTTTTGAACAATTGTCTTTTTGCACCTGGTTTGACCAGGAACATCATTTCAGTTTCATTGTTGTTTGAACAAGGATTTAGATATGCTTTTAATGATGTTGCTATTTCTGCTTATCTAAATGGTACTTACTATTTTGAGGCTAAACCTCGAAACGGTATTTATGAAATTGATGTTCAACCTAGCAATAACATATATCACCTTTCTAAACGTCAGAAAAATGGTACTAGTGATTCATTCCTATGGCATTGTAGACTTGGCCATATAATCAAGGCACACATAAAATGGCTCCAATCTGAGGGGATTCTTGAATCCACCGGAGCGGACTCATTTGATGATTGCGAGTCATGCTTAGCTGGCAAGCTCACAAGGATCCCTTCACCCATGTTGGTGAACGAGCTAGTGATCTATTATGACTCATACACTCAGATGTATGTGGTCCTTTTAGAACCATGACTAGGAATCACGAGAGATACTCGTTACATTCATCGATGATTATAGTCGATATGCTTATGTTTATCTTATGAAGCATAAGCATGAAACCTTTGAAAGGTTCAAAGAGTTTCAGAAACTTGTTGAAAACCAACTTAATAGAAAGATTAAAATGCTTCGCTCAGATCGAGACGGTGAATACCTCAGCTTAGAATTTCTCGATCATCTAAAGGAACGTAGAATAGTTTCACAGCCCACTCCACCAGGCACACCCCAACTTAATGGCGTGTGTGAAAGGAGAAATCGAACCCTACTGAATATGGTTCGATCGATGATGTGTAGAACAAATTTGCCTCACTCCTTTTGGGGTTTTGCTCTTATGACTGCCGCACGACTCATAAATCTAGCGCCAACTAAAAAGGTGAACAAGACTCCATATGAGATATGGTATGGGCGTAGGCCAAACTTGAGTTACCTTAGAATATGGGGGTGTGATGCTTACATCACAAGTGATTCTGATGACAAGCTCGGCCCTCGAGGCGAAAAGGTAGTTTTCGTCGGATACTATAACCAAAGCGGTTATTACTTCTACCATCCTGATGCAAATACGATTTCCATCAAAAGGAAAGCTAAAAGGTTCCTTGAAGATGAACTTCTTAGTCAAGGAACTGGAAGTAACTTGGTGGATCTTGAAGAAGTTCAAGGACCACAAACAACCGTTGAGGAGGTCGGAACGTCTGAACCACAACAAGTTGTTGACACTGATTCAGACTTGAACACAAGCCTTCGCAGGAGTATCAGGACTCGTAAAGAACCCGATAGATACCTTTGGCATATTGAGGGTTCTGAAGTCCTGACAGTAGCCGAGTCTGATGACGAGCCTACTAGTTACAAATCTGCTATTTCTAATCCAGATTCTGCGAAATGGCTAGAGGCCATGAAAGCTGAGATGCAATCCATGCGTGACAATCAAGTCTGGGACTTGGTTGAGCTACCCCCAAATCTCGGGCAGTAGGGAGCAAATGGGTTTTTAAAAGAAAAACCGACATGCATGGAAATATACAAACCTACAAGGCACGGCTAGTAGCGAAAGGTTTCACTCAAACTCAAGGTATTGACTATGATGAAACCTTCTCGCCCGTTGCTATGAGCAAGTCGATCAGGATATTACTTGTCATAGCTGCGTACTATGATTACGAAATTTGGAAAATGGATGTTAAAACCGCCTTTCTTAATGGACATCTTTCTGAAGATGTTTATATGGTTCAGCCTGACGGTTTTATCGATCCAAAATATCCCAATAGGGTATGTAAGCTAAACAAGTCCATTTATGGACTCAAGCAAGCGTCTCGGAGCTGGAATCTTCGTTTTGACCAGAAAGTCAAAGAGTTTGGTTTTGTCAAGAACGAAGATAAACCTTGTGTTTACAGAAAGGCTAGTGGGAGTGCTATATCATTTCTCATCTTGTATGTAGATGATATATTGATCATTGGAAACAACATCCCCATGCGTAAGGAAATTAAGCATTGGTTAGAATCTTGTTTCGCAATGAAGGATCTTGGAGAAGCCGCTTACATTCTGGGAATCAAGATCTATAGGAATAGATCTAAGCGACTTCTTGGGCTAACTCAGAGCACATACATAGATCAAGTGATAAGACGCTTCAAAATGGAAAACTCCAAGAAAGGAGGTGTTCCAATGACTAAAGGAACCGTCTTGAACAAATCACAAGCTCCCTCTAAGGACCGTGAGATAAAGCAAATGAAAACAGTTCCATATGCTTCCGCAATTGGTTCTATCATGTATGCTATGGTATGTACTCGACCAGACGTCTCGTATGCCTTAAGCATGACAAGCCGTTACCAGTAGAGCCCTGGGATTGCTCACTGGACTGCAGTTAAGAACATCCTTAAGTACTTGAGAAGGACAAAAGATATGTTCTTGATATTTGGAGGAGTCAATGAGGAGCTCACTATAAAATGTTACACTGATGCTAGTTTTCAAACTGACCGAGACACCTCTCGCTCACAAACGGGTTTCGTGTTCACTCTCAACGGAGGAGCTATTTCATGGAAAAGCTCCAAGCGGAGTGTTGTGGCTGATTCCACCATGGAATCTGAGTACATTGCCGCATCGGATGCCGCAAAGGAAGCTGCTTGGATGAAGAAGTTCATAACAGATCTCGATGTGGTTCCAAGTATCATGAAACCCATCCAGATATTTTGTGATAACACAGGTGCTATTGCTCAAGCCAAGGAGCCTAGATCCCATCAAAGCCAAGCACATTTTAAGAATGTTCAACTACATACGTGAAATTGTGGAACGTGGAGACATCGTCATAAGCAAAATTGACACAGATCAAAACCTAGCTGACCCATTTACTAAGCCAATGAGTCAAGAAAAACATGATTTTCACATGGACTCTATTGGGCTTAGATTAGCTAGTGATATGTTTTGATTTAGTATTTGGATGTACGAACATCAAACAATTGTACTCTTGCATTCGTTTTGATTTACTAGTTAATGCAATTCTTGAATCCTACAACTGTGTTCGAATTTGATACGTTTAATCCATGAATCTTGTATTCTAAATTATCCGTAGTCGGTCAGATTCGTGGGAACGATTCTGAATTAAGACTATTCTGACTTTGGACTCAAGGAGTTGACTTCGAAACTCACAGACCTCATTATGAATGACGTTGGATGTAACTCGCATCAAATCATCTTCATGGATGTATTTGATTTTGGTATACTCATTTAGTATCCTCTGACCTGAGATACATACTAGAACTCTCGTTTACTAAAGACTATTCTTTGATCAGTGTCAACCGTTGTCGCGTAACTGCCAGTCATAAAGGCATTGGTTGGGAATAGCTCTGAAGTTCAGTGGGAGATGTATGTAGTCAAGATGGGATTATGTACTCTTACATTATATGTAACAGTTAGACATCTGGGCACCCTCGTTGATTCAAACAGGTGAAGTGTAAGGCCTTACCCAAACTTACTGTGTGTTTGATTGGACCACTTTGATTCTTGAACGAGAACGATAATGATTGAACGCCATATGAGATTGAACCTGATCCATGTCTCATTGTTCAATCGATGTCTTTTACAGAAAGGATAGATGACAACGATTACCATAAGTCTACTATCTTCAAGTAGCAAGCCGTTGCTAAAAGGAAGATACATTGGTTAGTGACTTTAAAGTGTCATGACCTGTTGGGGGCAACTATGTGTAGCTAGAGCTTCGCTGGCTGTCTGCGTTGAGATCTTATCAGAGACCGTCCAAGTGGGAGCTGTTGGATATTTATATCTGGTTCGATAAGTCGACACTGCCGACCGGGTCTTGACCCGTAAGAGTTACACCGTGGGCAACGAACTAAAAAATCCACTTAACTAGTTTTAACTGGTAATTACGAACAATATGCGAAACGGATCATAATTATATTTACGATCAAGAGCGGGATATTATTTTTCGGGTATTGACTGAAAGACGGGTACATGGACCGAGTGAGACGGGTATAATCATCTTGCCATTTGTCGCACACATACCTGTGTTATGACACTTGTCGCACATGCACTTTTGCATGGCCACTTATTGGATGTGCATAAGCTGCTCAACACTTGTCAAACTTCTCATGCATGGCCTCCAAGTGTGCACATGCATAAAGCTCCATGTGCTATAAGAGAAGTGTTTTGGGTCTTGTATGAGGTTGTTGCAAGAACTTGAACCAAAATTCTCTCAATAACATACACACACAACCGGTCACCCCACTGCCGCCGCCGGCCAGCCCGCCCGCCGCCGCCACCGTCGCCGGGCCACCCTGCCGCCGCCGCTGTTCTCGGTCCCCGTCGCCGCTGCCACGTGCACCGCCGGCCACCACCGCCGCTACTCGACCCGTTCCCGTGTTTCGCTAGTTCGTTAACTAGCACTTGTTCGTTGAACCTTGGTGTCTTAACCGGTTTATTACTAACCGAAGGTATACCTAAACCCCCTATGGTTTGCGTTTATATTTCGTGTTTGCATGTCGGTGACCTTGTTCCATTATGGATGTTCCTTGGTATAAAATGTTCATGTCATTTTGTTACATACGCTTCCGTTGTTTAAATATGTACATATACATATTGTTCACTAGTTAAAGATTTATTTTAACTAACATAAATATATATATGCATACTTATCAAAAGTGTTTTGACTAATCTTTGTAACAAAATAAATATGCACCTATATGAACCCAGTTCATAAAATAAAAGTAAAATTGTATCTCGGATTTCCTACAGACCCATCCTCTCAAGGATGAGCCTCACCATAGCCACTAGCCTTAAAAAATCATAAGAAAAAACTTGCTAAAAAAACAAGATTAGATAAAGAACCGGGAAGAAAACCAAACCGGAAACCATATTATAAATATCCTATCCATTGACCTATCTATCTTCAACAAACCTTCAAACAACCTCTGTGCACCAATGGCGCTCTGCACTTCATCTTCTCCAACATCATTCCATTTCAAACAACCTCTGTGCACCATTTCTCCCCCAATCTCCTTACCAAACTCCTTCAAACCCACCACCCGATTCCCTTCTCTCACACTTTCTCGCACCCATCATCAATTATCTTTATCTCAGTGCCCAAAGAAGCTATCAATCTGTGCAAGAGCTGCAGCCGCACCACCCGTTACCGAAACAGTAAAAGACCCGCTGCCCGCGGACCTTGTTGTTGAAGAAACCCAAGAACCGAATTGCAGGGTGAGATGTTTGATGGAATTATATGTGAACTTTTAGATGAATTGAGTTGTTGGTTTTTGAATTTTATGAATTAGTGTTTGGGTAAGTGAATTGAGTTAGGCTTTTGGCTTCATACTTCATAGTCTATATATGCATTGCAAGTGTTTGTTAAAAGTCCCCAGTGACATTATTGTTACTATTATCACTGTTTTAAAATAAGCACTACAAAATTAGGGGTGTTTGGAATTGAACAGCTAACTAAACTGAAAAAAGACAAACTGAACCGGCCGGTTTTCACGATTTGGAATACAAAATATGCTTTTGAAAAAATTTAATATTGATCAAAAGACTTGGTTTTGCTATTCAAAAAGGGTAGTGACGCAGCTTGTTGCCCGTTTACCATCTATCTCTATGTAAATTCATAATAGTTGTAAATTTAAGTATATTGATCTTCAAAAGTGATAAGGATTGTTGATGAATGTGATATATATGTACGTAACTTATATTCCGAAAATGAAAAAGTAAATAAATAATAATAATAACGGCCAATTCAGTTTACACAGCTAGTTTCAAAGCGTCAAATTGTTAAACCAGATCGCATATATTTTAAATCGGCAGATCAGTCGAATTTTGGTTTCAGCGGTTTATGAACACCCATAGTACAATCGAATCATTTTGGTGGTGAATAAGAGACTAAATCCATAGTGTGTATTTGAAACCTACGAAGTTTGACATCAAAAGTCGAAATGTAGCTGTTCATTTGGCTAGTAAACTCAGTTGTTTCTGTAACTGCCATTTTTTCTGCATTTTCTAACTTTTGAAGCTTGCAGATTCGGTTGAGCGTTGAAGTTCCACCTATCGTATGCGACGATTGTTACAAAAGGGTTATAAATGAGTTCATGAAGAAGGCAAAGGTACAATTAAAGTTCATAATCCGCTTTGCAGGCTTTATTTTCTTTGTGTTCTTATATCGAGTTTTGTATCGCGCAATAACAGTTTTCATAATGTTTTTTGCTTATCGTTCAGGTTCCAGGATTTCGTCCCGGAAAGAAGGTTCCAGAAAGCATTCTCGTAAGTTATATCGGGAAGGACAATGTTAGAAAGGCGGCTGTTGAAGCTATTTTAAAGAGAACTCTTCCACATGCCATGTCATCGGTATGTAGCTTTTCTTGTTTAGATTTTCAAAAGCTTAGATGCTGAAATGAAAATAAAAAGTTTCAAATGTAGAGTAAAATGCCATTTTCGTCTCTGAGGTTTAGCCTGTTTTTGTCCAAAGGTTTGTTTTTCTGCATCTGGATCCAAAAGGTTTGAAATCTTGCCATTTTCATCCGGCTCATTAACTCCATCCATTTTTCGTCGTTAAATCAGGGGTATTTCCGTTGTTTTTAGTTAACTTAAAGGGCAATTCGGTCTTTTTCACTTTATGTACAAGCATTTAAAATACCCTTACTAACCACAAAACATAGATAATATAACTATATAAGTAAAATTACAAAAATACCCCTGACTTAAAGGAGAAAAATTGATGGAGTTAACAAGCTGGATGAAAATGGCAAGATTTCAAACCTTTTGGATCCAGATGCAAATAAACAAACCTTTGGACGAAAGTCGCAAAACTAACCAAACCTCAAGGACGGAAATGGTATTTTACTCTTTTATATATAGAAATATCTATGCAGTTTAATGAGCTAGAAACCAACAAGTCATAAAATGTAACCTTCACAGGGTATTAGCCGGGTCCCATGAGTTTACAAATAACGGGGTCTCTTTTTTATAAAAAATTATCGAATTTTTTGGTATGCACACATGGTATCTAAGAAACTATAAACAAAAAAGAGTAAAGTACACGGATGGTCCCTGTGATTTACCAAAAATTTGGATTTGATCCCCAGCTTTCCAAAAATACACAGAAGGTCATTGTGATTTGCATTTTGTAACACATTTAGTCCCCAATTTTTCCATAAGTACATAGATGGTCCTCGTGGTTTGCACTTTGTAACACATTTAGTCCTTAACTTGGACATGCTGAAACCTTTAGATTTGTTGGCTAGGGACTAAATGCGTTACAAAGTGCAAACCATAGGGACCATCCATGTACTTTTGAAAAGCTAGCGACCAAATCCAAAATAATGGTAAACCATAGGGACGATTCGTGTACTTTACTCAAACTTTTTCTAGTAAATGTTTGTGCATGTACAATTCAAGTTCTATTATAACTATGCTATAATCTCAAACATCGTATTTCATAGATAGAGTCGCGGGCTTTGAAGGACTCGATCCGCATTACGAGCACATTTGCAGAGATGGAAAAAACCTATTCTTCTTCGAACACCCTAAGGTATGTCAAAGCTCCAATGTCTCCTATGTTTATAGTTAACTGAGTAAAGTACACGGATGGTCCCTGTGGTTTACCAGAATTTTGGATTTGGTCTCTAGCTTTCCAAAAGTACACAGATGATCCCTGTGGTTTACACGTTGTAACACATTTAGTCCCTAACTTGGACATGCTAAAACCTTTAGATTTATTGGCTGGGGTCTAAATGTGTGTACTGTAGCAGCCCAAGTTAACCGTGCCAAAATATTGCTCGCTTTGCCCCTGATGGGTTGCCCATCCGGGAACTCACAGTTATGTTTTTACTTGACGAGTTGCTCACCCAGGCAAAACGCGTCTTGATAAAGAAGGTTCCCACCCCCTTATAAGGAAGGCTTTGTACTCCTCGACCGATATGGGACTTACAGTTACTATATGCGAACTATTGGGACCGTCCATGTACTTTTAAAAAGCTAGGGACCAAATCCAAAGTTTTAGTAAACCACAGAGGACCATCCGTGTAATTTACTTCTAGTTAAGTAAAGATTGGCATCTTTTGAAAAGTATGTGTATGTTTTTTTTCTAATCTTGATACAACTTTTGTTGCGGGTATAGGTATGATATTATCGTGGAGGTAGCACCTGAAGTGAAATGGGTCCCAGAGGATGGCTACAAGAATTTGCAGGTTGTGGTTGAGCTTGACAATCAAATAGAGGCAAAAACAGCAGCCGAACGAGAATTAAAGCGTCGTTACAAGGCTCTAAGTATAATGAGAATCGTCACAAATAGAGGACTACAGGTACTAGATGCTTCATAAGTCCATTCTAATTTTTTAACCGTCTGTCCTGTAATTCTTATAGAGAATGTTCAAGATCTCGTTACTTAAAAAGGGTCTATTTGTATCTTTTAATGGTGGCAACTTGGACCCGTTTACTTATGAATGTGTCGCCTTGGGTTGTGTTTTCTCTCTAATAAGTTTTTAGCTCATGTAAATTCATACGACCTCCTAAAATGTTTTATTTAAAGATTAAAATTAGTTATTTTAATGTTTTTCTTTACCATAACTACCACATTAGTTATATATCATAATACTTTATGATATGTTCGGCTGCAAACGAACTGAACGAACACGAACAGGGTCTTGTTCGTGCTTGTTTGTTAAGGAAATACATGTGTTCATGAACACTTACCGGACCAGATTTTTTATTCGTGTTCGTTCATTAAGGAAATGAACTTTTCCGTGTTCATTCGTTAATTTTAGGTACCAAACACAAACGAACATTCACGAGCGCACACGAATGCAAACGAGCGTTGATGAAGACAAACGAACACTAGTAAACGTTCATGAACACAAACGAACTTAATTAAATTTCGAATAAAATCGCCATTACATACATTAAATGGATCTACCCACAAACGAAAATATATAAATAAAAGTTAAAAACCCCACACACAAACGAACACGTTACCGAACATTCACGAACATAAATGAACGAACACGGCCTTTGTTCATGTTCCTTCCTTTAACTAAACTAAACGAACTAAATTTCTTGTTTGTGTTCATTTATTAACTGAACGAACACAAACGAACTTCCCGTCGAACGGTTCATGAATTGTTAGTTGAAAGTTTGGTTCGTTTGCGAGTCAACCCAACCTGACCTGCTTGTATTGGCTGTAACTAATAAACGAAAGTTAGAAATGAGTTCAAATCGAGTAATGACATCTTCCATAGATAGGTGATGTAGCGGTCCTAGATATATCGGCAACGACAGTGGAACAAGACGGAGCAGAAGCAAAAGACGTTCCAGCTGCAGAGAGTAAAGGTATATTCAATATTCATCCACTTTCATAAGTCAAACTTTATTCCTTTGACTTTTTTCAGTCAAACAACATCACGATCTTTGGATCTGCAGGTTTCCAATTTGATACAGAAGACGGAGATCGAGTTGTTCCCGGTTTTCTCGACGCAATAATCGGAATTCAAGGAGGTGAAACAAAATCTTTCCCGCTTGTGTTTCCAGATACGTGGAAACAAGAAGATTTACGCGGTCTACCGTGTCAATTTACGGTAAGTTTTCTCCTGTAAAGCCGTAGTGAAAAATGGAGAGAAATGTTATATTTCTGTTTGATTTATTGCTAGGTTGAATGTAAAGAACTATTTTATCGAGAATTACCAGAAATGAATGATGCCATTGCTGATAAGCTTTTTCCTGGATGCACCACAATCGACCAGGTTAGTCATTATATTTGTTGTTTCATAATTAACGTTTCAAGTATTTAAATAGATTAAATACCATTTCGTCCCTCAGGTTTGGCCAACTTTGCGACTTTCGTCCAAAGGTTTGTTTTTTCCGCATCTGGATCCAAAAGGTTTGAAATCTTGCCATTTTCATCTGGCTTGTTAACTCCATCCATTCACTCCGTTAAGTCATGGGTATTTTTGTCTTTTTGTTAATTTAAAGGGCAATTTGGTTATTTGAATACTTGTACATTATGCTAAATGCTTGTACATAAAGTGAAAAAGACCGAATTGCCCTTTAAGTGAACAAAAAAGACAAAAACACCTCTGACTTAACGGAGAGAATGGATGGAGTTAATGAGCCGGAGGAAACTGGCAAGATTTCAAATTTTCTGGATCCAGATGCAGAAAAACAAACATTTGGACGAAAGTTGCAAAGTTGGCCAAACCTCAGGGACGAAAATGACATTTTACTCATTTAATTAAAAAAATTAAATATGAGCAAAAACTGTTTGGGGCCCGCCCAATTTTCCACCTTTACAAATACTTAACCTCATCCAGCATGTTTTTCTTTTGATGTTTGGATTTCAGGTTAAGGAGTCCTTGTTGGAGAGATGTATAGAACTGGAGCAAACAGCTAAAGATCAAGCAACCGACAACGCAATTCTTGACCAGCTTCGACAGGTGTTTAAGCGTCTACAAGAATTAATTAATAATTATATTTTCATCCATATTAATGAGTTTTTATACTCTATTTAAGATGGTTCAAATCGAAATTCCTCAAACGCTGTTTGAAGAACAAGGAAGGCAGCTTTACGGAGCCAAATTACTACAAATACAGGTCTAATAACATAACACTATTGAGACGAGTTTTTAATTTTTTTCCTCTCTGAAATGATTCTTTTATTATAGTGATAAGTATTTAATGGGGCGAGATAAATTCCCTTTGACCTGAAAAAGTCAAATGTACATGCAGGCAAACATGAAACTGAATGAAGAGCAAATAGCAACACTTTCAAGCCCCAAAGCCGTAAGAGAATACTTGGAAAACCAGAGGGAGAACATAGAAAATATTATCAAGCAGAATCTTGCCGTTGGAGACATCTTTAAACGCGAAAATCTCCAGGTGCATGTTTTTAAATCTCACACCCGGTCTTAAATTCTTATGATAATATTTGAAATTGAACCCTGTGACATTTAGAATCTAATAAAACCTTAACAAATCACAAAATGTTAATACACACACAATAATAAGAATCCCATAGGCAATACTATGCAGTTATGGCGGTCCAAAATTAAATAGCGGTCAAGGGCCGATATTTGAGATATAGGTCATCACGGTGGGATATCGGTAATTTTAGAATTTATATATTCATACGTAAAAGTGTGAAACATATATAATACTAATAGTAATATCAAAAGTCAAAACTCAAAAGTGCCATTAAACATGATCTAATCGTAAGCCATGAAATCTTCCTCCTAGTCCACAACCAAAGCATCCAATATAACGGTATCGGTCAATAGCACCGATAATAGCGAAAATACGTGTTGAACTAATGATAAGTTAGCCAAAAAATTGATTTCTCACAGGTTTCAACTGATGAGATTGTGAAAGAGGTTGAGAGCTCGGTTGCTGAGTTCAAAAAACACAAGCAGGATTATGATGAGGAAAGCATTCAAGAGCAGGTATTTTCATTGTTCAATGAAAATTTTGTTTTTTTCGTCGCGTAAGTTTTTAGATATTTCTTTTTTCAGATGATTAAATAACCATCTTCATGTTTTGTAGATTTTAATTTACGATAAACCCAGGTTTCTCTTTCACCTAAATTCATATATAAAATTTTTATTTCTACTATTTTATTCGAGATATAATTTAGGTTGTCTCTAATAATCTATAATATTTAATAAAAAACAAATTATACACTTTTTATCAGTTTTTTTTTGTGTGTGTGTGTGTAAAACTGAATTTTATCCAAAATATAAATTATATTGAATTGTAGAATCTCAATATCTACATTCCCACCCTATTTTCTTGATCAATTTATATGCTTGTCTTTTCATCAATTGTTGTTAGGTGCAAGAGGTGTTAGAGGGAGCAAAAGTACTTGAATGGTTGAGAGAACAAGCGGATATTAAGTATGTAACCGAATGAAAAACATGAAGAAACAACAGCAGCCAAACAAACATTTTTGTTCACAGGTACATCTGATCAAGGTTTGGAGGCAAGTGTAGCTTAGCTAGAATGTCGGTAAATGAGCAGGAACCTTTGTAGCAGAGAAGATAAATAAATAAGTATATTATTTGGCACCCGAAGATTTTTTCGTTGTAATTTCTGAAAATTGCCTGAAAAACATCTAAACGGCTAGTTTTGTATCTGTATCAAACAACCTCAAAACTAAGTTCTTCTTCCAAACCGTTGCGTTCGAATCTACATGTTATGTAATGTTCATCTTAGCTACATATTATGCTATGTAGTGTTTGAATCTTCATGTGACGCTCAATGCATAGAAGACGAGTTATGTACAAATAATGATGTACATAATAGCTTCAATGGCTGAAGTGTATGAAATCGTGATAATGTGTTACCGTTCAACACTCAGACCATTATACTTGTTCATTGTTACATAAACGTCTTATGTATCACAGAAAAAAACATTATGTATATATGTTTGTGTTATTCTCGTAGTTCTCTACTTAAAATTGGTTTGTATGCAATGTGCATCCAAACCTTTAGAACAGCGCAGCAAAGATTGCAAGGTTGCTGCAATGTTGTAATTGGTTGTGATGCAAAAGTTTATAGCAATGTGCAAAAAATATACAATGATATCAAAACTTTAGAATCGTGTGTCAAACATTGCAAGGTTACTACAGTCTTTAGAATAGTGTGTCAAACTTGCAATGTTACTGTAGTGTTGCAATTGGTTTTAATGCACACGTTTATAGCGTCATTTCAAACATGTACAATGGTGCGTGGAACTTTGCACGTTGACACAGTGTTGTGTGTCTTGGCACACGAGTTTATAACGATACGTCGAACATAAATTTATTATGTTTAGCAATTTATTAACAAAGGAAATTCAATAAATTCCAAAACTTCTGTTAGTGGACTAACCAAGTTACAGTATACAAGTTTTTTGTCTCGTATAAATTTTATCATGGTAGTAAGTGAAGCTATGAACCCTGAAACTTATTTAATTATGAATACGAATATTAGGATGAGACTAGTTACAATGAATCAAAAATTGTATATTAACCAATACGATCATATAAAACTAAAAATGTTAACTTTTAAAACAGTTACATCCTAATAGTGTATTAGGCTATACGCTGTGGAGTGATGCTCATAGTCACATTAGCCACTTTTGGCACCAAACACTGAAACGTTGGCGCCAAAATGGGGCGTCATGGGCACCTCCACCAAACCCATGGCGCGCGTGAGAGAGGAGAAATGGGGCAATATTTGATCAACCAATCACCAATTTTCTTTATCTTTTTTCTTTTATATAATGTTTTGGTCAAACCATAAAACCTTGTGAAGGGTGGGTTAATTAAAATCTCACTGCCTAGTGCCAACGTATCAGTGACGTTTCACACTTTTTGTTAACCCACAATGCATAGCCTTAGTTCATCTAGTAGACCCAGTGGACCCATGTTCTAATATAGTTTTCACTAGTTTATTTTTCTTTAACCCCTAAAAGATCATATGGCCCCGACGTAAGGGGCCTTTTCTGATGTAGGGATGACAATCGAACTAGAACCCGATGGGCAAACCTGAAACCTGAAACATACAGGACAGGTATTTACAACTGGGACAATGTATGGCATTATTTTAGAAGTTTTTCATGAGCATGAAACACGTATGAGATTAGATAATACCCACCCGATTACCCGAAAATATATACCTATTTATCCTAACCATATTTGTTCTTTGGGATATGTATTTGATAATATTATATACATATTTATGATATGAGGTATATTAACTTATCTTTATAGATTTTATATCCTGATAATGATGATAGTATGTTTTATGTTTAAATTTGTTGTAGTTGTTATAACATACATTTAATATAAAAATTAGAATGGTAAGAAAAAAAATGCATTTTAAAATCCCAACGCGTAATTACCTAACATGTATAAGATACGATTTTACAATCAAATATCATATTAAAATAATCATCTAAAATCCGTCCCATTAACATCCATGTAATCATGTGTAATGCCCCATTGCCATTCCATGATATGTAATGGTGGGATCCCAATTTAGAAAGAAAACGAAGTTTATATCTTGGATATAATTATAAAACAATAATAACTTTTCAATAAACTATCTCGGAATAAAATGTGATCTCCACCGATATGGAGCGTCCTTCCTTTTCTTTTAAAATACTACAATGGTTTTTATATTAAAATTATTTAATTAATTACCAATTAAATGTAAAGGTTTAGTTCTTGACTATTTGGAGTCGTTTTGGATTTTGTAATTAACTCAAAGTTTTCACTTTTAAATCTCATAGTATGATAGCAGTCGTTTTGGATTTTGTAATTAACTCAAAGTTTTCACTTTTAAATCTCATAGTATGATAGTATCCGTCTCCTGTAAAATCATATTCAGCTTATCCAAGTGATAGGGTCGGCCCGTTAGGGCCACTGAAAAAATAGGGCCTCCAAAATTAAAAGTATCTTTATTTATATAAAAAAAATATTATATTTAGAGTGATATTTGTTAACATTAATAAAAGTGTAGTCAAGTGGTAAGAACAAGTTTTGATTTTTGTGGAGAGTTGGGTTCGAATCCCACCTACTACCATTTTAAAAATTATTAATCACCACACTCACCCTTTTAGTAAAAGTATTATTATAAATGCACTTTTTTTTAATCACCTCTCCTAATTTAATAAACTAAAAGAATTTGCATACTCAAAATAAGTAGCATGTTTAGTTCCTTTCACACATGAGATAAGTTGTTATTTGTTAGGTTAAACTCTTTTGACCAACTTAGATTTAATTTATGTATTAGACAACCAACATTATTTGATAGGAAATCATTTGGTTTATATAATGGTCAAGTGCTTTATAGGTTTCTTCCTAATATATTTCTTGTCAGATACAAACCGAAATTACGAGCCTAAAAAATTAAAAGGGCCTCAAATTTTTAATTCGCTTTAGGCCTCCAAAATTCTAGGACCGGCCCTGTCAAGTGACACCATTAGTAACATCTTAATTTCATTTACCTTGTTTAATGACTTTCTCATACTTAAACTTAAGAAATTAAGTAGTTTAAGGATTATGTTAAAAATTTGTGTATCACACTCGTTAAAAAAAGAAAATATCAAATGGTTAGTAGTGCCACTTTGTAGAATAGTAATTTTTAATGTATCAACAGAAAAATTGAGCATAAGATGCTATGGTCGTATTTTTTTAATATATGAAATTTAATTTATTAGAAATAAAAACACTTTATTACATTAAAAATTAAAAAAATAAGTTAAAATCCACGTCATCACTCGACGTTAGCATCAAATGAAAGGGAAAAAAATAAAAAAAATCCGCATCACCACAAGAGGAAATGGATGATAAAACCCTTAATTTTAATAAAAAATGAATGTTGAGTGACCTGATTGGAACACTTTTGAAACTTGAGTTAAGTTTTAAAAGTGTTTCAATTAGGTCACTCAAGTTTCAAAAGTGTTCCAATCAGGTCACTCAACATTCATTTTTTTATTAAAATTAAGGGTTTTATCATCCATTTCATAGGTAACCGTGGTGATGCGGATTTTTTTTATTTTTTCCCTTTCATTTGATGCTAACGTCGAGTGATGACGTGGATTTTAACTTATTTTTTTAATTTTTAATGTAATTAAAGTGTTTTTATTTTTAATAAATTAAATTTCATATATTAAAAAAATACGACCATAGCATCTTATGCTCAATTTTTCTGTTGACACATGGAAAAAAAAAGACATGACTCGATTTGAATGTTAAGTTGTCTAATTGGAACAAAAACGATACGAATGACTTAATTAGAACACTTTTGAAACTTGGTTACTATTCTGTGAGATTTTCCAAGAAAAGTGGGATACATGTTTTTGTTACTATCTATGTTTTTTTATTATTAAGAAATAGAACATGAAGAATTAACTAAAAGAAATCGAAAAATAATCTTTAGCCTCACTTAATTATTTAATTATAACACGTGATAGGTATAGATTTTTATACATAAGAAATCTATTTTAGAGTTAAGTGCTATTTACGTCCCCGTGATTTGTTTACTTTGTCATTTCAGATCAAATTTCAAAATTGTACCGTTTTCCTCCCTGACATTTTGGAAACGTGTCATTTCAGTCCAAAAAATAACCACAGATAAAAAATTCAGTTAGCTTAGAGGTAATTAGGGGTAACCATGGTCAACATTGCAGCTGGCCGGGATCGAATCCATGACCAACTGCTTAGAAACAAACGAATTTTAACCCTAAGCTAACTAAGTTTTTTAACTGTGGTTATCTTTTTGGACTCAAAAGACACGTTTTCAAAATATCAGGGAGGAAAATAGTGCAATTTTAAAATTTAACTTGAATGACAAAAGTAAACAAACCACAGTGACGTAAATAACACTTAACTCTCTGTTTTATTATTGGTAGCAGAATGAAACAATTTATTTAGCAGGTTGATGATTCTATAAGGTTATAAAATAGATTTTCTAACTTACAAAAACTTTTTTTTTGTATTTATAGAAAGTAGAAGAAAAAAAAACCAACGACTTTAATGCAATTAAATATTCCATTTCAAAAAAAGGAAGACAATCAAGGACCTTTTATAACTGAAACGACTACATTTTCAATTTCATTTTTCACAAACACGCTCTGTTCTTTCTCTCCCAATCCACAAAACAAAACCCTAATCAAGTGTTATATAGCTGTAAGTACATCTATTTTTCTTCATTAATTCTAAAAATCTACTAGTTTCTTCTGCAATTTTCATATGGTTGTGTACTTTTATCACACTCTGTTCTTGTTTCCGCTTGAAATTGGTGCTCGTTTTGTGATTTATTACGTCTGAAGTTCGATAAAACCCTAATTAAGTGTTTGTGTAACTTGTTTGATTCGTTATGTGTACAAATGTGCTAGTTTTTTGTGCGATTTTGATATGATTGTGTACTTTTGAGTATACTCTGTTCTTGTTTCGGCTTGAAGTTGGTGCTCGTTTTGTGGTTATTTACGTATAAAGTTTGGTAAAACCCTAATTAAGTGTTGGATTACTCTGAGTGTAACTTGTTTGATTTGTTATGTGTACAAGTGTGCTAGTTTATAGTGCGATTATGAGATGAGTGTGTACTGTGAGAGTTGAGTATACTCTGTTTGTTCTTGATGATAAGTTTGTAAAATTATTTGTTTATGTGAAAATGTACTGGTGTGTGGTTATATGATCTTACGCTCTGTTCTCGAGTTCACTTAAGCAAGGTTTAAAAGAACGGAAACGAGTTTCGAGGCGTTTTCCCTCCGCCTCATGATGCGTAAGCCTTGAGGCGAAACGAGACGTAAGGCCGAGGCGGTATTAATAAATAAATATAAAAATTATATATATTATATAAATAATAATACTAACTAATTTCATGAAAATCATCAAAAACACACATAAAAAAGACATGAAATGCTTGATATTGACACAAAACGTCAAAAAAAATAAAAAACAACTATCAAAATCCCCTGAGCCGCATATACAATAAAAACCCCATGAGGCACGCCTCAGACTCGTTTTTTGGCCGTTTCGCCTGTTTGTTAAAACCATGCACTTAAGAACAATTGCTGCTTGATGTAAGGGTTTTTTCTTTTAAATTATAATTAGGAAAATTCGCCTGTTTTGGTTCATAGAAATCATTTTCAGGTTCTAAATTTAATGCTAGTTTGAACAAAATAGTTTGACTTTTGCTTCATTTACACTTGTTATCTCCTATATAATTGACTTTTGAAGCTAGTGTAATTGCTTCTTGATGTACTGATATACTTTATCTGTAACTTTGTGAATTATTATTCATGGAAATAATTTTCAGATTCTAAAATATAATGCTAGTTTGAACAAAATAATTTGGCTTTTGGTAATTTTTACTCAGTACATTTTGATTTTGACTTTTGGCACATTTAGTCATTTATACTTGTTGTCATCTTAATAGGGTACCATATGGCAGTGGATGATGTTCATAATCCACTTCTTGCAGAAACAACTTGTGGTTCTTTACTACTTCAATTGCAGGTGGGACTTATTTCACTCTAGTTATATGTTGATTTCATCGTTAAAGACATCATGTGTCGTTTTCTTTCGTAAATAGTTTGATGTGTTTAACCTTTTGTGTTGATGCAGAAAATTTGGGATGAAGTTGGAGAAAACGATGAGGAAAGAGATAAGATGCTTCTTCAGTTAGAACAAGAGTGTTTAAATGTGTATAAAAGGAAAGTTGACCAGGCTGCAAAGTCAAAGGCTCAACTTCTTCAAGCATTGGCAGATGCTAACCGTGAAGTCAACGCCCTTCTTGCATCTCTGGGAGAGAAATCATCTGTTAACATTGTGGGTAGTGGGCCCCATCCATTTATTTTTTGTGTCCGTTTTTTAACTTTTTTTGTGGTGTAATTGCAGCCTGACAAGACTTCGGGAACCATCAAAGCACGTATTGCTGCTATTGCACCGGCTCTAGAACAGTTGTGGATGCAGAAGGAAGAAGAGGATAAAACAGTTTTCAGATGTGCAGACAGAAATTCAGAAAATATGTGTGGAAATTGCAGGGAGTGATAAGCTTACACAAAGCTTTAAAGTTGATGAATCTGATCTATCCTTGAAGAAGTTGAAAGAATTTCATGATCATCTTCAAGAACTTCAAAAAGAAAAGGTAATGAAAATGTTAAGTAGGATTAGAAAACTATATAATGACATTTTGTATGAAATGACTGAGAAGGTTTTATTCGTTGAATACACTTTTAGTGACTTTTGACCCGTCTATTCCAATTTATATAACATATATAATTCTACCTCATCTACTACTCTACCGTCTGTTGATCAAAGAATATATACAGCTACTTTTGTATATGTGGTGATAAATATCAAATTCTGTTTTGCAGAGCCAGAGATTGGACAAAGTTCTTGAATTTGTGAACAAATTACATGATATTTGTGGTGTACTTGGGATTGATTTTTATAGTACACTTAAAGATGTCCATCCTAGCTTGATTGATGCCACAGATGCACAATCTAAAAGCATTAGCAATGACACATTAGCGAGGCTTGCGAAGTCTGTCGTATCTTTAGAAGAAGTTAAGAAGCAAAGATTACGCAAGGTATACACTACACACTTTCACATTACTTCATTTCTTTCGAAAGTCCTAAACTTTCACTTCTGAGATCCTTTTAGTTGGTCAAATGGGCAGATTTTATTAATTAGCTAAACTGAAAATGGGTTGAACGGGTCAAGTCGGTTTTATCATTGTAATCATATAGCTGTTTAGTCATGTTTGGCATGTTACTTATTTATACATCCCAAGAAAAGAAAAGGTGTTTATGGGTCTGCCCGAAACTAAAATTTAGAAGTTTTGATCCTATACACAACCCATCCAACCCATAGATTTTGTCACTTCTATGTCTTCTAACGAACTTTGTGAAACTTCTTCTTCCATCGTTTATGGCCTAAACATTCTATCTGTAAAAAACTTGGCATTTGAAGTCTGACAAGTTTCTTGCCATCTTCAGCATCAAGATCTTGCAGCTCAGCTAATCGCACTCTGGAATTTGATGGATACATTTGAAGAAGAAAGAAGGTTGTTTGATCATCTTACCTGCAACATCTCATCTTCAGTTGATGATGTGACAGCACCAGGGGCTCTTGCACTGTATTTGATTGAACAGGTACCTTAGAATAAAAATATAATAATATAGTATAAAGTAGATAACTATTGTTAATCATCGACGTTTTCTGTTTCATTCTCAAGGCGGAGGTGGAAGTTGAAAGACTGGATCAGCTAAAAGCTAGCAGAATGAAAGAGATTGCTCTTAAGAAACAAGGGGAGCTTGAAGAGATATTTGCGCGCGCACACATCAAGATCGACATGAAGGCTGCTAGGGAGAAAACTGTGGCAATGATTGAATCTGGGAATGTTGAACCTTCTGAGCTGTTAGCTGACATGGATGCGCAGATCGCTAAAGCAAAAGAAGAAGCTCTTAGTAGAAAAGATATATTGGATAAAGTAGATAAGTGGATGTCAGCTTGTGAAGAAGAGAGTTGGCTTGAGGATTACAACAGGGTTAGCCTCTCGACTCTTGTATGGGTCAGGTTGACTGACCAGAAACATTTCCCAAATTTTAATTTCTTTGTTATAAATTTTAAGTAATCCAAAATGATCAAAGAAGCCATGCTGTTCAGGTTAAAAAGTGTTTTTGGTGACGTCTGGGTTCTGACCCGTTTGGCTAACTATTTATTTTAGCTGTTTGACTATTCAGCGGGTCGGAATTACCACCTGTATACCTTACTGTAGCTTGATATCTTTAATATTAATCTTCGTAGAATTTCATTATTGATGGTTTGAAATATGTGTGACAGGATGAAAACAGGTACAATGGAAGCAGAGGTGCACACATAAATCTCAAGCGGGCTGAAAAGGCCCGAATTTTGGTCAGCAAAATCCCAGGTAACCGATAGGCAAATACTACCCCGTCCCATTAAATATGTCTTATTTTGAATTTTCAAAGTCTTTATTTATAAACTTTGACTTTAATTATATAGTTTTTGTGTTATATAAAACTTGATGAAAATTAACCCGATAAAAACACTTGTAAAACACACTCAAATCATATAACTTTCATCAAGTATTATCTAACGCAAACAAAATTATTTAAGGTCAAAGTTTATAAATAAAGACTTTGAAATCAAAATAAGACACTTTTAATGGGACGGAGGGAGTATTATTTACTTTGGTGTTTAAGAGAATTTAGTGACCATTTTGTACAGCTTAGATCTTTACCATTTTCTCAAGGCTACATATATAATAAACTATGCTTACATAAACAAAACATATTAAAAAAATCAGTTCAGGTGATTTTATGCATTAGAAATACCCTCTGTGTGACTGTCTGACCCGTTTCTTTTTTAGCTAATATTCAGTTGACCCGTATGCAGGTCTTGTTGACACATTGGTTGCCAAAACCCGAACATGGGAAGAAGAACATGGAATGGCTTTTGCTTATGACGGTGAACCACTTCTCACCATGCTGGACAAATATGCTGTGATGAGACATGACAGAGAAGAAGAGAAAAGAAGGATGAGGGTTAGTTTTGGTATTTCCGCCACTTAAAAGAATAATATTATTTCTCAAGCATTTATAACTCACTTTATTTTTGAAACTATGACTACAGGATCAGAAGAAATTTAATGAACAGTTGAACGCAGAGCAAGAAGCCATGTTTGGTACAAAACCAAGTCCTTTACGGCCCGTTAGTAGCTCGAAGAAGATGTTGGGCCCACGTGTAAACGCGGCCCTAAATGGAGGTCTTAATAGACGGTTATCTATAAATCAAAGTGGGTCAAGGTCTGTGAAGAGGGACAACCCGAGGCCTGTGGCTCCTTTGAACTATGTGGCTATATCGAAAATGGACCCGTCTCCCATTACACCTTAGGGGTGTTTTGTTGAGAGAATTACATGTGAGAAGTGAACAGACATGGGGTTGTTTAGTTACTACTTTCACAATGCTCTTTCTAACAGGTTACTACTTGACATTTTGTTTGATAATAACCCATCTAGTTATAAAATTCCAGATTTGGTCCTCAAACTCTTAATCTGTAGTTCTATTCATGAATTGTCTTTTGGTTCCGGTATAGTTAGAAAGTACTTGATAGTGATAAAACAAATCTCAGCCACTCGTGGGCTGCTTGATTTGATATTGGCTCGCTCAAACTCGAATCAAGTAAAACTTAAACGAGTTCCAGTCCAAACCTAAATTGTCTGTATCTTAAAAACGAGTTTGAACCTCTGCTTTACATATTGTATTTGATTATGCTAGCGGGCCTAAAAACATAATCTTTAAATCAAATATAATAGATACATATACCATAATAAACACCTAAACATCAATTTCATATATATTAATGGAATAGTTAATAAGCAACTATATATGAGTTAAGTTCTAAAGTTACAAACTTACCAAATTGTTTCAAACAATGATATGTTTTCCTTCTATAAGATCATTTTTAATGCATCCTCTTTCAAACAATAAACACATAAAAATCAATTTCATATATATATATATATATATATATATATATAGAGTGGAGGGTTCAAATGAGAAGAAATTCTTTGTAAGAATAAAAAAGAAGAAATTTCAACCTATAAGAATGCTTCATTTACTTCATTTAATTTTTGTATTTAATATTAGTGTAAGAGTATATTGGTAAAGTTAAATAGATTATTAATTGGTACTCTTTCTTTTTGATAGCTAACCATATTAAATTTGTAACTTATTTTCAAAACAAAAAAAGTTACAAAGAAGAAAAAAATTAATTTAAAGTGTAGGATAAATTACGAGGTGTGTAATATGAATTACGAGCTGTGTAGGATAAATTTCAATATGTGTAGAATATATTTTATAACGTGTAGGATAAATTTTGATGAGTGTAGGCAAAAAAATTGTGTGGAGGATGATAGTCTTTATGAATAATTAATTAGTCAAAAATAATAAATGAGATAAAGAAAATCTATTTAATCTTTTACAATTGTACCATTTGTTCTTTTTCTTTTCAATTTAATTTTCTTCTCAAATGAACATCCCTATATATATAGAGGGAAGGATAAAACAAAAACCCTATTGAGTTAAAGAAACCCAAAAAACCTTATATCATTGATTAATTATGATAATGGCTATGATTGATTTGGTTGTAAAAGTGATATCACTTTTAATATAATAATAATAATAAAGTACAAACATGGGCATTATGGAAATAAATGTATTTTTATGTTTTTGACAAGATCTGACACATTGAAATGTATAAAAAGTCTCCATCATCTCTCTCCTAACCAAAAATTGAAACATTTACACAAAGTCCACATATTCTCTCCTAAACAAATATTGAAAATGTACAAATAGTCTCCATTGTCTTCCCCCTCTACCAAATTTAATAAAATCATTTTTTCCATAGATTGTTAAATTGCTAAGACCCAATTTACGTTGTTTTATATGAAAATGTTACATAAAAATGTTATAAAGAAAATGTTACATTGCTAAGACTCAATTAACTTGTTTGATGTACATGTAACTACAGAATGTATTAATCAAAAGAGCAAAGCCAATAAATTTACATATAATACACATCTTTATGTTACATAAAAGTGTAACATACATACTTACATGATCAAGTTACGCTACATATGTAAGAACCCACTTTATTTTTGTAACATGCAAGGTCATATATGTAACAACAAAAACCACTTATTTTCTATAAAGTGCTAGGGTCACATGTGTAACACCAACAAACACAACCCCACCCTATTTTTATATAACTATACTAATCTAACAATTATATGTTTCATGTAATAAAAAAATCCACTCTATTTTTATGTAACCAAACCCACTTTGTTTTGTGATGTAAAAAAAATAACCCATTATGTTTCATGATATACCAAGAAAATAACTATAAGAAATATCAATAATCTAACAATAAGAAAGAACTTGAATCCAACTGTTTCGATTTGTTTGGATCTGAAACTCATAAATGACACATTTTTACACAACAAATAATAAAATCAATAATATGAAACAACTAAACACAATTTTATAGCTTAAAAACCTGATTAAACTAAAAACACTTACAAAAAATGTGTAATTTCAGATCATAAAAAAAATTAACAGGATCCATATCTGATTCATCGTCATCTTCATATTAACGTGCCATTTTATTCAAGAAGCTGAATCTAGATCTTGGGAAGAGAGAGAAAGACACCATGGATCTGGAAAGTCGGTTCTCCCGATCTGTATCTTGTGATTTTGGTTGTTCGTTCTATATGCGATCTTCAACTCTTATACTCTGTTGCAAAATTTGTTTTGCAAAAAAAATTTGAAGAAGAGAGATCTGGTTATTAGAGAAAGAAAGAAATAGTGGTGTGTTGAAGAATAGAAAGAGAAAGAAATAATGGTGTCTTGAAGAAGAGAGTGATTCAAATAAAAGCTAGGATCAGATCTTTACCAACTTTGGCCACTGTGAATTTCCAATACCACCCTTACTTCACAACTTTTATAACTGATCGTTGAATTGACGTGGCCTTCTCCTATTCACACAAGTGAGTTTTCTAGTTTCTTGAACTAGGATGAGATTTCTACATATAATTCCAATATATATATATATGGAATAGTTAATAAGTAACTATATACGAGTTAAGTTCTAAAGTTTTAAACTAACCAAATTGTTTAAACAAGGAATATTGGATTTTAATAATCTCAACTATTCAACGTTAGCCGCCAATAGTCCCAACTTTAAAAATAACCACTGGCAGTCCTAACTATTGACATATTGGCCAACAATGGACCGTGACTAACAGAACCCTAACGCCGTTAGTCTCCAGTCGCCGGAAAACCTTTTTTGGCCAGAAAAAATGTCACACCCCAACCAATGGCGGAAACATCAGAGTGAGACGAAAACGAGATTGCAAGATACTTCATAACACTAATTGTGACAAGTATTTAATAATTGCTTTTTTTAAGTTGCTTGAACTAGGAACACCACAAGTTTAAAATGAAGAATGTATAATAAGTATTCAAATAAATAATTTCATTTCATTAAAATGATTTTTGTACAAGAACTGGAATCGAGATACAACAGGATTGAAAATAAATTACAATACAACGAACATTAAAATTTAAATGCGTTTCGAGGCAGTCCTACTAGATTCATCTGTCACACTCCTGCAACATTAGGGATGAGCTCGGTACCGAACCGGTACCAGAACCGAAAGTACCGGTACCGAAAATCCCCAAAAGTGGGTACCGGTACCAAATATACCTGGTTCGGTACCGGTACCGGTATTTGAGGGTAAAAACCGGTAAATATCGGTACCGAAAATGTCAAAAGTCGGTACCGAATCGGTACCAAAACGTACCCGGTTCGGTAAATTCGGTAACAGTACCGGGTCCATTTTGCTCATCCCTATGCAACATGTAATAAAAGCATGGATAAGTACAAAAGCACTGGCGAACATACAAGTTTGAATATAAGTATACGTATAAAAGTTTGTCTCAAATCCACATGGCATTTTATATTCAAGATGAACGGCATACATAAACAACTTACGCATAACAAATAATATATAATTAAATTCCTTAACTAGCATGCATAACAATCTAAGCATAACAATATCATGAGATTACAAGTTGAAACTAACAAGCATAAACAACCTAAGCATAACAATGAACGTATTCGATGGTTTGAGTATTAATTATAATCGATTGCGTAGGATTTTGTATACATGTTGCACCCAAAAATGCGTTAAAGCGTAAAAAGGATCGAGTATGCTCACAGTTTTGCAAAGTTTCCTTTGGTGATTCCGTGAAGAGTTGGAGGTTGGAGCTTCAAAGCTTCCTTTAAAACACTTAGTGTTTTCTTTTAGAACTCTTAGAGTTCTCTTCCTTGCTTGGAAGATTTGAGAGAAGTAGAGAGGTTGAGATAAGATTGGTTGGAACACTTAGTGTCCTTTTAGAATTCTTAAAATTCTTGATTTAGAGAGATTGAGAGAATAGATGGAGAGAAGAATGGTGTGAAGAAAATGGTAAAAGGAGGTTGGTATTTATAGGTAGAGAAGGTGGAAAAAGGGTGAAATATGATTGGTTAAAAAAGGTGGAAGAGAATTGAAAAGATTATTGGTGGAGAAATGAGGTGGAAAATGGTGAAATATGATTGGTTAAAGAAGGTGGAAGGGGAATGATGAAGTGAAAAGATGATTGGTATATTTTTTGGAATTTCTTGAGTATATATTATGTAATTGAGTATATAAAAAGTATAAAAGTATAATTTAAGTATTGAGGATGTGTGTATAAGTATTTATACGTATAATTGTGTCGGTTTGCGTATAAATATGTATTTAAATGATCGGTTGTGTGAATAAAATAAATATGTATAAAATATGAATTTTATTATGATTAACGCCTCGAATTGTGAGATGTAAATTAAATACTAATGTAAGGTTTCTAAAATTAGAATACGAATACGAACATTTTAAAATAGAAATACGAAGATACGAGGCGTTACAGTCTCCCCTACTTTAGGAAATTTCGTCCCGAAATTTATTCGAGAGGAAGACTTTAGAAAAAAATTGGTTTTTCGTAGTATGTGTGTGTATAACCGAGAATAGATTGCGAGTGATCAAAGCTTGTATTCGATAAGGTCTAAGGAGACACCGAATTTCTCATGACACGTTTTACGAAACCTTGGTAATATGGTAGTAACACTTATATATAGGAGTACCAACGAAGTATCCACCATGTTTAAACCATATTACATCCGTTTCGCTAATCGGTGTCATATTACGTTCCGTGTCATGATCAAGGTTTATTAATGTATTACAAGGGAGAATGATAGCGTATAGAATTTCAAGTATGCATTCACGATTGTATTTAAGTATGAGAGTAAAAAAAAGGGGTAAATGCACGGTACCCCTGACCGCGGGAGGGTTCTCCCTCCCCAAGATAGCTTAGCCCCATAGCTGCCTGGCGGTTACTACCCAGCAGGATTATTCGGGCCGAGCTGGACTCGAACTCGCGTCCTCCCGTTTGGAATAGGTGAGGCTGGCCACTGGGCTGACGCCCCGTGGTTTTAAGTATGAGAGTATAGAGTATGTTTATGAGTATATATAAAATCTTTGAGCAATACACATGACACACTTTAGTTAACCAAGATTAACGCATTACTGGCATGTGGATAAATATGTCAAACCACCGTGTACTGCAATGTTGACTACCCAGCATCGTCGCAACGACAGGGTGTAATGTTATTAACTTACCGTGACCTCAAGAATTCGGGCGGTGCGCTACTCCTATAGCGCTACACAAGCGCTATACATGTTAAGGTGTGGCTTCTTACGAAGTAAATGACAAATTTATCACATAAGAATGTTCCAGAATCTCGAATCAAGTATAACGTATTAGTGTGCATGTGAATAAACACGTCAAACCATCGTGTACCGCAATATTGATTACCCTGCATCATCGCAATGACAAGGAGTAATGTTGTTAACTTAACATGACCTCAAGAATACGGGCGGTGCGCTACTCCTATAGCGCTACACATGTCACACCTCGAAATATCAGAGCTGGCGTGACTGGACTGGTATCTTTATTGCACAGCGGAAGTAAATGTCAACTAAGACTTACTTAAAATGGAACGCCTGCTAAGTACTCGAGTTCCAAATGGGTTCTCCTATTCCAACCGTGCCATAGTTTGACTTTTAAAACCTGAGAAAGAAACATGCGAAAAATCAACATAATGTTGAGCGAGTTCATGGTTTGTTTGTTTTGTTTCAAATGAATCTTAAAACATTTGAGAATCTTGCTTTTGAAAACCGGTTTGTGAGATCATAGTATCTCAAAGTGTTTGAAATGTCATAACTGTATATCGATATTAAAACGTTTTCCATTATGTTTATAAGCCGATGCATGTATCTGTTGTGTTTGTAAACCGGTAAGAAAATCATAGTATGTAGGATGCCTATGGAATCTAAGGATCAATCAGTGGGTAGCGAACCCCCCTAATATTATGTACCATAAGTAAATAACCAAACCGAGACAACTTTGTTCTCAATTAGGCTCACAAAAGCACCCCACGGTTAACAAACTAGGAGTGAAGCGTGTCTCAAGCTCAGTAGATCTACACCTTTTGCACCCTGGTCACTAAGTGATTAATGGTTACCAATGTCATAATCCTACTTACGTACATAGATCTATTGTTATCTAATTCCATAGCTACATACCGAATGTCATAATCTGTGTCGTTGGCCTAGTCCATGTTATCTTGTTATCCATGTTGTTGGGCCGAGCCCATGTTATAAATTCAAGTATGTTTCGAAAACGCGTATAGTCTTGTAAAAACTGATATATTTGGCATAAGCTTTTATAAACCATTTGTGTTATCTGGAATACGTTTGTAATATGGTTTAGAAATATATGATTTGCGTTTATCGAAATATTGTGTGCTTTTGCAAAACCTGCATGTCTTTCCAGCCCGAAAACATTTATAAAAATGTAAAACTGTAAAAAGTGGGGTTATGAACTCACCTTGTTATCCATGTGCAAAGCTAGCTAAATGTGATTCCGAATATTCCAAGAGCGTGAACTTGCTAGCGTGCAACTATAACATTCCTAACATGGAATATCTTATAAGTTTCTAAATAAAACGGTATAGTTAAACTACGCGTCACTGAGCTCTACCGAATCGTTAACCGAACGATTCGACGATAGGTTGTTAACTTAATGAAAACGATTAAGTTATACTTGCTTAGTTCATTTATTGACGATAATTAATAAGTCTCGGAAAGACTTAGTTCTCCAGAAATTTAAAATATACAAAATATTTATATAAAGATATATAAATATATCGATAAGTCTGCTTTGTCATCCCGAGAAGTCGTACGTGTATGTAGGAATATTCGTATGAAAGTAATTTACATTAACAAACTCGTATTACATATTGCGTCTTGTATATATTTTTCAAAATTTAAGTATAGGCTATTTTGGCGTTTGAAATAAATATAAAAAGTTATATTTATTTTATAAAAGTATCATCGAGTTGTTGGATATTTGAAATAAATAGATAGACTATATCTATTTTTATAAAAGAATTCGTGTTGTACGATATTTGAAATAAATATATAAACTAGATTTATTTCTATAAAGAAATGTCGAGATTTCAAGTTTAGAATAAATATAATAACTATATTTATTGTTATAATTAATATCCGAATCGTCATTCTATATGTTGTAAAGTGTTATAAAAAATATTATACACATTTTTTTAATTCTATAAAAGTAGTGGATCGGTTATGTTTTTATATTAAAATGTGTTTCGTTTTACGGATTTTCTTGAAAAACGGGCAGAATTTACTATGTTTTTGGACAATCCCGACAACACAAGTTGTCGTTAAAATTTTCAAAACTCAATGTTTTTAATAATAACATCACATCTAAAAGAAAGCTAGGACATTTTCGACATTTTTAATAACAATGCCACGACTCGAATTTTTCATTTAAGTATACCACACACATATATATATAGGTATTCAAACAAAACTTTGAGTTAACGATAGACGTATGAACTAATCAATGTACTAAAACTTGACAATGTATAATGTTAATAGGTCGGGTCGAGCTCGGTTTCGCGTTTGAATGAAATATATAAGAAAACTCAACAATATTTCGTATCGTTAACGTTTTACCACATCTCTTGTCGATTAATCAACCAGCTTTGACCACAGTTGACCATGTTTGACAAGAGTTGACTTTCGTTGACTGAGTTGACCACCTTTGACCACTGTTGACCGAGACTTAACTTGAACCGAAGAGATCATGAACCGTCGTAACTGACCCGAGCCAAACTTGGATATGAACCGAGTTGACTCGGACCAAACTAAGTCATACCTAGCCGAGTAGAGTTGCGCCAAGTGAACCGGGACTGAGCCGAGTTAACTCGGTTCGACCGAGTCAACCCGGGAACCTTATCCAAAACTGAGTTAACTCAACTCGACGGAACCGAACCCAAAATGAAGCTTGAACCATCTGAATCATGACCCGTATTCGAACCCGAAACTAGTGTTTGACCAGCTTTGACCTGCCTTGACCGAACCCGAAACTGGTTGACTCGAACCGAGTTCTGAGTTGACCCGAACAGAGACCTAAACCAAACCGGGACCCGAAACCCAAATCCAAACCTCATAACCTGGACCCGAACCACCAAGGATAACCACCGCCACCACTACGCTGCCGCCGTTTTGCGGCGTTTCTGGGCGTCGTGCCACGGCTCCGCCGTTGACTCGCCGTCGCGCCGCCGCGAGAGATGGTCGGCCCTGTCTCACCTTCCCAGACTCTCCCTCTCTCACTCTCGCTACTCTCTCTCTTCATCTCCCTCTCTCTCTTGAGTTCTCTCTCTCCTGCCGCGTTTCTCTCTCTAGATGTGTGATGCGGGTGTTGTGTTGTATAGCAGGGGGGTCGGGATGTGGTATGCTGGAGGTACGGTACCGGAGTGCCGGCCGGAAACCGGCTCCGGTTTGCATCAGATGGAGAGAGAGCAGTATATGAGGGCTAGGGTTTGAATGGAGATGAAGGTGATCATGTTGTTTATATACTAGGGTTTGCTAGTGGGCCGGGCCCAAGGCCCGTTAGTGTGTTCTTATTTGTTTTCATGGCCCGACATCATTTCTACGACCCGTTTATGAATCCGAACGTCATAAAATATCACGTATCGTTTATTTAAGGACGAAATTGCTTGAATTGGCGTCGGAGATCGGTGTTTGTCGCATATTATTTTGGTTGCGTTAAAATCGCGTAAAATGCCGTGTTCGTCGTTATTAATACGTTTTTCGATCTGGTTTCGACTGTAAGTACTAAAATTAAAAAACGTTGCAAAATATATCGTAATATATCAATATCTAGGTGTACCTTAAGTCTGGTGCTTCCGTTTTGTTGCTGGTGCGTTCTTGTAGTTGCGTTTTTCGTTCCATATTCGCTTTGTGTCGTTAGAAAGCACCACAATTTCGTAGATCTTAATTCATATGAATAAATTATGCATATAAAATTCGTATTGGTTGGCGTTGCCAGTATTTTGAACGGTATCAGTTCGTTACCGTTTATCGTTACGCAAGTTTTTCCGCAGATCACCATACGCGTAATGTAAGGTCGAATAGGCGTTCCTAGGCATTTCAAAAGCCTATTAAGTTAATTCGTGTCTTAAACACTATTTATTATCGCCTTAAACATTTGTTAATCGCGTAATTAAAAGCCGAAAAGTACCGGTTGTCACAACACAAGCACTATACATGTTAAGGTGTGGCTTCTTATGAAGTTAATGACGAGTTTATCACATAAGAATGTTCCAGAAATCTTGAATCAAGTATAATGTATAGTATACATCTATTGAATTGTTGTGTAAATTTTGAATTTTGAAAAAAAAAGAAGTTTGTTGTGCATAAAATCGATTCTAGTAAAATGTTGATTTTGAAATGAACGAGGTAACAAGTATTAAATTGCCTAGAAATTGATGCAACATTAAAGATAGGCTTGATAAGATATTTGGAGTGTTTCGGGTTTAGAAACTTCGACTATTCCAAAGTGAATCGTAAGTTCTTTCGCGTTAGGGGGACATGCTTTGGCCTACTAGGTAAAATACTCTCGTCGAGAAGTGATTAACGGTATTTTACCCTTCTAGTTACTACATGTCCCTATTAGATCGAAAATTCGAGACTTTGGCGAGTATGAAAATCGAGGAATGGGACTATTTGACAAGGTGCGGGTTTCATCCCTAACCTGATAACATCGTACCCTAAATGGAGTTGGTACTTACCAAACAAGGAACGAATTCCGATTCGTTGGTAAGGGTCCACTTGAGTTTGAAATGGAAGTTCTCCATCAAGATGTGGATATCACTCCTAACTTGATGGTGTAACTTCGTGTAAAATCAAATACGCAGAGTGAGAGTGATCACTAAATTGCGGGTTTCAACCCAATAGACTAAAACTATAGACTAGGCCGAACATGGCAATCCTACATAATTCCCTATAGTTATGGCTCTGATACCAATCTGTCACACCCCAACCGATGGCGGAAACATCAGAGTGAGACGAAAACGAGGTTGCAAGATACTTCATAACACTAGTTGTGACAAGTATTTAATAATTGCTTTTTTTAAGTTGCTTGAACTAGGAACACGACAAGTTTAAAATGAAGAATGTATAATAAGTATTCAAATAAATAACTTCATTTTCATAAAGTGTTTTTTGTACAAGAACTGGAATCGAGATACAACAGGATTGAAAACAAATTACAATACAACGAACATTAAAATTTAAATGCGTATCTAGGCAGTCCTACTAGATTCATCTGTCACAATCCTGCAACATGTAATAAAAGCATGGATCAGTACAAAAGCGCTGGCGAGCATACAAGATTGTATATAAGTATATGTATAAAAGTTTGTCTCAAATCCACATGGCATTTTATATTGAAGATGTACTTAAACAACTTACGCATAGCAAATAGTATATAATTAAAACCCTTAACTAGCATGCATAACAATCTAAGCATAACAATATCATGAGATTACAAGTTGAAACTAACAAGCATAAACAACCTAAGCATAACAATGAACGTATTCGATGGTTTGAGTATTAATTATAATCGATTGCGTAAAGTGGATTTTGTATACATGTTGCACCAAAAAATGCGTTAAAGCGTAAAAAGGATCGAGTATGCTCATAGTTTTGCAAAGTTTCCTTTGGTGATTCCGTGAAGAGTTGGAGGTTGGAGCTTCAAAGCTTCCTTTAAAACACTTAGTGTTTTCTTTTAGAACTCTTAGTGTCACACCCCAACCGATGACGGAAAAACCGGAGTGAGACGAAAACGAGATTGCAAGAGGCTTTATAACACTTTTGTGACAAGTATTTATATATTGATTTTTGCATTACTTGAAATAGTGTATAACAAGTTTACGTCAAATATGTAACGCCTCGTATTTCCGCACTCCCATACTTCTAGGAAAATACGTATCCTTTCACTAAATTTATTTATTTATCTATTTTTATTATCGTTATTATTATTATTATTATTTATTTTAATATATATATATATATATAATACCGATAATAAAAATAGATAATAAATAAATTTAGTATATATATTATTATTTATTTTAAAATATATATATATATATATATATATATAATAACAAGAATAAATAATAATAATCCTAAAAAGATAAAACACGTTATTACCACACGTTATGAAGTTCCGGTGTGAACAGATATTAAAAATGCAAATGGGCCACTCTAGCCCAACCAACCAAACCCTACCTAATAACTAAACCCTAATTTTATTAAATTCTATATACTCACACACACAAAACTGGACACACACACACAACAGGGAGAGAGATCAGCCGCCACCCCCTTGTGCCTCCCAATTTCTCCGGTCACCGGACCGAACTCCGGCCGGCGCACCTCTGGCCACCCGACAGCCAACCACCCCCTCCTCGTCTCCAATCACACCCGCACACCTCCACTCATCCCCCTCCTTCTCCCCCACATATGCACCCACAAACCCCCTTCTCTCTCGGTCATCTCCGGCGACCTCCAGTCGTCGTTCCTCCGGCCGTCCTCCTCCTTCTCCGGCCACACTCCAACCACCCTCCTGCAACCTCCACCCTTTCCTCCCTCCCTCGTCTCTTCTCTCTTTCCCCCGACGGACAACAGTGGCGGCACCACCGTCTCTTGGTGGCAGCTCGCAACAACACCAACATCAAAGAAGCCGCCGCCCTGCGGCGATGTGATGCGGTGGTTCGCGGTGACGGAAGTGGTGCAAGTGGCTTGGGTTCGAGTCCCAATTCAAACATGTCTGGTTTGGTGCGAATTTTCGCTCAGTTATGACATTCAGGGCTCGGGTAAATCAGATCAGTCTCTGTTCGATTCAGTTTTTTTGGTTCGGGTTTGGGATTTCAGTTCCGGGTTCAAGTAAGTGCAGGTAGTGCTCGGTTCGAGTTGCAGTTCGAGCCGGTTCAGGTAAGCGATTCTATTACGAGCAAGTTTTTTTTATTCAAGTTTGGATCTTATTTCAGTTGAGTCTAGATTGCTGTCGGTTTGTTTTGGGGATGTTTCGGTTCGAATTTGGGTCTCTAGGGTTCGGTCAAAGCGGTCATGTTTGACTCGGGTTATGTGTAGTCTTCGTTTTGAGCTCTGGTTCAGTCTTGGTCAAAGTCAGTCCACCGGTCAAACCCGGTCGACTGTTGTGTCACAGGACTAAACTCGAGGTTCAATAAAACATTAATAATGTGAGTTTTAGTATATTACTTATATATATATTTTTCTTAATTAAAACAAACCGAGTTCGAACCGACCGACTAGTGATTAAACTAGTAAATTGGTAAAATTTATTTCCATTACTACACTTGTCAAAAAGTATACGAGTATTATATACATATCTATCTATATATATATATACTATTTTTATGAAATCGAGCATTAAAAATCGAACCAATACGACTAGTAAACATAAAAATTGCATGGATATGTGCAATGAACTTTGTATATAAATCGTTGGAATATTAGTTAAAACTGGAACCGACACTCCGTTACGTAATATGTATGTAAGTATAATGAACAAATTACGACGTTTTAATAGTATTGATTCATATGTTGTTTCGTTAACTGTTGAGTTTTGAAATTTTAAACGACGTTTTCGCTGTCGGGTCAGTCCAAAAACAGGGGAAACTCTGCCCGTTTTTCGTCGAAACCTATATATTTATCTGTTACACATCTTGTCGAAAATATATGTCTAACTATTATACTCTTGTCGAAAACATATATTTAATTATTACGACTTCGTCATAATATATGTAATTATACATGTCTAACATATTTTCCAACGAAAATATATATACATACTGATCTTTTCGACAAATGTATATATTGGTATAATACACTTTTCGTCACACACATTCGCTACGCTAATGAAAACATACCAAAACTCAAATGAGAGTTATAAATAAATAATAAAGTATATTTAATTTGACAATATGCCCTTAACCTCTAAAACACTCTAAAAACCTTGAAATTGCGAGGTACGACTCGGATTCTTCAATGACTTAAAGGTGACCTCGGTGCCCCATCCACCAACACATCAACTCCTCTCGGGATTTCCAAAAGGAAGAGTCGTTAAAATGTGAGCATACTCGACTCCCTTTTCTACGCTTTAACACATTTTTGGAGTGCAACATGTATACAAAACACGCTTTACAAAATCATTTATAATCAAACGCTTAATCCATCGAATATGTTCATTGTATGCCAGGTCGTTTATGCTTGTTAACTTATGCTTGTGTTGCCGTGATATTGTATTGTTATGCGTGCTAGTGCAAGGATCGTAAATTCATTTGCCATGATTAATTTGTTGTTTATGCTTGTTGACTTGAATATACAATGACATGTGGCTATTCGACAAACTATTATTTTGATACTTACATTCAAACTTGTATGCTTGCCAGTTCTTTTATACTGATCCATGCTTTTAATACATATTGCGGGATTGCGACCGACGAACCTAGTAGGATTGCCTAGAAACGCACTTAAATTCTAATGTTCGTTGTATTGTAATATTTTTATCATGTTGTATTTCGTTTAAATACTTTGCACTGAACTGTTATCAATAAAATGAAATTAAATTCCTTTTTGTACGTGTCGTAAATTAAATTGCATTATCTGATTTAAGCAATGTAATTATTAAATACTTGACACAAATAGTGTTATGAAGCCTCTTGCAATCTCGTTTTTGTCTCACTTCGATGTTTCCGCCATCGGTTGGGGTGTGACAGATTGGTATCAGAGCCATAACTACAGGGAATTAGGTAGAATTGCCATGTTCGACCTAGTCTATAGTTTAATTACCAAACTTTGACCATACTTGATTCTTGTTTTAATATTAATCCTTCCTAATTGCTTCTACTTCTTCTTTCGTCTAAATATACAACGTGTCCTTACTAAAACATCTACACGATATACACACTTGATGACACTCTTATTCCACAATCGAAATAACTCATCAAAATATGGGTGATTCCCGCATTTGGTGACACATTTCAATCCATCTTACGTGTTATTTTACACGAATCTTACCATCAAGTTAGGAGTGATATCCGTATCTTGATGGGGATTCCATTTCATAATCTAGTGGTTCCTTATTGACGAGTCGAGATTTCATCTTGTTTCGTTCAATAAACCACATTTTGGGGACGAAATTGTCAACCTAGGATTGATATCCACACCTTGATGACTGGTCCCGCTCTAGGATTTTCAATCTCGCCAAAGTTTCGTAGTTTCGATCAAATTAGGGACATGTACTATCTGGAAGGGTAAAATACCGTTAATCGCCTGGCGACGAGAGTATTATACCTATTAGGCCAAAGCATGTCTCCCTAACTCGAAAGGACGTGCGACTCACTTTGGAATAGTCGAAGTTTCTAAACCCGAAGCACTCCAATACTTATCGAGCCTCTCTTTTATTAACTCAACGTTTATGCAATTTAATACTTGTTATCCCGTTATTTCAAAATCCTCGATCTACACAATAAATTAATACACGCATATTGATACGTTATACTTGATTCGGGATTACTGGACATTCTTTATGTGATAAACTAGTCATTAACTTCGGATGAAGCCACACCTTGACATACGTAGTGCTTGTGAAGTACTATGCGCACCGCCACATGGATTTGTGGTAATGTTAAGAAATTCATTCATACATTACATATCTTTTCATATCAACGAAATGATGACATGTGCTATGATTAGATGACACTTTATACATTACGGATCTTTTCATAGCAACGAAATGATGACATGTGCTATGATTAGATGACGCTTGCGTTAAACGTTGGGTTGACATTTTGTCATTACTTTGATCAAGCCGCACCTTAACATATATAGCGCTTGTGTAGCGCTATAGGAGTAACGCCTGCCACTTGGACTTGCGGTCATGTTAAGTCAAACATACATACTTGCAGACACGATGGTTTGACCAGTGAGATCACATGCCGGTAATGCGTTAATCTAGTTAACTAATTATCATATGTAGACTAATCAAAGATTTTAATCATACTCATACTCATACTCACACTGTATACTCTATCATGTTTACATACTTAAAATCTTTATACGCTACCATTCCTCACTTGTAATGCGTTAATAAACCCTCATTGTGACACGGAACGTAACATGGCATCGATTAGCGAAACAGACGTAATATGGTATGAACATGGTGGATACGCCGCTGGTACTTTCTATATATAGGTGTTAATACAATATTACCAAACTTTCGTAAAACGTGCCATGAGAAATTCGGTGTTGCCTTGGACCTTATTGAATACAAACTTTAACCACTCGCCATCTATTTCACGTTTATACTCACACATAATTCGAAATACCGTCTTTTTTAAAGTCTTTCTTTTGAATAAATTTCGGGACGAAATTTCCTAAAGTAGGGGAGACTGTAACGCCTTGTATTTCCGCACTCCCATACTTCTAGGAAAATACGTATCCTTTCACTAAATTTATTTATTTATCATTATTATTATTTATCTAAATATATATATATATATATATATATATATATATATATAATATTAATAACAATAATAAATAATAATAATCCCAAAACGATAAAAACGTTATTACGCGACACGTTATGAAGTTCCGGTGTGAACAGATATTAAAAATGCAAACGGACCACTCTAGAACGCGAAACCGAGTTGTGGGCTTTAAGCCCAACCAACCAAACCCTACCTAATAACTAAACCCTAATTTTATTAAACTCTATATACTCACACACACAAAACTGGACACACACACAACAGCGAGAGAGATCAGCCGCCACCCCCTTGTGCCTCCCAATTTCTCCGGTCACCAGACCGAACTCCGGCCGGCGCACCTCCGGCCACCCGACAGCCAACCACCCCCTCATCGTCTCCAATCACACCCGCACACCTCCACTCATCCCCCTCATTCTCCCCCACATATGCACCCACAAACCCCCTTCTCTCTCAGTCATCTCCGGCGACCTCCAGCCGTCGTTCCTCTGGCCATCCTCCTCCTTCTCCAGCCACACTCCAACCACCCTCCTGCAACCTCCACCCTTTCCTCCCTCCCTCGTCTCTTCTCTCTTCCCCCGACGGACAACAGTAGTGGCGCCACCGTCTCTTGGTGGCAGCTCGCAACAACACCAACATCAAGAAAGCCGCCGCCCTGCGGCGACATGATGCGGTGGTTCGCGGCGGCGGCAGTGGTGCAAGTGGCTCGGGTTCGAGTCCCAATTCAAACATGTCTGGTTTGGTGCGAATTTTCGCTTAGTTATGACATTCAGGGCTCGGTAAATCAAATCAGTCTCAGTTCGATTCAGTTTTTTTGGTTCGGGTTTGGGATTTCAGTTCCGGGTTCAAGTAAGTGCAGGTAGTGCTTGGTTCGAGTTGCAGTTCGGGTCGGTTCAGGTAAGCGATTCTGTTACGAGCAAGTTTTTTTATTCAAGTTTGGATCTTATTTCAGTTGAGTCTAGATTGCTGTTGGTTTGTTTTGGGGATGTTTCGCTTCGAATTTGGGTTTCTAGGGTTCGGTCAAAGCGGTCATGTTTGACTCGGGTTATGTGTAGTCTTCGTTTTGAGCTCAAGTTCAGTCTTGGTCAAAGTCAGTCAACCGGTCAAACCCGGTCGACTGTTGTGTCACAGGACTAAACTCGAGGTTCAATAAAACATTAATAATGTGAGTTTTAGTATATTACTTATATATATATTTTTCTTAATTAAAACAAACCGAGTTCGAACCGACCGACTAGTGATTAAACTAGTAAATTAGTAAAATTTATTTCCATTACTACACATGTCAAAAAGTATACGAGTATTATATACATATCTATCTATATATATATACTATTTTTATGAAATCGAGCATTAAAAATCGAACCAATACGACTAGTAAACATAAAAATTGCATGGATATGTGCAATGAACTTTGTATATAAATCGTTGGAATATTAGTTAAAACCGGAACCGACACTCCGTTACGTAATATGTATGTAAGTATAATGAACAAATTACGACGTTTTAATAGTATTGATTCATATGTTGTTTCGTTAACTGTTGAGTTTTGAAAATTTAAACGACGTTTTCGCTGTCGGGTCAGTCCAAAAACAGGGGAACTCTGCCCGTTTTTCGTCGAAACCTATATATTTATCTGTTACACATCTTGTTGAAAATATATGTCTAACTATTATACTCTTGTCAAAAACATATATTTAATTACTATGACTTCGTCATAATATATGTAATTATACATGTCTAACATATTTTCCAACGAAAATATATATACATATTGATCTTTTAGACAAATGTATATATTGGTATAATACACTTTTCGTCACACACATTCGCTACGCTAATGAAAACATACCAAAACTCAAATGAGAGTTATAAATTAATAATAAAGTATATTTAATTTGACAATATGCCCTTAACCTCTAAAACACTCTAAAACCTTGAAATTGCGAGGTACGACTTGGATTCTTCAATGACTAAAAGGTGACCTCGGTGCCCCATCCACCAACACATCAACTCCTCTCGGGATTTCCAAAAGGAAGAGTCGTTAAAATGTGAGCATACTCGACTCCCTTTTCTACGCTTTAACACATTTTTGGAGTGCAACATGTATACAAAACACACTTTACAAAATCATTTATAATCAAACGCTTAATCCATCGAATATGTTCATTGTATGCCCAGGTCGTTTATGCTTGTTAACTTATGCTTGTGTTGCCGTGATATTGTATTGTTATGCGTGCTAGTGCAAGGATCGTAAATTCATTTGCTATGATTAATTTGTTGTTTATGCTTGTTGACTTGAATATACAATGACATGTGGCTTTTCGACAAACTATTATTTTGATACTTACATTCAAACTTGTATGCTTGCCAGTGCTTTTATACTGATCCATGCTTTTAATACATGTTGCGGATTGCGACCGACGAACCTAGTAGGATTGCCTAGAAACGCACTTAAATTCTAATATTCGTTGTATTGTAATATTTTTATCATGTTGTATTTCGTTTCAATACTTTGCACTAAACTGTTATCAATAAAATGAAATTAGATTCCTTTTTGTACGTGTCGTAAATTAAATTGCATTATCTGATTTAAGCAATGTAATTATTAAACACTTGACACAAATAGTGTTATGAAGCCTCTTGCAATCTCGTTTTCGTCTCACTCCGATGTTTTCGCCATCGGTTGGGGTGTGACAAAATACAAAAAATATTCAAATAATAAACTTTTCATTTCATTGGTATAAATTTAGTACATGATTTGGAAACAAGATACAACAAGTTTGAAAGTATTATGTGAAGTGTTGAAGGGTTCGACATCGCAACGCCGAGGTCATCATACATGGGTAAACGAAGGTACAAAAGTGTTTATTAAAATAAAAATAAATATACACTTGTTTTTATTTTATAACCTTATTTAAGTCTCGTTACATTTTCATTAACGTTTCGATGATAAGATAGATGTTGTCAACCCCAATCTGCAGCGGAAGAATACACGGGATGCAACAGACACCTCTGGTACAAGCACATTGTTTATAAAGACACTAAATTTTATTACTTACAAAATGTTGATTACAGTATGTTACAACTGCGTGTTCCCATGAACCACATAAGTCTTCTAAGTCGCATGCGATTATATCAGTATTCGTCTATAAACACGTCTTGAACCACATACACGGATCACACTAGTCTCAAGTTACCTGAAATGCATGTTAGTTTTAAAAAGGTCAACTAAACGAGCCGATGAGTTTCACTGGTTTGGTTGTTTCGTAGCATAATGCTTTAACAAGTTTAATTGCATGAGTCACAGATCGTAGATGGAATTACATGAGTGTACAAGTGAAACCTTGACTGTTTTAACTGTGCCGTGTCACATTCGACACATCAGCACGCCCAGGGCCGTGTCACCACAGACACCTTAGCCCGCCGGGCCGTGTCACGCAGACACCCCCAGCCCACCAACTGCGTCACGTGCAGTTCAACGCCCCAGTGTAGTTATGCCTAACAACATAACCAAGTTTAGGACGCGTGCAGTTGACTGTTTGCCGACACACAGTACTATCCACTGCCCACGGCTTACGTTAATCACTTGTATACTTTTTACGAATCCACTCCCCAAAACCGAAGCCTTTTGTTTTCTAAGTAAGATTCAACCCGTTTTCAAGCTACAACGACGTTTACAACGATTTTGCACAAGGTTTCTACCTTTGATTTCATCAAAACTCTTCTGTTTACGAAAAATATTCATCTTTTATGCAAAACTTCTGTTTTTCAATTAGATCTATGCTTAGATCTAAGTAAAACCTTTTAAACATCGATTTCCACACAGATTCAGACTAAATGGCGTATGTTTCGTTCACTTTGAAGTGGAACGAGGCGTTGTCAAGCAAAATCTCAGATCCGGAAGCACAAGGATGAATCGTCACTTTGCACAAACTGGACTAACCCTTTTGAACCTTCAAGTTTCCCCGGATTAGTCTGAGTTTCTGTAAAATGGCTAAACTCGCTCCAAAAGACCTCTCCAGCTTAAGTTTTACTCAGGGATGGACACTCGACTTCCTCAGCAAACGACGCGAAAACGCATGATTTGGATGCCAAAACAGTCAAGTTCGCTTGGAAGACATCAAGTTCGCTCGAACTTACCACCAGATTGGTGACAAGTTCGCCCAAACTTGATCAACATTTGACAATTTTCCAGAATCCAATCAAGTTTGCTCGAACTTGCATGGTTTCCAAGGAAACCAGACAAGTTCGCCCGAACTTGTATCAACCTCAAACGTATGAGACAAGTTCCCCCGAACTTGTACTCTCCCAAGGGTAATAGCACAAGTTCACCCGAACTTGTACCCCAAGGTACAAGTTCGCCCGAACTTGTCTGCTGTTCCATCGACCGTTAACTGTTTCAGCAATTCGGAAGACTGATGCACTTCTGTTCGCTTACATGCTGATTCGGTGCTCTCCTCAACTCACCTCAGATCTCATCTCTCCTTTAATCGCACAAACTGTGAGTATACTTGACCCATTTTCGCTTTAACGCACCTTTTGGGTGTAACATACGTTCCTATCAAAGTACACGATACACGGTAAACTGATTTATCACACGCAAATATCTGTTATACATATTTATCGTGATGCTAGGAACATGTAAACTAGGACACATTTTCGTTAACTCCACCTTAGCTAGTATGGTACTATAGTTTGGCTAATGATCGAGGTGTCGCGCTTCGGTCAAAGATAATATTTATAAACCCGATTTACCCTCAACTATGAGTTAGTGGTAGTACGGGGTCGATCCACGAAGAGTCTGTGGTTTGCGTACGGACAAGATTGATTTTACTAAGATTGTCTCTTTTATGAAGCTTGCTAACGAAATTGTTAATTTGTTTGGTTGAAAAGAATGTCGGAATGAACCGACTTTTGATTTAATTAATTAACTACTAGAATTCGAGAATGATTTCAACAAAAGTAAATATGATTGTAAAGCAATAGTGAGAAAACAAGGTTCACACCCGGTTCAACAATTGCAAGACCTAGGGTTACTACACGTTTTAAATTGATTTAAACGAATTAGTTCATTAACGGTTTAGAATCACAAAGCTTAGGTGCCAATTTTTATCAACGTTATAGACAACGGACCACAATGCACTTCGTTACTTTGGACAAGTAAAACCTATCAATCGACAAGGCATAAATACGCATACTCATTTCACGAAGTCAAATTTCATAACTCACTCGACAATTCGCAAATACAATACAAACGCAAGACAATTATCAAAAGATTAAATGCAATTCGAATTGTCATAAATCAAATGTTTAACATGTAGCAAACCCTAGAAATCTTACAAAAGTCTACACCGGGGTGAAACCTCCGGGAATTAGCCGCTCATGGTGAACGGAACACGATCAATGGATGATAAAGCCTTGAACTTGAACATATTGAAGCTTGGAGATGAAGATAAGGTGTGGTTAGGGTTTTGGGTATGAGGTGATGATGATGAGATTGGTGATTGATGATTGATGGTGATGATTATGGATTAGGGTTAGAATCGAAGTGGATGAATCAGATGGATTGGAAGTGAATTGAAATGGATTGGTGGAAGGTTGTGGCTCCAAGAATAAGTTTTAAACTCCAAGAAGTCGTAATCTCTCAAAAATAGGTCAAAAACCTGTTTAAACCCGTCCCCAACTAACAAAACTCAAGATTTCGCGATAGCAGTTTTGGGGGCCTGTCGCCGACGGCCTTATGCCCCGTCGGCGACAGGCTGTGCATTCTAACTTTTCTCCCGACGCCTTATCCTCCTGTCTACGGACATTTTCAAGCGACGGGAATATCCATGATGCGTCGCCGTCGGCTTAATGCCCCGTCGGCGACGGGCTCTCTAAACTAAATTTTCTGTTTTCTCCATTTCTTGACTCCGGTTGATCCCGTTCACGTTCCGGTGCTCCGTTTGGCTTCCAATTAGCTCCTTAAACTTCATTAGACCTGAAAAACACAATTCTAATTAACAGTAGGCTAATGGAATTAAAATTTACGTAAAAACATTAACTTAAACCAAAACAAACGCCGGTTTACACCCACGCATCACATCCCCACACTTGTCTTTTGCTTGTCCTCAAGCAAATATGTTTTTCACTTTCACGTGGGTCAAACAAAAAAATACACTCCCCATTCTTGAGACGTAAGCTAAGGTCTCCAGTCATACACGGTTCAAAATATCTTGCAATTTCAAGTTATTTAACAACAATGGACTAATCTCATAAAAATGGTTATTCAAGATTAAATCGCCCTCAAAACTCACGAAATATGCATATCCCTCACAATGTTCACTCCACTCGGTTTACAATTTGGCTAATTTATATGATGTATTAGCGCTTTTAAAAGTGATCACTCAAAACCGAATAGAACATATACTCGCATAGGCTTGCAACTCAATCATTATCCACCACCGAACACGAATACTAAGCACAAGTCAAAAAGGTCTTTAGAGGGTTGTAACGGGGCAAGGCTATGGGTATGGAATAGGATATTTAAAGTGGCTAAGGCGATGAAAATTCGATCTTTATTACAATTACACTAAACCGACTTAACACAAGTAAAAAAACTAATAGGCTAAAATGTTCGCCTTTTATTCACAACTACCACACATCTTTTTTTGTTTTTCTTCAGTTATTCTTCACTATTTTTCATAGTATTTTCTGGTTTTTTTACAAACTATATACACAACTAATACTATGATCGAATTTCCATCACACGGGTTAGAAAGGTTTATGGTTAAAGGCTAATTTGGGTGATCAAACGAAAGGATTAGGCTCAACATTGGCTACTAGGGGATATGTTCGGGTAAAGCTAGATAAATGGTGTAAAACAAAAAGGTTTACCTATTGCCTTAATCATTCTCGTGCTGCATTCGGTCTATGGTCTCAAACGTATCAAAAGATGCAAGTTCTACAATACATGACTAACGGACCACTCAAACAAAGAAACACGTATATGCATAATGTATACAAGTGGCTCAATAACTCGCATATTAAGGGTATGAAATGTGATATGTACACTTACAAGTTTCTTAGGCGAATTATTCCCAAATAACCACCCATGAAATACTTTTCATGCCCTTAACTTTGAACTCGACCATGACAAAAGCCCAAATGGTTCGTGCCATCCCTCGCTAACTTTGTTACTTGTGCTTTTTTAGATTGCTCCAAACAAAGACATTTTTGAAAAATTTTTGAAAATTTTCCCCATCCCCACACTTGAGGTTAACATTGTCCTCAATGTGTAGTGTTTAAATGAACGGGTCAAAATCGAAAAACTTTTACTCCCCCATCCCCACACTTGAGGTAAACATTGTCCTCAATGTGCAAGAATAGGCTTTTTGAATCACACAAGGGATGTGACACAGCTAACTTCCCCGAAATTTCACCCCGGAAAATACTATACAATTTACAATCCACTTATTTTCTAACTAAAATATCAAAAGTAAAAAGAAGCGTATGCACCTGATTTTTCAAGCTCGTTCAGCATGTGCTCTTCATTCTTCAACAAAATGGTCGCCTCACGAACATGATGTACCTACAAGTCTTAATCCTTGTGTAGAAGCATACTTCTCACAACCATCAAAATTTGTTAGTGTTGGGATTGAACCCTATGAAAGGAACAGATGATACAAATCCAAATAACACTATCCGAGCTTTGGTTAAACTACCAGAGGTTACAACCTCTGTTGTACATACACTGCTTTCCCTAAAGACTGCTCTCCTATCATCTGACTTCACAAAGTTGCAAAGGTCTGCCAGAGTTACAAGGATCAGAGGATAGAGATCAGAGCTTAGTCATTAGATAGATAATCAATGTAACAGTGCTAAGCACTGATAGTTAGTATTAGCAGTGTTTGTAGTTAGTTACATATAGTTTCCTGTCACTATCAACCCCGACATCATCAAAGATGCTCAGTGGTTAGATAGTTTAGTATAAATAGGTAACTTGTGTAACAGTTTAACTTGTCTATCAAAAGATCAACTTTCGCATATCATCTTCTCTGCATTTTCTTACTACCAAACTTCAATTGCAAAGGCTGAGGGGGAGTTTGTGAATCACATGAGAGTTTACCAACTGGAAAGCATGATGATGATGAAAACAAAAGACCATTGCTTATAGTAAAAGTTTTTCATTTATTTTCGCTGCAAACCTCTTTTAAAACTCAATCATTTTCCATTTTTGAAACAAAAACTACAAGTAATTCAAACTCAGATCCTAACAATTGGAATCAGAGCTTGATTCATCAAATTCAATCTAACAATCGCTTTGATTCGAACAGATCAGCTCTCTGCTATTTAGTTTGGTGTTTTTGCTTGATAAACAGAGTTTTATTACGGTCAAAGTTTTTAAAACAGAAATCTATGATAAAATCAACTGAAAATGTCTCAAAACACACACGATGCCAACTCTGGATCCTTGTTCAAACCGCCGATGCTCAAAAGAAATGAATATTTCATTTGGCAACGACGAATGGGTCATATCCTTGCTCAGCAAAACACCGGTTGCTGGAGATCTGTTGCTTATGGACATCACGTTCCGATGGTTCCAAGCATAGAGGATCCAACTAAACAAGTGCAAAAAAATCCTGAAAACGTTTCGGAGCAGGATTTCCAGAAAATTGAATTGGATGCTATGGCATTTAGCATAGTTGCTTTGGCCTTACCCAATGAGATTTATGCTGGTCTACTCCATTGCAATAGTGCAAAGGAGTTATGAGATCACTGAAAGAGCAATTCCGTGGGACTGAGGAAGTGATTGAAAGTAACAGAGAAGTTCTAAATCAGCAGTATTAAATGTTTTGTCGCTTGAAAGGAGAGTCTCTAACACAACCATTTGAACGTTGCAGCTGTCTCATCAGTGAACTTAGACTGGTTAACGTGGTTTTTCCTAATTCGACTGTCAATAGTCGTTTCCTTGGATCGTTACCAGATAAGTGGGAGATTGTAGCTTATGTAACACGAAAGTTTGTTGGGTTTAAAGAAATGTCGTTGACACAACTTCATGGGATACTCCTCACTTATGAGAGAGAGTTAACCCAGAAAAAGAAGTTGCAAGATTCTGGCAAAATCACTGATGATTACTCATTGGGTAATACAGCTCTTTTTGGCCAAGAAGAAGGATCTGGCAGAAGTAAAGACCAAAGTTATGATCACTATATAGATATTACTTATGGTGGGAACTTTGGATCTGAAACATATGCACCCAACTATGCTTTCACTGCTAGTGGGGAAAGCCAAACCTCTGATAATCTATCCTTTGAGCTGAATGATTGCAACATTTTGAACCTTCTGATCTTGAAGAAATGGATATTTTGCGCCAACTGGCCCTATTGAGTGTTAGGGCTAGTAAATTCTATAAGAGAACTGGTAGGTAATTCCCAGGATTGCATGGGGGATTGAAGGTTGGGCTGGATAAATCAAAAGTCAAGTGTTATAAGTGTAACGGGTTAGGACACTTTGCCAGAGAATGCAGGTCTCAAAATTTTGGACCAATAGTGACTCATCCTGGCCCTAGACCTCAGCACACAAAAACACTGCTCATTATTCCCAATATACCCCTGCTCAGCATGTTCAAAACACTGCCCACTTTGCACATCCTGCTACTACTGTTCCAGTGCATTATGTTTAATCCACTGCTCCAAAAATTCAATATGTTCAGGCACCATCACATCCTCAAGTGCATGTACAACAAGTACCCATTGTCACACAACCTACTCAAACCACTGCTAGTCCAGCAGAGGTTGGTCAACAGAGCTTTTTCACACAAAGTTATGTTGACTGGAGTAGCTTGCCTGAGGATTGACTGATGAGAACTTTGCTTTAATGGCCAAAAATGATGTTGAACAAGAATTTTGTTTAATGGCCTTAGAGACAATTGCTGAAGGTGTTGAATCTGTGGAGTTAGTGTCAAAAACTGATGAAGTTCAAGTTTGTGATGAAACAGTGGTTTCAAGTGAAGAAAAGAAAAATGCTGCTGATAAAGAGAAGAACTCTCCTGCTGACCCATGGAATGTTGATGGGTGTGAAGATGAGTGTGATTGTGCTCTCATGGCTGCTACAAAGGTATCACCTCAGATCCTTAAAGATCTATGTTCTTACAAATGCATCATTGCTTTTGCAAACATTAAGCAGGTGAATGAAAACCTGAGAAACAAAATTTTAGAAGATGAACTTAATTTAAAAAAACTGATTAAAGAGTTAAAATCCAAGTTAAGTGAAAAAGATTCTGAAATGAGTAGCCTGAGACATGAATCAAGTATAACCAAGGACCAACTCCAATCTATGGTAGAAAAATACCAAGTGTGTAAAAAGGAGTTAGAAGAAACCCAAATCACTTGTGAAAAATGGGTTGAGTCCTGTGAAGGTTATGAGATTATGCTTGATGCTCAGATCAAGAGCAACATTAAGTTTGGTATAGGTTTTAGAACCTATGACTAAAATGAGAAAAATGTTGCTGAAATTGATTCTGAGTTGGTTGAAATAGTCCCAACAAATTTGGCTGGTCAAGAAATAAAAATCATAGATAAAGCTGGAAACAAAATTGTTTTGGAAAAATCAGAGGTTTCAACAAAAGATAAAGAAATTGAAAAATATCAGTTTAAACCAACCTGGTCAGATGAATGTGATATTTTAGAAAACTTTAAGCCAATGGACTTTACAACCTCTGATGGTATTGAAGCCCCAAAAGCACTGGTGATCCCTATCAAAGATGTACCAGCAGAGGTTACAACCACTGCTGATAAAAAGTCTGATAGGAAAAGAAGTGTAAAGATTAAAAACTTGTTTTGTTAATTTTGTGAAAAAAGAAATCATGTGGCTGCAGATTGTTTTCTTTTAAAAGCCTATGACATTAACAAAACTTGTGTTATCAAAAATTCTTCAAGATGCACCATCTGCAACAAAACAAATCACTTAACTCAAGAGTGTGCCTATCTCAAAACTATAAGCAAAAGGTAAAAGAGATCAAGGCAAAAGCACTAGAAAGAGAAGGTTCAAGTTCTGCTGGAAATAAATCTAAGCAGAGTTTTGAACCAACTAAAACATCTGTTACAAAAGCTTTAAACAAAACCTCTGTTCCTAGAGAGGTGCAAGTGACAGATGCCCCACCATCAAATTTATTTCCAAGAGGGTATGGCCAACCAGCGTATAAAAGGGTTCCTCTTACTTTGAAGGATACAAAAAGCCTTCAAAGCAAAGAGTGAATAAGCATCCCTATGGATACAATCATCTGATAGGAAATGGTCGAGAGCAAATGTTACAAGAAAATATCCAAACCACTGACCATTGTCCTAGACTTGAGGCTGGACCATCGGTGACCCCATCCAAAGCCATTTTGGCTTTGGAGACCTATCTTAACTGATTTATTTACTTGGTATGCAGGGACCCTCTACTTGCCTTGATAGCTTATGATATGTAGATAGTGGAGGTTCCAGGCACATGACAGGATGTAGAGCCCTTCTCAAGGACTTCATGGCTCATGGGGGGGGGGGGGTGTGATATATCTTTTGGTAATAACTCAAAGGGAAAGGTTTTAGGGTCTGGGTCGGTTCTGGCTGGTAAACTCAAGTTTGAAAATGTGAATTTAATTGACAATCTGAAATTTAACCTGCTGAGTGTCTCACAAATGAGTGACAGAGGGTATGGATCCTTCTTCACTAAGAAAACTTGTCAAATTGTGGGACCAGAGGTTGTTAAAAAGATTGATTAAATTATTGCTGAGAGCAAAGCACAACTCACTGCACACAAAAATGGAAATATGTATGTGGTAGATATGCTAAAAGATAATCCTATGTCTGGAACATGCTTATTCTCAGTTGCTTCTAGCAAAGAGACTGAGTTATGGCATCGAAGACTTGGACACACAAATCTTAAAATTATCACCACACTTTCAAAACAAAGTCTTGTAAGAGGTTTGCCTCACAAGCAATTTTCTTGTGAAGAACATTGTGTTTCCTGCTTAAAAGGAAAACAACATAAAAGTTCTTCAAATCAATTGAAGAGTTCAAAACAAGCCAGTGTTTACAATTGCTTCACATGGAATTGTTTACCCCAGTGCAAATCATGAGCTTAAAACACAAAAGGTATTGCCTAGTGATAGTTGATGATTTCTCTAGGTTTACATTGACCTTCTTTCTCCACTCTAAGATGAAACTGCAGTCATTTTGCAAAACTTGTTAAACAAGTAGAAAAGCAATTTGATCATCTAGTAAAAATCTTTAGGAGTGACAATGGAACAGAGTTTAAAAATAGGGAGTTGGATGCTTTTTGTGAGTAAAAAGGAATTGTTAGACAATATAGCATTCCAAGAACTCCAGAGCAAAATGGGGTGGTTGAAAGGAAAAATAGAACTTTAATTGAATCAGCAAGAACTATGCTTGTAGACTCTGGTTTACCCTTGTCTTTCTGGGCAGATGCTGTAAACACTGCTTGCTATGTCCAAAACAGAGTTTTGATTAACCCCAGGCATCAAAAGACTCCCTATGAGATTTTGTATAAAATCAAACCTCTGATTTCCTATTTTAAAGTTTTTGGCTGTCCATGCTTTATTTTGAACTTAAAAGATTCTATATCTAAGTTTGCAGCCAAAATTGACTTTGGTTATTTTCTGGGATACTCAACCACTGCTAAAGCCTACAGAGTTTTTAACTCTAGGACCAAGTGTGTTGAAGAAACTTTGAATGTGAAGTTCAATGAACTTTCATCACTAAAAATCCTAGCAAATCCTGCAGAGCTTTTTGATTTAGATAAATTCACATTTGCTGATGTTTCTATCAAGCTAGACAATGCAGGTACACCACAATCATCTAGAGAAGATCAAGATTAAGAATATGACTGTGTGCTTCCACAAACAAAAGTCAATTTTTCCAACATATGATCAGGTGCCACAAGCTCTTGTGTAAACTCTGCCACTTCTGGGTTAACAGTGTTTGATCCTCAAACCTCTGCCAGTTCACAAAATCAAACATCTGTTGATAAAAGTCCTACATTTGGGCACAAAAATCATCAGAATGTTACCTCTATACCCCCAATACCACCACCTCCATTTACATCAGCGGCCGATACTTCAAATTCACCAGCAGAGGTTAGCTCAGATGATACACATTTGCAGCCATCACCTCAAAATGCTATTGTTCCATACCAAGGTGATTTGATTTATCTCAAAAGCCATCCAGCAGATCAAGTTATTGGCAACATCAAATCTGGGGTGCTCACACGGAGCCAATCCCAAAATATTTGTCTTTTTGCTGGTTTTCTATCACTCACACAGCCAGTCAAGTACCAAGAGGCACTGAAAGACAACAGCTGGGTAGAAGCCATGCAAGAACTCCTTCAGTTCAAAAGACAACAAGTTTGGGAGCTTGTGCCACTACCAAAAGATGTAAGTCCAATTGGCACAAAGTGGGTCTTCAAGAACAAAACTGATGAAAGGGGTATTGTTGTCAAAAACAAAGCAAGGCTCGTGGTTCAAGGCTACAAACAGGAAGAAGGTATAGATTATGATGAGACTTTTGCTCCTGTAGCAAGGTTGGAAGCTATTCGCCTGTTCTTAGCTTTTGCTGCTAACCACAATATAAAGGTGTATCAAATGGATATAAAGAGTGCATTTTTGTATGGAAAAATCAAAGAAGAGGTTTATGTATGTCAACCTCCAGGTTTTGAAGATGCATTCCATCCTGATCATGTCTACAAGCTCAACAAAGCATTGTATGGCTTGAAGCAAGCACCAAGAGCCTGGTATGAAACTCTATCCACTTTTCTCTTATCCATAGGGTTTACTAGAGGTAAAATAGATTCTCTTATCCATAGGGTTTACTAGAGGTAAAATAGATTCTCTTATCCATAGGGTTTACTAGAGGTAAAATAGATAAAACCCTATTCTTAAAATGGAAAGGAAAAGATTTGATGCTTGTCCAAATTTATGTGGATGACATCATTTTTGGATCCACAAGCACTGCTATGTGTGAAGAGTTTCGAAAACTCATGTCAACAGAGTTTGAGATGAGTGCAATGGGTGAGCTCCAATGTTTTCTTGGTCTCCAAGTTAAACAATTGCAAAATGGTACATTTATCTATCAAAACAAGTATGTGAAAGAACTGCTTAAAAAGTTTGATATGGATGATTGTAAACCATGTAGCACACCCATGGCAACCACCAAGCTAGTCACCATTGATGGTAAAGATGACCTTGTTGATTAAACTCTTTATAGAAACATGATTGGGTCTTTATTGTACCTAACTGGGGGCCAGACATCATGTTTGCAACATGTGTTTGTGCCAGATCACAGGCATTACCTAGAAAGTCTGATCTTATTGCTGTAAAAAGGATATTCAGATACATAAAAGGTGCTCCCACACTTGGTATCTGGTATCCAGCTAATGGGAATATTGAGCTTTCAGGTTTTTCAGATAGTGACTTTGCTGGGTGCAAAACTACAAGAAAGTCCACATCAGGAGGATCTCAATTCCTAGGTGATTGTCTAGTATCTTGGCAAAGCAAAAAGCAGGTTGCAGTTTCAACATCCACTGCTGAGGCAGAGTATATTGCTGCTGCTAGCTGCACTGCTCAACTTTTGTGGCTTCAAAACCAGTTGCTGGATTTTGGTGTAACTGCACTAAAGACTCCACTCAGATTGGACAGTCAAGCTGCTGAAAACATCATTAAAAATCTAGTTTCTCATTACAAAGCACATTGACATCAGACATCACTTTATGAGAGATTGCTATGAAAAAGGTTTGATTTCTTTGCATCATGTCCATACTTCAGATCAGTTGGCAGATGTTTTAACCAAGGCATTGGATACATCTACCTTTGAAAACTTGATATCAAGAATTGGAATGCTAAACATGGATTAAAAAACAAGTTTTCTTGTAAATCCATGCGTACATGGCATCAAAATGTTTTCAGAAAATCAAAAACTCATCCTTAAAAATAGTTAAAGTTGAATTTTTTCAATAAATTTTTAAAAGTCTGCTCATACATCTGTTTGCTCAAAACCTCTGTTAGGTTTCAAAATCTTATCCACTGTTAAAGTGTATCCTCTGACTTTATTTTTACCACTTTTTTAACTATCAACTGATAGTGTTAAAAATCAGTACTTCTCTCATCAGAGGTTACACGTGGCCAGATGTTAGCCATCAGATCTTGCAACAGATGTCACGTCATGTTCACTTTTTCAAAACCCTATAAAAACCCTGTTTTATCCCTCACCAGTGTTTACCCTAAACTGTGTCGATTTCAAAAATCTCAAAACAGTTTTTCTCTCTAACACCATGGCTCCCAAATCAAAATATTCGAAGAAATCCACACAAGCACTTCCACCCTACACTCTCATAATCAAAACTCACATAATTACACCGCCATACTTGAAGCAAACAACGCAAATACTCGCTATCATCCAATGATTCGAATGTTGCAAAAGTCGAAATTCAAGCACATGTTAGAAGTCAAAGCCCCAATTCACATTGATTCTCTTCGTGACTTCTGGAATAATGCTAAGGTTCACTCAACTACTGCCGGTGTTCCTTATACAATAATATCAAGAGTAGGGGGAGTGTTGATGCAAATTAGCCCCCAATCGATCTCTCAAGTTTTCAAGTTAAATGATATAGAACACCCTATGTCATTTCCCCAAAATGAGATCCAAGCAGGGTTTCTGGATAGAGGTTATGTAGGCCAGATGAAAGGTATAACCATATTTAAACCTAACTTTCCTGCTGAGATGAGATTTTTCTTTCACACAATTCTAACTTGTCTCTCAGCAAAAACCACTGCTTTCAATGAAATTCCATTGAACATGCCATATCTGGGGTATGCAATTTTAACTGACACAGATTTTAACTACTCCCAGATACTGTTCAATGATCTTGTGAATAATTTTCAAAATATTGCAAAAAGAAAAGCTTTTTTTGATTCATCCATGTTTTCTGAGTGTTTACTTACAAGATCAAATCAAAGGTCCTAAAAGTAAAATAGGCGTTGTGACTAAACCAGGCTGCCTCCCTCATGAAACCTTCACCAGAATAACAAACCAAGATAAAGTTGTGAAAACACAAGTAGAGGAGGCTGAGCAAACCTAAACAAAATGTTCAAACTCAACCTCTTGCTACTGAGCCCACTGCTCTTGGTGATCAGGGCACCACATCCGCTGCTCTGAAGCACACACCAAAAATCCTCAAAAAGAAAACCAAAACACTTACCAAAAAGCCCACCAAACCCATAAGGGTCCTGTGGAAGATGAGATCCCAGAGGTTAACCCAGTGACAGCACAAAAGTCACAAACCACTGCTGCTACTTCTTCACAGCAGATGGTTCAAAGATCTCCAACCGGCTTTGAAACTCCTCCTTCTTCCTCCCAAAAGGAAAAGGTTGTAGACGCAGGGACACCAAATTGTGAGGCTCTAAATCCACTTGGTTCTATCTTCCACAGCCCCTCTCCCAAGGCACTGTCACTTTCTACACAGCCACCTTCACCAATGACCACACTTCCACCTACTATTTTACCATTGCTGAATGCAATTGAACTAGACCAGGCACAAACCAGCACTTCTAGACAACCTATTACTGAGAACATACTTTATCAAGAGGCTGGGTCTGACTCTTTATTCGTTGCTAGCCCATCAGCACATGAAGAGGCTACATCCCTTGGGTTACATGTAACCCTTGGTGATAGTTCAACTCAAGCAGCCACTACAATTGCTGAACTCCCAAGTTCTCGTTGGACAGTGGTTTCATTACTAAGACTTGGTTGAAGGCAACCACTGTTGAGGCAACAACTGTTACCTCTGTTGTGGGAAGTCCCCAATTCCAAGACAAAGGGGCATCTATGGTTGAAGCTGGTACTAAAACCATTGTTAATGATACCATAGAGACAACTACCACTTCAGGTAGGAGTTCAGATGATCCTATTAAATTAGGTGATGAGCTAAAATACCAGGATTTGACGGAGAGAGTGACAAGGATAGAAAATTCTGTTGATGAAATCAAAAGTTTACTGAAGCAGATGATAGCTACAAAAAGTCAACCCTCTGTTCTATCCACTGCTGATCTCAAAGAAGCTCTTAACCTTCTGTTTCAACATCAACAACATTATTTGGATCTACAACACAAGAACCAGATGAATGATGTTAGAAACATGGTTGAATCAAGGTATCAAGACACTGTAGCAGACATTAAAGCCATCAAAGCTCATCTACTCACAACCACTGGCCATGCACCTCCAACGGTTATCTTTGTTACAACAGATGAAGCCAAAAAGGTGGAGAAACCTTTGGGAAACAAAAATTTGAAAATAGATGATGATAAGGCCAGACCTACTTTAAATATTCCAAGGCCTGATGGTTCAAAGAAGATAGAGTTAACTGATGAAACTGTGGCCAAGGCAAGGGCTAGTCACAAGAAGACAGTGATCGAGATGAGCAGAGTGTTGGTTGAGAAAAAGATTGAACAACAAAAAGAAAAAGGAGAGGTTGATACTTCATCAAAGAGGATACCTGCTAGAAAAGCCAGACAACCAACATCCACACCTCCTAAAACTAAGCCTGCAACCAATCAAACCATTGAAACCTCTGCCTCTCAAAAACCTATCACTTCTTCAAAACCACAACCCACATCCACACAAGCAGATGTTACAGCACCTGCTGTGTCAACATCTATTGATACAGTTAAGGTCGCAGCAGATGCAACTCTATCCACTGCCATGATCACATTTCCCACATCAACTCATCCATTATCCACACCACTTAAGATCCCACTACCACCATCACCCACTTTAAGGTTCAAAAGGAGAAAAATCACAAAAGTGATCAATGATGATGAGATTCATGCACCTCTTCCACTATCATCACAACCAATGACCTCCACATCAGTGCTTACAACATCTTCAACTCTTGAAGTTACTCCTGCAGCAAAGCTGTATCCTCTTGATTTACCAGCAGTCAGGGAAGAGATCCTAAGTTTCTTGTCAGGGGATGACCCTGACGAAAGAACAATCCTATCCCTTGATGGCTATCCAAGACCTGCAAATGTTGATGATTACCTGGAATTGAAACGAAAGCAAGCAGAGGATATTACCAAAAGAGAATCAGCTGGTAAATATGATAGAGAAATACAGATTGCCATGTCCTTTCAACTAAGTAAAGCCAGCAGTTTACGAAACTTTGTGAAGAACTTGAGCAACCAGATTTCAGAAAGGGAAGATAAGCTGGTCAAAAGTGAACTCATTGAGTATATCATGGAGAACAAGAAGTATAAGGCAACAAGGGCACAGTTCAGGGATTGGAGCGTAGATGAGCTGAGAGAAGAAATCAACAGAATGCAAGAAATGTTGAAAGATCCTCTTAAAAAGCCAACTCCTACCAGATGAGATCTACACAAGAAAGATACGTCTGAAAGAGACTTAAAGTTGAAGAGAATGAAGAATGAACTAATTCAGAATCATTATGGTTCAAAGAACCAAGTGATGAGATGGGGTGAGGCCAGGGTGATAGACACTTACAAAAGGTTGGAAAAAAGGAGGAAAAAGGATCCATCCATGCCTCCTAAACCTGATTATTCAAAAGAAGAGTTATTCTCAAAGCCCAACTCTCCAAAAAGTCTAGCACAACATCTGCCCATTCCACATTGCCCTGTTACGCAGGAAACGGCAATGGGAGATGTCTGAAAAGACTGACAAAGAGTTTGAGGATACATTCATCAAAGAAGGTATACAGAACATGATTGATTATCCAACAGATGATTCAAGTGCCAAGCTGGCTAAAGATTTATCACAAATAGCTCTGTAGGTCTGTTGTACGGATCGTTCGGGCACTAATCTGGCAAACCTAAGGTAAACGTGCGGAATCCGTTTGTTTAGGCGACACTGGATACACTCATTTGTTTCTATTTAATCACCGTTTCATTAATATTCAACGTTACAGATCCTGGAAACACTTGGATAGAGATTCGCTTCTGTCGTGACAAAAACTCTGAAAGTTACAAATGAAATGACAACATACATATTTATACTTGAACAAGTTCGCTCCAAATGTGGTTAGGTCAAGTTCGGCCGAACTTGTCATAGCCATGACAAGTTCGAGCGAACTTGTCATCGCCATGACAAGTTCGAGCGAACTTGTCCTTCCCACTACAAGTTCGAGTGAACTTGACTCATAACATACTTAATTTTGACATTTCGCTCCTAAATACATACTCGATATTATACGATGACGTAGGCAACAGACATATGCATCAACAGACCCCCTTGGATGTTGCCGTATCATCATTCTTCAAATAAGTTCCTGAGACTTTAATGTTCTCTTGATCTTTAATTCTTGAATAACTTTATCATCCATGCTCCCCCTTGCTTTGAGCTTTATGGTATCTTTAATCAACGTGTTTATCTAGCTCCCCCTCAAATGATGCTCTGAATCTCTAAGATTTGACGATTAAGAATAATCACACATATTCACACACAAACTGTTTCTTAACAGTCTCGTTGGTCCGACTCACATTCAACATTATTAGGTTTCCATGGAAGATATGAGAAAAAAATCTTTTTGGATTTTTAATATTGAATGCAGAAATGTAAACATACTAAAATGTAATATTTACAGTTTGTATTTTTGAGAGAAAACGTGTTAGAGGATTATATCAGTTTTTGAGACATATCACTAATACCGTTGACCTTTTAATGACTTTAAGTTTTAAACTTGTTTACCTAGATTTTCGACGTGTTTTTCCACTTAAACTTTAACACATTTCTCAATTGTTCCAAGATATATTAGTTAGAATTATGAAACTTGACTTAACTGCGGTTCCCAATTCTTGAATATACTCCCGTATCAAGATTCCTTAGATTTCAACTTACAGGTGAATATAGCGTAATTGATATATGTATCTGGGTTAGTGCGTGACCTTGAGAGCTCAGGTTAGTACTACCATACAGACAAAGAGATGAAGGCTCGTCTTTAAGGTGTGTTCCACGTAAGGAATCTTTTCAGCACTGCAAATGATTAGATCTTTCGATTCTTTTCAATATTGCATACAGTTTAAGGTTTATTTAGCAAAAATATTATAGAAGTTCTAGGCTATTACTTCCGCAAAATCAGAAGAACTTGTATAATACCCCAGATATCAACCATCTATAAAGACCTCGTATCTCAGAATCAGGCAAACTTTCAAACGAAATTTCAGAGTACTAAGTCCATATATCCAAGATGCGTTAATCCAGAAGATTAAGCAGTTGTTAAATTTAGGTTATATCTCGAAAACAGTTTACTTAACGTGTTAAGCCTATCGATACATCCACAGTAAGACTCGTTTATCATTTTTAAACTTTACATTTCTTTAGCATACTGTGATAGTCCACTGATGTACTATCATTTCCTTTATTTGCACAAGTAATCTCATTTTTCATTTTCAATGTCTTTGGTATTTTAAGATTTTCTATTGTTTTTGGCTTTTTCAATCATTTTATCTATCTAAAATGATTTCGAAACGATGTTTTTCAATTTTACAAGAATTTTTAAAATTCTTTCTCCCCCTAAAGTTGAAAACATCTTATTAAAATCGAAAATAATAATCTTCCATTTTAACCATTTAACGACTTTTTACGAATGTGAATGCGAGACTACCATTTTGTTAGTGTAGACTATCACTCCTGTCTCTTGTCTCTTTGTATGAACAACCACTGCTTCTGAAATAACCTTTAGCTTGAAGCTTGGTTATCCTGCACATTTAACAAACTTTAATCAGTTTTGAATTGGAACCCAATCCATTCTGGATTTAGGTTTACCAAAATCATTAACATCTGAAGTAAACAAACATTCACACTCTTTTTGATATTCAAATAGTTTGATAGAAACTTTGTTTGAAAATTTTACTTTCTTTGATTTTTTAAATGTTTGAATTATCAAATTATCTCCACTGCTCTCACTTTTGTCCTTAGATTTGTATCTGATGAATTCGTTTTACTTGACTGTGAGTAAAATGATTCATTAGAACTTTTATCTGATTTTTAGACGTATCCGAGGACAAAATCTTTTCCAAATACTCTCTGACTTTTTTTCTCTTTTTCTCAATCTGTCTTTTTGCCCTTGTGATAACTTGACTTTTTGTTCTTTGGGCTTCTCTACAGTTTTCTCAATTTTCTTCTCTGTTTTCTTCTCCTCTGGTCTTTTCTCCCCTACGATTTAACCGATCTTCTTTTCAGATTAGTCAGACAATCCCTGGCAACATGACCTTTGATTTGACATTTATCGCATCTCCTCGTATCAAATTTCTTTTTCAGGCAGTTAACAGCAATGTGTCCACCAAATCCATAGTTGTAACATACTCTGTTATCGTACCAATCTCTCCATTCAGACCAAACACCCAAATCAGCACATTGATTTGACGTATAGTAGTCATCTTTCCTGCTTCTTCTGTAAAATTGATTTGACTTTGAAGCACTGTGGTCCGACCTGCACCACTTATTCTCAAATTTTTGTGAGTTTTTATAATGATTGGATGACCGTACCGATGAGCTTTTATTTTTATTTTGAAAATTTTTAGAATTTTGTTTTTCATGTTGTTTTTGTTCTCCATTCTGCTTAGAAGGTTTTTGCGATGAGCATTCACCTTTTTCAGTAGATTGTAGAACAGTTTCTTGAAATATTTCTTTTAGTTTCAAAAATATTTCTTTTTTATCATTTTCATCATCGGTATTATCATCACAATCCCCAATTATGACATCGTCATAATTTGTGACATTGTCACTTATTGGAATTTTCTTTTTATTATCATTGATCAGTTTTGGACATATATGTTCTAACTTTAATAAGGAAGCCACAAATCCTTTCAATAATCTTGCTGAATTAGCAGCTTTATTTATAACAGTCTCAACTTCTTTTCAAGTTGAGCTATTTTCTCAATATGAGAATTTATTGCTATTTGATTTTCTATATTTAATTTTTCAAAAACAATTTTATCATTTTTAAACATTTTTATTTCATTTTGAAAATCTACTACCATTTGTAATTTTTCATTTTCTAAAAATTTTTATTTTGTTTTCAAAATTCTTTTCATTTTCTTTTATTTTTTATTTTCTAATGTCAAACTCTCAATCTCATTCAAGAGTTTGGCATTATCTGCCTGATAATTGTCTACATCATAGACCGGGCAGACTGGTTTAGAACTTGAAGACTCATTTGTGGATATATTTGAAACTAGAGCTTCACAGTTCTTAACTACTACACTCTCTTCTCCCTTCAACTGATATTTATTTTTCAGAGATATCCAGAGTTCTTTTGCAGTCTTGTACTCAGGTAGTAGTATCAAGATATGTTTGTTAACAGATTGTTGAATCAGATTAATCGTTTTCTTATCAGCAAAATACGCCTCTTTCTGTTGCATACTTGCACTTCTCTAGAATATTCTGATTCTCATCTCTTGGAACTACATATCCTGTTTCGATCGCCACCCAACTACTAAAATGCGTAGCTTGGACCCAGCTCTCAAATTTTCCTTTCCAAACTTCATACTCGTTCATACTCATCAACTTTGGCGGCTTCACATATCCCATTTCGTTTTCCAAACTAATCTGTCGTTCAAAACACTTGAAAAATAATTAGCAAACACACAATTTTTAGAAAAAATTGACTTTTTAATCGATAATATTAACGTACCGGTTTGCTAAAAACGTTTAAATTTTTTTCGGAAAACTGTGTTTACTAGATTAGAGCTTTAAACTCGTCTCGTCAATACGAATCTAACGATATATAATGTCCGAGACGTTTTTTAGGAACCTTAGACAAGTTCGGTCTAACTTGTCACAGCGTGTGAAACTCAGCTATTTAACAAGTTCGGGGGAAGTTGTTTCACTCAGAATACAAGTTCGAGCGAACTTGTGTTGAGATGTTATGAAAAATAGCAAGTTCAAGCGAACTTATGTGAATTTTCAAGAGATAGCAACTTCGGGCGAACTTGTATAGACTTTCAACAAATTTTTATCAAGTTCGGGCGAACTTGATTAAAAATGATGAAAAAACAATCAAGTTCGAGCGAACTTGAGTAAAAACCTTGAAAAATCAATCAAGTTCGGGCGAACTTGATGAAAAATTTGAGTTTTTCAGTCAAGTTCGAGCGAACTTGATGTTAAGTTCGAGCGAACTTGATGTTAAGTTCGAGCGAAGTTGTGATTTCAAACATGGTTTTTTCAATTTTTCGGCATGAATTCGTTTGTTTTAAGCTTTGATCTTTTCAAGGGTTTATCTATTATGGATTTTACGTATTATACTTAAAAATCAGTCCATTTTGTCCGTGAATTGTCCAAGAAAAGTTAAAAATAGAAGAAATGAGTAGAAGATGAGATGTTCTATGTCCAATGTCTTCAAATTAGGCCAATCCTGCTCTGATACTACTTGTAGGTCTGTTGTACGGATCGTTCGGGCACTAATCTGGCAAACCTAAGGTAAACGTGCGGAATCCGTTTGCTTAGGCGACATTGGATACACTCATTTGTTTCTATTTAATCACCGTTTCATTAATATTCAACGTTACAGATCCTGGAAACACTTGGACAGAGCTTCGCTTCTGTCGTGACAAAAACTCTGAAAGTTACAAATGAAATGACAACACACATATTTATACCTGAACAAGTTCGCTCCAAATTTGGTTAGGTCAAGTTCGAGCGAACTTGTCCTTCCCACTACAAGTTCGAGCGAAGTTGACTCATAACATACTTAATTTTGACATTTCGCTCCTAAATACAGACTCGATATTATACGATGACGTAGGCAACAGACATATGCATCAACAAGCTCCTTCTCAATTCTCAGCAATAAAAGCTCCTTTAAGAAAACCTTCAGACCCAAAAATTCTAAAATGGAAGGTCGACAAAGACACCCATGAATTAACACTGCTCAAGTCTGATGGTAATGCCACTAAACTATCTATGGAAGATGCTTCTGGGCTTACAGTAGAAGACTTCCAAGAATTATTATGTTTAGAGCTGGAGAAGGATGCTAATGACATAAAATCTCTTAACTTTGAACTTCAATTCAAAGGTCAAATAAGAGAATTCTTCCTGAGGAATAAAGACCAAGAATAAAGTGTTTTTAGCATCATCTGTTCCAGGGGGAGATTGTTGGGATTGAACCCTATGAAAGGAACAGATGATACAAAGCCAAATAACACTATCCGAGCTTTGGTTAAACTATCAGAGGTTACAACCTCTGTTGTACATACACTGCTTTCCCTAAAGACTGCTCTCCTATCATCTGACTTCACAAAGTTGCAAAGGTCTGCCAGAGTTACAAGGATCAGAGGATAGAGATCAGAGCTTAGTCATTAGATAGATTATCTATGTAACAGTGCTAAGCACTGATAGTTAGTATTAGCAGTGTTTGTGGTTAGTTACATATAGTTTCCTGTCACTATCAACCCTGACGTCATCAAAGATGCTCAGTGGTTAGATAGTTTGGTATAAATAGGTAACTTGTGTAACAGTTTAACTTGTCTATCAAAAGATCAACTTTCGCATATCATCTTCTCTGCATTTTCTTACTACCAAACTTCAATTGCAAAGGCTGAGGGGGAGTTTGTGAATCACATGCGAGTTTACCAACTTGAAAGCATGATGATGATGAAAATAAACGACCATTGCATGTAGTAAAAGTTTTTCATTTATTTCTGCTGCAAATCTCTTTTAAAACTCATTCATTTTCCATTTTTGAAACAAAAACTACAAGTAATTCAAACTCAGATCCTAACAGTTAACAACCTAGTTCTACCATTTTTATGAACATTTACCAAGCCATACGTTAGTTTACTTTTGAATTATGTGGAAAATAATATACAACAATAACAATCCTAACTCACTTTCGTAGGAATCACGGTTGCATTTAGCTTATGCAACAAGCCCTTTTAAACCTTCCAATAGCTCGGAAGGACGAGTAGGTCTCGTGAGGGTTATATAGAGAACACGCCCACAATGCTCATTTAACTAAGAAAGCAATAAAACTATCTTATAAAGAGACTAAAAACACAGATTACAACAACAACATAAAACATACCTCGCCTACCGCTGGTAACGCTCGTTGGATCTTTAGGCGGGTATGTGTTATATGGGAACCCATTGAGATAAGACAAGATATCCTTCCAATTATCGAGCGGTCCAGGTTCCCCTTCAGCTGGTGGTGGTGGCTGTATCGGGAAGAAGCTTGAGCCCGACATTTCGGGCCAGTGTGGACATGGGTCGGAGGGTCCTTGAGGCATGGGAAGGTCCTCATAATTGTGCCATGGTGTATGTTGATTAAATGGCAACCCGGCCATCAAATTCCGCTGATGCCTCTCTTGATCATGCAGAATTTTGTTGTTATTGATGGCTATTTGTTGATCTGTACCGGTCGCCATCCAACGCCGATCCTCATAGGTATTTCGTTCTATTCGGAGGCGATCTTGGTTTTCCTCCCATTCTCTTCGTCGGGTATTCTCTTGGGTCCTCCGTTGCTCCATCAACTCCAATTGAGATTGTTGCTGAGCTTGAAACAACTGTTGCTCTTCCCAATATTGCTCAACCTTGGCCCGATGGGCCGCTTCCTCATTCTAATGAGCTTGGTACTGTGTTTGAAAGTTTTGCTCCCATTGGTCTCTTTCCTCATGGTACCCGCGGTTCTCCCCAATGCTCGCAGATACATTATCATAAATACTTTGGTCTCCCCGATTGTAATTGCAATCGTCGGGTTTTAGTTAGGAGACCACAATCCAAGCCACCTCATTTGAGACCTCTTGGTGGGCTCGTGCATATCTTTGAAGGGGTCTCCTATCAACCCCATGCTCCTCTTCTTCTTCTTCTTCTTCACCCATCTGTACATCCCCTTGGGCTTCCTGATCCACAAACTGAAAACTGTTGCCCTGCTCATCCTTAACTGTGTACTGGTTCCCAAAAACTGAAATATGGAACTTCTAGTGGCGCTTCATTGATGCAAAAGAAATTTGATCAATTGGTTTATCTACCCATAGTGACTCTGCAGGTAACTCGATTTGCTGCAAAATCATGGCACTGATTATCCTCACGTTATGGATCATCTTTCTGTTGCACGCCTCTCTTGTATCCCATGTATTCATCATGACTATCTGGCGCCACGACAGTTTTGGCGACCCGTATAACAGAGCATGCAACACCCGACAATCAGGAGCTTTCACCTTTCGGCGGTCTCCGAACCGCACCATCACGTTTTCCAATGAAATACCTTGAACAATCTTTCCCTCCAAAGGCAGATCATTCCTTGATTCTCCCAAACCTCCTGATTTTACCAATACTGCCGCCAACATACCCGGCGGGTCAGCACCATTCATCTTATTATCTAGAAACTGATCACTCGTGTAATAATCGTATGCGTCAACCCCTAATGAGTCAAATCGAGCTATTGCGTTCATATGTTCAAATGACATGATCATTTGTTTTTTTTGCCAATATCGCCCACTAACTGCCACGTGTAGACGGGCCCATCCTGATTAACAAATCTTAACGTTGACAACCACTCACATACAGCCGCTAAATAGACTCAGGGTGTGATATCCTCACACCAATCCAACACACGTTCCCAACCAAGTTTCTCAAATTTCTGAACAATCCCTGCCGCTCTGAATTCCTCCACATTAATAGATCTTTCCGGCACAATTCGCTCTGGCACCGAGGTAGTAACATTCCCGGAAACCATCTTCCGTTTCCATATTTTAGCTTCTAACTTTTTGTTGTTGTATCATGAAAGAGGTTTCTTCTTCTCGTTGTTCCATGCCGATGTGGTACGACTATTCTTGAACTTTTCCTAAGCCCAATCTTGTCGATACAATCTTGCATCCCTTTCTTTGACCGCACTCAATTGTTCCCATTTTCGTTGAACATAACCCGAGCCAGAACCGGCTCCCGAGGATGAGCCTTCACCAGAAGTCTTACTCCTCTTCCTTCCAAACATAGCTACAATCACAAACAATGGAAACAATTAGCTAAACCCACTTCAAAACTTCTCAAACCTTGAACATAGTCATAATGTGGAACCACAAATCAGATTTTAGATGTAAATTAGCTTGTTTGAACTTAAAAAGTTGCATACTTTATCACCTATTACTAATTCCTTCATGTTTCACTCTTAGATTCTTTAAAGCTCCACAAAGTTCAACATTATGCTTTATGTTGAATCATGTAAACAACGAGTCCAATCACATCACTATAGTTGTTGCATGCTCAAAACCCACCCAAATCAAATATTCAACCTCAAGTTCAAGCCATAACATTATAAATCACAATAAACAACCTACTCTTAAACAAAAAGTTTAAAAATTTCGGAATAATTTGACTAACCATATGATAATCATGCTTAACTTTGAGTAAAAACCATACCTTTGATGTTGTCTAAGCAAGAAGAACTAGAAGAAGATAGAAAGCTTGAAGCTTGATGAACTTCTTTGAAAAACCCAAAAATTCCACGCCCAGAAATCTTGCAAACTAACAAGAATTATTGAAAACAAAGTTGAGGGTTTTGTTCCTCTCGAAAAACTAGGTGAAATAGGCTCAAGAATTACTAGATTTGGTGGAGATTTGAGAGTGTTATGAGAGATTGAAGACTAGGGTTCTTGGTTGAAGAAGATGAAGGTGAAAGGGTTGTGGTGAAGATGAATGCAGAGAATGTGTGGTGATTTGAAGTTATGAATCAGATGTAGGGTCTTATGGGTCGAATATGTGGTTTAAAAAGCTCTCGGGTCAAGTTTGGTTAAGCAAAATTGGCTAAAAACCTGACTTTTTACGTCAAAACAAAATCTGCGTCGGCTGACAAACCAAGGCCCGTCGCCGACGGGCTGTTGGTCCGTCGTTGACACCCCCTAGATAATCCCATAACTGGCGACGCACTAATCTCCTGTCTACGCAAGTTCATACCCGACACCCCTTTTCTGCAACCCATCGGCACGGCCTGATGCCCCGTCGCCGACTCAACTCCCAATTTTCAATTTTTTTTGAAAACTATGGGCAAAAACATGAACTTTTTACAAAAGGGCCTAGCTTAATTTAAATCCTAAAAATAAAAAAAATCTTTTTGGGTGACGTTTTCGGTTTTCATATTCACTAACAACCTCGTTAACGATCCTACCACCCCCCAAAAAGTCGTGTATTGTCCCCAATACACATAAAAGAGTTCGATAACATACCTCATGTCTTCAAGGCTCGTTTATAGTTTCCAGAACTTCACACATCTCAAGGAGTTGTTAGATCAAAACAATAAGCATAAATATTTTAAAACAATGCACCCGAACAATTAAAAAAATAGTACATAACTCTACAAAACGTGTTACCGGTTCTCAAATGACCTCGTAATGTGGTGTGCCCACCACGAAGCTTACCATTTCCGTGTTCTTCTCGCCCTTATCATCATTACCATCAAGAAATGGTTTTAGACGATGACCTTACCTTAACCCATCCTTCGGGTCCTCAATGGTAACATCACCTAGTTTTCCGACCCGTGTGATCACGTATGGGCCCATCCACTTACTCTTGAGCTTCCCGGGAAAGAATTTAAGCCTTGAGTTGTAGAGCCAAACCTTTTGCCCTACCACAAACTCCTTTGGCTTCAACTTTGCGTCATGTGCTCGCTTCATTCCATCCTTGTATTTCGAAGCACACTCATATGCCTCCTCCCGAAGCTCTTCCAACTTGCATAACTTTAACTTTCGCTCCTTACCTGCATCATCATATTTCATGTTAACCTCTTTAATAGCCCACCAAGCACAATGCACAAGTTCTACCGGTAAGTGACAATTTATACCATAAACTAAGCGGTAAGGTGTAGTGCCAATAGGTGTTTTATGAGCCGTTCGATAGGCCCATAAAGCATCATTCAACTTCGTTGACCAATCCTTTCGATCCGGTCGAACGGTCTTTTGCAAAATTTCTTTTATTTGCCTATTAGACACTTCTACTTAACCACTCGTTTGTGGGTGGTAGGAGGTAGCAATTCGATGGTCAACACCATACCGTTTCAATAGTTTACCAAAGTTAAAAATTTTGAAGTGAGACCCTCCATCACTAATGATTACTTGGGGGATCCCAAATATAGAAATTATATTCGTTTGAACAAAATTGCAAACCACAGTATGGACATTTGTCTTGTAGCGATTGCTTCAACCCATTTCGACACATAGTCGACCGCCACCAAGATATACATGTTGCCATGCGAATTAGGAAAGGGGCCCATAAAATCGATCCCCGATACATCAAATATCTACAATGAGGATCGGTTGCAAGGGCATCTCATCCCGTTTGGAGATACCCCCCAATTTTTGACACTCAATGCAATTTTTCGCAAAAGTGAATGCGTTTTTGAAAATAATTGGCCAATAAAGACCACTATTGAGCACTTTGTGCCCAGTTTTGTGAGCACTGAAATGGCCCACAAGCAAATGAATACAAGTGCGTCAAAACACTCGGGATCTCCTCATCCGGAATGCATCTTCGAACAACTTGATCCGGACATATTTTGAACAAGTCCGGTTCCTTCAATGTGTAGTACTTGATTTACGACATCTAGTGCAACCTTCTCCTCCGATCCCAATGAGCCGGTAAGTCAACTGTAACCAAATAATTCACAATGTTAGCATACCAAGGTAAAATAGTGACTTTCAAAATGTGCTCATCTGGGAAGGCATCATCAATCTCTATACTTGAAGAACCCTCTTCCACCATCAATCGGGACAAGTGGTCCGCCACCACGTTTTCAGTACCCTTCTTGTCCTGTATCTCAAGGTCAAACTCTTGTAGTAGAAGGACCCAACGGATCAATCTCGGCTTTGCATCCTTTTTCTCCATGAGGTACCAGACAACAGTGTGATCAGAATATATAACAACCTTGTTACCCCATATGTAAGCCCGAAATTTTTCCAAAGCAAATACCACCGCAAGTAGCTCTTTTTCGGTAGTTATGTAATTCAATTGTGCATCTGAAAGAGTCTTACTTGCGTAGTAAATAGCAACAGGTTTCTTTTCTACCCTTTGACCCAACACGGCCCCAACCGCATAATCGCTCGCATCGCACATGATTTCGAATGGTAAAGACCAATTCGGCGATTGCAATATTGGGGCCTCTACTAATTTCTCTTTCAAAATGTTAAAAGCGGTTTGACACTCTTTGTTAAAATCAAACGATTGGTCCTTAAGCAACAATTTACATAAAGGCTTCGTAATGTCACTAAACCCCTTAATAAACCGCCTATAAAACCCCGCATAACCTAAAAAATGATCTAACCCCTTTAACACTCGTGGGATACGGTAAAGCAGAGTTGACTTGCACCTTTGCACGGTCGACCTCTATCCCACGACTCGACACTACATGCCCCAACACAATCCCTTCCTAAACCATAAAGTGGCTCTTCTCCCAACTCAAAATTAAATTTTTCTCAACACAGCTTTTCAAAAGTTTTTCGAGTTGGTCAAGGCATGCCTCAAATGATGACCCAAAAATTGAGAAGTCATCCATAAAGATCTCTAAGGCCTCCCCCACCATGTCCGAGAATATACTCATCATACACCTTTGAAATGTGGCGGGGGCATTACATAGCCCAAACGGCATTCGCCTAAATGCAAAAGTACCGTATGGGCAAGTATATGGTCTTAGCTTGATCCTCTGGATGGATAGCTATTTGGTTGTAACCCGAATACCCATCTAGAAAGCAATAAAAGTTTTGACCCACTAACTTCTCAACAATTTGGTCAATAAAAGGTAAAGGGAAATGGTCTTTGGAAGTTGCAGAATTTAACTTCCTATAATCAATACAAATTCGCCACCCAATTACCGGCCGGGTGGCAACCTCTTCACCTGCGTCATTTGTGACGACTTGAATGCCTGCCTTTTTCGGGACCGTTTGCGTTGGGCTCACCCACTGGCTATCAGAGATGGGGTAAATAATACCCGCATCTAGCCACTTCAACACCTCCTTCTTGACGGCCTCTCGCATGTTGGGATTCAATCGCCTTTGTGCATCACGAGAAGGAGTGATACCGTCTTAGGTGAGGATTTTATGCATCACCAATGAGGGACTAATTCCCTTCAGATCAGCAACGGTCCAACCAATAGCGGCTCTATTGGTGACCAAGACCTCCATAAGCTTTTCCTCTTGCTCTTCGGTTAGATTAGCCGCGATGATCACCGGAGGCATGTTGCCCTCTCCCACATAAGCATATTTCATATGCTTGGGCAACACCTTCAATTCAACAACCAGAGGTTCTAATAATGACGGTTTCAATTTCGTATCAATCTTTTCCGGAAGACTTTCCACTTGATGTGTCCAAGTGGGTTTTCCTTCCTTCGCCGCCATCACCTCCATCTTTTCCACCTCCTCATCCATGCTTCGATTTGTTTCCACTTGCAACCTGTCAAGCATGAAACACTCCTCTATTGTGTTTTCCTCTTCGACACTAATGTCGCATAGAGGTATACACTCGTCAATGACATCCGCCATATAGCATTCGTCACCAACTAGAGGATTCGTCAATCCCGAAAAACGTTCAACCGCAACCGACGGTTACCAAAAGTCGTGTCGACCGTACCCGTTTTACAATTGATTTGGGCATTTGATGTTGCCAAAAATGGTCGACCGAGTATAACCGTTGGTTGTTTGGTTCGGTCCAAAGAAACGTAATCAAGTACAAGAAAGTCCACCAGATAATAACAGTCATCAACTTTTACTATCACATCGGTGACTATCTCACGGGGTAGTTTGGGTGTCAAGTCCGCCAACACCACGGTGGTGTTAGACGACTGAAGTGGACCAAACTCAAATTGGTCATACAAACTACCCGGCAAGATACTCACACTCGCCCCAAGGTCTAAAAGTGCCCGTGTCATTTTGAATTCGCCAACTTGAATAGAAATAATGGGTGGCCCCGGATCTTGTAGCTTTGGTGGAAGTGCACCCGAAAGAATCGAACTAACATTTTCAGTCAAATCAAGTTTCTTGGGAAACTTGTTAGTTCGCTTTTGTGTGCACAAATCCTTCAAGTACTTAGCATATGAGGGTACTTGTTTAATTGCATCTAAGAGAGGGAGGTTGATTTTTACTTGTTAAAACATTTCCCATATTTCCTCTTGTTGTGGGCCACGTTTCATAACACCTTCTTAGATGGTCCCAACAAAGCTTCAAGATAAGGGGTGGTATTAACCTCCACACCCTTTTCCTTAGCCTTTGGGACTGGGACAGTCACAACGGGGTATTTTTATTATTTTCAGAAACATTTTTATTTTTACCCGTTTGACCGTCAACACTCTCCTCATCACTGACATCTTTCACCACCCCTTCAACAAACTGCGGTGGTGGTAACTCAACACCACTATCTATGACTCGACCACTACGTAAAGAAATTTTATTAATTGGTACCTCACGTGTGTTCTTCGAGTTGGACCCTTGATGCTTAGTGTTCACAGTGGTATCACTTGGAAGTCTTCCTCCACTTCCTCGCATCTGAGCTACCTCTTCAGCATGCTGCCCCACTTGCTTTGTCAACACCTCATGAGATTTATCCCTCATCTCATTTGCCTTTTTCATCTCCTTGATGTCACTGCTAGATTCCTTCACTACATTCAATAGTGCATCAATCTTGGCACTCAAATCATCACCAACGCCTTGAGAGTTCGAATTACCTCCCCCGTTACCACCTTGGTTTTAACCCCTTTGATAATTTCCTTCACGGTTCTGATACGATTGATTACTACCTTGGTTGTAGTTTCTTTGATAGCCTCCGTGATTACCGCCTTGGTGGTTTTGGTATGATGATCCGCCTTGGTTACCCGCATGAAAGTTCGGGTTCATTTGATTTTCGGCGTTCCCATAACAAAAATTAAGGTGATTCCTCAACCCGGGATGGTAAGTGTTCGAGTTCATGTCATTATGCTTCCGATCACCAACCACTTGATTCACTTCCTTGGTGTCTTCGGCTTTTCCCATTTGGCATTCGACGGTTCTATGATCAAGTCCCCCGCACCCATCGCAACCTGCGAATTGTACCGCATTAACTTCCTTTTTCTTCATACGGCCAACTCCCGTTCTAAAGTAGCGATTCGATCTTTAGAATTAGAATCAAGATCGGGAAGTGACCGGGAGACTGCGTGCTTCTTAGCTCGATCGGCCGACTCTTTGGCTTTTGATCTTTTTGCCATCCTCTCGAAGAATTCCCAATCTTCGTCCTTATGATTGCTTAGTATCGTCCCATTGCTAGTCGACTAGAGATGGTTCCATGTCTCACCATCTAAACCCCGTACAAAGCATTTCACCAACTCCCACTTTTCAATTTGATGATGTGGGCACTTTCGAATTAGTTCTTTGTATCTCATGAGTGCTTCATGTAATGGTTCACTCGAAAGTTGTTTAAAGGATTGAATTTCATTCCGAGAGTCATCTATTTTGGACATTAAGTAGTATTCATCCAAAAACGCTTGTTGCATCTTGACCCATGTACAAATACTAATGGTGGGAAGGGTCAAAAACCATTGCTTTGCCTTGTCTTTCAATGAAAATTGAAATAATCGAAGGCGAATCTCATCTTGTGAAAAGTTCCCCCCTCCAATGGTACTACAATTGCCGAAAATTCTTGTAAGTGCGTGTACGGCTCATCATTTGATCGCCCATTGAAATGCGGAAGAATGTTGATGTAATTAGGTTTGCAATCGAAGACTAATCTTCCTCGAGGTGGTACAATTCGAGAATAATTCTCTGATATCATTGGTCAAAACCGACCATCAACCCCTTGTGGTGGACGTTGGTTGTTGCGGTTGTCATTTCTTACCGGACCATTCACCTCTTGGTTAACCGGTGGTCCACGATTTACTCGTCGGTGTTGTGGTTGATTAGCCATACCCACAAACGCGGGAATCCGAATGTTTTTGTTGTTTCGGTTGTTGTTTGGATTCCTTTGGTTGTTGTTCTGGGGTTGGCGATTGTTTTGATAACCGATATCTCGGTTGTACCCACCATCGTACTCATCCTCATAACCGTTCCCATCATCCCACTCTTCATCCCCATAATTGATGTTGGCATTTTGATACCCATCTTCACGGTCGAAACCCCTACCATCGTAGAAGTTCCCATCATTCTCATTCTCCCCGAATCCATCATCCCTCTCATCTTCTGATTGCCATGTGTTAACGCTAAACCGATCCGGTGACCGGTAACTTGGAATACTAAATCTAGCATCATCCAGAATGTTGTTCCTTAACTCATCGTAATTCGGTTCGTACTGATTCGCATCATTCGGGTCTACCCGTTCGAATTCGGGTTGATTGAAATTTTGTTTAGGACCCAAGTTTTGGTTGCGGTTACGGTTGTTAAGATTGGGTAGAGGGTTTTGGTTTTGAGGTTCGTTATGTCGAAGCGGGTTGGCCGGCGGGCGATTGTTGTTGCTCCCCGAGCGGTACGGTTTTGAATGTTTGGGTTTTGCTGGTCCATTGGAACGGTTCCAACAGAGGGTGTCGATGGTGAGGTTTGGGTGTTTTGGTTAGGAGCAAGTGTTGCCTCTAACCGGCTTGCTAAATTCCTTCTTGCCACTCGCTCAATTTCCGGTTCGTAAACTAGTGGTGAAGTTCGCCCAGAATTCCGTCTACGCATGCACTACCTGTAACCTGCACAAGTAACACAACCCGCGTAACACAAAAGCAAATAAACTGAAAGAAGCAAGCAATTAAACAAATAATCACAAAAATCAATAAATCCAAACGCAAAGCGCACTAATTCCCCAGCAACGGCGCCAAAATTTGATCGAGGTGTCGCGCCTCGGTCAAAGATAATATTTATAAACCCGATTTACCCTCAACTATGAGTTAGTGGTAGTACGGGGTCGATCCATGAAGAGTCTGTGGTTTGAGTACGGACAAGATTGGTTTTACTAAGATTGTCACTTATGAAGCTTGCTAACGAAATTGTTAATTTGTTTGGTTGAAAAGGATGTCGGAATGAACCGACAAGTTTTTGAGTTAATTAATTAACTACTAGAATTCTAGAATGACTTCAACAAAAGTAAATATGATTGTAAAACAATAGTGAGAAAACAAGGTTCACACCCGGTTCAACAATTGCAAGACCTAGGGTTACTACACGTTTTAAATTGATTTAAACGAATTAGTTCATTAACGGTTTAGAATCACGAAGCTTAGGTGCCAATTGTTATCAACGTTATAGACAACGGACCACAATGCACTTCGTTACTTTGGACAAGTAAAACCATCACTCGACAAGGCATAAATACGCATACTCATTTCACGACGTCAAATTTTATAACTCACTCGACAATTCGCAAATACAATACAAACGCAAGACAATTATCAAAAGATTAAATGCAATTCGAATTGTCACAAATCAAATGTTTAACATGTAGCAAACCCTAGAAATCTTACAAAAGTCTACACCGGGATGAAACCTTCGGGAATTAGCCGCTCATGGTGAACGGAACACGATCAATGGATGATAAAGCCTTGAACTTGAACATATTGAAGCTTGGAGATGAAGATAAGGTGTGGTTAGGGTTTTGGGTATGAGTTGGTGATGATGAGATTGGTGATTGATGATTGATGGTGATGATTATGGATTAGGGTTATAATCGAAGTGGATGAATCAGATGGATTGGAAGTGAATTGAAATGGATTGGTGGAAGGTTGTGGCTCCAAGAACAAGTTTTAAACCCAAGAAGTCGTAATCTCTCAAAAATAGGTCAAAAACCTGTTTAAACCCGTCCCCAACTAACAAAACTCAAGATTTCGCGATAGCAGTTTTGGGGGCCTGTCGCCGACGGCCTTATGCCCCGTCGGCGACAGGCTGTGCTTTCTAACTTTTCTCCCGACGCCTTATCCTCCTGTCTACGGACATTTTCAGGCGACGGGGATATCCACAATGCATCGCCGATGGCTTGATGCCCCGTCGGCGACGGGCTCTGTAAACTAAATTTTATGTTTTCTCCATTTCTTGACTCCGATTGATCCCATTCACGTTCCGGTGCTCCGTTTGGCTTTGAATTAGCTCCTAAAACTTCATTAGACCTGCAAAACACAATTCTAATTAAAAGTAGGCTATACGGAATTAAAAGTTACGTAAAAACATTAACTTAAACCAAAACAAACGCCGGTTTACACCCACGTATCAGCTAACACCCGACAGGGTCTAGTTAGGAAGAACACATCCCGCTTCGCAGTCTCGTCGAGAGCTTAACATGTGAAATTTGTCTTGTGAGTTTATATGTTATGTGTATCATGATTATGTATGTGGAAATTCGCGACACTTTTTATCTACTATGCTATTATATCGAAACCTGTATGCTCGCCAATACATTTTTGTATTGACAATTGTTTTAACGTATGTTGGAGGTTATTAAAATCTACTTGCTACAACTGGACGTAGGATTTCATCTTTAGAAACGTATGTAATAGAATCTAGGGAAGATCGAATCATGTTTGTTTGAGAGATGTTTGGATATTTGTAATGATTGTTTATGGATTATATGTATGTTAGTATGGGATAATGAATGTTTAAATATTATCGCGTAAATAGTCGTTATGGATTCTCTCGAGCAATCTGATTCGCCTAGTGTCGCGCCCCGATGTTTTCGCTATCAGTTGGGGGGTGACAGATTGGTATCAGAGCCATAAGTGTAGGGAATTAGGTAGAATTGCCATGTTCGACCTAGTATATAGTTAGGACACCAAATCAGACTGTTACGCATCGATTACCGAAAACTGATACGTCGAAATTGATCAAGTTTGCCAGAACTTGATCAAGTTCGCTCGAACTTGACCAAGTTCGCCCGGAGATGTCTGTCCTCTCTCAAACCTATATACAAGTTCGCTCGAGGGACAAGTTCGCCCGAAGTTGCACAACTTCACCCGAACTTGATCCTAAACATTCGAACCGGACTTTTAAACTACATACGCTTTTCCTAAAGTTGCCACAATACACGTGAAGAACGCTCGTATCACACCAACGAGTTGATTTGTTGGGATTAGGTGTGAAAACCGCGAACTCTCGACAAATCACTCACTCCGCGTATTCTCATCTGCACGAAATTGTCTATTAAGTTAGGAGTGATATCCACATCTTAACGGAAAGTTCCCATTCTATCCGGTGGAAGCCTCCTGATGGGTCCGGGAGGTAAAACCACAATCAGGGATTCGAAGTTATCAAGTCAGGGGTGAAACCCGAACCTTGAAAACTCGTCCCACTCCACGAATTTTCAATCTCACCAAAGTCTTGATTGTTTCCAACGCTTTGGGACGCGTAGTAATCGGAAGGGTGATGTCGTTAGCCGCAGGGTGGTGAGAGCATTTACCTATTAGGCCAAAGCGTGTGCCCGAACTCGATGGAATGATCGAATCACTTTGGTTAGTCGTTGTCTCAAAACCCAGGACGCTCTATTGATTTTAAGCCGCAATCGTCGATTTTACGCATCATTGATTTACATGTGCTTCGCGCACGTTTTAACAAATTTTAAACTTTTACGATTTCGATTTGTCGCTTTTCCCTTACCGCTTTATTGCTCTTATCTCGCTATGTTATATGCACAACTCGCAGAGCCATCGCAATCCAAAACAAGAGCTAATACTCGCAACATAACTAGATCCTAACAACCCTCCTAACCGCGTCCTCACGTTATACCGCAATTATATAGATATACGTATCCAAATATACACATATACAGTATATGATTACACGTGCTTATGTGAATACGTGAGAATTTAGGAAATATGTGTTTTCCTATGTGGCTCCTATGTGAATCTTAGAAATACGTGTTACTATATAACAAGTTTTTAACGCGCTAAATCGCATCGCAATTACAAATCATTATGATCGAATCTCATTCCAAATCTCTTTGTCCAGATGTCTTCGAACGCTTCCAACTCTCGACGTCAAGCATGAAGGAACTCCGAAAAGAGGATTGCTTCTCTTGTGGCCAAGGAAATAGCCAAGGTCATTCCTCAAATCATCACCCAAGTTCAAGCCCTCAGCAACTCTCAGACATCGGAGGATTCTAAGGCCGACGCACCGAAGTCTACTTTCTCCTACAAGCAATTCAAGGCATGTGACCCGATGGTCTTCACAGGTGAAGGAAGTGTATCTCAAATGCTCCAGTGGTTTGATGCCATTGAGGTTACCCTTCGTCAGAGTGGGTGCCCGGATCATTTTCATACCACATGCGCTACCGGAGTATTTCAATCCCGAGCACTCGATTGGTTGATAGCCGAGCGCATCAAACGTGGGAACGACGCAGCTTATGCACTAACGTGGGAGGAACTGAACGAGCTTATGAAGAGAGAATATTGCCCTCCCACGAATTCCAAAATCTTGAGAGCGAATTCTGGAAAATCAAGCAAGTCGAAGGTGACAACGCCGGCTTCACAACAAGGTTCAAATAGCTTAGCATTATTTGCCCTAGCCAAGTCGACAAACCTGAAAAGGCTATCAAAAAGTACATACGTGTAACAAATCTTCAAAACACCCTAAATCGGACCGTAAACGACGAACAGACACGCACCTTAAGACCCGATGCAAAAAACGAAGAAGTTCGACTAGGGCATCCCAGGCGATACGCGCCAGGATCCCTAGCATCTCCCGCGACGCGCGGGAGACGTCCAGGTGACGTGTCGCCGTTTCGCACCATGTGGCAACCCTAGCTTGTTACGAGGCTGACCTAGCCCTAGCTAGGTGTCTCAGGCGCTACGCGAGGGAGGTCCAGGAATCCCGCGCGACGGGCGGGAGAGGTCAATTTCGGGTATAAAAGGCCAGGCCTGGGACTGGAAAAATTGCACCTGTTCGATCGAAATTCTCCAATTAGAACTCTCTCATACCTCCGTTCTCTTAAACAACACCCCTAAACCCCTAAACCTGCAAAGCACTACCCGCTGTAAGTATCTTAACCCCGATCACTAATTCACTATCCTACTCGATTTAGGACCAACGCATGTCAAGGATCTGCTCGACTACATTCATTGGAATCCTATATCGTGTTGTATGGACACCCTACCCAATCGATCTAGAATCGCCAACGCATGTCTAGGCTCTGCCTGACTAAGCTCGTTGGAGTTCTATCGCGTGTTGCATGGTTAAAGTGACTTGGGTTAATTTACTAA